>CP141149.1:10598892-11861392 GCA_035235625.1 Saururus chinensis | reverse complement strand
TTGCATGCTTATGCTGTAATGTGTGCATATGTTGTGGTTGGGTACGTCACCATGTGTGAGCAACGTTGCGGAGAAATGCCGCAACATTGTAGGCAACTGCCACATCCACTAATGTTGTCTCCAACATAGAAGCTATTCATCAATTCAATCTTTTCTTGTGCTACACAATCACTTACTTTTTAATTGTTAGTTTAAAGTGAAAAAAATAAATAATTTTAATTTTTTGTAATTTTTATATATTTAAATATTATTAAATTATAAATAAATATTTTATATAAAATAAATATGTAAAACTTTTATTTTTGGTTGTGTTTCATGCCCCTTTGTGTTAGAGAGTCGATTTGAAGTGTGACCACACTCAACCCCCACACCATGCCCGTACAGCTAGTTTGGCTGCCACTCTAGCAGAATGCAAAAAATCTCTTATGCTATATAGGAGGGGGTGGGTGCTTAGATGGGCTGCTGGTGGGCTTGTCTGACTGTTGCACCAATGCATGCAGATGGTGTAATTGAAGCTGTAGCTGACCCCCGATGGGTGATTGTGGCCTTGTGCCATGCCCACCCAACCATGCCTAGGATGCGTCCTAGTGTGTGGTGCCGCACAGCCATGCCCGGGGAGCTATGGCCTGCAACGCTGGCTGCTGCTTGCGAATGCTGGCTGCTGCCTGCAAAACGCAGGCTGCTGCTTGCGAACTCTGGCTGCTTCCGGCTAACGCTGGCTGACTTGGTCCTTCATTGCGAAATGCTGGCTGCTGCCTGCGAACTCTGGCTGCTGCCTGCAAAATGCTGGCTGCTGCTGCTTGCGAACTCTGGCTGCTGCTTGCGAATGCTGGCTGACTTGGTCCTTCATTGCGAAATGCTGGCTGCTGCCTGCGAACTCTGGCTGCTGCCTGCTAACGCTGGCTGACTTGGTCCTTCCTTGCGAAACGCTAGCTGCTGCCTGCGAACGCTGGCTGACTTGGTCCTTCCATGCGAAGTTCAGGCTGCTGCTTGCGAACGCTGGCTGATTTGGTCCTTCCGTGCGAACTTGCTCTTTCCAGTCTAAAAAATTAAGGCCATTAAGCATAGGAATGGAGGAAGCATGTGAATGCAAAGAAATAGAAATCGATGCTGCAATTAAATAATAATGCTCAATACATTAGTGCTATGAATATGACATAATAAAACACATAAAAAATACATAAACAATGAACAATATAACTTTGATCGACCTTTGGGAATAATCTAATGTTATGCTATTCAACTATTATGGTGTTCCCTATCACCTTAAGAATAATTAGCCAAGTACACACATTAAGTCGGTTCACTACCTTTGGGTTAGTGTTCCAACCTAATAAATAGCATTTTCAAATTATTCTTTCACAATTCAATGATTAATAGAAAAGTGATGCACCTTTGGCTCAACCATGATATCTTAGTAATCAAAAAATTAAAATTTGCTAAATTATTCTATCTCTAACATTAGGGAAATTATGCTAGGATATCTTAATATGCTTATTTTCTAATTACATTCTAGTTGGGCGACTTTGGTGATTATCCAACTGTATCTTAATATTAGAAAATTAAGTCATTAGAATAATTTTGCATAACATCATAAGTGAACATTTATATGTACATAAGTAAATATTCAAAATATAAATTTATTTATAATCATTTCCTAATGCGTAAGCGGAAGCAAAATAGACTAATAATTAATAAATCAAACATAAAGAACATCCCCTTTCATTTATTTATTCATCTATATATTTAAGCTTGAGTGCATAAATCATTAATTGCACATAAATAAACCAAATTATAAGCATGTATATTAAAATTTATAATAATAAATAAATCATTTGAACACATAAACTATTTCATATATAAGGCTAATAATAAAAAGAAATAAGGTTATAATACGTTGACCAGTTAATGGGTACATGGGTACAATAAAGGGGCATTACACATTTTGTTGTCTTTATTCAAAAATCTATGCATTGAATTCATTCATATAACCTCTTTCACAGCCTCTCAAAATTCCACTAGCCTATCAAAATTCAAACTTGTCTCAAAATTCCACTAGCCTATCAAAATTCAAACTTGTCTCTTTGACTCGTTGAATGGCCATTAAAGCATTCTGGAATTGTTATGGACCGGTGGCTTAATATTATATCAAACTTTACGAGGCATCACTTTGACTACAGCATTTATTCATTAACCAGCAGTCAACCGCACCAACCCGCATTATAAACCCGTAAACTCATCGTCTTCACCGGGCGGAGCTCACAGAGGTTACAGTGACGCAGCGAACCAGAGAAGAAAACTTATATTCTCAGTCCTTAGGGCGCCATTGCACATTAAATTTCGGAGATCATTCCGCCGGATCAACACGAAAACGATCATTTTCTATTGATTCATTCACAACATACTACTTCTATAAATCATCCGAAAATGGTTAAAATTCTTAAAAAAATAAACTTTTTCATGCTACAAATTAGAAACCATTCTCTGCATTAAGATTTATGAACATGGCTCCGATACCAATTGAAGGCATTAAATTTCGTGAATGAATCATATATCATAAACATTAATTTCTCTATTGCTATCTACTGTATTTTCAAAAGAAATAGCGTACCTGGTTCCATTCCGAATCGACGAATCTTCTTAGGATAGGTTTCTCTCCCTTAACTCTTTTGTTCTAACAATTTTCACTTGAGATGGATCATCACCGTCGTGGTTTTTCTTTTGTTAGGCAGAGAAAGGACCGTCTCCTCTATTTTTTATCTTCACGTAACCGCTTCCATCAAGCGGTTACAATGTTCACTTTTGTAAGACCAATCGTAAACAAGATAGATATATTTAATATTATTTATTAATTATCATATGGGATCACATACGGGACCAATGAAATTATTTACACTGAGAAGCCAAGAGGAAGCAGTGGTGAAAAACCTAGAAACTATGAGAGGAGACAATTACATATGATTGTATGTATTTGTAAATATAAATGAAAGGAATGTTTCCAACCATCACTGAAAATGCAGGAAAATTTCTTCGGATTGTGACTGAGGAGACAATTCTTCATCTCTCTGGAGGACTTTTCTTCCTTTCTTCGTTGCTTGCATCAACACATCGGTTGCCACTGGGGCCGCTTCTTCCTGACTCTAAGAAATGGTCACAAGTACTATTCCCTTCACTTATATCAATAGTTATATTTTAAAAAATAGTAATTTTTATTAAATAATAAAACTCGCATATATAAAGAAATAAAAATAAATTTATAATACTATTTTTATGTAATTAAATAAATTTAATATAATAGAACAAACTTGATCTTTTGACAAATGGAGCTATTAATTTAAGACAAAGAGTATTATCCTTCTTTTACCTCCCTAAGCGGCAGCCATCCAAAATGGTCACGGAAAAATATACGCACTGAACACGTAAAATTAGTGCCCAGGGTTTATCATTGCTCTCAATTTTTTATGTTACTTTGACTCTATGACAAATGATATGTGAACTGCAGTGTCATGTTGTGTAGTGTACGTATAGGCAGTATAAGAGACCTTAAATGCCATACCAAAAATGTCCTTCAGAATGCCTTCGGCTCATTCATATCAACATGATTATGAAGGGAGTACTAAAAGATAAAATCATAAACAATTGAACTACTACAGTTATAAAGATAAAATCATCGCACGTAGGCATGGCTCGCTATTGGGATTCGACACTGGCCCTGTGGATCAATCATCAGCCCATGCTGATTTGGTACAAAAAGCAATCGAGAGATTGGTGTTTTATGTGGACACAAAATGCAAAGTATTACTGGGCACGAATATCACTCTTTTATATATCATTTGACTTGTTCTTCCATTGTGGTCCAATTATTGACTCATGCTGAATTAGTACGCAAAAGCATTGCAGATATTGGTGCATTAAATGGAAAAAAAATGCTAAGCACGGGCATGAAAATTAAATATTGTCCAATAATAATACTTCCTCGGTCTAATATTAATATTTATATTTTTAAAAATATAATTTTATTGAATGATAAAACCTATATTTATAAAAAGAAAAAAAACTTATAATAATTTTTTTTAAGTACCTAATTATTTAAATTAAATAAAATAAAATTATTAATATAAAATAATTTATTTTTTGGCCAAATCGAGCTGTTAATACAAGGAGTAGATACATTTAGAAATATAATAATTTTTATAATATTTTTTGTGTACTCTACTACTTAATTAAAAAAATAAAATTATTAATATAAAATAAATATTTTTGTCAAATGATGCTTAGACTGTTCTTCTGTTTTGGTCCATTTTCACTGTCCTAAGTTGACCTGTAGACCATATTTAGTCCACGGTCAAACAGATTTCTTGAAAGATTGAAGCGTTGGGTGTTGCATACAATTACGCCAACGGAACTGTTTTCCTTCGGCCCATGACGGATTCTACAAAGTTCCTCTAACATAGTACATGGAGGCAAAAACGCATCTACCTATACTGGGCTCCGATGCATCACGTCACCGTTTTTTTGATGGAATCCCGGTCATACCCCCTCTTGACCGCCATTCCACGGGCACTTCCCCGGCCCCGTCTTCTTCCCCTCACCCAGCCCATCTTCTTCCCTATTTCGTTCTCCTCGCCTCTTATTTACACTGCCTCTCTCTCTCTCTTACACACACCACCAGATTCTCCTTTTCTTTCTCCTTCTTGGAAGTACTAGAGACGTCCTGTATGGATCACGGCGAGACGAACCATAGGAAAGCCCACTGCACGGTGAAGGAACTGAAAGCAATGGCGGGGATCATGAGTCTCGCAGCCTTCTCTCTGAGTTTTCTGCTCCTCGCCGTCCACACCAGAGGCAAAGACCGTTTGGTGCTGATCGGCCTCGGCGTCGTTCTTGGGCTTGCGTCTGTCGTAAGTCTTGCCACTTATCTAGTCTGCTACCTTGTCCGCCGGAGCGACCCAGTTCGCCCCCATGATCAGCCATCATTCCCATAAGCTCCTTCTGATCCGGCCCCCGGCGTGCTTCCTATATCAGGATCCACTGATGGCAGTTCTAGTTCTAGTGTTTACAATCTTCACTCGGGATATAATCAATCCAGGGCATGCTGCCTTATACATGTGATGTATCTCTCTTTAGAGTTTGTTTCAATCAGTCGGGGCTTTCTGCCTTATACATCTTCTTGCTAGTTTTGAAACGTAATCTTATTTTACAAAATACGAAACAACTATAGCTGCACTCTGACGCAGAGAAAGATCAGCATAAACTGCCACCTGGGTCTCGAGCTTTATGCAAAACATCTTTTTTTAATTCATTATCATATTCGTTCACAAGAACGTTTTTTAGAAACTTTTTACAAGAATGGTTTAATTGCCCCCCAATAAAGACTCAGAAGACTCCATTACTCACTTCCCATTCACCATTATTTGGGGTACTGAGTCTTTATTAGGGGGAAATTGAATCATTCTTTTGACAATCTATATGTTGTATGATGAACCAAGCTTTATTCCCATTCTTTCTTCGATCTTCCGTCTCTATGGTCACGATAACTCCGAAGCTGAATTCGCCTGCTATTTCATGTCAAAAAGACGGTGAGAATGCAGTCATGGCAGTGGTTACTCCTCATGGTTTACTTTAGAATGCATTAGTTGCCTCTTCAGCGACCATCAAGGGTTGTCATATGCATATGTACAATTTTTGAATCACCGATTAAAAACAAAACGTTATGAGACTTGTCGGAAATTCTCATTCAAGTATCAAGGCAATGGTTACATGCTCATCACCCATTGCTGGCTTCACAAAGCCTCTTTAGCCCGAGAATGATCCCACACCCCCCAGATTATGCAGAGAGACTTTGCTTTTGGACGTTGGAGTGTTTAAATGCTGTGCATGCATGAATGAATATTTGATATCTAATTAATATATTAAGACAACAAAAGAAGTAAACGTAACAAAAAACTACATAATCAAAGTAAGTAAACCATTTGCAAAATATAAAATCCTTATCCCCGAGCTGGAAATTGACGATTCGGGCATGCCAGCGCTATAGCAAAAACTTCATCCAATTTGCACCACTCAATGGCAACAACGAAGAGAAAGGTAGACGTCAGTGTATCCAGGTGTCGTAGCGGTGGTGACGGGGCTTAAGCCTGACCACCAAATTAACTCTGCTTCTGGCTCTGGCCATATATAGCACATGAGATAAGAACGATAAAGATGAGCGCCCTTGATCTGTTGGTCTCGACCTTTGTAGTAAAACAAAGTATTCTCTTTGTCCCATATTAATAACTCTCTAATATTTCGTTATTAATTTATTCTAAAAAAGTAAATAAAGCTATTAATTTAGGAGAAAGAGTACTTAACGCAATTGTTAATTTTATGAAAACTTCGTTTATTGTGACGAAACTTATTGGATGAAGAGTGGAGAACCAGCCAAGAGGCAGTTCAGTTATAGACACAAAAAATAAGTAAAATGATATTTTCATATAAAAAATACACATAAAAACTCACATTTGATTCCTCTAGATAAATAAGCCCACGTGATTTTGTGTGGGGCTCACTTGTCAAGTCTAATCAAAACTGTTGTTTGTTTTTGTTGTAGGAATATTACTATTAAAAAAAGAAGAGAAAGGGTAAATATGGCAGTATTTTTTCTTTTTGCGTGAAGTATAGGAATTTAACTCTTTTACCAAAATAAACTTGTACTTTTAAGGAATGTCAAACATACGCATAAGTCTTGTGTAATTGGTAAAGTTGACTTGTGCACATGTAAACAATGACACATGCTGCAAATGAAAATAACCCTCGTACCCCCTTCAAAAATTGAAAATATCTCATTAACACGCTCGGTAATGTCTAACAATCACCACCCTCTAAAGGAAACAACTCCTTCCCACGCTCTGCTATCTCCTTCTCCACCTCCCGCTTGCCTGAATGTCTCTACTTTCCTCTCTCCTATCTATCTACATTTCCAAAATCCTCCTGAAAGGCGTCTGCCAGTACTGCTACCCCACTATGCCTTTCCTTACCTCGTACCTAGAAGGGGCAACCACATGTACCACTGCCAATCCAAGATAGGCGTGCCAACTTTCCCTCTATTCCGCGGAAGAGAAAGGTACAATGACAACACTTCCCTTTGTACACCTACAAGACAAAGGCGATGCAAAAACCCCTATAAGAACCCAAGCCATCGAACCGACTGTTTGTCCTATTTAATACTCCAAATTAGGAATTTAGTGTAAAATTGAAGAAGATAAGTTATAAGAAGAACTATATTTCATTATAGTTAGACTACCAAAATTTTGTTTTTGGTATTTACGATTGGCAATTATTTAATATTTTAAGTAATTTAGTAATTGATCCTTAGAATTTTGAGATAGTTTGGTATTTTTGGAATTGTGTTGTTTGATTTTCTTAGTTTCGGAGTTTTAGTATTGTAAATTTGGTATTCCCCTCGAGGGATTTGTTGAGTTTTGTAATTTTGTCATTTTGGTAGACAAATATAGTATTATGTGATATGAAAGTATTCAATTGTGTAAATTTGGTATTGCAATATGTAAATTTTATATTTTGGTGGTATGAAAGTAGCAGAATACCAAATTGTTAGAATACACAATTATAGAAAGACCAAAAATCCAAAATAACAAACTATCAAATTACTAATTACAAAAATGAAACCAAAATGCGAGAATACATATTATAGCCAGGATACCAATTTGGTTTGGTAAATTTGGTATTCTCTTGTAGGGATTTGATGAGTTTACTAATTTTGGTATTCTAGTGGCCAAATATGGTGTTCCATGATATAAAGTGTTGTATTGTATTATCTAATTATATTAGTTGAGGACTAAATATTAGCAAAATACCAAAAATCCATTATAGCAAATAGCCAAAAATACTAATTACCAAAATAAGAGCAATGTAGCAGAATACCAAATATCTTTATACAAACCTCAAGAATACCCTAACTATACAACTGATAAACAACCAAAATGGAAAATTCATGGATATAAGTGTGGTTATTTGCAGAGTAAGTAATGACAAATGGAAAGGCTTCATCTTCTAGTTCTTATTGCATCCTGTCAAAGGCAAACCATCATTTTCTAGAGGTAATGCAGGAGCATTACTACGATCATCCTTAACAGAAAAGTATGTTCTAAGGGAGCTTCTTCAGGAGGCTCCTTGAGGTCTAGATTGGGCAGACAATGTTCTTTGCCCAAACTTTAAAGGACATGATCTAATGTCACAAAGGAGACTACCTATTTCAAGTCTCTAAGATATATTCAATGAGGATGTCACGAAGAGAATTTTGTTTGGTGACTGACTTGAGGGTAGTTGATACGATACTTTCTATTCCTGTTGTGCCCCCCCACCCTCAATAGGCACACTCTACTATATAGGGTGTTCAGCAAGGGTGGTGAGAAGATCACTGAGTGTGCCCTCCTTGAAAAGGTTAGAGAGTCCAAAAAAAAATGAGGATGATGTTAAACTAGCCCTCATCCTCATTCTTGGGAGTCTAATTCTAACACTCCATCTAATTTTGAAATAAAATAAAATATTGGAAATAAAATATGCATGTGAATCTATATATATAAGTGCTAAGGATCACTGTTTATACAAGACCAAATAATTATACAAGATATCAAAATTTGGCATCTTATGTCGTTAAACCTCATTCAACAAAAATATTTACATAACTTTCAAGAAGGAAACTGGAGAGATCAAACTACAAAAAAAATTCTTCTTTCACCTCCCACTTTAAAGCCTCCCCTACAAAATTTGAGGGTGGGTGAGTATATGTATACTTAGTACATTGTGGTAAATTCTACAAGAATGCTAAGAAAAAAATCTTTATAAATCAAACTTAATAATTTTACATAAATATTAAAAAATAATCATTCAATTGACAACACATCAATCCTAGAGCCGTGATATGGCTTACTCTCCCACTCAAGGGGGCATTGAAGCGAGAAGGATAGGAATTTTTCAATGATATTATATATCCTGTATGTTCCAAAGCCAAGTGCGGCAGGTATCTAGAGTCATTATCTTAATAATTCATGATTTGCCAACTACGTAACTATCAAGAGAGTGCAAGCACTCAAAACACATCGAAAAAAAAATCAAAACATTGAGCAAACAAAGTTATCAAGCATACTCTAGAAAATATTTCAAAAACTGATTACTCCTAGCAAAACATAAGCTTAAAATTTAAGACCCCCTACCTTAACCTTAGTTGAAGTTTCACCTTGAGCTTTACTATATCCAAAATGCTTAAATTGTGAAAAAAACTTAGTAGAGCACACTTGATTTAGTTAGAAACACCTCTTGAATGAACTAAATCAAACTTAAATTGACTATACATGGGGCAAAGAAAGGTTTAGGGGTATGGGATCAAAAGAGGCGGGGGGGGGGGACTGGGAAAATAAAATTTCCCTATTCTCTCCCATTGTAAGGATGAATGTGTCGTTGGATTCACTAGCTACTCTCTACATCTGGAGATTGTTCATCTGCATGGAGTCCTTGTTTCTATTATTTGTGATAGAAATCCACGTGTTACGTCAACATTTTGGAGGAGTTTCTAGAAAGCTTTAAGATCTATGACTCACCCCAACACAACTTTTCACCCTTAGATGGATGGGCAGTTAGAGTACACGATTTAGACATTGGAGGGCATGTTGAGAGCTTGTGTACTCAGCTGGGGCGGTAATTAGGATCAACACCTTGTGATCTCCACTTTTTTAACTTGAGGATGGAAAGTAGTTGATAATCGGACCCAAGCTTATGTAGCAGCCAACGTAGTTGTCAAAGGAATTTTGAAATGACTTCTTGCAGCTTAAAGTAAGCACAAGGAGTATGCTGACAAGCGATGGAGACCATTGGAATTTGAAATTGGAGACCACGTATTTTTTAAGATCACACCAATGAAAGGAATAATGCAATTTGTAATGAAGGACAAGTTATCACCTCAATACATTGGGCTATTCGAGATTTTGCAAAGGATTGGTGAGGTGGTGTATCGTCTTGCTCTACCCCCCAAACTTGTCAATGTTCATAATGTATTCCATGTTTCAATGTTGAGGAAGTAGAACCCAGATCCTAGCCATGTCATAAGTTTTGAGCCAATAGAAGTAGCTAGTGTCCTTACCTACAAGAAGGTGCCAGTCCAGATTCTTGACAAGAAGGAGCAAGTATTGCGGACAGAGAAGATTCATCTTATGAAAGTTCTTTGAATGAATCACGAGGTAAGATGAGGCGACATGGGAAGTGAGCATGAGATGAAGAAGGCATATTTGTTGTCATGCCCCCTAGCCCAAAATTGGGAACTGGATGCAACAACTTCTAACCCAACACTATATTAGATTAGAATATACAGTCAAGCTATCACTTTGTTTAAAAATAATCCGAAGAATAAATATTAAAAAAATTTAACTACATTTTATAATAATTATTATTGTGACTTAATTTGGAGTTATTTTGGACATCTTATGTCAATTGTATTCCAACTTTATAGGTAGCAAATTGTATACCCAATTTATTTTTGATATTGTAATTAGATTGAGTTCTAGTTTTCCAAGTTTCGTTTAATTTCAATAGCGTTAGGTATTTTCTAAAAAGTATAGAGTCAACTACTATTCAAAAATTATGGTTTTAGCCAAAAGCATGTAGTAGGGCATTTTCACTTGCACAATGTTATAAAATAATTTATATGGTATTACTGTATGTTTTTCCATCAATTTCTATACCATGAGGTGGCAATGTGTTATATTATTTTATGGGTAACAAGACACTAAATCTGCAAAGGTTTTGTGTCGAGTGCTCATTTGAAAACTATCAACATAGTCCAACTGGGCTGCCAAGGACTTCTTGGTGTCATGGTATGTAATGACATCTCGGTGTTAGCCGCAAACAGGTAGTGCATTTCAGGCCCCTTTGTCAAGGGGTGTGGACAAAAGGTCGTAACGAATTATCATATTTTTGTAAATTCGGGTATTCAATTTACATAAATATCGATTAGAAGCAGAAAGCTTCACATTTACTTTTTCTATGAGTTTAAATGTTTTACTTATTTGTATAATTTTCAAAGCATGATATTATGGTTTAGTGTGTGTGTGAGTTACTTACTGGGCGTAAGCTCATTGGTGGGTTTTGTTTTGCATGAACTTGTCCACCACGTGTACTTGTTCACACAGATGTATTCGACTTTGTTGACACTTAGTGAGGAGTTTGCGAGAGTTCATAAATAAATAATTGTCCTCCAGAACAAGGGTAGAAGACTCGATGCTGCTAGGGTTTTGAGATAGTTATTTTTTGTAAGAACAATGAGTCATATGTCTAGTTTTTTGGCTAATTTATTTGTTAAAATTATGCCAATTAACAAATTGTATGTAATGAGACTTAGAGTATGAGTTAAGGTTGTTGTGGTCAAGAGAGATTTATAATTAACAGACTTGAAAAATAGAAGCAAATGTGTTCTTGTTGATCAAGGTGAAAAACTGAAAAATGTGAAGGGTGTTGAAGCTTATCTAGATCACATTGGCATGCATAAATCACTTAGAAAAGGTTAAAAATAATTACAGAGGTTTAAGAAGGTTTTAAGGTTAAAAGGGCAAAATTATCAAAAAATAAGGAAAATGATCAATCACTGTAAAATGTGAATGACAAAATGATTGATTGCTTGTTGATCCGACCCTATACAAAACGAAGCTGAGAGTTAATAATTAATCGCTCTTGCAATCAATCAATTGATTAAAGAATTGTGCACATTAAAAACAGTGACTAATCGATCGCTGTTTAGGAGGACTGATCATTTAATTTCAAGATTATTTTACATGATTTAAGACCTTTGGTATTTTTTGGCCAAATTATTGTGTACAAGTGTGGATTTCTTGATGGTTAATTGATTAAAAATTCAAGAGTGAGATTTTGAGAGAACTTTAAGTTTTAATTGTTTATGCTTGATAAAAAACATTATGTGCTAAATGCCATGAAAATCTTGTAGTGCACACTACCAAAAAAATTCAACATTTTAACATGTGGTACCTACATAATAGATGTTTAAAACATATTATTAATGACAAATCTAGGTTTACTAATTTGGTAGAGAAGTATGATGACAAATTTACAATTGGAGATGGAATAGGCGCTTTGAAAATTTCTGGATTGGCAAATTTTGATAATGCTTTGTATGTGAGTTTTGAAAGCTAACCTTTTGATCATTTTTTAAATTTGTGACTCTAGTTTTGTTGTTAAATTTACAAAGAATGATTGCTATATCATTGACAAATTTGGAATCATCTGTGTAAAAGGCTTAAGAGCACATGAAAATTGTTATTAGCTTGATCATATTTATTTTACTAACTTGTCCTTGTTTTATAATACTTATTTTTGGCATCAAAGATTAGAGCAAGTAAATTTAAGAGATTTAACAAAAATAACAAAAAAATGGATAATTAGAGGTACTCATATTTTGAAAACTTATGAAAACTTTGTATGTGGTGTTTGTCAAAAGGGTAAACAATCAAAATCCCATCATAAAAAACTAAAACATGTGAGAACTGAAAGACCATTATAATTGATACACATTGTCACGCCCCGACACTGCTTGACCCAAGCTGAACCCGGTCCAAAGGCCGGTCCAGTGCACGGGGGCGACGGTATTGAAAATGGTTAAAGAAATAGCGGAAAACTTATGCCCTTACCACGAGCGGTGTAATTAACGGAGTTACGCACTACTTTGTGATAGGTAGAACTAAAAGAGTTACTTTAAACTCTAAATTAAACCATAATCTCAAACACACATACTAATATTCCATAGCCAACACACTTGCTCAAAACAAGGTCTCAAACAGAACTAAAGATATAATATATCACAAGTCTGAAACAAGAACCACTCCACAAGGGGTTCTAACATCATAACAAAATAATCAAAGAGAGATGCAAAATTTAGTGGCCTCCACTCCTACTCCCAAGCTCTCCCTGACCTCTCCTCATAAAGAAGATCTTGTCCGACTGCATATCACGCCATGTAACCCCAAAAATAAAACAAGGAAAGTAGGGTGAGTATAAAAACTCAATAATGGTTTGAATACAACGATAATAATCAGAAAACATGACAGCATGACAATGTAGCAATTCAGATCCAAAATTAGCATGCTATACCACTTTCTGATCATTTACTAACTAAAACCCTATTTAACCATAAACGTAAGAACTAGCTTGCATAAGACATACCTATCAAGTCAAGTCATAAATATTCAAGTTATAACCTAACATGCATCCCACATAGGTATTTTTATATATACTCAATTCAAGCATGATAATCCCATAAACCACGTAAGAAGTGTATTTCACACCCTTTTTCTGATCTGGCAACCATATCACAGAAACCTGTATAATAGTGTCTCATTTACACACTTTCTAATCATGCATTCATATCACATAACCCTGCATAATAGTGTCTCATTCACACACTTTCTGATCATGCATTCATATTACATAAACCTGCATAATAGTGTCTCAATCACATCATTTCTGATTATGCATTCATATCACATCAACCTCATTCACCCTACATGACAAACATGTCAAACACATGATACACAATCATGCATAGCATTCATAATAAACATGCATCAATACAAATGGTGAATGCCTTCATTATGGAGTAAACACAAGTATTGCCACACAGGCAGGACATGGTCAAGGCCACGAAGGCTGAATGTAGTCCGATTTCCTAACAGGAAACCTAGGACATTGCCCACTCTAGACATAGTCTGAATTCCATAAGAAAACAAGATATAGGGGTAGTCAGCCCCTCTGCTCGCCAAGGACAATCCACATGGGAAGTCCAAATTCCCACATAGGGAACCTAGAGCAGGTTTGCTTGCCAAAGACGATTTTGGCCAAGAACGTCCAAATTCCCACTTAGGGAACCTAGAGCAAGGTGTTCGCTAAGGACATCTCTGTGGTGGGGAGAGTCAAAATTCCCACATAGGGAATGTAGAATACATAGTTGCCGGTGCACAAAGGCATACAACTCTGGGTGCTCAGTATCCAGATGTGACTATCTCAATAAATCTCAACTGCAAGATAAGTATACAACTCGTCCTCATATAACTCAATTTGACTCGACTCAACCTAAGGAGTATACATGTACCACACAGGAACTTAAATCGAAAACATGTCCTTTCGGACCAACCAAGTTTCTGATTAATTCAGTGAGTGATTAATCCGGCACACAATCTCAATCATTGCATACAATCGATTAATTTCAATTAAACATTGGTAAAACTTCATTCATGAATACCGATCTATGATACATAATACCATGATACATCTGTGAGCAAGAGTCTACGTGGGTTCCAACACATGGAACGTACTCCCAATCAATCCCTTCGTGCATCATAATCACATTATAACTAATTACAATTTCATAGTAGATTCTCCATATGTGTGTGTTCATGCATATTCTAAGCACATGCCCAATGCTTGACATAAACTCATAAGACAATATATGCATGCTTAAGCACATTAAAAAAAATGATTCCCAACTGAAATCAAAACAAAATATACCATAAAGCTTAAATCCATCCATGTTAAATTAAGCGCTCACTCCCACAAGCATGATTTTTCCACACATTAAGCCACAACATGATCACATCAATTACCCATTAACCATCCTCATTATAAGTGAACACATCTCACCATTTTCCATATAATATCCCTGTTAGAACATATTCTAATCACATGAATTCCAACATTTAAGGGTTCAAGTTACTTCAATATCAACATAATATAATGCCACATGACAACAGTTAAACATTATCCATAAACTTCCAACATCAATTTCACACCTCCAGTAGCCTAATTTTAACATAACATACTTTCCATAACCATTAGAATCATTAGATAGAGTAAAATATTGAAATAAGCATAAGTTTTAAAAATAGCAAAACTACTGTGTAGCTGTTCGATCGCCCTGCAAGGCCGTTCGATTAGCTAAACTGAAAATTTGCCAAAAATATAGTGTTGCCAATCGATCGGCCTGGTAGGCCGTTTAATCACCAACAAAGCTGTTTTGACCTTCTTCTTCATTTCGAAAATCAAAATTGAGACACTATCAAAATACCTTAAAACTTCCATGGTATCAAATGCTATCAAAAACTCATTAAACTTTCTAGAACACTAATCTAAACTATTTTAAGACAAAACCCTAAGAAATCAAAGTAAAAGATTAGTATTTATTAAACCCACCATGGAGGTCAAATCAAGCAAATCCTATTCAAATAAAATCATGAAAAATGAGATTTTTACAACCCAAAACTGAGATTGAAGAACCCATTACCTTTCCCTATTGATTTGGGTCGGAATGAACCTTCAATCTCCTCCAACACCTTCCAAAAACACAATTTTAAGTTAACATACAACTAATCTCGATTTAGCTTTAAAAATTAAAAGTAAACTTTAGATCTAGGGTTTTAGAAACCTAAAAATGAGATTTTGAAGATTAAGGCTTAGAAAAGAGAGGTAAAACATTTATTCTTTCAAAATGGATTGAAATGATGGGGGAAGTCAAGATTAAGAAGAGTTTAAGAAAGACTTAGAGATTAAGCCAAGGTTAAGCTAAACTCACATCTAATTATTTTTTTTCTGGGCCTAATCGAGGATTAGGCTCCAAATCTCCTAGCTAAGTCTATTCCCAAATGGTAAATAGCATAGCCCTTTCCTTTAATAAGAGGGTTAGGCTATACCTAATAGAAATGTAGGGTAGAAATAGAGTTTTTAACTAAAATTATAAAATTTGGCAATTTAACCCAAAATTAGGTCTAGAAAAATTCTAAAATTTTTTATAGTGTCTTCCATTGATGTCTGGGCCATTTTGGTCCAAAAATTTTAATTTCATCGGTGGGGCCCACACAGCCACTAAACCCTATATTTTTTGAAAATTAGTAAAAAATTAGAAAAATCCAAAAAAATCAAGTTTGACCCAAAATCACTTAAAACTAATAATTGTGAAATTGGTTTTGATTAAAACCTTCATAAACTAATTTATTTTTAAAAATCACCGAATTTAATCAGAAAACGCTTAAACCACACAATAACCGATAAATAATCATTAAAATAAATCGGTTCAAGATGAGGGATCTTACATACATGGACCTTATAATGCAATGCAAACAATTAGTTTGGGTGGTTAAAAGTTCATCTTGGTGATGATTGATGACTTATTAAGATTAACTTTAGTAGATTTTCTTAGAGAGAAGTCTGATGCTTTTGAAACATTAAAAACAATTGGCCTTACCATACAAAGCACAAGTAATCTAAAAATCTAAAAAAGTAGAGGTGACAGAGGTGGAGAATTTACTTACTTTAGGTTTAAAGAGTTTTGTGACAAATGTAGAATTGATCATGAGTTATTAGTCCCTAAAACTCCTCAACATAATGGAATAGTTGAAAGAAAGAATATGACTATTTAGGAAATAGCTATGGTTATACTAGATGAAAAGAATTTGGCCAAACACTTTTGGGCAGAATCTGTGAGCACTACTACATACACCCTAAATAAAGTTTACTTAAGACTTAACAAAGTCCAAACCCGTTATGAGTGTTGGAGAGGTAAAAAGTTCACTATCAAACACTAGAATTTTTGGAAGTCTTTGTCATATCTTGAGAAACAGGGAAGCTTTAGGGAAATTTGATAGTAAGAGTGGTGATGAAAATTTTCTTTGATATTCTCTTACAAGTAGGGCATATATGGTTTACAACAAAAGAACTCAATTTTTCATGGAGTCTTTTGACGTAGTTGTGAATGATGTATAAATTTTTAAAATAAAAAATACTTAACATGGAAAAGGAAAATAAAAGGTTGATGATTGTTATGATTTTGATGATTTAGCTAATTTGTTCAGTGATGCAGATGAAAATGAACAAGAACATGTGGAAGTTAATGATGATCACACTCATAAAGTTAAAGTTCAAGAAGAAGAGGAAGAACCACAGCTTTAGACTAGTTAATTACCTAATTGGGTTCAAAAAGACCATCATGTAACTAATGTGATTTGTGACAACAATGAAAAAGTGAGAACAAAACATCAATTAGAAGAATAAATAATCTTTTCTTATTATGTATCTCTTATTAAACAAAAAAAATTGATGAAGCTCTATAGAATGAAAAGTGGATTAATGTAATGCAAGAGAAATTACGACAATTTAAAAGGAATAATGTATGATTTCTTATTCCTAGACCTAAGTAATGTAACATCATAGGTACAATGTGAATTTAAAAGAACTTGCCAGATGAACATGGTAATGTGGTAAGAAAAAAAACCAACATTGGTTGCTTAAGGCTATACACAAGTAGAAGGTACTGATTTTGATGAAACCTTTGCTCCTGTTGTTAGACTTAAATCTATTAGATTGCTTCTTACTATGGTTTGCATTTAAAATTAAAAGTATATCAGATGGATGTCAATAGTACTTTTTTGATTGGATACTAGAAAGAGGAATTTTATGTTGAACAACCTAAGGGATTTATTAACCTTCATCATCCTGATTATGTATACAAATTGAAGAAAACTTCGTATAGATTGAAACAAGCTCTAAGAGAATGGTATGATAGACTGACAAATATCTAACCAAGCAATGTTATACAAGAGGAGGTGTTGATAGGACATTATTTGTGAAGAAGTAAGAAAAGTATGCTTTGATGACACATATTTAAGAAGATGCCATAATATTTGGCACTACAAATAATAAGCTTGCTAAGCTTTTGCAAAAAGGATGGGTAAGGAATGTGAAATGAGTATGAAAGTCTTGCTAACTTTATTTCTTGGTTTGTAGGTACAACAAATTGATTCTAGAATCTTCATCACTCAATCCAATTTTGCTAAAAATCTGGTGAAGAAATTTGAACTTAATGATGTAAAGCATGCCAAAACACCTATGTCTATCTGCCAAATTGAGCAAAGATGGTTCATGTAAAGCTGCTAAACAAACACTGTATAAAAGCATGATTGGTAGTCTTTTATACTTGACTGCTAGTGATGTGCCCGATGTAGGCACGATCGGTACCTAGGAGAATTGAGCAGGGAAAGGGGAGAAGTATTGAAGAAAGGGGAGGAACTGGGAATCACAATTTACATAAACTCCAAACAAGAGTCAAGGCCGCCCCATATAGGAGACGACCCTCCTAGGGAACTAAACCAGATTGGCCCGGTTCTTACAATACAATCCAATTAGTGGGTCAGCTATCCCAAGCCACTAACTGAACCAACAAGTACGATAATAAAATACTACAATAACAATTAAATAGTTCAATGCAATAAAGTAATAAAAAGAGAGTTTGAGCATCGTGTACAACACTCCACCACACTTCCGCTAGTTGCCTTGTCTGCAAGGAGACCATGCTGGATAACGATTCAGACATCCAAGTCGCATCCTCCAACGACTAACCCCGCCATGAAACGAGAACCTCAGTAACAATGCGACCCGAACGGCGAACCCTCCTCTTCTCAAGCACAGACGCAGGGGCCGGGTCGGAGGGTGGAACAGGACCCATCAAAGGCGAAGGTGGAGCATCCACAGCCAACGATCGGTCACCCACAAACCTGCGAAGACGGGACAAATGGAACACAGGATGTACCAAGGAGTTAGGCGGCAAGGAGAGGCAATAAGCAACCGAACCAACACGCGCCTCCACAGGATAGGGACCATGGAACTGGGGAGCGATCTTGGAATGCTCGGGCTGAAACAAAGAAGTCTAGTGCTGTGGTAAAACAGAGACATAAACCAAGTCACCCACTTGGAACTCCCGATCAGTACGGCGACCATCATATAGTTGTTTCATCCGGTTTTGAGCTTCAGCCAAATTCATCTTCAATTGACGCAAGACCTCATCGTAAGTTTGGAGCATATAATCCACCTCAGCTACAGAAGAGCGATGAGGGACATACAACAAAATAGTAGGTGGGGGTCGGCCATACAGCACCTCAAAAGGAGTGAAGCCCGCACGCGTGTGATATGCAGTGTTATAGGACCACTCCGCCCATGGAAGAAGCTGTAGCCAACTGCAAGGCTGCGTCATCGTAAAGCACCGCAGGTACTGCTCCAAACAAAGATTAACCACTTCCGTCTGCTGGTGATAAGTAGTGCTCATATGAAGTGACGTATCCTGTAAAGCAAAGAACTCCTGCCAAAACTGAGAAAGGAAGATACGATCACGATCAGAAACAATGGTGTGTGGCATACCATGCAGCTTTGCCACCTCCCGGACATACAGGTCAGCCACAGTCTTAACAGTGAAAGGATGTCCCAACGCACAGAAATGAGCATACTTAGACAGATGGTTGACCACCACCATCATCACCAACTTACCCTGCACCAACGGCAAGGCTCAACAAAATCCATCGATATATCCTCCCAGACTTTATCCGGAATAGGCAGGGGTTGGAGCATACCGGCTAGAGAAGTGGTAGCTGCCTTGGCGCACTGATAAATATCACAAGCGGTCACATACTCGTGCACAACCCGACAAATCCCCAACCATAAAAAACTCTAGCTGATCCGCTTATAGGTGCGGAAAGTCCCCTCATGACCGGCCACTGGAGAATCATGGAAATGCGATATAATGCAGCAACGAAGATCAGCGACATCGGGAACCCACAACTGATCCTTCCAGAACAAGAGATCATCCCGCCAAGTGTAAAACAGACGGGCTGTAGGATCAGTCTGGAGAGCAACTATCAAAGCCTGTGTTGATGCATCACTCCGGTAGGCCTGCTTCAACTCCTCAATAAACGGACATGAGAGCGTGGAGAAGGTCAAGCACGAACCCAGGGCAGGTATGCGAGAGAGAATGTTAGCCACTGTGTTCTCTGACCCCTTCTTATAAACAACTTCATAATCATAACCTAGAAGTTTACTGACCTACCATTGCTAAGATGGAGTGGGCACCCGCTGTTCGAGGAAATACTTCAGTGGCTGATGGTTAGTGCGAATTAGGAACCGACGACCCAATAGGTACGGTCACCACTTGGTGACCGCATGGATGATGGCCATCATTTCCTTCTCATAGACAGACAGGGACAAGGATCGACCCGCCAGAGCTTTGCTGAAATATGTGATAGGTCGCTCATCCTGTAACAGAACCGCCCCCAAGCTAGCGTCTGAAGCATCCGTCTTTACCACAAATGGGCAGCTGAAATCAGGCAGAATCAAGACTGGGGCAAAAGCCATGGCTTGCTTCAGCCCCTCAAATGCCTCCTGTGCATCTGGAGGCCAAGCAAATGCGCCCCGTTTGAGTAGCGCTGTCAAAGGTCGAGCCAACTCTCCATATCGACTAATGAACCGCCGATAGTACCTGATGAGGCCTAGAAAACCATGGAGCGCCTGAACACATTTGGGAATAGGCCAAGACATCATGGCGGCCACCTTGGCTGGGTCGGTGGCGACACCATTCCCTGATATAATGTGACCTAAATAATCCACCTGTTGGCTACCAAAAGAGCACTTCGAACGCTTAAGAAATAAGGAATTGTCACGCAGAATAGAGAAGACCGACCTGAGGTGTGTCAAGTGCTCTGTCCAGGACCTACTGTACACCAAAATATCATCGAAGAATACCAATATATAACGGCGCAGGAAGGGACGAAAGAGGTCGTTCATGAGGCACTGAAATGTGGATGGGGCATTAGTCAATCCAAACGGCATAACCAGGAACTCGAAGTGGCTGTCGTGAGTCCGGAAGGCAATCTTGTGCACATCGGTGGCATTCATGCGGATCTGATGATAGCCCGAACGCAGGTCGAGCTTACTAAACACAGTAGCGCCGGTCAACTCATCAAGCAACTCCTCAATCATCGGGATTGGGTACTTGTCTTTCACAGTGACGACATTGAGGGCGCGGTAGTCAACACAGAAACGCCATGTACCTTCCTTCTTCCGCACGAGTAACACCGGTGACGAGTAGGAACTTGTACTGGGCCTGATGATCCCCGCCTGAAGTATATCGGTCACCAGCCGCTTGATCTCTGCTTTCTGAATATGTGGGTATCGATATGGATGCACATTGCTTGGGGCGGTGCTAGGGGTAATAGGAATGTGATGATCATAAGAGCAGGTAGGCGGAAGACCTTGCGGCTCAGCGAACAAGTCTTGGTGATCTGTCAATAACTCTTGGAGATTGGTCGGCATGTTGTCCTGAGTCACCTCAAGGACTGCACGCTGCTGCTACAGAAGCCCTTGGGGGGTGTACCGGAACAAGGTGCTCGAAGGCAGGGCGAAGAGAAGAGTGCCCAGCCTAGAGCCTTCCAACCGGACGCATTGCCCTTGGAGCTCAAAGTCCATCCACATCTCCCAAAAGTTCTACACAACATCGCCGAGCTCCTGTAGCCACTGCACACCTAACACAACGTCCGCCCCTTTTGTAGGTAACAGGAAGAGATCAATGACGAATGAATGGCCCTGTACAGACAAGGTGACAGGGAATTAGCGGATTAAATAAATAAATGAATGTTTCTGGTAGGGAATTAGCATGGAAGGTAATCATTAGATCATTATGGCTAAAAACAAAATTCCTACTATCCTAAAAGCATGTGTTATTTACCAATACAGCAAAAGATACAACAATAGCTACACCAGTATTCACAGAATATTCCCCTAAAGCAAATGGAAGTTCTGGCCTATTAACCCGAAATTGAGAACTTTTCAGGCAGAAAGCAGGACAGGTGAGTACAAAATAAGCTCTACAACCAGTTCATTAAATAGGGTCAGAAATGTGACCTAGATCTAATTTCTAGATTGATTTGAAATTGCCACTTTACCGGCAATGGGACTCTTAATCAAATTGTAGATACCAGCGTACTCCAAGTTAACCTGATAATTATACTTTCCTAGAAAGGTCATCAAATTTCATATGATAAATGATATTGGCTTCAGTTAAAACCTATTACTTTCATTTAATGCAAAACTTTCCTGTTTCCTCCAGTAAGTCATAGCATTGTGATCTACGAAGGTTTAGGTTTAGCTGCATTTGCCTTGTTGGCTGCATGCTTAGGTTGCACTTGTTTAGCCTCTGGCCTCCCTGTTCAAATGAGATATTGAGAGACTTTATTAGATAAAAAAGAAATTAATTTCTATTACAAACTATAGGAGAACATTACCATTAGCTGGAAGAAGCAGTTCTTCTTCATATTCTTCTTTAGAATCTGTAAATATTAGAGAAACAAAAAAAACACTATATTATGCACAAGAGGACAGAAATTTCCACTAAAGGACGTATTTGACAATACCTAGAGCTACTTACCGCTGAATCCAGGCTTGCGTTTCCAAAAAATATAAGTCAAGGAAATCAAACAGGAATAATATACTTTAAATAGTTGAATCCTTACTTAAAATCAAACAATACAACTAATTGAAAGATATCTATCTTCCTCCCCCATAGAGGCTTTATATCCACAAAAGTGAATACTAGTTTTCCCATTCTGACAAGTCAAATGATATTTGAGGAGCATTTTCAGTAGATAGGATTCCGATGACCAGCTTTTGGTCACCAATTTTCACGGAAAGCAGTGCATCTTTGATTTTTCCTTTTTAATCTCTCCAAATGATGCCTACATGATTCAATGACAAACAACAGCAGTGATGATGATTTTATCTTATATAAAGTAACAACAAAGAAGCAAAAAGGAAACATGAGAACAATTAGACTAAAAATTTTCTAACCAGTGAAAGGTGCAAATAGTTCTGTGATCCAGGATCACATTTACCAGGAACACCAGGTTTAACTTCAATACCTGAACAAAGTGATCCTCAAAATCTTACTTCGGATTTAAGGGAATGGGAAGATGCACCACGTTTATATGGTTCAACCGAAAGAAGGGCCTCAATCAAACTCAACGCAGAAGGTGGGAGACCATTAAGTGTTTCTCGAAGGCAACTTTCATATGGCTGTTGGGGTTTGAAAATATTGGCATGAGGTAGCTCAGACTTTTTCCAGTACTCCTCCAGTGGTAAACCACAAAGCTTAAAGATTTTGTGCAATTGCTCAACCTGTAGGCAGAGGAAAGCTAGTAAAAAATTTCAGAGCTTACATTGCCAATACAGATACAAAACAATACCAGACTACAATAGCACAACGTCTTAATATATAGACAGTAGTGCAACACAAGCCACACAAATAGTTATGTAAAGCAAGCCACTCACACATAAATGTTCAATCTTTATCCACATGAAACACTAGATCAATAGAATATGCTTAAGAAAACATGACTTCAACTAGTAAAACACCCTCGACAATAACAAAATCCCTCCATTTCTAAAACCCACTGCAATAAATACACAGACTACATCATTGTGCAACAAAGACAAGATTAATAGAACTAAATCCATTGTGGTATGAATGCATTCATCTAATTAGTAGGGTTTTTAGCCACAATTCAACGGGTAACAATTCATTGGCTAAAAGATGTAAGGGACCGACTCATAAATGGATGAAATTGATAAGCTCCCAAGTTGATTGTACTTCTTATCATTAGTTTTGGTCCATGGCTTGCGATCCCTACGAAAACCACAATAGCTCCATTTTTTTTGTAAAAAAGGTTTGTGCAGACAATATTACATAGAAGACTTCACAAGACAAGATTTATTTATGAGAATATTAAGAATTATAGTGAATTTAAATAAAGAAACTAAAAAATGAAGACAATAAGTTTGCATATGCTAATTACCTCTGTTCTGCCTTATAGTAAAGGCTTTCCAAGGAGCAGTTCTGTAAAAACACAACCAACACTCCACAAATCTATAGTAACACTATAATCCGTAGATCCCAAGAGTAGTTCAGGTGGTCGATACCAAAGAGTTACCACATGACTAGTAAGAAGTTGAGCCTACAAAGGACTACAAAAATTTGCTAGGCCAAAATCAGCTATTTTCAAAATCCCTTCACTTTTCACAAGGAGATTAGATCATTTGATGTCACGGTGCATGATGCTGCGAGAATGGCAATGATCCAGACCCAATAGTAACTACTGCAAATAGTACTTTATCTGTACAACATCAAAAATTGAGAAAACAAAAATTTTTGCTTGAGGCACCCAATAAAAATTTACAAAGAAAACTAAAGCCTATGGAAATGCGCAAAAAATAAAGCCTACAGATCCTTCACCTAAAACTGCCATAGATCCCATATCTCATCACTTGAGAACAGGTCAAACGATAAATAAACAACACTTGACAAGGTCTTTCTTGCAATAGGTAGCAGTACCTTTTTACTAAGACATCCATCTTTTTATTAATTTCAAAGTAGAACTAAAAATCCGGCATATCAACAAACCTGTGACTCACTAAACTTGATGTCGGGACATGAAGATAGCCCAGCAATATCGTGTTCCATGTATTCAAATACGAGATATATGCTGCAAGATTGCTTGGAAGTAATCAGACCTTCCAACTTCACAAAATTTGGATGATTAAGTCAGCGAAGAATCTGAATCTCTCGTGCCATAAATTTTACACTTTCAGGATAGAGAATTAAGGAGGATATTTCAAAATAAAGGAGGTTGAATAAGCAACAAATCATAAATCAAATACAAACAAATCGTTCTTCCAAACCTTTAAATTGAAAGTTGTTAAAACAGTTTGATATGTATAGAAGAAAGAAAAAACTAAAATTATTCAGAGTAATGTACTTGTACCCACTGACGAGAAACATAATGATAAAACAGATTCTTTACACAGTATGTTGATCAAGTTACAGGTGAGAAATAGAATGGAAAAATTAATCTTCGCTTGATATGGATGCTGATCAATCCCCTTTGCCAAAAGGTTGACAATCGATCCCTGCCTTAGATGTTGATCAACCGAATAACCCTCAAAAGATACCCTTCCTTTTGATCGTCAATCTCCACACGTTGCGAAATCGATCTCTTGTTGTGCACAGGAGGAATTAGGGCTTAATTAATCCCACCCACACTCGATCATGGCCGCCAAAAGTACGAGGTGTTTTCCGATCTATAGTGGGGAGCGATGTTAGAGGCTTTTCGTTACCATTGTACACGCATGGGAAGAATTAGGGACTCCCGTGCTCCTTTTTATTCTATCGGTGGCTTTGATGATGCATCATGCACGCTCATAGCTTAAATGACTACTCTAGTCATCCACCTTGGGATGGGCTTTTACCTTGGAAGTGGAGTTGTATCTTGTGCTACGAAAAAACAAACCATTCTCTCATTCAACTATGGAATCTGAAATCATTGTCTTAGATGCAACAGGCAAAGAAGCTGAATGAATGGAGAACTTGTTGTTGGACATCAAATTTTAGCTAGTCCAATGCCGCCTATATCTATCAATTGTAATAGTGAGCCTACTATAGCTCAAGTATGTAGTATTATATATAATGGCAAGTTTAAACACATTAGCCTAAGACATGAGTATGTGAGGCAATTGATACAAGATGGTGTCATTACACTACCTACATGAGGTCAAGGAAAAACTTGGTTGATCCTTTACTAAAGGTCTTCCACATGACATAATGAGAGTGACAACTTTGGAGATGGGGTTGAAACCCTAATTGAGTTTGATCAATAGTGATGGTAACCTAACCAAGTCCTAGTAATACCACTTCAATGGGTAAGAATAAGTTGTTCTGACTAATAAACTAGCACAAGAGCTCCATATATGTGTTTACTAATAGCATGAACTGCTTTGAAGGAATTAGTTGTGATCGTCACTTGTGAAGGTTGAGTTTTTAAGCTCATAATAAGGTTCAAGTAATATGTCTGAGTGAGAAAGACATAGGAGAACTTCACCTATGGCAACATCAGAATGGTGTCGCTTCTTACGGAAAGAAAGGGTTGATTTCATAAAGTGTCTTCCAAGAAATGGAACAGCACATGACCAAATAAGTGTTCAACATGTGATTTTGTTCTTCTCAAAGAAGGTTAATGTTTTGTTGTGTACGCGTTATTGACTTTGTATCTAGAGTGCGTGGTTCATACCAACAGTATATCACCACAAACATTTTCTTAGCTTTGTAATTTTTGTACTAATTAGAGGTTCAATTCAAAAGAAACCTTTTCGTATACAGTGAAATATGAATGGATCTTTTAGCTAGTTTTTAATTCACTTTTATGATAAAAAATGGGGGATGGATAAGTTTTTATAATAAAATCGACCAACTAATCAATTTACTTGTGCGATTGACATCTCGGCCTAATTTTGTGAAGGATTCATTTTAGTGGTAATCATTCGGTTCATGAACTGATCGATCATTATATGTTGGCAACTGTTATATGTTGGCAATCAATTTCTATATGTTAGTGATCGATCACTTCACATACCCTTTCATGATTTAACAATCAGAAACATCTATTTTGGAAGGATTTTGGTGTCTCTTCATTTGGGATGTCTTTTTTACATGTTTTATACATAAATATAATAGGTCTGTATGTTGGGTACAAGAGTTTTGTGCGTTTCTTTCAAAATCAAAACTAGTTAACTTTGTCAAAAAAGCCACAAGGAAAGAATAATGGGATTATTCACTTTTGCAAAGTGTAAATCCCAGAAGGCTTTGATTGTCATGGGAGGGGCCCCATTACAATTTGGTTTACCAAAGGGGGCAAATATTTCCTTAAAAAGGCGTGTTTTACATTATTCGAAACTGTTCATTGTGTATTTTTTCTTTCAAATTAGATTGTTCAACATAAAGTTTATATCACCTAGTGTAAGTTAGGCATGAGAGTGCTTGATATTTAAAATTGATAATGCACACACTAGTGTATGTTAGCGTCAGTGAGCACCGTTGATCTCGTATATTAAGGCCTCCCATGTATAGCTTGCACTAGGTTTATTGTCAATGTAGAGTAGGAAATACTAATCCATTTTTATAAGAGTTTAATTGCAATCAATATACTTGTCATCCAGCTTTACCTTTTTATTAGAAGGTCTAGGATTATAATAACAATAGGTTCAAAAGTTCCCATTCCCGTACATGTTAGGCATTATCGATATGATCATCATCAATGAATATGCTCTGGGCTTGAATATTGGATGAACACCACACTCAGGTTCAGCTAGAGGACCATATTAGGCATTATCCGGTCAAACGTGATCCCATTGGTGCAGTCTATAGCATTTACATGCAGGAACAATCACTGAGCCTATTCAAGTGTGTTGTATTGAGTTTGAAATTAATACGCGAAGTGAAAGGAGCTGCATTTACGAGCGCACATAAGGGATAGAAATACTGCAACTTCATATAGATATCATACTCCAAGGAAGAAGACTTTTTTTGGGGGGATAAAAGGGCAACACAAACTTTTTTGAAATTTTTAAGAGGATACTTTCACTTTGAGGATCATTTATTCGCGAGGTAGACTGGATCTATTGGATAAGGATTATGGATCTATAGGATATGGATTATGATTTCTATTTATACTACTTTTGAATTAGTAGGATACACATATGTTGATTAGGCAGGGAATGTTAATGATATAAAAAGTACTTAAAGAGGGTATTTTTATGTAGAAAATTATTTAGTTTATTAGCAAAATAAAAATAAAAATTGTATTTCTTTCTCAACCGCTAAATCTACATATATAATTGTTGTAAGTTGTTGTACATAATTAATGTGGATTAAAGGAATGTTAATTGATTATGTAATATATTAGGGCAGGATGATTTTATATTGTGATAATCTAAGTTCAATAAAAATTTCTTAAAATCTTATTCAACTTTCTCGTACAAAACATATTGATATTACACATCATTTTGTACAAGATTTGGTTGAGAATCAAATTGTTAACTTAGAAAATATTTAAAAAGTGTTTCAACTGCATGATATTTTTACAAAACCTTTAGATTTGAATAGTTTCATTAACCTTCAAAAAACCATTAGACTTGCTTACCCAAAATAATTTCATATGAGTTTTTAGTCCTTATTTTAATTGAAAATATTTTGGGACATTAGACACACCAAAAGTTATTTTTCAATTTGTAGATTTTTTATAGTTTTTATCTAACTTAAACTTGTTTTTAAGCCTAGTTTGTTTGGTTTCAGAAAAGGTTTAGAAAAACAAAAGACAATTTGAGTTTGTGTGTTTTTAAATCATATAGCTAATATATCACACGAATATACTCGAATTGTAAAGGTATTGCATAATAGTGGGTCACACATGCAATGCATGATGACTACAATATTCAGTTAACAGGATTAGTTGAGTATCAATTGAATAAAGTTTTATAATTCATAATAAAAGCTAATGCATTGTTGATTTATTTAAAGACTTAGTACTCACTACAAAATTCGAGATCATCTACCGAGCTAAATGTATAATATGGTTGATTTATTTCTTAACTATGATGTTATGACATAGTATAAGGTAGTTGGGTAGTTTAAATTCCTCTGAATGTTGAATGAGATTTGAACTGTTTATTTTTCCCTTGAATATTTGATGTAAAAATTATTATGTATAGTTCTTATAAAAATTATGGAAAGAGCTGCCTATACATCTTATGTTAGTGTGAAAATTACCATCCTCTTGACATTGAAAATTGCATACATTAAAAAATATAGCGCAAGGTTAAGAGAACTAAGAAAAGCCATTGAACACCCATTTCTGAAAAAGAATGAAAAAGCCAAAATTTGCAAAAGGAAAAAGGCATAGAGAATAAAAATAACAAAATAGAATTTTGTATCTTTGTTTGTATTTTTTATCTATTCAATGTAAATCAATGATCAAACAGAATGAAAGCATGAGTCAAATTTCTCGATGGACTCATTTGACAAAGTAGTGGAGGAGAATGGTTATTTTTTACCATGTTATTCATTGATATCCTAATAATAATATTGAATGGCATAGTCATAGGCTTGACATTAAACATTATTGAACCTTCTCTTATTATAAGCCTAGGAACTTGAATTATGATTCTTTGGTCGAATGACTAATGAAATTATATTATGCTAATGTAGGATACACATGTTGTGATTTGCTAAACCATGAAAAGTATGATAGTAAAGTGCTAATGTTATATGGTTACCAACACACTTTGTTTTAAATAAAGAAATTTATTTTTGATTCTCCTTCAAGTGGCTTCTATCTGTGGTTTCAAATTAATTTAAAAAGTTTTTTATTTTTCTTTCTTATTTACCTCAATTTCTTTTTGTCTATTTATGAGAAAAAGTGGGAGACTTTTTGGTTATATAAATACTTAAGTGTTGAGGGTTATAAGCTAACAAAGTGCTTCACAAAAGAAAAACTAGGCTAATTTGTTGAAAAGAGAAAATTTTGTATTTCGTTATAACTTTATTAATTAGATTATTCTCTTATTTAATTGAACATTTAAATTCTGCATTTACTAATTTCTTGGAAGAGTATTATGCGTGTATCTTCTAACTTGTGATGTGGAAGATGTTTACATGTTGAAGATGACACACAATAAGATAGAATGATATAGTTTTTTTTGGATAATCTATCTAAATCTGATTATGCAATATAGAGTTGTAATTTTATTTTTTTCGATGACTAGTTGTAGTGTTTTCTCATGAAATAGCTAAAGGGGAAGATTATAAGAATATAAGCGTCCTTATGTAATATATTTGCTTATTGTCATGATCAAAACAATGTCATAAAACGTGCACTTTGAGTCAGCTTACTGTCTACAGATGAATTTATGAAGGTGGAATGAAAAGAAGACTCAAATCATTATTTTTGACAGATAAAACATTGCACACACTTCACATTTATACAAATTTTTAGAAAATTTAACAGAATGATCGATCATTTTTGTGAACTGTTCGATCATCATTTAAAATCACTGTGTAAAATGAAGCCGAGAGTTAGCAATGAATTGCTATGTGTACAACGATTCCAAATTAGAGACTTTTTCTTTATAAGGTTTGTCACTTTGTCAAAAGGCATTGGAACGTGATGGAGAAAGAAAAAGACCTAAAAACACTTTGAGAGCTTATTTGGAGTCTCTTCAATAGAGTTTTGAGAGAGTGACTATTAAATTATGAGAATTTCTACAATAAATCAAAAAGAGTGATTAGAGTATAAAATACTATGTGTTTGCTGAAGTTTGTTGCCGAAATGATCGAGTGAATAGAAAATTCATTCTAAGGAGAAGATAAAACTTCTATATTGATCAAGAAAGTACAAAGGAGAAAAAGATCAAGCTATGGCCCGTAAACAACCATGGAATTGTTGATTTAGAATTTAAGAGTGGTGTTAAGATCCGGACTATTTGAATAAAAAATGGTCTTTTATTAATGTAATCGGTAATTATGTAATCTTGAGTCTACATAGTGCATAGTTGATCTAAATATAATATCCCACAATTTTTCCCTGATTAGGTTCCCGCGTAAAAATTCTTATGTGTTTTGGTTGATGATCTGATTACGTATTTATTATTAAAACACATTAGAATTAGGAATGTTTAATTGGTTAAATTCTAGGTTTTATTTGTTTAAAGAGGGAAAATAAATCTTATAACTTAATTATTAGTTAGAGACACTTCATTTTCTCGGTTTGTCTATACCAAACAGTGTCCAACAAACCAATAGGATTTGTGTGAAGTTGATACAATCCTAGGTATGAAGGTGAAAAGGCATAGTAGGGGCTATGTTTTGGATCAATCACATTACATTCAAATTTTTTTAAAAAAATTCAATCATCTTAAATTTAACGATTTTTTTATCCGATGTAATAATAGTGTTACGTTAAGTGTGAATATTGGAAGATCGTTTGCCCGACTAGAGTTTTCTAGTACAATTAGGTAATATATATGTCTTGCATTGCACTAGGCCCCAGACATTGCATATGTTATTTATAAATTGAGTAGATATATAAGCAAGCTCAGTGGTGAAAAATGCAAGGTCATTAGAAGAATATTTGATTATCTCAATCATACTAAAGACTATAAACTTTGTTATCAAGATTATCTGGTTGTTCTTGAATGATATATAGATGCAAGTTGGATAACTAGAGTTGGTGATAACAACTCTAGTCATCCACCTCGGGATGGGTTTTTACCCTAGGAAGCGGAGTTGTATCTTGGGCTTTGAAAAAATAAACCATTCTCTAATTCAACTATGGAAACTGAATTCATTGTCTTAGATGCAACAGGCAAAGAAGATGAATGGATTGAGAACTTGTTGTTGGACATCAAATTGTTGCTAGTCCAATGCCGCCTATATTTATCAATTGTAATAGTGAGGCTACTATAGATCAAGCATGTAGTATTATATATAATGGCAAGTCTAAACACATTAGTCTAAGACATGAGTATGTGAGGCAATTGATACAAGATGGTGTCATTACACTGCCTACGTGAGGTCAAGGAAAAACTTGGTTGATCCTTTACTAAAGGTCTTCCACATGACAAAATGAGAGTGAAAACTTTGGAGATGGGGTTGAAACCCTAATTGAGTTTGATCAATAGTGATGGCAACCCAACCAAGTCCTAGTAATACCACTTCAATGGGTAGGAATAAGTTATTTTGACTAAGAAACTAGCACAAGAACTCTATGTATTTGTTACCTAATAGTATGAATTCCTTTTATGAAATTAGTTGTGATTGTCACTTATGAAGGTTGAGTTTTTAAGTTAATAATAAGGTTCAAGTAATATGTCTGAGTGATAAAGACATAGGAGAACTTCACCTATGGGGACATCAAAATGGTGTCACTTCTTATGGAAAGAAACGGTTGATTTCCTAAAGTGTCTTCCAAGAAATGGGACAACACATGACCAAATAAGTGTTGAACATGTGAATTCGTTCTTCTCGAAGAGGATTAAAGTTTTGTTGTGTACAGGGTTACTAACTTTGTATCTAGAGTGGGTGGTTCATACCAATGGTATATCACCACAAACATTTACTTAGCTTTGTAATTTTTGTACTAATTAGATGTTCAATTCAAAAGAAACCTTTTCATATTCAGTGAAGTATGAGTGGATCTTTTAGCTAGTTTTTGTTTACTTTTATGATAAAAAATAGGGGATTGATAAGTTTTTATCACAAAATCGACCAACTGGTCAATCGACTTGTGTGATTGACATCATGGCCTAATTTTGTGATGGATTCATTTTAGTGGTAATCGATCGGTTCATGAACTGATCGATCATTATATGTTGGCGATCAATTGCTATATGTTGGTGATCGATCACTTCACATACCCTTTCATGATTTAACAATTAGAAACATCTGTTTTGGAAGGATTTTGGTGTCTCTTCATTTGGAATGTCTTTTCTATGTGTTTTATACATAAATATAATAGGTTTGTATGTTGGGTAAAAGAGTTTTGTGCATTTGTTTCAAAATCGAAACTAGTCAACTCTGTCAAAAAAACATAAAAGAAAGAATAATGGGATTATTCACTTTTGCTGAGTCTAAATCCCTGAAGGCTTTGATTATCATGAGAGGAGACCCCATTACAATTTGGTTTACCGAAGGGGCCAAATATTTCCTTAAATAGGCAAATTTTACATTATTCGAAACTGTTCATTGTACATTTTTTCTTTAAATTTAGATTATTCAACGTAAAGTTTATATCACTTAGTGTAAGTTAGGCATGAGAGCGCTTGATATTTAAAATCGATAATGCACACACTAGTGTATGTTAGCGTTAGTGTGCACGATCAATCTCGTATATTAAGGCCTCCCATATATAGCATTCACTAGGTTCATTGTCAATGTAGAGCAAGAAATACTATTCTATTTTTATAAGAGTTTAATTGCAATCAATATACTTGTCATCCAGCTTTACCTTTTTATTAGAAGGTCTAGGATTATAATAAAAATAGGTTCAAAAGTTCCCATTCCCGTACTAATTAGGCATTATCGATATGCTCATCATCAATGAATATGCTTTAGGCTTGAATATTGGATGAACATCACACTCAGGTTCAGCTAGAGGACTGTATTAGGCATTATTTGGTCAAATGTGATCCCATCAGTGCAGTCTATAGCATTTACATGTAAGAACAATCATTAAGCCTATTTGAGTATGTTGTATTGAGTTTAAAATTAATACGCGAAGTGAAAGGAGCTGCTTTTACGAGCACACATAAGGGACAAAAATACTACAACTTCATATATATATATATATATATATATATATATATATATATATATATATATATATATATATATATATATATATATATATATATATATATATATATATATATATATATATCATACTCCAAGGAAGAAGACTTTTTTTGGGGGGATAAAAGAGAAACACAAACTTTTCCCAAATTTTTAAGAGGATACTTTCACTTTAAGGATTATTTATTGGCAAGGTAGATTGGCTAAAATCTGAGTTGCCCATCCCCTCCCCTCCTCTCCTCTCCTCTCCTCTCTTTACACAGTTCACCAACCCCAGTTCCACCCATGGTCAGTGGCAGAACTTCTTGGCTCTGCCCCCTTGGGAACTTCGTGGCTCTACCCCTGATTTTCTCCAAACATATAAGATTATGTAAGCATTAAACTAATTTCTAAGGGGGCAATTGGCCCCATTACTGGTTTCAGTACTTCTTCCCACAGAAGGCTAGTATTAGAAAGAAAAAAAAATTTAAGATTATTCTTATATTGTAGCGATGGATAAAAGAGACAGTAATACTTTAGTCAGATACATTATAAAGATGAAAAAGTCATCCCTTAAACTATTTCAATGACCGTCTCACGTAAGCACTCAATTTACTCAAATCAACTGGGTTCTAAAAGATAAACTTACCAAATTATCTCCATTTCAAAGTTGAAACAATTACTATTAAATTATGTGACATATGCGGTATTGGAACTATTGACCGTACTTGGTTGTAGCTTTCTGCTTTTGAAATCTGAGTATACAAATATACTTGGGCAAACGTCAAGCAATTTTATGGATTATCATTTGGTTGCCTGTTTGAATGCTTCGTGTCCAGCTTATTGCCTGCAATCGCTGTGGGTAATGTCATTTTCTCTGTCTTTCGTCTCGCCTACCACACGCCATCATGACGTTGTCTTCCCCACTGTTTCCTTCCTCGAACGCGTCCGATCTGTCTCCCTCCGCCTCCTCCCACCCCCCTGCCAACACAAGAGCACGCCCCACTGCTGGGCAGACTCATCCAAAATATTTTAAATAGAAACTTATAAAAGTTGACGGGTACGTATTAATGCATATTAATTAGTTTATCTTCGTTCCATTTTACCTTAATAGTTCCCATTTGACAAAGTAATCTGGTCTAGATCACTTGCACTAATATATGCTTACCTTGACAATAAACCCAGAGAACAAACTTATAATCACGCGTTGATTGAGCTCAACCCTTGCGTTGACTTGACCTTACGCACTCTTGTTTTATTATGTGGTAATCAAGTTTATTGCTTGTTTTAATGCAAATCACTTGTGAGTTGTGACCCCATATAATCATCAAGCGTCATCAAAATGAAAAGATTTAAAGCAAAATAGATCAGTTAACGTGGGCAGTTGGAATTTCCCGAAACCACTTGTTTCCTTTTTCTACGGTTTTCCTCCTGAAGGGTCCACCACCCACCGCCCCTCATCTTCTTCCATATTTCGTTCCCGCTTTGTTACAAAGCGCGCGTTCCTCTCTCTCTCTCTCCCACTCCCTCTCCTCTCCCTCTCTGTAGGGACTAGAGACGCCGTCGATGGAACTCGGCGTGACCAACCGTGTGGAAGCCCGCTGCTCGGTGAAGGAAGTGAAAACAGTGGCAGGGATCATGAGTCTTGGTGCCTTCTTTGTGAGTTTTCTGCTCCTTGCCGTCCACAGGCGAGGCCAAGACCGGCTGAAGCTGATCTGCCCCGTCGTCCTCCTTGGAGTCGCCTTTGTCGGGTGCCTTGCCTCTTATCTCGTCTGCTACAGACTCCGCCCACGTGACCCAGTTCATCCCCATGATCAGCCACCACTCCCATAAGTTCGTTCCGACCCGAACCCACCTGACCGGCTACCTCAGGATCGATTGATGGAAGTTCAAGTTCTAGTGTTTGCTATCTTTACTCGGAATATAAAAAATTCATTGGTAGGATCGCTAGAATCTATTTGTAAGACTATGTATGTTGTGCTTTCTGCATTTACAAGAAATAAAACTTTGTTATAAACTATTCCTAGTCGGGGCTTTCTTCATTTTAATTACTTTTGAAAACCTTTTTGTAGCGATATCTTACAATCAAGATTTAGAATGATGTTGAAAGCTTCATTCCGACTTGTTCTTTATGAGAACTCCGATGTTGAGCTCGCCTTCGATTTCATGTCGGAAATATGATCAGAATGCAAGAATGGCTTTTGTAGGGTGCACCCCTTGGGTTTATGTTAGTTAAAATGGTGGTACGGACGTGAACATAAGTTGCTCTCTGTCTCTCTCTTGTTATGTGGCAAGAAGCTTAGTGGTCTCTATTTTTTCATTTTTGATAAATAATAATATGGGTTAAACAAAAAGAAGGGGGAAAATATAAAAAGAAATACTCCCACCCTCCGTCCTATATTAATAGCTCCATTTCTTCTTTTTATTATTTTTATCAAGATTGTAATTACATGCGTCTAACAATAACAATATTAATAGCTCTATGTGGCCGTCCCCGGCGAAACATTCTTCTCGACGTGAACTTCTATCCAAAGTGTCAAACTTTGGACTGCCCCTCGTTCATATCTACATCCAAGTTCCTCCTCCTCCCAACCACCTCAAACAAGAGCATGCCGAAACTTTAAACATCGCACTTGGTGGTTACAGCGGACTCAAGCCACAGCTCCGGCGCAGCATAACCAGGGGTCCAACGAGCATTGCTGATTGCGATGTGGCTCACGTCAAGAAGAGAGCCACAATGCAATCAGCAATGCTCTTGGGACCCCTGGTTATGCTGCACCGGAGCTGTGGCTTGGGTCCGCTGTAACCTCAAAGTGCAATGTTTACAGTTTCGGCATGCTCTTGTTTGAGGTGGTTGGGAGGAGGAACTTGGACGTAGATATGAACAAGAAGCAGGACTGGTTTCCGAAGCATGTGTGGGAGAAATTTGAGAGACAAGAGATGGAGGAGGTGATGGAGATGTGTGGTATGGAGAAGGACCGGGAGAAGGCTGCTCGGGGTTGGATGGTAGCTTTGTGGTGTGTGCAGTATTTTCCAAGGCTCCAGCCGGCCATGAGCGGCATGGTAAAGATGCAGGAGGGTGGAGTAGAGTCCCTCCCCCCCTCCCTCCCTCCCCCGGGCTAACTAATCGGCTCCGTTGTGTCTTTGGGTTCCTTGTTTCTGCTGCTTCGGACGTTCGGAAAGGAGTCAGTTGGGTCGGTGTTCTTACTTTTCTTTTTTCTCCTTCTCGGTTTCTTTGTAGGTTCGTTGGTCCTTGGGGTTTATCAATTTTTTGATTGTATAGACAAAACAAAAACAAAAAATCCAGCTTCAATGGCGTGGAAGTTCACAGGACTTCCGAGCTTTGGCTGTACCTGTGTGAAAGGAGTATATCGTCTATCATGCAGGAGGGATAAGGAAATAGCAACAAAGAATGGAGTTGAAAGCAGTAGATAAAATTATAAAAAGTAAAAGTAAGAAGTATCATAGACTCTCTATGGTTTAAATTGAGCTAAGTGGAGCAATTAATATAGAACAATAGTTATTTTTTATTGGAGCTATTAATAAAGGAGGGAGGGAGTACAATGCAAAAGCTATCCTCCCAACCCCAAACTACAAGACAGATAAGCCAAAAATAAAAACAAGAAGGAAAAACAAATCAGAATGCTAAGAAATCAATCTTCCAAGAAAGGAGCAATTTTCCAAAATTTTATCCTTCAACTCAAAGCTATCCAGAATATGATTTACTTGTACAATTATTGTTTTAGATAGGCAATAAGGGTTTCTATGATTACCTTAAAAAATGCGACGATTATTTCTCCTCACATGAAGGATATGTAAACCGAAATAGCGGGCTTTAGCACAACACCTCCAAACTTATTCCAATTGGTAAACTGAATGATTTATTGAATTTCATCATGAAAATTAAGAATTAATTTCATTATTTGGCACATAAGGATAATTTGTCTCCAAACTATCTTTGAAAAAATGCATTAGAAGAAAATGTGATCACTAGTTTCTAAGTTATAATAACAAAGAGAGCATCTATTGGCCAACAGAATACCTTAGCTAGCTATATTATCATATGTAAGTAAACTATTGTTGAGCACCAAGTAAAAAAAGAAAAACGATCAACCCTATACTTATGCCAAATGATATATTGTCAATTCATTTTCAAATGGAACATCATACAAGTATTGCAAGCAGATTTAAAATAGAATTTACACCACCCATAAGAGTCAGGAATAGTAGTCAACATAGGCTTGTGAGCAGTGAGAAAGTCTTAAACATCCTAAGTTCGAATAGTAGTCAACATAGGCTTGTGAGCAGTGAGAAAGTCTTAAACATCCTAAGTTTGAATAGTCTCGAGTGGGATAAAAGATCAATAGCCACTTTGTAAAGACACATGAATCCAATACTACCCCCAAGTTGGAGAACAGTATGTCTCCCAAAAAAGTAAACAAGGGGGTTCTAATTTGCCCAGGGGTCAAGCCAAGTATAAATTGATTTGCCATTTCCAATTTTAATTTTACACCATTGAGACACTTTCTCTCTCCATTCTAATATAGAACGCCAAGCATATGAACAATCTTTTAGACTGTAAGTCCAAATAGAGTCTCCCTTTAAGTAGAATTCATGGATCCACTTGCACTAGAGCGAATTAGAATTTGCCATAACATTCCAAAATAGTTTGGACAAACCTGCATTAATATAGTCCTTGATTCTCCTCAAACCTGAACCTCCCTCATGGAGAGGTCTAGAGACCTTTTTCTGGGAGATATTATGGAAAGATGGGGAATAGGCAATACCCTTCCCAAGGAATGTAGAGAACATACTCTCAAGCCGTTGAATAACTTTCTTGGGAAGTTTAAAGCAAGATGACTAGAATAGTTGAAGGCCATTAAGCACAAATTTTAATAATTCTAGACGGTTTGCATAAGATAGTAAACTAGGTGTCCAACCCGTAATCTGGCTAGTAACCCTTTCAAATAAGGGTTGGCAGAGACAATAGGAAAGTTTTATTGAGGAAAGAGGGAGACCAAAATATCTTATATGAAGAGAGCTCACTTGATAAGAATAAACATTGGTGATAACTTCCTTTGAACTGCAGGTTGATGAGAAGAGGACATAGGTCTTAGCAATATCAGGTTGAAGGCCAGAGATTGAAGCAAATACCTTGAGGACACTTTCGATATGCTGAGCACACACAATAAAATTCCAAGAGAATGTTAAAAGATCATATGCAAACATGAGGTGTGAGATGGCAAAAGCTGACTTGTGTTATGAAGGTAAATTGAGACCTTCATCACATTTTTTAAATAATAGAGAGGAAAGGGCTTCCATACAGAGGATGAAAAGCATGGGGGAAAGCGAATAACCCTGTCTCAAGCCACACTCACTTTTGAAATACCCAAAGTTAGATCTATTAATAAGAACACTAAACTAGGGTGTGCAAATGCATTGAGCAATCCAATTCAACCAAATAGTATTAAAACCTAGCTCCTTTAGCACAAAAAGAATGAAATCCCAATGAAGTTTATCAAATGCTTTCATAAGATCAACTTCAATGAAAAATCTCCTCTCACCCCCCACTGAAATGGAAGTTTCGTACAAGTTCATGAGCAAGCAAAACATTTTCCCCAATTGGTCTACCTTTGATAAAGACAAACTAATTAAGACTCACAAGAGAAGGCAGCACCATAGAGCGACGGTTGGCCAAACTTTTAGAGATAACCTTGTAAATGAAATTGTAGAGTGAGATTGGCCTGAACTCATCAAAGCTCTTTGCATTAAGCGTTTTGGAATAAGGGCGAGAAACAAATTGTTTATGGCTTTCAGAAGCTTGCCATTCGCAAAGACATCTCTTAATAGAATTGACAACATCATCCTCAACTATATCCTAGAAGCTAACAAAAACTTGTTTTGTGAATCCATAGGTCCCGAAGATTTATTATTGGGAGAGAGCATAAGAACTGTTTTGATTTCCTCTGCATGCACTAGTCTGGTCAAATGGGAGGCCTTCATATCATTTAATTTTCTTCTAAATGGAATAGACGAGGATTGTTCGCTGGTGGAAGGGGTGAATATATCTCTAAAAAAAAATTCTACCTCGTTACCTATTTGTTTTGGGTTATGCAATATCGAGCCATTAGAGATAGTAACTTCATGAATGAAATTTCTGACACAATGGGAAGCCAACATAGCATGAAAGAATTGGGTACATTTATCACCTTCTTTGAGCCAATTGACCTTAGATTTTTTACGGTAAAAACTTGCATGTATATCTTCCTCCTTCAAAGAGTTAACTCGAGATGCTTTCTCATCACTGATAAGCTAGGCATTTAAAGGATCTGCTTGCAGTTGGATTTGTGTACTATTAAGATGTTGCTTAGCTTAATTAACCCTAATTGCAACATTTCCAAAAGTAACTTTGCTCCAAAGCTTGATAGACTCTCTATCAACTTGCAATTTTTAGAACAGAATAAACATAGGTCTTCCAACCACCTCCTTTTCCCAGGCTAATTGAACTATATTTTTTATTGAAGAATGCTTGAGACACATGTTAAAGAATAGAAAAGGCTTTTGACCGTGTGGAAAGGCTAGCTTTAATTTAAAAATCAAAGGGCAGTGATCAGATATACCTGCAGGGGAACAATAAAGTCCTAGCACACCCTTCATGACCATGCCCATTGGGGGAGGGGTGACCCCTAGCCAAGTTCATGTGAGTCCCACTCTAGGTTGTACACATGTTTTGGGTCCATAAGGTGTATGCATGCATGATCACTTGTAATATAACTAAGTATAACAAGTATGTACATGCAACTTGGGACCACCAAATGCATGTAACAATGGGTAATAGGTCATGGGTCCACCTCCACTTACCACCTATGAACCTGAACCTATTCACCCTAACCATACTTCAAATGACCAATATGGGCTGAACCCCATACTTTTGCCCAACATCCCCCACTATAGGTAAAGTACTCATATTGGTCCAATAGTACTGAGATCTAGTCTTGTCGCAACCCCAAACTATAAGTGTGTTATTGAAATAAATCTATAGGTAAGGCTTTAGTTAACAGATTTGCTACATCACAGGGGTAAGAAGATGACTAACTGTCAATTTTCCTTTATATTGCATGTTAAAAATAAAATAATAATATGCTTACCCATGGTATTAATTCATCCATTCTTTAATGTCGTTATAGTGGCAAGATTATCGCATTAAATCAAAACCGGAGAATCATACTAGTTTTTTAGGCCCAACCTAGCTAGAAATTTCTTAATCTATACTACTTTTGAAGTTGCAAAACTGCATGCTTAAAATTTAGGTTGCACAATGCACTTGGGAACACTATTTTGTTTCTTGTTAGCCCATGCTATCGCACTACCTCCAAACATGAACGCATAACCAACAGTAGATATCATGTCATCAAGGTCCGCCACATAATTTCAACCATCATACCAGGAAAATGACAGACTAAGCCTGATATATGAGTCTCATACATTTAATGCCCAGTAGGTACTTGAACACCCGCTTTATAGCCTGCCATTGTTTCATTCTTGGCTTAGCTTGATATCTACTTAACAAGCCTATAACAAAACTTAGTTTGGGTCAAGTACAAGTCATGATATACATGAAGTTGTCAATAGCCTGTGCATATAGCACTGACTCACTACTTGAGAGTGTCATTATCTTATAACGAACTATACCTAGGGCGAATAGGAGATTCAATGATTTTCTAACCAATAACACCGAAGCGCATTAAAACATTTTGAATGTAAGCTTATTGAGGTATAATAAGCTAATGAACATTCTATCTCTAGCAATCTTCATCTCTAGAATGTAGAATTCATTACTCATGTCTTTCATTTGAAACTGGGTTTTGAGCCACTCTTTGTGATTGCCAATTAGGCTTGAGTCATTTCCCATTAACAAGATATTATCAACATAGATAGCATAGCCTATATTACTTCTATCCCTAAAGTAGTAGACATAATGATCATTCTCATTTATTGTGAGCAGATACTAATCACTTTGTGAAAAGTGCAATACCATTACCTAGGAGATTGTTTAAGCTTATAGAAAAATTTTATGAGTTTGCATAGCTTATGTTCCTCTTAAAAAATAATAGAGCCCTTAGTCTATTCAATGTAAATATTCTCCACTAATTTACCATTGAGGAAAGCCATCTTTACATCGAACTCTCGGTCAAATTGAGCCACTATACTTAATAGATATTTGATAAATGTAAATCTATTCACTAGTGAGTAAGTTTCCTTGAAGTCAACAACCCTGACTTGAGTGAAACCCTTAACTACTAGTCTTACATTATATTTATCTATTGACTCGTCAACCTTGAAGTTTTTCTTAAAGATCCATTTGCAGCCAATAGGCTTTCTTCCACTAGGCAAGTCAACTACTTTCTAGACTTGGTTCGTCATAATGAAATCTATTTCTTCTTTAACAACTATCAGTAGTTCTTTGGAATCTGGACTATCCATTACCTTCTCATAGGTCAAAGGATCATCAGACAAGAGTTCGTCTATTGTTACTTCATTCTCTCCTAACATGAATTAGAAGTTCAAGAACAAAGTTGAGGATCTTCTCTCTTTTGCCTCCCTTAGTTCAAATTCATTTATAAGTTCTAATCCTATAACCTCCTCAATATAAGTAGTAGAGTCTTTCTCTTCCTCTACCTGAAATAGTTTTACTCTCTTACTAAGAATTTTGGGGACTAGGTCTTGTTCTAAGAAATAAGCATCCCTATATTTAATGACCTTCATTTCCCTATCAAAATAGTGCACTACAAACCTATGCCTTATAAAGTTACGCTTTATTGTTTTAGGGTCCAGTTTGATTATATGCTGGTGAGACACCTTTACACGTGCCCCAGACCCCCACTCTCTAAGGTGACTAATTGTTTATAATTAAACTTTTTGTAAGTGTACAAGACAATTGTATTAGGAAGAATATTAAGGGTTGTCGAACCTTAGAGACAGTTAAATTATTATTAAATCTAATGAGAGAGTTTGTTGAAGCTTGAAACTTAAAAGAAAAACTAAAATCAAACAAAAGAAGTAATTAACTAGACTAAACAAAATAGAGCAATATGATAGCAATTACATAGGAAATTTAATCCACTAATGGAATCATAAAAATTCCTTAATCTCTATCTAAATCTTGTGTGAATATGAAAAAGCATTCTCAGCTACAAGCTGACATTACTTTCGAATGAATCATTGATTAACTTCATGGCATAAATTATTTTCAATAGAAAACAACTCATCAAATGAACATTAAAACCTATTGCATGACCATCTCATCTAAATCATGAAAATTGGAATCAACGTAAATATCAAAACCACATAAATCTATCATCTACAAGATAATAAATCGACATAGAATTGAATAAACATGAAAACTCTTCCATTTAAATAGAATATTTGTCATACAATTGTCATTAATCACACTGAGATCTAAACTAAATGAAAAAGGAACTAAAATTCATTTATATTTATATCCACTTGTATGTCAAAGAAACCTAGCCTTGTATGGAATAAGAAAGCTTGTGAATCTCCATTGAAGTTTTTGATTTCTCCTCCATCTTCTTCTTCTTTTTGATCTTTAGAAAATTGACTCGAATCTATTAATTTCAAGCCCCATATATCTTTATATAAGCATAAGAGTTGTGGAAAAAATTCTAATTTAAAAATGACTTAAAACCAGCTTAAAATAGGAAACTGCATGTTGAATCGATCAATCACCATGGTAGGCCAATTGATCAGGAACACTATCTCTGAAATTCAATTTCCTTCATAACTAATCAATCGCCCTGAGAGGCCAATCAATCACTTACGCTAGTTGTGCATCAAAATTTTCAATATTAGCCAATTCAATTCAAAACATCACACAAGTGTTCCTAACCTAATTTATCCTAATCCTTAATTATCAAAGCTATATTACCTCTTAAGAAAGAGTAAAAAATAGAATAAAAAGGGCAAAATATCATATAAATTATACCTATAAGAGACTTAAGTCTGAACATCTGCTTGTTGAACTCATAAGGTTTCTTGTTGATAGCCTTAGATGGTACATAGTTTAGTATATATACAATGGTGTCTAATGCCACTTCCAAGGAGTTGGTTTCTTGTACTTAGTGTTCAACATTGATCTAACCATATCTAGAAGTGTTTTATTTCTCCTTTTAGCAACTCCATTTTGCTGAGTAGTAGAGAGCAAGGTATATTAGTGTACTATTTCTAGGTTGGTAAAATTGTCTTTCAACTCATCAGAGTTGTATTCCCCACCTTCGTCCATTATTTTACTTTATGTGACCTTCCTAATTGAGTTCCTAGTACAACCTTAAATTTTTATAATTTATCAAAGACTACAATTTTATATTTTAGGAGGTACACATAATCAAACATGGAGTAGTCATCTATGAATATAATGAAGTACACCATTCCCCTATGGGTTTGTACATTCATAGGCCCACAAATGTCTGACTAACCAATTTCTATAAGATTTGTGGCATGTTTATAATTTGGGAAGGGTAGCCTATGCATTTTACCCACCAAGTACTCTTCACACATGCATAAGTGTTGAACAATCTATGCAATTTATTCACATGCACATGGCAAAATCTCAGGTGCTACAATAATTAATCAAAATTAGACAAACACACAAAATAGTCAAATTTAGCTACTCTTTAATTGAAGAGTCTTCAACTACATCTAGTTTAAATAAGCCATCACAAAATGTTACAGAAAAGAAAATCTTTTTATCCTTGCCTACAATGGCATAATTCCCCTTAAACCTAGTCTTTCTAATGGATGGGGCAAAAAGAACATCAATAAGCACCAAACGTATCTCCTAAGGAAGAGGGATCTTATAGGTGTTTGTAGCAGTCACATCACAGTAAGTATTATACCCCATGTAGATCTTGTCCTACCCTAAAGTCGGATATGTCATCTTTTCTCCCTTGATGGCTACTGAGTCTAGCGCCACTTGCTCTATCCATTTGTATTAGCAATTAGTACGTCAAAAATCATTCAGACCTTTTTGATATGTCTCACCGCATGCTCTTGGTCCCTTGTTAGGGTATTTGCTTTTGTAATGACCTATATGAACACATTTAAAGCAAGCTCCATGGGTTTGTTGTTGTTGGTTCATTTTTCTCCACCTTGGGGTTTCTTCCCCTTTTTCTTGAAGTTTCTCTTCCTAGGTTCAACTTGACCACCACCACCACTCTTATCGTGCTGGGCAAGGTTTGCAAATGCACTAGAGGCATTCCTATGGTTTCTCCTCTCCTACTCTAAGCCAAGCTTGATAGTGAGATCATCCAGTGTGAGCTTTTTATAATGGATGTTGAAAGATATGTATGAGTTTAATATATGTCTCATCAACCTAGTGGATCAACATATTGCTCTTAAAACTATTACTTTTATAAGCAAGAATTAAGAGTTCTAGCCTCTTTACACATAATTTTGTTTATGGCAGAAGCAAGTAAATCTTCTTTCAAAGTGCACTTATAATGTATCAATCTATCAAATTTAAAGTATTCAATCCACACATGCACACACAACAATTTAACGTGAAAAAACAAAACTCGGGTAAAAAATTATGGAAATTCCTAAAAAGAACTAAATAATGCACTACTAGTAAGTAAGACAATTACATTGACACAAGAAAATAACAAACCTTTGTTTTGATTCTAACACAAACTCCTTTAGTTTAAATTTTCACAAATTTTTTTCGTTGTTGGCCTTCAAGTCTTCTCCCTCAAGCACTTGAAACTTTTCTTCCTTTTCCCTTTTTCATTGTCCTCTTATAGCCTTCAACAAGCTCCTCTTGTTGTATTGACTTTGACCTTTTATAATCTTCAATCTCATTTACTGAAATTCCATTCAAACTTATGTGTAAAATCTCTTCTTTTCAGTTGTGGAATAGCTACATCAATTCACCATGATCTTCTCTTCAAAACTCCATGTGAATTTCCTCCGAAAACAATATGTAGACGTCTCTCCCTTCTCCAATTTTTTCTAGGTTTTTGTTACATCCCAATTTTTTTTAACCTAATAAACTTTACTTATCAATTTAACGTTGTTTTAGCCTCATTTTTCTGTCAACCCTTTTATTTTATTTGTAGGATTCTTAGAGTCAATGGTTTTAAGTATAAACGTATATTTTCGCACACCAAGATCGTAGACTACGATATTGTTGTGCGTGTCTTGGGCGGGACCCACATTCTGGTTGTTAGAAACATGTGCTTGTGTGGTATTGTTTCGAAGGGTTTGTCACTACGAAGCCAACAGTACTAAGATCGTGCAATCTCGAACTCGGGGTAAAAAGTTATACCCGTTTTAAATTCGTGTTTCGTTTGGAAAAAAAAGACGTCAGCAGGCTGACGCCGGGCATTAGCAGGAGTTGATGCAGCGTCAGTCGGAGCTGACGCAGTGTCAGCTCACCTGCTGTTTTGCGGCAAGTAGACCTGCCGCAAAACGGTAGGTCTAGGCCTACTGTGGTAAGCCATGGCTAGGCTAGCCCTGCGGTTAGCCGCAAGCTAACCGCAAGCTAGCCGGCGGATAGCCGATGCCAGTGGCCATTTTGTCGGTTGTTGGATGCGCGCCACATGGCGCGCATCCAACGGTTAGTAGGGAAGGGGGGGAGTGCCCAACTCATCCCTACCCCTCTCCCCCTCTCTTTTGCCTTACTCCACACCATTTTGATTCTTTAAACGTGCGTTTCTTAACTTTTCCATGTCCGTTCTTACCCGTTCAAAAACCAATTTTACCTAAATTGATGGTGCCCGACGTCATGAGAGGATCCGTTCTTCGAGAAAACCGCTCTAAATAGTAAAAATGACCCGAGGCTCGAGGAGGCCCTATTCGACACTCTCCGGCGAGAAATGAGGATTTCCCCGACGTTAAGGGAGGTTCTGCCCGCCTCACCCGAGCCGGACAAAGAGACGGTCCCAGCGCTAGGGGAGGTTCTGTCCGCTTCACCCGAGCCGGACAAGGAGGTCATCCCGACGTAAGAGAGGTTCTGCCCACCTCACCCGATCCGGATGAAGAGACAGTCCCAGCGCTAGGGGAGGTTATGTCCGCTTCACCCGAACCAGACAAGGAAACCATTTCTAGGTAGGTGGTTTTAAATTCTATTCTCATGTTAGGGAGATGCTCTGTGTTTTTCTCTTATTGTTTCAAGTTGTATGATAAAGATTCTTTTAAAGGGTTTAAAAGATCATAAGAGCCGGACAAAGGTCTGTCCTTACAAGATCATTTTGGTGTTAAATATTTGAATATTATTTTATTATTTCGGTTATTTTAAGAATTCGAAATTTGAAGGGTAGTTCTTTGGTATGCAACACCAAAGACTATCGGAGTTTATTACTCCTCGATACTGCCTAAAAAGGCTTTTGGCGCTCATAGGAGTTGGGGTATCATGGGAAAACCACTCTTCTTCTGATCCCGTTGCCCCATGAGCACGGGTGTATGTCATTTTTGTATCGGCGACATTCTGTGTACGAAAAGAATTTGTTTTAAGTTATGTGATTGTTTGATTTTGGACTTATCATACGATCTATTTTACCTTTGCATGTTCATAGTATTTAACACTACCTACTGGGTATAATGTTTTATACTCACCCACCCCCAGATAATGTAGGTATAAATACCAGTTTGGGACTGCAGCCGATTGGTCCGGGGAACAAGAGCTAATATGCCGGATTTTGTTTAATTAAATATTTTGTATACATTGTATATTTCTGTTGACATAAACTTATGGCGTGTATAGCTCTAAATTATTTTGGATTTTTGTACGTATGCACTTTGTTATCATTATGAGTCTCTTGTTTATACACGGTCGATCTGGGCCCTCTACGCTTACAAATTTCACGTAATGCCCACTTTTAAGTTAATATAAAAAGTCGGGGTGTAACAGTTTTGCTCTTTTAGAATTTGTCACTTATTATTCTTTATATAGCTCTCTAAACTAATATAGGTCTTTGGCTTCAACAAGGAAAGAAATTGAATTAAAAATAACTTGTTTAGGGCAACTAGAACTATTAGCGATTGATTATTTCAGACAAGGATCGATTTTTCTCAATTTTTTGATGATACAATACTTCTAGCGATCAATCGATATAATAAACAATCCATTGATAATTCTTGATATTGTTTTACACAGGGCTGATTTAAGTGTTAATTGTAAGAACATAAGTGTTTATGTCATATATTGACTTATTATTGTGATCAAAATAATGTTATAAAATGTGCATTTTGAGTCAGTTTACAGTCTGAAGGTGGAACAAAAGGAAGACTCATATATGTGTTTTTGCTAGGTAAAAACAATCACACACCTCACATTCACACAATTTAGGTTAAAAGAGGCCTTAGGTGAAAGAATAGTGAAGTTTGGAAATTTAAAATGTAAAAAATATAAAACTGATAGAACGATCGATCAATTCTATAAAGCGATTGATTGGCACATGAATTTGCTATGTTTGAAATGAAGCCAATAATTAGTGATTGATCATCTGACAATTTGTGAAGAAAATAAAGGGAGTGATCAATCGCTCTGTGGAAACGATTGATCGTTGGAGTAGCTAAGTGCTAAATTTAAGATTTTCTTATTTGTTTACAACTACAAATAAAAAACAATTTTCTTTTAGGGTTTGGGAGTCTATTTAATAGAGTTTTGATAGAGTTGTTTTCTAGATTGAGAAATTCTCTATGATAAATAGAAAAGTGATTAGAGATAAGATTTGAATATAAAATACATAGTATTTACTAAAGCTTATTGCTAAGAAGATCAAGTAAATAGAATATTCAATCCAAGGGGTGGTGAAAGATCTATGTTGAACAAAAGAGCACAAAGAATGAGAAGATTAAGCTATGGCCAGTAAAAAACTAATGATTGATTGATTTATAATTCAAGAATGGTGTGAAAAACTAGTTGTTTTGTAGAAAAAGGAGTCCTTTGTTTATGTAATATGTAATTATAAAATCTTGAGTTTATATATTGCATAGTTGATCTTCATAGAGTGTTCTATGGTTTTTCTCTTATTGGGTTTCCATGAAAAAATTCCTATGTATTTTGATTGCTGCTTTGATTGCAAATATCTCATTAGAATTAGGAACATTTAATTCAATAAATTTTAGGTTCATTTTGTTTAAAGTGGGGAAATACATCTTGTAACTTAATTGTGAGTTAAAGGTATTTTCTTTTCTCAGTTTGTTTATGCCACATACAAAGTCCAACAAACCAATACCGATTGATTGTTTTTTACTATATAATTATAATTTTGTCCTTCACACCCTAAAACCCCTAAAATAACTTTTGAAACTTCTCCAAGTGATTTTTGTATGCGAATGTGATTTGAACAAGCTTCATAAACCATCAACATTATTCAATCACTTGTCTTGAGGCATAAGAAAATGCCTATTTTTATTTTTTAAGTTTGTCACTTCTAGTTTTTACTTGACTAAAATGACTCTAATCATATTTTAAGACTAAGTACACACTTAAGGTTTCTGACATAATTTTAACAAAGAAATCAGTCAATTATCCTAACATATGACACATGTATTCTTACACAATTTATAAAGTTCAACCAACTATTTTAATTTCATTCAATATCATTTAATCTATGGTAGCAAATCGTGTAATCAACTACGCTACTTTACATCTATTGTGTAACTGCTAACACAAACACATATTTGATTGACATATTGTGTAATTAGCAAGAAACATATACGTAAGTCGTGTCACTAATAACACAAAAACATGTCAAGTCGTCTAAGATAGGTTACAACTCATGCAAGCAACAACACGCTAAGACATATGTCATGTCATCGATCATACGACCATTTGTTAGATCGCGATAGGAAAATGTCAATCATCTTGTTGGTCATGTAAATGATCACATGAAGTATATTTAGGTCGTTCCATGTTAGTGTGATGATTGTGTTATTGATTACACAACTATATGTTGATCATGTCACCAATAACAGGAGTTAGAGACAGGTCGTGTATAATATGTTACATATCCTATTAGCATAAAGATGATCATCCTGATTAGGTCGTGTCACCAATAAAGTATTACATGCCATGGTTTGAAACTTTCATGCATTGCAAAATAGGAGAGCAAAACAACAAAGTTGAAGGCAAAAACACTTTTTTTAATTAATGTTACTTGATGAGTCTATTACATAAACAAAACGACCTCAGTATCTAGCAAGGATACATTCATTACATAACACAAAAAAATCAAAAAATACATTAATAGACCACCATCCATTCATCGATCGTAATTCTAAAAAATAGAATATTGTAAGTCATCTGTCTCGTCATACACGTTCTCTCTAAAAGTTTCAGCAACATGCACTGCTCCAAACTCCAACTGCAAGTGAAGGTTTGAACACACTCAATACAATAGATAATGAAAGTTGAATTTATCTTCACACCATACTGTTTAATAGTATAAATTGCTATTTAATAGAAGATCGTACACCATATGTCTCTATGACCACAACCTAGTGAGCCATCTGGTAAAATATGAGTAGACATTCCAGAAATTGAAATAAGACCAGATTATGACCTGTCCTCCTCAAAGGCTGATGAGGACCGTACTGGTCTACTCATCCGCCTCAAAGGGTGACTATTCATAATCGTGCATTCTTTCAATGTCCCCATGGGTTCCATATTTTTCCCAAAGAGGTCACCTTGTTGCACTCATGGAGACACATGGTGTTAGATCCGTCCCGATAATGGGCACCAAATGGTGTTGTGGGCAGATGTCCACAACGGCGTGGCAGCTGGCATAAGGGAAAGGAACGGCGCAGGAAAGCCGGAAAAGGGGAGAGGGGATGCGCATGGTCGCCAGAAAGGGAGGAGAGGCAAGGGAGAAAAAGGGATAGTTAGAGAACTCATTAATCATTCATAATCCCAATTAGGGTGTAGCCCTTGTCCCAATAGTAGGCACCAAATGGTGTTGTGGGCGGATGTCCACAACGGCGTGGCAACCGGCAGAGGGGAAAGGAATGGCGCAGGAAAGCCGGGAAAGGGGATGTGCATGGCTGCCAGAAAGGGAGGAGAGGCAGGGGAGAAAAAGGGATAATTAGATAACTCATTAATCATTCATAATCCCAATTAGGGTGTAGCCCTTGTCTCAATAGTGGGCACCAAATGGTGTTGTGGGCAGATGTCTACAACGGCGTGGCAGCTGGCATAGGGGAAAGGAACAGCGCAGGAAAGCCGGGAAAGGGGAGAGGGGATGTGCATGGCAGCCAGAAAGGGAGGAGAGGCAGGGGAGAAAAAGGGATAATTAGAGAACTCATTAATCATTCATAATCCCAATTAGGGTGTAGCCCTTACATTTAAATAGGCTAACTAATGGGCTCACTAACATGCGCCTAAGGCCCAATAACATAATCAAAACCAACCACTAATACCCTAATTAATCTATTAACATAATTGCCCTTATTACATAATTAAAACCCTAATTACCCTAGCACGTGGCCCCAGTGACAGCCCCCAGGATGTTCACAACATTCTACCCCGCTTCTGCATCACCTCGTCCTCAAGGTGACCTAAAACTTCAAGTATTTGGCCCACCATAGCTCTGCTGTGAATAACCAAAACTGTAAATGCGGCTGAGTGTTGTTGAGTACATGCGGCTGGAGTCTGGGAAGATCGTTTCTTAGCATATATGCAGAATTCATAGAGCTTGAATGATGCTTGGAGGATTGGGCGCTAGCAAAAAAACTACTCCCTTGCCTACTTGATTTGTTTAATCTCACGTATTAGCTTCTTTCCATCTTGCAAAGAGGCGCCAGAAGGCACACCACCCTGTGGAAATAGAATTAAAGGAGATGCATTTGGCGATCCTGTGAGAGACGCTGTTCCTGCTACATTTGATTCAGTTGTGGGGTTAGCAACTTCACCTGATGTTTGGCTGATTGCAACAGGCTCGGCAATTCCAACAGATGTTGGGATACCAGAATATAAATACTCCAAAGCTCATCCAGGATTATTGTATGCAGCTCTAAGAGCACGCAAGACCATGTCACGATCCCAGCTCCCACCTCCCATATCAATTATTTGCTGAATTGTATTCTCAAAATTGTCACCAGCCACCAGGTTGGATGCAGCTTGGCCATAGGCATCAGAGGAGTTTTCAGACACTCTTGTTTTGTCATCGGTTACAGTGCCTACAACGAGAGCCGGAGTTATCACAGGATTCTCTTCAGGATGACTTGGAAGGGAGGTCATAGGAGGAGGAGTTGTTGTGGCTTGAGACGTGCTGCCGGGGGTACTTGATGCTTTGCTCTTGCTAAGCATGACAACCATAAAGCCATCTTCACTGACTTTGTTTTCAGCCAATGTGCTCACATCTTTAAAGACCTTTCCATTGTGAATAAGGAGTTGCTGCCCACATGGATAGCAATCCTTTCCTTGCACTTCTTCAATCTGAGATTCCATGTTAGCTGGATTTATAGACAATGACCTGAGAAATTTGTCCAAATCATTGTTTACTTCATCTCCTAGTACAACTGTTCCAGTCCCTATTTCTTATGTCACATCTTGGTTGGGAGGAGAAGCAGATACCAAACTCTTACTCTCGTAAGACATATTCACCAGCTTGGTAAAACAACTCAATGCATCGACTACTCTCCCTTCCCTGAAATGTGCATCAATCAAAAACCCATAAGTTGTAGAATCAATAGTCGCTAGTTTTGCCGGCATTTCCTTAAATAGCTTCTCTGCCGCTTGAAGCTAGACCCCTCCTTCAATGGCATTCAGCAGTATAGTATTCAAATAAGGTAGGACAACATCATAATACTTTTGGAAGTGCTCCTGGGAAGAATCTGCAACAGATGCCAGAGCAGTCAACGCCCCTTCTTGCACCATTTCTATTCCATTCAGAAGCAGTACAAGCAACTTGCTCACTACTCCATCCAAATAAGGTGCTAAGATATCTAGAGTACAGCTTTCGCTGAAGTTGAGAACTGCTAAAGCTGCATGTGCCTGTACTCTAGGATTCTGGAAATCATCCATAGCAGATGCCAAAGCAGGTAGCACCCTTTGATGAAATTTTCTTTGCAGGTCCTGACCCAAATCTATGAACAACTGCCCAATTGCATTAATTGAAGCCCAACGGACACGAGGGTGGGGATGCTGGAATGAATTCAACACCATCGCCAATACTTGCTCCAATTTCTTTATCATGGCCTTTGAGCAACCTTCAGCCATTTTTGTGAGAGTTATCAAAGCCGCATGATGTTTCTGCTAGTCAGCGAACCAAAGTACGCCGGCAGCAGCTCGGAGACAACTAAAACAATGGAATGCCCACCAAGAGAGACAACAAACTGGACCAGGCATTCTTGAGCCATGTTGTAACTGCTCGTCTCCCCAGCATCCTCATCTTCACTCTTTGCACTGTGCCACGCAGGTTCGTCCTCAATATCCAGCACTATTGTCATCAATGTGGAAAGCAACCTTCCAGTGAACTAAGGTAGCTTCCACATTATCCCTAGCGCTTGCTCCCTCGACTCAGCAAGCGTAATCACAAATTCAATAGCTAAAAGGTGAGTCCTTTCCTCCAATCCATTTGCCTCAGCAATTTGCAGTCCCACAACCTCGACGAGTTGCTGTCGTAGGAATTTTTGCTCGGTTCCTGCCAATTCACTGAGCAATTCAAGCGCCTCCTACGCGATAGCCTCTTGCCCCGAGTGGAGCGCCTATGTTAGGGTCTGCATCATTGCAGAAAGGAGGTCTAGGAACTGATTCCAGTCAGACGCCAACGAAAGGCACTGAAGGATAGCAACTCTGAGAGCGGCAATCCTCACGTCACGAAAGCATGGAAGAGGGGAAATCCAGGAATGGGTGCTATTCGCTGAGACAAGGGAAGATCGCGATGATCTTGGGACCATCAAACCAATAGCCAAAGCCGTAGATCCATCACAACCAAGATTTTATGATCCGAACATCACCCTCCCAAAGTGCAAGCCAAAATCTAGGGCGAGGAAGAGCCAATTTCCCACCACTGATTCGTCGGCAAAATTCTTGCTATTAAGGATATCACTGGATCGCAGAGAGGTTCAATTCAGAGGAATCGAAACCAGAGGGAAAGCGGAAGGAAAATCCCGTAAGATCCTGAGCCCCGCCCTCGCCCCCACCCACCCGAATGAGATCTGTTCCACCGGAAGGGATACGGTGCACCGACCTTTTTTCTCCTCTTTGCGTCTGTCAACGCCAGAGAAGGCCAAGGCAAATGGGTGAAGCAAAGGTGCAGTGTTTCTTCCTGCTGTCGGAGGTCGGTCTAGATTTCCTAATGGCTAGCTGCCTCTTGGAAGCATTTCTACACCAGCATGATCGACTGGCTTGGCCAGGAACATAGACAATCGGCAGAATGGGCTGGGCGGTCTATGGGACGCAGTCGGAGGTGGAAACTAATAGCCGCCGCGTCAGGGGACGCCGGAGTGGATGAGACTCCTTTGTGAAGATAATCCTTCGGGGATACTTTCTCTAACGGGCTGGAACGGGTTCTTCTTGCAGCGAAAGGCCCTATGCGCGAACTGATTCATCCGCTACTAGGGACATTACAAGCCTCTTCAAATTTTGAACGTAGCTGCAACCTTCGTGAGTATCTTCGCCAGTTGTCCCATGGAACTTTGGGCTCTGATACAAATGTTGTGGATGAATGTCTACAATAGCGTGGCAACCGCCGTAGGGGAAGGAAGTGGCGCAGGAAAGCCGAGAAAGGGGAGAGGGGATGGCATGGCCACCAGAAAGGGAGAAGAGGCAGTGGAGAAGAAGGGATAATTAGAGAACTAATTAAAAATTCATAATCCCAATTAGGGCATAGCCCTTATATTTAAATAGGCTAAATAATGGGCTCACTAACAGGCACCTAAGGCCCAATAACTTAATCAAAACCAACCACTAATACCATAATTAATCTATTGACCTAATTACCTTTATTACATAATCAAAACCCTAATTACCCTAGCACGTGGCCCCAGTGGCAGCCCCCAGGATGTTCACAATAAATGGTTACTTCATCTAATAGAGGTGCATATTTATAATTTCTGATTTGGATCCAAATACGTTGAAATTTGGTGATGACTCCGCACGAATTAGTTCGAATTTATGTATGCTACACTAGAAATTGGATTGACTCTTTTGTGAATGGTGACTCTTCAGAAATTGAACATGTAATTAATGTTATTGTTGTGTTATTGATAACTCAATGTAAACAATATGATATAATTGGTGACATGTAGTGCAAAAAACAATTATAATATCTATTGTAATTCTTTTCTTATCGTGTAATTAGTAACATGTAAACCCTTTAGGCGTGTTACTGATTACACTGTATGTATACATTATAGAATATTAACAAACAAAAAATCAAAATATTGTGTTATCAAAATCACAATATTTAACTGTAACGACCCATTTTCCGCTTACACCTAACCCGAGGGGTTAGGGGTAATTTGGTAATTTTAGATAAGTGTTAGGGGATTTTACGGGATGAAATCCCCGTATTTTGGTAGAGCTTAAAGTAACAAGCATAAGGACTTAAAGAACACATGAAATGGAGGTTGGGATCGAAAGTTACGAGCTCGGGAAGTGTGCCACATGGGCAAGATCCACTTAAAAAGAGCAGGATAACCTACCCATGTCTAGTCTTATTTTGAAAGGCTCATCGATACAAGTCAATCGGTACTAAGAATGTGTGATTCTGACTTCGGGGTAGGAAGTTATCACGTGTTGAAATTTGGAGGCTTATCGATATGAGTCCATCGGTACCAAGAATGTGCAATTCCTCGAGTTGGCATCCATAGAAGAAGGTAACGGCCTGAGGCAAGAGGAGGCTCTGTCTGCCATCCTTGTGCCCCAAAGAGAGAGTAGTGCCTTGAGGAAGAGGAGGCTCCGTCCTCCGACACCAAGCCGCATCAAGAGACGTGGCCCAGAGTAGTGGAGGCTCCATCCTCCACCGAAAGGCCATGTAGTGTGAGAAACACCCCAGGGAAGGGGATGTTCAATCCGTGGCTTATGAGCACTAAAAAAAAGTCTTCAAGGAACGGGGGTTCTGTCTACGACATATGGGCTTGCTACGTGTCAAGTGTCACAGGGAGGGGGAGGGTCAGCTCGGGGCAAGGGTAGACTCTGTTCGCCGACCTCCACCCCTAAAAGAGAGAAGCAGCCTGGGGAAAGAGGGAGCTCTGTCCTCTGTCACCTGGCCACATCAAGAGAAGTGGCCTAGAGTAGGGGAGGCTCTGCCCTCCACTGAAGGGCCACGCAGTGTGAGGAACAACCCTGAGTAGGGGACATTCTGTCCAACACCCACAGGCGTAAAAAGGAAAAGAGTCTCTAGGAAAGGGGAGGGTATTGTCTATCGCTTTTCGGAGAAGAACGTGCTGGAGCTAGAGGAGGTTACTTCCGCTCCCTCCGGAATGGAAGGGGAGGTAGTCATGTGATGGTAGTCATGTGATGCACTCGCTCTATGGTAGAGAGAGATGTGTGTTTCCAATTACTTATAGGCTTCCATATGACTCCGATTAAATATTCAAATATACATATTTTGTCGTATATGTTTCTATATGACCGATGCATGTAATAGCCATTAGGCATAACTACGTTCATATCCAATCATATTGGAAGAACATCGTGGATGTTATCCAATACATACATAGGCAACCAATGGCAAGGAAACGTTGGCCAGATCCGAATTAGATATATAATTAGGTTTGTTTTGGCCTATGCGCAACAGAGCACTAATGTTCCGTAGCGCGAAAAGGAACGTGATGACTCTCACACTCAGAGTCCGCAGCTCCTGGCTTTATGTTTTTATTTTTAATCATTTCGAGATAACCCTGAGTGCGGGTTATCCTTTGTGAACCCTCAGCTTGGGTTGGTTTCCAGGTCGGGGAGTTACATTAACTAGGTCGTTTTATCGATAACACGATGCATATACAAAATCGTTTAGTGCAAAATGACATTTTCCAAAATTTGTGTTTCTAAGAACACAACTGTATATTTGCATTTCCTCCAATCAACTAAAGAAAAGGGGTAGAAAAGGCAACCCCGATCGATGTTCCATTTCCTTACATTGTTTTCCTACTCTTTTATTCGCCCTCCTTTGGCTTGTACTTTGACCAGCAACCACATTTAGAGGGTCCTCTGGAGTGCTCATGTAAGTTTTACGGTTGTAACTAAACTGCCTAAATCCTCCACATTTATGTAGGGCTTTGACCATGAGTTGTTACTCTATTCGGTTTTTCTGTGAATGCCCCCACTGCTTGAGTGGGATAGGTGGGTTGAATGTAGGCAAAACTCCAATTAGTGCCCACTGGTGCCTATCTGTAGTTGGGTATAATGGCCTTTGATATGTCATTTTATATGTTTATGTGGAGTACCATTTTTTGCATTTGTCAAACACATAGAAGTGTCTATGAACAATTGCCGCAATTGCAGAAGTGTTTGTAATCAATTGCCACAATTGTATGTTTATACGGTAGCCTCATATGCTGAAACTTTTCGCACGTGCAGCTACATTCGACCAAATTAACTACATCCTACCAAATGAATATCATGTGAATGAGAACACGATAAGTGATAAAAGTCATATTAAACACGACCCATCAACACTACGCTTATGCTCAAAACTATCGTGTTATTTTAATAGATAAACTTACACGAGATTGACAATAATGTATGAACATACACACAATATTAATTACATTTTATCTAGTAATATAGTGAGTTAACTTGGAATTCATAAATTGATACCAGCAATACATGCACATTCCTTGCTTCTTCTCTTCTGCTTTCGATCTATTTATGAGCAAATGGGGGTTAATTTTTCAGTCATATTTGGTCCATATATATGATGTTTCTCAAAGAGTGCGGTTGTGTTCTCCCTTGTATGCTCAATCAACCGTGTAATAGGCATTGACCTAGCTCTTTTTAACATTGCATTAGCACTTTCATACCTGTTTGAGCTTAGTGTTCCATATCTTTTACCTGAAAATGTAACTTTGGCACAGTGTTCTGCACTTATTTTATTTATCCATGCAAATGCTTCAGGATTATGTTCATTAATGTTGTTTATTATTTCATCATACACATTCTATCTGAAAGTTTTAGTTGCCACATGGAGCTAGTTCTTTAGGTAGTTGTCTTTGAATTTGTCCAACATATTTACTGCCATGTGACATATGCAATATTCATAGTGTGTAGAGGAAAAATATTACTTAATAACATTTGTAAAGCCCTTCATTCTATTAGAAACAATTGTATCCAACTCAGCTAGAGGATTAGAAAATAGATTATTTTTAAGTAATTCAAGAAAACATATCATTGTTTTCTCACACTAGTTCTTGACCACTGCAAATGTGATGCATAGAATATTATTGTTCCCATCTACTACAGTCACATTTACCGTTAGCAATGACCTCAATGTTGTTATGAAGGCTCTTGCAACCAGCCCAAACATCCAAAATACTCTTTTATAATTGTATCCCTCTATAGGTCCGGGAATATCACATGATCTTATTGGAACTACCTATACTTCCTAGATTAATCCTTTCTATATGAATTTTGTATGTAGGAAGTATCTGATAGGATTCATCTTGGTCCTCATCTACTAAATCACTCGGTGCTTTACCTACATGACCGGATATTAAGTTGTTAAATTTCTAATATATATTATACAACAAGTTAACATATCATGTTCTTGATAACATACATGATTCATAGTCGTGTTTTCGTAAACCTGAACTCTGTAATTATCATGTTCATGTTATCACGATAGGTAAATAGGTCGTATTGTAAGAAAATGCGACCGTAAGCGCCTTGTGTTCTCGATAACATGATATATTGAAATGTCGTGTTTATGATAACATAGTTATACTTACACGCCATATCATAAGTTCGCTTTACATGTACGACATCATTTCTTGTAGTTCACACTTATACCCAAGTGCTTCAAAATATAATTTACTATGCTTTTCGGTGTAATGTTTATTGAATCTTTAAATAGCCCGTAACATTTTTTCGCAATCCAAAGGTGTGATGCTAGAGGATGGTCAATTGACTTCCTTTGCGTTCCACATGAATGGTTGGGCACTAATCTCATCACTGCCACATAATCTCTTTGAAGCCCTTTTGTACCAATTACAAGACTAATCGGAGCACTTTACGGTATACATATTCTTATTCTCATCTACAACATGATATGTAAAATTCACCTTTATTGCAAAGTCGATCAAAACCCTATTGAAATATAAAAAGCCTAGGAAATATGCCCCTATTTGGAGTAGATTCTAGTAGGCCTTTGCTCGCAAACTTTTAGTAATTAGCTTGCCCTCACCAATCTTCGGTTCCAATATGTTGAAATCATCAATTGTCTCCCACTCTACCTTGGCCTCAATGTCAAAATTACTGAGTACCATGCTTACTTTCTATGTCAATTATATCATTCTCATTCCATTGATCATCACCCCACACATTTTCAAATTCTTGGACACTACAATTACAAAGGTTGTATGGGGGTTCATAGTTATCAAATAAAGTCCTTATTGCACCCATGGTTGGAGACATTTCTTATAATCTAGTCTAATTGACTTCTATCAAAGGTTTTGTAGGCATTGGAAAGTTGTAAAAAGAATGACATGGATTTTTTGAGTTTAAATTTCTCAGTTCTCCCAATCTGTATGGATATTAACATGGTAATCAAATGCTAGATAACTTGGCATTGTGTATTTGGTTACACACTTACCGTCACGTCCCAACCGAGCCCAGTCCAAAAAGCATGCAGCACACAGCGCGACTAAGTGGAGTTGAAATGTGGATGACTTAACCCATCCTTGGATGACACACAATGGAGTAGCACACTAACATTTTGTAGAAAAATAAATAGAGCAGAATAAAATATTATTACTAATTAATGTCTTAGTCCACACATATCCACATCAACTAGTCATCACATAAAATAATCCCAGAATGGCTAAACAAGTCTAAGCCAACAATGGCTAACAAGTGTCAAGTAAAGTCAAATGTATATATCTCAAGATAACATGGTATCAAACTAACACAAACTAATGTAACAAAGCATCTATAAACCCCTCTCAATGACCAATGCCACCATCCTCATGGTCACATAGAGCCCATCCGAAGAACCTACATGGAACGATATGCAGCCCCAAAACAAAACAACGAAACAAAGAGGGGTGAGCCAATGCTAAACAAGGATTTTAATACAGAAAGTAAACTCATAATGACATCGCATGCATTATCAACATCACATTCATCACATGATCATTCACCACACCCATTTATCACGGGACAAGTCACATATATCCATGTCACCTATACATCATGTTCTAATTCATATTCCATCAACATATACTCAAGCCACCAGTGCATCATATCAAATATATTCCATATACACATAGCTCATAAACACATAGTCATACTACTTGCATATCATGCTATAACCTATATTTCATAAGCACATATCATGCCACCTCCATATCATGATGTATAACATATTCCATAAATACATAGTCATGTCACCTGCATATCATGCTAAAACCAACATTACATAAGCACATATTAAGCCACCTTTGCATCATGGGTTCATCCATAACTCATACAACATATACACATCATGTGAAAATATATGAATCTCATTATAACAATGACATTCTACATGAATCTACTCTCAACATTCACATCAGGCATAATCATTTCTCACTATAAACATTCATCCTACAAAATCAAGTGCATTGATCACACACCATCCTGCATATTCATGCATATGCATTTTATAATCCCCATGTGTAACATAAGCATCATTATTCTGACATATCCTATGTTAATGAGCAGTATATCCATTCACATGGATAAATCAACCGGAGAATGTCTCACAATTGAGAAAATAACCCTACTCACCTTGGCCAAAGCCTCGTGTAGACCTGCTCCCCTAGAAATCCTTAGCAGATATTGGGAGTTTTCCCTATCCTGAAACTTGGTCCAATTAATCCTCATGTTCCCTTGGACATTATGTCATTTTCTTAAATTTTTTCCAAGTCTAAACCCTACTGAACTAGACCCAGTTCAATGGGAGTTTTTTTTAATTGAATTTGGGTCGGGTCTGCAGTTCCAGCCCAGAACGGGCCAAACCTGAGACTTGCATGCGGGTCGTCTTCCTCATGGAGATGTCTGCAGGGCTGCGGGCAAAATCCTGCCACCACTGACCTGGCCCTCCCGCCATCGATAGAAAAAAAAATCTATCGGAGAATGGCCAGATTCGATGTTGCATAGTGACCAAAGGAGGGGTTTGTGGCCGGTTCACCGCGATCATTCCAATATCTGGTGGTTGTCAGCTAAAGGTTGCAAGTAGACAGCTCTGCTTGTCCACCTCAACCTACTCCTCTTTATTTTTCTACTGTGCAAGCATCTCTAGCCGTCACAACCATCCTTCGCCGAGAAGAAGCGGAACTAGAAATAAAATCTAGCCATCGGCCTGCCGGCAGCTGGCAGCAGCAGAAAAACTCCAATTTACATGAACCACTATTCGTGTAAATTACAAAAACAGGGAATTTGCAGAAATCTTTATTAAGGTCTTTATATTCAATTTTATTTAACAAAACCACTACAAATCTTGATTCCAAATCTTACCTCCATGGCCAAGTTGTTGTTGATCCACTGTCACCAAAGCCTCGCCAAAAAATTCCATCGGTGGCTCTTCCTCCTTCCCTTCACCATCCAAAAACCCCCCTAATTATCTTTTTTTAAGTGTGGGGATTAAGGTTCCTCATCCCCTAAGGAGTTGGGCCAAAATCTCCTCAATTTGGAAACAAAATTGGGCCCCAAAAACTTAATTTCGGATCATTAATTAGTTAGACCCATATAAAGACTTAAACTAACAATTCACGTGTCCAATTCGGGTAACAGGCCCTGCTCGTTATGTTTAACTTCAAGCGGTCGTATCTTCCTCATCCGAACTCCGATTCGCACATTCTTGAAGGCATTTTCGAAGCTCTTTTTGTCTACATTCCATCTATATAAGTTTTAGCTACCAATTCTAATCTATTATAAAGTTATTCTTATGAGAAGGACAAGGGATCCAATACACTAACTCCACGTGGTAGACTTTGGGAATTTAGAAAATTTTCAGACGTTACAATTATAATGTACAATAGAGGGCCATATTTGTTCAACTATTTTTTATTTCAATATTTTTATTATTGAAATAAGTAAATTACATATCTATTTACCTCTTCCTAATTAAGTTACTCTTCATAAAGTTACAACAAAGAATTACATTGAATCCAGTAAAATTCAGCTAAACCCTAGTAAAAAAAATTCTTTATCAAATTGATATTGCTTACTAAAATTCAACCATAAAACAATGCTAGATTAACTTTACATTTTTTGAGAAATTGGAATCTCATAGTGAGCTATACTAAATTTATCTGGTAGAAAATATCGATACAAATCCTAAAGTAAGATCAGCTCATGGTAAAAAACAGAATCAGAAATTAGAAAATTTTATACAATGGAAAAATCTGATAGAAATCCTAAAGTAAAATTTGGTCATGGTATAAAATGGAATTAGAAATTCAAACTTTTACGAAAGTAAATTTATACTATTGATACTCTAAAGTATAATAAAACTTTTATGAAGATTATACATTAATCAATCAAAAACAAACATTAATTAACTTAAGTAAAACCCAAAATAAAACCATCAATAACCAAGTGAAATTCAACAAGAAATGGGTTTCCACTGGCAAAAGAAATCAACAAGAAATTATCAAGACAGCACTAATGTTTTTAACACAAGGGTGTTAATATATTTTTCTGATCAGTCATTAGTGTTAGAATTAATTGATATAATATATATTTTGAGCCGGACTAATGAGATATTAGAGACTTAATCTCATACATATCGGTCGCCGGCCCTATATAGCGTTGTAGTTGGAGAACAAATGTGAGGCGGTGAGTGTTTCGATTGGTGGTGGGTTCAGTAGACCCATCTTCGAAAGTTTCATTAATTGTTTAATTGATCCTTGGGCACTGGCGTGAAGTGGAAGAGAAAGCGAGGGTTTTTGTTTTTTCTTTCTTTTACAATACAAGAACGAAAACACAGCCCAAAGGCTAATGATCAAACTGAGCAGCCCACCGCAGGGATGCCGGCGTCAATGGCGTCAATTCTCCCACATCTGCGATAACTTAGTAAACAGTGAGCCACACTATTAACTTGTCTTTTTACGCCAATAAATTTAGGTTTCGCAAAATTATTGAACCGGGAAGAAATTGTGTAACAATAAAGTCGCCCTCAAAATAGCCTGGTTAACCCAGGTTAACACTTGGTTAACCTCAGGTCAACAACCACCTGAATAGCCAGAGCCGTAACTAAAGCCTCAATCTCCTCCGGGTTAAGAAACGAGGTCACCGTCAGACGGAAGGAAAGAATAGTAGTCACCTTGGGTCCTTGGCCTTGGGGTGCAAGTTGGCTCAAGGCTACTCCACTTTATCGACTTCTCGCCCTTTTTAAGCTCGCGCTTCCTTCTTTTGTCGCCTGTCTTCCTCTTCAGCATGCACCTCCGCTTCCCCACCCTGCCAGAACTGAGTTCCGTACAGTCGATGGATCTCAACGCTACCAACCAAGGAGATGTCCGCTGCTCGCTGAAGGGAGTGAAAACAGTGGCAGTGATGATCATGAGCCTTGGATCCTTCTTTGTCACTTTTCTGCTTATCGCCATGCTCTGCAAAGGCAAAGACCGTCTGAAGCTCATCGGCCTTGCCGTCCTCCTTGGGCTCGCCTTCATAGGGGTCCTCATCTCTTATCTCGCCTGCTGCTGTCTTCGCCCGCAGCGCCCTTCATCCCCTTGATCATCCACAGCTCCCACAAGCTCCCTCTCCGACTCAGGCTTGAGACTGGTGCAGTCTCGCCCATGGAAAGTTTAGTTTTTTTCCCCATGCAATAGCAGAGTAAGGACATAGTACGATCCCAATTGTCTTTCTCTAAAACCATGTTGTAATTAATCATCTATCTGGGATATCATGGCTTCACCAGTCATGCTCAGTCTATAGAAATATTCTTGTACTTTTTCGCCTCAATTAATGAAGGTGGATCTGTGTTACGGTTTCATCATGGTGTCTTCATCGGAGGGGTTCAAGCTTCATTCTCCTTAGTTAACAACTGCTTAAACATTTCTGGTTTCTTGCCTGGTCTTTTGTAGAAAGTACTTTGATCTCTCAGTTTGTGTTCTTTTCAACTAATAGAGTCCGATTTTTCTGTCGATCTTCCTCACCGTTAATGAAGCTTCTGCCCACCTATCTTCTTCTTCTTCTTCTTCCTCTTCTTCTTCTTCTTTCTTCTTTCTTCTTTCAATTTCTTATAGCCCACCTATTTTCTTGCTGCGTAGTTTATGTATTCATCGTTTTTGATTCATCATGACGAATTTACCGCCATTGATCAAGTTCCTGGTCTTAAATTTGACTTCTCTTGTGACTTTCAAGTTGGATTCTTCCCATTTTATAAGCTTCAGTTGCAAACTTTCCTATTCGCTTATGATATCTGTTTGGCTAAATTGACGGATCGATTCCATAACTTGAAGCTCTTTTATGATGATTCTCGTAAAATGGTTTCGAATTCGACTGGCAAACTCATAATGTTCGTCTTGTTACTTATGTACTTATTCTTCTCTTAAGAAGATTGCTTGTCATATGTTCCAATTCATCCATGACTATGTTCATCCCCATTCATTTATGAACATGTTCCGGCTTGCATGAATGAAAATTCTCTTGTAAAAAATTCAAGAACCAAAAACATATTAAAAAAAGCAAATAACACTACACGAAAGGCAAACCACAAATTCGCACCCGTCAACATCGACAGGGAAGAGAGGGGAAGACTTCGGTGTTTTAAGGTTCAAGTCCCAATTTTGGGAGGAATCGTGATGGGAAACATAGGCCAGTGAAGCTTCACTAATTGGTGAAGCAACGTCATCTAATCAATTTTTTAAAACACGTGCATTTATAACGCGCGTGCAAACAGGAAGATATAGGGTCACGTGATATCACGTGTTTTAAAATTTTGATTGGCTTTCACTATGGGGTAGGTAAATGGCTGGCGCCCAACACGAGCTTTGACGGGGGAAGGAACTGCGGAAATGCGTGTGAAAGCGAGGTTCCCAGCTCCTACGACATTAACATGCAGTACGTGCGCCGTATTATGGATAAACGGCCTTCTCCTACGCCTGGTAATAGAATTTCTTAAAATAAATTTAAATATTAAATTAAATTTAATTTTAAAATTTTAAATTAATATAGTTATTTCTTCAGAATTCGGATATGTATATTTTTGGCATTATTATATTTTTAAATTTAAGTTTTATCAAAAAAAGATCCCACAAGAGTAGGTAATTCGGAACTTTAAAATTAAGATTTACTTATATAATATGTTTTTTGAGGCTTAAATTGATATGAGAAAATTATTAAAAAATAATAGAATCTGTAATAGGGGTCATTTGGGTGCTGAATTAATTCGGTAGCAAATTAATTCTAAAATTTCACCGCTGAATGTGAATTACGTTTGGTAATATAATTTATTAGAATAAATTCAGATATCGCGTCAAACCTAATGTTAAAACTTTAACTAATATAACTCTCTCTCTCGAACTTAGATATGCACGTTCTTAGAATCATTATGCTTCTAAATTTTGGCTCTATTAAACCAGATCCCATAAGGGTAGATAATTTTGAACTTTTAAAGCAGGTCTTACCTATATGACACATTTTTTTAGGCTCAAATCGATGTGAGAGATAATCGTTAAAAAAAAATAGAAGTTGTAATTTTCAAAATGAGGACTAGGAGACTGAATCAGCATGAGGTGATTCAGGCCGATTCAGGCTTAAAACTGCCTGGATCAACTTCAAAGCTAAACTTTTAATTTCGCACACCTTCTACACACAAACAGGATTCTAATAATTTAAGCATGAATTAAGGTTGAACCAACTGAATCATCCAAAAATTCAATATCTAAAAAACCCCTTAAAACTGGGCTCAGAGATAGAATCGTGAGGTGATCCAGGCTGATTCAGGCTCGAAACGGCTTCAATCATCTTTGAGGTTGAATTTTTAATTCTTCCCAGCTTGTACACACAAATAGGATTTTAATAATTTAAGTGTAAATTGAGGTTGAATCAATTGAATCTTACAAAAATTAGTACACAAACAACCCCATAAATAATTTATATTTTTTTATGAAGTACATATATTAATATGTACGCCATCCATTTTTCATAATAGACAGATTAGTAAAACTTTACCAATCAGAGAGACAGTAGTAGGCCCTATTTTAATTTTTAAAATACTACATTAGAGTCACATAGAACAAATGTGAGGGCCTGATTGGTGGTCAATACAATTGACTTATCTTCAAAATTCTCATGAAAAATTGTTTTCACTTAATTTTCATGACCAACTAGCCGAGATGAGACTCCCATTTTCATGACCTGTTTAATTCACATTGGGCCCTGTATCCCTTCGTATGATGAGAAATTTGATGGGATTGAGGTTTTGCACATGCAATCTTGCTCTAGGTCTAGGCAATCACATTTTCTCGCTTTAGGTCTAGGCAATCACACCTTCATGGAAGTTGCACTTCAGAAAAGGTTACAAACATGTCATCATACGATCCAGAGGATGTTGGTACACGTGGAATGGGAACCGGTTGCATCTGGTTTTTACAAAAATATCCTTTGGAACATGTGGAATGGGAACCAGTTGCATCTGATTGGTTTACGAAAAATTCCTTTGGGAACACGTGGAACGGTAACGAGGATTTGGGCCCCATGATTTGTATATGGATGGTGATATTCTCACAATAAAAGTACCAACAAAAACTCACACAAGAGTTATGATTGGCCTTCACAAGTGGGCTCCACACTAAATTCACATGGGCTTACTTATCTTGACCAATCAAAACTCATGTGTGAGTTTTTGTTGTGTACTTTTGATGTGAAAATATCATTTTTCTTTGTATATGGGGTGATTTAGCCTAAATTCCATATTTGGTAACTAATTTTATAGTAGGATTTGATTTTGTCCAAAATTACACAGCTATTTGTTATAAATTAAAAAGTAGATAAACTCGAATCAAAGGGTTAAGTCTATCTTTTATAAATCTCACCGAAGTGGGATTCGTATTGAAGTCATTTTTTCTATTCCTCTTCTCCTTTCCTGTACCTCTCCTCTCCCACTTCTACCCTTCTCTTGTCCTACATTTGATCTTCTTGGACTTTTCTACTCTCATTATCAAGGTGAGTTCTTCTTTAATTTGGCTCATTTCTCTCTTCTCTTTATTTTTAGTTTTATTTACTATTTTCCCTTCTGTTAGACCCTAAATTTTTTCTAAGGCTTAGATTTTGAGCAAAAATATCTGTTGTTATTGTCTTAAAAATTGCATCTAGATTGTAATGTAGAGAATGATTATGTGAATATTATTGATTCATATTGTCTTAACCAAATTCTACATTCCCAAATGAGAGAATTCAAAATCTCACTCTTAAAATTACACAGTTCAAAATACTTAATTTTAAAATAAAAATCTCACTTATCTGATGATTTTAGGGCTGCTTCTAGGGTAAGGTGGGGTTTTGTATTGTACCTAACCATACTCAAGATAACCTATGATTGTTAAACTCTACCCTACCCTAGATAAAACCCGCAATACCATTACCCTACTTGACCTGAAACAAGACCCACTCAAATTAACATCTTACTCATTTTTGCCAAAACAAAAGCATCATATATCTGTATGATAATTCTTCAAAAAGTGGGAATAATTAACACTAACATATGAAATAATTAGAAAACACAAAACTTGTGGATGAAATTACAAAAAAAACTATTTCACTGAAACAGAATCCATACATTTTAATACATTGAATTGGAATCAGGAGAATTAAAAAAAAAGAATTTTTTGCAATATTTCAGTGACATATAAGATAGGCAAGGTTTGGAGAGCCCAGAGCTACAGTTGGAAACACTTTTTTGGATGGGGAGCACAAGATGGAAGGGCACAGGCACCCCAACAGATATGTACTTGAGGATGAGAGCGTGGTGCTTGAACTCCTTGAGCTAGAGAAAGATGAATGCGGATTTTGTTGGGCTTTTTTTTGTATTAAAACATAAGGTGGCCCAACTATCTCAATTGACACTGTTTTGGGCTTTTATAAAGCATGCGGGTAATGGGCCTGAGTCAGAATACCCATTAAGCTGTGGTTTTAAGTGGCAAATCTGAACCATTGGATGACCTATGGATGGACGGTCAGGATTCTAGGGTTCTTAACAGTGGTGTCCTGGTTTAGTTATAAATACACCATTAGCCATCCTAATTCAGTGCCTTAAGCGAGATTACTCTCAGCCAAATTCTAAACCAGAAATACTATTGTGATTCTGAAGAAGATTAGTTGATTCTGAAGTGGATTAGCTGAAGATCAAGCTTATTTGGAGAGTTATCAATTACAATGGCTACAGGTATGCCTAATCCCTGTATTAAAGTCTCACAATTGGTATCGGAGCATCGTTTGTTTTAAATTGCATGATTTAGTCGCCGGACAAAAAAATTTTAAAACTTTATGTTTACTACAGTAAAAATTTTCTGTCCTGTTGCAATTTTATTCACTATTCATCGGCGGCTGCCGGACTGCATGCTGGAGCAGACGCGCCGGCCAGAACCGCCGCCGTCAGGCGTTGGGTTCTGGCCGGTGCCGCCGCTGCGCTGGCTGTTCATTTTCAATCGTACAGTCTCGTGGCGACATAGGTCTCGGGCCGCCGTAGGTCTCCGGCCGTCGCTCCTGCTTCCGGTCCTGGCTGGCGCTGGCCACCGCCGCCTCCTCACCGTGTCTGGGCGTTGGCCGGCGCCGTCGCTGCGTTTAGAACTTTTTCTGGTAATTTTTTTTTACTGTTTCGTTTTAGATCCGCCGCCGCCAGCCGTTGGCGTCTGACTTAGGGGCCGGATCTGGAACCTCCGCCGTCGGGCGAAACTTTTTCCGGCCCCCCTGAGCCGCCGTCTGGAGTTGATTACAGTCGCTGGGAATTTTGTTTCCACTGTGCATTTTTCCGATCTGCACCTTACAGGCCGCCGCGCTCCTTTTTCTGGCCGGATCTGGCATCGCCATCGTCGGAAGGAAATTTTTTCCGGTCTTCGGTCTTAACGGCGGGCTCCGACGGTCGACGGCGGGGGGCGTCTTTCCCAGCCTGTCTGAGACCTCTCGCCCGTGGCGTGAGGTTGAAGAAGACCCGCAGGAGCGGGTCGCCTCGACCCGCACTGGCGCGGGTCTGTTCTGACCCGCGCCTGGCGGGTTTTCACTGACCCGCGTCGCGGGTCAGTCGTGGCGCGGGTCAGTTGCTGACCCGGCCCAAACCGGGTCTCCAGACCCGGTTTGGTCTATTCCGGGGTGAAAAAAAAATCAAATTTTTTTTTCCTTTCTTGGAATTTTTTTTATATATATAAAGTTGTGATTGCATGTATGTTATGGATGTGTTATTTAATTATCATAATTGAGGCTTTATTAATGTTATGGGCCGGCCAGGGGATTATATTGCAATCGTATGTTTTATCAATTTTATTTTTAAAATTGCTGAGCGCACCACTTATGTAATTTTAAGAGAGAGAGTATACATTATGCCTATTGTAAGTGACACCAGAATTCAAGGACCACGTCTGGAGGCGGATGCAGTCATGGAGTATTAATGTATATTTTTTCTATTTCAGGGGCTTATAGCTTCCAAATTGTACATTTTTATTTATTTATTAAGGACTGTATAAGGACTTTGGACTATATTTTTATTTGTGGTGTGTGGTGATGGACCCCCTGGCCGAGTCCCAAAAATGCTGCGACAAAATTGACATTAATGCCCCTGTCAATTTTGTATGGATATTCTTTTGATTGTTTGATAATTAATTACATTCATTTTATTATTTGAAAAGGTGATTAGCACATATTCAGTTCCCACATCCGTTGAGATGATTTAGGAGTGGCCAAAGCATCCTAAGTTATTTGTCAACGTGTGAATCATATAGAATGTTACCATGAGGTACATAGATTCACATACATCAAAAATATTGTGCTATCATCAAATTCTGATTATGTGACAAAGACTGTCATCTGGCCCCAAAGGGAGGTGGTAGTTAGCGTTATATAATTAGGATAGGGTGGAGAGTTATATATTTTAACATTGGTAAATCCCTATGCCCAAAGGTGTGGGATTTTCCTGTCATGTTTTATGTATACCCCACTAGCCTTATCATGAGACAAAATTAACATTTGTTTCTATATGGCTTAGTAAATTTGATGCAGATTGCAACCTTTGCCCAAAGGGAGGCTTACAATTTTACTACATGATTTTAGCATTGGCTATTTCATACTTATGTTCTTGTTTCTTGCCCTCTTTAATGTTTGCATGTATTTATTCTTTTATTGCAGCTTATCCGTCTTTTATTTCTGACCCTAATCAGCACCTTCCATTATTGTCTGGGGACAATTTTACGGATTGGAAGAAAAAAGTTCTTTTACTGTTAGGGTGCATGGACTTGGACTTGGCGTTTCGTATGGATGCACCCACCACTCCTACGGAAAAAAGTACGCCTAGTGAGGTAGCATCTTTTGAAAAGTGGGAGCGGTCTAACCGCTTAAGCATGATGCTCATGAGGTCTCACATCAATAAAAGCATTAGGGGATCCATCCCAGAATGCGCTACAGTCCAAGAACTGTTGAAAGCTATTGAAGCTCAATTCAAGAGTTTTGATAAAGCCTTGGCCAGCACCTTAATGTCCAAGTTGTCATCTATGAGGCTAACAGATGACAAAGGGGTGAGAGAGCATATCATGCAAATGCGTGATATTGCTAATCAGTTAAATAACATAAAAATAAAGATTGATGATACTTTTTTGGTCCACTTTATTCTGAACTCCCTGCCTGCACAATATGGGCCATTCAAGATCTCTTATAACACACATAACACTCAGTGGTCAGTCAATGACCTTCTGAGTATGTGTGTGCAGGAAGAGGGGAGACTTAAGCAAGAGAAGCTAGAGAGTGCCCATCTAGTTTCTCATAAAGGACAAAAGAAGGGTAATCATGGTGCTTCAAAGACAAAAGCTGGTAAAGGTGTACCAATGAAGTCTACTGGTGTCACCAAGGAAACCAAATGCTTTTTCTGCAAGAAGAAAGGACACATGAAGAAAGATTGCCCTAAGTATCAGAAGTGGTTTGCCAAGAAAGGAGGTAATTTCATGTCTTTAGTGTGTTATGAATCTAACTATGTTAATTCTCATCATAATAACACATGGTGGATTGACTCTGGTTCTACAATCCATGTTTCAACTGTCATGCAGGGGTTTCTCTATCTAAGGAAACCAAATGATGGGGAGCACAACATTTATTCTGGCAATAAGATGTGTTCGAAGGTTGAAGGTGTGGGAACATATAGACTTGTTCTTCATACAGGATACACCTTAGATTTAGAGAGAGCTTTCTATATTCCAAGTTTTTTCTAAAAACTTAGTTTCTGTATCAAGACTAGTGCCTCATGGCTTTAATTTTCAGTTTATGAATTCTTCATTTCTGATTATTAAAGATTCAGTCACCATTGGTTCTGGTTCTTTGATTGATGGCTTATATTGTCTCTCTCTGCATGTTTCCTTTGAACAATCTATGATGTCTGTGCAAGGAAGTGTTATTAAAAAGAACTCCTCTATGTTATGGCATAGACGGTTGGGGCATATCTCCATTGACTGCTTAAAAAGATTAGTAAGAGAAGGAGTTTTACAAACTCTTGATTTTACTGATCTAGAGACATGTATAGACTGCATAAAGGGAAAGCAGACTAACAAGTCTTCTAAGGGTGCTAAGAGGCATGATGAGAAATTAGGCATCATACACACTGATATCTGTGGACCGTTTAGTACTCCCTGTCTGAATGGTCAAAGGTATTTCATTACCTTTATAGATGATCATACTCGATACATGTATCTTTATCTCTTAAATGAAAAGTCTGAAGCATTTGATGCTTTCAAGACTTATAAGGCAGAGGTAGAGAAACAATCTGGATTGAGTATCAAAATTGTTAGATCAGACAGAGGAGGGGAATACTATGGTAGGTACACAGAGAGTGGACAAAAACCTGGACCATTTGCACAGTTCCTGAAGGAAAATGGTATTGTTGCACAATACACAGTACTAGGCACACCACAACAAAATGGTGTTGCTGAAAGGAGGAACCGCACTTTGATGGATATGGTGAGGAGTATGATCAGTAACTCCTCTCTTCCTCTCAATATGTGGAGTGAAGCCTTAAAGACAGCCGTGTACATTTTAAATCGAGTTCCATCTAAAGCCGTTCCTAAAACACCCTTTGAGTTATGGAATGGATGGAAACCTAGTTTAGATCATGTACACATCTGGGGTTGTCCAGTTGAGGTTAGGGTGTACAATCCACTTGAGAAGAAGCTTGACCCTAAGACTGTCAGTGGATTTTTCATTGGCTATGCAGAAAGGTCTAAGGGTTATAGGTTTTATTGTCCATCTCACACCCCTACAGTAGTCGAAGCACGAAATGCCCGTTTTCTTGAGCAAGGCAACTTCAGTGGGAGTATTTCCCCCAAACACATTGTGTTTGAGGAAATACGGGTTCCAGTTGTTATACCCACATCCGGTGGAGGAACATATGCTGCATCACCAATGGTGATTCCAGAGCAGCCTCTCCTTCCTTCACCATCCCCTCAGGAACAAGTTGCTGAAGTTCCTATTGCACAGGCACCTCTGCCTGTTGCTGACATAGGACTTCGAAGGTCCTCAAGAGTAAGGAAACCTGCACTCCCTTCTGACTATGTTGTATACCTCCAGGAGTCTGACGAGAATGTTGGACTCATTCAAGATCCTATTACATATTCACAGGCCATGTCTGGAGATAACTCTAGTAAATGGTATGATGCCATGCAGGATGAGATGAAATCTATGGCTGATAATCAAGTCTGGGATCTCGTAGAGTTACCGCAGGGCGCCAGGACTCTTGGTTGCAAATGGGTCTATAAGACCAAATTAGATCCATCTGGTAACATTAGCAGATATAAGGCCCGACTTGTAGCCAAAGGTTTTCTTCAGAAAGATGGTGTTGACTATAATGAAACCTTCTCTCCAGTTTCAACGAAGGATTCATTAAGAGTTATTTTGGCCCTTGTAGCTCATTTTGACTTAGAGTTACATCAAATGGATGTCAAGACGGCATTCTTGAATGAGGATCTTGAGGAGGAGGTGTATATAATTCAGCTTGAAGGATTCACCTCAGATAAAGGAAGTCATCTGGTTTGTAGACTCAAGAAGTCAATATACGGACTGAAACAAGCCTCCCGACAGTGGTATTTGAAGTTTAACGATGTTATTACTTCATTTGGTTTTAAGGAGAACATTGTTGATCAATGCATATACCTTAAGGTTAGTGGGAGTCGCTACACGTTTCTGGTCTTGTATGTTGATGACATTCTACTTGCAAGCAGTGACTTAGGGATGTTGCACCAGACTAAGCAGTTTCTTTCTCAGAACTTTGACATGAAAGATTTAGGAGAGGCATCCTGTGTCATAGGGATTGAGATCTATCGTGATAGATCCAGAAGGATCCTTGGGTTATCTCAACAGGCCTATATCAATAAAGTTCTGAAACGGTTTAACATGGAAAACTGCTCACCTAGTGCAGCTCCTATTGTGAAGGGTGACAAATTTGGCTTGTTCCAGTGTCTAAAGAATTCTGTGGAGTTGGACAACATGAAGGACATTCCTTATGCATCGGCAGTTGGTAGTATGATGTACTTGGAGGTCTGTACAAGACCTGATATTGCCTTTGCTATGGGAATGCTGAGTCGATACCAGAAAAATCCAGGGATAGATCATTGGAGAGCTGCAAAGAAGGTTATGAGGTATCTACAAGGAACGAAGGATTACACGCTTACATATAGACATTCTGATCATTTGGAGCTGGTTGGATATACAGATGTAGACTTTGCTGGTTGTGTTGACTCGAAAAAGTCGACATCGGGTTATATTTTCCTTTTGGCAGGCGGTGCTGTCTCTTGGAAAAGTATTAAGCAAACCCTTACAGCATCGTCGACTATGGAGGCAGAGTTTGTTGCTTGTTATGAGGGCACGTCACATGCTACTTGGCTGATGAACTTTGCCACAGGACTTACTATTATGGATTCTATATCTAGGCCGTTAAAGATGTTCTGTGATAATAGTGCTGCTGTGTTTTTCACGAAGAACAACAAAAGTGGTAGTCGAAGTAAGCACATCGACATCAAGTATCTTGTTGTTCGGGATCGTGTTAAAGAAGGGACAATTGTTATTGAGCATATTGGTACTGAGCTTATGGTTGCTGATCCCATGACTAAGGGCTTACCCCCTTCTCTGTTTACGAGTCATGTGGATCGTATGGGTCTTATTAGCTCATCATGCATTTGATTTTGCTTATGTACTTTTGGACTTTACTCATTTATCATAGCAGTTATAGTTTCTTTTCTCGTTGTGTCTCATTTTTCAGTGCACTTAAGTATGAGACAATATTTGCAAAATGAGTGGGAGCATGCCTTCACTCATAAATATATTTTGCCACATATAGCACTCAAACAGAATGAATTAGTTGCATAGTGATACATGGAAGGGAATGTTCTCCTTTGAGGACATAACCGCCTTGATTCATGCGATTATGACATTTTGTAAGAGTATAAAGTTACCACATACAGTTCAAAGGGTATTATTTTTTCAAACATTGTATATGCATACGAAAGTCATTTTAAAGTTTCCCATTACCCACTTGGTTATTTTTTAACTCAAATATTTTTTTCTCAAATTTAGTTTAATTGAGCTAAGTGGGAGATTTTATTCTTTCTATGGCTCAATTGAGAAGTTGTGCCAAGTGGGAGAATGTTGGGCTTTTTTTTGTATTAAAACATAAGGTGGCCCAACTATCTCAATTGACACTGTTTTGGGCTTTTATAAAACTGTCTAGGTAATGGGCCTGAGTCAGAATACCCATTAAGTTGTGGTTTTAAGTGGCAAATCTGAACCATTGGATGACCTATGGATGGACGGTCAGGATTCTAGGGTTCTTAACAGTGGTGTCCTGGTTTAGTTATAAATACACCATTAGCCATCCTAATTCGGTGCCTTAAGCGAGATTACTCTCAGCCAAATTCTAAACCAGAAATACTATTGTGATTCTGAAGAAGATTAGTTGATTCTGAAGTGGATTAGCTGAAGATCAAGCTTATTTGGAGAAGTTATCAATTACAATGGCTACAGGTATGCCTAATCCCTGTATTAAAGTCTCACAAATTTGCCTGAAGGACCCAGACCGAGTCCCAGCCCGATGGACAGGCCTCCCATCGTCAGCAATCCTGCAAACCCACAAGAAGAAAAAAATAGTAAAGAAAAAAAAACCATAGTAAGGCTCGAAGAGAAGAAGAAAAAGCGAACAAGAAGACTGATGGGTGATGAGAGGTGAAATGGGGACAATACCAGGTTCAGAGAAAGGCAAGTTTGGTAGGTGATTTATCAACTTCCATTCGATTCTTTTCTTTTCACATAAGGAGGAAGCGCCTGAAAGACCTGGAACTTTTCTGCAACGCTAAAATCCAAGACCAAAGGAGGGAAAGAGAGACAAAGGGAGAGGTGGGCTTTTTAAAGGGGAGGAAGGTGGAGGCCGCAGACGGGGAGGAAATGGGCAGCGGTGAAATGAGAATGGTGGATGGGTTACATAGGGTTTAGGTAAGGTTATAAAAAGTTGGGTTGGGTCGGGTTTTAATTTTTTTCTTTAAACCAGACCCGACCAAAAATGATGCAAATTTATTTTCCACCTAAGTTGGGTTGGGTTTGAGTTTTTTTTACGGCACTCTCAGTAGTCACCGTTGTTGACTGGGGTTCGAAATTGGTGGCAACGACGAGAATCCCACCCACTCCACGCCATCGCCCGCTTTTGAACCCTCCCTCCTTTTTTTCGCCTGTCTTCCTCCTCTTGGATCTCCGCTTCCCCGCCCTACTTAGAACTGAGTCCCTCAGTCGATGGATCTCTACAAACCAAGTAAAAACAGTGGCGGTGATGATCATGAGCCTTGGATCCTTCTTCGTCACTTTTCTGCTCATTGGTCTTATAGTCCTCCTTGGGCTCGCCTTCATTGGAGGCCTCATCTCTTATCTCGCCTGCTGCTGTCTTTGCCCGAAGGACCCCTGTATCAGCGGCCACTCCCACAAGCTCCTTCTGCGCCTCAAGCTTAAGACTGGCGCAATCTCGCTCGGGGAAGGTTTAGTTATGGTGCTTAGGGTCCATGCTGTACCAGAATAAGGAAATTAGTACGATCCATAGTGTCTTTCTCTAAAACTATGTTGTAATCATCTATCTGGGAATCCAGTTTTATGATATCATGTAGCTTCACCAGTCATGCTCAGTCTGGTAGAAATATTCTTGTACTTTTTCGTCTCAATTAATGAAAGTGGATGTGTTACGGTTTCATCATGGTGACAGAAAGCCAAAAAGGGACTCTCTTCGTCAAAAAAGGGGCACTCTTCGTCGGAGGGGTTCAAGCTTCATTCTGCTTAAACATTTCTCGTTTCTTGCTTGCTCTTTTATAGATAAGTACTTTGATCTCACAGTCTGTGCTCTTTTCCACTCACGGTTCGATTTTTCTGTCGATTTTCTTGCTGCCTAGTTTCTGTATTCATCGTTTATCATTCATCATGACGAATTTACCACCATTGATCAAGTTCCTGGTCTTAAATTTGACTTCTCTTGTGACTTTCAAATTGGATTATTCCCATTTTATAAGTTTCAATTGCAAACTTTCCTTTTTGCTTATGATCTGTTTGGCTATATTGACGGATCGATTCCATACCTTAAAGCTCTCAGTTTTATGTTGATTCTGGTAAAATGCTTTTGAATTCGACTGGAAAACTCATAATATTCGTCTTGTTAGTTATGCATCTCTTCTTCTCTGCTTTTACATGTTCTCGGTACGAAGTTTGCTTGTGATATGCTCCAATTCATCCATGAATATGTTCATCGTCATTCATTCATGAACATGTTCCAGCAGGAATGAACATTCTCTTGTAAAAAATTCAAGAACCAAAAACTTACGGAGTATTAAAAAAGCAAATAACACTACATGAAAGCCAAACCACCAATTCGCACTAGTCAACGTCGACAAGGAAACTAATGATTATGATAAATTGATGGTGCATACATAAATGATTTAAGTTTTGTGTAAAGTACATATACTAATATGTACGCTATTGGTTTTTAATAATGTACTGATTGGTAAAACATTACTAATCATGACTCTTATTCTATTATACACTGTCCTAAACTAATAGCTCTATTTATTTTTATTAAAATAAATTAGAATTAGTTCATTTTAAAAATTCAAATAGAGTAATTAATGTGGGAAGATGGAGTATTTTGTTTCATTTTTATTTTGTGAAAACTAGCAGAAACATATACTTCTCCAGTCATAAATTAACAATTCAAATTGGTAAAATAGTTTATTTATATTAATAGCGTCATTTTGTTAAATTTAAGTTGTTAGGTACTTGAAAAAAGAGTGTCATAAGGTTACTTTTTCTTATCTTATATGTGTGTTTTACCATTAATAAAAGCTACTATTTTTTTAAATATAACTATATTAAGCAGATGAAGTATTACTTATATGACTTATTAAATTAAATTAATACCCAAAGTCAACAAAGCCGCTTTAATACATGGGGTCTATTGAATGTGACATATTTTTGTCCGGGAGGGGTTCACATTTAAACGCACCAGTGCACATAAGAGACGGACTAGCTAGCATTGCTACTTTGAACCTGGAAGGAGGACTATTTTTTTCGTTTTTGTGCTAAAAAAATATAAGGGCCTGTTTAGGAAGTAATTTTTTTGAGTGGAAAGTGATTTGTTTAGGTTGAAAATTGATTACTGAGCTGAAAACCGTATGGAAGGGTTTTTTAATATTAAAATAGTTTTCCTAATAAAAGTCAATTTTTTGGTCAAATCAAACCGAATTGACCTAAAATCCGATTTCTTTAAGAACTCTCCTCCTACAGTGAGTTCTTGAAGAAAACCATTTCTAGTTTAAAAAGGTGTGAAAAAACGTTTTACCCATTAGTGAAATATGTTTTACCCATTATGTTGAAGGGTATTTTTGTTATTTTTACATAAAAATAAAAAAAGAGCTAAAATTTAATTTCTTTTTAAAATCATTCTAAAAAACATTAACCAAATATTTCGTACTTTTGCTTTTTTTGTCAAAAATCAATTCTCTTATAAAGTCATTTTCTTTCTACTTCAGATTGTTTGTCAAACGCCCCCTAAATAAGACTAGGTAAAGGGAAAAGACCATGCTTTTCCATCCCAAACCACACTTCATTTTCCAACCCACCTCGCCTGTGGGTTTATGATTTTTCTATGTGGTTTTATAATTTTTATAAGATTACAAAAATAAAGTTAATAAAAAAGCTATGGTTGTGTTTTGAAATAAGGTTTGGAAGTTTTATTCCTAAACAGGCTGCAAAGATAAAGTCTTACCCTTTCTTTGCATTTTGGTACTCCTCTAATTTTAAGGGGATGTGGAAGTGTTATTATTTATACTATTTTCGTCGATGATGAGAATTTGATGGTAAAACTTCACTAATCAGAGAGAGTGGAGCAGCAGTCCCTATTTTAATTTTTAAAATTCTGCGTTGGAGTAACAAATGTGAGACCCTGGGTGTTTGATTGGTGGTCGATACAGTAGACTTATCTTAGAAGTTCTCATGAAAAATTGCTTTCGTGATTAGACTCCTGACACTCATTTTCATGAAATTTTTAAATTAAGTTAATTAACACTGGGCCCTGTATACCTTTATATGATGGGAAATCTGGTGGGATTGAGGTTTTGCGCATGCAATCTCGCTCTAGGTCTAGGCAATCACACCTTCGTGGAAGTTTCAGTACAATCTGATTAGTTCACTGAGCTAAGTCTGTCTTTTATAAATCTCACCTAAGTGGGATTTGTATCTAAGTCGTTTTTTCTGTTATGCTTCTCCTCTTTTTATTAGACCTCTCCTATTCCGCTTTTACTCTTCTCCTCTTCTACTTCTCGTCTTCTTGGACTTCTCTACTCTCATTGTTAAGGTGAGTTCTTTCTTTATTTAATCCATTTCTCTCTTCTCTCTAATGTTGGTTTCATTTACTGTTTCCCCTTTCTATAAGAACTTAAATTTTGAGCAAAAATATATGTTGTTGTTGTCGTCTTAAAATCTGCATCTAGATTTTAATGCTGAGATTGATTATGTAAATATTATTGATTCATATTGTCTTAACCAAATTCTACATTCCTAAATGAGAGAATTCAAAATCTCACTCCTAAAATTACACGGTTCTAAAACACTTAATTCTCAAAATATAAATCTCACTTATCTTATAATTTTAGGTTTGGATCTCGAGTAAGGTAGGGTTGGGTACTAAACTATAAAACCCTCCCCGAGATAGAACCTGTGATTGTTAAACTCAACCCTACCCGAGATAAAACCCTTTGTGGCGTCATACAATACCCTACCCGACCTGAGACAAAACCTGACCCCTACCCCATAACCCGAATTAAAACCTAGGGCAAATTAACCTCTTACTAATTTTTATCAAAACAAAAGCATTATATATCTGTATGATGATTCGTCCAAAAATGGAAATAAACAGTAAAATATGAAATAATCAGAACAAAAGAAACACAAAACTTGTCCATGAAAGTACAAAAAATTATTTCATTGAATTAGAATCCAGACATTTTAATACATTGAATTGAAATCAAGAAAATAAAAAAATTTGAATATTTTGTAGTATTTCAGTGACGTACAAGATGTGTGGTGTTTGTAGAGTCCAAAGTTGTAGTTGGAAACACTCTTTTTTAGATGGGGAGCACGAGATGGAAGGGCACAGGCAACCCAACAGACATGTACTTGAGGATGAGAGCGTGGTGCTCGAACTCCTGGAGCTGGAGAGAGGTAAAGGCAGATTTGCCTGAAGGACACAGACCGAGTCCAGCCAGATGGACGGGCCTCCCATTGTTAGTAATCATGCAGACCCACATGAAGAAAACAATATTAATGAAACAAAATACCAAAGTAAATCTGGAAGAGAAGAAGAAAAAGCGAACAAGAAGACTGATGGGTGATGAGAGCTGAACTAGGGGCAGTAGCAGGCTCAAAGAAATGGGCTTGGTTGGTGATATATCAACTTCCATTTGACTCTTTTCTCTTCACATAAGGAGGAAGCGCCTAAATGATCTAGAACTATACTGCAACGCTCAGATCCAAGACCAGAGGGAAAGAGAGACAAAGGGAGAGGTGAGCTCAAGACCAAGGAGGAAAAGAGAGACAAAGGGAGAGGTGGGCTTTTAAAGGGGAGGAAGGTGGAGGCTGGAAGGGGAAGCTGCAGAAGGGGAGGAAATGGGCAGCGGTGGAATGAGAATGGTGGATGGGTTACGTAGGGTTTAGGTAATGCTATAAAAAATTAGGTCGGGTGGGATTTTGGGTTTTTTTCATATTAAACCCGACCCAACCCAACCCAACACTACCTAAAAATGATGCAAGTTCTTTTTAAACCCCATCCACCCCAAGATACTACCCAAATCGGGTCAGGTTTAAGTTTTTTTATGGCTCTATATTATTTACAATAATCTAATTTAATAATCATAAGTCTAAAATTAAATAGATGTTGACAGGTACCCTAGTAGTCACCGTGGGTGCACTACAATAAAAAGGACTATTAGTGATGCATTTATACATCGCTAATAGTCTCATAAGCATCGCTAATGACTATTAGCGACGTATAATAAATGTCGCTATAAGTGTCGAAAAAAGTGTCATCGTTATTACCTATTAGCAATGTATACCAAAAAACATCACTAATAAGACGTATTAGCAACATATAACATACATCGCTAATGATAACTTATTAGCGACGTATATTATCTAGTGTCGCTAATGCTAATTTATAAACGGCACTTTCTTTATGTCACTAAAAGAAAACTAATTTTTTTAAAAAAATTAAAAAAATAAATTCTTAGTGACATATATACATAAGCGTCGCTAATAAGGATTTATTAGCGACGTTTATGTATACGTCGCTAATAAAAAAATTTAAAATAAAAAAAATAATTTATTAGCGACGTATATAGAAAGCGTCGCTAATAATTTATTATTAGCGATGCTTTCTATATGTTACTAATAAAATAAATTTTTAAAAAAATTAAAATTAAATCAAATTTATAATAATTATTACTATTAGAGATGCTTTAAAAGTGTCACTACTAATTATTTTTTAAAAATATTAAATAGCTACATTTTTAAACATTGTTAATATTGCATTTTATTTTAAAAATAAATCCCCGGTGGGCCTAGTGGCCCACCAGGGAAGGGAGAGGGAGCAGCGGGCAACAGGGCGGCAAAAGGAGGATCGAAGGGTGCTTGGAGGCGGGCTGTGGGCGGAAGGTGCCCAGGGAGAGAGGGGGAGGAGGCGGGGGGAAATATGGGGGAGAGGGGTATTTATAAGGCGCGGGTGAAATTTTGCCCGCAAGTGAAATTTCCCCGCGCGTACGGAATTTAGCCCACAGCAAAAAAAGTTTTATTTTTAATTTATTTTTAGCGATGCTCTTAAACAGCGTCGCTATTATCAAGTTTGTAGCGACATATAAATTTATATGTCACTACTTATTACCCTTATTTAGCGATGCTTATTCATAAGCTTCGCTAAAGATAACTTTCTCCTCTCTCTCTCCTCCCTCACTGATAAGTATGAAATCTATATCTATTTTATATGCCTTTTTATCTTATTTGCTAGTATAGATTAGGTTAATTTAGTGTTATTTATAGTTTATTTAAATTAAGATAGATATTAGTATTTTAGTTTAATTATTAATAATTTTGTAGTTATTAATTGTTTAGACATGTATTTAAATCAAGATGGAATTTTAATTATATTCTATATGTCTAAAGTATGATATTTTATGTTTTGTAGGTAAAGTGTGCTTATCGAAGTACTTGAACGATGTTTGAAATGATTAAAAATAGTCTTCACATGCTTTAAAGTGATTTGGACAACTTTTCGGAGTTATAAACAAGTTAGAAATTAATATGGACACGAAGGAAAGCTTAATGAACAGAATATGAACTGTCCAGGAAAACAGAAACACTGTAGCCGATCGATCGGGCATGTAGGGCGATCGATCGGAATAATGTGAATTCAGATGAAAATACAGTGTTACCGATCGATCGGGCATGCAGGGAGATTGATCGGCATAACGTGCAGTTTCCTTCTTTGACTCAAATTTCAATCCTTTTCATATTGGACTTCTTCCTATGGATCTTATGCCTATAAAAAGACATATTTGGCTTAAAATTAGAGGATTCTAGTAGATTTTAAGAGGAGAAAAAGGAAGAAGAAGATGGAAGAGAACTTAAAGCTTTCAATGGAGATTCAAGTGCTTTCTTCTACCATGGAAGGCTAGACTTTTCTTTTACTTAGAAGTTGATGAAGCTATAGATAAGTTTCAGTTTTTTTTCTTTTTAATTTAGATCTCAGTTGTGAATGATGACAATTTTATGATATGGATTTCCTTTTTAATGGAAGAGCTTTTCATGTTTATTCAAATCTATGTTGATTTATTGTCTTGTAGATGATAGATTGATGTAGTTTTGATATTTGCATTGATTCTAATTTCTGTGATTTAGATGAGATGGTCATACAATAGTTTTAATGTTCAGATAATTAATGACTTGGATGAGTTATACTAAGATTAGACGGGTCATGCCTATAGCTAGTTTAGTGTAGATGATTCGTGCTATTGTCGAAGATAGTTCATGCCATGGAAGTTAATTAATGATTCTTTTTGAAGTAATTCTAGCTTGTAGCTGAGAATACTTGTTCATATTCACACTAGATTTAGATTAAAAGTTAAGGAATTGTTATGGTTCTATAGTGGATTCGATTTCCTAAGTAATTTCCATCAAATTAATCTCTTACTTTTAAACTAGTTGATTTCTTTCTTTTGCTTAATTTAAGTTTAAGTTTGTTTTAGTTTTTAATCAGCAAATTTCTTTTTAGATTTAGTGATAATTCATCCGTCCCTGAGGTTCGACAACCCTTAAATACTTATCTTAGTACAATTACCTTGTACACTTGCAAAGGTTTTAATTATAAACGATCACTCACCTCCCTCCCTCTCTTACCACCCTCCTCTCTCTATCTCTCTCTCTCACCCTCCTCTCTATCATCCCTCTCCCCCCTCTCATTCTCCTCCCTCCCTCCCACTCTCTTTCTCCTCCCTTCCCTCTCTCTCTCTCCCCTTCCCCTCTCTCTCTCCTCTCTTTTTCCTCCCTCCCTCTCTCTCTCTTCCCTTCCCTGTCTTTCTCCTCTCTCTCTACCCTTCTCCTCTCTCTCCCCTTCCCCTTCCCCTCTCTCTCACTCTCCTCCCTCCCTCCCACTCTCTCTCATCTCTTTCTCTCTCTCCTCTCTCTATCTCCTCTCTCCCTCTCTCTCCTCTCCTTCTCTCGTCCCTCTTCTCTCTCTCTCCCCCTTCTCTCTATCTCTCTCTCCTACCTCCCTCTCTCTCTCCTCTCTTTCTCTCTCTCTCACCTCCCTCCCTCTCCCTCCCCCTTTCTCTCCTCCCTTTTGTCTCTCTCCCCTCTCTTTCTCTCTCTCTCTCCTCACTCCCTCCCTCTCTCCTCTCTTTCTTTCCCTCTCTCTCTCCTCTCTTTCTCTCTCTCCTCCCTCCCTCTCTCTCTCCTCTCTTTCTCTCTCTCCTCCCTCCCTCTCTCTCCCCTCTTTCTCTCTCCTCTCTCTCTCCTCCCTCCCTCCCTCTCTCTCTCCTCTCACTCCCCCTTTCCCCTCTCTCTTTCATTCAATTTTTTATTTTAAAAAAAGGTAGTAGCAACACATAGTCATATGCATCACAACTATGAAGAGTAGTAGCGACACACATGATCATACGTCGCTACTACTATTAGGTAGTAACAATGCATAGTTATATCCGTCGCTATTACTTATTTTTTAATTTTTAAAAAATAAATTTTAATGAAATTTTTTTCTCCCTCCCCCTCTCCACCTTCTTCTCACTCTCCTCTCTCTCTACCCTCTATCCCTCTCCCTCTCTCCTCCCTATCTCTCTCTCGGTCCCTCTTCTCTCTCTCCTCTCTCTATCTCTCTTCCCTCCCTCTCTCTCTCCTCTCTTTCTCTCCTCCCTCTTTCTCTCCTCTCTCTCCCCTTCCCCTCTCTCTATCATTCAATTTTTTATTTTAAAAATAGGTAGTAGAGAAGCATAGTCATATGCTTCGCTACTATGAAGGGTAGTAGCGACACATATGATCATGTGTCGCAACTATTATTAAGTAGTAGTAGCATCGCTACTACCATTAAGTAGTAGCAACGCATAGCGCTATGCGTCACTACTACTGTTAAGCAGTAGCAACGCATAGCGCTATGCGTCACTATTACCTATTTTTTTAATTTTTAATTTTTTGAAAAATAATTTTTAATTAAATTTCTTTTCTCCCTCTCACTCTATCTCTCTCTCTCCTCCCCCTCTCCAGCTTCTTCTCTCTCTCTACCCTCTCTCCCTCTCCCTCTCTCCTCCCTATGTCTCACTCTGTCCCTCTTCTCTCTCTCCTCTCTCTATCTCTCTTCCTTCCCTCTCTCTCTCCTCTCTTTCTCTCTTCCCTCTTCTCTCTATCTCTCTCCTCCCTCGCTTATTCTCCTCTCTCTCTCTCTCTTCCCTCCCTCTCTCTCCTCTCTCTCCCCTTCCCCTTTCTCTTTCATTCAATTTTTTATTTTAAAAATTGGTAGTAGCGACGCATATGATCATGTGTCGCTACTACTTTTAAGTAGTAGCGACGCATAGATTTATGCATTGCTACTACTCTTAAGTAGTAGCGACACATAGCTCTATGTGTCACTACTACCTATTTGTTTTAATTTTTTTTAAATAATTTTTAATTAAAATTTTTTCTCCCTCCCACTCTATCTTTCTCTCCTTCCTCTCTCCACTTTCTCCTCTCTCTCTACCCTCTCTCCTCCCTATCTCTCTCTATCCTCCCTCTCTCCTCTCTCTCCTCCCTCTCTCCATGCACCTATTTCTCTCTCTCTCTCTCTCCTCTGTCTCTTCTGTCTCTCCTCCCTCCCTCTCTCCGATCTCTCTCTCTCCTCACCTCGTCTCTCTCCTCACTCTCACTCTCTCTCAATGCACTCTCTTCTCTCTCTCTCAATGCACTCTCTCTTTTATTATAAATTATATTTTAAATTAATAATAAAATTTAATAAATAAAATATATTATATATAAATAGTGAATTATAAACACTAGTTTTTATTGAAAATTTAATATTTATTTATTGTATATATAAATAGTAAATATTGAATAAAATAAATTATATTTAGAAAGTTTATTATAATTTGTTTAATATTTATTTATTAAATAAAATCAATTAATAAAGCTATTAGCGATGCTTGTCAACAAACATCGCTACTAATTTAAAATTTGTATTTTTTTATATTTTTAATTTAATACTATTAGTGACGCTTTTGTAAGCATCGCTAATAATAGCACTATTAGCGATGCTTATGTATATGCGTCGCTATTGAGAAAGCTATTAACAATGCTTTAAATATCTTTTAGCAATACTAATAGTTATATTTTTTTCTTTTATTTTATTTAAAATATGTATCTTTTAGTGACAGTTATATGGAGTGTTGCAAATAGAGGAACTATTAGCGATAATAAAGCGTCGCTAATATGATTAGTATTATCAACGCTTTAAGCTAAGCGTCGCTAATATATATCTTTAAGCTAATAGTTAAATATTTTGCGACACTTATTTATACGTCGCAAATAGTTATTTTTAGTGACACTTAGCTAAGCATCGCTAATACTCCATTTTGTTGTAGTGCTACTTGGGGTTCGAAATTGGTGCAATGGGATCAATGGGATCTAAACCAATATAACCGGCGTGTGGCAACGAGAAACCCCCCCCCCCCCCCACTCCATGTCATCGCTTGCTTTTAAACCCTCCCTCCTTTGTTTGCATGTCTTCCTCTTCCTCTTGCACCTCCGCTTACCCGCCCTACTAGAATTGAGTCCCTTAGTCGATGGATCTCAACGCTACCAACCAAGTAGAAGTTCATTGCTTGCTGAAGGGAGTGAAAACTGATGTAAGATCTCTAAACACTCTAAACAATAACCATTTTAATTAATTGTATTTAATTGCTATTGTGTGGTTTAATATTAATTTTGATTGGTTTTGACTTATTTTTGAAATTAAAGTGGTTAACAATAGTTTTGGATCAAATTTTCTTCACTATAATGGTTTTCATATTAATATAAGTCAATATAATTTTTTCAAAGTTTTTTGGGATTTTTGACTATTTTACCCGAAAAGTTAGGGGGCGGGACCTACCATGGGCCCCACATGCAAAATTGAGATTATAGGTCCCAAATGACTCTAACAACTTCTTAAAATAGTATTTAAATATTTTAAAATTTTCAGACATCAATTTAGTCTTAAAATAAGCAAGTTTTCCATTTTTAGTGTAAAACTCTATTTATACCCTACATATCTATTAGGCTTACCCTAAAGCCTTCTATAAATAAAAATGCTCGGCCACTTTCTCAATTGGGAAAGGTTGGAAATATGGAACTTAGGAGCCCTAATCCCCATTTTCAAGAAGGAAATATGATTAAGGTAAGGATTAGCCTAATCTTCCACTGATTTCTTAGGGTTCCTCCTAAACTTTTTAAATCTCGTGTTTTAATAAAGTTTAATCTCGATTTCTACCCAAAAAATTATTGATTTGAACCTCTATTTCAAACCCTTGAGAATGGAATTTTATTTTTGAACTCAATAAACCCTAGATGTACTAGTTTTCAAGAGATTTATGTATTTTAAATCGGATTTATAAGGGTATTAACAAAAACCCTATATTAGGTAGGATTTTAAAGTTGGAGGATCGATTTCAAGTCAAGAAGCTTGTTGAAGGTAAATGATTTCGTCCCAAATGTGTCTATGCTTTCATATTTGAGTTTTGATGGAGTTTGAAATGGGTTTCCATGGATTTGAGCTTTTATGACGGATTTAGTAAAGATTAATCTTTCTTATGATTTCTTTATGTTTTTGGTTGTAAATGGCTAGATTTGTTGTTTCCTAACCATGGATTTCATTATTAGATTTGTTGTTTGCTCATTTTCGTACTTTTCCTTTTAAGTATCATTTCCTATGATTATGATGAGTAATACATGCTCAGATAAGCCACTGGAAGGGTATGAATTAGATGTTGGAGGGTATGATAAATGCTTAAGTGTTAAGTGAATTTTATGTTATTCGGTTAAGCATGCTATAAACTCTTGTCTTGAATCTATATTGAATAATTTCTCATATTTTAAGTATGATTCTAGCAAGGTTATAACATGAGAATGGAATTGTATGCCTTCATATATTATGATCAAATTATGGGTGAATGATGGTGTCATGTCTAGCTTTAAGTATGGTGTGAATATGCTTACATAGGTCTAGCATGAGTTTGCACTTCATTTGATAATGTGTTTTCCGATAGTTTTCGCTCATGATTTTAGTAAGGAACCATGATTAATTGTTAAAGAGCATGCGTATAGTAGTATGATGATGAGTTATTTACACGGCAAGTCCATATGCTTAGAATTGAATATTTATACCATGTACACAGACATGTGGGGGATGATTATGGTAATGGTTGATGTTATGAATATAAATGATGCATGAGGGGCTAATGAGAGCAAGTTTCATGAATTAGGATTCATGTGTGTATTGCCCACGTACGTACCATATTGCATGCATCATGATGTAGATTTCCGAATAAGACTTTATTGAGATTAGCTATGGTTGATTGATTGGATTCAATAGTGTAAGATTGCGTGCCGGATTAATTGATTGTTGGCTTATTGGAAATTAGTTGGATCGAAAGGGCATGATTTCTATTTGAGTTCCTAATTGGAACATGGATTCTCCCCGGGTTAAGTTGAGTCGTTTGATGTGGTTGAGATTTATTTATTGAGTCATCTAGACCCTGAGAATCCAGAGTGGTATACCTTCGTGCATTGGTTACCATGTGTTCTAGGTTTGCCTCATGAAAATTGGACTCTCCTCACCGCATGAGATGTTCAGGGCAAACACATTGCTCTAGGTCTTCGTGAGGAGATCGGATGTTCTCAGCCAGGATTGTTCTGGGCGAGCAGACTACTTTAGGTTTTCATAAGGAAATCAGAACTCCCTTTGTACATAGTCTAGGGCGAGTAGAGAAGTTGATTACACCAAACACCCTAGGTTTCCTTATAGAAAATCAGATTGATGTCAAGCTTGGGTTAACACCCTAGGTTTCCCTCTAGGAAATTGGACAATTTCTAGGCTGGGTGGTATGATTGTATTTCTCTCCATGATGGAGACATTCACCAATTAATGATGATGCATGTGTATGAGATGATATTATGCCCAGGATTGCACAGGTTGTGTAGGGATAATTGAGTTTATGTGACACATGTAGATATGGTTGATATGCATGATTATGAATTAGTGTGTTGAGACACTATTATGCAGGGTGAATGTATGTGATGAGTATGAATCATTAATGAGATGATACTGTGATATACTATGTGGAATGACATGCAGGATGAATGAATGCAATATAAATGAATCATGAATGAGATGATATTATGATATGCCATGTGAGATGGTATGCAGGATGAATGAATGCATTGAAAATGAATCATGAATGAGATGATATTGTGATATACTATGTGAAATTGTATGCATGAGATATGTGGATGATCTTATGTATATGTATGTGATGAGTAGTCATGCACATGTTATGTTAATATATCATGATGAATGCATGTGAATTATGTGAGGAATTCTAGGTGAAATGTATGTGATGATTTTGAGTTTACTCTCTCAACATAATAAACCTTACTGAGTTATACTCACCCCTCTTTCTGTGTTTTGTTTTGGGGCTGTAAGGCATGACATGCAATTAACCAAGATCCTTTGTATGAGGAACAGTCGGGGAGAGCATGATATTAGGGTGGATGCCTCTTGACTTTGTTATGTTTTCTGATTTATGCTGTTATGATTATATAACATCATGTATGGTGGTTCTTGTTTTAGACTCGTGTATATTTTATACTTTTATATCTGTTTTAGACTTTCTGATTAGAGCCATGTGCATTGGCTCAGGATTCTAAGTATGTGGGTATTTGACTTGTGGACTAGTTCAAAGTTAAAGTCCTCATTTATTTTCCTTATTTCTCTTGCACAAAGGTTTAAAGGTACGCAACTATGTATGTGAAATTCACCCGATAAAGGGGTTAAAGTCTTTTGTTATGTTAAACAAACCAACTCTGTTGCCCCCATGAGCTCAGACTATCCCTTGGACCAGGTTCGGCTTGGGTCGGGCAGAAAGCACGCAACGATGCGCACACATAGTTGGTTTTGTTGGGACACATAGCCAACTAGCACATATTTAGATACTTAATGTAAGGACCCTCATCTTTAAACCGGTTTTGGTTTTCTTTAATTATTGATTATCGTGAGATTTACGTGTTTTCTGATCTTATTCGGTGATTTTGTAAATAAATAGAGTTTGTGATGGTTTTAACCAAAATTAACTTCAATATTAGTGGTTTTAAGTGATTTTAAACCAAATGTGAATTTTTGAGATTTTTAGGAATTTTCACTATTTTCCCAAAAATTAGGGTTTTGCGGGACCCCTGTGGGCCCCACGGTCGAAAATTTTATTTTTGTGTCAAATGAACCTAGACATATACTTAAGGTCACACAAAAATTTTCAGAATTTTATTAGGCTTAATTCGTGCTTAAATTTGCAAAATAACCACTTTTAGCCTACTTTTCATATTTACACCCCAAAACTTACCTTTGCCTACCCCAACCCTTACTATAAAAGGGCAAACCTGAGCCATTTCCATTTTTGGGAATAGGCTAAGGAAGGAGGTCTGGCCTAATCCCCACTTAGGCCCAAATTAGAAGCCGATTAAGGTAAGCTTTCTCTAATTAAGCACTAATCCATGGCTTTTCTCTTAATTTCTTCTAAATCTACCAATTTCCCCTTGATTCAATTCGTTTTTGACCATCAAAAGCTACTGATTTGTGTTTTACTGCAAACCCTAACTTTCAAAATTTGATTTTTACTACCAACAAGCCCTAGATCTAAGATTTAATTAGGGATTTCTTAAGTAAATCGATTTCTATTGGTGTTTGATTCAAACTCATTATGTTTTCAAGGATTTCAAGAAGGGTGACTCTTCAATCCGAGCTTAATCAAGTGCTGAGGTAATGGGTCTTCGAAATCTCTGTTTATCCATGGTAAAACTCTTCATTTTTGGCTTATTTCGAAATGGTTTGCTTGATTTAGTGTGTTAATGGTAAGATTAGAAAATGGAATTATTTAATCCCGATTTCTTAGGGTTTTGCATTATTATGGTTTGGTTTGATATTCTGGAAGTCAAGGAGGACTTTTGATGATGATTAGGGTGCTAGATGTGGATTTGAAGTGTTATCTATGGTGTTTCGGTTTGATTTTGCGAAAGGAAGAAGATGACTGTTTCGTGTTGGCGATCGATCGGCCTTGCAGGGCGATCGATCGGCTGAACTGAAAATTTCAAAATTTTGCGTGTAACCGATCGAACGGCCTGAAGGGCGATCGATCGGCTACACAGGAAATTTGCATGTTGTGTGTATGATGCCTATTTTGATGATTCCACCTTGGCTTGCCAATTTTATATGAATGTGGAGTGTTTTGAGCTATGTTAGGCTACTGGAAATGCATGCTATTGAGTTTATGGAGTTGAGATATATGCTTAGTGATGGTGGAATGACTTATGTTTTGTGGCATGATGTTGAAATCGTTATTTTGAAATTATGAATAGTTGTTTCCCTTTGGTTAAGCATATTTCAGTAGGACTACAATCATTGTTGGACAGATTTGTCATGATAAATTGCGATTAATGGTGTGTGAATGTTGGTGAATACCATGACTCAATGATGAAATGAGTGATGTTATAGGTGTTTAGCCTTTGTGGTTGAGTTTTGAATTTAACTATGATTTCAACGATTCTTCTACTATGATTTCCGCTGGAATTCATGTTTAGGTAGAAATTCACATGTGTGGTGTGGTAGTGAGTTGATTTTCAAGCATGTTAATATGCATTATGTGAAAGGCTTCTACTAGTTACACACACACACATGTGGGGGTTAAATGATGATGTTGAAGCTTAATATCGTGATTATGAATGATGCATTAGGGGCTGGTGAGAGCACTTATCATGATTAGGATTCATGTATGCTTTGCCCACGCATGTACCATGCTGCATGCATCATGAAAATGGATTTCCAATTGAGGCTTCATCGTGATTAATCGAATTTGACCGATTGGATGCAATGTGATGGAATTGCGTGCCGGGTTTATCGGTCGTGGATTAATCGCAAGTTGATTGGTCCGAAAGGACATATTTCGATTTGAAGTTCCTGTGTGGAACGATTTGAAGTTCCTGTGTGGAACGAGTGCACTCCCCGGGTTGAGTCTTGTTTAATGGAATGATGTGGGGACGAGTTGTGTACTTGTCTTGCGGATACGTGAGAATATTTTTATGTGTGTCATCTGGACCCTGAGAATCCAGTGTGGTATGCCGTGTGCACCCCGCTACCACGTGTTCTAGGGTTCTCTGTGTGAGAACTCGGGATCTTCCCTCCGCAGGAGATGTCCCTGGGCGAACACCCCTGCTCTAGATTCTCTGTGTGAGAATGGGACATCCTTGGCCAGGATCGTCCAGGGCGAGCAGTATTAGGGATTGACAACCCCGATCTTTCTTGAATTCTTGTGTAGAATTTTGTACCATGACACGCCTTCGTGGCCTTGTCTATGCTTCCGTCTGTGTGACGTCAATGTGTGATTACTCCTTGATGGAGGTTGATTGTGATAATATTATGCATGTGGGAATATGTATGTTAGAGATACATCCATGCATGTTGATTTTGATGTTATGCATGTGGAATATGTATGTTAGAGATACATCCATGCATGTTGATGTTGATGTTATGCATGTGGAATATGTATGTTATAAATATATCCATGCGGGATTGGTTATGATGTGAATGCATGTGGGAATATGTATGCTAGAGATACATCCATGCAGGTTGAATTATGCATTTTTGTGCAGTGTTAAGTGATATGAATGTGTGATCAGAAAGTGATGCACCATGTAAATCTTTGATCTGAAACGATCTCATTTCTAAGCTATCGTATTTTCTACGTTGACAGTGATATTAAAACCATTGCTGAGTGTTAAAACTCACCCCTCTTTTGTGTTTTGATTTGGGGCTGCGTGGTGCGACACGCAGACGGACAGGATTGCCTTTTTGAGGAAAGGTCAGAGGTAGCTTGGGTGTGATGATGGAGATCGTTGCGTGACTTTCCTTCATTTTGTTTCATGTTTTATGTTAGAACCTATGTGTAGGGTTCTTTGTTGTGGATTTATGTCACATGTTACAGTTATGTTTGCTTATGACGTATTTTGAGCCGGTGAGGGCTTTACTTAAAAATAAGCTTGTGGGTTTGAGATTGTTGTTTACTTTGTGTTAAGCAACACCTTTTTTTCCCCCTTTTATTTACTCTTGCTCAAAGGATTGTGCGCACTCCGTGTTGCTGTTAATCGCCCGTGGTTAGGGATTAAGTCTTCCGCTAGAATCGTTTCTCAATTTCACTTCGTCGCCCCCACGCGCTTGACCGGCCCTTGGACCGGGTTCGGCTCGGGTCGGGCATCGCCGGGGCGTGACACTTAAGATGTCCCCTCCTCCCTATACAGTGTTAGAGGATCCTTGGGAGTGTTCTCGGGCAGTTTCGAGAAATTCGGAGATACCATGCCCGTACGACCACTTTGGCTGCCACTCCAGAGAAATGGGAAAAATCTCTTACACTATATAGGGAGGGACATGGTGAGCTGAATTGACAAAGCTGTTGGTATCATGTCTAGCCTTGCAACAGGCTATCCGGATGGCAACGAAACCTTGTTGCCTTGCTAGCTATCATGCCAGGAGCCCATCCGCTAGGAGGATGGGGCTCTCCAACTCGTCGGGTGGTCGTCCGGCCTTATGGCTGCGTTGGATACAAAGGCCCTTGCATGTACTTGGCTGAGATAGATTATTCGGATGTCCGAGTTGCCTAAGTTGGTTCCATGTCGCAAGGAGATGTCCCTCTCTGGCCAGCTCGCTTGGGAACAAGTCCCAACACGTTCCCTTGTCCACCTTGGGACGGGTTCGTTGCTTGACTTCGTGGGCTGGACGCTTGGTCGAATGGCACGAGGCCATGACCTTGACGAAGAAAGACTTACTTGCTTGGCTGTTTGGCCTTGCGAGTGTCACACAGCGGGCATCCCCATGACACGGGGCATGACAACAGTGGCAGTGATGATCATGAGCCTTGGATCCTTCTTCATCACTTTTTAGCTCATCGCCATGCTCTGCCAAGGCAAAGACAGTCTAAAGCTCATTGGTCTTGTCGTCCTCCTTGGGCTCGCCTTTGTAGGGGGCCTCATCTCTTGCCTAGCCTGCTGCTTTCTTTGCCCAAAGGACCTAGTTTATCTCCTGTATCAGCGACCACTCCCACAAGCTCCCTCTGCCCCTCAATCTTAAGTCTAGTGTAGTCTTGCTCATGGAAGGTTTAATTATGGTGCTTAGGGTCCATGCTATACCAGAATAAGGAAATTAGTACGATCCATAGTGTCATTCTTTAAAACTATGTTGTAATAATCTATCTGGGCATCCAGCTTTATGGATATCATTGTTGGAAAGGATCAGAGAAAGAAACGGAAAGGGTAAGGTTTTTAATTGAAATAATCAAACGGCTTTTGAGAGGAAGACAATGAACAGTGAAGAAAAACTCTGTTTTTGTATTTTACTCTGATAGCAATGGTGGCTTCTCACTCTCACAGCCGGATTACAGAAATGAGATTAGCTAAAACCCTTAATACATTACATAAATAACTACCCAAGAAAGATATGAAAATAACAAAGTAATGCCATTGGATCATTGACCTGTTTTTAACACCCCTTCTTAATTTGTAATTTTTATATGGTTTCTAAAATGTATAAACTTCTCAATTGTTACTTCTTTGGTGAACACATCGGCTAATTGATCATTGGAATCCATTTTGTTTAAAATACTTGTCAATCTTGTTATTCCGTGCTCTTAGAGCTTGTTTGAGTCCATTGCAAAGCTTTGTTGAGTTCGTAGACTTTCCCTTCCTTGCCCTTGATTTTGTATCCTTGTGGTTGCTCAACATAAACCTCTTCTTTTAGCTCTCTATTTAAAAAGACTGATTTGACATCAAATTGATACACTTATAATTTTAATTAAGCGGAAAATGAAAGAACAATTCTTATAGTTTCTATTCTTACAATGGGAGCATAGGTTTCATTGAAGTCGATGCCGGGTTGTTGTGAGTACCCTTTTGCAACTAGCCTTGTTTTATATTTTTGAATTGAGCCATCTTCATTGAACTTTGTTTTATACACCCATTTCAAGCCAATCACTTTTTTGTCGTGAGGCTTATCAACTAACTCCTATGCCTTATTTTTCTTAATCATATTCATCTCACTATCCATTGCTTTTATCCAAACTTCTTCTCTTTAAGCATCTTCAAATTTTGTTGGATCACAAGAAAAGAATGCAACATCACATTCATCATAAATTTCTTGAAGTGAACATACCTTTCTTGGAGGTGAATAACTATCCACATTATTTGGATTAATTTGGCATATGCTTAAATCTTGCCTTGAGTCATGATGTGTAGGAGGAGTTTCATGCTCTTGTGATTGTGAACCATTTGAAGTTTGATGAAGCCCCTTCTTTTTATCTTCTACATATACTTTAGAAGATCCACCATTGTTTTCTTCAAACTTTCATGAGCCTTCTTCATTAAAGATTATATATCTTGAGATCACCAATTCCTTTGTTTTAAGATTGACAAGCCTATAAACCTTGAATTCTTCACTATATCCAATGAAGATACATTTTTCTCCTTTCTCATCAAACATGCTTATCTTTTGTGTAGGAATATGAGCATAAGCAATGCGTTCAAAAATTTTGAAGTAACTTACCTGTGGTTTTCTTTTATGCCATGCTTCATATGGTGCCATCCAAAAATTTACTTTTTGTTGTTTTGAATGCTCACAGAAATTATGAGAATTTTTTGGTACTAATAACATTGTTATTTTTCATTTCTAATCAGTTATTGCATTTCAACCATTCTTTGAAGTATTCACAAGTTCAATATTGCATTAGTTGCACAACAAAGAACAACTTGTCTTAAGAGCCCCATGCTATAACAATGTAATTAGTGCTCCATTTTATTGGTTTGTTGTGCTTTGTCAATATACATCACACAAATAGTGCATTAATAATGTTGGATTCTTTGTTCATCCTCTATCTATTGTTGTAGAAATCTTGCATATAAATTATAGTAATTACTCAAATAAACCTCTATCTGTCACGCCCCGGCGATGCCCGACCCGAGCTGAACCCAGTCCAGGGGCCGGTTAAGCGCGCGGGGGTGACGAAGGAAAATTCAGAAACGATTTAGCGGAAGACTTAACCCTAAATACGGGTGATCTAACAAAAATACGGAGTACGCACATTCCTTTGAGCAAGAGTATATAAGAAGAAAAGAAAGAGAGTTGTTTAACACAAAGTAAATAACTGGTTTCAAACCCACATGCTTAGTCAACTATAGCCCACACTGGCTCAAAATAAATCTTAAGCAACACAACTGTATAATGTGACATAATCCAAAACAAACGAGAACCCTACACAAAGGTTCTAAAAAAGAAGCATAAAACCAAAGGAAAGTAAGTCACACAACGATCTCTACGATCACATCGAAGTCATCTCTGACCTTTCCTCAAAGAGGAGATTCTGTCCATCTGTGTGTCGCACCACACAGCCCCAAAACAAAACATAAGAAAGAGGGGTGAGTTTAACAAACTTAGCAATAGTTTTTAATATCACTATCAACATCAAAAATACAATAGCATAGCAATATAATCATTTAGATCAAAGATTGGCAAGGTGCATCATTTCCTGATCACACATACACATCACCTAGAACTGTATCATAGTGCATAATCCACATAATGTCATTCTCATCATAACACCCTGCATGAAATGTATCTCTAATATACATATTCCATCATGCATCATATCATAATCAACTTGCACGAATGTATCTCTAATATACATACTCTATCATGCATCATATTATAATCAACCTACATGGATGTATCTTTAACATACATATTCCATCATGCATCACATCATAACCACCTGCATGAATGTATCTCTAACATACATATTCCATCATACATCATATCATAATCAACCTGCATGAATGCCACTACAACAAAATGTAGTACTAGCGACGCATTTATTAGCGGCGCTTAGCTAAGCGTCGCTACAAATAACTATTTGCGACGGATTCAAAGCGTCACAAAAAAAAACACTATTTGCGACGCATTTCTGTATGCGTCGCTACTAATCATATATTAGCGACGCTTCCTTGACAGCGTCGCTAATACTAATGATATTAGCGACGCTTTATTCTAAACGTCGCTAATATGGCCCCTATTTGCGACGCTTTAAACAACCGTCACTAAAAGATATACATTTTAAATTAAAAAAAGAAAATTATTATTACTATTAGTGACGCGTTTGTAAGCGTCTCTAATATCTTACTCAATAGCGACGCTTATACATAAGCGTCGCTACTAAGTCTACTATTAGTGACGCTTATGGGAGCGTCGCTAATAGTTATGAATTAAAAATAAAAAAATAAATACAAATTTTCAACTATTAGCGACGCTATTATATAAGCGTCGCCAATACCATTTCTAATAGTGATGTTGATTATTAAGCGTCACTAATAGCTTTCTTAATTAATTTTATTTAATAAATAAATTTTAAATAATTCTTTTTATTTTTAAAAAATTCATTTTAAATAATAAAAAAAATTAAAACTTGAAATTAGAGGAGAGGGAAGAGGGGAGAGGAGAGAGAGAGAGCGTGGGGAGGGAAGAGAGAGAAAGGGGAGGGAAGAGAGAGAAAGGGGAGGGAAGAGAGAGAGGGGAGGGAAGAGAAAGAGAGAAGGGAGAGAGAGAGAGAGGAGAGGGGAGAGGGGAGAGAGAGGAGAGGGGAGAGAGAGGAGAGGGGAGAGGGGAGAGAGAGGAGAGGGGAGAGAGAGAGGAGAGGAGAGGGAGAGGGGAGGGAAGAGAGAGAGAGAGAGAAGAGAGAGGAGGGAAGAGAGAGAAATTTTATTTTTTTAACATTTTTATTAATTTTTTATTTTTAAAATAAAAAAAATAAAATTAAAATACAATACTAATAGTGACGTATAGGGCTATATGTCACTATTAGTATATGTAATAGCGATGTATAATATTATACGTTACTAATACGTATACTAATAGCGACGTATGTAACTATACATCACTATTAGTATTTTTATTTAATTATTTTTTTCTTTTTAAAAATTAATTTTAAAGAATAAAAAATCTAAAAAATTTGAAATTAGAGGAGAGAGGGAAGGGAAGAGAGAGAGAGGATAGGGAAGAGAGAGGAGAGGGAAGAGAGAGAGAGGAGAGGGGAGAGAGAAAGAGAGAGAGAGAGGAGAGGAGAGAGAGATGAGAGAGAGGGGGGAGAAAGGGTAGAGAGAGGAGAGAGAGAGAAGAAAGTGGAGGGAGGGAGGAGAGAGAGGGGGTAGAGAGAGGAGAGAGAGAAGAGGGTGGAGGGAGGGAGGAGAGGGGGTAGAGAGAGAAGGGAGAGTGAGGAGAGAGAGGAAAGAGGGTGAGAGAGATTGGGAGAGAGAGCGAGAGAGAGGAGAGAGAGGGAGGAGTGAGGAGAGGGTGAGAGAGATTGGTCATCGGGCTGAGTTAATTGGGTTCAACCACTAGTCAACCTAGGTTGACCCGATTTTCCCATATATTAGATTAAATAGAAAGTTATGTACAATATTCACACAAAATCATTGTAACTCAGTCGGTATAGTGTAAATGCTATTTTTTATCATAACCTGGGTTTGAATCTCGCCGTGGAGGAAAAAATTTGGCACAATGTAAAACAGATAAATATTAAATAAAATAAAAATGTGTATAAACAAAGTTATTGTAGCCCGATGGGTTAGGCTTGCTGATGGGCTCTCACAGAATATGAGTTGGAAACCCGTCTCCAACATAAATTTTTTTCATGAGAGTACATAAAATTTTTTTATGAGAGTATTAAACCGGTCTGACCCAAGCAGCGGGTTGGCGGTTCAGCTGGCCAGGTTGTGTTGACCCCATTGGGTTAATTTAACCAGTTAAGGTAGATGAACCTGTTAGATTTGTCAACTCGATCTGATTGAGCCTGGTTCGACTAGCTAGGCCAGACCAAATTTTAAAACATTGGCCCAACCACTAATCTGGGCTAGGGTTCTGGTTGAGTTTTAAAACATTGCTTTAAAAAGACAAATGGATAATGTGTATCACTACATGTGGTCTCATTCTTGCTTTTAATGCACATTTAAATATAGCTAGCTGTGAGAAGAAAATTATTATTCTCACTTTGGGATTCTTCTCAAATAAGTAGTAGGTGGACATCTTGAAGCTAGACTCATATAATAGGAAATAACTATTGAAAAATAAGTAGTATATAAATATGCCTAATATTTGTATCTATTTATGTTTCATGTTTACTCTTTACAATTTATTTGCAATAATTATAAATAAAAGTATTAATGATGTTAATTTTTTATCTTAGTAATATTTAATTAAGTGAATAAAAAATATTTATTTTAGTCTTTTTTAGCACATTTTAAAAAATATAATAGATAATGGTTATCTGATTAACTGGCCGATTATAAGTGGAAGGTACAGTTATAGAAGTACCTATACCGTTTACTTAATGGAATGGTTATGGATAAATATTTTGGAAATGGTTATAGTAATAGAATAGGTTATACCGTAATTGTATCGTTTCGTTGGCAACCTTAGGGTGGAGGGAGGGAGGAGAGAGAAGGGAGAGTGAGAGAGAGGAAATAGGGAGAGAGAGGGGAGAGAGAGAGTGAAAGAGACAGAGAGAGAAAGGGTGGAGGGAGGGAGGAGAGAGGAAATAGGGAGAGAGGGGGAGAGAGAGGGAGGAGAGAGGAAAAGAGAGAGAGAGAGGAGAGAAGGGATAGAGAGAAAAGAGAGAGGAAGGAGAGAGAGAGAAAGGGAGGAGGGAGAGAGAAAGAGGGAGGAGTAATAGTATTTACGACGCTTATAGATAAGCGTTGTAAATTAAACTCTTTTTATAATACTTATTTATAAGCGCATAAAAACTTATTGCGATATATTTTAAACATTGTTAAAATATAAAATTTACAATACTTAACTTAAGCGTCACAAATAAAAATTATTTGCAACGCTCTCTAAGCGTGGATAGAAAACATTGGACAAGTGCGAAAAATTCGCGCGCGCGCCGTGCAAAAATTTTCCGCGCGGGGCAAAATTTTCGCCACGCGGGCGAATATATATCACCAGCGCTGAACATTTCGCCGGCACGGGTGTTTTTCTTCAGGCTTCCCCCTTCTCTCCTCCAGCCGCCAACGTCTGCCCTCTTCCGCCGTCCGCCGCCTGTCTTCTGCCGTTGTCAGCCGCTGCCTTTCCGCCGCCGTCAATCGCTTGGCCGCCGCCTGTGCGCCTCCGTCCGCCTCACTTCACCCGGCGGTTCCTCCCCTCCCGTGCCCCACCCCTTAGCCGCTTCCGCCGCCCACGTCCGGCCTCGGCTACCCCGATCCATTCCGTTCCCGGGAACCCCACTCCGCTCCGATCCCGGCCACCCCGTATCCGTCCCACGGCGCTCACAGTTCCGGCCCCCTTCTTAGCCGCTCATCCCCTCTTGTGCCCCACCCCGTAGCAGACTTCCGCCGCCCGCGTCCGCCACTAGCATTCTCTCCCCGGCGCCCACAAGCCCGGCCTCCCTCCCGCTGCCCCCCCTCCCCGGATCCGCCCTCCCCGAGCTGCCCCACCCGGCACTCTGGTTGGATGGCGAGGAGGGCCGCCCCCGCCACCAGTTCGGTGAAAAGCCCCAAACTTTATCCGTTCCCGATTTCTTCGGCAGTTTCGGTTGTGGTTCACTCCGCGACCGGACCATGGATATTCTCTACGTCGTCGTGGCTTTGCTCCTGGGAGTCGGCTGCGGCTTGCTGACCTCTGCCGCTGTATACTTGATCTGGTCGTTTGTATCCTACGGTCGCCACGGCGGGGCGGAGTCTGATGACGAAGAGGATGGGGCCGTAGGCGCTGCCGGCTACGTGAAGATTCCGGCTGCTGCAGTTAAACAAGGGTACGAGGGGAATTTGTGTTCTTAACATATGCTTCTGTTGGTATATATTTACAAATCTATCAATTCGGATTTACTCTCTGACAGAAACAAGAAGCTAAGCCGTCATATGACACGTTCGCTATCAGTTCCTTTGAATGTAAAGAATCGAAGCATACGACGGATGGATTCTTTTGGAGGCTTGATCCGGGTTATTCCAGTAACTCCTCGAGTCATAAGAGTTGATAACTCTCCACCAGATGATGCCTCTGCGACTGATATTGGTATCTTCTTATATATTGGTCTAGATGTGGTTTTGGAGAATTTAGTTGTTGTTCAAATGTAAATAGTATACCAATTCTAATTATTTGTAGAAGCTGCTGAAGAGACTGGTGAAGACATACCTGAAGAAGATGCTGTGTGTAGAATTTGTCTTGTGGAGCTAGGAGAAGGAGGTGAGACTCTTAAAATGGAGTGTAGTTGCAAAGGAGAACTAGCACTTGCACACCAGGAGTGTGCAGTGAAGTGGTTTAGTATCAAAGGGAACCGGACCTGTGATGTTTGCAAGCAGGAAGTTCAAAACCTACCCGTGACTTTATTGAGAATAGAGAATCCCCAAACACAGAACAGAAATATTGTGCGTGTGCCGCAGCAGAGGGAAAATTCTCGCTACAGGTGTGTGGTAATTTAGGCATTTAATTCAATGTTTACTTTGGAAACTCATTCTTCACAGAATTTATACAATTTTTTTGCACCTGATGTCCTCATCTCTGTGGCTATTTTGGATGATCCATTTTTTCCTGTTCAGCTACTTGCTTATTCTTTGTATAGCATTCATTCTCAATCATGAAATGATTTGTATTTTTCTTATGATGACCTCTTCTGGATTCAAATCTTCCATATATAATTTTAGAGGCTCTTCATCATTACACTTCATGCGATTTGTTATAGAACAATGAATGTAAATTCTATCCTTTCCTAGTTTTGGCTGAAAATTCTGGTGCACAGCTGTTTGTATCCATCAAGAAATTTGGTGAAAGCATAGCATCTTACACAAATTCATTCAGATAGAAAGTGAGTTCATGGTTCATCCAGCAAAGATTGGGTGCTAGAATATATCGCTTCAGTATGCTGAAGTTAGCCTTTCTTCGAGCAGGAATGCCTTTCGAATGTTAATGTGATGAAGGCAGGCAAGCACTTTAAATGACCTACACTGAAATATTATTTTAATATTTCTAAAAGAAACTATGGCCTTATGTTTCTGCAAGAAGATAATTTTACAAAGAGACCTTCTGCTTCTTATGTCTTAATATCTATTTTGAAGTCTTTTTATACTGTCAGTTAATAATTTTGACTTTGCGTGGTAGGCTAGCAAAAGGGTGACTACCCTGCTCTTTGTCAATTTTATATGTGAGCTAATTTAAATAGAAGATTCTGCTTTACATTTTTGTTTGATACAATTTTTTTGTGTACTTGTGTCAGGGTCTGGCAGGATGTTCCATGACAGATCTGACTTTAAGAATTCTATGAGAAGTCGAATGCAATAGAAGAATCATTCGAACCTTGATAGATTTGACTTTAGCACATGCCATGGTAAAAAAACCATTTTATATTCCTTATGGCATGAGGCACATGGACATCATTTTTTCAATTTCTATTGTAAGCAAAGATTTTTAATTGTATTCAAGATATGATTGTATGGATATAATTAGAAATGAAAAAAGAAATCTTTATTTCTATTTAATATTTTATTATATATTTTTTTAATTTTTTGTTTAGTAGCTACGCTTAGTAGCGTCGATAATAACTATATTTGCGACGCTCCCAAAATGTCGCTAAAAATTCTATTAGCGACGCTTTGAAAGCGTTGCTATTGTTCTATTATTTAATAGCGACGCTGCCAAACTGTCACTAAAAGTTCTATTAGCGACGCTTTCACAAAGCGTCGCTATTGTAAATATTTATAAAAAAATTAATTGAACGTCGCTAATACAAATAGTATTTGCGACGCTAATTCAAACCGTCGCTAATACAAACATTAACGACTATTTTACAGCGTCGTGAATACACATTGTAGCGACGGTTTACAAAAGTGTCGCTAAAGGTACTATTAGCGACAGTTTACAAAAGCGTCGCTAAAAGTACTATTAGCGACATTTTTTTCTTTCTGTCGTTAGTAAGTAGTAGCGACCGGTTTATTTGCGACGCTTATTGCGACTGTAAATAAGCGTCGCAAATAACCTCTAGCGACGTTTTTATAAGTATTAGCGACGCTTTAAAGCATCATATTATTTTCATTCGTCATGCATGTATAAGTTCGCACACACACTAGTCAAACATGCAAGTCCATACACATAGAGAATAGACATGCTCCTCAAGGCCAATGCCTTCGAGCAACTTCTGCTTGTTAAGACCGAAGTCTCAAGCAACTCCTGTTCCTCAAGGCCAACGCTTTTGAGCAACTCCTGCTCCTCAAGGCCAATGCCTTCGAGCAATTCTTGCTCCTCAAGGCCAACGCCTTCGAGCAACTCTTGCTCCTCAAGGCTAATGCCTTTGAGCAACTCCTGCCCCTCAATGCCAATGCCTTCGAGCAACTCCTCAAGGCCAATGCCTTCGAGCAACTCCTCAAGGCCAACGCTTTCGAGCAACTCCTGCCCATCTAGTCTAAACTCCCGGGCGACCCGCTTGTCAAAACTAAAGTCCTAAGCAAAGATAACTAGTAAGCCGGTGTGCTCGGACAAACCATCAAATCAAAAATATGTCATTTCGGACCAATCAACTTTCGATTAATCCACGACTAATCAATCCGGCACACAATTCCACCACATTGCATCCAATTGGTCAAATTTGATTAACCTCGATAAAGCCTCAATTGGAAATTCATTTTCATGATGCATGCAGCATGGTACATACGTGGGCAAGGCATACATAAATCCTAATCCATAATAAGTGCTCTCACCAGTCCCTAATGCATCATTTATAATCATAATATCAAGCTTCAACATCATCATTAAGCCCCACATGTGTGTATACCTAGTCGAAGCACTTCATACAATGCATGTCAACATGCTTGAAATTAAACTCACTACCACACTACACATGTGAATTACCATCTAAATATGAATTCTAGCGGAAATCAAAGGAGAAGAATCATTGAAATCATAACTCAATTCAAAGCTCAACCACAAAGGCTAAACACATATAAGATCATTTATTTCATCCTTGAGCCATGACATTCACCAACATCCACACATTAACTAACCACATTCTATCATGACAAATCAGTTCATTAATAGGTTGTAGTCCTACTGAAAATATGCTTAACCATAGAAAATCAACCATTTATAATTTCAAGATGACAATTCCAGCATCATGCCACAAAACTCTAATCATATATCCCAACTTCATAACCTCAATAACATGCCTTTTCAGTAGTATAATATAGCTCAAAACACTCCACGTTCATGTAAAATTGGCAAGTTAAAGTGGAATCATTGAAATAACATCATGCAAATAGATCACAAGACTGCTGTGTAGCCATTCAAACGCCCAACAGGCCGTTCGATCGGCTAAACTGAAAAAATGCCAGAACTGTAGTGTTGCCGTTCGAACGCCCTGCAGGGCCGTTTGAACGCCAACAAGGCAGAACCGACTATCTTCTTCTATTCGCATTTTCAAACCGAAACTCCATTGGTAACACTTCAAATCAACATCTAACAACCTAAATGTCATCAAAAGTCCTCCATGACTTCAAAAATGCTAAACCACATCATAATAAGATAAAACCCTATGAAATCGGGATTAAAGATTACCATTTTTTAATCATGCCATTAGCACACTAAAACAAGTAACTCCATTCAAAATAAGCCATAAAATCAAGAGTTTTACCATAGACAAACTGAAATTTCGAAAGTCCATTACCTTATCCCTTAATTAAGCTTGGATTTGATGGTCATCCTTCTTGAAAACCTTACAAAGACATAAAGTTTGAATTAAACTCCATTAAAATCGATTTACCAAAGAAAACCCTAATTAAAAACTTAGATCTAGGGCTTGTTGAACATAAAAATCAGATTTTGAGAGCTAGGGTTTGTAGTAAAAATACAAATCAGTAGTTTTGATGTCCAAAAATGAATTGAAACAAAGGGAAAATGGTAGATTTAGAAGAGATTAAAAAGAAAGCTAGGGTTTAATGCTTAATTAGAGTAGGCTTACTTTAAACACCTTCTAATCAGGGCCTAATTGAGGATTAGGCCTGACCTCTCCTCCTCAACCTATTCCCAAAATGGGAATGGCTCAGGTTTGGGTTTTTATAGTAAGGGTTGGGGTGTGTATGGGTAAGTTGTGGGGTGTAAATAGAAAAGTAGGCTAAAAATGGGTATTTTACAAATTTGAGCACTAATTAAGTTTAAGAAAATTCTAAAAATTTTTGTTTGGGCTTAAGTAAATATCTGGGTTCATTTGGTCTAAAAACCCAAATTTCAACGGTGGGGCCCACAGGGGTCCCACCAAAACTCTAATTTTTGGAAAAATAGTGAAAATTCAGAAAAATCCCAAAAATTCACATTTATTTCAAAATTACTTAAAACCATTAATTTTAAAGTTGATTTTGATTAAAACCATCATAAACATTATTTATTTATGAAACCACCGAATAAATCAGAGAATGCGTTAATCTCACGATAACCAATGATTAAAGAAAACCAAAAATCGGTTTAAGAATCAGAGATCTTACACTATTTGTTGCCTTATGCGTCCTAGTTAGAAATCTATTTTTTATCAACAAATTCATGAAAATGACCCATATTTGAAAAGCATAAATGAAACTATTTCATCCAGGAATTCATCCAGATAGTAACTCTTAAAATTTAATGTCTATGTGTTGGTGGCGGGTGACACAGCCAACTATTGCATAAACAGATGGGGAATCCAAGTCCCCGTTGAGTGCGTTAATATATGGCAGGAGGACCCCCCCCCCCCCCCCCCGCCAACCATTGAACAAACATACATTACCCTATGCCCCTGTCAAATCCATTAATATCTAGCGGTCAACCATTGAACACACAAACGGGGAAGCATAGTCCCCGTTGAGTGCTTTACTATCCAATGGGAGGTGCCCCATGCTAACTGTTAATTATAAAAGGACCTCACTACCTTGTCAAGTCCATTTATATCTAGTGGGAGATACCCCTGCCAACCATTGCACACATATATGAGGAAGCATAGTCCCCGTCGAGTATTTTAATATCTAGTGGGCGGTAACCCCTGCCAAAACACAAATAGTAACTCTTAAAAGTTACTGTCTAGGTTTTGGTGGGGGGGGGGTGCCCCTGCAAACCGTTGAACAACATACGGGAAACCCACACTCTCGTCAAATTCATTAATATCTAGTGGGGGTAACCCTCGCCAAAACCCAGACATTAACTTCAAAGTTACTATCTGCATTTTTGCAAGGGGTTTCCCCACCAACCATTGCACACGCAGATGAGGAAGCATAGCCCTTGTTGATCTAGTCACCGAAGTTTTTCTAGCTGCTACTAGAGTTATAGCGCTTGATAATAACACATGCCAAATGTCCGAAGAGGGATGGAGGGAAGGAAGAAGATGGAGGTTCACTAAAGCAACAATGTTCACTGGTGGCTCTACTTTTTTACCATAGAGAATGAAGAAGACAAGTGAATATTTTTTAGGTTAAGTCATGGGGGAAGGAAGAGTAAGTCAATGGGGGATAAGTGGGGTGTTGAAGTAAAAAAAATTATAATTTTTTTGCTTTTCCTTGGGAGACACAAAAAAATTGAGGTCTGAATAGCCATGTTCTTTCACCTATTGGGATCATCCCACTAGATCACCTGGAGGAAAGAAGGAATAGAAGAAATTGTGTATTTTAAGTACATTTAAAAGATTCCAAATTTATAATTCATTGTTATTGGTAGTGAATGATCCTACACAAAGGCCAAAAGCCTATAACATTTGTGCCGTATAAGGCCAAGTAGTGGGACCCAACCCAAAAGTCTTTCTATTTAAAAGTATTTTTTTAAAAAAATATAAAAAATATTGCTCGTATCCCAACTTTGGGGCCTAGAATTAGTCTCGGTCTGTAACAAGGCCAAGCTCCAACTTTCTCCATACATGACCCTAGCCTAACCCCAATTTCAGCCCTTCCTCCAAAAACATAAGTGTAATATCCCAGATTTTCATAGGTTTCAAAAATTAAACACATGAAAAATAAGTTGTTTGACCCTTCTACATTCTTATTAGAATAACTTCCTCAATTGATAGAATTTGAGGCTGAAACTAATTTGTTTAGAAAATATACAGAACGAGCTTCGAAATGCCACCAAGAACAAACGAATCGTCGTTTAGATGAGGGAGATATGACCATTCGAAGTTAAACATAGCACGTAGGGCCTGTTTACCCAAATTAGACATTCAAATTATCCGTTTAAGTCACTATATGGACCCAATTAATTAAGTGACGGAAATTAATTTTTAGAGGCCTAATTAGGTTGCCTAAGTGGGGAGGTTTGGTCCAACTTCTAAGGGGATTAGGAACCCTAATCCCCATGCTTATAAAAAGGGGTTTCTAGGGCACAATTGGGGGGAACTTTTGGCCCTTAAGGGAGGAGAGAGAAGAAGCCACCATGGAAGTTTTTCAGTGAAGGAGGCCCATAATGGAGTCGAAGTAAAGCGAGCTTGAAGTTCGATGGTGGATCGACAACAGCCTAGTTTTTGAGGTAGGATCACTAAATTGTCCTTAAATTTAGCGTATCGTTAGATTGGTTGTTAAAACCTAATTATTCATTAGTACTTAATGAGAGGAATAGTGTAGAAGAGGGGCATCCGGACTACCGGCCCACCTCCATCAGCCGGCCTACTTTCGATTGCTAGTCAGACACTCTACCCAAGTTTCCTATGGACTGTTTTGATAGCAGGGAGGAAAACACATGTTTTTCCCCGATCTACTCTTTTCAAGCAAAAAGATTTAGGGCAGCCACAGATCTGGTGAGTGAAGTTAGATTTCTAGCTCTGCTCTTGTGAGTTGTGATGGTCATTGTCTGATAGCCGGCTGCCACAAACAGTTTTCCCGGCGTCCCGTACTTCCCTCTCGCTGGATTTGAAGATATACACCAACGAGGTGATAGAAGAAGGATTCCAATATGAGCCGGTGATGGGATATGGGTCTTGGACTCACTGTGCGATGACAATTCGGTAGAGGCAGCCCTTTGCCGGCCATGATGGGTGGTCGACAGCTGTCTTGGACAATTGGAACAAAAGGAAAAAAGGAGGCTCTTTGACTCTCGGCCGGCCACCGCATAGTGACGGGGCCGATGCCATCGGTCCTACCATGTGCCGATAGTCCAAATGCCCCGGGCTCGTCTAACCTTGCTGCAGTTGGTGGTGGCACTGCCAAAAGGCCTTTGGCTAGCCTAGGGAGGGACAACCAGTGAAACGGGTCATCCGATCGAACCAGGTCCAAGCCGACCTGGATTTTAAAACCAAAAAACAAAATACTCCAACTAAACTAGGTCTGGTTTAGTGAGTTAAAATAGTCATAAAAATTTAGAATAAATTTAAAAATGACTGTGAGGGCATGTAGAGTATCTTGACAAAGTTTCATACTAGGGAAAAATCCCATAGGCTGTGAAATGACCAATTTACCTTTATAAGTTGAATCGTAGAATAATTTTTAATGACTCAATTTAGGGGCTCCGGTTTAGGGGCTTATGAGTGGGTTTAAAAATTAAGAAATATTTCAGTGATAGGTGTATGTGTATCCTAATTATTGACTGATGCACAAGCTAGGGAAATATCCTAGTAAATAGATAATTAACTACTTTCCCCCTAGGGTTTAGGCAAAATTGTTAATTGAACTAGAGTCGGTTCAAAGGGTTTACGACCCCGTTAAACAATAAGAAAATTTCCTCAGGTCCATAACATCAGGGAGTACCACTGGGATTAGTTTTGGACTCATTAGAGTTTAGGGAATCACTGAACAAAATGATAAAAATACCCCTATGAACGGACCTGCCATATTCATGTGAATAGAAGTAACTTGTCAATTTGATACTAGAACCTCTTGAGAGGTCAAAGACTTACCCAAGAATAGAGAGGACCATGTCCAATATAAGATAATTAGCACAATGCCCTTAGGTGTATTATGATCCATTTTCATAAAAGTTTAATCAGTTAATTGAAGGAGGGTTAGGGCAGGAGAGCCCAAACATTTCATTCATTAGACTCTAGAAGGTGGAGTGGGCATTGTTTAGCCCAAAGGGCATCACGAGAAACTCATAATGCCCATCGTGAGTGTGGAAGGCAGTCTTGTGGACATCCTCGGGGTGCATCCAAATCTAATGATAGCCCGGAAGTAACCCATGGAGTTAGATGCATTGTCCTTTTGCCTCAAAATCCATCGTCATATCCTTAAAGTTCCATATCACATTTCCCAACTCCCAGAACCAATGCATGCCAAGAACTACATTCACCCCTTCATGGGTAGAGGAAACAAGTCAGTGACAATGATTTGGCCATGGACAATGAGAGACACCTGAGCACACACCCCTATGCTCCTGATGTGCTTGCCATCACCGATCAATACATTAGAGGGTTTGGAATCTAAGACCATGTAACCCAAGCGCTACACCACCTTATTGTTAATGAGGTTATGGGTGGAGCCACTATCGATCAAGATGGCAACCTGTTTCCGCTTTAGATGACCCTAGACCCTCATGGTGTAAGGTGTGAATGCTCCAAAAAAAGTGTGCAAAAAGATGTTGGGTAGGATATCATCATAAGGAAATGGCTCGGTTGAAGCAAGGTAGCCATCATCTTCTTCTACTTCATTGACTAGCAAGTTGCCCTGGACGACACAGTGGTAGCTGGGCACCCATACCCGACACTGAGGAGGAAGTGGTTGATTGGTCTAGTGTTGGCCGCTAGAAGGCTCTAGGTCATCCCCTCTCCTTTTCCAGGCGAGCTTCCCTTCTTCAATGTGAGCATGGCACACCACTTCTCGCACATAAGTGTAGTGGAAGTGACATATCTCATCAAATCTCTGGCTTAAGTTCCCTTTTGAATGTTCTGACCAAGGCTGCCATTGGCCAATCTAGTAGGCTATTGAAAATCATAAAAAAATCATAATAGTAAGCATGGATGGTGGTCATTTGACGAAGAGTGGAAAACATCTCATTGAAGTCTTGGAATTCATAAGGGCCAAAATGAACACAAAGCTCATCAACAAATGATACCCATGTCGGAAAGCAGACTTCCTTCTCGTAACTCTAGAACAGATGGAGGCATCAATATCTAGGTGAAAGGCGGCAATGCATAGTTATTTGTCACAGGAGGTCTGTTGATTGGAGAAAAACTTCTCTAACTTTTGAGCCATTCCAACTAATCATCATCCCCATTATAGTGAGGGAACTATAATTGGGCTAAATGGATTTTAGCTCTACCCATTCGCCCTCCACGGGTGTCATGCCCGAGATTTTTACACACATTTCCTTTAAAATTTCACAAAATGTGTTTTGCAATATAACATCTGTAAATAGTTAAAATTGACGAAATTTGAACCTTGAAAAATATTTTTTATAAATATAAATCATCATACATAAGTATTTCAACTTAAAACTTTATCAAATTGTCGTATGTCCAAAGCAAACAATCTTAGCATGAATCGAATAAAAATATGAAAATTAAATGACATGTCCATGGGCTTAAATGAAAATATACCAGAGGCATCTCTGTGTACAAACCCCAAAATAGTCTAAAGTGTAAAGTCTCATATACAAGTCTAGAAAAAAATATCAACATCTCAACTCTCATCTCACCCAATACAACAATTATCAAATTAATACAATAGGTTGTGGCAAAACTAGAAAGGACTCATATTGAGTCAAAGGTAAACTAAAAGTCTAAAAAGATAGGCCTTTCAACAACAACACAAGTCTAATTTAAGTAGATCTCGATCAAGGACCTATATAGGGCAATAAAAAAGGAAAATGAGTATTTTCATACTTAGTAGGAGAGTTATAATTAGTGAACTTTGTTAGTTTAAACATAGTTACTTTCATGGAACATCAACATATATGAAGTAGGAGGGCATAATGAAATCAAAGACCCACAATAAACATATGCTAATGCACATTAGCTTACCAAACATTCTCTCATACTCATACATGTACTGTCTTACTCGTATCGTACTCAAATCAGTACACTTACAATCTTGCTCAATGAGTCTTACACTTACTCACAAGCTTATAAACTTACTCTTATTCAGAATCTTACAATCTAACTCTTATTTAAAATCTTGCATTTACTATTGACAGCTAGAGCTCATTACAATTTAATCAGCTCTAGCATTGAAAGAAAATTATGTCACTAGGATGCCACCTTAACCTCCAAAAAGTAACGACACCATAGACTTTATACGAAGGCAAGGCCTACCTATGCTCATGTGGCATTGGATCAAACAAGTTAGAGCAGATCTATGATACTTGTCATGACCCGAGGTTTATAAAATACTTAAAATTAAAATTAGAGCTTTCTTAGGACACAACCTAAATGAATTTTACCAAAATTATAACATAATAAAATTCATTTACTAGGAAATACATGTTTGTGTACAAATTCACAAGGTAAATAAATAAACAAGTCTTCTAGAGGTAGTCAAAAGCAAACAAAGTACTCAAGACCTACTAGTACAGTTGTAGATCTCTAGTCGCTTCTTGTCGCTTCCAAAAGTTTCTTCTACCTGCAGCTATTCCTCACCAAGTCCTACAAGGTCTGGAGGGGTGGTGAGTATTTTTAAATACTTAGTAAGAGAATTTATTCTATAAAGCATAAATATAACATATAACAATTTTCAAATTAGCAAGATCAAATAAATAGCTGATGTTTTTCGAAAGATGGGGTGTTCATCTCACCCAAAATCACCATTAGAGCTTTTCCCTATATATCGAAAATACTATTAGGGTTTGTAAGCTCTCAAGACTTACTAACAATATTCCAGACACCTACCCCATCCTATGAAATTTGTTGTAGGTACAAAACAACAACCTCTTATTCCTACATAAATCAACGCAAAAACATCTCGTGTTTATGGAGAGAAGAGCCACTTATGCTCATGGGATGCCGGGATCATGAAAGTAGAGAGTCTTCACATGACACTATCTACCCTAATGCGGATAGCCTTCTCAGCACTTCCCGCCCTTCGTTAGGGGCTAACCAGCCTATAGTGTGCACTGTGCATCTAATTTCCCTTTGAATTATAACTGTGAACCTCTCTATTTATGGAGCTCTGTCAGTACGTCTAACAAGCTCTAGTTAACAAACCAGTCTTAAATTCCTTGACTCATAAAGGATAGTATTCTTTTTCAAACATCCCATTACTCTGTGTAGTTTTCAAGAATGATCCTAGCCTCACCTTTACAAGCCATGTGCGCATTATTGACAGTAACCATAAAGATAGGGTTGGTCACTCTTTGCATGAGACAATTACCCTTCATTTATCTCATCTCAGCAACTCGATCATCATGCTTGTATGCACTTTTAAAACATTCTTGAAATCAACATTTTAATAAGAAAATAGTGTTCTAAAATCCTATATCAAACACACCTTACTCCTTTAAAACAATGGCAAAGCTAGACTTTCCCTACCCTACATGACTCACAATGCGCAGTTAAAAAAGTTATTTGGTAAAATGAATATGGGAGGCAACCATACAAACAAGCATTTAAAAGTAATTTGAACAATATAATAAAGTCATATCTCTTACTTTAAAAAATATGCTCTATGCAAACATTTATGTCTTAGAAGATGATAAAACCCCCTACTTAGTTCTTCGTGAAAGCTCATAGGTGACAAGGAAAATTATCTTCACTTGAATACTAATTCTCACCCTTATAGAATCTTCCAATCCTCAAAATAACCCCTCCAATGCAAAAAATGTCATCGATTTAGTTTAAAATGCCTTTTGAATGGATAATTGTGATAATCTTATGTAAATCTGAGAAGTGTGGTAATCATGTTTATGAATCTTATGCAAGGACACTTGAAATTCAAAATAATTTACCTTCAGAAGGTAAGTTATGCTTACAATCTGACCTATATAATCTTCTTGCACATACAGACCCTAAGTTTCACACAATGGCTCCTCACATTACAAAAATGGCACTTTATCCACTCATTTAATTATTAAATGCAAGAATTATAGCTTTGTCCGGTTTATGTTTATCATGTCTCTCATTATGTCCTTCATGAACCATGGCATTGGTGGCCAAGATTTGTCATTCCTCATTTGTCCCTTGATATGGTAAAAATTAGTTGTATAACTAACAACAAATGGATGCCATTAGAGTGGCTACATTACCTGTTAGCATAGTTGTCATGGTGATTAAATGATCTGGGTGATTGTCATTGTGATCATGTTGCAGATAATAGATTTTATATGACTATATCTTGTCTTCAAGGAATTTCCAGCTTCAGCATCTTATACTCTCAGTCATTTGTAGAGAAAATGTCCGAGAGAAGACATTGCCAACAAATGGTCTAGAAATAAGCTTCTCACATTTCAAGTCACAATGATGACTCCAGTCTCACAAAAATAACTAAGGTAAATGTTCATATATTATACCCACGGGTTACCAAACGGGCACTAGGTATACCAAAGTTGAATGTGTATATTGGATGGTTAAAGACACATATAGTTGGTATCCTTGCCCAACACAAAATTTTTATGCTAGAAATCACGCACTGGACTTTAAACCGACCTCGGCCGGTTTGGTAGATCGCAAGTGTAATACCGGCCAGGCCACATAGGTTCAAACTTGCCTGATAATTTGGGTAAACTGGCCAATTTATCGATTCGGTCCTATTTTAAAAATATATGGCGTTGGAGTCACATAGGGACAAATGAGAGGCCGTGAGTGTTTTGACTGGTGGTGGGTTCAGTAGACCCATCTTCGAAAGTTGCATGAAATGGTTGAATGATCCTCGGGCCCTGACGTCATGTGGAAAAGAAAGCGAGGTTTTTTTTTCAAATAATAATTAAAGATAAAACATAAACACATAACTAGTCAAAACAGCCGGGCTGATGAAAGTGAGCAACGTTATTGGCTTTTTTTCCTAGCAATAACAAACTTAATTTTCTCAAAATTTTTAATTAAAAAATAACGTAAGATATAGAAGAGTCTTGTTAATATGAGCTCCGGTTCACTAGTGCTGACGTACGCTCGGGCTCTTTCAACCGTTAGATTTATTATAATATTTAGGGGTATTTAAACTAGTGAATGTCATAAACTATGGGATATAAATCTAACGGCTTAATGAGTGGAAGCTCACATAAACACACGTGAGCCCATGCTCATATTAATGTTTCCTAATTAATCTCAGGTTAGCCCCGTTAATTCTTATGGTCTTCTAATCGGAGACCATAAAAATAATGACGTACACGTTGTGTTTTCAAACGCCAGATACGTTCACCGGGGGATTAGAATTCGTCGGCGTGGGTCCTTGCCTTGGTGTCCGAAATTGGAGCGAGTTGTCTCTTGGCGAATGAACGAACGACCGTCCCAATCCACTTTATCGATTCCTCGCCCTTTTTAAGCTCGCGCTTCTTTCTTTTGTCGCCTGTCTTCCTCTTCCGCTTGCACATCCGCTTCCCAGCCCTGCCAGAACTCAGACCCACAGCCGATGGATACCAACGCTAGCAACCAAGGAGAAGTTCGCTGCTCGCTCAAGGGAGTGAAAACAGTGGCGGTGATGATCATGAGCCTTGGATCCTTCTTTGTCACTTTTCTGCTTATCGTCTGCAACGGCAAAGGCCGTCTGAAGCTCATCGGCTTCGCCGTCCTCCTTGGGCTCGCCTTCATTGGGGGCCTCATCTCTTATCTCGCCTGCTGCTGTCTTCGCCTACGGAGCCCAGTTCATCCCCTTGATCATCCACGGCTCCCACAAGCTCCCTCTCCGCCTCAGGCTTGAGACTGGTGCAGTCTCGCCCATGGAAGGTCTAGTTATGGTGCTTAGCGTCCATGCAATAGCAGAGTAAGGACATTAGTACTATCCGTATTGTCTTTCTCTAAAACAATGTTGTAATCATCTATCTGGGATATCATGGCTTCACCAGTCATGCTCAGTCTTATAGAAATAGTCTTGTACTTTTTCGTCTCAACTAATGAAGGTGGATCTGTGTTACGGTTTCATCATGGTGTCAGAGGCCCAAAAAGGGGCTCTCTTCATCGGAGGGGTTCAAGCTTCATTCTCCTTAGTTAACAACTGCTTAAACAATTCTGGTTTCTTGCCTGGTCTTTTGTAGAAAACTCCTTTGATCTATCACTCTCTCAGTCTGTGTTCTTTTCCACTCACGGTCCGATTTTTCTGTCGATCTTCCTCACCGTTACTGAACCTTCTGCCCACCTATTTTCTTCTTCTTCTTCTTCTTCTTCTTCTTCTTCTCTCTCACTCTCTCTCTCTCTTTGTGACAGCCCTCCTATTTTCTTGCTGCCTATTTCTGTATTCATAGTTTTTCATTCATCGTAACAAATTTACCACCATTGATCATGTTCCAGATCTTAAATTTGCCTTCTCTTGTGACCTTCAAATTGGATTATTCCCATTTTATAAGCTTCAATTGCAAACTTTCCTTTTTGCTTATGATCTGTTTGGCTATATTGACGGATCAATTCCATACCCTCAGATTTACGATGATTCCTGTAAAATGGTTTTGAATTCGACTGGCAAACTCATAATGTTCATCTTGTTAGTTATGTATCTATCATTCCCTTCTTCTACATGTTTTTGGTACGAAGTTTGCTTGTGGTATGTTCCAATTCATCCATGAATATCATCGTCGTTCATTCATAAACATGTTCCAGTTTTGCACGAATGAAAATTCCTTTGTCAAAAATTCAAGAACCAAAAACATATTAAAAAGCAAATAACACTACATGAAAGCCAAACCACAAAGTAGCACCAGTCAACGTCGACAAGAGAGGGAAAGACTTCGGTGTTTTAAGGTTCACCTTCAAATTCTGGGAGAGGGCACGGTTCGAACGTCGAACTTAATCCCATTAGCTCAAACTCTAGCACATGAGATAAGCCCGAACGAAGATGGGAGCAAGAACGATCCATCTCCGTAGTGGCTTGTATACCATGAATGAGAGAGAGAGAGAGTTGGTAAATGGCCGGGACCAGGGAAAAGACCCGCGGTAGTGTGTAAAAGCGAGATAGGGGACGCACGGATGAAAGAGAGAGAGATGGGGTTGGTAAATGGCCCGGGCCCAACTACAGAAGAAAGAACCGTGGGAGGGCTTCCGATCAGCGGCGCGTCTGGCTCTATGTCAAAGCCAGACGTGTCTTGCGCGGTTGGCTCTCATCGACATTCCCACGGGGACCTACCCAGCTGATCTCATCCGCTGCATGAGTGTGTGAAAGTGAGATGGGGGACGTGTGGATGAAGTTGGGGTTGGAGCAACGAAAGAGAGGAGCGGTCTTCCTCCATGATGAAGTATTTTAGTTGTGGTTGTGTATAATGCCTTGGTTTGGTTGCGTATTCTACTAATCTCATGCTGGTGAATCTTTGTCGGCCGTTGATCATGAGAAGTTGATGGCGCATACATAAAAAATTTATGTTTTTGTGTGAACTGCATATACTAATATGTACGCCATCGGTTTTTAATAATAGAGTGATTGGTAAAATATTACTAATCATGACTCTTATTCTATTATACTCCATCTTAAACTAATAGTTTTATTTATTTTCTTTTAATAAATTAGAATTAGTTCATTTTAAAAATTAAAATAGATTAATTAATGTAGTAAGATGGACTATTTTGTTTTTGAAAACTGGCACAAACATGTACTCCCTCCCTCGTAAAAAAAAAAACAGTTCCATTTGGTAAAATAATTTGTTCTATATTAATAGTACTATTTTTTTTAATTTAAATAATTAAGTAATTGAAAAAAGAGTGTCATAAGGTTATTTTTCCTTCTTTTATAAGTGGGTTTCATCATTAAATAAAAGCCACTATTTTTTTTCTAAATGTAGCTATATTAGATGGATAGAGTTACTTATATGATGTATTAACTTTGAGATTATTACCCTAAGTCATCAGAGTCTCTTTAATACATGGGGCCGACTGAACGTGGCACATTTTTCTGACCATCTAGCATTGCTACTTTGGACCTGGAAGGAAGACTCTTTAATATGAAAATTTTTCTAACGCCGTGTACCCCACCCCCCTCCCCCTACTGCCTGCTCGCCCTTCCCTATCCCACTCGCCTGTGGCGCTGGCCCTCCTCTGTTTGTGTCTCTAGCGACTTCATTGGTGCTACTTAAAAAATGCCTATCCTTCCTCCGCTCAAGCTGTTGATCTCCACGGAAACCGGTGTTCTCCCTCAGGCCGCACCTTCGCTAACAAGATCCCTACCATCTATTCGACCTTTTAGAACCTCTTCTCCACCTGCCTCCATTTCCTCTCCTCCTCCTGGTAATCGAACTGCAGTTTCCTGAATAGTTCTTTAGATCTTCAGTCCTCTGAACCGTTTGTTGTGAATCAGTGGTTATCTCTTTCTACTGTGTTTTGTCCTTGCCCTGTAATGCGTGTGTTTAAGTACATAAAGATCATTGTTTTATAGCAGAACAATGGGAAGAAAAATTGATTTTTCAGTTTCCTTGTTTATGATTGGCTTTTTTTGCATAATCTACCGAGAAAAGAAAGCCTAAAATTGAAAAGTTCCGCACATGTTTATATAATGATAGTTGAATGAATGAAAAAAAAGACAATCAGATGCATGACACAGTTGGATAATTTTATGACTGATATAAGAAAATTGGGTTATAGTCACTAAATGTGTTTTAGGTGGATTGATTTGATTCAATGAATATTTATACATATATTTAATTAAGACAATGATATATTGCTAAAAACTGTTATATTAAAATTTTGTTTTAAAAAGTGCGTGTTGAATTATATGTAATTTGCTAATCAGTGGTTAACACTATAATAGTTAAGTTTATAGTTAGTTTGCCTTTGTTAACTATTCTTTTTAACTCCAGCACTATATTGTTGTGCCTAGTTTGGGCACAAACGGTACTTCACTCGCTACATGATGCGGGAAAGGGAAGAGAGTAGTTTTGGAGAAAGGAAAGGGAAGAGATTGAATTCTTAATTGCATAAAAAATTAACAAGGAAGAAGACAACCCCTTAAAGGGATGCCACGTCTTTCCTTGGGGATCATGCCAGCTAGTGGGCCTGACTAATCAGCGGGGTCACCAGCTGGCCCATTACAAACTCCTACATCAATGTCCTCTTAACTATGGTTTATTACAATTCTACTAGAAGCATAAAATAAGAAAAGTAGCCTAATATAACTGTCTGGAAGGTAGAACAAGGCGAAAGGTGAGACCGGGCAGATGTGCACAACACTCCACTATGCTTCCGCGATCGCCTTGTTCTTAAGGCGATTAAGCTAGGTAGCGATCCATAAACTCGTCCTCTGACATCCACGTGGCATCCTTAAGTGGTTGGCCCTGCCAAGAAACGAGCACCTTTGTAACAATGCAACCTAAGCGACAGACTTGGCACTTATCCAACATTGAGGCAGGCGTGGGTACATCGGTGGCGGCTTGTCCCATCAATGGTGGAAGTGGTGCAATGGTAGCAAGGGTGTTGTTGCGCACACAAAGGCAGAGTCAGGAAACATGGAAGACCAAGTGGACCAGAGAAGTAGGCGGTAAGGCGAGACAGTAAGCCACTAGGCTAATATGCTCTACAATAGAATAAGGCCCGTGGTAACGTGGGGCCAACTTGGAATGCTCTGCTTGAAATAAACTGGTTTGGCGCTAAGGAAGGACCGAGATGTAGACCAAGTTGCCCACTTGAAACTCCCAATTAGCATGCTTCTTATCATACACCTGTTTCATCCAATTTTGAGCTGAGCCTAAGTTCAACTTAAGCTGATGGAGGACCTCGTCCCGTGTCTGAAACAAGTAGTCAACCTCAGCAATAGAAGAACGGTGAGGAACATATGACAGTATGATCGGAGGAGGATGCCCATACATCACCTCAAAAGGAGTGAACCCTGCACTTGTGGGAAAAGCAGTGTTATACAACCTTTCCACCCATAGAAGAAGATGGAGCCACTTGCGTGGCTGAGTCATGGCGAAGCATTGCAAGTACTGTTCTAGGCAGCGGTTCACCACCTCAGCTTGTCTGTTTTTCTGCAGATGATAGGCTGTACTCATGTGAAGAGTGGTTCCTTGTAGTGCAAAGAACTCCCACCAAAACTGAGAGAGAAATACCCTGTCGTGATTGGACACAATGGTGCGAGGTATGCTATGCAGCTTAGCAATCTCTCGCACAAAAAGGTCAGCCACTAACTTGGTGGTAAAGGGGTGCCCAAGGGTGCAAAAGTGCGCATACTTAGACAACTGATCCACAACCACTAGAATCATCGATTTGCCTGGCACCAAGGGTAAGGCCTCTAGAAAATCCATAGAAACATCCTCCCAAACCTTGTAAAGAATGTGTAGTGGCTAAAGTAATCATGCGGGGGACGTTGTGGTGGCCTTTACTCATTAGCATACATCATAGGCGGCAACATAATCTTGAATAGCTCGATGTATGCCCTGCCATAGGAAGCTCTGACTAACCCTCTTATATGTGCAGAACGCCCCTTCATGGCCAGCAAGCGGCGTGTCATGGAAATGGGAGAGGATACGCCGTTGAAGGTCATCAACATTAGGCACTCAAAGGCGGTCTTTCAAGAAGAGAAGATCATTACGCCATACAAAGAAGGGCCGGCCCGTGGGGTTTTTCTATAGAAGTGTAACCAGCACCCTCATTGAAGGATCATCTCTGTAGGCTCTTTGTAACTTGAGAAGGAAGGGGCAGGAGGGGGGGGGGATAAAGTCATGCAAGAGTTGGAGGCGGAATGGCGAGAGAGAGCATCGGCCATAGTGTTTTCAACCCCTTTCTTGTATATCACCTCGTAGTCATATCCCAACAACTTGTTGACCCATCGTTGTTGTGCTGAAGTGGAAATCCGCAATTCTAGGAAGTACTTTAAAGACTGATGATCAGTGCAATTAGTGAAGCGGCGGCTGAGCAAGTAAGGTCTCCATTTAGTGATGGCAAGGACTATGGCAAGCATCTCCTTCTCATAGACAAATAGTGATAAGGAACGACTAGCCAAGGCCTTGTTGAAAAATGCAATAGGCCGCTCATCCTGAAGTAGCACTGCGCTAAGGCCTACCTCTTAAGCATCTATTTCAACCACAAAAGAGTGGCTGAAATCCGGTAGAATGAGGATGGGAGCAGAGGCTATGGACCGCTTCAGCCTGTCAAAAGCCGCTTGGGCAGCCTTTGTCCAAGTGAAACCTTCCTTCTTGAGTAGCTCGGTGAGGGGACGGGCGATCACATCACATTGGCTGATGAAACACTTGTAATATCCAGTGAGGCCTAAGAAACCCCTAAGTACTCGAACACAGTGGGCGTCAGCCAAGAGAGCATTGCAGACACCTTAGAAGGGTCGGTGGCAACCCTATCTCGAGAGATAATGTGGCCAAGATAGTCGACCTATGGGCTACCAAAAGAGCACTTCGAACGTTTAAGAAATAAGGAGTTAGCTCTTAGAATGGAGAAGACAGACCTGAGGTGCTTCAAATGATCTGCCCACGAGTTGTTGTAGACAAGTATGTCATCAAAGAAGACTAGAATGAAGCAGCAAAGAAATGGTCTGAATAGATTGTTCATAAGGCTTTGGAAGGTGGAGGGCACATTGGTTAGCCCAAACGGCATAACTCAGAACTCGAAATGGCTGCCATGAGTGTGGAATGCAGTCTTATGGACGTCGGCTGGTTGCTCCTAGATATGATGATATCCGATCGAAGATCAAGTTTTCTAAAAACTATCACTTTAGCCAACTCATCAAGGAGCTCCTCAATCACCGGGATAGGGTACTTGTCCTTGATAGTGATGGCGTTCTAGGCTCAGTAGTCGATACAAAAATGCCAAGTGCCGTCTTTCTTTCGAACTAGCAACATAGGAGAGGAGAATGAACTAGTGATGGGATGTATGATCCTGGACTGAGCATATGGGCAACGAGGCACTCAATCTATGCCTTCTAGATGTGGGGTTAGCAGTAAGGACGAACATTTGCTGGAGAGGCCACAAGAGTGATGGGGATGTGATGGTCATGCTGTTGTACCTGAGGAAGACCTTTGGGCTTGTCAAACACATCCTTGTGTTTCGCAAGATGGGCAAGAAGATCAGCGGGAAGGTTGTCTTGGCGTACCTCTACCATGGCACGCTACTGAAGGAGGAGCCCTTGTGGCGTGAACAAAAAGAAGGAACTCACTGATTGGGCAAAGTGTAGGGTGTTCGGCTGAGAACCTTGGATCTACACTCGCTGTCCCTAAACTTCAAAGTCCATAACCATCTCGTAGAAGTTCCACACCATGTCCCCAAGCTTCTGGAGCCACTAAACCCCTAGCACCACGTCTGCCCCTTTTGTAGGCAATAAGAAGAAGTCGGTGACAAAGGTGTGTCCCTGGAGAGCTAGTGTGGCTTGTGCACACACCCAAGATCTCCTAAGGTGTTTGCCATCGCCAATCAAAACATTGAACAGTTTCGAATCTGATACGAAATAGCCCAAGCATTGGGCCACCTTATAGTTGATGAAGTTATGGGTGGAGCTGCTGTCAATAAGGACAACCACTTGCTGCCGCTTGAGATGGCCTTGAACACGCTTAGTGCTAGGAGTGAAGGCCCCTGAAAAGGCATGTACCGAGACCTCTAGTAGTACACTGTCGAATGTTTTGGTTCATCTAGGTTCGCTTCATCTGTCCCTTCTTCTACCTCTTCAACCAATAGGCTGCCATTGACCGAGCAGCGATGTCGAGGAACAAACTTCTCGTTGCATTTGAAACACAACCCCTTGGATTAGCGTTCCTCCATTTGGGCTGGTGTGAGGCAACACATGAGCTGACCGGTTGGAAGAGGCAGTGGTCCAGGACGGCTGATGGGGGTGTTGTTGGCTGTGATGGGAAGGGAGTTAGTGCCAAGAGGGGGTCATGGGGATGATCCCAGCTGGCCACCTATGCGCTATCGGGTTTCTCCTCTCCTGTCTTTCCATTCATGCATGCCGCACAACTTCCTGCATTGACAAGCATGCCAAATGACACATCTCATCCGATATTTCAGGTTTGAACCCTCTTTTGAATATCCCCACCAAGGCTGCCATCGGCCAATTGGCAAGACGGTTAGCGATCTTCAGAAATTCGGTATAGTAAGCCCGCATAATTGTGGTTTGGTGCAAGGTGGACAACATTTCGTTGAAGTCATGGAACTCATTGGGGCCGAACTAGACACATAACTCATCGGCGAATGCGGTCCAAGTGGGGAAGCGAACCTCCTTTTCAAAACTCTAAAACCAAATGGAAGCACCACTGTCCAAGTGGAAGGCGACTATGCCTAACCGTTTATCCTCTAAGTGCGTCCCTTTATAGGTGAATAATTTCTCTACCTTTTACAACCATTTCACTGGATCCTCGTCGCTATTGTAACGCGGGAATTGCAGGTGGGCCAAACGTGGTTCAGCTCCTCCCTGTGGCCCCCCATGAGAGCCCGAGTATTTTTTCCATTCGTCCTCCATCTGCTTGACCAAATTTTTGGGTGGAGGCACCATTGGGACATTTCCTTGAACACCTAGCAACCCGCCTATATCCCAGCCTGCGCCCCCACTCTTCGTTGTGCTACTAAAAAGTGCCAAAGTGCACTGAAGGCCGATGCTGGTGTGCCTCTCTTTCTGTCGAAACTTGGGGGCCGGGACAACGGAGTTCTTGGGCCTATGAAGACTCCCCCTTCTCCATGTTGGATGGTTGCCATTTTGGCAACAGGGGTGCTGATGGCGCTGCCTGAAGCTGAGCCACCGCCGCAGATAGGGACTCTAGTTTGACCATGATTTGAGAAAGCGTGAGAGGACTCACGGATTGAGGTGCTAGTTTTGGGCTGTCCACTAGAATTTTGTTGTCCTTCTCAGGCTTAACATGGGGGCCGTGGCTGGTTGTTTGCCTTGCACCATGGTGGGAGATCGTGGCAGCTTTAATACCAATGTTGTGCCCAGTTTGTGCACGAATGATACCTCGCTCGCTGCACGATACTGGAAAGGGAAGAGAGTAGTTTTTGAGAAAGGAGAGGGAAGAGACTGAATTCTTAATTACTTAAAAAATATACAAGGAAGAAGACGACCCCTTATAGAGAAACCGCGCCTCTCCTTGGAGATTGTGCCAGCTAGTGGGTCCGACTAATTAGCTGGGTCACCAGCTGGCCCGTTACACACTCCTACATCACTGTCCTCTTAACTATGATTTATTACAATTCTACTAAAAGCATAAAATAAGGAAAGTAGCCTAATATAAACGTCTAGAAGGTAGAATAGGGCGGAACGGAACGTGAGACTGGGCTGATGTGCACAACATATACCTCGGCGATGGTTTGATGAGGAAGAGTAGATTTGCACAATGGAGGATGGCCCCTGGATCCTTGTCCTCCACCCTCAACCGGAGCAAATTATTATCTACTTCCGATTCTTCCTTCTCCATCCCTTTCTTACCAGAACTTTATGGTCAATCATCTATTATAGTGCCTAGTGATCTCTTGAATCTATAATCCCAAAGATGGCAAAATTCCTTGGTTGGATATGTAGGCAAGCGTCCATATTATGTCTGACTTAAATGGGTGCTCTCCAAGCGTTGGAACTACTCCTTCGATATGAAGTCATTAGCATATGGTTTTCTCCTCTTTTAAGTTTCAAACGGAATAGGATTGTCATCGTGTACTTAATGCTACTATCTGATCAATAAGAGGCCGACCTCTTATTCTTAGACAATGGAATCCTCTATTCAAACCTGTTAGGGAAATTATTCAAACTATTCTAATTCATCTCCCTCATCTCCCCTTACAATACTGGTCTTCAAAAGGTTTGGGTATGGTAATTGGTAGTATTGGAGTTCCTCTTCACTGTGATCCTCTAACTGCAAAACATGAAAGGCTTACTTTTGCTAGAGTTTGCATTGAGATAAACTGGGTTTTAGTTACCTAGAGCACATCACATCACAGTTGTTTAGGATGATGATAGTTCATTCATTCAAAAGATTGTCTATGAGTGGAAGCCTATTTCTTGCTCTAAGTGCAATTCATTTGATCATTTTGCAAGGGTTTTCACGGTTATTGAAGTATGGAGACCTGTGAGTCATGATCAGAATTCTGAAGATAATCCTCCATTGCAGTAGGACGCCGTTGCCAATCCTCCAAATTCTGGAAAGGGGATAGCTGATGTGGAAGACACGTCTACAATGGGAACATCTGATGTGGTGGCAATTTCTGATTGTAATGTTTTGATATTGATTGATTTGCCAGCCCCACCTAATCAATCTCATGCTCCGGATCTTCCTACTCCATATGGTAAATCTTCTTCTGTGACAAATATGCAAAGTCGATGTGATTCTTCTCCTCATATCCTAGTCAAGGATCATGACCACTATCTTTCTGGTTTTGGAAGATCTCTTCTTTCTAAAGATAGGGAATCCGAGATAAGTGATATTCCAAATAAGAGCCCTTCATCTCCTTCAATTACGAGGTCAGACTTTTTATTTCTTTAATAATGAGATTTTGCAAACTCGTATGCATGATTCTGCTTCCAATTGGAATTCCCCAATAAATCCAGTTCAGCCTATTGTGGTTGATCTAACTCCCTCCTTCGCTGGTAATTCAAGTGTATTTGAACCTCTAGCCTTAGTGGATGCTTAAGACGGACCCAACAGCTTGGGGGGGGGGGGGGGGGAATAAGTTAAGAGATATAGATGATATTCCTCTCAATCATGTTAGGGTGAAACATTCTGGCACTACTCCCCCACGTCGTTCATCAAGGAAGACAATTAAGAGGGGTTGTCCTCCTCCTCCCCTAAAAAATTAATGTCTATTTGTACCTGAAATATCTGGGATCTTGGACACCAGGGAAAGAGGTTGGCTATTGCTGGAATGGTTAGAAGTAATAATATTTCTATTCTTGGCTTATGCAAAACCAAAGTTAACTTTTAGAATTTTAGTTGTGTTCAAGATAAAATTGTGCGAGGATGGTCATGCACCATAATTCTCAGTTTGATTCATCAGGCTGTCTTCTTCTTCTATGGAATCCTACTTTATTCTAAGTTACAAAAATTGAGAAATCTGAGCAATGCCTCCATTGTTTTATTACCTCTTTCAATGACAACTTCAATTTTTTCTTCACTTTGGTGTATGCTTCCAACTGTAACATAGAGGAATAAGTGCTGGAATGACATTATCAAAATAAAAAATACTATTCATGAGGCATGGTTAATTATGGATGACTTCAATGCTTCTCTTTATTTTCATGCACCCTCCATGTATCTCTGATCATTGCCCATTGATTTTTAATTTAAAGCCAGCCTTTTTGCAGGGTCCAAAGCCTATTCAGTTCTTCAACATGTGGTTGAAGCATTCTTCTCTAAAAAATATAGTTCAATCAACTCGGGGCAAGGAGGTGATTGGAAGACCCATGTTTATTTTGTTTAAAAAATTGCAAGCGGTTAGAGAGGCCATCAAGCTTTGGAATAAAAATTCTTTTGGTAATGTGGTAAGTAGAGTTGATCAATCTAAGAAATATCTTAAAAGTATACAGATTCAACTTCAAGCCTTTAAATGCCCAGCTTCTTAATGATGAGAAAGAAGCATGAGTTAACCTTTTGAAGGAGGAAGATATTCAAGAAAGTTTTTAGCATAAAAAATCTAGGGTCCATTGGCTTAAAGAAGGGGATAAATGTACCCAATTCTTTCATGCTATGGTGGCTTCCCATAGTGTCAAAAATTCCAATCATGAAGTTATTGCTCCTAATGGCTCAATATTGCCTAGGCTAGAAGAAATTGGAAAAGAGGCAGAATTTTTTTTAAGAGGTATATTCGCCCACCTTCTACCAGCGGCCAACCCTCTTCTATTCTAGAAGGAAATTGAATGATATGCAGGCCTCCTATCTGACTAGATCAATGCATGGGAAAAAAATCAAAGCAGTTATTATGCTCTCTCCCAATAACAAATCTCCAGGGCCAAATGGATTTACTAAATAATTTTTTGTCTCTTTTTAGGATATAGTTGAGGATGATGTCATCAATGCTATTAGAGATTTCTTTGCTAATGTTAAGCTCCTCAAAGCCATGAACAACTCGTTTCTCACTCTTATTCCAAAAAAGTCTAATGCAAAGATCTTTGATGAGTTCAGACCTATCTTACTCTACAAAAGTTTGGCCAACCGTCTTTCTATTGTGTTACCTTCTATTGTGAGTTCTAATCAGTCTTGCCTTTGTCAAAGGTAGGCTAATTAGTGAAAATATTTTGCTTGCACATGAAATGATGCGCAACTTCCGACTCAATGGAGGTCAGAGGAGATTTGGTATTAAAGTTGATCTTCGGAAAGTATTTGATAAACTCCATTGGGACTTTATTCATTATGTGCTAAAAGAGCTAGGTTTTAATGATATATGGTTGAATTGGATTGCTCAATCTATTTGCACACCCCAGTTTAGTGTGCTCATTAATGGATCCAACTTTGGATATTTTAAAAGTGAGTGCGACTTGAGATAGGGTTGCCTACTTTCCCTCATACTTTTCATCTTATGTATGGAATCCCTTTCTTCTCTGTTATTTAAAAATGTGACAAAGGCCTTATTTTACTTCTGCAATACATGTTTCTTTAGCCATCTCCCACCTCATGTTTGTAAATGATCTTTTGATATTGTCTTAGGATTCTATTATGTCTGTTTAGTATATCAAAAGTGCCCTCGAGGTATTTTCTTCAATCTCTGGGCTTCAACCTAATATTTCTAAGAGTTATGTCTTCTTCTCATCAACTTGCAATTCAAAGGAAGATATCACAAATGTCCTTTCTTGTGAAGTGGGCTCTCCTCCTATAAGTATTTGAGTCTCCTTCTCTCTTCAATAAAACTTTCTTATCGTCTCTACCAACCCTTATTTGAAAGGGTTACTAGCTCTATTATGGGATGGAAATCAAGTTTATTATCTTATGCAAGCCGGCTGGAATTATTGAAATATGTGATTAATGGCCTTTCAATTATTTTGGTTATCTTGCTTTAAACTTCTCAAGAAAGTTATTCAAAGACTTGAGAGTATGTTCTCTGCATTCTTTTGGAAGGGTCTTGCCAATTCCCCATCTTTCCATAATATCTCTTGGAAAAGGTTAGTAGACCTCTCCAAGAGGGAGGCTTGGGTTTGAGGAGACTCAAGGATTCTAACAATGCAGGCTTGTCCAAGCCATTTTCGAATGTCATAACTAATTATGATTCTCTATGGTCTAAGTGGATCCATGAATTCTACGTAAAGCGGGACTCTATTTGGACCTATACTCCAAAAAGTTGTTCTTATGCTTGGCATTCCATATTAGATTTGAGAAAGAAATATCACAATGGTGTAAAATGTAAATTGGAAATGGTAAATCAGTTTGCACATGGCTTGACGCTTGGGCAAATCAAAGCCCCTTATTCATATCTTTGGGAAGTGTACTATTCTCCAACTTGGGGATAATATCATTGATACATTTGATATGCCTTTGCAAAATGGCTTTTGGTCTTTCATCCCAGCAGAGATTCTCTGGGCTTAGGATGTTTGGGACTTCCTCATTGCTCACATGCCTACTTTGACTTCTATGCCTGACCCCTATGGGTGGGGTACGCCCTCAGGTAAATTTGTCTATAATTATGCTTTGAATGCTTGCAGGTTACCCAATCCAAAAGTGAACTGGTTAGCCGTTATTCTTTTTTGACCTCGTTAGCGCTTAACAATGGTTTACTTATATATGATAATTAGTTAAGAGAGGATTTTGTTGGAAAATAGATGCTTTCTTTGTTATCATATCCTGGAAACTCGAGATCCTATTTTCTTCCAATGCACTTTTTCAAAGATAGTCTGGAGACAAGTTATCCTTAAGTGCCGAATCATGAAATTAATTCTTAAATTTCATGATAAAATTCAATGGATTATTCAGTTTGCCAATTAGATTAAGCTTGGAGGTATTGTGCTAAAATTTGCTCTTATAGTTTACATATCCTTCATCTGGGAAGAAAGAAGTCGTCACATTTTTTAACATAATCATAGAAGCCCTTATCGTCCATCTAAAGCTATAATTGTGCAAGTGTGTCATATTGTAATATCCCTAATTTTCTTGAGTTTCAAAATTTAAATACGTGGAAGATAGGGTGTTTGACCTATTGAGATTCTTAGTAAATAACATCATCCTTAGATAGAAATTATGGCTGAAACTAATTCTATTAGAAAGTAGATAGATAGAGCTTCAAAACGCCACCAAGAATGCGTAAATCGGAGTCTAGATGAGGGAGATACGACCGTTTGAAGTTGAACATATCGTGTAGGACCCATTTACCCGATTTAGATTATATTTGGCCCATTTAAGTCGTTTTGCAGGCCCGGTTGTTTATAATTTCGAAATTAATTTTTAAGGTCTCAATAAGGTGGCCTAATTGGGGAGGATTACCAAAATTCTAGAGGGGTTTGGAATCCTAATCCTTATGTTTATAAAAGGATTAATTAGGGCTGGGATCGTTAATGAGGAGAGAGGAACCATCGTAGAAGAGGGATTTTGGGGAACAAGCATGGACGAAAAAGAAACAAGGATGAGAAAGCAAGGTGGAGGGGGAGGGTCGTACATTCATCTGCATAGGGAATGCCTCATCATCGTCATCCTCGTAGAGGAGGAGCGGCATGCAGGTCTCTCTCTCTGCTACTGAATTGGGTGTTTTATGTCGCCAATTGAATTTGATGTTACTGTCCTTAAATTATATGCTTGAGTGAGTGAATCAAATTAAAGTTATTATGTTTATGCCACCCAAATAAAAACAGGAACTTTATCACCTTTTCATGCAAATGATCTACAATAATAGCTCTAAGCATACTTCTGCACTTCTACAATATTTTCTGATGGTTCTGATTTTACTCCGTTCTGAACAGTAAGTGTTGTATATTATTTTTCTTGTGCTTCATTTGTATATCAGCACCAACATCTAATGAGAATGGCAAATTGCATGACCGTCTTCATTAACTATAGGTAGACCAACCTCTTACTTTATTCTTGGCTCCTGAAAAAAAAAAGGGATCATTCCGGTGCCTTGGTCCTGCATACATAGTGGAAGGAGGATCGGATGTTGTGGTCTTCTCTCGTATGTGTAGTGGTGTCAACCTTCTGGGACTTTGTTCTCATGCTATTTGAATTACTGTTTTCTTTAAACTAAATAGCAATGATGCTTTTGGCGTAAATCTTCTGTTTCGTTGTTATGTTCCCGGGTGTTTTGTTCCAGGCTGAAGGAAGAAGACGACCCGTGAACCGGGTTCGGTTCAATGGTCATTCAAGAACGGTTTGCAAAAACAAAAAAGATCCAACTGAACCGGGTCCGGTTCAATAAGTTTAATACTTGAGAAAAATTCAATAAAATCACAGAATATATCTGGAACAGTATGGGTATCTATTCCAAGTTTTAAGATAGGAAAAAAATCCCAATTTCAAGGAAATGACTATTTTACCCTTGTAACTAAGTAGTAGTTTATTTACCCGACTTCGGGGCTCCGGTTCAGGGGCCTATGAGTTGGGTTAAAAATTGAGAAAATTCTCAGTAAGAGTTTAATAAGTAAATTAATTATAAGCCAAATCTCATAGTGAGGAAAAAGCCCAGAGAGAGGTCAATTTACCATTTTGCCCTTAGTATTTATCATAAACCATTAAGACAACCTGGGTCGGTTCACAGGGTTCACGATCCCGTCACATGCTAGGAGAATTACACAAAGTCTATGAAGGCCAGTAGTACCCTTGAGTTTAATTTGGGACCCATTGAATGCCATTAAGGCTTTAAACCAAATGACAGAAATACCCTTTGAGTGGACCCGCCCACATTCTTGTGAAGGGAAGCGCGGGTCAGTTTGAGAGTGAAGCCTTCTGAGAAAATTATGACTTAAAATAAATAAAAGGGTAGTGAGATGACCAAATGAACCAAAGGAGGGTAGCATACCCCATGTGGTGGAATTACCATAATGGCCTTTGGGGGCAATATGTTTTATTTCCACTGAAACGAATAACCTAGCAACCGAGCGTTAGGGTGCCCTAGAATGACATTAAATGACTTCAAAAGGAAGGGGTGTTGACCAGTAAAAGACATGAAGACCTTGATAGGTCACACTGTCATAGGAAAGAAGGGGAATAACCATAATTCTCAAGGTTTAATGCAGCGTGTTACACGTGTTTACAATCGAGTACAGCGATTGACTAGAGTGTTATATATGTAACTCGCGGGAAGCATTAGAGTTATATACACTTTCGGGCTTGGAATCGCTGGGTCCTAGCCCTACAAATGAGTGCAATGGGCCTTCGTTATTATTTATGCACTTGTATATTTGCATGTTATTTATGTTGCTTAATCTACTGCATGCTTTTGTTATTGATGTGTTAAGTTGTATCAGTACACTAAGGTTAATAAAGACTAATCAAGATATATTGGTTATTGGTTTGTGGGGAGAACACCTAATCAAGGTAAAGACTAAAATACCTCAGAGGGGTCTGGAACTAGTTCATACAGTGAACAAAGCCTTTGACCTGATAATTTGCATTGGTTGATGAACCGATGGCATGTCTCGAGTCGTAAACCTTAGTCTAGAAGGGACTAATAGGGTTTGGGATAATCATTCAAAATCCTGTCTTATAGATGAGCAAGATAGGGTTCAGAATGATTTCCTAAGTTTTAGCTCTATTGAGGAGCCGCTAATTTGACCGTGTAGTTGCACCTCCCCATTGGAGGGAGTTCCTTGTGAGCCGGGCTCACTGCAGATCTATTGAGGATCTTTTAGTATACACGCAATTAGGGTCACTGACATCCTGCTTGGTTGGCGTCTCTGACCACTTCTATTCAGGTGCAGTTGTGGGCCATGCCCTTCCACTCCAGTTAGGTCCTTATGGGCTAGGTTGGGAGATGACACTTCCTGGTGGATCCCATGGGCCTGGTGGATTCCAGGGTGTTTCGTTATCGTTTATCACTTAGGTTGACATCTGATGAGTCTGTCTAGCATTGAGATTAGATGGGGATATTAATTATCGAACAATGGTTCGAGAGATAATTAATAACATTGATTGATATTGCTTGTTTAATTAGAATAAGTGGAACAATTGAAGGACTTGCATAAAATGTAGGTTGCTGGAAAATACTTATGCATTGCATGTGTGATGCTATGCTTCTGAGTATAGTGTAGTATTAGGCAGAACTATGTCTGGACCCGATCTTGTTAGAAACATTAGAGATGTTGTCTGATGAGTACATAGGCAACTAACATCGGGTGATGTTGGCCTGATCCGAAAAATATTAATAAAACCTTTTGTTCTTTGGAAGCTCTTCTCCTGTAGGCGAAGATGCTCCATTATGGTTGTGGTTGTTATTTGGTTTGCTTTGTTGCAGATTCTCTAGGCGACGACAAGTGAGACCAAGGCGGGCAAGCACAACAGGTTTTCACGTTTTTGCAACTCCGATACATAAGTGTACCTTAAGCGTGAGAGTTAACTTGTTATTTATTTTTAGACGGGTGATAGACTTGTACTTAGATGGATGAGCTAGTCTTTATGAATTTTTAGACGTTAAATAATATCATATGCTTTGATATTCGTATTTATAAACCCTAGTTATCATGACCTGGATATTTAATCGAAGGGTTTGTTTTATATTTAAAGAAAAAAAAATCTCGCTACTTACTATTCGTGCTATTTAAAAATGCTTTTAAAAATCCGGGTTGTGACACATATCCTGGATAGCTTTGATTTGAAAGTGGAAAATTTGGAAAACTGCTCCTTTTAAGTCCTTAGCATTCTGATTTTCTTTTCCTTCTTGTTTTTGTCTTTGGCATGATTGTCTTGTATCTTGGGGATGGGAGGATAGCTTATGCTTTGTAATTCTTTTGTATCTTCTCCTTCTTCTTGTTTAATGCAAATTTCTCATTTACCAAAAAAAAAAACTATACTTTTCATGTGTTCATAGTTCACAGTGATACTGTTTTACATAGAAGTGTAACTTTCTTGCATACAGTTCTTGTAAGAACAAAAAAATTGTTCCTCCATTCAGCGTGCATCCAGTTATTATATTTTTTGCAACTATGATTGATCATATGTAATACAATTACTTCATTTGACAATAATTTTTGCTCAAATTTGTCTTTATGTTTTGTACTTCTACCTATAGCTTGTCTTTTTTTAATAAGTTTCTCTAGGTTGTCTATAATGTTGTGCTAGGACTGTGGAATTCTGTGTTAAATGAAGTTAGATGCTTTTCATGGAAAATACTTTATTGTTTATGTGAATGGTTGATGCTAATAGCGTAGCAGTAACTGCATATTCCTCAAATGTGAGCTCCATATCTCTATTATAGATTTTATGCGCTCCCCAGTTGGCTGTAGCCATATAATTGTTTAAAAAAATTAGTTTTGAAAAGGATGTACTAGACATTGCTTGCTTCAAATGGAAGTGGAAATTCTAATCAACCAAGTTAATGTTCTAATAATGTTACTTATATCTACTATCTATCACAATAATTTCATGCACCAAGTTAATGTTGCAGAAAGAGTTGGTTTTGGGTCGATCTTGCTTTTGTTCTTTCCTTATTGTTGAGGCCAACGTTTGGTTTTATCTCTATACACAAAATGACGAGGCTAGACCCAGCAACATCATACAGGAGCTAACAAGATGAAACAAATGAAGGAGATATTGGAGAAGTGGTGCATGGAGATGTTGAATCAAATGTAAATGTGCAAGAAGAGAAAAGATAAGAAATAGATCAAGAAACTAATGTATCATTGGCACTGAGAAAAGAAGTGTAGCTCGGGTCGAAAAGGCTGTAGTGAAAGGAAAGGGAAAGAGGGTTTCTAAATAGGCCTACTCACAAAAAATAGAGACATTGTTAGTTGGATTCTTCTGAACTTTTACTATATTAGTTTACTAAAAAACATTTGTTCTTTGTAGAGAGACTTTTAGTTTAGTTGCCTTACTGCTTCATTTGTGATGGTAGTGTGAAAAACACTTGCTATATAGAGCTCTTTGGAATGGTTTTTTACTATGCATTTGTTAATATCAAGTAATATTTATAAGTTGCTGGGTCAACACGATGATTATGTTGATGCCAATGAGTATATGTGTTTTCCTTGTTCTAAGACGCTTGATTTTCATTGAGCCACAAGTTAGAATCCCTTTCATGTGTTTGTGCTAGCTGCATATACTTTTTGTCGTTTTGAATGCTCACAGAAATTATGAGAATATTTTGGTACTAATCACATTTTTATTCTTCTTTTCTAATGAGTTACTGCATTTCAACCATTCTTTGAAGCATTTACAAGTTAGTTATTGTATTAACTGCACAACAATGAACATCTTGTCTTGACAACTTTGTGCTATAACAATGAAATTAGTGCTCCATTTTATTGGTTTGTTGTGCTTTATTTACAACAACATAGTTCCCATTGAGTGCTTTAATATCCGATGGGGTGTGCCCCCTACCAATTGTTGAACAAACATACAGATACCCCACGTCCCTATCAAATCCATTAATATCTAGTGGGAGGTACTCCTGCCAACCATTGCACACACATTCGACAAAGCATAGTCGTTGTCGAGTGTTTTAATATCTGGTGGGGGGTACGTAACCCTCGACAAAACACAAATAGGAACTCTTAAAAGTTACTATCTGGGTTTTGTCGGGGGGTGCACCTGCCAAGTGTTAGACAAACATACGGGAAACTCACATGCTTGTCAAATGCATTAATATCTGGTGGAGGGTACCCTATATAATCTCTAATTTTATTTTATCTTAATTCATTAGAATTGTGTGAATTTGTGTGGTTTTGCTTGTATGCCCATTTGATTTAAGTTTAGGGTTATGGTTTAGTTAATTATGAATTTAATAAGGTTTAATTTTATTTGTATAAGTACTAGTGTTAAGCTTAATTTATTCAAATTTTATTGATTTAATGGAATTTTTAATTAATTTTCCTTAATTAACGCGTAGACCCCGCTGTGGATCCTACATCCATATTGGATGGCGTGCCACCCATTTGACCCTATAATCTTATATTATTTTATTTAAGTGGGTTTGTGTGTGATTAAATTTATTTGTAAGCTAAAAATAATCTTAATTAGCCACTTAGGGCGTTTAACACTATTTTCCAGCCCAACAGTTTTTACACTCAGCCCAAAAGCCTTACTATATAAGAAAACCCTAGCCTATTAGCCAAATGGGGAAGGGCAGTGTTAGAATTTTTAATTTTTTTAATTTTGGTCTTAATTACTTCTATCTTCATTTCTCCCATTTTGATTCTTAATTTTCTACAATTAAAAATCTAATTTTTAATTTCTATTTAGAACCCTATTTAAGTGATTTTTATTTTCAACCTAAGGATATTCTAGATCTATCCATTTTCAAGTTGATATGAGTCTATTAACTAATTTTAAGTAGGTTTAACTAAAGCTCAAATTTTTGGGTATGATTTTTTGAGGATTGAAGCACTTTCGTGGATTTAAAGGCTTGTTAGAGGTAAGAGGTTTTTTCCTTTGTGGTTTTCCTCATTGGAATGAATGATTATAGGTTTATTTGAGCTCTTGCTTCATTTTGAGATTGTGATTTGTTAAAATCATGTGATTTATAGTTATTTTCTTAATATTAAGGATGAAAATGATTAAATCCATCATGTTTTATGATAATTTTTTAATTTGTATGGAATTTTGTAATGTTTTCAGTTTAAATCCGGAAGGTTGAAGATGAACCACAAAAGTGAAATATTTTGACTGATCAAATGGGCTAACAACCATTTGAATGGCCAGACAACTTCAAATGGTCAGCCTTTCGAACGGGCTGTCTAGCCATTCGAAAGGCCAGATGTTTGAACGGCTTGTCAGGGCGTTCGAACGGATGTACTTCAAAATTGTGCAAATGGCCATTTTTGTAGATTTTGGACATTTCTTATTCTTTTCTCATAATTCTATTTGTTTATGACTATGATGAGTAATGACTACTTATAAATGCCACTTAATTGCTTGTGAACGATCTTTAAATTATGAGTTAGCTTAAGCATGATGATGACTATATTGTTTAGGTTTAGCATGATGTTATACTTGTCTTGAATCTGTATTTTGATGAGTACTTTACATTTATTCCATGATTCCAGTAAGATATGACCAGGATAAATTATGGATGACACATAACATTGATCATAAGTGATTCACGTTCCACATGTTTTAGCCTAAGTATGAACATTACTACGTATGTACACTCTTACACATGCTTATATGATTTTATTTGTCGCAAATAGACCATGTTTCATACACATGTGATTGATTAGAGTGCGTTTACCTTTGATTGTACTCATTTAATATTTGCTCACGTATGTATCATGTTGCATGCATTATATGAATGACCTATAAATGGAGATTAGTCATGATTAGCCCTGATTAATTGATTGGATGCAAATTGATGTCATTGGTTGCTAGATTGACTGCTTAGAGGTTTATCAAATTAGTTTTATGTCCAAAAGGATGAGTTTTCATTTTAAGTCCTTTGAGGATGGATTGTATCCCTAGGTTGAAAAGAGGAGATTTGCTATATGAGTAAAATTGATGTGTTATTTGGACGATGAGAATCCAAGCTGGTATGTTCATGTGCACTGGCTTGCTAGGGTATTTCCTAGTTAGGACTTACCCAAACTGCTCTAGTTTTCCTTTTTAGGAATTTGGATCTTCCTCGAAAGGGATTATCCTAAGTGAGTAGGGGGTATTTTCCTAATTAGGGAATTTACCCAAACCACTCTAGTTTTCTTTCTTAGGAATTTGGATCTTTTCCGCAAGGGAATGTCCCAAGCAAGCCGGTATTCTTGTTTTTTCAATTGTGAGACATTCACCTAGTAGTTGATGCATGTGTATGAATGATAATGCTCATTGACACAAGTTGTATAGGAACAATTACGCTTATATTACACATGGTGCGTATAACATAAATATAGTTAAACATGTAGGATGGAATGCGATATAATATAATTAATTGTGCAGGGTAGATGTGTATATTGAGATATGACAATGCGGGATGTGAATATTGATACTTGATATATGTAGGATGTGAATTCTATTGGCGGCAATTCCTCTGATCTATTTTGATTAACTTCTATTTCAAGTTCTATACTCGCTGGATTGGTGAAAGATTTGAGATGGATTTGTTGAGGGCAAGTTTCCTGGTTCTCCCAATCTGCATTGCACATTATCGTGTTAAAAAAATGCAAAATTAGGTGATATTGTATATTATGTTGATATGCATACATTTCAAGACGTATTATCTAAACCACGACATGGATGCATGTCGTGTTATTATATCTATGATGCAACACATAATTGCTCTATCACATGTGTATATCGTGTAATTACTAATATGATATATTGCAGTTCGTGTTTATAACTTTGCATGATATGATTCACCCTTAACACAATAAGTTCAATATTGTGGTCTCAAGTACATGAAATATACCAATTGTGTATAATCTAAAGATTCAATATTGTTACCGGACAGTTTCAAAGGTGAACTAAGTTTCATTGAATCTGGTATGAAATCCGACATTAGTGCTGGGATGAGCCATTACGACGGGTGATTTAGCTCTATTGACTGTCTGGTTCCTTTCAACGGAAGGTGATGGTGATTTATCACCATTGTCAGGCTGTTTCATCTCGGCATACAACGATAACACCTCCTTATTCGCCTTCTTATGAATGGAGAACACTGATTGAAGGTCCTCATCATCTTGTAATTCATATATCATGGATGATTAGGATGATGAAATTAAATACTTCAAACTAACATTACCATTAACGGAAAGTCGTGCTTTGACCTACCCCACCAGCTCGCTGAAGCTCACCGACGGATGAATGTTCATCAACCATGCCATTCCACCGATATACATGTTGTCATTGCCTAACTCTCCATTATAATGGATGCGAATATTGATCCTATCCATGTTCGGTGTGAAAGAATGATTCGTTTTTGCGAAATGCCGCTTTTGGAGCACTCACACAGTGTTTGCAGTCTCAACGAACACTTTTTTCTTGTTCATCGACTCTTGCTGGTGAGTCACCGCTAGCGAGTTCCATTCACCACCGATGACTCATAGCCCACCAGAACAGCATAGCACTATTCCGTTGTGCATTTATTACTATGAACATTTAAACATGATATAGTGGAAACCTAAGGGTATTTTGGTCAACAACTAGGTCATATGGCATTTCCGTTTAAAATCCAGGGAATATGGAATATTTCATTCTTTGGCCAGGCAATATGGAAAAAACTCTTTACTTTCATTAAACTACTCCGCTAGATGCTACAAATAAATTTGCCTGAGCCATAATTCTACAGATTTGGTGAATTTGAGCAGCAAGTCGCTAACAGTGAAAATGAAAGTTAAACCCCAAAATAAATTCATGAATAGCTAACATAATAGGATCTACTTTGTAATTATTTATGCAGCACATTTTCAGGTGAAAATGAAATTAAATATTTATTGATACCTCAGAAGAAGCTTCAAGACAGCATGTGAATTCAACCATGTTTAACTCTCAAACATCTTAGAATGATATCTCCAAAATACTAATCTTTGCAAAAGTATTCAATGACAAGATAAAAAATATCAAAGAAGGTGAAAAGCCAAAATTCATGGACTGACATGAAACAAAAAGTTGAGGCGCTTGGGTGTCTTAGGCAAACACACAAATATTATAAATACTAAATTGCATTGTCTAACAAAACTACATTCGCTTGAGCAGGCTATAATGGATCAAGTCCAACAAGAACCAAGAGTTTCAAAGAGAAATCAGAAAATCAAATTAAAAGGAAGATAAGTAAAAGACATCACCTTTGCACGCTAAGTGAAATCCTATGCATAATATACAAGCAAAGAGAAATCATACTAAAGGAGTCAAGGAAAAAAAATATGAATCAAATCACAGAGGAGTGTGGGAGCAGCAGTGAGGGTGGATATGAGGGCAAGGGTGGGGCTGAGGCAAGGCAGAGAGGAAGGGTGGTAGCTATTCTGGTAGCTTGGTCCAGTTGCCCAAGATCTGCATTTCCTATCGACTGTCTGCATCAGGTTTGGGAGACGAGGGAGAGGGGCTGGTGGCTGCAATCGCCGAGGTGGAGTGTCTCCTGTTTGTTGAGTTTTTTTTAAAGATCACTTCTAAATGAAGAGGAGGGAGAGGAAGGTCTGCACTTGAAGATGGAGAAGGGAAGGAATGGGCGATGTGGAGAGTGAAAGGATAGGGGAAAGAAGGGGGTGGAGAGGTGTAAGGACCCTCATCTTTAAACCGGTTTTGTTTTTATTTAATTATTGATTACCATGAGATTTACGTGTTTTCTGATCTTATTCGGTGATTTCATAAATAAATAGTGTTTGTGATGGTTTTAACCAAAATTAACTTCAATATTAGTGGTTTTAAGTGATTTTAAACCAATTGTGAATTTTTGGAATTTTTCGGAATTTTTACTATTTTTCCCAAAAATTAGGGTTTTGGCAGGACCCCTGTGGGCCCCACGGTCAGAAATTTTATTTTTGTGTTAAATGACCCTAGACATATACTTAAGGTCACACAAAAATTTTCAGAATTTTATTAGGCTTAATTCGTGCTTAAATTTGCAAAATAATCACTTTTAGCCTACTTTTCATATTTACACCCCAAAACTTACCTTTGCATACCCCAACCCTTACTATAAAAGGGCAAACCAGAGCCATTTCTATTTTTGGGAATAGGCTAAGGAAGGAGGGCTGGCCTAATCCCCACTTAGGCCCGAATTAGAAGCCGATTAAGGTAAGCTTACTCTAATTAAGCACTAATCCATGGCTTTTCTCTTAATTTCTTCCAAATCTACCATTTTCCCCTTGATTCAATTCGTTTTTGACCATCAAAAGCTACTGATTTGTGTTTTACTACAAACCCTAACATTCAAAATTCGATTTTTACTACCAACAAGCCCTAGATCTAAGGTTTAATTAGGGATTTCTTGGGTAAATCGATTTCTATTAGAGTTTAATTCAAACTCATTGTGTTTTCAAGGATTTCAAGAAGGGTGACTCTTCAATCCGAGCTTAATCAAGTGCTGAGGTAATGGGTCTTCGAAATCTCTGTTTATCCATGGTAAAACTCTTCATTTTTGGCTTATTTCGAAATGGTTTGCTTGATTTAGTGTGTTAATGGTAAGATTAGAAAATGGAATTATTTAATCTCAATTTCTTAGGGTTTTGTATTATTATGGTTTGGTTTGATATTCTGGAAGTCAAGGAGGACTTTTGATGATGTTTAGGGTGTTAGATGTGGATTTGAAGTGTTATCTATGGTGTTTCGGTTTGGATTTGCGAAAGGAAGAAGATGACTGTTCTGCCGTGTTGGCGATTGATCGGCCTTACAGGGCAATCGATCGGCTGAACTGAAATTTTCAAAATTTTGCGTGTAACCGATCGAACGGCCTGAAGGGCGATCGATCAGCTACACAGGAAATTGTATGTTGTGTGTATGATGCCTATTTTGATGATTCCACTTTAGCTTGCCAATTTTATGTGAATGTGGAGTGTTTTAAGCTATGTTAGGCTACTGGAAATGCATGCTATTGAGTTTATAGAGTTGAGACATATGCTTAGAGATGGTGGGATGACTTATGTTTTGTGGCATGAAGTTGGAATCGTTATCTTGAAATTATGAACGGTTGGTTCCCTTTGGATAAGCATATATTTTCAGTAGGACTACAATCATTGTTGGACTGATTTGTCATGATAAATTGTGATTAATGGTGTGTGAATGTTGGTGAATGCCATGACTCAATGATGAAATGAGTGATGTTATAGGTGTTTAGCCTTTGTGGTTGAGTTTTTGAATCTAGCTATGATTTCAACGATTCTTCTACTATGATTTCCACTGGAATTCATGTTTAGATAGAAATTCACATGTGTAGTGTGGTAGTGAGTTGATTTTCAAACATGTTGATATGCATTATGTGGAAGGCTTCTACTAGTTACACACACACATGTGGGGGTTAAATGATGATGTTGAAGCTTAATATTGTGATTATGAATGATGCATTAGGGGCTGGTGAGAGCACTTATCATGATTAGGATTCATGTATGCTTTGCCCACGCATGTACCATGCTGCACGCATCATGAAAATGGATTTCCAATTGAGGCTTCATCGTGATTAATCGAATTTGACCGATTGGATGCAATGTGATGGAATTGTGTGTCGGGTTTATCGGTCGTGGATTAATCGCAAGTTGATTGGTCCGAAAGGACATGTTTTGATTTGAAGTTCCTGTGTGGAACGATTTGAAGTTCCTGTGTGGAACGATTTGAAGTTCCTGTGTGGAACGATTTGGAGTTCCTGTGTGGAACGAGTGCACTCCCCGGGTTGAGTCTTGTTAAATGGAATGATGTGGGGACGAGTTGTGTACTTGTCTTGCGGATATGTGAGAATATTTTTATGTGTGTCATCTGGACCCTGAGAATCCAGTGTGGTATGCCGTGTGCACCCCGCTACCACGTGTTCTAGGGTTCTCTGTGTGAGAACTCGGGCTCTTCCCTCCGCAGGAGATGTCCCCCGCGAACACCCCTGCTCTAGATTCTCTGTGTGAGAATGGGACATCCTTGGCCAGGATTGTCTAGGGCGACCAGTATTATGGATTGACAACCCCGATCTCTTGAATTCTTGTGTAGAATTTTGTACCATGACACGCCTTCGTGGCCTTGTCTATGCTCCCGTCTGTGTGACGTTAACGTGTGATTACTCCTTGATGGAGGTGGATTGTGATGACATTATGCATGTGGGGATATGTATGTTAGAGATACATCCATGCTTGTTGATTTTGATGTTATGCATGTGGAATATGTATGTTAGAGATACATCCATGCATGTTGATTTTGATGTCATGCATGTGGAATATGTATGTTAGAGATACATCCATGCAGGTTGTGATGCTATTATGCATGTGGGAATATGTATGCTAGAGATACATCCATGCAGGTTGAATTATGCATTATGATGCAGTGTTAGGTGATATGAATGTGTGATCAGAAAGTGATGCACCATGTAAATCTTTGATCTGAACGATCTCATTTCTAAGCTATCGTATTTTCTACGTTGACAGTGATATTAAAACCATTGCTGAGTGTTAAAACTCACCCCTCTTTTGTGTTTTGATTTGGGGCTGTGTGGTGCGACATGCAGATGGACAGGATTGCCTCTTTGAGGAAAGGTCAGAGGTAGCTTGGGTGTGATGATGGAGATCGTTGAGTGACTTACCTGCGTTTGTTTCATGCTTTATGTTCGAACCTTTGTGTAGGGTTCTTGTTTTGGATTTATGTCATATACTACAGTTGGGATGATTATGACTTATTTTGAGCCGGTGTGGGCTTTACTTAACTAAGTTTGTGGGTTTGAGATTGTTGTTTACTTTGTGATAAGCAACACCTTTTTCTTCCCTTTTATTTACTCTTGCTCAAAGGATTGTGCGCACTCCGTGTTGCTGTTAATCGCCCGTGGTTAGGGTTAAGTCTTCCGCTAGAATCGTTTCTCAATTTTCACTTCGTCGCCCCCGCGCGCTTGACCGGCCCCTGGACCGGGTTCGGCTCGGGTCGGGCATCGCCGGGGCGTGACAAGAGGTGAGCGGTAGGGGAGGCAAGATCAAGGGGGTGGGACGGGCGACTGCCAGGACGATGGAGAGGAAGGGGAGGGTCAGAGCGAATGGGAAAGGAAGAGGCAGGGGTAATTTAGGTAAAATGGGATTTTAATTAAGTTAGAACATGACACGATTGGTTCTCTCTAGCGCCTTATTTGATTATGACCTAATGGTTCTGATTGTCTTGGCTCAGTTGGCCTATTATATTTTCAGAAGAAGAAATTATCGACCCAAACTATGTTTTTATTCATTAATACAATAAAACCATGAATTGACTCAGAAAACCGCAAAACACCCAAATTTCACTGAAGTGGACATTATATTCAACACATGTTATGAAAAATCGTGAAGAAAATCTAAAACTACAACAATTTAAGAAGATTTTAACTTTAAAAATCCATTCGACCTTAAAATAGGAGCGTCGCCTGATTCTCCAACATCCCCCGCTCTCCCGGTCATCCACTGCTCTCTTCTCTAGCCACAAGTCTCCCTTTTTTACTCCTTCCCTTTATCACTCTGCTTCTAATCTTTATATACTATCATAAATACCTACAAAATTAGAAACTGATTAAGCGCCTTGTATTCCAAAGTAACTACATGCATGCAGTTACCATTTGTGGTTCCATCAACATGTTGATTAGTACCCATGGAAATTTTATGAGCTCGTCAGCAAGTCCATCGGCACATTGATGGGTCATTGATGACGAATAATTTTAGATGAGGTGTTACATCCGACCCCCTTGAAAAATAATTTTGTCCCCAAAATTTGAAAGGGAAAAACTTTTGATTGGTCAAATTTTTATAAATCTAAATCTCAAAATTTTAATTTTTAGCCCATCGACGCTTTGGTGGATTCATCAACAAGTCGATGGTTCATAAGTTTTTTTTTAAAAAGTCACGTGTGGTGACTCAAGCATCAACTTCCTTTGTCAAGTATTTAAACCGAATGGTACCAACGACGAACACGATTCACATTTTTTGATTTACAAGCTTCCATCAGTAGGCCATCGACATGTTGATGGTCACTGATAGTGCTTTCTATCTTACTACCAATGAGATCTTCGACATGTCAAAGGTTCATCGACAGCATTTCTGGTATGTTTGTCGGTGGGTTCACCAATATGTTGAAGGGTTACTGATAGTAACTCGATTCTTTCATTCGTAAGTTCATTAACGCGTCAATGCTCTACTGATAGTACATGATAAATTTTTCCTTAAGAGAACTTTTTACTTATACTTAAGGATTTTCATGTCTTTTTAGATGACAAGGACAAGAGGCCCTTCTCCTCTGCTACTCCCCCTCATTCCTCACTTGCTTCAGCCGAGTATTCTCAAAGTCTAAGGGGAAGTACAGACTCAAGGGAAGGAGGCTCTTCCCCCTTAAGCTTATTAACAGAGTTAGACCATGGCCCATATCCACTCATCCATTGAGGTGCTTCACTCCAGACAATAGCGGAAAAGTGGAAGGCCCAAGTAGCTCAACGAGGGGCTCTCTCCAAGAAGGGTAAATGTGGTGCTTCCTCCTCCAAACCAAAAAAACCTATGGCTCCTCTGCCTACCTCTTGCCCTAAGGTTAGGCCTGTCAGAGGTAAAAGCTCATGCCTACTACTTCTCCTGCTACCCAAGAGCTTCCACTTCTTCCACTCGTGCTGCCACTAGCCCTCCACCACCAACGGTTACCACTACACCTCCATCCTCTTCCGCCACAGTAGTCGTCCCTCCTACGCCAGCTAGAACAACCTCTGCTTCCATGCCTTCTACCAGAACTACCCACCTACTACCACAGTAGCAGAACCAGCTGCTACCACAACGAAATTATACACTTCTCCATCATCCAACCATCACAGTTCAAACTCCTCTTCGACAGCTTCTTCCGCTTCTGCCTCCATCCCTCTCTAGTTTGATGAGGTGAACTAGAACTTCAACATGGACCAAGGGTGGAGACCAATCATAGCGGAGCCACAAGTCGATACATAGATTGATGAGTGCCTAGCCATCATCTGGGATAGACTTTTTGCCATTCGTGCTGAGGTTCTACTCTCTTGGGGTGGTGATGTCATTATCTCTAGGTTCTATGAAGTTCATGGAGCTATGCGAGACATCACTTCTGGAAGGTTGAAGTTCAACCTCTCCATCGAGGGCTCTTTTCACTACATGACCATCCACCAGTCCTGTCAGAATATGGGGATTCTAGTTATCTAGATTCCAGAGGCACAATCTTCTTCAATCTCTCTTGAAGATTGGGAGATGATCATTCATGACTTGTGCATCAGTCATGTGAACTAGGTTGATTATAATGTTCTCCCTGCTTCTCAAATATATCCCCTCTTTTGTGTGTACCACTGGATTTTCATTTACAACTCATATCCATGGAAGGGAAACACTACTTAGTTAACTGCTTCCATGGCAATAGCCATCCACTACAACCACAACTGCCATCCATTCTAATTGCCCACTTACATCATGCAGTAGATTACTAAGTTTGCTCACCAACCTCGAGTGAAAGCCTACCCCTTTGGCTATCTAATGACTTAGATAGCCACTAATTTAGGTTTTCATTTCGATGGTTCCCTCCCATATGTTGGTCACAACACCTTCACTTGTAAGGGCGTGCAGAACTTACACCTGGACTTCCTCTCTCGCCATCAAGGTCCTAGGTGGCTTGAGGATAAACCCAGGCCCATCCTACTATGGCAGGGACTACCCTAGTAGCCACCACCGCCGCAACATGAGGGGCAGCAAGAGCAAGAGTAGGAGTATGCTACCCTAGTTCACCACCACCTCTAGTTGTTGCCACTGACCCAACTTTCTTAGAGGTGATCGAGGAGATGCGAGAACCTCTATCTGAGTTCATGGATATCAATACTCAAAGATTCCATTGTCTATCCAAAGAGGTGAAATACATTTAGGAGTGTGAGGTGCATTTGAAGCTTGTTGCTCGATGCACCCGATTAGGAATAGATTTTCCTCCATCTACTCCTTGCCCTTAGGATTACTAATTTAATTATTTTCTTTAATTTTGTACTATTTTAAGTAAGACAATGTAATGGAAAATCGTTTTCTTTTAAATGTAAAATCTTTGATAAAATACATTCCAAACATTGCAATACATTAAAGCATGAATAAAATTATAAAAGGAAAAAATAAAAATTGATACCTATTCCCTCTATGTCAAAATTGAATTCTAATCATCCTATTCCAATCTAAAGGAAACTCTTCCTCTGGGTCTTCCTCTAAATCCTCCTTCTCTGAATCTTCTTCTAGGTCTTCTTCCATATCTAGATTTATGTACTCTGAGGAAGGTGATCTATCCCTTAGAAGGTTCTCTTCCCTTCTTTGGTGGACTCTTGCCACATCCTTAGCAAACCTAGCATTTGCCGGATGTACTTGGTTCGTAGTTTGAGCCATCCTGTTCTATCACAAAAGAAAATTCTAATACTTAATAATTAGTTTTTCATGGCCATTAATCTTTCATAATTTAAGATATCTTAACAAACCACTTGTGAATTTACCCTATCAGTCTCCCTGATACCAAGTTGTCACATCCCCAATTTCTAGGTATAATTTTTTTGTGAAATTCATTTTGTTCCTTCTCTTCAAAAGAAAAAATCCTAAATCTCGCCCATCCATCATGTTTGTTTGAGCGGTAAATTATATGAAATAATTTATTAAAATAAAGAATTGGGGGCATGAGTATCATCTATCTTCGCAATCATTTGATTGTGATATAAATAATACTAATAAAAATTTATATAACTATTATATTAAATTATTCACAAGACCCACAACTTCAAAATTGTCTGCTAACAAAATCTAAACTTATAAAAGATAAATGACAGACTCACATGCTTAATCAAACCTAGCTAAAGTATCTCCATAAATGTAGAGGAAATCTTCACTTCAACTATGACCTTCACATATCTTCGAGCCTAGACCCAAACACCTACACCATAAAGGAAGATGAGTATATTGAAATACTCAACATGATAGATATACTAAAGAAACATAAAAATTCGATCAACATATTGTGGAATTCTTGTTGGGAAACTAGTTAATTCATCATCAGACAAATAATATATATCTTTCATGTTATTCATTCTATTTGTAAGAAAAAAACCCTTCTCGAAGGTTCTCTAGACATGATGACCTCATCAAGGAGTATTGCACTCCTAGCTATTGGGCCATTGCATAATGAGCTCAATGCTTTGAAGTATGCCTCTCCCAATCCACACTATGAAGTAAAGGCTCACTAGGGCTCATGGACCCTTAGGTTGAGATTTTGACTTTCCATGGTTATCGAAACCTCCTGTATTACGTAATGTAGGACCAGTTATCTTTTAATATTCTAGTTCATTTAAACATGACTCTCAGGCTAAGGAAGCAGTTCTACATAACTCCAATTTTAAGAGAGTCAGGAGACATTGGTCCTTTTTAATACAAACCTCCTTTTGTCGACATGGATAAAGACTGACTTTTAGAGCTGAGGCACCATGGGTGCCTATGACCTTAGTTACTGTATATATTGTCTTTTGGGTACCCCTTCATCATAATCAATTGTTTCATCCACATGCATTGGGGATTCTAACCTATCTGGATAGTGACTTTTCATCCACATCACATATCACACGAAAAATAATGCATTATTAATTATAAGTATTATATAATACATTAGTTATAATCCTAATAAAATTCAAAATCATATAATCTATCAGCTGCCTTACCGGCATGTCGATGTCCCCATCGATGACCATTGGTGAACTTATCGACATGTTGAACCCTGCCAATAATGACTTTAAAGTCTATCGATAACCTCAAGGATGGGATGCTGGCATCACTGATAACCATTGGTGAGATCACTGATGCGTCTAACCTTACCTAGAGAATCTATCGGTGAGCTTACAGATGGATCGGTACCCTCACTGATAACTATCGGAGAGTTCATTGATGAATCAACTATCATCTACAAAGTTGTTAATCTTCATCAGTGACTTCACTAATAGGTTGGCAACCTCACCAATAACCATATGTGAGATCACCAATGTGTTGAGTGTCACTAGTAGAGATATGAATATCTATCGGTGACTTAATAGATGGGTTGGCACCCTCATTGATAACCATCGGTGAGTTCACTGACACATCGAACCCTACCAAAAGTGGAACAACACTATTGTGTCATTATCACCGATGTCTCATCGATGCGTCGTTCACACTGCCAATGAGCAAAAACCACATGCCTGCAACGCAAGCGTGCATGAACACTATTCATCCTTTTTTCGTCAGTGTTACCACGGACACATCAATAACTTCACCGATGATCAGAATCATGGCCAAATGATCTCTTTTGTTTTGAAAAACTATACACACACATGTATATATACACACACACACATTGAAAATCTTTCACAAAAGAAGAAATCATTGACCCAAAATATAGTTTTACTCCTTAATATAGTAAAAACCACCAATTGACCCAGGAGACTACAAAGCACCCGAACTTCACTCAAGTCAACATTATGTTCAACACAAGTCACGAAAAAACATGAAGAAAATCTAAGACCATCAATTTGAGAAGATTTTAAGTTCAAAAAGCGACCTGACCTTGAAACAAGAGCATCACCCAATTCATTAGCATTCCCCTCACTCTCAGTCTTCCATTGCTCTCTTCTTAGGCCATAAGTCTCCCCTTTGGACTCTTCTTCCCCTTCTCACTCCATTTCTAATCCTTAAAAATTATCTTAGCTACCCACGAAATCTAAAACTATTTAACCACCTCATATTCCGGAGTAACTGCATGAATGCAGTTACCGTAGGTGGTTCCATTGACATACCAATGAGTACGATGGAAATTTTATGAGTTTTATCAGCGAGTCCATCGACACATCAATGGGTCACTGATGATGAACAATTTTAGAAGAATATGAGGTGTTACATGTCTGGTCAAGGCTACCCTTGCCTGGGCTTGCCTAGCCTCGGTGAGGGCAGCAAGGCAGGGGTCAAGCCTCTAGCCGCACGGTTGTCAGAGGCTTGGAGCATCTGTTCATGCAACCAGGCAAGAAGCCTAGTGGCCTTTGGCAGTCACCAGGCATGTGACGGGCATATAACATGAATGCTATGTTAGAATATGTATGATAGGAATATCAATGCAATGGTCAGTGTATGTTATGCTATATGAATGTGGTACATGTACAACTTGTATGAGAAATTGTTTATGTTAGAAACTATGTGTGATTTACATGACTTGATATTTTGTGGTTATTGTATAAGATCTTCATGTGTAATTTAATACTCAAAACTCTATATAAAATAGGATGGGAATGAGATGCATCCTAACATGCAAATAAGATAATATGTTGTAATTAATTGAGTTATAGACAACATGATGTTTGTAAACATGATATGATGACTTCTCCAGCCCCGACTAAGTTCATAATATAGAAAGTTCACATAGCAGTTCAAAATTGTTTTTAAATTTTTTTAGCTCAAGGGCTTTGTGGGAAGAGTTGAATGTATAGCCTTTAGTGTTGGTGCCGAATGAATATGGGTAGTCCAGTAGATGGCTACTTTCTTGAGGTACTTGGGACAACCAATAGAAATATTTGATTAAATGAAACTGACATGTAGGTATTCAATTTTCATTTGGAAAGTAGGAATGCTTCTTAGGTTGAACCTATTAAGCCCATTGACTAAAATAGATTAGTTTTCAATGAATAATATTATATAGTATTTTTTGTCCCATTGTTGCATGAGCATGATGTTTATAATATGATTTAGTACATGCATGACATATCTCATGATTAACTTATTTAAGAAAAGTAACTGGTATTGCATTTCATCCTATGATATGACACATGTAGTTGCATCTATCATATTCATAGGGATAGTGTTGCATGTGCACGATAGTTTAGTATATATTTGGAGTAAGCCTATTGAACTTTGGCTCATGGGTACTTTTTGTCTACCGCATGTAATTTGTATGCACAAGTATAAAACAATTTATTACAAGCTAGCTATGTATACTCAACTGAAACTTAGGGATCTCATGCCTCAAACTCATTGCCATAGTTCTTCAAGACTATTATTTGTTCATTTTATTTATAGGTAATTTTATTTAATAATTTCTCATTATCTAGGGAACTAGATCGTGACATTATCTATTTTATCAATTGAAATATTGAAGTCCAATATTTCCCTATTATTTATAGTGAAAATAGTAATAGCCTTTAACATGGTAGAACATAATGGGGCCATGACATGGTCCCACACAATAAGTTCATAAGATAATGTTCATACAATTGTTGGGACCACAATATAATGAGCCCACATGATGGTAGACCCACAATATGGCCGACTTATAGCCCACAACATACAGGACTATAATATGATGGACATGTATAACACATGCAACCTACAACACATGGAGTCTAGAAAAGTTAATCGATAATTGAGGATTCTAGATGGGGAATAGGAAAACATATTCAATAGTAATTTTTTTAATAACTTGGTCTACACACATGAGCTAACTACCATACTTAGGCATAAATACAGCTGGCACACACACATGGACTTAGACTCTCTCTAATATATCATTTGCTCAATAACTCAAGGACTTGTCACTGAAGCTCCCCATGCTCCTTAGGACTCATCTTACAATGTGGAAGATTAGGGAGTATAAATTCTTATACTAGGTTAATCTGATATTGAATGTCTCTAAAGAGTAGTAATCCATCGAGTAGGGACTGTGGAAAAATATCCCAAAAGTCCTCCACCAAAGGTTAAACCTTTTGGGGAATATACTCACCTTCATTAACCTTCTTAGACACCAAAGCATATACTATATCATCCTCCTTTATTTTCTCAATAAACTTTTTCCTAGACAAAAGAGTTGCTTCTTTCTTGCTTTTGGGCAAAAACATTTCATCCTTATAGCAAACAAGAACAATTTTACTATTATTCCAAACAAAGTTATAGGTATCCTTATGGCCATCATGTATTACACATCTATCATATGCTAAGGGCATCCAAATAGTAAATGACATGCATCCATAGCAATAACATTACATCATATCTTATCCTTATATGTAGAACTAATAGTGAAAGAAACTAAACATCATTTAGAAATGTGTACCTCACTTCCTTTCTTCAACTAAGAGATTTTACATGGATATGGATAGAGTTTAGTGCTCAGCTAAAGCTTTTGAATTGCCTCTACAGCCACCATTTTGTCATAGCATCCCCGAATCAATCACAAGTAGACATACCTTGCTTCCAATGGTACAAGGGTATGTAAAATGTTGTGTTTTAGCCAACGATCACCCTCAACCTTCCATTATCTCCTCTTTTTGTTCCTCCTCATCATATATGGTAGTATAATAAAAAATAATGTCATAAACATCGGTAATCAAATTCAATAAATAATCCTTTACCCATTTGGTTATTTGAGGACAATCCGCCGTTATGACCCATTCTTCCACATTTATAGCACTTTGAGAAAACACTTTTAGAGGATTTGGTGCTGTTTTGAGTGCCCTGTAGTGTAGTTTTAGAAGTGCTCTACACATTACTAGAATTGGTGGTGGCCAGGGTGGTAAGAGATGTGCCTCTGCCCTCTGGTCATCCCAAAATGGCAGCCAATGGGGCCTTGTGACTTCTCTAAATAAAGCACTCTAGAATGTTCCTCTAATAAAAAAAAAGTTTGAAATAAATTCAGGTCTCTTTAAGATTTTGATGCATACCTCCAATTTAACAAGACACAAGTTGCTCCTCTAATTTTGTCAAGTCTTTTAGTGTATCAATTGGGAGAATTCTTTGATGTACTCATCCATTGTCTTCGATCTTTGATGTAGATCATGTAATTGCTGATACATTACTCAGACAAATTTGTATGGTAGAAAAGCTTGCCTCATGTGCTTCTTCAACTTTTCCTGATACATTACATGGCTTTGATTGACACAAGTTGGGATTTTGGCAAGCAACAACAGCTACTTGAAGTGCCAACTGTTCAACCTATCGTGACAACTTTGCTACTTCATCATGATAATTGATCCCATCCACACCATGGTATCTAGGTAACAAGTTGGACCTACGTGGGCCACCAACTAATGAATGGATGGGATTTATGGGATTCATGTCACTCAATGATTCTGGCTACATGCGTGCACAACATTCTTCATCTGCGGTTTACTATAGTAACTGCACAGACAAAAAGGAAAAGTAATGGTGAAAGAAGTTCTCTCCTTTTCTTCATAAATATTTCAACAATCTTCATAATAATGGCTTCCATGAAAGAGCAAAGTTTCTATACAAGTCCAAATGACATAATTGTATATAAAATAAGTCCAACCTTAACTAACCAAACAGTAGCCAATCAAAAATAAAGAAAATAAGCTAGAAGAGGACTAAGTAAATAAATAAACATGAAATTGGGACTCCATGTAAGAAAACAACTAAGAAGAAAACAATCTGAAACCAAAATCTCATTCTAAAATGGAATTAAACTTATCTCGTAAACAAGCTACTTGATAGCTCGAAAGGCCAATCGATCATGCATTGGTTATGTGTGCATAATTCACTGGATCAATTGATCGAGCATGGCCTAATCAATCTCTTTGGGCCTCAGCTTTAATTGTCAATAAAAAGCAATAGGCAATCTATCACCTCTAGGGTCTCGCCTCTAGGGTCTGACCGAATGCTCAACATAAACTTGTGCATCTTCCTCCTCCAGTCCCATATCTCCATGTAGCTCATGGCTAGATGGTTTACATCAAAGATCGAGAAGGGTGAGAGATAGTTTAACCAATGATGGGTAATCAAGGAGAAAAAGTCTTCCTTGGGAGTTATGCAGTAGACATCGTGGGGCTTGTGGATCAGACGGAGGGAGATCTGAAGGTAAGGAAAATGGTCCTAAAAATATGAGAAATGACAATTCTTGCACAAAATACTGAAATTTTGGAATGCTTTACCCAATGACATGAACTTTGGTAAAACTTATGTGTTGGCCTCGGGACAACTCTTGAAGACTCTGAAGCAAAAAGGGAAATTTTCCTGGTTGTTTTGTACAATTTGATTAGGAAGCATTCAATGGAATAACTGGTGTGTGCATTGTAACTACGTTATTGATTCCAGGTCAACCCGGGCTGACCCGGTGGTTGAACCCGGTCGACCTAGCCCGGACACTCATATGGGATATAAGCAGTCAGGTCAATTTAAATAACTCTGAACTCAAGAGGCGATGATCAGCAATGGCTCACAATTGTGGAACCCACAACTCAAGATTAGAATAATGTTTGTCGAAGGCTCCCTAGAGTGATGTGCTATTTGCTTCTTTTAATTTGAACTCCTTCAGACCCTATATATTGAGAAAATTTTGCATTGCATTCATCACAGCTGAGTGCCTATTAACAAAAGGATGTTGGTGACTCCATTATGCACTTGCACTTGCACTTGCACTTGCATAGAATAATACTCCCTCCATCTTATATTAATAGCTATATTTGGAAAAATAGTGATTTTCATTGAGGCGTGAAACCCACATCTAAGAGGACAAAAAAGCCTACATTACTCTTTACCCAACCACATAAATTTTATAAAATGGAGCTATTAATATGGAACACACTTTTTTACCAAATGGAGCTATTAATTTAGGACAGAGGGAGTAGTTCTTTTGGAATGTACCAGCTGAACATGGGACTAGTTGAAATAATGAACCTCCTATAATTACATATGTTGAGTATGGGAACTGGCCTGGGTCAGTCAAACTGGGTCTGGTTGGACTAAGTCCTTGTTATGTTTTTGAATGTGTCCCCTTAGTACCCCATTTATTCATAAATTTGTGAAGGGGATTATGAGGTCCTTGGGTAACTGAGGTGATTATTTGGGTGCATATAGACTTATTCTATGTTTTAATGATCCAACGGAGGAGGTCGATGGGAACACCAATCTTAGTCGGTTATCATAAAATACACGACTAAAACATAATCCCTCTATCTCAAACTAATAGTTGTATTTAGTTTTTCAAATTTAAATTAACCATAATTTTTTAAAATATATTTGAATTGGTTAATTTTGAAAAATCAAATGGAGTTGCTATGTAGAATAAAGGGAGTTATTATGGAGAAAAAGAGATGTTTGATACACATGTAGTATACCTACAAGCATGCATATATATATTATTCCCTCTGTCCCATATTAATCCATTTAGTTTTTTAAAATGAATAAAATGAGACAATTGATGTTGGACAAAGGGAGTACTTTTTTTATAATGAAAGCATCTATTCCCCCCCAACTAATACTCAATACCCCAAAAATGAAAAAAATGATATTTTTTTACTACTGAGTACCCCCATAGCCCCTAATTATTTTACTATTGGCCACCCAAACATCCATACATTCTCTTCCCCATCTTCTTCGGTGCTAGCAGGCGGTGGCCAAAATTCAATAACTTTTTTTTCCCAATTTCCATACAAACATCTGGCTAGAGCAGTGGGCCAATGCAATAACCGGCCATGGTTGTGGCAGCTAGCAGCCAATCTAATTACAGCGGACAAAGTGGCGATGGCCAAATCCGGAAGAGCCTGCAACACCGTGGCCGCCACTAGCCCGCGCCAATAGCTAATGCCTGGCCATGGACAAACATTGGCCCAGGCCAGCGGCCATGGCGACTCCTAGTTGTGGCCAAAAGCTAACCCAGGCTAGTGGCCATGGCCACTGCGTTTTGCCATGGCCAGATGCTAGGCAGCCATGGTCGTTGCATATGGCCATGGCTAGATGCTTTGCGGCCATAACGAGTGTTTGGCCTGGCCCAAGATTGCCACCATGACTATTGCATTTGTTCTTGGCCAGATGTTGGTTGGCTTGCCCACAGAGGCCCTAGCCTAGCTAGGCTAGTGGCAAGCTTGGCCAGTCACGACTGGCCTACCACATGCGGCCGGACGAGTCATAGACCTAGTTGGGTAGTTTTGACCATGAATGGTCTGGCTATAAGCGGTCGTTGTTTGGTTGTAACTCTTCTTCATCGCCAAAGAAGAAGAAGATGGAAGATATTTTTTTAAAAATAAAAATATGGGTTACAAAGGTGTATTTTTTAGCAAATTTCTTAAAATATTTTGGCATTTACAAAGAGAAGGGGCCCTGATCAAATGCAGGGGAAATAGCACTGTTCTTTTTTAGTGGTTACAAAAAGTGGCCTACCTATTAGAAGTATCTTTGGATTCTTCTTTTACTTGGACTAATAAAAGTATTGGTTATAGAAGAATTATTTCTAAGATTGATAGAGCATTCTACAATGTTGATTAGATACATAGATTCTCGGATTGGTGGTGCGATGTCTTCTGTCAGAAGTTTCAAAATTATTGCCCTCTTTAGATTGATATTACTCTTCCTTTTCTAGGTCATAAACCTTTCAAATTTTTTAACTGTTGGATGAGTTTTGATGATTTAAGGACTTGATTTCTTTGTCATGGAGTACTATTGTTTGTGGCAACCCTCTCTTTGTATTTGTCCAGAAATTAAAACTTCTTAAACAAGCTATTAAGAACTTAAATCGTGAAAAATGTGCAAAATTTAGAATAGCGTCCAATTAGCTAAGCAAGATTTGGAGCCCTAGCAAATTCTTCTAAAGTCTGATCCTTTTAATGATGATTCACTCCATGAAAAATCTAAAGCTCTAGCTGTTTATAATAAAGGGCTTGTTAGAGAAGAATCTCTTTTTAGACAAAAATCTCGGGTAAAGTGGCTTCTTGAGGGAGATCATTGTACTAAGTTATTCTATTCTATTGCTTCCCTAATGTTTCCAAGACTGCTATTTATGCTGGTAAAAACTCTCATGGATTAGCATTGGGTTCTCTTGAAGATATTGGTAAAGAAGCTTCAAAATTTTACCAAGACTTATTCACTCTGGCATTCTTCAAATATTGTTGGTACAACTCATATAAAAGGATGCCTTTTAGTGGACCAGGCTAATTCTTTGATTCTTCCCATCACTAAGAAGGAGATTCATTGGATAGCCTTCTCTTCTCCTTCTAACGAAGCTGATGGACTAGATGGTTTTGCAAAAGTGTTCTTCACCAAGTACTCAGATATTATTGGTGATGATTTCTGTCTAGCAGTCACTTATTTTTCTCCTCAAAGAAAATTTTGCATACTCTTAATAGTACCTTCCTTACTCTCGTCCCTAAGGAAAATGACACTTCTACATTTGATATGTTTAAGCCTATCTCTCTTTGCAACTTTCTGTACAAAATTATCACAAAAATCATGGCAAACAAATTTGCAATTGTGCTTCCTTCTATTATTAGTGAACATTAGGTGGCATTCTTGAGAGGTAGATTAATATATGAGAATATTCTTTTGGCACATGAATCTTTACATAATTATCATAGAAAATGTCATTCTAAGGAATTCTGATTAAAAGTTTATCTTAAAAAGGCATATGATAAGGTTCATTTAGACTTCATTTTCATTCCTTTGAAGGAAATTGGTTGCCCTACTCTATGGATTCATTGGATAAAAGAATGCATCCCCACAGCCTCCTTTAGTGTGCTTATTAATGGAACAAGTTATGGATTCTTTAAAAGCACTTGTGGCATACATCAGGGTTGTCCTTTGTTCCCATTATCGTTTGTACTGGTTATGCAATATCTTTCAGACATTCTCTTGGATTATGATAGCAGTGGCCGAATATAGCCTCCATCTCATAGAAATGCTTTTGATGTGACTTGCTTTTTGCGCATGATGTTCTTCTTTTTTCATAGGCTTCCACTAACTCTGCTCTTGACTTAAATGAAGCTACTGGCCTTTTTTCAAGGAAAAGTGAACTTATGGCTAACATTGCTAAGAGTTGTATTCTCTACTCGACCAACTGCACTTTGAAGGGATCCATTCTATAGATATATAATGTCAAAGAAGGCAATATGCCTGTTTGATACCTTGTGTTACTACTTTTTTATGGCCGCTTACAGGCATTGATGTGCTCTCACATTTTGGATAGGTTTCATTCTACTCTTGTTGTTTCGAAAATACATCTTCTCTCTTATGTAGGTCAGCTTGAGTTGATAAAATCAGTCTTTTCTAGTATGCATATTTACTGGTCTCTGAACTTTATGCTTCTATTCATCAGTTATAGACTCTAATGGCTTTGTTTCTCGAGTAATTTTGAGGAGGGCTGGCATTTTCACCTTATTAGTTGGTCTAAGGTCTATCACCCTAAAAGTGAAGGAGGCTTGGGTATAAGATCTATCAAAGATTGGTGTTCCATTGGTATAGCTAAGTTCTTTTGGTGTGTTTTACACAAAGAATTCTTCCGTATGGCACTGTGAGACTCTGCCCATTGCTTCTTACTCTTGGTGAGCCATTATTTCTATGAGTGTTATGATTAATTTTATCTCTTATAAGATTAATAATGATAATTCTATTTTCTTTTGGCTAGATCCTTGGTTTGGTAATTTAACCCTTTTACAGAACTTTGGTCATTGTATTACTCAAATGAATAGTCACCCTATCACAACTATATCTGTGTATATGGGTTATAGTCATTGGTGTTGGAGTGATCATGTTAATCTCAGAAGTGAACTTCTTCTTTTAATTAATGATCATACTCCTACTCTTAATCATGACTTAGATATATTCAGATGGTAGGCCAGTTCTTCAGGCACGACAACAAAAAGAACTATTAGCGACGCAAATAAGTCTAACTATCGCTAATGACTATTAGCAATGCTTATAAAGTGTCACTAAATACGTCCATAAACCACCAATAGCTATTGCTCATTATCGACGCTTAACACAAAGTGTCGCTAATAGTGCAACATTAGGGCATTTATTGATGCATCACTAATTATTTCACTATTAGCAACGCATAATAAAGCGTCGCAATATTATTAATGACGCATATTGATTAAGAGTCGCCAATAATTTATTATTAGCAATGCTTTACTAAATGTCATTAATATAAAAAATTATTTAAAAAATAAAATAACAACTTATTAGCGAAGCATAGCTATAAGCGTTGCTAATAATTGATTATTAGCGACGCTTGATTATGCATCGCTAATAGAAAAATATTTAAAAATAATAATAATAATAGTTTTTCATGATGCATATGTAAAGCGTCGTTAATGAAAAAACATATTTAAAATAAAGAATTTTGTGTATTAGCAACGCTTTATGCGCTTCATACTTCATAAAATAAAAAAAATAAAAAAAGCCTTTAGCAACGCTTTTATAAGTGTTGTTAAAAACTTCAAAAAAATTTAAAAAAATTTCCTGCAGTACGCGAGATGATTTGAGTGGCACCGGAATTTGGTAAAAGTGCCGAATCCTGTGTTGGTGGGAGGGGGGGCGACCAGCTGGGAGGGGGTAGCGGGCTGCCCCCCCCCCCCCCGGGGCGCGGCCCCCCCCCTCCCTTCCTCTGGAACACAGAGAAGGGGAATGAGGTGGGTGGACCCAGTGAGAGAGGGGGGGAGTGGGAGGGAGGATGGGGAGAGAGGGATGGATTCCGGGTCCCCGCTGGAATCTAACCCCCACAGTGCTGGCCCCCCTCCTCTGAAACAGAGGGGTTAAATAACCTGTGGGTGAAAATTTCATCTCCACGGGCAAAAAAAATTTGTATTAGTGATGCATAATGTATGCATCGCCAATACACTAGTTAGTAGGGACACATAAGATATCCATTGCTACTACACTAAGCTAGTAAGCAACGCATACACGTATATGTCGCTACTAACTAGTGGAGTACCAACACATACCTTATGTGTCACTAAAAAGATTTTTTTTTATTTTTAAAATTTTTTTTAAATAATTTATAATAAAATTTTAATTTTCTCTCTCTCTTCCTCTCTCTCTCTCCTCCCTCGTCTCTCCTCACTCTCTCTCTATCTCTTTTAATTTGAATCTTTTAAAAATAAAACAACTATTACCGACGCATACCTATATGTGCCGCTACTACAGTAGGCTACAGGCGACACATATATATACATCGCTACTAAGATTTTTTTTATTTTTTTAAAGTATTAAAAATAATTTAAAATAATAATTTGATTTCTCTCTCTCCTCATCTCCCCTCTCCTTTCTCTCCATATCTCTATCCTCTCTCTCTTCCTCACCTCTCTCTCTCTCCCCTCTGTCCTCCCCACACTCTCTCTCTTCCTCTCTCTCTCCTCTCCTCTCCTCTCTCACTCTTTCCTTCCCACTCTCTCTCTTCCTCTCTCTCCCCTCTCTCTCCTATCCTCTCTTTTCCTCTCTCTCACTCTCCCCTCTTATCCCCCTCCTCTCTCCTCCATCCTCTTATCTCTCCCTCCCCCTCTCTCACCCTCCTCTCTCCTCCCTCCCTCTCTCTCTCTCTCTCCTCCCTCCTCTCTCTATCTCTATTAATTTAAATTTTTTTAAATTAAAAAAAATATTAGTCATGCATAATGTATGTGTCGCTACTACAGTTGATTAGTAGCGACGCATACAAGTATGCGTTGCTACTATATATATATATATGCGTCGTTACTAAGATTTTTAAAATATTAAAAATAATATATAATAATAATTTTAATTTTCTCTCTCCTCTCCTCTCCTCTCTCTCCCTATGTCTCTTGCTCTGTCTCCCTCTCTTTTCCTCTCCTCTCTCTTCCTATCCTCTCCTCTCCTCTCTTCCTCTCTCTCCTCTCTCTCTTCCTCTCTCTCTCCCTCTCTCTCCCCTCTCTCATCCCTTCTCTCTCCTCCCTCCTCTCCCTCTCTCCTCTCTCTCCCTCCTCTCTCCTCTCTCCCCCCTCTCTCTTTCCTCTCTATGTCATGCCCCCACGCCCACCCAAGCCAAACCCGGTCCAAGGGCCTGTCAAAGCACCCGGCAACGACAAGATTGCATAGCAGAAGTCTTAACTCCTCTAGCTAGTTAATAACTAACACAGAGTCGCGCACCTTTAATCCTTTGTGCAAGAGAAATAAAAGTAAAATAAAAGATAACATCTCTAAACTGAATCCTCAACTTAACCCACATACTTCACATCCTGAGCCTAAACATAGGGCTCAAATTAGAAAATCGAAGACAAGTCTAAAAGCATCATATATACATGAGTCTGAAAGATAATCATCAATACAAAGTGTTCTATTATCATAATAGCATAAATGAGAAGACATAATAATATCCTGAGGCATCCATGCCTAATCCCAGGCATCTCCCGATTGTTCCTCGTACATGGAATCCTGATTAACTACATGTCATGCCATGCAGCCCTAAAATAATTCACAGAAAGAGGGGTGAGTTAAACTCAGTAAGGCTTTAAATACGGTAATATTAATTAGAAAACAACCACAACACATCAACATGGTAATTCAGATCCATATTTCACATAATATCCCATTTTCTGATTAATTCTCTTACCATACCTCTGTTTACCCATAAGTAATTATCCTGCATACAAGTATCTCATACATACTAATCATGGCGTGAATAATCACATTATGGTATAACATCCATCCAGTATAATAAGTGATTCTCACTCAATGACATCATGCATAAATATCATATATAACCTACATGAGTAGTGTCTCTAACACACATTCAGATCATGCATAATAAACCATTCCCCTTCATATACATTCAACCTACATAACACGTGTCTCCAACATGTAATCACATAATGCATATTCATATCATATTTCCATAAATCATTCACCCTACACGATAATAGTCTCAATCACACGATACTAAATTATGCACAATAAATCATATTCATATGTGTCACATAATCTTAATTATCCTTACACAACATGTGTAACTGTTACACCCTTGGTTCACAGTATACGGGAAGAGCTCATGCGCAGACGATGGAAGCAGCCTAGTGCACATGCAAAGGTATGGAGGGCACGTGGAGGGCATGCTAAGGGCATGGCTATGTCTTCTCCTTCTCATTGGCACATGGGCGACGTGCCAAGGCTAGCAGTTGCATAATCGACCAGCATGATCCCCACTAAGACCCAAGTGCATCATGGCGAAGAACATGGGAGTAGTGGCTGACTGTTGCTGCCCACTACCCGAGTGGTTGTTGCACACTCTCGTGCATAACCGCAAGATAGTTACGGATGGTTATGTACGAACTAGTGGGCTGAGTCATGGGGGTCATGTTGTAACTTCTTGGCTGCGACCAGCGGGTATAAAAGGGTGGGGAATACATTGTAAAAGAGAGGAATGAAGAGAATAAAGAGAGGGACGAGAAGAGTGCAAGTGGGTTTGGGTTTTGGCACTAAGATTCAAACCAAGTGCTTGTGTAACATCAAGTGCAAAAGGGTTATTTCAGGCTAGGCCTTTTTCCCTTCACTTCCGTTGTTCTTTATAGCATGCGTGCATTTCCTTATGATCGTGTGTGCACTAAGAGAGTGAGAAGGCTGCTGATTGCCAAGGGCAGTCAGGCCGCACAAGGCGTGTGAAATCATAGCAAATTTCGGGGCTTGTGACAGTAACCCTAGTCATAATATTATCCCATACACATGCATCATCAACAAATGATGAATATCTCCATCATGGAGAGAAATACAATCATGCCATATAGGTTGGATATAGTTCAATTTCCATGAAGGAAACCTAAAGTGTTTGGGCTAGTAAGCCCCTAAGTCCGCTTGCCCACGACAGTTCTGGCCAAGAACGTCTAAATCTCACACAGAGAACCTAGAGCAATGTGTTCACCCTGGACATCTCTTGCAATGGGAAGAGTCCAAATTCCCACACAGGGAACCTAGAACACATGGTAGCCAGTGCACGAAGGCTTACCACTCTGGATTCTTAGGGTCTAGATGACTATCTAAAGAAATCTCAACCGCATGACAAGTACACAATTCATCACCATTCAACTAAACTAACTATCATCTCAGATCGACTCAACTCAGGGAGTATCCATGTTCCCCACAGAAACAAATCAAAATCATGTCCTTTCGGAGTAACCAATTTTCGATAAGCCAACGATCGATTAATCTGGCACGCAATCTCACATCATTGCATCCAATCGATAAATTGTGGCTAATCTCGATAAAGTCTCAATCAGAAATCCATTTCATGATGCAAGCAACATGGAACATATGTGGGCAATATATAAATGAATCATAATTCATGATACGTGCTCTCATCGGCCCCTCATGCATCATTTATAATCATAATATCAAGCCTCATGATAATCATCCCCCACATGTGTGTGTATATGGTAGAAACATTCAACTCTAAGCATATGAACATGCCTTGTAAATAACTCATCATCATACCACACATGTTCATGAACATTTAATCATGGTTCTTACTGAAATCATGGGTGGAAACCATCAAAAAACACCATTCAAATCAAGTGCAATCTCATGTTAAACTTATATAAGCATATTTGTACTACACTTGAAGCTAAACATGACACCATTATTCACCCATAATTTATTCATGATATGTGAAGGCATATAATTCCATTCTCATGCCATAAAATTTTTCTAGAATCATACTAAAATATAGTGAATCACTCAATCATGGATTCAATACACTAATTTATATCATGCTCAACCGAATAACATAAAATCCACTTAACACAAGCATTCATCATGGCCTTCAACATAAATTTATACCCTTCCAATAGTTTATCATTTCATATATTACTTATCAAAGTCATAAGAAATGATAATCAAGAGTACAACACTAAAATAAGCAAAATATACAAAAGGACCCAAACTTTAGTGTTGGCAATCAAATGCCCTGCAAGGCCATTTGAACACCTAGTTGTTCGATCAGCCTCTCTAGTTGTTCGAACACCTGTCCGTTCGATCGGCTGTTAGGCCATTCGATCGCCATAACATCAATCTTTGGTTTGTCTTCCCCACTTCGAAATTAAAACTGAAACTTCACATACAAATCTTAAACTACCAAATCGCACTCCCAAACATCATGATAATCCAATCCATGCTTAGAGAACATCAAATCTAGTCATTACTAAACAAAAACCCGAAGAAATCTCATCAAAGATTAAATATTTCTCAAATTGCCATTAAAGCTCATAACCATGGAAACTACTTGAAACTCAATCAAAACATAAATATGAAATCACAACAACAATTAAGACCAAAACACTTACCTTCAACAAGTTTCTTCACTCGAAATAGCTCCTCAAACACCTTCAAAACCTACCCAACATATGGTTTTTATTAATACCTTCAGAAATCCGATTTAAAACACCTAAATTCTTCAAAAACTAATAGATCTAAGGTTCAGGAGACTCAAAAACAAAATTCCCATCTTTAGGTTTTGAAATAGAAACCCAAATCAATAGTTTTTGATTAAAAATAGAGATTAATCCAAAGCAAAGGAAGAGATTTGAAAGATTTAAGAAAAACCCTAATAGATTAATGAAATATTAAGCAAATTCATACCTTAATCTCATTTCTCTTTTAAAAACATGGGGATTAGGCTCATTGTCTTAGCCCTTTTCCTTATTGAGAAAGTGGTTGGATTTTTTCTTTTATATTTAATGGAGGAGTAAACCTAATAAATTAGTAGGGTACAAATAGAGTTTTACAATAAAAATAGAAAAATTTACTTATTTAAACCCAGATTGAAGTCTAAAAATTCTAAAATAATTATTTTTGGTCATTAGTTGATGTTAGGGTCAGTTAGGACTAATAACCTTCATAGGTTAAAATAATTATTTATGGGAAAAATATTTAAAATTCTAAAAAAATTTCAAATGACTTAGATTAACTTAAAAACATAAATGTGAAGAAAATTTTGGTTAAAACCTTTGTTAGCCACTTTAATTTCGAAAATGGTCAAAAACGATCAAAATTAGCTTTAAACCACACGTTATAAATTAAATAGAATAAAATAGACCGGTTTAAGTTTAGGGATCTTACACTCTATGTCTTCTCTCTATCCTTCCTCTCTCCTCATTCTCTCACTATCCTTTTTAATTTAGAATATTTTAAAATAAAAAACTATTAATGACGTATAACATATGTGTCGCTACTATGCCCGTTAGTAGCTATGCATATTTGTATGTCACTACTAGCCTATTATAGTAGTGACGCATACAAGCTTGTGTCCCTACTAAGATTTTTTTATTTTTTAAAATGTTAAAAATAATTTATAATAATAAATTTAATTCTCTCTCTCATCTCCTCTCCCCTCTCTTCCCCCTCTCTCTTTTTGTTCCTCTCTCTCCTCTCTCCTCCATCTTTCTCTTTCTCTCTCCTCTCTATATCTTCTCTCTCTCCGCTCTCACTACAATAAAATGTATTAGAAGTGACGCATTTAGTAGCGACGCAAACACAAGCATCCCTACAAAACACTACTTGTGATGCATACAAAATCGTCGCAAAAAAAGAACCATTAGTGACACATAATAATAAGTGTCGCTCATAGTCATATATTAGCCATGCTTAATTTAAAGTGTAGCTAATATTAATCATATTCGAAACAGTTTCTACTAAACGCCACTAATAGGTATGGTAATAGCGACAACAAGCGTCGCTAAATGATATATATTTTTAAAAAAGAAAAAAATCAGAACTATTAGTGACGCTTAGTAACATGCGTTGTAACTATTAGCGACGCTTACTAAAAGTGTCACTAATAGTAATAAATTTTAAATAAAAAATAAAAAGTAGAACAAGTATCACTATTACTTTTATTAATTAATTTTATTTAATAAATAATTATCTAATAAATAAATATTAAAAAATATAAAAAAACTCCTTAAGTATAATATATTTTATTCAATATTTACTATTTGTATATATAATTAAAAATATAAAATTTCCAATAAAAGGTAGTGTTAATAATATATTAAACTTTCACTATTTATATATAATATATTTTATTTCTTAAATTCTCTTATTAATTTTAAAATATAATTTATAATAAAAGAGGGAAACTGAAGAGAGCTAGGAAGAGAGAGTGGTAGAGAGAGGGAGAGGAGAGGAGAGAGAGAAGATAGGAGAGAGATAGGGAAGAGAGAGTAAGGAGAGAGATAGAGAAGAAAGAGTTAGGAGAGAGGGGGAAGATAGAGAAAGAGGAGAGAGAGGGAAGAGCGAGTGTAGATAGATATAGGAGAGAGAGAAAGAGGAGAGAGAGGGTGAGGAGAGAAGGGAAGAGATAGTGTAGAGAGAGAGGAGAGAGAGTGAGAGAGAGGGAAGAGAGAGAGAGAAGGGAGAGAGAGATGAGAGTGAAAAGAGGAGAGAGAGTGACGAGAGAGAGAGAGTGAAGAGAGAGAGAGGTGAGAGAGAGGGCGAGGAGAGAGAGAAAGAGGAGAGAGAGGGCAAGGAGAGGGAGAGTGAGGGTAGAGAGAATGTGGAAAGAGAGAGTGAGGAGGGAGAGGGAGGAGAGTGTGTATAGAGAGAGAAGGTCAGGATCGAGAGAGAGGGTGAGGAGAGAGAGGGAAGAGAAGAGAGACAAGAGCAACAAGGGAGAGAGATGAGAGAGAAAAGAGGAGAGAGGGGCAAGAGATAGAGGGTGAGGAGAGAGAGAAAGAGGAAAGAGAGAGGGTGAGGAGAGAGAGAGGGGAGAGGAAAAATATTTAAATTATAAATTATTTAAAAATAAAAAAATAAAAAAGTATATTAGCAACACATAGCTTTACGTAGTGAGACATAGCTCTTTGTGTTGCTAATAGTATTTTTTATTTTAAAATAATTTAATATACAAGAACTAGTTGAGAGAGAAGAGAGCAAAAGAGGAGAGAGGGCGAGGAGAGAGAGTGAAGAGAGAGAAGAGAGAAGGTGAGGAGAGAGGGTGAGGAGAGAGAGGGAAGAGAGAGTGTAGAGAGAGAGGGAAGAGAGAGGGTGCAGAGAGAGAGGGAAGAGATAGAGACAAGAGAGAGAAGGGTGAGAGATGAGAGAGAAAAGAGGAGAGAGTGGAGACAGATAGAGAGGAGAGAGAGAGTGAGGGTAGAGAGAGAGGGTGAGGAGAGGAGAGAGAGAGTGAGGAATGAGAGAAAGGGGAGAGAGACGGTAGAGTGAGTAGGTGAGGAGAGGGAGTGGGAAGAGAAGAGAGGAAGATTGAGAAAGAGGAGAGAGAGAGGGGGAGGGGAGAGGGGGGAGGGAAAAAATAAATTATAAATTATTTTTAAAAATAAAAAAATAAAAAAATTATATTAGAGAGAGAAGAGAGAAAGAGGAAGAGAGAGAAAGAGGGGAGAGTGGGTAGAGAGAAGAGAGGAGAGGGAGGGAGAGAGAGAGGGTGAGGAGAGAGAGGAGAGAGAAAAAGCGAGAAAGAGGGGAGAGAGGGTAGAGAGAGAAGAGAGGAGAGAGAGAATGAGAGGAGAGAGAAGGTTGAGAAAGAGGGTAGAGAGAGTGTGGAGAGAGAGAGGAGAGAGTGTGAGGGGGAAGAGAGGAGGGAGAGGGGAATGAGAGAATGAGAGGAGAGAGAGGGTAGAGAGAGAAGGTTGAGAAAGAGTGTAGAGAGATAGTGGAGAGAGAGAGGATGAGAGAGGGAGGGGAAAGAAGTTACAAAAAATAATATTAGCGATGCTATGAAACAAGCGTCCCTAATAGAAGAATAATTGGGGATGCTTAGTTGTGAGCGTCGTCACTAATAATAATATTAGCAACGCTCAAGACTGTGTGTCGTGAATAGTCTTTTTTTTATAAAATAATTTAAAGCCATTAGTGACTGTCAGAAGAGAGTGTCACTAATATCGTCTTCACTAATAATAATATTAGCAACGCTCAAGACTGTGTGTGGTGAATAGTCTTTTTTTATAAAATAATTTAAAGCCATTAGCGACTGTTAGAAGAGAGCGTCCCTAATACAAGTGATATTAGCGACACTAACTATTCTCCGTCGCTAATTCGTTTACAATTTGCGACGCTTGGTTACGAGCATTGCAAATGAAGCTAATTGCAATGAAGCAATGCGTTGCAAATTGCCACTTTTTGTTATGCTTCTTTGAAGCGTCGCTAAAAGTTATTCTAACACCTCCGACTACCGTCCCAACTGCGGATCCTCTCTCCTCTCCTCCGATTCAACCTTTTTAGCCTCACTTCGTCTCTTCTCCATTAGTGGCGGGGATGGGAAAGGTAGCGTCTTTGGGTCCGAGGATGATGATTTGTCCGGCATCTCCAACGAGCCTGACCAGTCGCCCATGCCAGATTCAACCTCGTTCGAGGAGGTGGGTTTGAATGGAGATGTGTTCGGGATATCAATGTGGACTTCCGTTCGAAAGATGGGGAAGATTATGACCGGCTGTATGGGGATTTCCGTCCTCCAGCCACCATCCACAGTCGTCTCTCCAGCCTTTTTTTCCCACCCATCCTCCAGCAGCCGGTTATTGCATCCTCCCCGTCGAGCGGAAACTTCTGAAGGCTGGGAGCTAGCAGACCTTGCTAGACCATAGAAGGCAAATTTTTTTCACAAGCGAGAGGTTGAAGACGACCCGCAGAAAGGGTCGCCTCAAGGCGCTTTTGCATGTCGTCACTGACCTGCCTACCGCGCCAGCTATGGTGCACATCAACCCGCATTGCAGGTCATTTTGTAACCCGTTCCAAACTGGGTATTGACCCGGTTTGGTCATTTTTCTTTTTTTATTAATTTTTTTAGCGATAGCGTCGCTAATAGATTTCTTTTTTTCTTTTTTATGTTATTAGTTTTGATAGTGTTAATTTAATTTTTTATTTATTTTAAAAAAAATTAAATAATTATACATATTAGTGATGCTATATTATTAGCGACATTTAATGAAAAACATCACTATTAATTATTTATTTAATTTATTTTTAAAAAAATTATATTATTTTTTTATTGGGATGCCTTATAAACGTAGCTAATAATATAATATTAGGAACACTTAAGAAAAAACGTCACTGATAATCTTGTATTAGAAATGAAATAACAAACATCGCTAATAATAAACAATTAGCGACGCTTATAGATAGGCGTTGCTAATGAGCAATAATGTAATGACCCTAATTTCCAAATGTGATTTTATTATTTTAATATTGCTTAGATTCAAGTTTTTATCGAGTTATATTTAATTAAATATTTTTACTCGATGAGTTTCGATAATGGTGTGACAAAGCACTGATAGACGAGCGTAACGGGCCTTGAATCGAACACCGGGGCCGAAAGTTATAGCTTTGAGAAGTGTGCCACATGGGCGGGACCCACTTAGAAAGTGCGGGAAATCCCCCCTTGTCAAATCTAGTTTTGTAGGGCTCTTAGATACAAGCCCAATAGTACCAAGAAAGCGTGAAACGGAGTTTGGGAGAGGAAGTCGCGTGTTTAAAGCTTTTGGAATTTTTGAAAAAAAATAAATAATAAAAAAAGCCGGATGCGCGACGTGCGCATTACTCGCGCCTCATGTTGGTGCGAGCATGCACGAGATGGGGCCCATGCATGATGTGTTGCGCTCGCGACGTGTAGCAATGCCCAGCACGACGCTGTGCACCATGCGGACTGGCCCTGTGTCACGCAGGGCATGCCATTCCGCTGCCCACGTTCCAGTTCTCCTATGTTATCTGAACTTCATTTCTCTGTTTCTCCCTCATTTTAAGTATGATTGAAGCCGTTGAAGAGGCAATTTTACCTAAATCAAGTGTGCCAGACATCATGGTGGGATTATTTTTCCATTTTGAGACCTCTATGGCCCAGAAACCTGACTTCTAATTTTGAGGTACCTGGGCATCGATTTCTTTCTTGCACGGGAAGTGAGGTAGGGGTTTTTATACTATCTTAAGATATAAATACTTACATTGGTTGTATTTGAAAGTCTATATAGATAATTCTAGTTGAATACTCGAGTAATTCCTATGTATGTTTTGAGATTACCTCGTGTACTTGTTTTATCGAGTGTTTATCTCTTGAATTTAATTATGCATTGGACTATTGATAATTGCGATATAAGGAAAATCTTGCTTCGCCATCAATTTAACTATACATGAGTATAGTATTATTAATAGAAGGTTTTAAGGAATTATTGCCCTATCAAAATGATTTGAGAAATGCATACAATCATGCCAATCAAGTCGCTGGGATGAGATAGAGAATGGGATAACTGTCTCGTTGGAACAAGCGACTAACCCTACCTCTATAATCATTATCAGTAACGCGACCATGACTTGTAGAGGCGAAGATAGGGTTTTTGAAAGATTGAATGTTGAGGAAGGACGTTCACAATCTAGAATGAAGGAATCTCACGTGGAGTTGGGAATTCAAGAGATTTCATTATCTGGAGCTCAACTTGGTAGACATATTGAGAGAGCTCAATAATTGAGAGTGCACAACTATAATCCGGTTTGGAATCAGATGCCGGTTTGCAAGAGGATGTAAGTTACATATATTAGCCCGGTGAACCCCTAACGAAGGGCAATACCCCTAATTAGCCCCTAGCAAAGGGAACCTACCAAGGCTACGCTTGCTAGGGCGAAGAGTATTATGGTAAAACTCTCTGCTTTCTAGATTTTGGCACCCCATGAGCATAGGTGACTCTTCTCTCTATGAACACAAGGTGTTTTATTGAAAATCTGTAGAGGACTAAGAGGTCGCTGCTTTGTACCCACAACAAAATCCTTATATTATAATGGGTGTCTAGGACATCGGCTTACAAACCCTAGAGGCCTCCTCGATATGTAGGAATAAGCCCTAGGGGAGTTTTGGGTGAGAGACACACCCTCATTCTTATTTTGAAAAGTGTTATCTATTTATTGGAGCATGTTTTTAAAACTTCTAGATGTTATATTTATGTGTGATAGATAAATATGCCGACTAAGTATTTTAAAATACTCACCACCCCCCAGACCTTGCAAGACCGGTGTGGAATAGATGCTCGTAGAGGAGACCAGTTAAGAGGCTCTATTTTGGGAGCTTCAAGTGGAGTCTAATTCTAAGCACGCTTTCATAATTTTGGTGAGAAGACATTTATATCTTTACTTATGTGTTTGTACACAAATAGTGGATTTCCTGAGAAATGAATAATTTTATGTTATGATTATAATTTTATGTTTCTAAGTCATAACCCGAGCAAACTCTGATTATGATTTTAAATTTTTGATCGTGGTAATAAAAACTTGGGTCATGACAAATATTGACTCCATTTTTATAGACGTATTTAGCGACACTTATTAAGCATCGTGAATAAGTATTAGCAACGCTTTTATGATGATTAGCTATGCTTAAAAGCGTCGCTAATAGTCTTTTTTATTGTAATGTCTCTCTCTCCCCTCTCTCTTTCCTCATCTCTCTACCCTCTCTCTCTCCTCCTCCTCTCTCTACCCTCTATCTCAACCTCACTCTCCTTATTCTCTCCCTTCTCTCCTCTCCTTCTCTCTCTATCTCTCCTCTCCTCTCTCCTTATCTATCTCTCTTCCCTCTCTCTGTCGTGATCACTCTCTCTCCTCTCTCTTGCTCTCTTCACTCTCTCTCTTTTATTATAAATTATATTTTAAAATTAATAAAAAGTTTAAAAAATAAAATATATTATATCTAAATAGTAAAAGTTTAAACAATTATTGGCACTACCTTTTATTTAAAATTTAATATTTATTTATTACATATACAAATAGTAAATATTGAATAAAATATATTATATTTAAGAAGTTTAGTTTAACTTTTTTTATATTTATTTATTATATAATTATTTATTAAAAAAAATTAATTAATAAAGCTAATAGCGACTTTGTAAACAAGTGTCACTATTATCGATGCTATATGCGACGCTTAATTAAAAGCATCACTAATAGTTCTAAATTTTATTTTATTTTAAATTCATTACTATTAGTGATGCTTTTATTAAGCGTCGCTAATAGATTAACTATTAGCAATGCTTTTTAACATGTGTCGCTATTGTTAAAACTAGTTATGAATTTATTTTTTATAAAATAAATATTTTTTAGCTATGCTTGTTGAAAGCGTCCTTAATAGCGTAACTAATTAGTGACGTTTATTTGAAAGCATCGCTAATATGGTTAGTATTAGCGACTCTTTAAAGTAAGTGTTGCTTAAAGATGACTATTAGTGACACATATTATTATACGTTGCTAATAGTTTATTTTTTTGCGACGATTGTTTATGAGTTGCAAATAGTTATTTTTAGTGATGTTTTTATTTGCGTCACTAATAAATGAGTCGATAATAGTACATTTTGTTGTAGTGAGGGAGATTCTTTACTAAATTAGCCTATAAGTTTATCTCCTCTCATTCTTCTATTTTGCATTGGGCCTATCTTGTATGATTCAAACATTGGCTAATGTTTCAAGACCGCCTACTCACATTAGATAAGATTCAAGCTAGGGGAGTTCATATTGTCAATAGATGCATTCTATGTACAAATAATCTTGAATATGCCCAACCTCTTCTCTTCCAGCTTCTATTTCAAGTGGTTGATGAGTCACATATTCAAGTTATTTAGAGTGAACATCTCTTATAATTAAGTATGTCAAGCCATTAACCATATCTAGGTCTGATGCTGAAGATCTTTTCGATCTGTATTGTCTACTTTATCTAGCGCGGTAGAAATTTCAGAATTTTCAGGAATAAATACACTAATAAGCTAAAACTTACATCACATCTATTTCTCATCTTTCTAAACTTATTGAGTTTTCTTTCCTAGTTAAAAGATGGAGTTTGTAATTTTCTTTATTCTTGAGCCTTTATTTTTATTTCCCCTTTTGTTTTATTTGAAGGAGTCTTTTCCCCTTTTACCTGATCAAAAAAAGAATTAGTGGTTAGTGTTACACTCATCCGTCCATCTATCTTGATTGAGAATATTTTTGTCTATTTGATTATCAAGGCCATCACATGCAATGGATATCAGCTTAATGAACATCAGAAAAAATCATTTTTCCGTAAATGCAAACAAAAACAAGCAATAAATGTTTCATACATATATAGTGGAATTACTCAATTAGCTAAACCTGATCTTGTTGGAGAAATGTTTCAGTACTTGCTGCTTAACTATGCTTGAAGCTGGCCTCGAATGGGTGCCTTTTCCATCACCGTATTCTCCACCTCTACGTGAAAAGCGGAAGAGGACTGCTTTTTCCATGTATAGAACCAACTTGCTATCTTAATCATCTTTCAGTCCTTCAGGAACCTTCTCCAAGTGCATCCTGTAACCTTATTTTATGAGGAGAGCAATACCGTGTTGTTTACGTTTGCTGGACCTATTGGTGAGTTGACAGAAAATGTAGACGATTTTGCTTGTGGAACAAGGTTGCGTTGAACTGACTTTTCTGAATATAATTGCCACGAAGGAGTGAAGGGTCTTGCTTGTGGACTATTTGGTCCGAATTTTCCAACACTCTGCGTCTCTGATATGGTCGCTTTTTGTGAGAACTTTTCTGGAAGGTTCATGCGTATGACCAGTTTTCATGTGTTATATTTCAATTAATGGCAAGCTACACTACCGTATGTAGTCAAGACTCTTCAGAAAGTTAAGTTTCATGATATGCATGAACCTTGTAGAAATGTTCTCATCGGCAGTGAGCGATCATATCCGAGACATGGAGTCTTGGAACATTTTTACCAAATAGTCCACAAGCAAGACCCCTCGCTCCTTCGTGGAAAATTTTAGAAAAGTCAGTTCAACGAAACCTTGATCCTTCAGAGTTCTATATATACTGTCAACTTAATAATAGATCCAGCAACATAAACTCTATTCTTCCTTCAGAGTTCGCAGTACTACAAGAATAATACCAATTTTCTTCTCCTCGTAATAAGGTTGTTGGCATTTGGAGCAGATTTCTGAAAGACTGAAAGATGATTCAGATAAGCTGGTTCTACATCTGGGTAAAACAAGTCTCCTGCATTTCACCTGGAGGAAGAGAATACGATGAAGGAAAGGGCACCCATTCGGGACCAGCTACAAGTATAGTTGCAGCACAGAAACATTTCTCAAACAAGATCAGGTTTAGCTAGTTTAGTTCTATATGTGCTTCAGTTAGTGTACAACATGTGTATAAAAAAAAAAAAGGTGTACCACATGTGTATCAAATTTCTGCTTCTGTTTGTAACTATCTTGTAGGCATTTTTCTGATGATCAACTGAGTTTCTATCCATTCTCAATGACCGTCTTGAGAATCGAACGAACAAGTTTATTGTTATTGACGAAAGGTAGGTGGATGATGTGATACATCTGGCCGAACAAGGGTCCACATGCCACGAAGGGCTCCTAACATGGTACATGGAGGTGATAACAATGTTATGGAACAGGCTAACGTGGTACTAAACGGCGAATACACCTCTATGTACCAAATTAGGTACCCATGTAGCATGGTCACTGCCGCAACTTAATCAGAATTGCTTATAGTTTTGCCAATAAGCATGACTCCCAGAGCTTATAGTCGCCTCCTAGCCGTAAAATTGAATATTAATGGGAGCAGCAACTTAACCCGAATTGCTTATAGTTGTGCCATTAGTCAATTTTTTTATGTCAGTAAAATTTTAATGGAAGGGGCCCCTTCTTATTAAAGCTCATAAGAATTCATATACAAGGGAAAAAGAAAACTAAAACAAAGAAAACATCATTACAAATTTTAGATGCCAACGCGACTATAGAAATTGGAACTTTTGAAGCAGTGATGTCAGTACTATAATTGGAGAAATACATTCGAACTTCAAATTCCAGTATTATCATATAAAAGTTGGCTTAATAAATGTCCTCCTTTTTCACGGTAACATATTCCCTCTATCCTATATTAATAGTTGTATTTAAAAAAAAGAGTGTTTTATAGTGAATGTTAAAACTCACATTTAAGAGAATGAAAAATAATCTTAAGTACTCTTTTTTGAGTACCTAATTTTTTAAATTTAACAAAATAAAGATATTAATATGGAACAAACTTTTATGACAAATGAAATATTAATTTAAGATAAAGGGAGTAATAAATAGCGTTACAAGTGCTACTACCAATAATCTATTACCCCTAATAGGTAATCATATATGTTGAAGGATTTGTCTCTAAATATTTTCTTTGTCTTATATTAATAACTAGCTATCTTTGAAAAAATAATAATTTTTATTAAAGGGTGAAATCACCATCGAAAAAAAAGAAAATTAAGCTTATAATACTAATTTTTAAGTACCTAACCGCTTAAATTTACAAAATTAAGCTATTAATATAGAACAAACATTTTTTCCAAATAGAACTATTAATTTAAAACAGAGAGAGTAAGATAATAAGACATTGACAACTCTCTAATATCATCCCAGCAAATCTTTGGGAAGTTTTCAGTAACCTATCCGGTGATGCTTGGGCTAACCTCGGATCTTACTTTTCTCCAATCATCCATTGTGATTGAAGGTGAATGATCATTTGTAAATTTCGTTTTTCTCTGATCATCCATTGTGATAGAATGTGGATAATCATTTTCAGACCATTGTTGTTTTTCAACAAGTGTCAAAGCCTAAACACATACAATCATTTTCAGACCAATGTCATCTTTATGCAAATCTCAAAGCTTCAATACATAATCCCTTGAAATCAGCCCCCCCACAACGAGCGCAAGAAGCTGCCACAACTTTTAAATCAACTGTGGGCTTCAAATATGTTCCACTTATTGGTTGTCAAAACAACATGAATTCAAGCATATTGGGCCACTCTACATGGGAGAGAAAATCAAATTGTAAAAGTACGATGCTATTACCTTAAGAATTTCTAAGCGGTCCTCTTGAAAAGTTGGTACTTCCTACTCATGATTAAAATATCTTGGTTTTCTCAAAGATGGATTAATCTCACTCGCACTTGAGATAAAAAAATTTTATGTTAACTCTACATCTTAAGAAACCACAAAAGAAAAAGAGCAGTAGAATAATCGACGAAGAAAAAACATAGCTACAAGAAAAAGCAGAAAATGCTCCTTACATACATAATGATTAAAAAATGGAAGTATAAAGGGGGACACAAAAAAGAAAACATAAAAATTGTTGATGCTGTCAATACAAACTAATCTGCCAATATAAGGCCACAATAGCGAATGAGGAAGTTTTGGTCATCCATCAATATAAGCAATTGAGCTAGAAGAGACTCCTGCTCTCTCCTAAACAGAAATACTGACAATAGAAATATGACATCTAACAAATATAATAATAAATATAATACACGAATGGCATCCCTGATGATAATCCATGAAAATATGCTTCAACAAATGCTTGCTGCAAGAACTTCCCACTCTCTGTACATAAGCTCGAGGAAGTAAATGGTAACATCTGACCTACAAAAGATCAACTAGCACAGCAATTAGCAGTTCATTGATGCCCTTTAACAACCCAACGACTGAAAAACCCAATTTTGCAAACTTTTATGTACGAGAAAAAATGTAGAGAAAGCTGGCATGGAGGATTAATGTAAAGGAAAAATATAAATGGGAAAAAGAATCCAACACTTCCAGAAAAGGGAGAGTAAATAGAGAAGAAAAGACTGGGAAATGGAGCAATTGTAGGCTGTTGCAGGAGGGAGGCAACAACGGGAGGGAAGGTGGCCATGGGAGAGGAAGCTTCGACCAACCGAGATGAGGTGCCAATGGGATTGAGGCTTCAACTAGAGAGTAGGAGCCAACAGGAGGGAAGAGGCCGATGACAAGGGAGGGAGGGGGAAGATAGAAGGAGGAAGTGAGGATGAGCCACAACTAGCCAGATGATTTTGGGAAAGAAACAGCTCAACATGTGTTTTTTCCTAGGGATGTTTTGTCATTAAAATTGGACCATTCCATATTTTTTGGAAAAACTTGAGCCTAAGGGAATTTGGGCCCTTCTCCCTCCCTCCCTCCACCTCCTCCTACCCTCATCTTTATCCTCCTCTTTTCCTCCTTGGTTGCCTCCTCTTACTATTGGTGCAGGAGGGACATTGTCACTCATAATGTCTTGATTTTATGTATATTAACATGTATATGGGTTCAAATTTTAAGATTTGAGCTTATAGAGAAAAAAAAATTTCTTAATAGCTTCGGTAGCTAGTTTGTAAGAGGAGGTTACTAACGAGGAAAATGGGATGAGAATAGAAAAGAGCGGAGGAAAAGAGAGAGAGGATGAACAAGAAGAGGAGGTGGTAGAAGAGGGGATCAGGAGAAGGTGACGTTAGAAGAGGAGATGAATACTAAGGTAGATATAGTAGAGCCAGTGACGAAGATGACAAAGTTCATGAAGAGGGAATAGAGTCGGTGGTGGAGTTGTTGGCGAAGGTGGAAAAGTCAAGGCCAGAACTATTGGAATGAGAAACAATGAGTTGGTAAAATTAAAATAAAAGAAATGTGAAAGGGGTATTTTAGATAATTCATGCCACGTGTGGATTATATTACATGAAATAGGAGACATTTTGTGTAATACATTGTATCCTATGGCCATTTTGGCATATTTCTTATAAAAGAGACTAAGTAGATCACCAAGCAAAAAGAGACATTTTAATTTTATAGTTTACACTAAAAATGTTTTCCTTCCTATTTTGTCACAATGAACCAATTACACAACTTTTGGTCAGGTTATATTCTTTTAATCAATTAAAACTAAGGTTTGTTAAGATTGTCCACAAATTGTTCTATCGTTTAAAGTTTAAAGTAACATCTCATTCATTTGTTACGTTTGTAATAAGAAATCAAATGAACAAAGAGATACCACAATTTGATTGTTCTTCCGTAAGCTAAATGATTTAAATCGCTTAACTATATTTAAAACAAGGCACCAATGCTCGTCACAAATACGTATTTAATTATTTAAAATAAATACATATTCATTTGCTATGTTCTAAAGAATGATTTAAATACACTAACCGACGAATCAGTAGGAACACTTTTGGTCATGTTATATCCTTTTATATGATTTCATTTGCTTAATTAGTTAGAACAAAGAACCAAAGCTCGTCATGATTGTTTATTTAATTATTTTAAATAAATATATACTCATTTATTAAGTTCTTAAGAATAAATCAAATGCACTAAACGACATACCAGTTAAACCACTTTTGGTGAGGTTATATCCTTTTAATTGCTTAAAATGGAAGTTCCTTAAAAATGTGAACAAATCATTATATCATTTAAAGTTTAAAGTAACCTCTCATTCATTTGTTTGTTTCGTCATAAAAAATCAATTCGACAAAATGATAACATAATTTGACCATTCTTCCTTAACTCATTTGATTTCATTCGCTTAACTAGATTTAAAACAAAACACCAAAGTTTGTCACAATTGTATATTTAATTTTTTTAGTAATATTTGTCTGGAAGATGATAAAAAATTACTATATTGCCCATAGTCTGATTATCTATAAAGATAAATACTATGATTTCTAGACTCTTTCGCGTAAATTTTTATACGTAGCAGAATCAAATAAATATTTTCTCAAACCTCACTCACTTTGTATCAATCATCCAAACTATAAGCATTCAATTAATACATGAACACAAAAATTTAACATGCTGTATCAATCATCGAAACTATAAGCATTCAATCAACACATGAACACAAAAATTTAACATGGAAAATCCTAACATGGGTAAAAAATCACAACCTCTCAAGAACTAAATCAATGTACTAATAAGCAAGACATTACATTAACACAAGTAAACCACTGACCGTTATTTTGACTCTAACACAAGCTCCTCTTATTTAATTTATTATTACTGGCCTTCAAGTCTTCTCCCACAAGCACTTGAAACTTTTTCTTCCTCCTTGCTTCATCTTTGTCTTCTTCTAGCCTTCTCAAACAAGCATCTCTTATTCTTTGACTTTAGAATGAGAATGGATTTGTATGCATTCACATATTATGCTTGAGTTATGGGTGAATGATGGTGTCATGTCAAGCTTCAAGTGTGATATGAATTATGTTGCACTTGATTCGAATTATGCTTTCCGATGGTTTTCCACTCATGATCTCTATGACTAGATGTTAAAGAGCATATGTGTAGTATGTTGATGGGTTATTTATAATGCATATTCATATGCTTAGAAATGAATATTTCTACCTAGTACAAGCATATGTGGGGGTAATCATGGTTGTTGTTGATACTTATGATTAGATATGATGCATGTTCGGCTGATGGGAGCACGTTCGATGAATAAGGATTCATGTAGAGATTGCTCATATATGTACCATGTTGCATGCATCATGAAACAAATTTTTATAAATGAGACTTATCGATATTAGCCATTGTTGATCGATTGGATGCAATTTTGTGATATTGCTTGCTAGGTTAATCGATCAAAGGCTTATTTGGACCCTGAGAATCTAGCTGGTTTGTCCGAATGCGCCAGCTTACCATGTGTTGTTACTTCGAATTTCAATCTTTGACAAACAGAGCTACTCGGGAGTTTAGGCTTGATGAGCAGGGGTTGCTCAAAGGCTTTGACCTTGAGGTGCAGGTTATTCTCCCTGTTTTATGAAATATTCACCGTTGTTGATTGTAGTCAGTGTGTTAGAGGAACATCTCATGTAGGGCGAATGCTTATGAATGGGCGTGATTATGCATGATGTGATTGTGTGTTGGAGACACTTCTCATGTAAGTTATATGTGATGATTATGCATGATGTGATTGTGTGTTAGAGGCACTCCTCATGCAGGATATATGTGATGATTATGTATGATGTGCTTGTATGTTAGTGATACTTCTGATGCAGGTTATATGTGATGATTATGCATGATGTGATTGTGTGTTAGAGACACTTCTCATGTAGATTATATGTGATGACTATTCAAGTCAGGAACAATATTTTTGAAATACTTGCAAGCAGGGTAATTGCTTATGTTTAAATATAGTTATGGGAAGAGAAGTAATCAAAAATAGGATATTATATGGTATGTAAATCTAATCAGCCATGTTTGATGTGTCGTGGATGTTTTTTTCTTCTGATTTACTATTTTTATATCCAAAACTTTACTGAGTTTTACTCATCCCACTTTTTGTGCTTTGTTTTGGGATTGAATGATGTGACATGCAGTTGAGCAAGATCCTTTGTATGAGGAATGGTCGGGGAGAGCAGGGGAGTAGGCGTGGATGCCTTTGGACTTTTTTATGTTTTCTTATTTATGCTGTTATGATAATAGAACATCATGAATGGTTGTTCTTGTTTTAGACTCGTTTATCTCTTATGTTTTTAGATCTGTTTAAGACTTTTTGATTCGAGCCACGTGTGTCAACTCAGTATCTTAAGTATGTGGGTATATGATTTATGGACTAGTTCAGAGTTAAAGTCCTCTTTTATTTTCCTTATTTCTCTTGCACAATGGTTTAAAGGTGCGCAACTCCGCATGTGAAATTGGCCCAATAGAGGGGCTAAAGTCTTCCGCTATGCTAAACGAACTAACCTTGTCGCCCCCATGCACTTTGACCATCCTTTTGACAGGGTTCAGCTTGGGTCGTGTAGGTGCTGGGGCGTGATAAATATAGTATTAGTTGTCATGCCTGAGGTTTTTCCTTATATTTAATTGAAAATTTTATAAATATTTTATTTTAAAATACGAATGTAAATAAAAGGAACCAACAAAAATCAAAACGTGTGAAAACAATTTTCATAAATTAATTCATCATACGACAAAAATAACATTCTCAGGTGTAACCCGAAATGAAAACATAAAAGTAAAACCTGTCATAGCCATGGGCTTTAAAAACAAATTCCTTTTAGGCTTTTCTGAGTACAAGTTCTTCAACAGTCTGTGTTTTAATTGATACATATATACACAAGTCTAGAAAATAATATATTTAACTCTCACCTTAATTAATACATAGATTGTAGCACCAAAATCCACATAGCTTCACACAGGTCCATTGTACTCAAGGTCAAGTAAAAACAGTCCACCACGGGGAATAGTCTAGTCCAAAAAGCTATGGATCGACCTGCAAAAGCCTCCAAATGAAGGGGCTAAACAAATAGGGTGAGTATTTTCATACTCAGTAGGAAAATACCCAATAGGGGAAATAAATCAATGAACTTCGCAAGTTCATACATAGATGCATTCATGCAATCACACGTGAAGCAAGAAGTATATAGCATAAATAATGTATCTTACACACATACGATCGTACTGGCTAAACGTACACATTCTCTTGTAGCATACTCTTACACTTACACTGTGAATCAGAGTCTTACTAACTTACTCGTACAAGTGAACACTTTCTCATATAACTTACACAAACTCGTACGACCTTACTCATACAATCTTACTCATAAACTTACCCTTATTGTCATCCTTAGAAGCTTACACTTACACTTACTCTGGATCTTACACATACAACTTACTCAAAATTGAATACATATAACTTACTCTTACTATCGTACACATACTACCGACAACTGAAGCTCATTACAATTAATAAGCTCCAGTGTCACAAAGGAGGGGAATGCCACTGGGGCATCACCTTAACCTTCAGGGAGCAACTAGACGCCATGGACTTTTCTGAAGGCAAGGCACAACTATGCTCAAGGGGAACATAATCAAACTGGTAAGAGTAGAACCATAATACTACTTACCTGAGCGCGCAAATGCCCACTCTCTAGGGCTATATAGTGCCATCAAGGGCGGAAAACATACAGTGCCACTCTTAGGCAGGAATCTTACAATGCCACTCTTTGGCGGAACATACAATGTCATCTGTAGGCAGAAATACATATACTATCCACGAAGGGCAGAAACTTACAGCTCTCTCAATAGAGCATTAAACGTGTGGGCTAAGATATGGCACTAAAACCAAATCCTGCAGGATAACACCATGGCTAAACCAGGAAGGACGCTCAGTCGATTACTTATTGACTGGCTCAAACACGGAACTTAATCCGTCGAATCCCTCAATCTCAAACTCACAACATTATCAAATTAGGGTTAATTATCATTCAAGTTAATATTAGGTAACTTATGCATGCACAATTATGTTTGGAGCTACTTCCATCTTACATTCTTCAGTCAACCAAGCTAGAACTACACTGGTTCTAAAACCTTGGTCCACAAGGTTAACATACTTCAAATTAACTCATCCAATCGTACTTAGAACTCACTCTTACCCTTACAGTCTTATAGATCCCTGCATAACCTTACTTGTCAAACACGAATTCCATGTCAGCATATGCTTGCCATTATATACTTATCGCCTTACATCCTGCACCATCCGCCTTAAAACCAAAACGTCTTATTCGAACCCTTCAAATGAAATCCTTTAGACCTAAGTCCCGTCATCAAACCCTTACTAATTCCCTACTCATTATTCTTTCATTACAATTCATATTACATACATTATGTGGCTACAATTATATTATTATCTCTTACTACCTCACAGTCCCCCAAAGGTGCTCTGAATAGTAAGTCTTCAAAACCTTACATCCCTTACGCTTCCTGCTCATCGCTCCAATGTACCAATTGTTTTCGTCCCAACCAATCCCCTAACCATATCAAATCCATCCATCGCCAATATTACGTCTTTTATAGCCAGAAATCTCCCCATCAAGCCATGAATCATTCGTTCGACAAACATCCCATCCAATGCACATGCCCTTATTCATCGTCCACACAGGTTGATCACATGCTCTAATCACATACAAATAAATCAACTCCTTACTATCATAGCCTTAGTCTTTGCTAGCATACACATAATTCACATATAAAAGGTACTCATTTAATCAGCATATTGTCATGCAAATTACTAAGTTACAAATTCCTAGCATGCAACCACACAATCAAAGCATGCTATCATAAAATTACGAGTTCAAGGTCCCCTACCTCATAATCCACGTGAATTTGATGATGAGCACATGACGGTGGCGGCGTTGATGGCGGAATTGTGGCCAAAAGCATTGCATTGAGAGAGTCATTATCCCGAGGATTTTCAAAGATGCTGGAATTAATCTCGATAAGGTTAGACTAATTTCACTCAAAGCATAAGACTCAGAGCACTAGGGCATCCGAACACAAGGTCGTGCCACTAGGGATGGCAAGAGCGACCACAATAGGAGGTGATTGATTGGAGGTCGGCCAACAGTTTAAAATACTTGTTGTCCACAAAAACGTTGAAATAGACCACGGACTACGTCCAACGGCAACAATTCCGCATTGTCGAAGCCTCACAACATAGCGGAGGGCTTGGTTGCATACTCATGGACATAGAAGAGACAGAGGAGGGCTTTAACGGCCATATTGCCTAGTGGTGAAGTTGTTCTATCATTAAACACCGCAAAGGTGGTGCATTTAACCTAAACTGCACGTGCAACACAAGCGTGCACGATAAAGGGCAAACCCTAGGGAAGGGTAGGTTGTCGGTGTGTCCTGAAGCTTCTCATGCTGGTGAAAGCCGGATCCAACCACCCCTAGGCGGGATCAACTGTCGATCAGCATAAGCACATGCTGTCACAGCCAAACTCTAAAACACAAGTGGTCTTTTAAGGGGTTAGCGTAGTCGGTCACGGAAGGGGTGAGGTTCGCCAACAATAGTCCCCTAAACAAACTTGAGAGCATTAAGCATTAGAGAGAGTGACCGACAAAGGCGGCGACATTTCTAAATGCTACCCACAACCAAATCATTGTAGGGACGGTCTTGCATCAAGCATGACTTACGATGGAGGATATGAGCACGACATCGATCGAGCCTTCGATGGTCCAAGGCTAATAACTGACAATAATTTTCCTTTTGGAATGATAGGGAACCGAGGACTTTCCGCATGTTCTGGGTCGTGCATAATAGGAAGTGGGGGTGCAGAGCTAGAATCTGGCCAGAAGTGTTGGCCCTAGCCATCGTTAGACAGGGGCAGAGCCCACAACATCAGATAGTCTACCCAAGTACGTGCGGTGTCAGGCTTAATAGTTAGCCCCAGGCTGGGGTGGGTTTCGCTGCAGCGCTAAGAAATGTAACCTAAAGTTTGGGGGCATGGTTTGGGTAGAAGACGTGCAAGGGAGGCTGAGAACGGCAGCCCCTTATCATCGTTGGGTTAAGCCATCATCGCAGCTATCCATTGGCCGACGCCAGTAGTGGCAGAATCACCGGTCAGAAGAAACAAATGGACTCGATTTAGCCAGGTTGACAATGTGCAGAGTTGGGGCGGCAGACACACATCGTCAGGCCACGAATGGCCAGACAGGGTTGGAGGCCAAACTTGGAATACAGTGGTGACCCAGTAATCTCAAATCGCAGCGAGGTGGATGAACACCGATAGGAGTTTGTCTGGAATCTAGCGGTGGCAAATCGACACCGCTAGACTAAAATAAGGTAGTCTCTGTGTTTTGGACTGAGCGAAGCAATGGGTCGGAGGAGAGGAGAATGGGCACAAGAGTGGTGGCTACCTACTATCATCGGCCCGAGATGGAGCCGGCGAAAGTGATCCGGCTAGTCACAGTCGCAATATAATAAAAGAAACTGAAAAGGAGGATCGGTCAAAATCGGAATAGGGTAAAAGGAGGGGTCGCGGAAGGCGGCGGTTTGGGCCGAGGCGACAGTGTTGCCATCTCCAGATCAGGGAAGGGGGAAAGGCCGGCCAGTGGCAGCCGGTAGCACAACTGCAATTATCTAATTACCTCTAACCCTGTAGGCTAAATGTAAATAGAAAAGTGGGGTGTTACAGGAATTATGAGGTCCTTGGGTAACTGAGGTGATTATTTGAGTGCATATAGACTTATTCTATGTTTTAATGATCCAAATGAGGAGGTCCACGAGAACACCAATCTTAGTCAATTATCATAAAAAACATGACTAAAACATACTCCCTCTACCTCAAACTAATAGTTGTATTTAGTTTTTCAAATTTAAATTAACGATAATTTTTTAAAATATATTCAAATTGGTTAATTTTGAAAAATCAAATGGAGTTGCTATGTAGAATAGAGGGAGTAATTATAGAGAAAAAGAGATGTTTGATACACATGTAGTATACCTACAAGCATGCATATATAGTATTCCCTCTGTCCCACATTAATTGCTCCATTTAGTTTTTTAAAATGAATAAAATGAGACAATTGATGTGGGACAAAGGGAGTACTTTTTTTATAATGAAAGCATCTACTCCCCCCAACTAATACTCAATACCCCAAAAATGAAAAAAATGATATTTTTTACTACTCAGTACCCCCCATAGCCCCTAATTATTTTACTATTGGCCACCGAAACATCCATACACTCTCTTCCCCATCTTTTACAGTGCTAGCAGGCGGTGGCCAAAATTCAATAACTTATTTTTTCCAATTTCCATACAAACATCTGGCTAGAGTCGTGGGTCATTGCTATAGCTGGCTATGGTCGTGGCAGCTAGTGGCAGATTTGACTGCTGCGGACAAAGTGGTGATGGCCAAATCCGGAGAAGCCTGCAACACCATGACAGTCACTGGCCCAGGCCAACAGCTAATAGCTGGTGTGGCCAAACATTGGCCCAGGCCAGCGGCCATGGCCACTCCTAGTTGTGGCCAAAAGCTAGCCCAGGCTAGCGGCCATGGCGATTGTGTTTTTCCATGGCCAGATGCTAGACAACCTTGATCATTGCATATGGCCATGGCTAGATGCTATGCGACCATAGCAAGTGTTTGGCCTGGCCCAAGACTGCCACCATGACTATTGCATCTATTCTTGGCCTACCACATGCAGCTAGACGAGTCGTAGGCCTAGTTGGGTAGATTTGACCGTGGATGGTCTGGCTATAAGCGATCATAGTTTGGTTGTAATTCCTATTCATTGCCAAAGAAGAAGAAGATAGAAGATGATTTTTTTTAAAATAAAAATATGGGTTGGAAAGGGTTATTTTTTAGCAAATTTCTTAAAATATTTTGCGGTTTACAAAGAGTGGGGGCCCTCATCAAATGCTAGGGAAATAGCAATGTTCATTTTTAGTGCTTATAAAGAGCGGCCGACCTATTAGAAGTATCTTTGGATTCTTCTTTTACTTGGACTAATAAAAGTATTGGTTATGGTAGAATTATTTCTAAGATTGATAGAGCAATCTGCAATGTTGATTAGATACATAGATTCCCGGATTGGTGGTTTCAAATCATTGTCCTCTTTGGATGGATATTACTCCTTTTCTAGGTCATAAACCTTTCAAATTTTTTATGTGTTGGATGAGTTTTGATGATTTTAAGGACTTGATTTCTTTGTCATGGAGTACTATTGTTTGTGGCAACCCTCTCTTTGTATTTGTCCAGAAATTAAAACTTCTTAAACAAGCTATAAAGAACTGAAATCGAGAAAAGTGTGCAAAATTTAGAATAGAGTCCAATTAGCTAAGCAAGATTTGGAGCACTGGCAAATTCTTCTAAAGTCTGATCCTTTTAATGATGATTCAATCCATGAAAAATCTAAAGCTCTAACTGTTTATAATAAAGAGCTTGTTAGACAAGAATCCCTTTTTCAACAAAAATCTAGGGTAAAGTGGCTTCTTGAGGGAGATTGTTGTACTAACTAATTCCATTCTGTTGCTTCCCGTAATGTTTCCAGGAATGCTATGCTATTTATACTGTTAAAAAATCTCATGGATTAACATTGGATTCTCCTAAAGATATTGGTAGAGAAGCTTCAAAATTTTACCAAGACTTATTCACTCCGGGTTCTTCAAATATTGTTGGTACAACTCATATAAAAGGATGCCTTTTACTGGACTAGGCTAATTCTTTGATTCATTAGATAGCCTTCTCTCCTCCTTCTAACAAAACTCATAGACTAGATGGTTTTGCAAAAGAGTTCTTCACTAAGTACTCAGATATTATTGGTGATGACTTCTGTCTAGTAGTTACTTATTTTTCACCTCAAAGAAAATGTTGCATACTCTTAATAGTACTTTCCTTACTCTCGTCCCTAAGGAAAATGACATTTCTACATTTGATATGTTTAGGCCTATCTCTCTTTGCAACTTTCTGTACAAAATTATCACAAAAATCAAGGCAAACAATTTTCCAATTGTGCTTCCTTCTATTATTAGTGAACATTAGGTGGCATTCTTAAGAGGTAGATTAATATATGATAATATTCTTTTGGCTCATGAATCTTTACATAATTATCATAGAAAATGTCATTCTAAGGAATTCTGATTGAAAGTTGATCTTAAAAAGGCATATGATAAGGTTCATTCAAACTTCATTTTTAATTCTTTGAAGAAAATTGGTTGCCCTACTCTATGGATTCATTGGATAAAAGAATGCATCTTCACAGCCTCCTTTAGTGTGCTTATTAATGGCACATGTTATGGATTCTTTAAAAACAATTGTGGCCTTCATCAGGGTTGTCCTTTGTTCCCATTATCGTTTGTACTGGTTATGCAATCTCTTTTAGAGATTCTCTTAGATTATCATAACAATGCTCAGACATAGCCTCCATCTCATAGAAATGCTTTTGATGTGACTCACTTGATTTTTGCATATAATGTTCTTTTTTCATAGGCTTCCATTAACTCTGCCCTTGGCTTAAATGAAGCTACTGGCCTTTTTTCAAGGAAAAGTGAACTTATGGATAACACTGCTAAGAGTTGTATTCTCTTCTCGACCAACTGCATTTTGAAGGGATCCATTCTACAAATCTTTAATGTCAAAGAAGGCAATATGCCTGTTTGATACCTGGCCGCTTACAGGCATTGATGTGCTCTCACATTTTGGACAGGTTTCATCCTCCTTTTGTTGGTTTGAAAAAATGTCTTCTCTCTTATGTAGGACATCTTGAGTTGGTAAAATCAGTCTTTTCTGGTATGCACATATACTGGTCTCTGCACTTTATGCTTCCATCTAGCATTATTCATTAGTTACAAACTCTAATGGCTATGTTTCTCTAGAGTAATTTTGAGGAGGGATGGCGTTTTCACTTTATCAGTTGGTCCAAGGTCTATCGCCCTAAAAGTGAAGGAGGCTTGGTTATAAGATCTATCAAAGATTGGAGTTCCATTGGTCTGGCTAAGTTATTTTGGTGTGTTTTACATAAAGAATTCTTCTATATGGCACTGTTAGACTCCGCCCTTTGCTTCTTACTCTTGGTGAGTCATTATTTCCATGAGTGTTATGATTAATCTTATCTCTTATAAGATTAATAATGATAATTCTATTTTCCTTTGGCTAGATCCTTGGTTTGGTAATTTAACCCTTTTACAGAACTTTGGCCACCGTATTATTACTCAAATGAATAGTCACCCTATGACAACTATATCTGCATATATGGTTGATAGTCATTGGTGTTGGAGTGATCCTGTTAATCTCAGAAGTGTGCAACTTCTTCTTTTAATCAATGATCATACTCCCACTCTTAATCATGACTTGGATATATTCATATGGTAGGCCAGTTCTATAGGCACTACAACAAAAAGAACTATTAGCGACACTTATAAGTATCGCTAATAATAGTCTAAGCGTCACTAATGACTATTAGCGATGCTTACAAATTGTCGCTAAATACGTCGATAAACCACCAATCGCTAATGCACATTAGCGGCGCTTAAAACAAAGTATCACTAATAGTGCAACATTAGCAACATTTATCGATGTGTCACTAATTATTTTATTATTAGCAACACATAATAAAGCGTCGCAAAATTATTACTGACGCATAATGATTAAGAGTGGCTAATAATTTATTATTAACAATGCTTTACTAAATGTTGCAAATATAAAAAATTATTTAAAAATAAATAAATAATAGCTGATTAGCGAAGCATAGCTATAAGTGTCACTGATAATTGATTATTAGCGAAGCTTGATTATACATCGCTAATATAAAAATATTTTAAAAAAATAATAAAAATAGTTTTTCATGACGCCTATGTAAAGCGTCATTAATAAAAAAACATTTTAAAAAATAGAATTTTGTGTATTAGCGACGCTTTATGAAGCATCGCTAATACTTCATAAAATAAAAAAAATTAAAAAAAGCCTTTAGCGACGCTTTTATAAGTGTTGTTAAAAACTTCAAAAAAATTTAAAAAACTTCATGCGGTACGCGGGATGATTTGAACGCTGCCGAAATTTGGCGGATGTACTGAATCCTGGCGCCGGTGGGAGGTGGGGGCATAGAGGGAGTGGGTGTGGTGACCGGGGAGCCGAAAGGGGCCCCGGGGAGGGGAGGTGGGTGCCCCCCCCATTCTCCTTGCCATCCCCTTCCTCTATTTAGGGCAAGGGGGGGAGCGGGAGGGAGGGGGTAGCAGGCTGCCCCCCCCTCTCTCCCTGGGTCCGCCCCCCTCCATCCCCTCTTCTAGAAAATAGGGGAGGGGAAGGAGGTGGGCGGACCAGGTGAGAGAGGGGGGGAGTGGGAGGGAGAGAGGATTGGATTTCGGGTCCCCGCCAGAATCTAGCCCCCCACAGTCCGAGCCTCCATCCTGCTCCCCCCCCCCTCACCCCTCTCTCCCCCCGGATCCACCCCCTCCTTTGAAATAAAGAGGAGGCAGACCCGGGGAGAGAGGCAGCTAGCGGGGGGTGGGGGCTGCTCTACAGGAGGGAGGGAGAGGGACGAGGGGGTTAAATAACCGTGTGGACTAGAGAAAAAAATTTGTATTAGCGATGCATAAGATATGTGTGGCTACTACACTAAGATAGTAAGCGACACATACACGTATACATCACTTCTAACTAATGGCGTACCGATACATATCTTATGTGTCGCTAATAAGAATTTTTTTATTGTTTAATTTTTTTTATAAATTTTATAATAAAATTTTAATTCCCTCTCTCTCCTTACTCAATCTCCCCCTCTCTGTCCCTCTCTTTCCTCTCTCCTCCCTCTCTTCCTCTTCCTCTTCCTCTCCCCTCTCTTCCTCTCTCTTTCCTCCCTCCTCTCTCCTCACTCTCTCTATCTCTTTTGATTTTAAATTTTTATAAAATAAAAAAACTATTACTGATGCATAACGTATGTGTCACTACTACATACCTGTATGTGTCGTTACTACAGTAAGCTAGTAGCGACACATACATATATTCATCACTACTAAGATTTTTTTTATTTTTTAATGTATTTAAAATAATTTATAATAAATATTTTTATTCTCTCTCCTCTCTCTCCTCTCCTCTCTCACTCTCTCCCCTCTCTCCTCCCCACTCTCTCTCTTCCTCTCTCTCCCCTCTATCTTCTCCCTCCTCTATCTCTCTCTCCCCCTCTATCACCCCTCTCTCCCCTCTCTCACCCTCCTCTCTCCTCCCTCCCTCTCTCTCTATTTCCTCTATATCTCTTCTCTCACTCCACACACTCTCTCTCTATCCCTCCTCTCTCCTCCCTCCTCTCTCAATCTCTTTTAATTTAATTTTTTTTAAAATTAAAAAAAATATTTGCCACGCATAATGTATGCTTGCTACTACACCCGTTAGTAGCGATGCATACATGTATGTGTTGCTACTACAATAGGCTAGTAGCGACTCATATGCATCGCTATTAACCTATGTTATTAGCGACGCATACATATACGCACCGCTACTAAGATTATTTTTTTTAAAATGTTAAAAATAATTTACAATAATAATTTTAATTTTCTATCTCCTCTCTCTCTCCTCTCTCTGTCTTCCTCTCTCTCCCCTTTCTCCCTCTCTTCCTCTCCTCTCCTCTCTTTCTTCCTCTCTCTCCTCTCTTCTCTTCATCTCTCTCTTCTTCTCCCTCTCCCGTCTCTCTCCTCTCTCTCCTCTTCTCCCTCTCTCGTCTCTCTCGTCTCTCTCTTCCTCTCTCCTCTCTCTCTCCCTCCTCTCTCCTCCCTCCCCCTCTCTCTCTTTCCTCTCTATGCCACGCCCTGGTGCCCACCCGAGCCGAACCTGGTCCAAGGGTCTATCAAAGCACACAGGGGCGACAAAATTGCATGGCAGAAGTCTTAACCTCTCTAGCGGGTGAATAACTAACATGGAGTTGCACACCTTTAATCCTTTGTGCAAGAGAAATAATAGTAAATTAAAAGATAACATCTCTGAAATAAATCCTCAAACTTAACCCACATACTTCACATCCTGAGCCTAAACACAGGGCTCGAATTAGAAAATCTTAAACAAGTCTAAAAGCATCATATATACACGAGTCTGAAATATAATCATCCATACAAAGTGTTATGTGATCATAATAGCCTAAATCAAAGACAAAATAACATCTTGAGGCATATATTCCTAATCTCATGCATATCTGATTATCCCTCATACAGGGAATCCTGATTAACTGCATGTCATGCCATACAACCCCAAAATAGAACACAGAAAGAGGGGTGAGTAAAATACAGTAAGGCTTGAAATACGGTAATGTTAATTAGAAAACAACCATGACACATCAACATGGTAATTCATATCCATATTTAACATAATATCCTCTTTTCTAATTAATTCCCTTACCATACCCCTATTTACCCATAACTAATCATCCTACATACAAGTATCTCATACATACTAATCATGGCGTGAATAATCACATTATTATATAACATCCATCCTGCTAAATAAGTGATTCTCACTCAATCACATCATGCATAAACATCATATATTACCTACATGAGTAGTGTCTCTAACACACATTCAGATCATGCATAATAAACCATTCTCCTTCATATACATTCAACCTACATAACACATGTCTCAAACACGTAATCACATAATGCATATTCATATCATTCATCCATAGATTATTCACCCTGCATGATAAGAGTCTCAATCACACGATACTAAATCATGCACAATAAATCATATTCATATGTGCCACATAATCTCAATTATCCTTACACAACCTGTGTAACTTGGTCATAATATTATCTCATACACATGCATCATCAACAAATGGTGAATGTCTCCATCATAGAGAGAAATACAATCATGCTACATAGGATGGACAAAGTCCGATTTCCATGAAGGAAACCTAAAGTGTTCGGGGTAGTTAGCCCCTAAGTCTACTACCCCAGGACAGTTCTAGCCAAGAACGTCTGAATCTCACACAGAGAACCTAGACCAGTGTGTTCACCCAGGACATCTTCTGCGGTGGGAAGAGTCCAAATTCCCACATAGGGAACCAAGAACTTGTGGTAGCCAATGCACGAAGGTGTACCACTCTGGATTCTCAGGATCCAGATGACTATCTCAAGAAATCTTAACCGCATGACAAGTACACAACTCGTCACCATTCAACTCAACTAACCATCAATGCAGATTGACTCAACCTGGGGAGTATCCATGTTCCCCATAGAAACAAATCAAAATCAGGTCTTTTCGAACCAACCAATTTTTTATAAGTCAATGATTGATTAATCTGGCACGCAATCTCACATCATTACATCTAATCGATCAACCGCGGCTAATCTCAATAAAGTCTCAATTGGAAATCCGTTTCATAATGAATAGAACATGGTATGTACGTGGGCAATACATACATGAATTCTAATTCATGATAAGTGCTCTCAATAGCCCCTCATTCATCATTATAATCATAATATCAAGTCATCATAATCATCCCCCACATGTGTGTACCTAGTAGAAACATTCAACTCTAAGCATTAAACATGCCTTGTAAATAACTCATCATCATACCACACATGCTCATGAACATTTAATCATAGTTCTTACTGAAATCATGGGTGGAAACCATTGGAAAGCACCATTCAAATCAAGTGCAACCTCATGTTAAACTTATATAAGTATATTCATACTACACTTGATGCTATACATGACACCATTATTCACCCATAATTTATTCATGATATGTGAAGGCATATAATTCCATTCTCATGCGATAAAAGTTTTCTGGAATCATACTCTAATATAGTGAATCACTCAATCATGGATTCAATACACTAATTTATACCATGCTCAATCGAATAACATAAAATCCACTTAACACTTAAGCATTCATCATGGCCTTCAACATAAATTTATACCCTGCCAGTAGCTTATCATAGAATATATTATTCGTCAAAGTCATAAGAAATGATACTCAAGAGTAAAACACTAAAATAAGCAAAATATACAAAAGGAACCAAGCTGTAGTGTTGGCCTCCAAACGCACTGCAGGGCGTTCAAACACCTGGCTGTTCGAGCGGCCTCTCTAGGTGTTCGAACGCCTAGCCATTCGATCGGCTGCCAGACCGTTCAATTGCCATACGACAATCTTTGGTTTGTCTTCCCCACTTCGAAATCAAAACCGAAACTTCACATACAAATCTTAAACTACCAAATCACACTCCCAAACATCATGATAATCCAATCCATGCTTAGAGAACATCAAATCTAGGCATTACTAAACAAAAACCCAAAGAAACTCATCAAAGATTAAAGCTATCTCAAATCACCATTAAAGCTCATAACCATGGAAACCACTTCAAACTCCATCAAAACTTAAATCTAAAATCACTTACCTTCAACAAGCTTCTTCACTCGAAATAGCTCCTCAAACACTTTCAAAACCAACCCGACAGATATTTTTAATAATGCCTTCAGAAATCCGATTTAAAACACCTAAATCCTTTAAAAACTAATAGATCTAGGGTTCAGGAGACTTAAAAACAAAATTCTCATCATCAGGTTTTGAAATAGAAACCCAAATCGGTAATTTTTGAGTAAAAATCGAGATTAATCCAAAGCAAAAGAAAGGATTTGAAAGATTTAAGAAAAAACCTAATAGATTAAAAAAATATTAAGCAAACATATACCTTAATCTCATTTCTCTTTTAGGAAAATGAGGATTAGGCTCCTAAGCTTCTGATTTCAGCCTTTTTCAAATTATGAAAGTGGCTGGGCTATTCATTTTATAGTAAACGGTGGAGTAAAACTAATTAATTAGTGGGGTATAAATAGAATTTTACACTAAGAATGGAAAATCTTGTTTATTTAAACCTAATTGAAGTCTAAAAAATCTAAAATATATATTTTCGGTCATACGTTGATGTTAGGGCCATTTAGGACTAATAACATTCATAGGTTGAAATAATTATTTTTGGGGAAAATTTCAAAATTTCCATAAAAATTCCAAATGACTTAGATTAACTTCAAACCATAAATGTGAAGAAATTTTTTTGTTAAAACCATTGCTAACCACTTTAATTTTGAAAATGGTCAAAACCTATCAAAATTAGCATTAAACCACACATTATCAATTAAATAGAATAAAATAGACTGGTTCAAGTTTAGGGATCTTACACTCTATGTTTTCTCTCTCTCCCTCCTCTCTCCTCACTCTCTCTCTTGTCTTTTTTAGTTTAAAATTTTTTAAAAATAAAAAAACTATTAGCGACGCATAACGTATGTGTCGCTACTACACCCATTAGTAGCGAAACATATTTGTATGTGTCACTAATATAGTACGTTAGTAGCAACACATACTTGTATGCATCACTACTAGCCTATTGTAGTAGCGAGGCATACAAATATACATTGCTACTAAGATTTTTTTATTTTTTAAAATATCAAAAATAATTTATAATAATAATTTTAATTCTCTTTCTCCTCTCCTCTCCTCTTTCCTCTCTCTCTCTCCTTCTCTCTCTCCCCTCTCTCCCTCCTCTCTCCTTCCTCTTTCTCTCTCTCTTTCCTCTCTATATCTTCTCTCTCTCCGCTCTCACTACAACAAAATGTATTAGTAGCGATGCAAACACAAGTGTCGCTACAAAACACTACTTGTAATGCATACAAAATAGTCGCAAAAAAAGAGCCAGTAGCGATGCATAATAATAAGCATCACTATTAGTCATATATTAGCGATACATAATGTATGTGTCGCTACTACACCCGTTAGTAGCGAAGCATATTTGTATGTGTCACTACTACAGTAGATTAGTAGCAACGCATACTTGTATGCGTCGCTACTAAGATTTTTTATTTTTTAAAATATTAAAAATAATTTATAATAATAATTTTAATTCTCTTTCTCATCTCCTCTCGTCTTTTCCTCTCTCTCTCCTTCTCTCTCTCCCCTCTCTCCCTCCTCTCTCCTCCCTCTTTCTCTCTATCTTTCTCTCTCTCTTTCCACTCTATATCTTCTCTCTCTCCGCTCTCACTACAACAAAATGTATTAGTAGTGATGCAAACACAAGTGTCGCTACAAAACACTACTTGTGATGCATACAAAATAGTCTCAAAAAAAGAGCCAATAGCGATGCATAATAATAAGCATCGCTAATAGTCATATATTAGCGATGCATAACGTATGTGTCGCTACTATACCCGTTAGTAGCGAAGCATATTTGTATGCGTCGCTACTACAATAGGCTAGTAGCGACGCATAGGTTAGTAGCAACGCTTACTTGTATGCATCGCTACTAGCCTATTGTAGTAGTGAGGCATACAAATATGCGTCGCTACTAAGATTTTTTTATTTTTTAAAATATTAATAATAATTTTAATTCTCTTTCTCATCTCCTCTCCTCTTTTCCTCTCTCTCTCCTTCTCTCTCTCCCCTCTCTCCCTCCTCTCTCCTCCCTCTTTCTCTCTCTCTTTCCTCTCTATATCTTCTCTCTCTCCGCTCTCACTACAACAAAATGTATTAGTAGTGATGCAAACACAAGTGTCGTTACAAAACACTACTTGTGATGCATACAAAATAGTCGCAAAAAAAGAGCTAGTAGCGATGCATAATAATAAGCATCGCTAATAGTCATATATTAGCAATGCATAATTTAAAGTGTAGCTAGTACTAACCATATTTGCGACATTTCTACTAAACGCCGCTAGTAGGTACGGTAATAGCGATGCTCTCAACAAGTGTCGTTAAACAATATATATTTTTAAAAAAGAAAAAAATTAGAACTATTAGTGACGCTTATTAACATGTGTAGTAAAAGTGTCACTAATAGTAATAAATTTAAAATAAAAAAACAAAAATTGGAACTATTAGTGGCGTCGCTATTATCTTTATTAATTAAATTTATTTAATAAATAATTATATAATAAATATATATTAAAAAAAGTAAAAATAAACTCCTTAAATATAAGATATTTTATTTAATATTTTCTATTTGTATAAGTAATAAAAAATATAAAATTTCCAATAAAAGGTAGTGTCGATAATAGATTAAACTTTTACTATTTGTATGTAATATATTTTATTTCTTAAATTTTCTTATTAAATTTAAAATATAATTTATAATAAAAGAGGACAACTGAAGAGAGCTAGGAAGAGAGAGATAGGGATAGAGGAGAGGAGAGAGAGAAGACATGAGAGAGATAGGGAAAAGAGAGAGTAAGGAGAGAAAGAGAGGAGAGAGGAGAGAGAGAAGAGAGGAGAGAGTAAGGAGAGAGAGGGAGAAGAGAGAGAAAGAGGAGAGAGAGAGTGTAGATAGATAGAGGAGAGAGGTTAGAGAAAGAGGAGAGAGAGGGTGAGGAGAGAAGGGAAGAGATAGTGTAGAGAGAGAGTGAGGAGAGAGTGAGGGAAGAGAGAGACAAGAGAGAGAAGGGAGAGAGAGATGAGAGTCAAAAGAAGAGAGTAAGAGAGAGGAGAGAGAGGGTGAGGAGAGAAGGGAAGAGATAGTGTAGAGAGAGAGTGAGGAGAGAGAAAGGGAAGAGAGAGACAAGAGAGAAGGGAGAGAGAGATGAGAGTGAAAAGAGGAGAGTAAGAGAGAGGAGAGAGAGGGTGAGGAGAGAGAGAAGAGAGAGGGAGGAGAGTGTGTACAGAGAGAGAGGGTGAGGACAAAGAGGGAATAGAAGAGAGAGAAGGGAGAGAGAGATGAGAGAGAAAAGAGGAGAGAGGGGAGAGAGATAGAGGGTGAGGAGAGAGAGAAAGAGAAAAGAGAGAGGGTGAGGGTAGAGAGAGGGGAGAAGAAAAAAATTAAATTATAAATTATTTAAAAAAATTTAAAATTTTAAAAAAGTATAGTAGCGACGCATAGCTCTATCCGTTGCTAATAGTATTTTTTAATTTAAAAAATTTTAATATACAAGAACTAGTTGGGGGAGTGAGGGTGAGGAGAGAGAAGAGAGAGGGTAGAGAGAGAAGGTGAGGAAAGAGATGGTGAGGAGAGAGAGGGAAGAGAGAGAGAGACAAGAGAGAGAAGGGAGAGAGATGAGAGCGAAAAAAGGAGAGAGAGAGAGTAAGGGTGAAGGAGAGAGAACGAGGATAGACGGTGAGGAGAGTGAGAAAGGGGAGAGAGATGGTAGAGATAGAAGGTGAAGAGAGAGAGGGTGAGGGTAGAGAGAGGGGGGGGAAAAAATTAAATTAAAAATAAAAAAATATATTAGAGAGAGAGAAGAGAGAAAGAAAGAGGGGAGAGAGGGTAGAGAGAGAAGAGAGGGGAGAGAGAGTGTGTGAGAGGAGAGGGAGGGTAGAGAGAGAAGAAAGGAGAGAAAGAGAAAATGAGTGGAGAGAGAGGGTAGAGAGAGAAGGTTGAGAAAGAGGGTAGAGAGAGTGGATAGAGAGGAGAGGAGAGAGAGCAAGGAGAGGGGAAAGAGAGAATGAGAGGAGAGAGAAGGTTGAGAAAGAGTGTAGAGAGAGAGAGTGGAGAGAGAGTGAGAGGATGAGAGAGAGGGAGGGGAAATAAGTTAAAAAAATAATATTAGTGATGCTATGAAATGAGCGTCCTTAATAGAGTAATAATTGGGGATGCTTAGTAGTAAATGTCTTCACTAATAATAATATTAGCGACGCTCAGGACTATGCATCACGTATAGTCTTCTTTAAAAAAAAATTAAAGCCATTAGTGATGGTCAGAAGAGAGCATTGCTAATATCACATGTGTTGGCAGCACTAACTATTCTATGTCACTAATTCATTTACAATTTGCGACGCTCGGTTACGAGCATCGCAATTGAAGCTAATTGCAACGTGGCAAAGCGTCGCAAATTGCCACTTTTTGCGATGCTTCTTTGAAGTGTCACTAAAAGTATTATGTAGGTGGAAATTCGCCAAAGCACAAAATTTTGCGCTGGGCGAATTTTTGTCCGTGCCTTTATATTCCAACACCTCTAGCCACCGTCCCAACTGTGGAACCAGAGCGTCCTCTCTCATCTCCTCCGATTCTACCTTCTTAGCCTCACTTCGTCTCTTCTCCGTTAGTGGCAGGGACAGGAAAGGATGTGTCTTTGTGTCCGAGGATAACGATCTGTCCAGCGTCTCCAACCAGCCGGACCAGTCGCCAATGCTAGATGCGACCTTGTCAGAGGAGGTGGGTTTGAAGGGAGATGTCTTCAGGCATATCGATGTGGACTTCTTTTCGAAAGATGGGGCAGATGATGACTGGCTGCAGGGGGATTTCCATCCTCCATCCACCATCTGCAGTCGTCTCGCCGCCCTTTTTTTCCCACCCATCCTCCAGCCGCTCGTTCTTGCATCCTCGCCATCGAGCAAAAACTTCTGAAGGCTTGGAGCCGGCAGACCTTGTTGGACCATAGAAGGCGAAATTTTTTCACCAGAGGAGTTGCTTCAATCTCTCTATTGAGAGGTTGAAGACGACCTGTAGAAACGGGTTGCTTCGCTGCGCTTCTGCAAGTCGTCGCTGCACGTTCATCAAACTCTTCATTTACCTTCTCTTTCAGTATATTAGGCTATTTTCCTTTGTATTTGATTATTATTTGCATAAGTATTGGATTATTAAATTGTGTTAGAGACACTAGTGGACCACGGAATAGCCGGGCCCACTAGCGACACGTTTCACAAGGTAGGAGGGCGCGACATCCCATAAGAGAGTCGTCCCCTCCCTTGGTTGGTTTATGCAATTGAATATTCAGCTTTCTCATCCCTTTCTTCCTACTTCCATACCTTTCCTTGCTTGAAACTCCAAGGTACCAATTATGCCACTTTGGGCACATCATTGGTATCGAAGCTTTTACGATCCCCGACCATGGCACGAGATTTCTGAGGAGACGTGAAACTTTCCTTGCTCCAGTATGCGAGATGTGGGGCGGCATGCAGGGATTGAAGAGGAGAAATTGGCTAGGTAGTGGAGAGGGGGGCGGCTTGGGCCCTTCCCACATTCTTCCATCAGCGCCAGCCCCCTTGCCACCCCAACCAGCAGCTCCATTCCAAGCCGGCCTGGCCAACAACCCCCTCTAATCGGCCAGATTTTCTGTCGCCTAACACCGGCCCAGATGGAGGAACGTTGGTCAAAAGGGCTATGCTTCTTTTGCGATGAATGGTTTGGTCCAAGGCACCGCTATTCCATCAAAGGCAGCCTCCTCATGGAGGAGTTCGAGGAGGAGGACATGGCGGATAGGATTGACATTTGCTCGAGATCTCTATTCATGCCTTCTTGGGGACATTTACTCCTCGTACGATGCAGGTTCAGGGCCACCTCAAGTGGCAGCAAGTGGCCATCTTGATCGACAGTAGTTCCACCCACAATTTCATCAATGATAAGGTGGCCCAGCGACTTGGCTGCTTCGTGTTAGATTCAAAGCCCTTCGATGTTTTGATTGGTGACGGGAAGCATCTCAGGAGCTCAGGAGTATGTGCTCAGGCCACCCTCTCCATCCAGGGTCACACCTTCATCACTGACCTCTTCTTGCTGCCCGCGAAGGGGGCAAACATGGTGTTAGGGGTTCAGTGGTTACAAGAGCTTGGAGACGTGGTCTAGAATTTCAGAGAAGTGGTTATGGACTTCATGGTCCAGGGGCAGCGGGTTCGGATTGAAAGATCTCAGCCGGGCACCCTTCTCTCAGCTGAGTCAGTGAATTCTTTCTTCCAGTTCACACCATAGGGGTTCCTCTTGTAGTCAGTGGGTAGCGGTCGAGGTACCAAAAGAGGTTCTGCCTTCGGATCTTCTTGATTTATTGGAGGCACATCGGGATGTGTTTGCTGAGCCGCAGGGTCTTCCCCCAGTGTGGACTCATGACCACCATATCCCCATTGTTCCCGGGGCGGTCCTTGCTAACGTCCGCACTTACCGTTATCCCCAAATCCAGAAGTCAGAGATTTAGCACCTCGTTGCTGACATGCTTCAGTCCGGTATCATCTGTCCTAGCACAAGCTTCTGCTCATCCCTGGTATTGCTGGTTCATAAGAAGGACTTGAATGCTATCACTGTCAAGGACAAATACCCCATACCCGTGATCGATGAGCTTTTGGATGAGTTGGCTGGTGCGACGGTCTTTAGTAAACTCGACCTTCGTTCCGGTTACCATCAAATTCGGGTGCAGCCGGCCGATGTACAGAAGACCTCCTTTCGGACTTGTGACGGCCATTTTGAGCTCCTTGTCATGCCGTTCACGCTGACCAACGATCCCTCCATGTTCTAGAGCCTCATGAACGGTCTCTTCGGGCCTTTCCTCCGCCACTTCATCTTGGTATTCTTAATTGACGACATCCTTGTCTATAGCCAGTCTTGGGCGGAGCACTTGGAACATCTTAGGTCTATCTTCTCTGTTATGAGAAATAAATCATTATTTCTTAAGCATTCGAAGTGTTCATTTGGCAGCCCACAGGTTGATTATTTGGGACATATCATCACTTGGAATAGGGTTGTCATTGACCCGTCGAAGGTGGCCGCCATGCTCTCTTGGCCACCGCCAACTTGCATATGTGCACTCCAAGGTCTTTTAGGCCTCATAGGCTACTATCGAAGGCTCATCAGCCGCTATGGGGAGATGGCTCAGCCCCTTACAGAACTTCTAAAGAAGGGGGCCTTCGGGTGGATTGCAGCTGCCCAAGCGGCCTTTGATGATCCAAAGCAGTCTATGGCATTGGCCCCTGTTCTGATTTTACCAAATTTCAGCCGACCCTTCGTGGTTGAAATAGATACTTCGGAGACAGGTCTAGGAGCGGTTATGCTGCAGGACGAGCGCCCCATTGCCTACTTCAGCAAGGCTTTGGCTGGCCTCTCCTTGTCCCTATCTGTTTACGAGAAGGACGACAATTGTCCTCGACGTCGACAAATGGCGACTTTACTTGCTAGGCCACCAGTTTCTCATCCACACCGACCACCAGCCTCTGAAGTACTACCTTAAGTAGAGGGTGTCCACTCCAGCACAGCAGAGGTGGGTCTGTAAGTTACTGGGGTAACACTATGAGGTCGTTTACAAGAAAGGATTGGAAAACACAGTGGCCGGCGCCCTTTCTCGCAGCTCTCCCTCCAGTGTGTGCTTGGCCATTTCTACTCCATCATGCGCCTTCCTTGCTGAGTTGAGGCGGGCATACATTGCAGATCCTTCGACACATACATTGATCACAGCTCTCCAAGCCGACCTAGCTGCCCGCCCCTTCTTTTTGCGGCAGGATAGCCTGCTCTTTTGGAAGCACCATCTTTGAGTACCCAATGTTGATGATCTTTACCGGCACATTCTCTCTCACTCCCATGACACTCTGGTGGCCGGTCATGAAGAAGCATTACGCACCTATAATACGATCAGCCAGAGCTTTCTGTGGTAGGGTACTCGACAGGCCATTTAGGAGTATGTTGCCGCTTGCGATGTATGTCAGAGAGCTAAAGCTACCACGACCTCCCTTGCATGATTACTTCAGCCCTTACCCATTCCTGGCAAGGTTTGGGAGGATGTTTTGATGGACTTTGTAGAGGCCTTACCCATGGTGCAAGGCAAGCTGGTGATTTTGGTGGTGGATTGGTTGTCCAAGTATGCTCACTTTTGTGCTCTGGGGCACCCATTCACCACCAAGGCAGTGGCCGACCTCTATGTTAATGAGGTGTCCAAACTCGACGGCATGCCTCACACTATCATCTAGGATCGTGACTGGATTTTCATATCTCAGTTTTAGCGGGAGTTCTTTGCTTTACAGGGTACTACTCTCCACATGAGTACAGCTTACCACCCACAGACGGATGGTCAGACAGAGGTGGTGAACCGTTGCTTAGAACAGTACCTCCGCTGTTTCATTATGTCTCAGCCATGCCGATGGTTTCAGCTTCTTCCCTGGGCGGAGTAGTTGTATAACACCGCCTATCACACTTGTGGTGGGTTCACTCCTTTTGAGGTGTTGTATGGCTGTCAACCTCCGACCGTGTTATCCTATGTCCCTCACCGTTCCTCTGTGGCTGAGGTGGATTATATGCTCCAGACACGGGATGAGGTTCTTCGTCAGCTTAAAGAGAACTTATCCTCTACTTAGAACTAGATGAAATAGATTTATGATGGCCACCCACTGATAGGGAGTTTACTGTGGGCGACTTGGTTTATGTCTCTGTCCTCCCTCAGCGGCAGACATCTTTGTTTCAGCCTAAGCATTCCAAGCTCGCCCCTCGTTTCCATGGTCCATATGCAGTGGAGGAGCGTATTGGCCCGATGGCTTATCGTCTTGCTCTACCACCTGGTTCCTTAGTCCATCCCATCTTCCATGTCTCCAAACTCCGTCACTATGTGGGGGACTCTTCCCTCACCATTGATGCTCCACCACCTCCTTTGATGGGACCGGTCCCACCTGCAAATCCGGGTCCGACCTCAGTAATTGATAAGTGTCGGGTCCGCCATTCAGGTCACACCATTATAGAGGTTTTGATTTCTTGGTAGGGCCAGCCACTTGAGGATGTCACCTGGATGCCTGAGGATGAGTTCAAGGCTCGTGATCTGGCTTGGTCGCCTTAAGGACAAGGCGAATTGCGGAAGCGTGGTGGAGTGTTGTGCATGTTCATCAGACTCTTCATTTACCTTCTCTTTCAGTATATTAGGTTATTTTCCTTTGTATTTGATTAGTATTTGCATATGTATTGGATTATTAAACTGTGTTAGAGACGCTAGTGGACCACGGAATAGCCGGGCCCACTAGTGGCATGTTTCCCAAGGTAGGAGGGTGCAGCTTCCAATAAGAGAGTTGTCCCCTCCCTTGGTTGGTTTATGCAATTGAATTTTAGCTTTATCTTCCCTTTCTTCCTGCTTCCTTTCCTTTCCCTGTGTGAAACTCCAAAGTACCGATTGTGCCACTTCGGGATTGAAGCCGTTGAAGAGGCGATTTTACCTAAATCAAGTGTGTCGGATGTCATGGAGGGGTTATTTTTCCGTTACGAGACCTCTATGGCCCTGAAACGTGACTTCTAATTTTGAGGTACCTAGTGCATCGATTTCTTTCTCGCACGGGAAGTGAGGTAGGGCTTTTTATCCTCTCTTAAGATATAAATACTTACATCGGTCGTCTTTGAAAGTCTATATAGATAATTCTAGTTGAATACTAGAGTAATTCCTATGTATGTTTTGAGATTACCTTATGTACTTGTTTTATCGAGTGTTTATCTCTTGAATTTAATTATGTATTGGTCTATTGATGATTGTGATTATGGAAAATCTAGCTTTGCCATCATTTTAACTATACGTGAGTATAGTATAATTGAGAGATAGTTTTATGGAATTATAATTTGAGAAATGCGTACAATCATGGCAATCGAGTCATTGGGATGAGATAGAGAAGGGGGTAATTGTCTTGTAGGAACGGGCGACTAACCCTACATCTATATTCATTATCAGTAACACATCCATGACTTGTAAAGGCGAAGCTAAGGTTTTTGAATGATTGAACGTTGAGGAAGGACGTTCACAATCAAGAATGAAGGAATCTCCCATGGAGTCAGGAATTCAAGAGATTTCATTATATGGAGCTCAGCTTGGTAGACGTACCGAGAGAGCTCGATAATTGGGAGTGCACAGCAATAATCCGGTTTGGAATTGGATGCCAGTTTGGAACCGGATGTAGGGTACGTATATTAGCCTGGTGAGCTCCTAACGAAGGGAAAGACCCCTTATTAGCCCCTAACGAAGGGCACCTATCAAGGCTACGCTCACTAGGGACAAGAGTATCATGGTAAAACTCTCTGCTCTCTAGATTTCGGTGCCCCATGAGCACGGGTGGCTCTTCTCTCTACAAACACAAGGTGTTTTATTGAAAATCTGTAGAGGAGTAAGATGTTGCTGCTTTGTACCTGCAACAAATTCCTGATATTATAATAGGTGTCCGGGACACTGGCTTACAAACCCTAGAGGCCTCTTGGATACGTAGGAAGAAGCCCTAGGGGAGTTTTGGGTGAGAGGCACATCCTCATATATTATTTTGAAAAGTATTATCTATTTATTGCAGCGTGTTTTTAAAACTTCCAGATGTTATATTTATGTGTGATAGATAAATACTCCTACTCAAAATTTTAAAATACTCACCACCCCCCAGACCTTGTAGGATTAGGGATGCCACTCGGGTCGAGTTTTTTGATAAACCCAACCTGACCCCTAATGGGTCGGGTTTGGATATCCTTAATGGTAAAACGAATTAGGTTCTGGTTTAAATATTGACCCGATCCTTTCGAGTCGGAATTGGGTTTTGCCAAACCCGACCCAACCCGGTATCTACTACTTATGCGTCGTGCCCTAATTTTTTCCCAGATCTAGTTTCAGTCTGCTTCTCCACCTCCCGAGCTCGTCTCGCCGGTGCCTCCTCTTCGTTTCGTCGCCGCTTCCTCTCCATCTCACCGGCGCCTCGTCTCCATTTTGCCGCCATGCCCATGTCTTTGGTCAGTGTGGATTTCCCTTTCGCCGCCGCTCTCAGGTCTTTGGTCCTTCTAGATCTACCTTTCACTGTCGTGCCCAGCCATTGGTAAGTCTAGATCTACCTTTCGCTACCGTGCCTGGGCCTATGGTTCGTTTGGATCTGCCTTTTGTCGTTGAGCTCGGACCTCTGGCCGTCTGAATCTTCCTTTCACCATGGCGCTCGAGCCCCGAGCCTCTGGTTTGTTTGGATCTACCTCTCTCTATTTTTTTACTCGGCCTTGTATGGAGTACAAAAGAGCCAAAGTTGGTGGGGTGTGAGTGGTGGGCATTTAGGTTTCCGGCAGTTCCATTGTGCCTCTGGCACTAGAAGTTTTTTTTCTTCGCAGAGGGTTTTTTCAAATTCGGGTCGGCTTGTGCCCTAACTCTCCTCAAGTTAGGAGCTGGTATTTTCATGAAAATAGGTTATAATGCACTTGGGTATTAGGGTAATTTTCCCACATTGGGCATCTCCTTTCCATTATTGGGTAAGGCTTTGACCTCTCAAGATGTTTCAATATCAAATTGGCCCGTCAATTCTATTCACGCAAATGCGGGCCGCTCTGCTCATAAGGGTATATCTATCATTTTATTCAAGGCTTCTTAGAATCCTAATGGGTCTAAAACTAATCTCGGAAGTATTCTTTGATGTTATGGGCTCATGGTAATTTTTTGCCATTTAACGGGGTCAAAACCCCTTCAACTGACCCTGGTTCATTTTTTAGTTTTACCTTAACTCTAGGAGTAATAGTCAATTACCTATTTATTAGAATTTTTTCCTAGCATGTGCATGAGTCTATTGTGAGGGTACACATACATCTATCACTAGAATTTTTCTTAATTTTCAAACCCACTCATAAGCCCCTAAACTGGATCCCCAAAATCAGGTTTTAAAAAAAATATTCTACGATTTAACTGTAAAGGTAAATTAGTCATTTTAAAGTCTCTTAGATTTTTTCCCCATCTAAAACTTGGTCAGGGCACTCGACATACTTTCCCAATCGTTCAATAAATTTTATGAATTTTTTCAAATTTATTAACTCACTAAACCAGACCCGATTCAATTTTCCTTTTTTAATCAAACTAGGACTACATCCTCAGTTGGACCTGGTCTTGGCCAATGTAGTTTGGGTCGCCAAACCCAAACCCTCACCCAATGAACAGTGATATGGGTCATCTTCCTTGTGTTCTGTTAGAGGCTAAAAAGCATATGGCAATGTTGCCCCTGGCCGCCACAGAGGAGCGAGGTCACTCCCTAGTAGTGATTCCAATGGTCTTGGCCCCACTGCCGACCAGGGGCTAGCCGGAGTATCAAAATGCTTTTTTTTTTACAACCGGCTAGCGGCCGACTGGCCTCCGGTGGTAGTGTCCTTCGTAGCCACCATAGGGCGAGGTCTAGTCCTTCACTCTTCAGTGGCAATTTCAATGGGGCTAGTCCCATTGCTATCCAATGGCTGGCCATCCGCCTCCTTTGCCGGCCACACAGTCGACTGTTTTTATTATGAATTAATAATAAACTTATATTTATTTTAAAAAATAAAATACACATTCGTGACAAGCTTAGGTACTTTGTTGTAAAATAAGTTAAGGAAGAATGGTCAAATTGTTGTGTTACTTTCTCTATTTGATTCGTAATTATAAATATAACAAATTATTGGGAGGTTTCTTTAGACTTAAAATGATTTAACGATTTGTACACATTCTTAATAAACATCAATTTTAATCGGTTAAAAGGATATAACTAAACCAAAAGTGGTCCAATTGGTATGTCATTTAGTGCATTTGATTCAATCTTAAGAACTTTGTAAATGAGTGTATGTCTTTAAAACAACTAAATATACATTCTTAACTATCTTGGGTGCTTTGTTCTAAAACTAGTTATGCGAATGAAATTAAATAAGTAAAGGAAGAACATAAAATTGTGGTTTCACTTTCTCCATTTGATTTGTAATTATGAACATAACAAATTATTGGGAGGTCTCTTCAAACTTTAAACGATGTAACAATTTATGCACATTCTTAATGAACTGCGGTTTTAATCGATTAAAAGTATCTAACTAGACAAAAAGTAGTTCGATATGTTTGTCATTTAGTACGTTTAATTTAATTTTATGAACTTTGTAAATGAGTATGTATTTCTTGAAATAATTAAATATACATTAGTCAAGAGTTTATGTGATTTGTTCCAAAAAAAGTAAAGCAAATGAAACTACATAAGTTATTAAAAAATGGTCAAATTGTGGTATCATATAGTCTATTTGATTCATTATTATTAAGGTAACAAATGAATGGAAAATCCCTTTAAACTAAATAATGTAATGATTTATCCACATTCTTAATGAATTTTGGTTTTAATCGATTAAATAATGTAATGATTGGTTTGTCGTTTAGTACATTGAATTTATTCTTACAACAAAGTAAATATTCATGATGAGCTTGGGTGCTTTGTTCTAATATTAGTTAAGCGAATTAATTACATAAGTTAATAAAAAAATAATCAAATTATGGTATCATTTTCTCCAATTATTTCGTAATTACAAAACATAACAAATGATTGGGATGTCTTCTTAAACTTTAAATGATATTACGATTTGTGCGCATTCTTAATGGACTTCAGTTTTAATTGATTAAAATGTATAACTAAACAAAAAGGTTTTCGATTGGTTCGTAGTTTAGTACATTTAATTTATTTTATGAACTTAACAAATGAGTATTTATTTCTTTAAAACAATAAATTATACATTCACGATAAGTTTAGGTGCTTTGTTTAGAAACTACTTAAGCGAATGAAATTACATAGGTTAAGGAAAGACGGTCAAATTGTAGTATCACTTTGTCCATTTAATTCATAATTATGAACATAATAAATGATTAAAAGATCTATTTAAGCTTTAAACAATATAATAATTTATACACATTCTTAGCGAACTTTGGTTTCAATCGATTAAAAGGATATAACTAAAACAAAATGGTCCGATTGGTTTGTAGTTTAGTGCATTTAATTCATTATGACAAATTTAGTAAATGAGTACTTATTTCTTTAAAACAACTAAATATATATTTGTGATGAGCTTGGGTGCTTTGTTCTAAAACAAGTTAACCGAATAAAATCGCATATGTTAAGGAAAAATGGTTAAATTATGGTATAACTTAGTCTATTTGATTAGTAATTATGAACGTAACATATGAATGAGAGGTCTCTTTAAACTTTAACCGATATAATGATTTGTACACATTCTTGACGAATTTTGGATTTAATCGATGAAAAGGATATATAACTAGACGAAAAGTGGTCATATTGGTTCATTGCTTACTGTGTTTGATTTGTTCGTATGAACTTTGTAAATAAGTACGTATATCTTTAAAATAACTAATTATACATTTGTGACAAGGTTAGGTGCTTTGTTTAGAAATTATTTAAGCGAATAAAATCACATAGGTTAAGGAAATATAGTCAAATTTTGGTATCACTTTATCAATTTAATTCGTAATTTCGAACTTAACGATTGATTAGGAGTTCTCTTTTTTGTGTTATAATTGAGTTTGGACCTTGGTATTGTGATTTGTTTAGATCTGTGTGGGTGTATTATTTATTCTTTCATTTGCTTTAGTGTTTGTCATTATTGTTGTGATTGTAATCTACCACTAGTTTATGATTAATGAAAGATTAATTAATGGGGTTAGATTGCTTTGGATTGGGTGAGAACACCTAATCAAGATAAAGTCTAAAATACACTCAGAGGGGGTCTGAGACTAGTTCATAGAGTTTGACCTGATGATTTGCTTTGGTTACTGAACTAATGACAGTTTTGACTCTTGACCCTAGTCTGGAAGAAACTGATAGGATTTGGGATAGTCATTCTGAATCCCTGCTTGTAGACGAGCAAGAGAGGGTTAAAAATGATTTTTCTGAGTCTTAACTCTATTTAGGAGCTATTGATTTGGCTGTGGAGTTGTACTTTTGCATGGGAGGGAGCTCTGCATGAGTTGGGCTCACCTCCAATTTATTGAGAATCATTTATACACATATTTGAATTAGCTAACATCCTTCATGGTTGGCTTTTCCTGCCACTTTTATTCATGTGTAGTTATGGGTCATGCCCTTCTACTCTAGTCAGGTTTTCATTGGCTAGGTTGGGTTATAACACTTCTTCCAAGGCCGCACTATTGATGGTTCCCTTTTTAGGATAATACATGGTAGTTGTGTCATTTATCACTTAGGTTGACATTTGATAAGCCTGTCTGTCTTTAGGACTAGCTGCGGATATTAATTATCAAAAAATAGTTTGAGATATCATTAATAATATTATTTGATATTACTTGTTTAATTAGAACTAGTGGAACGATTAAAAGACTTACACAAATTGCAGGTTGGTTAAAAATACTTTGGCATTGTATGTATGATGCTACACTTCTTGAGATACTACGTATGATGAGTACGGAAGCAACTAAAATTGGGTAATGTTGGACTGATCTGAAAAATATTACTTAATATTGTTGTTCTTTTAAAATCGCTCATTCAAGGGGAGGATATGTTTGGTTGCATGTTCTTTAGATAAAGACTAGCAAGATCAGGATATCGATGAGCAATTGGAGGCGACATTGCACTGGGATTTAGTTTCTTTCTTCTACAATTTTGTAAGTAAATATAATTTCATGCATGTGAGCCAACTTTACTTTGTCATTTATTTTTGGATTGATGTCAGACTTGTACTTAGAGGGTTCACCTACTATTTATTAAATTTTGACACATGTAATAATATTTTATATTTGTATTTGTGAACCTCAGCTATCATGACTTGGATATGTAATCAGAGGATTTATTTAATTTATGAATGGAAAAAATATTATGATTTATTGCTTAAGCTTTATTTAAAAGGATTTTGAAAATTAATGCGACTGATTGGATAACTAAAGTTAGACTCAAAGATACTTATTCGCTAAATAAATTATTTATTTATTTAACTGATTTAAAATCTAATCATTACCAAAGAAGCAACTAATTAAGCAATCACTCAGGAGGTAATCAAGGGATATGATTAGACTTTCCCCTTTGAAGCAACCTCTTCTACTCTTATAAATAGAGGGGTTGACGTGATAGAGGCATTATCTCCTCCTCTTTAAAGCTCTCTTTTCCTATTTTTCTTGTTTTATTTTATATTTTTATTTTTAGTTTTATTGTAATGGCCTTTTAAGCTCTCAAGATAAGGCTAGAGGTTATTTGTAACAATCTAATGGAGTTCTATTCATGTTTCATCAATGGTTTCAAGTAAGTACTAGTTATTTGAAGTGATGTTCATTTAATATTGTTCTTTTTCTTGTTTCTTTGTGATTTAAATACATAAGATGCTTAAAGGCTCTCCTTCTTGATCTTTTCTGATTTTGTTACATAAAACTCTTAAAGAAATAATTCTTTTCATCCTTCATCTATCCAAAGTATAACTTCTCTTTATTTTTACTTTTAATGTTCATATCTTCCAGTTAGATACTAACTGAGATAACATAATACATGAAGAATATCATTAGATGTTACAATGATCCTTAATGCCTTAGTATTTTATCTTATTGATTTGTTAACTCGTAATTTTTTTTCTCTATTTTTTCATAATCATTTTCTTTATTTTTAAAAGGTTTTCCCTATGGATCGACTTTATTTACTATAATTGACAAGTAAAACAAATCTAAATTTGACTGCTTCATAATTTTGTTTTAGATGTAACATCACTCGGTTCACCTCCGGGCAGACGCCGGGGTGTGACAAAGCCCTCTAATGCTAGAGGTCATTTGTAACAATCAAATGGAGTTTATCAAGTGGTAAATTATTCGGGTCGGGTCGGGTTCGGCTTTTGGTTTTACCATTAAGAGTCGGGTTTGGTATAAATTTTTTAACCCGTGACGGGTTTGGTATAGGATTCGGGTTTTAGTTTTTTAAATGGTAACAGAGTCGGGTTTACCTAAACCCGACTCGGTGGCATCACTATGCAGGACCAGTGTGGAATAGATCTTGGTAGAGGAGACCAGTTAAAAGGCTCTATTTTGGGAGCTTCAAGTGGAGTCTGATTCTAAGCACACTTTCATAATTTTTGGCGAGAAAACATTTACATTTTTACTTATGTATTTGTACATAGATAATGGATTTCCTAGGAAATGAATTATTTTATGTTATGATTATGGTTTTATGTTTCAAGGTCGCGACCCTATCAAACTCTGATTATGAATTTAATTTTTTGTATGTGGTAATAAAAACCTGGGTCGTGACAAATAACGACTCCATTTTTATCGACACCTTTAGCGACGCTTGTTAAGCGTCGTGAATAAGTATAAGTGATGCTTAAAAGTATCGCTAATAGTCCTTTTTGTTGTAGTGTCTCTCTCTCCTCCTCTCTCTACACTCTATTTCATCCTCTTTCCTTATTCTCTCCCTTCTCTCTGTCTCTCCTCCCCTTCTCTCTCTTGCTCTCTTCACTATCTCTCTTTTATTATAAATTATATTTTAAGAAAATAAGAAAGAAAATATATTATATCTAAATAGTGAAAGTTTAATCTATTATTAACACTACCTTTTATTAAAAATTTAATATTTATTTATTATATATACAAATAGTAAATATTGAATAAAATATATTATATTTAATAAGTTTATTTTAATTTTTTAATATTTATTTATTATATAATTATTTATTAAATAAAATTAATTAATAAAACTAATAGTGACTCTTGTAAGCCAGTGTCGCTATTATCAATGTTATATGTGACGCTTAATTAAAAGCATTGCTAATAGTTCTAAATTTTATTTTATTTTAAATTCTTTACTATTAGTGATACTTTTATTAAGTGTCGCTAATAGATTAACTATTAGCGACATTTTTAACATACGTTGCTATTGTTAAAACTAGTTATGAATTTTTTATTATAAAATAAATATTTTTTAATGACGCTTGTTGAAAGCATCCTTAATAGCGTAACTAATTAGCGATGTTTATTTGAAAGCGTTTCTAATATGGTTAGTATTAGCGGCGCTTTAAATTAAGCGTCGCTTAAAGATGACTATTAGCGACGCATATAATTTATGTGTTGCTAATAGTTCATTTTTTTGCAACGATTGTTTATGCATCGCAAATAGTTATTTTTAGCAATGCTTTTCTTTGCGTCACTGATAGTACATTTGTTGTAGTGAGGGAGATTCTCTACTAAATTAGCCTATAAGTCTATCTCCTCTCATTCTTCTATTTTGCATCAGACCTCTATTGTATGGTTCAAACATCACATACCTCACCACTCTTTCATTTGCTAGCTAATGTTTCAAAACCGTTTACTCACATTAGATAAGATTCAAGCTAGGGGAGTTCATATTGTCAATAGATGCATTCTATGTAAGAATAATCTTGAATATGCCCAACCTCTTCTTTTTGTGTTGCTATTTCAAGTGGTTGATGAGTCACATATTCAAGTTATTTAGAGTGGACATCTCTTGTAGTCAAGCATGTCAAGCCATTAACCATATTATGTTTTTCAGCCATAGTACTTCATAGCTAGGTCTGATGCTGAAGATCTTTCTGAACTATGTTGTCTACTTTATCTTGTAGGAAAGAAATTTCAGAATTTTCAGGAATGAATACACTAATTAAGTGTGAACTTCAAGCTAAAACTTACATCACATTTATTTCTCATCTTTCTAAACTTGTTGAGTTTTCTTTCTTAGTTGAAGATGGAGTTTGTAATTTTCTTTATTCTTGAACCTTTATCTTTGTTCCCCCTTTTGTTTTATTTGAAGGAGTCTTTTCCCCCTTTTACCTTATCAAAAAAAGAATTAGTGGTTAGTATTACTCTCATCCGTCCATCAATGTTGAGCGAGAATATTTTTGTCTATTTGATTATGAGGCCATCACGTGCAATGGATATCAGCTTACCGAACATCATAAAAAACACTTTTTCCGTAAATGCAAACAAAAACAAGGAGTAAATGTTTCACACATATATAGCTAAACCTGATCTTGTTGGAGAAATGTTTCTGTACTTGCTGCTTAACTATGCTTGCAGCTGGCCTCGAATGGGTGCCTTTTCCATCACCGTATTCTCCTCTACGTGAAAAGCGGAAGAGGACTGCTTTTTCCATGTATAGAACCAACTTGCTATCTTAATCATCTTTCAGTCCTTCAGGAACCTTCTCCAATGCATCCTGTAACCTTATTGAGGAGAGCAATACCGTGGAGTTTACGTTTGCTGGACGTATTGGTGAGTTGACAGAAAATGTAGACGATTTTGCTTGAGGAACAAGGTCGCGTTGAATATAATTGCCACGAAGGAGTGAAGGGTCTTGCTTGTGGACTATTTGGTCCCAATTTTCCAACACTCCGCGTCTCTGATATGGTCGCTTTTTGTGAGAACTTTTCTGGAAGATTCACGCGTACGACCAGTTTTCATGTGTTATATTTCAATTATTGGCAAGCTACACTACCGTATGTAGTCAAGACTCTTCAGAAAGTTAAGTTTCGTGATATGCCTGAACCTTGTAGAAATGTTCTCATCGGCAGTGAGCGATCATATCCGAGACATGGAGTCTTGGAACATTTTTACCAAATAGTCCACAAGCAAGACCCCTTGCTCCTTCGTGGAAAATTCAGAAAAGTCAGTTCAACGAAACCTTGATCCTTCAGAGTTCTATATATACTGTCAACTTAATAATAGGTCCAGCAACATAAACTCCAAGGTATTCTTCCTTCAGAGTTCGCAGCACTACAAGAATAATACCAATTTTCTTCTCCTCGTATTAAGGTTGCTGGACGCATTTGGAGCCGATTTCTGAAAGACTGAAAGATGATTCAGATAAGCTGGTTCTATATCTGGGTAAAAGCAGTCTCCTGCTTTTCACCTGGAGGAAGAGAATACGATGAAGGACAGGGCACCCATTCGGGATCAGCTACAAGTATAGTTGCAGCACAGAAACATTTCTCAAACAAGATCAGGTTTAGCTAGTTTAGTTCTATATGTGCTTCAGTCGGTGTACCACATGTGTATAAAAAAAAAGGTGTACCACGTGTATCAAATTTCTGCTTCTGTTTGTACCTATCTTGTAGGTATTTTTCTGATGATTAACTGAGTTTCTATCCACTCTCAATGACGGTCTTGAGAATCCAACGAACAAGTTTATTGTTATTGACGAAAGGTAGGTGGATGATGAAAAACTAAGAGCATCAACATCTACTACAGCCTACACGAGTTTCATTTCATAAAAAAGAGATAGCTCCACTTCTAGGCTTATATGTTTAGACACATCTGGCCGAACAAGGGTCCACATGCTACAAATGACTCCTAACATAGTACATAGAGGCGATAACAATGTTAGAGTGTTCACACCTCTATGTACCAAATTAGGTACCCATGTAGCATGGTCACTGTCGCAACTTAATCAGAATTACTTATAGTTTTGCCAATAAGCATGACTCCCAGAGCTTATAGTCGCCTCCTAGCCGTAAAATTGAATATTAATGGGAGCAGCGACTTAACCAGAATTGGAAAGGAGGGGGTCGGATCCGGGGAGAGAGGGGGGATGGTCGCGACCCCCTCCTTCCCTCCCACTCCCTCCTTCGCCCTCCCACTCCCTCCTTCTCCCCCACTTCACCCTCCCTCCCCTCCCCCCTTGCCCTCAACAAAGGAGGTGGGTGGGAGGGAGAGGGGCTGGATTCTGACTCCCTGCCAGAATTCAGCCACCCACCCTCTCATTGAGTCCCTACCTCCTCTCCCGGGGTCTCCCCCATTCTCCCCGGTCACCACAACCCCTCCCTCTGTGCCCCCATCTCCCACTGGCGATGGATTCGGCAATTCCGCCGAAATCCAATGTTGCCCAAATCATCCCGCCTACTGCAAGAATTTTTTTGAAGTTTTTAGCGACACTTATAAAAGCGTTGCTAAAGGCTTTTTTATTTTTATTTTTATGAAGTATTAAAGCGTCGCTAATACACAAAATTCTTTTTTTTAAATATATTTTTTAATTAACGACACTTTACATATGCATCGTAAAAAACTATTTTTTATTATTTTTTAAAAATATTTTTATATTAGCGATGTATAAAAAATCATCGCTAATAATCAATTATTAGTGATGCTTATGGTATGCGTCACTAATAAGCTATTATTTATTTTTTAAAATATTTTTTATGTTAGCGATGCTTCATCATTATGCATCGCTAATAATGTATTATTAACAACGCTTTATTTATATGTCACTAAATACATCACTAATGTTGCACTATTACGAGGCTTTGTGTTAAGCGTCGCTAATGAGCAATAGCGACTAGTGTTTTATCGACATATTTAACGACGCTTTGTAAGTGTCACTAATAGTCATTAGTGACACTTATACTATTATTAGTGACACTATATGCATCACTAATAGTCCTTTTTGTTGTAGTAAAAATATTTCCCTATGTCTACTCTAGGTCATGATAATTACCCAAACTATATGAAACGTAAAGCATACTCATGCAACTACATATGTCATGTCATCACGTATGCAATTCACTTTTAGAGTCTTTTCCATATTGCCTGGCCCAAGAACACAATATTCCATATTCTCTAGATTTTAAACACAAATGCTATATCACCTACTTATGGACAAAATTGCCCTTAGCTTTTAAATAAACATACTACCCCTTTTATTATAATAAATGAACACCAGAATAGTGCGGCACCAATCTGGTGTACTGGGATTCATCGGCGGCCAACGTAAGTCGCCGGCGAGAGGTGACCGGCGGTGACTCACCGGCAAGTGTCGTTGTTCATTAAAAAAAATATTTTTTACACCCCCATAAGCTATTGAGGGCTCCAGAGGCTTCATTCCTCGGATTTAATCACCCTTTTACAACCATTATTGATAGAATTGGTATTTGCAGACATTACATCAAAGAGGTAGCTAATGATGGCATGTTTATAGGTGAAAAGGGATGGTTGATGAACATTGATCCATCGGTGATGTTCGGCGAGCTACTGCTTCAAGTAAAATCATTACTTGTCGTCAATGGTAATGTGACTGAAGTATTTAATTTCATCTTCACATCATCCATGATATATGAATTATAAGACAATGAGGACATGCAATTAGTGTTCTCCATTCATAAGAAGGCAAATAAGGAGGTGTTATCATTGCATACTGAGATAAAAGAGGCCAACGACGATGATAAATCACTATTATTAAAAAGGAACCAGACATTCAATTGAGCTAAATCACTTGTTGTAATGGCTCAGCCCACCTCTAACTTTGAAATGCAAATGGGAGTCAATGATAAACAGTTTACTTTTGAAACTATTAGATAATAATCAATGATAAGTTTGTATGAGAATGTACTTTATTGTGTACTCGAGCACACGATATAGACCATATCGTCTTCTGTTCAAAGCATATCATTTGAAGGAATTACATGATTTTTATTCTTTCACATAAGTAATGATGCGACATACACATGAGATATAACAATAATAATTTTCAGCGTAGATGTAATAACACAACATGTATTCCTATCGTGTTATTGTTAACATGATATGACCAAATACATGATGTCGAGTTATTTCGCATATTTATTAATACGTTAAAATCCAATGCTGATTGAGAGAACCAAAAAATTTGTCCCGTACAAATCATGTCATTCTTCTTACATCATTGCAATGACTATAGAACCCGTGATAGAAAACAATCAAACTAGACTAGAAGAATTATCTCTAATGATGGGCGTGACAAGGACTTCATTTAATAACTATGAACCCACATATAGCCCTTGTAATTACGATGATGAAGAATTTGAAGAATTGTGGGGTGATGATCATTGGAATAAGAATGATATAATTGACATGGAAATCATGTCTCACCACGAAGAATTCAAAAATAGCAAGGTCCCCAGTAACTTTGACGTTGAGGCTGAGGCAAAGTGGGAGACAGTTGATAATCTCAACCTGTTGGAAAAGAATATTGGCGAAGGTGAATTAATGACTGGCAGTTTGCAAGCAAAGGATTACCAAATTCTCCTAAAAAAGGATGCATGTTTTCTAAGCCTATTGCATTTTAAGAGGGTTTTGATATACTTGGCAATAATGTAGAATTTTATTTACAGTGTTGTGGATGAAAACTGAAATACATATGCCACAAAGTGCTCCAATAATTCTTGTAACTGGTACATAAGGAATTCAAATATAGGAGACCATGCGACTATCATGAGGTTAGTGTTGAACCATTCATGTAAAACTCAAAGGAAGTCAACTGACCATCCTCTAGCATCACACCTTTGGATTGTGAGAAAATGTTATGGGCTGTTTAAAGATTCAGTAGACATTACACCTAAAAGCATAGTAAGTTATATTTTGAAGCAGTGGGGCATAATTGTGAACTACAAGAAATGTTGGCACACAGGTAATATAAACTTAGGAAACTCCTTGAAGCGTGTATTCCATAACACAAAATTTAAGTATGACGTGTCATCGAGCACACAATAAGAATACAGTCGCATTTTCTTATCACACAACTTAATTACATATCGTGTTAACATGAACATGATGCTTAATCAATTTTGGTTTACAATATCACAACTACAAACGTTGTAGTGTGATAAAAACACAATGAATGAACTTGTCGTATAACTTTTATTAGAATGTTAACAACTTAATATTTGGTCATGAAGGTAAAGCACTGATTGATTTAATATATGGGGAGCTAGATGAATCCTATCACATACTTACTGCTTATAGAATTCATATAGAATATATAAATTTAGGAAGTTTAGTTGTTCTAATAAGATAATGTGATATTTTCGGGCCTATAGGTGTACAATTTCAAAAGAGTATTTTTGATGTTGGGCCTGTTGTAAGAGCATTTAGAACAACATTGAGGCCTTTGCTAATGGTAGATGCAACTTTTTTGAAGGAAAAGTATCCTGAATAGCTACTGATAGCAATTGCATTAGACGGGAACAATAATGTACTATGCATCACATTTGCAGTGGTTGAAAATAAGTGTGAGAAAACATGGTGTTGGTTTCTTGAATTGCTTAGAAATCATCTATTTCTGATCCTCTAGCTGAGTTGGATACAATCGTTTCTAATAGAATGAAGGGTTTGGCAAATGCTAGTATGCAGTTTTTTCTATCTACACACCATGGATAATGTATCTATCACATGGCGGAAAATATGTTGGATAGATTCAAGGAGAACTACTTAAAGAACCAGCTTTATGTTGCACTTGAAACTTTTTGACATAACGTGTATGATGAAACAATGAACAACATTCAAGAATATAATCCTGAAGCATTTGCTTGGCTAAATAATATAGGTTCAGTGCATTGGGCCAATGTCGCCTTTCCAAGAAAAAAAATATGGAATCCTTAGCTCAATCAAATCTGAAAGTGCCATGCAATGTTCAAAAATGCCAAGTCGATGCCTATAACTCAGTTAATTGAGCACAAAAGGGAGCACACAACTACATTATTTGATAAACGTTGGATAGATGGACATAATATGACTAATGATTAACCACATTTGTCAGCAAATACATCAAAACAGATGAGAAGAAGTAAAGAATGTGCATGTATTGTCTATATCAATGTATGAATTTCAGGCTAACTCGCTATATCACCAGGTACAATACGTTTATACATTATTGTCCATATCATGTGTACATTATTGTCCAAATCTTGTAAGTTCATCTATTATACTTACAAAATTGTATGGTTAGCATTACGGGTCATGTAACTAGTAACATGACATTGAATATTTATATTGTTCTCATTTACACGATATGTACTGAATAGGATTTTGTGAATCTGGTTGAACGTAGGTTTGCTACACATGTGGAAAGTTTCAGCATCTGAGGCTACTGTGTAAACATGCATTTGCAACAATTGATCATAAACACTTCTATGTGTTTGACTACTATGAAAATTGGTACTCTGCATAAACATATAAATTGACATATCAAGAGCAAGTATACCCAACAACAAATAGGGACCAGTGGGCACCAAATGGAGTTTTGCCTACATTCAACTCACCTATCCCACTCAAGCAGCAGGGGTGTCCACAAAAAAATCAAATAGTCGCAACCAAAGGTAAAAGCCCTACGTAAAATATAGAGCATGCGGGCAGTTGGGTCACAACTACAAATGATGTACCAGTGAACAAGAAGAACCTTTGAATGTAGTAGATAATCTAACTACAAGTAGGATGGCGAATAAAAGAATAGAAAATCTTAGGAAGGGGAACATCAATAGGGGTTGCCTTTACCACTCCATTGCTTTAGCTAATGGATGGAAATGGCAAAGTACAGTCATGTTCTTAGAAACACAATTTTTAGAAAGTGTTGTTTTAAACTATATGATTTTGTATATGCACCGTGTTATCAATAGCACGACCTAGTCATCTTATCGATATTTGGAAAGTGTTGTTTTTCTGCACTACATGTCGCTAATTACATGATATTGGTAAAGTCGTCTATCGATAACACAACAATGACATCAAATAAACGATCAATTTTTGAAGAGTCACTCGAATTTACAGCGTTACGATTTCTTGAAGATTCGATACAATTTTTGTTGTAGAAAACATAAATCAGAATCACCAATTCATGAGGAGTTGTCACTAATTTCTGATGCTTCCAATTCCAAATCGGCAATTATAAATCCACACCTCATGTTAGATCAAGTAACTATTCGGTGCCCACTACCAAGATTCTTCTGGGGGAACGCTCGCCCAAGGAACTTTAGTGCTTAGACGGATCGAACACCATCTGTCTCCATGAGCACAACATGTTGAGCAATCTGGAAAAAAATGTGGGAGCCATTGGGGCATTGAAATAATGCCTGGTCATGACTTGTCACTCTTTGAGGCAGATGAGTAGACCGGTGCGATCCTTATTAGCCTATGGGGAGGACGAGTCATAATCTTGCATTATTTCAATATCTCGAATGTCTAATCGTATTTTACCTGATGATTAACCAAGCTGTGGTCATAGAGATTGATGGTGCACGGTCTTTTGTTTTTCAGAATTACAATTGGTGACAAGATTGTGGTCTACTGATGTAATTTTTTAGTTTTTTTATGTTTGTAAAGAATGTATTATTGCTGGCAACTAAGGTTGTATTTGTTTATGTAATGGACTCATCAAGTAATATTAATGAAAAAAATGATTTTTCTTACAAATTTGTCCTTATGCTATCCTATTTTGTAATGCATGAAATCGTTTCAAACCATGGCGTCTAATACTTTTTCGGTGACACAACCTCCCCAGGATGATTGTATTTATGCTAACACAACATGTAACATATTATACATGACCTATCTTGTTGGAGAAATGGATATTTTCCATAAATGTAAACAAAATCAAGCATAAATGTTATTACATTTATAGTGGAACTATAGACTAGCTAAACTTGATCTTGTTGGAGAAATGTTTCTGTGTTGCAACTATGCTTACAGCCAAGGGCGGCTCAATGTAATTGGGGGCCTTAGGCAAATTATCTAACATTAATATTTAATATAATAGTAATATGTTAATTAAATAATTTTACTTAAAATTTATCCTTCTTGCTTTTTAAGTGACAAATTTATTAATTAAATTTTTATAGTCAAGTTTTGCTAAGATATCTTTTTCAATAGATAAAATTGCTAACCCGCTTAATCTTTCTTGTGACATTGTCGATTGTAAGTAAGATTTCATTAATTTTAATTTTGAAAAGCTTCTTTCTACATAAGCAAGAGTTACAGGTATTGTCAATAATATCCTATAAGCAATACATGCATTTTGAAAAGAATCTAATTTTTTTATATAGTTTAGAATTTTAATTGGGGTAAGTGTTTGTATTTGCACAATTTCTTTTAAAACATTTAATTCCGAAAACAAATCTAAACCATCAATATCAGCAAATATGTCATGTTTCAAATAATGTTCAAGATTAAGACAATTTTTCTTCAAATTATCATCATCTAATGATTTCAATTTTTTCAAGGTAAATAAAAAACTAAAAATACGCTCATATATTTGAAATTGTTCAAACCTACTCTTAATAGAAGAAATAACTTGGTCTACTATATATATAAAATAATTAATCCTAAAAGATTCTTCTGGTGATTTGCCTTACCTCATTATTAACATTTTCATCAAATTGTTTTTTCCTTCGAATTACACGTTTAACATTAAATATAGGTTCTATTTTCATTCCACTTGCAATCTCTTTAGCTGAAATTATAGGAGATATGAAACCATTTTCTCTATATTTTTCTAAAAAAGAAATAAGTCTCTCTAATTGATTTATTGCAACATCAATGTGCATGTCTTCAGATTGTAAGTTTTTACTAACAGAGTTAACTGCAAATAATATATCATACCAAATAATCATGCCTAATAAGAACTCAAAGTTTTCAAACTCATATGTTGCTAAACATTTAGCTTCACTTTTTATTTTAGGATCTTCATTTATTTCTGCTAACTAAAGTAAAACATCTTTTAATTCTCGAGCTTGAAATTTTATTACTTTAACACTGTCAACAAGACTTTCCCACTGTGTTTGCGACAATGATTTAATAGTTAAGACATAAACATTATCTTGTAAAATTTTTCATCTCATTGTAGAGGATGAAAATAATGAATATAAACATTGTATTACTCCGAAAAAAGATATAGCCTTAGGACAAGAATTAGCCATATCACAAAGTACTAGATTAAGATTATGACAACCACATGGTGTGTAAAATGCTTTAGGATTTATTTCTAATAGTCTTTTTTGTACACCTTGTTGTTTTCCTTTCATATTAGAACCATTATCATATCCTTGTCCTCTTATATTATCAATATCAAGTTCAAGATTTTTTATAGCACTTATAAGTTCATTAAAAAGTCCATTTTCAGAGGTATCATCTATTTTTAAAAACTCTATAAAATATTCTTCTATTTTTATTGGACTAGTTAAAATATCAACACATCGCAATATAAGAGTCATTTGTTCTTGATGACTAGCATCTGGAGTACAATCAAGTATAACGAAAAAATATTTAACTTATTTAATTTTACTAATTATTTTATTTTTTATTTTGAATGCTAACATTTGTATTAATTTATTTTGTATATTATGCCCAAGGTAATGATTATGAATTTCACCATGTTGAATGTGTCGAATATGTTCTTGCATAATTGTATCAAATTGTGCCATCATTTCAATTAGGCTTAAAAGGTTTCCATTATTATCTTGATAGATCTTCTCATTTTTTCCACAAAATGCCAAGTTATTTTTTGCAAGATTCTTAACCACAACAATAATTCTTAATAATATTTTTTTCAATGTTCATTATCTTTATTAATTTGTTCTTGGATGTCTTTATCAATTGTTCTATTTTTAAATAATCTTATTTCTAAATCCACCCAAGTATTCATGTTAGTAATATGTTCATTAGTTATCTCATGGCTTTTAAGCTTAATACTAAGATTTTTCCAATCTTTTGCTCCTTCATTGACTAATTGACTTGTGCTAGGTTTTGAATTAAATAACTTACAACAAAAATAATATACTTTATCTAAATCTTTTGAATACACTATCCATTTTCTATCATGTTTTTCTCTATTTGGTAGTTTACGAGTATAATGTGCAGTTAAAAAATACCTAGTCTTTATCTTTAGAAAAAAATTATATTTTTTTTTCTAATTGGACCTCTTTCTACTAATAAATTTCTTAACTTTGTATCAATATTTACCCATTGTCCTGAATCATAAATGTTAATAGGAATAGAATGAGATATTTTATTAAAGTCTTCATCTTGTTTATCTATTTGAGTAAAATTTTCACTTTCTTCTAATTTTTTTTTTATTTTCTTCGTTAGGAATAGAACTTGATGGTTTATTATGCTCATTGGTATCATTTTCGTTTGTTAATTAATTATCTTCTAATTCTTTAAAAATTGGTTGTTCAATTGCTAAATTATCGCTTAAACTTCTCGTTAAATCTTGTTTATTACTTGTTATAAATTTATCAAGGGCTCCTTTTTGAGATTGAATTAATGTATCTAATCTTCTTTTCTTTTTTAGTTTTTCATATCCGGATTCATATTTTCTATTAGACATATTTGTTATTATATATTTGCAAACAAAACAAAGCCTTGAAATATAAAGCTATGATAAAATTATAAGAAAATAATAATATAGCTAAAAAAGTAATATAAACTAAAATTTAAAAATTAAAATATCAAAAAAAGTTTGATGTGACCAGTAATCTCTAAATTTACAAGAGATGAGTGAGCACATGACATGAGATGAGAGCCTTTGTCGTTGACACTTAAAAATTGAGATAGATGTAGAATCAAAATGGTGAAAGATGAGAGGAGTTTAACTTATTTATAATATGCACATAAAAAAAAAACCTTAGCTCAATGGCTCGTTATGGGCTTTGAAATTATTGATGAAAAGTGGAACTTAGTTTCGTTTATACTTTGAAAATTAAAATATTTTAAGGAATAAATTAAAGCATATAACCATTGGCTATATGTAATTTCCTTTGTGACTTAGATTCTTAAAATAGACAATTTCAAACTCATTAATTATGGGAAAGGACGTTGGATAACTTTGTCTTTCCAAAGCTATTTAAGTCTAGTTTTTATAGGCTATTAACTAGGTAAGGAAAAGATAATATTAATTAAGGGGATAAGATAAAAAAAATATTATTTCTCATAAACGTATTAATTAGACATTGGATAAAATATATTTAATATAGGGCCTTAATTTTGGGTGGGGCCATAGGCAGCTGCCTAACAGTCAAGCCGCCCCTGCTTGCAGCTGGCCTTGAATGGGTGCTCTTTCCATCACCGTGTTCTCCTCGATGTGAAAAGCAGAAAGAGACTGCCTTTTCCCAGATGTAGAACCAACTTGCTATCTTAACCATCTTTCAGTTCTTCAGAAACCTTCCCCAAATGCGTCCCTTAGACTTATGATGAGGAGAAAATTGGGACTATTCCTGCAGTGCTTCAAACTCTGAAGGATGAAAACCTTGGCGTTTATGTTTGCTCAACCTCTTGGTACGTTGACAGTATATGTAGACGATTTTGCTTGAGGAACAAGGTTTCGTTGAACTGACTTTTCTGAATATATTTGCCACGAAGGAGTGAAGGGTCTTGCTCCATTTGGTCCAAATTTGCCAACACTCCGTGTCTCGGAGTCGGATATGACCGCTTTTGACTGCATGTGAGAACTTTTATATAGTCAGGACTCGTAAGAAAGTAATAGTATGTCTACCCTTTCATTTCTTACGAAGGGTGTGTACAGTGGCTACAAGAATGGATGACGTCAACTAAAGCTTGACCATGAGGCACACTAATGTATCATTATATCTCTTTCCTCTCTTAGCTGTATGTAAAACTATATTCTGCTATAATACATTTTTTTTAAAATTTTTGAAGAAAAAAGATTATTCTACATTAATGGTATCATTTTGTTTAATTTAAGTGATTGTGTCCTTAAAATAAGCTTATTATCCTTTTCTATACATATATGTTTTACTATTTAATAAAAATTATTATTTTTTTAAATATAATTATTAATATAAAATAAAAAAAATATAAAATAAAATATCTTAAGTTTGTGGGATGCCGTTCTCAGTCCGCATGTCCACTGTATTGTGACAGTGCCACTCTTACAAAAAGCCATACTAAAACAATCAAAGTTTATGATCGTCATCGCTAAGAGCTATGACTTCAGGTGAGGAAAGACAAGGGACATAAAATATACTGCCTAAAGAGGAGGGGCAAAGTTTTTTTGGATTGGGGGAGGGGGGCCAACATGTGTCTCCGCCCCTGACCAAGCGCTCATTGGTGTCTATGGACTATGGGCTTTGCTTCGCATGCAGAGGGGGTCCGTGGGAGAAATTATCTACTCTTGAAATAGTCTATAAAATATACTCCCAATCCCAATTTATTGGAGATCTTCAAGATCACAACTTAAGTGCTAAGTATATATTAGCGTAAGTAGGAGGAGTTACTCCCACTTCATTCATGGGGAGATTGATGGCACACATTAACGCAAAGTGCAAGATTCTCCCATGCGGATTTTTCCCAGTTCGACTGGCCTGTAAAGATGAACAGGTCAATCCAAAACTAGTCCAATTGGCCAGCACGAGCTAAGGGAAGGAGATTTAATCACGTTCGAACGAAACGATATTATACAGTGAGTGACCAAATAATTTTTAAATCGCCCTTAACAATTCCCTTTTACTATTTCCTTCTTGCATTAGAAACAGAGCCCATAGTACATAGACTACAATGAACAATATCCCGTGGACTATGATACATTTTTTAATGCTAGACTAGAATGCATTTGTACATGCAAAGGAGACATAGTGGCGTGCGTCAGCTAGAGGAGACTCTGTGACGACGCCATATGCATCTGTCCTTCTAGCCAGCATACACAACCTTCGTAGGTAAGAAGTGAAAGAGTAGAGTTAAGTCTACAATTGCTACTATTTTCAATAACCCATTCAGTATCCATTTCACTCATCTGAGGAGTTTATAGCGTTATTGGGGTATTAAGAGAATTATTCAGGTGCATGTAAACACATTCGTCAGTTTATTCTTCATAAACTTTAACTTTCTTAAGAGTCTTAACAACGTACGGTAGTGTTGCTTGCCATTAGTTGAAATTTAAGACATAAAACTATTCCTGTGTATGAACCTTCTAGAAAAGATATCGGCAGTGAAAAGCGATCATATGCAAGATACGGAGTGTCGGAACATTTCGACCAAATAGTCCACAAGCGCAAGACTCCTCGCTCCTTCGTGGAAAATTCAGAAGTGTGATCAGTTCAACGCAACCTTGTTCTTCAAGCAAAATTATCTACTCCCTCTATTATGTAATGAGTGTCATATTTAAAAAAAATTAAATATTTATATTACCTCGTATCATTTGAATGATTTTGATACTATTCTTTTTTTATTGACACATAATGGGATACTTATTTAAAGACATATTTTTTTTAAATAGAATAATTAATTTAAGACAAAGGGAATATATATTATCAAGTTACCAATGATTTTAGCAACGTAAACTCCAAGGTCTACTTTCTTCAGAATTTGCAGCAGTGCAAGAATAATCCTAATCTTCTTTGCCTCATAACAAGGTTATAGGGAGCATTTGGAGAATGTTTCTGAAGGACTCAAAGATGTTTAAGATAGCAAGTTGGTTCTATATTTAGGAAAAAGCAGTTTCTTGCTTTTCACCTGGAGGAGAATACAATGATGGAAAGGGTACACATTTGAGACTAGTTGCAAGCATTGTTGGAGCACAAAAACTAAGGGTGAAACTTTTAAGGGCCAACCCACCTGCCCAACTCTACCCTTCCGATAAAAATGCGGATTAGGGCTTAAAATTTCTAGCCTGCCCTAATAAAGTCTATCCAAGGGGCAAAAGCACTTTAGATCCATTCGGATCACACTCAACTATTAAAACATATATATTTTATATTTTTTAATAGCCTATTAAAGGCCGAAAGGGAAGAAGACATTGAAGACGTTGCATATTTAAAAAACATCAAGAGATTTTAAGCTTGTAAGTCATCATGATTACTTATACAAAAGCCAAATGCATATTATATTGTCTTATGGGGTCAACTAGTGGGACCTCATCAAAAGATTATTATTTTTTAATAAAATATATAAAAAAAGACCTTCTTGCCTGGCATGAGCCCACTTAAAACCGAGATAGGGCCAAACTTTAAAAGCCTGCCTAGGGTCAGAGCCGAGCTAGGAATGAAAAATAAGATGGTGGGCCAGGGTCGGCACCCTGCTTTAGGCTGGCCAAGCCGGACCCGATATCAACCCGAATAAGAGAAACATTTCTCCAACAATTGAAGTTTAGCTAGTTTTGCACTATATATGTTATACATCAGCAGTATACTAGAACATGTGTATCAAACATTTGATTTTGTTTGTAACTGTCTTATAGTTAAGTTTATGATGATTAAGTTCATATCCATCCTCCATTATTGTAACTATCGTGAATTTTTGGTACAATTTTATGCCTCTAATAAAACTACTTTTTGAGTTTTTAGTGATTTCAAATTATTTAGAGGTGGATATTTTGTGGGGTTTCTTAAGCATGTGGTAGAGCTCATAAAAATAAGCGTAACGAGCCTTAAACCACGCAAATCGCACATCAAAGTCGAAAGTTATGGCCTTGCCAAGCATGCCACATTGACAAGATCCACTTAAAAAGTACAGGATAACCTACCTATATTAGATCTAGTTTTGTAGGGCTTGTCAATATGAGCTCAATAGTATGAAAAACGCATGAATCGGAGGTCAACAGAGAAAGTTACGTGCATTTAAAGTTTTTAAGTTTTTTTAAAATAATAAATATTAAGAAACTAATTATTTCAACAGTGTGTTACTGCTAGTGACGATGCACGTCAGTACGACATGCGCATTACATGTGGTGCGGTGGGTGCACACGGGCGGGCTCGCACATTGAGGGCACAACACACGGGCATTATTGAGGGTTGGAAAATCTCTAATTAAAATGTTTTTCTTCCTTAAACAAGGAAAACATCATTTGTGTACAAGAGTTGTAACATTCCTCTACACACTACGGAGCTTCAAAGCTTTGCCACGTATAGGTCAGAACAAAATCTATATTTATAACTAATTTGGATCAGGTCAACATTGTTGTGCCATTAGTTTCCTATGTACATATTAGATAACATCTCCAACATTATTCTAATATGATCGGATCCGAATACACTTCTACCTAATGGTCAATACATGCATTTGGCAGCACAAAATTATGTAACTCATAATTCTTATAATTAAATAAAACATTCAAAGTCAAGATGGATATCTCATAAATCATTGGAGCCCAACATATACCAATAAATCATCGTTATCAAACAAAGCAAACCATAACATAACATATGAGAGCATAACATAGCAGATCAGAGTAAAGCAAACATGTCATTCAACATCTTAAGTTAACTACTTAATATACACATGCATTTATTTAAAAAGCATTAAAGTCAAATAGCTTACTCACTTGAGATTTCTAGAAGTAGAGGTGTTCAGCGTTGCGCCTTTCTTCAGGGCGTCCTGCCCTTCAGGTCCGAAGGCGTCGGGCAAAGCCTCCTCTTGCTCCTTAACATTTTTTCCTTTCTTACCCAGAAAATGGAGGACAAAACCTCCCCTTACTCGGAGATGTGTCTCTCTTTCCTCACCCTTAAGCGGCCGACATAATCCCCCCTAACATGGAGATGCTTCTCTTTCTACTTGTCTGAAGGCAGTGGACCAAACCTCCCTTTACTAGGACGCTTTTTTCTTTATTGCCCAATGGTAGAGAACAGAGCCTCCTCTTTTCTCAGGCCATTTTCTCCTCTCTATAGTGCCCAACTCAAGGAATGGACCATTTTAGGAGCAAAGTAGAAGACCACTATGCCACACAGGGGCTTCATTTGTTTTTCTGGTAAAACTTTGTAGTAGTGATAACAAAACTAGTATATAGAAGAATAGGGTTATTAATAGAACAACTTAACATGTCATATTTGTAATAACATTGTGGGAATAGCACAGTTGGTGTTATGTGTTATCGATGACACAATAATTTGATTAGTATGTCATCGATAATATGATAAATTTATTGGTTTGTATGAGACTATACAATTTTTTATTACTATGTAAGCAATGACATGATAATGTAAAAAGTATGTTAGTGATTACGTGATTATCATAGGATTGTATTTCATGTATGACAACATACTTGATCTCAAAACATTGCTAATGTGATTGTTTTAGTAACATATGTGTTGTTTTTTTAGCACATAAGTATGTGGGCACCAAGTTGTCCCTTCTTGTGCTCCCAAGTGCAAGAGGTGGGTTGGAATGACTCATTTGGTCATGGATGTGGAGAAGGCCGCAAAGCTTGATCCTTATTATGAGAAGTTCAGGAAGAAGCTATTGGCCCATCACAAGATGAAGAAGTGGTATGATGAGATGCTTGCTTATCTAAACACCAACTTTGAGGTGATACCTCATATAAAGCGAATTCTTGAATAGGCCCAATTGATCGTGATCGAGTTGCATGCTAAGAAGACCCACAAGAAGTCCACCGTTTCGACCACTAGCAGAGGCTAGAAAAGGCAGTTTCCAGTAGAAACGCATAGGGCACAATTGTCAACCCATTCTCAACGGACCTCAGGCGTCCTCGAATTGTTTGTGATGCCCATGGCTGTTATGTTCGGGATTCTTGACGACATGATGTAGAAGGCCTCCATCTACAAGTAGTGAGGCTGGAGCATGAACAACATTGACGTGGCTCTACAGCAAGTTAAAAAGATTATCAAGGTGGCCATAGGTTTAATTGAATGCCTACAATCCACAACTATAGAAGTTCTTAATAAACAAGAACATCAAGAAGCACCAATTCCCCCCAACCATAGAAATGAACTATCCAACCTGGCCTTGAAGGTGAAATCTCTAGCTTGCTTCAAAATCGAAATCTACACCTTCAATTAAAAAGAAAAGCCAAACTCAACCTATATCTACGAAGGAAGGCTTCACTTTATGTAAGTTGTTTATTCTTTGACTTCATTTTCATTATCTTATGATGTTGTGTTATTGAGTACAAAAAATGATATTTTTATAATATCATAAACACGATAAGGTGAATAGTTGTGTTATCGATAACATGACTTATAGGATTTTCATAATATCTGTAACGTCCGGGAATTTTCTAAATTCTCGAAGTTAACCACGGGGAAATTAGGGTGTAGGACCCCTTGATTTTCTTGTGGGAATAACTTGATCATCATTTAGAAGTATGGTGGATTAATCCTATATGGATGGAAATTAGACAGAAAGAGCTTCAAAATGCCACCAAGAACGCATGAATCAGAATCCGGATGAGGGAGATACAACCGTTTGAAGTTGAATATATCTTGTAGGACCCGTTTACCCGATTTAGACTGTATTTGGCCGTTTAAGTCGTTTTGCGGGCTGGGTTATTTATAATTCTGAAATTAATTTTTAAGGTCCAAATTAGGTGGCCTAATTAGGGAGGATTACCTAAAATTCTACGGGGGTTAGGAACCCTAATCCCCATGCACAATTTGGGGGAGAAAGAGGGGGTGGACGGTGAAGGAAAAGAGGGAATTTTCCGGTGAAACTCTGGCAAGGCTCCGGCGGCGGTAGATTGATGTCAACTCGGCCACAAAGGTAGGATTTCAGGTTGTGATTGTTATGAATTTTGTTAATTGATTTGTATGAAAATTATAGTAGTTTCTGCAAATAGTAGTATTTTCTGCAAATACTGTTCATGTGAACAGTATCTTGAGTTCTTAGTCACTGGAATAGCCATCAGAAAGGGCTGCAAGGGCCCTGGCCGTGGCGGCCCTGGTCCTGGCTGTGGCTGCGGCGGTCTTGGCCTTGGCCGCAGGGGCTTGTAACCTGCGGCCTTGGTGGCGGAGGATTGGCTACCGCCGGGTCATCTCAGAAAGAAAAAAAAAGGAAAGGAGAACCTGCGACGGCGAAGCGCAGCCGCCGGCCAGAGGATGGACCAGGGCTGCCGGAGTTGCAAGACGATGGTGATCCGGTCAAGTCCAGTCCATTGGCCAGCTGTGGCAGCCTGCCATCATGACGGCTCCTCCATTCTTTAAAAAAGAAAAAAGATGTTTTGGTGGCTACCGGATGGCCACGGAGAGGCAGCCAGCCTCGGCTTAACAAGATCGCGGCCTCGCGGCGATCCCGTGGAGTCCAGACCGCCGCCTTGCTGTGGCAGCCAGGGGTGGCACCACCAGAGGTGTTTCCGCCTCTGGCCGGACGCGGGGAAGACAACCAGCGTTGCGGATCGTCGACCTGAACCAAACCAGTTCGGTTTGAAAAAAAAGTGAATTGAGGGGGGAGTGAACCGGGTCCGGTTCATAGGGCTAAAAGTGTCAAAAAAATTCTATAAAATAATCTTGTACTTGGAGAGGTTTGAGACTATTCTGACCAAGTTTACACTTAGGTAAAAATCCCAGAGACTGTAAAATAACCTTTTTACCCCTATTAGTTAATTATCGTATAATATTAACTTACCCGAGTTCAAGGCTCTGGTTCAAGGGCCTATGAGTGGATCTAAAAATTGGGAAAATTCTCAGTAGGAGTTTAATGAGTAACATAATTATGAAATGAACCCTTTAGTGAGAAAAAATCACAGGGTTAATTGACCTCCTTGCCCCTAGGGTTAATCATAAACCGTTAAGTCAACCTAGGTCGGTTCAAGGGGTTCACAACCCTGTCACATGCCAGGAAAATTACACAGAGTCCATGAAGTCAAGTAGTATACTTGAGTTTAATTTTGGACCCTTCAGATGTCATTAAGGCCTTAAACCAAATGATAGAAATACCCTTATGTAAATCGGCCCGCATTCGCGTGGATGTTGTTAACGGGCCAATGTGATACTGAAACCTTTTCAGAGATTAAAGACTTACCCGAGTGCAAAGAGGATTGTATCCAATGTTGGATAATTACTCTAATGCCCTTAGGTGCATTACGACCAGTTTCATAAAGATTTATTAAGCTAACCCAAGGAGGGTTAGGGCACGAGAGCTCGAACAATTATAATGTCGTTATTGTATTTTATTATTAATATTATGATCTGCTTGGACCTTTGTGGTTCTAATTGTTTATGTTGTTCTTTGTTTCGATTTTTAATATTGATGTTGTGATAGTAACTTATCACTAGCTTAAGATTATTGAAAGATTAATTAATGGGGTTTTATAGCTTTGGATTGGGCAAGAACACCTAATCAAGATAAAGACTAAAATACCTCAGAGGGGTCTGCAACTAGTTCATACAATGAACAAAGCCTTTGACCTGATGATTTGCCTTGGTTGATGAACCGATGACATGTCTCGAGTTGTAAACCTTAGTCTAGAAGGGACTAATAGGGTTTGGGATAGTCATTCAGAATCCTGGCTTATAGATGAGCAAGATAGGGTTCAGAATGGTTTCTTAAGTTTTAGCTCTATTGAGGAGCCGCTAATTTGACCGTGTAGTTGTACCTCCCCATTAAAGGGAGTTCCATGTGAGCCGGGCTCACCACAGATCTATTGAGGATCTTTTAGTGTACACGCATTTAGGGTCGCTGACATCCTACTTGGTTGGCATCTTTGACCACTTCTGTTTAGGTGCAATTGTGGGTCATGCCCTTTCACTCCGGTTAGGTTCTTATGGGCTAAGTTGGGAGATGGCACTTCTTGGTGGATTCCAGGGGCCTGGTGGATTCCAAAGTGTTTCGTTGTCATTTGTCACTTAGGTTGACATCTGATGAGTCTGTCTGTCATTGGAATTAGACAGGGATATTAATTATCAAACAATAGTTCGAGAGATAATTAATAACACTGTTTGATATTGCTTGTTTAATTAGAACAAGTGGAACAATTAAAAGACTTGCATAAAATGTAGGTTGCTTGAAAATACTTAAGCATTGCATGTGTGATGTTATGTATCTTAGTATAGTGTAGTATTAGGCAGAACTACGTCTGGATCCGATCTTGTTGGAAACATTGGAGATGTTGTCTGATGAGTACGTAGGCAACTAACATCGGCTGATGTTAGCTCGATCCAAAAAATATTAATAAAATCTTTTGTCCTTTGGAAGCTCTTCTCCTGTAGGCAGAGATGCTCCATTATGGTTGTGGTTGTTGTTTGGTTTGTTTTGTTGTAGATTCTCTTAGTGACGACAAGTGAGACCAAGGCAGGTGAGCACAAGAGGTTTCCGCGTTTCTGCAACTCCGGTACGTAAGTGTGCCTTAAGCGTGAGAGTCAACTTGTTATTTATTTTCAGACGAGTAACAGACTTTGTACTTAGATGGATGAGCTGGTCTTTATGAATTTTTAAACATTAAATAATATTATATGATTTGATATTTGTATTTGTGAACCCCAGTTATCATGACCTGGATATTTAATCAAAGGGTTTATTTTGTATTTAAAGAAAAAAATTTCTCGCTACTTACCGTTCGTGCTATTTAAAAATACTTTTAAAAATCCGGGTCATGACAATATCATAAACATGATAAGGTAAATAGCAGTTTTATCAATATTACAACTTATAAGGTTCTTCTTATTCAAGCTAATATGACTTTGTCCATGAGTTATGCAAGAAAAAAGGGAACTAGTTGAGGTCAAAGCTAAACCCCCAAAGGTGAAAGAAAGAGTTTGTGAGGGTGGATGCACCATTATCACTAGATTTCTAAGGAAAATCAATAGAGATGAAAGGCAAGCCAGGGAAAAGCCACCTCAGCAATCCAAGTCAAAGAAAAGATTAGTGTATATTGCAACCCAACAACCCCCGGTGCCTAGATGCACAAGGTACATGGTGGTACAGCCAAGGGCCAAAACTGGCAAAGAGGAGGCATTTAGGACATTGGCATGGTTCTTATGAAATGGGTGAGGTGCAATTTCCTTCTCATAAAAGTTTCTCTTAGAATTTTCTCTCCGGTAATCAATTGACACTTATGGGCAATTGATTGGGCAAATGATCGATCAATCTCTTAAAATGATCGATTGGGGTGTGAATTGTTTAGTGTAAAACGAAGCTGAGAATTGGCGATCAATTGCCTTATCTCAGCGATCGATCATTTTGTTTGCGATACAATTTTTAACTTCATTTTGGATTAAAATTTGATTCTAAATTAGTTTGTTTTAAACATTTTACTTTTCTAAGAATCTTTATTCCATATTTCTTTGATTATTTAGAGATTTTCTAATTAGTTTTTCTTAATTTTGATTTGTTAGTCATAAGCAGTATTTTAAAACCCGTCCCAACCCTAATGGTCAGACCGGGTTAAACTAGACCCAGTTGATAAACTAGACTAGTTCATCTTGTTTAGCGAGCCATGTTGACCCGACTGGTTGAACCACCAACCCGCTGACCAAGGTCAAATCGGTTTAATGTTTTATATGAAGTTTTAAAGAAAATATTTGTTGTTTTGAGCCGTATTCGAACTCGTGCCATCTTAAAATGTAATATGAGTGCTTAACCAATTGGCTAAGGCAGTTTTGGTGCACACGTGTTATGCAACTATTTTATTGAGTATTTATCTACTTTATAATACTCCTGAAATAAAAGTTTATGAGGAGGTGGGATTTGAACCCAAAATGTCATGCAAATGGTCTTACCTACTCTACCAATAGCGTTACAAGAGTTTTGTGTCAAAATTATGCTTAACGTTATATTTTAATCTAATATATGAGAAAACTTGGTATGTAGTTGAACCCAATTGACCAGACCCGGTGACCATTCTGAGTCAATAACCGGGCCGGTTTTTAAAACATTGGTCATAGGGCAGTTATAAATTACACTTTATTTATAATTATGTCACTAGGAAATATATAAATTTTTTGCTCTTCCATGCCAGCCATATGTTCAATATTATTATTTGAGATATTAAAAAAGAAGATATTATTTTTTGTCTTTTCTTTTTCCTCTATTTTATGTAAATTTATCGTTAAAATTTACTACAGACGAAAGTTGGGTACACTTGTAGCTGAATTCGTTGAATGATGTTCATCCCAACTGCTTCACATTGTTGGAGAAGAAAACCTGTAACGGTTTCTCCTTTTCAAATGGTCTCCAAACAGGCCTTGAGAACTAGTACATCTGTTGAAACTTTGTCAATGGATTTCCGGTCAACCTAAGTTCCGGTTAACTGGCATGTGCACTCATCTAGGTAAGTGCCCGGGTCAATTAAAATAACACTTTACTTAAGGGGCGACGCTCACCAATGGCTCGCAACTAAGGAACCTGCAGCTCCAAATTAGATTAATTTTTGCCAAGAGGCTGCCTAGCGTGCTGTGTTATTTGCTTCATGTAATTTGAACTCATTGATACCCTATTTACAATGAAAATTTTGCATTGCATTTATCTCTGCAATTTCTTAAAGCGGATGAGTGCCTATTGGGACCGAAGGATGTTGGTGACTGGATTCTTTGCATCGATTGAGGACCGGGGAAATTGGGTCGGGTTGGACTCGATTTATGTTTGAATGGTCGAACTCTGCAATTGGACCAGAACACCAATTTAAGTCGATTATTATAAAAAACGTACCTAAATTCTCTTTATACCAAATTAATATTTTCATTTAATTTTTTAAAATAAATTAATTATAATTTTTTAAATATGTCAAAAATAAATAATTTTAAAAAATTATATGGAGCCAAGGAAATGTTTGATACACACGTAGTACACTTAACAACATACATATATATATTATTTCCTTTGTCTCACATTAATTACACTATTTAGTTTTTAAATAAATTAAAAATAAAATAATTAAGATGGGATAGAGGGATATTTGAGTCATCCGTCTACCCTTTTTGAGTGAGAATAAATTTATGTAGAAAAATACTTGAGTGACATTAATTTTCAAACGCGAAAACTTTATTTTTTCGTTTCAACACCATTGATGGGTTGGACAATAGCACTTTGCCTGTTTGATTATCAGGGCCGTCACATGCAATGGGTATCAACTCACCCAGAAACTGAAACATACCTTTTCCATAAATGTAAACAAAACCAAACATAAATGTTTACTACATTTACAGTGGAACTATAGACTAGTTAAACCTGATCTTGTTGGAGAAATGTTTCTGTGCTGCAACTATGCTTGCAGTTGGCCTCGAATGGGTGCTCTTTCCATCACCGTATTCTCCTCGATGTGAAAAGCAGAAAGAGACTACCTTTTCCCAGATGTAGAACCAACTTGCTATCTTAGTCATCTTTCAGTCCTTCAGAAACCTTCTCCAAATGCGTCCCTTAGCCTTATAATGAGGAGGAGAAAATTAGGACTATTCTTGTAGTGCTTCAAACTCTGAAGGAAGATAGCCTTGGAGTTTATGTTTGCTCAACCTTTTGGTAAGTTGACAGTATATGTAGACGATTTTGCTTGAGGAACAAGGTTGCGTTGAACTGACTTTTCTTAATATAATTGCCACGAAGGAGTGAAGGGTCTTTCTTGTGGACTATTTGGTCCAAATTTTCCAACACTCCGCGTCTCTGATATGATCGCTTTTTGTGAGAACTTTTCTTGAAGGTTCATGCATAGGCCTGTTTTTCATGTATTAAATTTCAAGTAATGGCAATCAACACTACCGCATATATTCAAAGACTCTTAAGAAAGTCTAAGTTAGTGGGGATTTATTTGGTACTGAAGAGATTACTGAGGTATATATAAAATTATTCTAAAGAAATAGTTGCAAGTAGTACTGTGTCTCTACTCTTTCGTTTCTTACGAAGCGTGTGTACAGTGGCGAGAAAAATAGGTGACGTCCTCCTCAAGCTTGACCATGAGGGACACTAATATATCTCTTTTCTCTGTTTGCTGTATGTATAAATGTATTCTACTTTAAATGCTTCTTCTTTCTTAAAATTTATTGCTTCATTCGATAAAAAAGTTTATTTTATATTAATAATTTTATTTTGTTTAATTTAAGTGATAGTGTATTTAAAATAATTTTTTTTTATAGATTTAGGTTTTACTATTTAATAAAAATTAATAATTTTTATATATAATTATTAATATAAAAATAAAAACATATCTTAGCCGTCCGTGGGATGCCGTTCTCCGTCCACATGTAAGGTTGTCCATCATACTGTGACAGGGTATCTTTTCATACAAAAAGCCATATATACCTAAACAGTCAAAACTCACTCTATGGTCAGCATCATCATGAACATCCTATTCCAGCGCTCATTGGAGTCTATGGACTATGGGCTCGGCTTCGCATGTAGAGGGGCTCTGTGGGAGAAATTATTTACTCTTGGAATATTCTATAAAATATACTGCCAAATTTATTGGAGATCTTGAAGTTCACAACTTAAGCGCTAGTAGGAGTTACTCCCACTTCATTCATGGTAAGATTGACGGCACACATTAACGCAAAGTGCAAGATTCTCCCATCTGAATTTTTCCCCACTTCGACTGGCTCGTAAAGCTAAGGAATGGAGATTTGAACACGTTCGGACGAAACGATATTACACAATTGGTGGCCAAGTAATTTTTAAATCGTCCTTAATAAATCCCTTTTACTATCTCCGCATTAGAAACAGAGCACATAGTCCATAGACTATAATGGACAATATACCGAGGACTATGATACATTATTTAATGTTAGACTAGAATGCATTTAGACATGCAACAGAGGAAGGAGACATAGTAGTGTGCGTCAGCTAGAGGAGACTCTAGGAGGACGCCATTTGCATCTATCCTTCGGCCAGCATACACAACCTTCGTAGGTAAGAAGTGAAAGAGTTTATCTAAGTCTACAATTGCTACTATTTTCAATATTCCATTCAGTTCCTACTTTACTCATCTGACGGGGTTTATAGGGTTACTCTGGTATTAAGAGAATTATTCAGGTGCATATAAACACATTTTTTAGTTTATTCTTCATAAGCTTTAATTTTCTTAATAGTCTTAATAGCGTACCGTAGTGTTGCTCGCCATTAGTTGAAATTTAAGACATAAAACTAGTCCTATGCATGAACCTTCAAGAAAAGTTATCGGCAGTGAAAAGCGATCATATGCAAGACACGGAGTGTCGGAACATTTCGACCAGATAGTCCACAAGCACAAGACCCCTCGCTCCTTCGTGGAAAATTCAGTTCAACGCAACCTCTTTCTTCAAGCAAAATTATCTAGTCCCTCTATCAGGTAATAAGTGTCATATTTTAAAATAATTAAATATTTAAATTACCTCATACTATTTAAAAGTTTTTGCATCTATTCTTTTTTATTGACACATAAATATTAAAAAGAGATGATAAAGGTTACTTTTTAAGAAAAATATATTCCCGCTACCCATATTAATAGCTACATATAGAAAAAGTACTCCATTCGTCTTAAATTAATAGTTACAATTGGCAAAAATATTTGTCAGAGAAGGAGAAAGGGGTAGAGATTAGGAGAAAAATTTTCATATATTGTAAGGTACGTAAAAGAAATTTTAAAGATATACCCGGGGACACGCTGTTAATGAAAAGGCACAGCTAGAAGTTGTATACTAAACCCATATATAGTTTTAAAAAGTACACTATATCCCTATTTTCAACATGGAAAATAACTTCTGAATAAGAGATAAAGAGCTTATAAATACCTAATTACAAGTGAAACAATCAGTAAATGTTTGATACACAAGTGCAACTGCCAAACTAGCTAAAATGGATCTTGTTGGAGAAGTGTTTCTCAGCTGCTACTATACTTGCAGCTGGCCCCGAAGGGGTGCGTTTTCCATCACTGCGTTCACCTACTCCAGGCGAAAAGCAGGCGGAGACTGCTCGTGCCCAGATATGGAACCAACTTGCTTTCTTATCCTTGACCATCTTTCAGTCTTTCAGAGTACACTCTGTTCTAAATGAGTCCTTCAACCTTCTGAACAGTCCAAGACAGAAAACCTGTTAGATTCTGCAAAGGCGAAACTTGGCTTGATCAAACAACGGTTCAGTGCTGGAAGCTCTGAAGAATGATGTTCGTTGACGTTGCTGGAGCTATCGGTAAGTTCACATCTTATATATAGATTATTTTGCTTGAGGAACAAGGTTGTGTTGAATTGACTTTTCTTGCTTTTGACTGCTTTCAGCGCACATGAGGACTTCGAAATATCGTCAGAACCAACCCATCTTTGAACTTGGTCATGTTCGGCCACTTTCCGTTTTATTTTCTTATCTTTTGATTATCACAATCATATTTAAACTTTGTGCTCTTTTAACTTATTACATTAAGGTATTAATGATTCCACGGGCGATGTTCATTGATTTTGATTCCATGGGCGATTATTTACAAATCGAACCAATACTACCTTTTCCTTTGTTTGGGAAATAGATGTTTATAAATCGAATCAATACTTCAGATCAACCAAAATAAAGTTTGGTACTTTTGCAGATGATAGAACCTCATATAAGACAGTAGAAATGTTCAAATAGCTTTACGGTTGGCCTCTCTCTTTAATTGGTATCATCCTACTTCATAAAACTAGCTGCAATATGATGTAGACTACAGTTTACACAGTAAAAATTAAGGGAGAAAAAGGGGGAAATGAGATAAGAAGGATAAGTAGAGCAAACTAATTAATTAAATTAATTAATAAATTTTTATTGATTTATTAGCACATAGTTGTGAACCCTAATTTATAGGATAATTAGAAATTAATCCTACTAGTATAAAGAAAATAGTCTCAGTCTAATTGTGAATTGTAATTAAATCAAAATAAAAAATCCTACTTAATCTAGGAAAGGAATCCTAATCTAAGAAAGCTAAAATCTAATTCAAATCTAATGCAATCCAATTATAATAAGGGTGAGACATATCACAATCATCTACTATTGATGCCATGACAACCAGGGCTATCTTTAGATCAGATAATCATGTTACAAGAATTTCATCCAACGTCGATTGAGTGTGGGGTTCAGTGGGAAGGACGGAGCATTTGCACTTTTTAATATCTTAAAGAGTTTTTTCCATATTACCTGGTCGAAGAAACCAATATTCCATACTTCTTAGATTTTAAATACAAATGTCATATTACTTGTTTTAGTATAAAGTTGCCCTTAAGTTTTAAATAAACCCACCACCCATACATATTATAATAAATAAACATTGGTGTTGTTCCAGTGAGGAGGATTCATCAGTGGCAGTTAAAAGTCCCCAACAGGAGGTGACCAGCGTGACTCACCAGTCAAGAAACCGTTTTTAACACTCAAGAAGCTATCAAAGCTTGAAAGGCTTCATTTCAGCAGATCCAATCACCCTTTAACATCCATAATGGTTATGATTGATATTTATATATATTACAATAGAGAGGTAAGCAATGATGACTTGTATATAGGTAGAAAGCACAGTTGATGAACAGTGATCCATCGGTGAGGTTCGGCGAGTTGTTGTTTCAAATCAAACAACAACTTGCTATCAATGGTAATGTGATTTTGAAGTATTTAAGTTCAACTTCCAAATCATCTATTATATATGAAAGAGAAGATGATGAGGACTTGCAATCAGTATTTGTCATTCATATGGAGGCAAATAAGGAGGTGTTATCATAGTATGCCGAGATGAAAGAGCCCGACACCGGTGAAAAATTACCATCAATAGAAAGGAACCAAACAAGCCATAGAGCTAAATCACTGGTGGTAATGGCTCACCCCAACTCAAACTTTGGATTGCAAGCGGGAGTGAATGATACACAATTCACTTTTGAAATTGTTAGGTAACAATCAATTTTAGATTAAACGACTGTATGGGGGTTTATTGTGTACTCGACCACATGATATTATCCTATTGTGTTCAATTTAAAGAATATCGTGTTCTGATATCTAATATATCGTGTTCAGCTATATAACATAGATTGAATAACATGACTCGTATAAATATCGTGTTCTCAATAACATGCTATAATTTGTAAGCAGGTAGCCAAATACACGATGTCAAATTATATCACATATTGATTAACATAGTAATATCCAATACAGATTGGGAGAGCCAAGAAATTTGAACTCAACAAATCCATGTCATTCTTCTTACAATAATCCAATGCCTACATAATTTGTGATAGAAGTCAATTAGACTGTATTAGATGAAATGTCACCAATGATGGGTGCGATAAGGACTTCATTTGATAGCTATGAACCCTAATACAACCCTTGTAATTATGATGGCGATGAATTTGAGGAAGTGTAGGGTGATGATCAATAGAATGAGAATGTTATAATTGATATGGAAAGTATGTCTGACCACGTAGAATTCAGACACAACGAGGTACCCAATAATTTTGATGTTGAGGTCGAGGCAGAGTGGGAGGCAGTCGATGATCTCAACTTGTTGGAATCGAATATTGGTGAGGGCAAGCTGATAACTAGCAGTTTGCACGCAAAGGACTACCAGACTCTACTCGAAATGGGTGCACATTTTCTAAGCTTGTTACATTTAAGAGGATTTTGATCGACCTAGCAATAAAGACAAATTTCTCTTATTGTGCTGTGGTTGAGAACATGAATATGTATGTTGCAAAGTGCTTTGATCAGTCTTGTAATTGGTACATAAGGTCTTCAAACATAAGATATCATGTGACTATGACGAGGCTAGTGCACTACCATTCGTGTGGAATGCAAAGGAAGTAAACTGACCATCCTCTAGCATCGTACATTTGGATTGCGAGAAAATGTTATGGGCTATTTAAAGATTTAGTAAAAATTACACCGAAAAACATAGCAAGTTATATTTCGAAGCACTGAGGTATAACTGTGAACTACAAGAAATGTTGGCCCACAAGTAAAGAAAACTTATGTGATTCCTTGCATTGTGTGTTCCGTAACATGATATTTAACTATGACGTGCTATTAGGCACATGATCGCATTTTCTTACAATACGACTTAATTACCTATCATGTTAACATGAACATGATGCTTTAAAATTTTTGGTTTACGATATCATGACTATGAACATTGTCATGTTATTGGGGGTACAACATATTAACTTGTTGTATAACCTTTATTAGAATGTTAAAAAATTAATATTCAGTCGTGCAGGTAAAGCATTGACTGCTTTAATAGACAGGGACCCAAATGAATCCTATCAAATACTTCTTGCATATGGAATTCATATTGAAAGGATAAGTCCAGGAAGTATAGTTATTCTAATCAGATCATGTGATATTCCCGGACCTATAGGGTGACACGATTTTGAAATATTTTGGATGTTTGAGCTAGTTGCAAGAATGTTTAGAACAACATTGAGGCCATTACTAATGGTCGATGCAACTTTCTTGAAGGGAAAGTATCTTGGTCAACTATTGATAGCAACTGTACTAGACAAAAATAGTAATATGCTATGCATTGGATTTGCAGTCGTCAAGGATGAGTGTGAGAAAACATGGTGCTGGTTTCTTGAATTACTTAGAAATAATCGATTTTTTGATCCTCCAGCCGAGTTGGATACAATTATTTTTTATATAATAAAAGGGCTTGGCAAATGTTGTTAAGCAGTATTTTCCCTCTGCACACCACAAATATTACATCCAACACATGGCAGCAAATATATGGGATAGATTCAAAAACAACTACCTAAAAAACCAGCTCTATGTGGCAGCTGAAACTTTTAGACAAAATGTGTATGATGAAACAATGAACAACATTAAAGAACATGATCCTGAAGCATTTGCTTGGCTAAATAAGATAGGTTCATAGCACTGGGCCAATGTCTGCATTTTTAGGAAAAAGATATGGAACCCTCAGCTCAAATAGGTTTGAAAGTGCAAATACAATGTTAAAAAAAGCTAGGGTAATGCCTATAACTCAGCTAATTGATCATTCAAGGGAGCACACAACCGCAATATTTGGGAAATGTCGAACAGAGGGACAAAATATGATTGAAGAGTTAACCACACTTGCCCGTAAACACATCGAAAATAGAAGAGAAGAAATAAAGAATGTTCATGTATTGCCGGTATTAATGTATGAATTCCAAGTTAAGTGGCTATATCATCAGGTAAAATGCAATTATTATCGTGTGTAAGTTCATAAGTTATTGTCCATCTCGGGTAAATTTATCTGTTAAAATAACATGATAGGTGTGGTTGTATGGCTAGTGTTGATGGATCATGTCTTTGACAACACTACATAAATTATTTATTGTGTTCTCATTTACCAGATATTTATTGAACAAGATGTTTGAATCTGGTCGAACGTAGCTGCACATGCAGATTGTTTTACCATCTGGGGCTACCGTGTAAACATGCATTCGCAACAATTGATCACATACACTTTTATATGTCTGACTACTGTAAAAATGGTACTCTACTATAACATATAAATTGACATATTGAGAGCCATTATATCCAACACTAGATAGGCACTAGTGGGCACCGACCTTTGTTCTGCCAACATTCCCACATATTGCACTCAAGTAGCGGGGGCATCTATGGAAAAATATGATAGTCACAAGCAAAGGTCAAATCCCCACGCATTTGTGGAGCACGCGAGTAGTTAGGTCACAAATGCAAATGATGTACTAGCTCACAAGAGGACCCTCCGAACGTGGCTGATGGTCCAAGTACAAGCTGAAGGAGGGCGACTAAAACAATAGGAAAATGACGTAAGGGTAACACCGATTGGGGTTGCCTATTCCACCCCCTTTCTTTAGCTGATTAAATGAAATGTCATTGTAGAGTTGAGATCAATAGATCGTTGCAGTCCTCATCCTCCTCTAGCAGGAGGACTCATAATCAGTCCCAATTGTCTAATTGCATGTTACCTCGTGGCTCACCAGATTGTGGTCATACAGACAATTGGTGTACGATCTTAAGAAACATTTGACTTTCATTTTCTATTATATTGACTATGTTTAATACTTCATAGTAGCCACCTTCTTGTTGAGATAGCATATGAATTATATACTATATGTTTATAATTCTATTATGTATATTCAATTAGTGGAATGAGTAGCCGCTAGAAGCATATATGTTTTATTTATTGTATTCTTTATGATTGCCTCATATATATGATTCTGTTCGAAGCGGATATGTTGTATGTATTGCATGCTTTACGATTGCCTCATATATAATAGTTTGATTGAATATTTATCTATGGAATTTGATATAAATTATACACGTTGGAGCATGTGAGATAGAGACAAACTAGCTTTGCCACTATTTTCATTGCAAATGAATACAATATGTTTGAAAGACGGTTTTAGATAACTCATCCTTGTTGAAAGGAGGATTCTCAATATTATTTTTGAAAAGATGTATAAGCATGGTGATCGAGTCACTGAAGCGGGACAAATAAGGGGTAATTGTCTTGTTGGAACGAGTGACCAACCTTGCCTTTGTAGTCATTGATAGTGACGCTCCCATTGTGACACCCCGTCTTCCGATTATCTTTAACCCAAGAAGATTAGGGGTAATTACATAAATTTAAATAATTTTTAGGGGGTTTGAAGGGATGAAATTCTCATATTTAGTTGAGCTTGAAGTAACGAGCGTAAAAAACCAAAGAACGTGCAAAAACGGATGTCAGGAATGAAAGTTACAACCTCGGGAAATGTACCACATGGGCGGGACCCACTTTGAAAGAGTGAGATAACCTACCAATGTGGGGTCTAGTTTCGAAGGGCTTGTCAATACGAGTCCATCGGTACCAAGAACGTGGGATTCCAACTTCGGGATAAGAAGTTATCGCGTCTTAAAGTTAGAATTGTATTTTATTAAAATATTGAATAGATGATGTCACGGACTGCCGCCGTTCTGACCCGTGTCAAAATTGTGTTGTGCCACTTGATCCGGATCGTCCACGAATCATGGGACCACCGGATCACATAGCATAACGCGCATCGAGATGTAGATGTGCAGCATCGCCTCATGTCAGTGCGCACCGTCCATTTTTCTATCCATTCAGAGTGTGACTCATGGCGTGTGCATCTGGTAGCGCATTCCTCTTTCCTTCGTATGCTCACACGCATTCTATTATAAATACTCATTTCCATTCAAACTTCCTTTCATGACCTAGATTTTTAAAAGCCTTTGTAAAATCGTATGAACGGTAGTCACAAATTTTTTTTTCTTAAATACAAAACAAAGTATTCGATTAAATATCCTGGTCATGATAACTGGGGTATAAAAATACAAATATCAAATCATATGATATCATTACACATCTCAAAATTTAATAAGAACAACTCATCCATCTAAGTACAAGTTCATGAACCGTCTGAAAATAAATAACTTAGTTGACTCTCATGCTAATGAAACACTTACGTACCGGAGTTATAGAAACGTAAAAACTTCTTCTTGTGCTTGCGTGTTTTGTCTTGCGTTGCCTGGAGAATCTACAACTAACCAAACCAAACAACCACATCAATAGCAATGGAATCTCCCGCCTTCAAGAGAAGAGTTTTCATATGGACAAAAGATTTTATTAATGTTTTTCGGATCGGGCCAACATCACCCGATGTTAGTTGCCTACGTACTCATCAGACAACATCTCTAATGTTTCCAACAAGATCGGATCCAGACGTAGTTCCGCCTAAAAACTACACTATACTAAGAAGCATAGCATCACCTATGCAATGCTTAAGTATTTTAAAGAAACCTACCTTTTATGCAAGTCCTTTAATCGTTCCACTTGTCTAATTAATAAGCAATATCAAATAATGTTATTAATTATCTATCGAACCATTGTTCAATAATTAATACTAACAAATTTGTGTTCACTTAGAGACAACTCGCCCATTGAGAAATCCCCAGACATAAGACTCCAACATGTAGAACATCAATATACAGTGACACATGTAAAGTAATATACAGAGCACTGAATATAACATAGCTTAGAAACATGGGCTGACCTTTAACCAATGAAGACCAACACAATGGACACCGTTTAGGAAACAATGCACTAATTGTTACCTAAAAATACCGACTCCCACTCAAAGGAGTAATTGTATGCTAATAGAAATCCTAGCATCTCTAGAGATCCACTTAGATCAGCCATGGGTTTAGAGATGTAAGTATCAGCTGTGCTCATGGACACACTGGCCGGAGGTAGATGAGCCTTCCATGATGCTCAAAAACCTGGTTTGCCCATTTGCATAGATTCATCATCCAAAAAAAATATAGACCATGAAGGTCTTAAAGATTACCTCCATGGCTATTATGAGAAATCCTAGCATCTCTAGAGATCCACTTGGATTAGCCATGGGCCTAAAGATGTAGGTACCAGCTGTGCTCATGGACACACTGGCCGGAGGTAGATGAGCCTTCCATGATGCTCAAATACCTGGTTTGAACATTTGTAGGGATCCATTGTCCTGAAGAAACGGAGACCAAGAAGGTCTAAATATTCGCCATGACTATTAATGTGAGCTTAAACTTTGACTCCGAGAACATCTCATTACCACCCTCGGTTCATTAACCAAGGTAAAATTCTATGTCAGGGCCCCATTCACTCCATGAACTGGTCCCAACCCTAAAGAAGGTATTTTAGTCATTATCTTGATCAGGTGTTCTTCCCCCAATCCAAAGACAACCAAAATCTCTTGATTATTTTTTATTAATCTTAATTTATTGATATAACTTAACACAACAATAATAAATGTAAGCATCAAAATAATCAACATGACAAGAACTCAGACTTATGCTGAGATGAACTAACCAATTCAACATTATAATGAAAAAGATTTGGGGCTGAAATGCATAACTCAAGTCAGCCACCTAACATGACAAGGTCAGGCTGGAATAACCATCAACATTCACCCTAATGTATATCACAATCAAGGCTAAAATTCAGGGACAAATTATGCTGAATTTCAAAGGCATCTTAGGCAAAAATTTAGAGACTTAATAAACATGAATATATCATGAACTAAGGCTCAAAAGTTAGGGATTCAATTAGCAGGATTATAACCTAAATCAAAGCTAAGAATCAAATATTAGGTAGACAATAATGCAACCTAAACTAGGGCTGAAACTTAGATATTCTCTCAGCATGATTATAACATAAATTAAGGCTAAGAATTTGGTATTACTTTGGCCAAAATAGAGCCTAAAACAAGGCTACAAAATAAGGATCTAAATAAGCAAAAATAGAGCTAAACCAAGGCTCCAAATCAGGGATTTAATTGACCAAAGTATGGCCTAAACTAGGGCCACAAATCAGGGATTAAATTGACTACAGTATGACCTTAACTAGGGCCACAAATCAGGGATTAAATTGGCCAAAGTATGGCCTAAAGCAAGGCCACGAATCAGGGATTAAGTTAGCCAAAGTATGGCCTAAAGTCAGGCCACGAATCAGAGATTAAGTTGGCCATACAGGGATTAAGTTGGCCAAAGTATTGCCTAAAGTCAGGCCACGAATCAGAGATTAAGTTGGCCAATGTACAGCCTAATGTAGGGCCATGAATCAGGGATTAAGTTGGCAAAAATATGTCTTAATGTCAAGCCACGAATCAGGGATTAAATTGGCCAAAGTATGGCTTAAATTAAAGCCACGAATTAGGGATTAAGTTGGCCAAAGTATGGCCTAAAGTCAAGCCACTTATCGGGGATTAAATTGGCCAAAGTATGGCCTAAAGTAAGGCCATGAATCAGCGATTAAATTAGGCAAAGTATGGCCTAAAGTCAGGCCACGAATCAGGGATTAAATTAGCTAGAGTATGTGATCGTTTATAATTAAACCCTTTGCAAGTGTACAAGGTAATTGTACTAGGATAAGTATTTAAGGGTTGTCAAACCTAAGGGACGGATGGATTATCACTAAATCTAAAGAGAAATTTGTTAATTAAAAACTAAATTAAACTTAAACTTTAATTAGGTAAAGGAAATAAATCAACTAGTCTAAAAATAAGAGATTAATATGATAGAAATTACTTAGGAAATTGAATCCACTATAAAACCATAACAATTCCTTAACTTCTAATCTAAATCTAGTATGAATATGAACAAGTATTCTCAGCTACAAGCTAGAATTACTTCAAAAAGAATCATTAATTAACTTCTATGGCATGAACTATCTTCGACAATAGCACGGATCATCTACACTAAACTAGCTATAGGCATGACCCGTCTAATCTTAGTATAACTCATCCAAGTCATTAATTATCTGAACATTAAAACTATTGTATGACCATCTCATCTAAATCACAGAAATTAGAATCGATACAAATATCAAAACCATATCAATCTATCATCTACAAGACAATAAATCAACATAGACTTATATAAACATGAAAAACTCTTCCATTAAAAAGGAAATCCATATCATACAATTGTCATCATTCACAATTGAGATCTAAATTAAAAAGAAAAGAAACTAAAACTTATCTATAGCTTCATCAACTCCTAAGTAAAAGAAAAGTCTAGCCTTCCATTGTAGAAGAAAGCACTTGAATCTCCATTGAAAGCTTTGAGTTCTCTTCCATCTTCTTCTTCATTTTTCTCCTTTTAAAATCTACTGGAATCCCCCAATTTTAAGCCAAATATGTCTTTTTATAGGCATAAGTTCCGTAGGAAGAAGTCCAATATGAAAAGGATTGGAATTTGGGTCAAACAAGGAAACTGCACGTTATGCCGATCGATTGCCCTGCATGCCCGTTCGAACGCTTGAACTGTATTTTTGTCTGAATTCACGTTATCTCGATCGATCGCCCTGCAGCCCGTTCGATCGGCTACAGTGTTTCTATTTTCCTGGACAGTTCATATTCTGTTCATTAAGCTTTCCTTCGTGTCCATATTAATTTCTAACTTGTTTATAACTCCGAAAAGTTGTCCAAATCACTTTAAAGCATGTGAAGACTACTTTTAATCATTTCAAACATCATCCAAGTACTTCGATAAGCGCACTTTTCCTACAAAATATAAAATATCATACTTTAGACATGTAGAAAGTAACTAAAATTCCATCTTGATTTAAATACATGTCTAAAGAACTAATAACTACAAAATTATTTATAATTAAACTAAAATACTAATATCTATCTTAATATAAATAAACCATAATTAACTCTAAATTAACCTAATCTATACTAGCAAATAAGGTAAAAAGGCATATAAAACAGATATAGATTTCATACTTATCAGTATGGCCTAAAGTAAGGCCACAAATCAGGGATTAAGTTGGCCAAAGTATGACCTAAAGTCAGGCCATGAATCAGGGATTAAATTGGCTAAGGTATGGCCTAAAGTAAGGCCATAAATCAGGGATTAAATAAACAAAAACATGGCCTAAACTAAAGCCACGAACCAGGGATAAAATTTAGTAGAGTTTATGCCCAAATTATGGATGATAAACATTACTAGAATCAAAATCATTCATCCCTAACATAGGGCTAAGCTAGATGACAAAAATTAGCAACATGCTTGCATAAATTAAGGCTAATCTACTTGACAAAAATCAGAATCATGTATGCACAATTCAGTCATATAAACATGAGATAAAATCACAATCATTCAAAACAAGTAGAGGCTAATTCATGACACACTTTGAACCAACCTGAACTATGGCTGAATTACATCTATCAAAACCTTATACTTAAGGGTGTAAAGAGAAGCACCTACTCGTACCAACTTGTCCCCAAAGCTCCTAGCCCTTGCTGCTACGCTTCTAAGCCTTGAATTCAATCCAAAGATGGCTGCTTTGTGCCTTCTAAAGCTGCTAGCTATGGAGGCCCTTGCTGAGAGAAGGAAGAGGAGGGAAGAGATGGAGAAGAGGGAGGCTGAACTCCCATTAATCCCCCTCTTTTTTTTCTTATATAAGGCTTCCCCTCTTTAAACTCTTGGGTGCCCTCCCCCGCTAGGACTCCCCCTTAATTACAATCCTGGAATCACAATCACTGCCCCATTACTAATAGGAAACCAACCCACATACATGCTCAAAACAGTCCCAAAAGAGTTCTAACCCAAGTAGATGTATAGTTGATCCCTCCTCCAACTTTTTCCACCACTCCTAGCACTCCTCGGACTCCTACTTGGGCTAGAAGTCATATGCTCGCATGCTATCTCACCTCAACAAAGTTCTAGTTGCATCCTCTTCGTGCTTGGAGTCCTTATCCCGCTAGGACTCCCTCTTTAAAATTCTAGTTCTTTTAGGACTTTTAATTCCTAGTACGTTTAGGGCTCCTAACTCCTAGTACGTTTAGGACTCCTAACACCTAGTACGATTAGGACGTCCAACTCGAAGCACGAGTAGGATATCTAACTCCAAGCATGAGTAGGACATCCAACTCTAAGCACGAGTAGGACATCCAACCCCAAGCATGAGTAGGACATCCAACTCTAAGCACGAGTAGGACATCCAACTCCAAGAACAAGTAGGACATCCAACTCTAAGCACAAGTAGGCTATCTAACTCCAAGCATGAGTAGGACATCCAACTATAGGCACGAGTAGGACATCTAATTTGGGTAAATGGGCCCTGTGCGATAAGCTTAACTTCGAACGGTTGTATCTCCCTCATCCGAACTCCGATTCACACATTCTTGGTGGTGTTTTGAGGCTCTTTCTGTCTACTTTCTAACTACATAGGTTTCATCCATCACTTCTAACTTATGATTAATTTATTCTCATGAAAAGGTCAATGGGTCCAACACCCTAATCCCCATGTGGGCTTAGGGAATTTAGAAAAATCCCGAACGTTACACTTCCGGATGAGTTTTTGGAGTCATTTTGATTCCATTTCCTTCCATTCAAAAGGTGTTGATAGCTAATTTGAGGGTGTTCTACGCAATGGAAGCATCCAATCCTTGAGTTAGCGACTCTATAAGGGAGAAATATCCTAGTGCATGAGGAGACTCTGTTCGTTGCCTATGGGCACGTGAAGGGTGAAGTGACACCTAGTAAGGGGAGGTTTTGTCTATCGCCTACGGGCGCATGAAAGGTGAAGTGTCTCCGAGTAAAGGTGAGGTTCTGTTCATAGCCTACGGGCATGGAAAGAGAAAAGTATTCTGGAGTTAGAGGAGGTGCTGCCTGCCATTTTTGGATTTGAAAGGGAGGATGCCCTGAGGAAATGAGCAACTCCGAACATCGCCACTTTCGGAACTGCAGGGGAGTATGTTTTTCTGACCTTCAAATTTAATATGATTTATATACATTCACATCTTAATTAGTAATATACTAATTATGATATATAATTTGCTATGATCTTATATGCTGATATGTTCCTGATCAACTTTGATATATTATGTTGTGATTCGAATTACTCTGAAATGCTCTATTGTGATGTGATATACTCCGATATGATTTGATGTGAACCAACATGCTCTGTAGCGTGTTTTGGTCCGCTCTATGATAGAGTGGGATGCATGATTTTGTTAGTGTTCTGTTTACCTATGTGAGTTGTGTTTTTCACTAATTTATTAGCTTCTGTTACACCGATGATTTATAAGATTTTCATTTGACTCCGAATGAATTATTTAGATATAAAATATACGTATTTTATTGTATATGATTATGTGATGTCTGATAAATGTATTAGCTGTCTGGTAGAACTATGTTTGAATCCGATCGTATTTGAATAACGTTAGAGATGGTATCCAATACGTATGTAGGCAACCAACGGTACGATAATGTTGGCCTGATCCAAAGTAGTTATAAAATTAGGTTTGTTTTGATCTATGCACAACATAACGTTAAAGCTCTGTAGTGTGTGGAAGAACATTATGACTCTCGCATTCAAAATCTACTGCTCCTGGTCAGTCTGATTTTAATTTTCTGTTTAATTTTATGAATTCCGATTTATGTTTTCCTCAATAACCCCCGGTCTAGGTCAAGTATTCCGGGTTTGGGGTGTTACAATTGGTATTGGTGCTTTGCTCTGTCTGCGAGAGAAAAATAATTTAAAATATATTTTGACTTGTTTCAAATTCAAAATTTTAAATTGGAATTTCTTTGTTACGAGTGTGTTATCGGATTTAATAGAAAGTTCGATTTTGATTTTTGCTGTTTTGCACATGTATCATTGGGTTTAAGACAAACTCCGATTTTGAATGTGTCATTATGCATTTATCATATCTGAATTATTATAAACTCCGATTATGTTTTTATCGTTCTGCATATGTATCAACGGGTTTAATAAAAATTCTAATTATGAATGATTGTTCTGCATATGTAATATCAGAATTAAGGGAAATTCCGATTGTGAAACCTCCATTCTCTATGAGTGATATCAGTTTTAATATCGACTTCAATTTTTGAATTTTATATTCATATGTGTTAGATTGGATTTAAGATGAATTCCGATTATGAATTTTTTGTTCTCCGAGTGTTGCATTCAATTTAATACGAACTTTGATTTTATGACTTCCGATTTTGAACCAGAAATAATTTAAAATTTTTGTCTCGCATGCGTTACAAGTACTTGATGCAAACTTCAATTTTATGAATTTTGATTTCAAGTCAAACATTATTTAAATTCCTATTTGAAGTAGTTACATAAGGATTTGATATGACAATCCATTTTATAAATTTTTAATCCTGAATCTAAAATGATTGGTAAATTTTATTACGAATAAGCCGTATCAGGTTTTGATTCATAATTTTGTTTTATGAGTGTGATATTGGAATTTCTCTTAACTTTAATATTTATAAGTTCTGATTTGTTTGATTATAAGTAGTTTAGAATTTCTGTCTTGCTTGTATTGGATTGATATTATGAAAATCGCATTTGAACAGTTATTATTTAAAATTACTATTCTGAATCTCAGTTTGATACGAATTCTGGGTTTCAATTTTATGTTTGGTCTATATGACATCAGATTTAATACAAACTATGATGTTATGAATTCTAAATTTTGATTGAGAGTAATTTGACCATCTCGTTCTCAATTAGTTTGTATTGAATTTGTAATTTTGTTTTGCATGTGTTACATTAGATGGACTCCGATTTTATGAAATCTGATTTATAATTCAAGAATGATTTTAAATTTTATTTTGTTCATGTAGTGTCGGACCTAATTTGAATCTTTATTTATATGAATTTTGATTTTGAATTAATCAGAAATATTTATTTTGAATTCGTTGCATGATTATTTAGCAACCTCGATTTCAAATAGTGTATCAAAAATTATTTTAAACAATGGTAGAATTACTGCAGAGAAACCATCAAACGCTTGTGGTATAGGATACGAGGTGTTGGTAGACGTCTCCATGATTAATTCTACCAAGGTATTAAAATAAAATTTGATTTCAAATTGTCTCTTTCATAAAATGTATTTAATTAGGAAATTAACCTATTTTGAAAGATGGTGGAACCACCTAGGAGAAACCACTACACACCAAGATATGGGATGTGTGGTGTTAGTGGAAAGCTCTTAGGTTTGTTTTGCTGGTATGTTTACAAATTACATTTCAAATTATTTGTTTTGAAAAAAATTCATTTGCTTATAAACTAAATATATATTTGAAACGCTATAGAATTTCCATGGAGCAACCACTACACACCACGGTATGGGACGTGAGGTGTTTGTAGATAGCTCTAGGACAAATTTTGTCGATATTTTGACACAAGATTTACTTTTGAAGTATCTGCATTTGAAAGTTGTTTTGAGAAAAATAGTGGACCTACCTAGGAGGAACCACTAAACGCTCATGGTATGGGACACAACGTATTAGTGGATCACTCTTAGGCTAGTTCTACTAGTGTGTTGAAATTAAATTCAACTTTTTTCAAAGACAGTGGTATTCCCTAAGAGAAACCACCAAATACGCGTGGTATGGGATGCGTGGTATTAGTGGTCCACTCTAAGGTTGAGTTTGCTAATGAATTTAACATAGAAATTTAATTCAAATCTTCTGTGTTTTGGAAAAAAAGTTGAAATTGCAAAGTTATCTTGATGGTTAGTAGAATTACTGTGGAGAAACCATCAAACACCCGTGGTATAGGACATGGGGGTTAGTGGATAGCTCCAATGTTGACTCCGCTCGTGCATTGAGATGAATTTCGATTTCAAGTCTGTTTTGATTTGAAATATTTGTTTTGAGTATGATGCGACACTTCCATGTATGCTTTAACCTAAATATGTGACACATTTATTTTAAGTTTTCTACTGCTTATGTGAAAAAGAGTATAATTGATTTCTGATTTATTTTTTGTCCGATATTCTAAGTTAATTTTTTGTCAAATGCTTTAATTTTTGAATGCCTCTATGAAGAGAATATGCTTGAATTCTAATATGTTCTTTTTTGAATGATTTAAATTTGGAAAGACTATGTAAAAAGTGTATTTTCTGTTGGATGTTTTAATTTCTGAATGATTCCTTTACAAGATTACGAATACATTTACTTCTTATAAAAATATTCTGATCTCATGCGTATAATGATAAGCAGGTGCTTGCACTCTATCAAGATACCCACCAAGAAAAATAATATGTACTGGTGCGTGCATGAGTGTGGAGCATCATGGGAAAGCTCCCACTTACTGAGCCTCTCGATGCCCCATGAGTCTCGGGGGGAACATTGTTAGGTATCACAGTTTTGGTTTCCTCGTCACTCGGACTAACCAATGATTTGTGCATATGTTTATGTGTCAAATTATTTTTGACAAGATTCTTTTCTAACAAATGGTTTCATAAAAAAGATCATAACCAATTTCATATATTTTTGCTTAGCATTATTTTAGATTTTAATTCAACCTACAGTGTAGGGGGCTTAAATTCTAAATTTTTGCTTAGTAGCCATGTTTTTAGGAAAAATATCATATCTTCGAGATGATCTACATATGCTGCATTATATTTTGCATACGTGCACTTTCTGGATAGTTCTGGGGTAAAACTTGGGATTATCATAGCACTCTCTATCTATATACCCACCGAGAAAAATAATCAGTACTGATATGCGTCTATAGGTAGAGAGCATCATGGGAAAGCTCCTCGCTATCTAAGTCTCTTGCTACCCAATGAGTGTCGAGGGGGGGATGTCGTTCGGTATCATGGCTCTAATCTGTTTATTCTGTTTTGATTCCGAAAATTTATTAATATTCATATTTTTGTTCTTTGATCTTACATTATGTGAACTATCGAATGATTTAATTTTAGAAATTTTTGAATTGTTCTCTCTACTCTACTTTGATTTGAATTACTCCGATTCTATCAAATGATTTTATTCGATCTTAAAATCGGATTCTATATGATATGATTTATTTGAATATAAATTAGTCAAATTTTGTTAAAAGTATTTTATCTAATTCTATTTACAACTGGTTTACTTCAATTTTGATTTATCGGATTTCGTTTTGTGATATCCGAATTTAGACTATCGGATTATGTGTTTTATTCGATAAGTTATCAGATATTGTTATGCGGTTATAACTTAGTGGATTGTGCTTCGGAATGTGGTATCCGATTAATCGGATTCATGTTTGTTATCCAACTAATGGTCGGATTTTCTTCTCATCTTGTTGTGTTTTGAAATGTATTTGTAGGTGAATTGCAATGACACAATTTGTTTAAGTGGGGAAGAATGTGACACCCCGTGTTCCGATTACACATAACCCAAGAAGGTTAGGGATAACTACATAAATTTAAATAATTTTCTGCGGGTTTCAAGGGATAAAATTCCTATATTTGGTTAGAGCTTGAAGTAACGAGTGTAACGAACTAAAGAATGAGTAAAATGGAGATTAGGAATAAAAGTTATGACCTCGAGAAATGTGTCTTGTGGGTGAGACCCACTTTGAAAGAGTGAGATAACCTACCCATGTGGGGTTTAGTCTTGAAGGGTGAGTCCATTGATACCAAGAATTTTAAAATTAGAATTCTATTTGATTAAAATAATATTAAAATATTGAATAGATGATGTTAGCACACTGGTGCTGCGCCGAGCCGCATTGAAATCGTGTCATGCCACTTGATTTGGATCGTCCACGAATCGTGGAACAATTGGATCGCAAGGCACAACACGCGATGCACGTCGAAATGTGCGTCACGCATGTGTCACCATGCGCCATCCATTTTTTTGGTCCATTCAGACTGATGCGTGGTGCGAGTGTTTTTTAGCGCATTCCTCTTTCCTTCGTACGCTCACACGTATTATATTGTAAATACTCATTTATGTTCAATCTTCCGAAAGAGTTTTTGGAGTCATTTTGAGTCCGTTTTCTTCCGTTCAAAAGGCATTTTTATCTAATTCGAGGGTGTTCTATGCAATGGAAGCTTCCAATCCTCAAGTGAGAGACTCTATAAGGAAGAAACGCCCTAGTGCATAAGGAGACTTTGTCCATCGCCTATGTGAGCATGAAGGGTGAAGTGTCTTTGGGTAAGGTGAGGTTTTGTCCGTTGCCTTCGGGCGCATGAAAGGTGAAGTGTCTCTAGGTAAGGTAAGGTTCTGTCCGTTGCCGATAGGTGCGTGAAGGGTGAAGTATCTCTGGGTAAGGGGAGGTTCTATCCGTCGCCTACGGGCGCATGAAAGGTGAAGTGTCTCCGGGTAAGGGGAGGTTTTATCTGCCGCCTACAAGCACATGAAGGGTGAAGTGTCTCCAAGTAAACGAAGGTTTTGTACACCACCTACAGGTACGTGAAGGGTGAAGTGTCCTGGGTGACGGGGAGGTTCTGTCTATAGCCTACGGGTACAGAAAGAGAAAAGTATTCCGGAGTTATAGGAGGCTTTGCCTATCATTTCCGAACTTGAAAGGGAGGATGCCTCAAGGAAACAAGCAACTGTGAACGTCACCACTTCCGGAACTACATGGGAGTATGCTTTTTTGACCTTTTAATTTAATATGATTTATAGGCATGCACATCTTAGTTAGTAATTTACTAATTAAGATGTATAATTTGCTATGATCTGATATGCTGATATGTTCCAATTCGATCTACTTTGATATATTCTATTGTGATCCAAATTACTCTGAAATGCTCTATTGTGATATGATATACTCCAATATGATCTGATGTGAACGAACATGCTCTGTAGTGTGTTCTGTTCCGCTCTATAATAGAGTGGGATGCATGATAATGTTAGTGTTTTGTTTACCTATGTGAGTTGTGTATTTTGCTGATTTATTGGCTTCTATTACTCCAATGATTTATAAGATTTTCATTTGACTTCAAATGAATTATTCGGACATAAAATATACAAATTTTATTGTATATGATTTTGTGATGTCTGATGCATGTATTAGCCGTTTGGCAAAACTACGTTAGGATCTGATCATATTGGAATAACGTGAGAGATGGAATCCAATAGTACGTAGGCAACCAATAGTACAATAACATTTGCCAGATCCAAATTAGTTATAAAATTATGTTTGTTCTGATCTACACACAATAAAATGTTAAAGTTTGTAGTGTGTGGAAGAACGTTATGACTCTCGCACTCAGAGTTTGCTGCTCCTGGTATGTCCGATTTTAATTTGTTTGTTTAATTTTATGAACTCCGATTTCTATTTTTTGAATAACTCTGGTCTGGGTCGGGGTGCTACACCCATGACTTGTAGAGGCGAAGCTAGCGTTTTTAAAAGTATAAACATTGGGATGGAATGTTTTAAAAGAAAATTGCCCTTTATGAGTCTGGGAACTCTAGAATGTTTTGGTTATGAGTATGGGACTTAAGATTACAAGTCTATGACTCAAGTATATGAATATGTGACTCAAGAGTATTTTCGTTGTCCGGAGCTATTGTTCGGCACCCCGATAGTGCTCCATTGACTAGAGGAGGGCACAATTTTAATCTAGTTCGAAATCGGATGCATGGTATGTATTTTAGTTTGGTGAGCCCCTAACAAAGGGCCCGATTAGCCCTTAACGAAGGGCACATATCAAGGCTACGCACGCTAGGATACAGAGTATCATGACAAAACTCTATGTTCTCTAGATCCCGGCACCCCATGAGCACGACTGGCTATTCTTTCCACAAGCATGAAATATTTTGCAATGATCTGTGGAGGAGTAAGAGGTCATTGCTTTGTAGCCGTAATAAATTCCTTATAATAAAATATCTGTCTGGGTCACTAGTAGTAAGCCGTGAGAGCTTACAACTAGAAGCATCTTTGCTACGTAGGAAGAAGTAGTAGGGGTGGTTTTGGGTGAGCGACACACCCTATTTTTATGAAAAATATTATATATGATATGTGCGGTGAAACTGCCATGTGTTTACTTCATGCTTGATAGTACAAAATCTCCTACATATACTGAGTATTTTAAAATACTCACCACCCCCCAGACTTTGCAAGATTCAGCGAAGCTTAGCGTGCAGGTAGAATGGCCAACTTATAGTATTTCCAATGTGATTTTAAGGATTTCAATTGCACCAAAATGAGTAGGAACTCTTTATTATTTTTCTCTTGTATGTTTGTACACGGACAATAGTTCCTAGGGAAATTATTAATTTATTATCGTATATGACGAGTGGTTCTAATCGTGGGCCCAGGTAAACTCCAAAATTTTTATGAAAGGGAATTTCATATGCTTCCAAAATCCTGGGGCGCGACTGTAATGTCCCTGATTTTTCTACGATTTTCTATGATTTTCTTGCTTTTTTTTTGTCATATTCGGTGAGAAAATGTGATGCTTTGGCGAATTCATATTTATGTATTTACCCCATATTTATACCTGTAGAGTTGGGTGTGGGGCTTAGCTGTAGGCCGCGGGCTTCGCTGCGCGCTTAAGGCACGAATTTTGGAGGCACAACGCGTAACTGAGAGGTTAATGCATGTTGGGGATGCAAATGTAAAAATAAAAAGAGCGTGTGAATAAAAAAATCGGCTTAAAAAGCCGATCCAGAAACTTACTGAAGATAAACTTGACGTCTAGTGAGTTTTGTGAGAACCCGAGTGAGATTCCAGTCACTCTGTTCTCCCTCCTCCATCATCGAATTCTGCCGGTTCTTATCAGAATCCTCTTTGCCTCCCCGCCACGAGTTCGTAGGTACTAGCTATAACTGCCGCCATAGCCTCTTCGCTCCTCCACGAGGAACCAAACTTTTCTTCAGTTTTTCTCTCCTTCAAATCCCGTTTTTAGCCATGGGGGTGCAATTTTGATGTCGTTTGCGGCTGCCCTCAACTAGACTTATGCTTGGTTGGCAGCTAGGAACCCATTGGTGCTGGCTAGAGCTGCGCCATGCTTTCTTCTCTCCACGGTGAGCTACCGGTACTTTGGTCGGGTTTTGTTACTATATTTCATCCCACTGTCTGTGGCATTTTTGACGCCGGTGTGTTCCTGGTCATCGTCTGGCCACCGGATGGACTCCATCCAGCCTACCTCGACCCAGTGTTGGTAGGGGGTTACCGTTTCTGACCCCACTTCGCCCTATTGACTTTCTCCGCCCGATTAGACACTTTGGGTGTGTCCGGGTCATTGCCATCGGCGAGCTGTGGGCCATTTGGCCATTATGGGCTCTGCCCCAGCTCGGCGACAGTGAGGGTCAGCCCCACTTGGCCAATTGCACCTCCATCCAGAATGGGTTGTTTGCCCTATACCGTGAGAGATGCACAGCTGCCTGTACCAAATGTGATGGTTGTGGGTGGAGATCGGTGATGTTGCCACTTCGATCGGCCACCACTTCCTGGCCATAGCGTAGTTGCCCTTTTGTGGACCTTGGCCCGCTACCGTCCAACCCATCTCCCCCTAGTGTGGTCCTTTTTGGCCGCATGTGCATGTGGCCATGAGTGTGCTTTTGGTTTTAGGTGTTGTATTTGCGCCGCCTGACCATTGGTTGGCTTTGCCACCAAGTGGAGTTGATACATAGCCCTCCTCCACCTCTCCTCTATCCTCGAGTGTTGCCCCACACTCTCTGTCCTTATGTGGGCCCTTGTTGATGTGAAATTGTTGCACTTGGATGCTGTCCAGGCTGATTTTGACGTCATGCAGCCGGTCGAGTATGTCTTAGTCACTGGCTGATCTTCAGTGAGTACACCATCAACTTCTGGTCGCACCGCCACTTATGTTGGTTTGACCTTTCTCCCAGCCACCCTAGCGTGCCGCCATTGGTCACGAATTTTTGCCGCATTGACTTCTGACACCTCGTTTGGCCGTGATTGTTTTCGTCACTTCCTAAAATCATTAGGACAACAACTCTCTCAACTTGGCAAAGATTTTGGTTGCCAACTCCGCTGCCGACGTCTCCACCGTCGTGTGCTCGCCATCAAATGTCATGATTACGAGGTAGGGGAGCTTTGAACTTGTAATTTCATGATAGCATGCTTTGAATGAGTAGCAGCATGCTAGGACTATATGATTGAATGCTATGGATGTTAGATTATGATCCGTTTGCATGATATAAGAGAATGAATTATGCCATGTTGAAATGCATATGACATGCATGTTGGCTGTAAGTATGTGCTAGTGATGGCTAGCGTGTTTGTTGGTAAGCTTTGTATGTTAATTATGTGCTAGTGATGGCTAGCGTGTTTGTTGGTAAGCTTCGTATGTTGATTATGTGCTAGTGATGGCTAGCGTGTTTGTTGGCAAGCTTCATATGATTGTGTATGTGTTAGTGATGGCTAGCGTGTATGTTTGAAGTATGTATGGATTATGCATGCACTAGTGATGGCTAGTGTGCATGTTTGAAGTATGTATGAATGTGATGCATGCGCTAGTGATGGCTAGCGAGCATGTTTGTAAGCTACGTATGTATAAAAGTATGTGTATATTATACATATGTGTGATGGACATACGTATGTATGATGGTTATTTGTCTATGCTATGGATATGGGTATGTGCATGTGGGCAGAGGCATGGGCTATGGATGGTAAGAAGTGTCAGTGTTTGGCATGGATTTGGATATGGATGTGTAAGCGTATGACAAATGATAGAGGATATGAGTATGACGGGCGAGGATTTGAGTGGATTGTTTTGGATCAGAGCACATGTTAGGGGATTGTCAGATAATAAGAGTGTCTATAATTGTACAAGCATAACGTACAGATTATGAAGTGAAAAGTAAGCATAATAAGTGAGGTATTAGTAAGAGGGTATAACTGGGTTTGATTATGAGGAGCTCAGTTTGAGGACTTCCGAGTAAGATGCTTTGGCCATAAGGTAGATGGCGGAGATTGTAAGACGGTAAGGATTTTGGTGTATGGTGTGTTATGTTGTAAGATGGACGGGTTAAGTGAAGTCTGTTGCCCTGACGAACTTGGGTTTAAGATTGGGCTCAGCTTCGATTTGATCAGTCGAGGACTATGAGTTGTTTGGCATAAGTATACCGCATAATGTACTTAATTCAAACTTGAATTATAAGCACAACTAATGATAGCGTTGTGAGTTTGAGACTTGAGGTTTCAACGGATTAAGTTCTGTGTTTGAGTTAGCCGATAATTAGTTGGTTGAGCATTTCTCATGTCTTGCCATGGTCTTTATCCTGAGGGATGTTGTCTGTGTACTGTATAGAGCATCGGACGTCTAATGCTCTGTTGAGAGCAACATATGTTTCCAACTTTGTTTGTGTGCTGTATGAAGCCCAGATGTCTGATGCTCTATTGAGAGCAATGCATATTTTTTATTTGGTCTGTGTGCTGTATAAGCCCAGACGTTTAATGCTCTATTGAGAGCGTTGTATGATTTCTGTCCAAAAGTGGCATTGTATGATTCCACCCAAGAGTGGCACTCTATGTTTTTGCCCAAGTGGCACTGTATGATTTCTGCCCAAGAGTGGCACTGATACTATAAGACCCATTATGGTGGGCAATTCTATGGCACTATAAGACTCATTATGGTGGGCAACTGTATAACCCCTTATGTGTGGGTGTTTATGTTTGCGCGCTTAGGTAAGTAGTATCAGGGACCTGCTCTTACCTGTTTGGTCCTATGCCCCATGAGCATAGGTGTGCCTTACCTTCAGAAAAGTCCATGGCGTCTAGTTACTCCCCGGAGGTTAAGGTGATGCCCCAATGACATTCTTTTCCATTCGACGTTGGAGCCTATTAGTTGTAATGAGCTTCAATGGTCGATAGTATGAGCACGACTGTAAGAATATGAGTATGTGTACGACTGTAAGAGTATGAGTATGTGTACATCTATAAGAGTATGAGTATGTGTACGACTGTACGAGTATGAGCATGTGTACAACTGTAAGAGTATGAGTATGAGCATGACTGTAAGAGTATGAATATGTGTGTGATTGTAAGAGTATGAGTATGAGCATGACAGTAAGTGTATGATTATGAGTAAGATTGTACAAGTAAGGTCCTACAAGTATGTGTAAAATGTATGAGTAAGCATCTGATTGTATGAGTAAGGTCGTACAAGTATGTGTAAGTTGTATGAGTATGCGTACGATGGTATGAGTAAGTTTGTAAGACCCTCGATAAGGGTGTTTGTGTAAGTTTAATTTGATGGTATGATTTTGGCATGATGGTACATTTTGTATGATTTTGGCACTACGGTGCATTTGGTATGATTTTGGCACGATGGTGCATTTGGTATGACTGTATGCGTATGTGCGTGATTATGATATGCCTATTTGCTTCATGTTTGAGTTGCATGAATGCATCTATGTATGGATTTACTGAGTTCACTATTTAGAACTCCCTTACTGGGTATTTTCCTACTGAGTATGAAAATACTCATTACCCTACTTTTTAGCCCCGTTGTATGGGAGGTTTTTGCAGGTTTGTGCAGAGAGCTCCTTAATTTGGATGCTCATTTCCATGGTGGATTGATTCCCTTAGACTCAGGTATATCCTCGACTCATTGCGAGTCTTCTTTGTGCCACGATTTCATTTATTGGGTGAGATGAGAATTAAGATGTTTATATATTCTGGACTTTCGTTTGGATTGGACTGTGGACTGTATGGGACTTGCACTCAGGCATGTCTGGGAGAGATTTGTATTTAAAGTCTATGATCATAGCAATTTATTCGTACGTTTGTTTTCGAGTAGCGCCCGAGGATGTTTGGTTTGACCGTACGATGTTTGATCGAATAAGTGAAAATTTGTATGGAAAAACCGATGTGTTATGTTTTAAATTATAAAACTGTTTTCACAGGTTTTGTATTCGTCATTTTTCCCGATTTATAGCAGTTATATTGCAAAAAATTTCTATAAATTTTGAGGAAAAATGTTTGAAAAATCTCGGGCGTTACAGTGACAGGCTGGCCAAGTGTTTAGAAGTAGTAAGGACAAAGAATGATAAAAAAAATAATGAGGGGCAGGACGTGATGGAGTGAGAATGGAATGTCTTAATTAAGGAAAATGCCAAAGATAAAATGCAACAAAGTGGGAAACAAGAGAAGAAGGCCCAAACCGGAAGATCAAATGAGGTATGGACAAAATTGAGAAGGTGAATCAATTAAGTTTGAAAAGAATGTTCTAGTGGTGGGCCTCATTCTCATTAATGGAAATACAAACTTAGGTACTTACTTGATTGAGACTTGATCTTAATAGTATAAAAAGGCATGGGACGACCTAGGGAGAGCAGCCAATTGTAGAGAAGGGTCTGGTCATCATCTTCCTTCAAGAAGCTCCAATGTGAAGCAAGATCAAGCTGAGAACAAAAAGAAGAAGAAGAAGAAGAAGAAGAAGAAGAAAAGAAGAAGAAGAAGAAGAAGAATGAAGCTGAGATCAAGTTGGCCAAGTTAGAGTTTTTATTTTCTTCATGTTTAATTTTTTCTTAAGTTTTTTTTATCAATGAAAATTTTATTTCTTAGATTACTGAGTAGCGAAATCTCTTTGCTAAGGCATGGTTGAAACTTCATTAAATTATAGAATTTTATGACTATGAGACTTGATTATTTTTTTATCTTAATGGTGGATTTAATGTTAATTGTTTATACCTCTTTAATTGAATGAGATTGATTTAGATATGAGTTTAGTCATGCTTCTCTCATGATTTAAATTGGTTCTCATTAGTTTCTTACTTGGTTTTGTCTTGTTTAATATTGAAATTGGGTATTACTTGTGATTTACAAATTGTGGATACAATTATGACTTGATTTTAATCTTTTAAAATGAGAAGGAACAATGTAACTTTTTTATTATACATGGAGCTTAATGATGATATTTTCTATAATAATGAAGATTGAATTCTAGATTATTATGAGATGAATGTGAAAAAATGATTAATGATCATACTTATGAATTTCTATGATTTAATGAATGTAGATTCCTATGCCCTAGTGTTTTGTTTATTTAATATTTTAGTTATTTTGCACTATTTTCTTATTCTTAGATTAAAGCTTCATAATTTTGATTTGGATAGTTTAATTACCTTTATACTCTTATTTGCTTTTATTAGTTACTTTACTTTAGTTATTTTCTTTATATTTGTTAACTAGATTAGGGTTTACTTGAGTTAGATAAAATTTAGTTTTTGGATTTCAAGTCTCTGTGGAATTGACACTCGTTTTAGCCGCTTAATTACTATAGATTCATGCACTTGCAAGTAAACATTTAAAATTTAGCAACATCAGGTCATCTACAAAGTCCCACAAAGATGGGGACACAAATTTGTTAATTTGTGTGAATAAATTGAGGACCCTTATGTGCACAAAGGCTAACCGTGCTAAGTCCACATTGGAGATAATCCATTTGTTGTCTGCCACTTCTTTCAACATTTTTTCAATCAGATTCTTTTCCGACTGCTTCCCTATGAAGAACTTTCTAAAGAATTACCCCTTGCCTTGGGCAGCCTTCCTGTCGCTACTGTTCAACTTCAACGGGTTCCCTTTTGCACTCAAACCCTTGATTAGTGAGACTTCTTCGATTGTAAGGGGTTGTATTTTGCCCTGAACTGTTGAAAATTTATTATGAGTCATCCTAGCACTCACCTATATGAACATTTAGGAGCAGCCTATAGATAATTATTGGCTCACATTCATGTACTAAGTAGAACCTAGTCTCCTCTAAGATTGCCTTGCATCATAGCCTTGATTCAACGAGATCTTTTGATAGTCTAAGTTTAGCAGGGAAACTGTTAGTTCCAAGACCCAGCCTCCTCCCATAAATTCTCTTCTTCTTCTCTTTTGATGCCTTCACTAATTTCTCCATTTGACTGTATTCTTGCAGCTCTTCGTCTTTAAAAGATGTTATACATAGGTAAATCAACAATGGATCGTGACCAAAATCAAAGAGTCGCGTTGATTCACATTATGTAACCAACGTCCAAATACACACTCAATTTATATATCATGTTATCGGATACACGATATGATGCCTTCTTAGACATGATAGCACAACAATCGAATGCCGTCTTTCTCATATTGTGTTATTCATAACATGTTTTGTATGCTATGCATACACGATAGGAGGATATCTATATTGTATTATCGATAACACGATATATTATATACTATACTTGATAGCACGACAAACTACTGAGGAGATAAAAGTAGTAACTACGTTGTGTGTTTCATAACATGATATATGAAAAATTGTGTATACGAACATACAATTTAGAGCTAGAGAAAGCCCTTACCATGAAATTGATCTAGACTGGATTAACCCCTCGATCGGCTGGTGATTTTTGCCGAAGCAAATTGCGTTATCGAGACCTTGTCAGTATATACTCGGATGAATCCTCACTTCACGGCTAAAACACACTTTGGGGTGGAAATTTTCAAGATCGCCAGTAGGAAACAAGAAAAATTGGATGTTGCAGAGTTTTTTCTCGTCTCACTGATTCCACTTTAGAAATCTATTGTTCGTTTTTGGAAATCGCTAGTGGGATATGTCAAAAATCAGAACTCACACGATGTATTACTAATCGGTCTGTCGAAATCGCAGATTTGTGTAGTCATTTGTGTGTAAATGTGACAGTGTAATGGGTTTACACGATATAAAACCCTATACCCAAACCCAGGGGTATTTCTGTCCAAATTTTTTAATATCGTGTAAGTCTAGGTTTAGTAGCGCATTTTTGTGAAGAAACCAGGTAATATGGAATTTTTACTTCTTCGGCCAGGTTATACGGAAGAAAACTCTATCTTAAAATCAACACACTCACAAAAACTAGCAATTTGCAAATTTCCTCACATGTGCCTCTTCAAGTTGTAAGTGTGATAGCCTGTCATTTTCAAGTTGGTTGTGGTATTTTCCCCAATTTTGTACAGAGCCACAAAACAGTATGGATGAGGACACCAGTCCGGGATCATACGGATAGGTACAAGAAAGAGAGCCAATTGACTTAACCTGATGGCCGGAATAAACTGACTTTTGGAACCCAAGGGACCGCTAGAGTTCGGTTAAAGATGAAACAAATTTAGAAGTGCATATGAAGAACTCCTTTAGGCGGCGATTACAGTGAATGCTTAAGAGGCAGTTGAACTTTACAACTGGGTGCCAATAAGACTGGCAATGCCGCTATTTAACCCCAAATAACTTCATCCACTGGCGTTTTGGTCAGTGATGGACCTGTCATTGCCATCTTCAAGATCCATTGTGTCCGCTTGCTGTGGGCTTGCCAACAACAACCGGCTATCATATTCCTGCTGCTTCATCTCTTTGAACATACTAAGATTGTCGATGAAATCATCATCACCCGTCAGTTTAGGCTTTTCATCATAAACAGGAGGCACGGTTAAGTATTTTTCTTCCTGCACAACCCAAAACAACTTGGTAACTCTTGTAGCTCATGTAATAACTACGATTTTTTAAAATTAATTTAGAAATATTTTGTACTTCAAACATTGAGTCCAAAAAGTTTTTGCCTCATTGTGATCTCAGACTTTGTTTGAAGGGGTTGAATAGTCAATTTCTTCCATTCTCTAGACTTAGGGTTTATATGATTAATTAATTTTAAAATGTCCATGCCTTATTTATTAAGCTGGGGATTCAATCAAACTCTAAGAAACACTAGTAGACCCAACGCTTATAATTTAGGGTTTTGAACCTAAAACATTGTAAATAAGATATCTGCAAGTACACATAAATTTTTTACCTAAAACCTCTTCTATTAGAAGATAAACTCAAAGACAGAAAATACAATCAAGAAAATCTAAAATGAACTTTGGATGGTTGAGATATGACTATTTGAAGTTCGGGGTACACTCTAGTTCGGAGCTTACACAAATTTTGAGGTGAGATCTGCAAAGGTAAATAGAGGCCACTACTCAAATTTAACCCAATTGTTCCTAGGTTACCTTAGATACAGACTTTTAGGACTTTATAACCCCAAGGTATGAATTTGATCACTAGAAAGTTTAAGGAAACTGACATTATGACCTAGAAATATTTTATACTTCAAAAATTGAGTCCAAAAAGTTTTTGCCACATTTTGATCTCAGACTTTGTTTGAAGGGGTTGAATAATCAATTTCTTCCATTCTATAGACTTAGGGTTTATATGATTAATTAATTTTAAAATGTCCATGCCTTTTTTATTAAGCTAGGGATTCAATCAAACTCTAAGAAACCCTAGTAGACCCAACACTTATAATTTAAGGTTTCCGAACCTAAAACATTGTAAATAAGATATCTGCAAGTACACATAAATTTTTTACCTAAAACCTCTTCTATTAGAAGATAAACTCAAAGACAAAAAAAATACACTCAAGAAAACCTAAAATGAACTTTGGATGGTTGAGATATGACTATTTGAAGTTCGGGGTACACCCTAGTAAGGAGCTTACACGAATTTTGAGGTGAGATCTACAAAGGTAAATAGAGGCCACTACTCAAATTTGATCCAATTGTTCATAGGTAACCGTAGATACAGATTTTTAGGACTTTATAACTGTAAGGTATGAATTTGATGAGTAGAAACATTAAGGAAACTCACATGATGACCTAGAATTAAGATAAGGTCAAACAAAATATCCCCGATAGGGTCATACTAAAATGACTATAAGTTTTAGCTCCAAATTCCAATTGGCATAGTCTTGGATTTTAATTTCTTAAGGATTATTAACTACTTAAAAAGTCATATCTCACAACTATTTTGTGATTAAGACGTTTTAAGGCTCAAATTTAAGAAATAGATAACACTTCCACTCCTATTTTTTCTCTTGCAAATTTTGTGTAAATTATTAGGATAAAATCATTTTGTCTCTTCCAGCAAACTCTATCCTCTCACTTTATCAAATTACTAACCAAACTTACAAAAGATTCTCTACTATAATTATGAGAGATTATATTTTTATTATCTAAGGTATTTACCAAATTAAGTGGATAAATATTAGAAGACCTTTGACAAAATCCACTAGAGGCCTAAAATTTCTATAAACAGACCTAGACCTCTCCTCTCTCATTCAATTATTCGCGGACCTCTCATTCCTCTTTGTAGTGGTTTCTCCCTCTCTCATATTCCATCGTTCTTGATTTTTTTTCTCTAGAAGCTTACTCTCCCAACTATCTCTTTCCTTCTCTTCAATTCTTCCTCATCCAGTCTTCTTCTCCGGTCATTATTCTTCCAATCTCTTTGTATTCATTACATTTTTAATATTATATTAACATTTATTATAATTTTCTTGTGTTCAAAAGAACATAGTACTTAATCACTAATTTCAATTCCGATAATTGGACATAGGGGGACTCAACTGTGATTTCTAGTGTTATGAAACTTCATAATTAGCACTTTTAGGATTCCAAGTATTAATATTTTGATTTGTATGTTTGTTCCATGAATTATGTATATATTTGTTTTAGATTTCTTTAATTCTTGGCATTTTCTTGGCCTAATTTTGGAAATTCATAGCTAATTATATATAAGTTGTTAAACTATGAAATTTTAACTGTGATGCAATTGTTCTTGTCCTAATTTTCAATAATTGTTTCATAATTTTTAGTTCTTTGGTATAGATCAAATGACCAATTTGTTTGTTGGACTCATTTCATTGTCCATCAATTTTTATTCTGGTAGCATACTATCAATTCTTGGTGAATATTTTTATCAATATATAATTTTCTATGATTTAATTACGAAAAAGGTTGCTTTCTACAATAATTTTTATAATTGCACTATTTGTGAGAAATTCATGAATAATCATATATTTTCTCTTACATGCATATACTTAACTACTCTTTTGATATAAGTATAGTTTGATTTATATATGTATGTATATGCATCTTATGGAATGTGTGCTCATGTTATTATATATATATGATTAGTAATATGTATTGTATGCATCACTTAATACCATGTAAATGAATTTCATGTTCCTGAGTTATTAGGAAGGGTGATGGGTAGTTTGCAAAATAACCTAATAGGATCATGGAACAAGATAATAATAGCTGACATGATGGAAAACTCAACATTCTCCTATTTCTCAATTTAAAAGTAGTGCCAGGAGAATGGTTATATGATAGTATATCATCAATGTATGGATTCCCGTACCCTGGAAGTGTCCAAAACAATAAAGGTTCAACCTAGTACAAGACCCGAAACCCCTCCCGCAACTCTTTTGCTGAGATTATGTTTCAACTCATTGAAGTGTTTTGATCTATGATAATATAATTTAAAGGTTCAAAAATTCCTTTCTAAAATTAAGGGTGTCATAGGTTATCTACTCATTTTCGAATATACTCATAATCAAACTGAATAATATGTTAAACAAGGTCAAACTATACTACGAACACATAGGGTCTAGCCCAAGTACATGTCAAATATCTATAATATACAACAACCATCAGTAATTGACAGTCACATGCCTAAGTTCAAATACATACATACTAAAAGTTCTCTAATAAAGTCTAGAAATCCTACATCAAACTACAAAGAAAGTTTGTAGTCCATTTCGAGCACTATAGTCCCTACCTAATCACTCATCCTGCAAACTTGCATCACAATGATGCTGAATATATAAATATGCCTAGTGGGATGGCTAAATAAGTACTAAGTAATAGTAAAGCATCCATAAATCAAATACATCATAAACCAAGTGATCTTCATCATTATTTTACAAGAGAATTGGATAAAACAAATGAATAGAAATTAACCACAATATAACAACATATTTGAAAGCACAAGAACATAAATGTTATGTTATCATGACAACAGTTTTGAGTCACTTACTCCTTAATTGTAGACCATAAAGGTTTTTTATGATATGGTAGCCATGTCTAGGAGTCTTTTCACTCACTGGCCCATGAACAACAGACAATTTCGACATTAGTTCTATTGAAGCCTACCCGCTCCATCCAAGCCATAGAGTTATAGCCAAAGGGCTCATGGACCGAGGTGATCGTGATCTCAACTACCATGATCCTCGAAACCTCCTATATTGTGCTACATTGTACCAATTGTCTTTTAATACTCTAATTCTTTTAAACCTAACTCCCAAGCTAGGGGAGCGGCTCTACATAACTCCCTTCCTTGTGAAGCTAGAAAACTATGACCATTTTTCATATGATACCCTTATGTTTAACGTGACTAAATTACTCACTTGAGGAGTTGACATGACACTAGGAATATCCTACCTTATGTGTTAAATACCATTAATCTGGGGTACAATCTAATATAAGGATTAATACAAACAATCTTGCACATATACTTGTATATCAAGAAGCTTATCATCACACATAAATGAATTCTTATGCACTTAAACTCATGTCATTATAATACTTAATAAGAACATATATCATATCATAACTCATGCTTGAAGTGTACCCAAAACCAACTTACTATTGGTATAGTCACCGACATATTGGCCAGTCATCAATGCCCATCGACAACCCACTGATATGTAAAACCATCATCAATAGTTGGTTGACATAAAACATCCTACCACATCGGCACACCACCGACACGTCAATCTCAATACTAATGATTGACAGATTGCCCACCAACATGTCAATGCCTGTCAATATCATTTCTTCCAAGTCTCTTCTTTCACTAGCATTGTCACTAATGTGTTGGTGATCGTGCCAATGATAGGAAAAGATAGAAGTAATTTATTTCTAATTTCCCTAAATCACTCCAAATCATGCTCTAACACAAACCTTTCCACACATACCCTTCCCACAATGATTAGTGATGATTTATCTATCACATGATCAACAAAAAGGGGAAAAGTACAAGATCTTAGTCATAATCATAGCATGAATTGTAGAATCATTATTTATATGCTTTCATACTAATAATTTATCATGATTCCTTCCATACATTTACTCCAAAACCAAATCATGGTAACATGGTTAGCAATCTGACTTTTTTCCTTCACCAAACACATAGATCTCTGCAAACTCAGTTGTGGTCCTCTTCCTTCAAACTTTGGCATGCCCTAATCCTTCGTCTTTGACCCAAAGTCAGATATTCCAAAGAATTTGGGTCAAGGATTGTTAAAGGTATTTAAATGAGGGATAAATAATCAAATTTTGGTGCATAATCATCTCAAAAATTGCATGAAACTGATTGTTTGTACAATTTCAAAGAAGTTGCTAAGCTCTACCCAAAACATAGACATGTCCATGGCTTGTGGGTAGTGAGTATGCAGCTTCATCGATGAAGTAACCAACATGTTGAACCTTATCGATAATGACCAAAAATTCATTGGTAGAGGCACCGATGTGTGGATGCCTACCAAAAAAAAACTTTTGTCTATAAAAATATGAAACATTATTTGTATTTATCATCATTGCTACTTTCCTGAGTTTATTACTTAGTAATACCATCTTTACAAAAGGAGTTCATCGACTTGTTGGAAGCGACAACAACAAAACTCAAGAATCATTAGCAAACCACTAATAGATTAATGATAAATGATTAATAAAATGGACACGAATAACACTAAAAAATCAAGTGTCACACACTGTATGAGACTATGAGAGAATGTAGGAGAAAATTGATGAAATTTTGCAAAAGAATGAGATCGTGTTCATCTACAAATAATCATCCAGTGGAACACTTAGTTGGTCTTGAATATAATTCAAGAGTTTCTCTAGAACATCAAATGATCGATCTTCTAGTAGAAAGTTGATCATAAGGCCAAAACAATTAATCTCATGACAGCTGATTGAGGAGACCAATATAGTAAACAATCAATCACCCTTTGGAACAATCGATTAGTCAATGCCAATTTTGCCTAAAATATGTCCATCCTGGTGGAATTTCTTTCTTATTGATATTATAACACTTAAATTGACATGGCGGTCAGTATAAGGGGAGTTTTGAAGTGACAAAGAGAGAGGAAGCCAAAAAAATTGATAAGGAAGATTTTGAGTCTTTTCTAATGATTTGAGAGGGGAGAGAGCTTCTGTAGCTATTGTGCTTTGGGGGAGAATAATATTTCTTTAGTGCAATCCTACAATATTTCATTTCTATGCCTTTAGCTTCATGAATAGTGGTGGAGGAAAATAGGTTTGAAATTGGACCATCTTCCAAATTTCATTGAGGTGTTGCTGAGAAAATCAAAGAGGATTGTTCAAGCTAATGGACTTGTTGTGAAGATCATGATTGTTCAAAACTTTCTTGGACTGGAGATAAAATTGAATGCATGTAAACTGCTAGGGAGGTGATACAAGAGTTTAGAATGGTGTGAAGACCATCCATAATAGAGAAAGGGAGGAATCTTTCATTGTATTAATAGTAACTAAGTATTTCTTATATATAGTGCATTACTTGTTCTAGACAGAGTGTCCCATAGTTTTTCACTTGGTGGGTTTTCTATATAAGGGAATAACATATATTGTATTATCTAATTCCATGATAAAAACACTTGTTATGTGCATTTAGGTGATCCTACTTAGTAACTTATATTTTATAGGGTTGTCTAAATGATCAAGGTATGTAATGAACTTGAAGATTGAACGTTCAGAGAAATTAAACACAATTCAAGCCCCTCATGAAGGTTCAACTTAAAGTGCACAATATTGTGGTTATATCATTCTTGGATAGCTTTACTTTTTTTTATTCTATTATTTTCATATTATATTGAAGTTGAACATAAAGTCAAAGAGTTAGAATTGATTTTGAAACAAAAGATAATTTCTACTGGTCAATCAACAGCTGATCTCGATTGGCCTAGTTCTAGGAAGATTTCAATGAGTTGACTCCGATTAATCTCCAATAAAGCTACTTAGGTCAATCGATTAACCGATAAATCGCCTTTTGGGGAAATTTCTCAATTCAGCCCAAATTGATTACTAATTGGGCCATACAAATTTCAAAACCTCTCTACACTATAAATATGAGTGTTATATGATAACCTAATAAGAAGAAGCCTTTTCCATTGCATAAGGAACCCTAGCCTTCAACCTAGTAAGTTCTCTACTCTTGCTTCTCTCTTGATGATGCATTCAAGACTCTAAGACCTTATTTTCCATTCATTGATCCATACTTAGGTCTACAAACTTCCTAGAATTTTTTGTTGATGTTTTGAAGTTTGTGAGATGAGTGTTCTATAAAACCCTATGTCAATGTTGAACATTTTCTTCATAGTATTCAGTTTAATCACTATAAAGTGATTTATTCATTATCCTTGGAGGATATCTGGGGTGAGGAAGCATTGGTGGAAGAATAGAAGGCAAAGGATGGTCCATGGAGATTTGTTTTGCATGAAGTTGGAGTCTAGATTGTTGAGTAAATTGTGATTGTTCTTGGGAAGGTGATTCTTGTACTCGAAAACACTATTCTATAGTTCATACTTTAAGTAGTAAAAAAAGGTCCCATGGTTTTTTAACCTAGTTAGGTTTTCTATGATAAAACTTGTGTTTGATGCAATTGTGTTTTATTGTCTACATGACCGAATTATCACAATTATTGGTTTAGGGTTTTATGGATGTTTGAAATACAAATATTATTTAGTTATAAGGCACTAGTTCATTAAATTGTTTCCTTGGAGGGTTCAAAATTTAATGAATATAATTTTTGTCTGGTTAAACATGCTAGGATTGATGTTTTATGCTCTTGCTCAAACCCTCGACAGGTAGCAAAGGATTGGCTATTGATTTCCTGTATAAGTGTTGCTTAAAATTTTTGTTAGTGCTCTCTTTGGGTTAAATAAGTCATTAACTATTTTAAATTATTTTGGGGTGTGTGTGCTAAGTTCTAGGCTTTAACTTGATTTGTCATGTTTGTGATTATGTGAGTAGTCTAGATTAGAAAACAAACTAAAGGAAATTTCATTCCTAGACCACTACTCTTTGATGGGAAAAATTTCCCAATAACGAGCCAAGTTGAGTCAAGTGTTGAGTTAAACTTGAATCAAACTCATAGTTTTGGGTATTAGCTCAAACTCGGCTCAAACTCAATATAGCTGTCAATCATCCTGCTTGAGCTCAACTTAAGAACAAAACTAGAAACTTGACTCGTGCTCTAAGCTTGAATGAGTATATAGTGACCACATAACTTAGCTCGAATTTGGTTCGCTTGTGACATTGCCAAATAGAATAATCTCCTTGACCAATTCACCTATAATACCTTTTGTGTTAAGCATTCTATCAAATAAATATGATGTTGTCATGATTTAAATATATTTTTTATCAAATATAATTTTATCACTATGTAATTAAAGTTGTACGCTTGGCCCATGTTATTTTAAATAATATTTGTACTTCTTTATATTGATCATATATTTTAATGCATGAAAATGAGTACCAAAACTTAATTAATATTCCTACCTCATTATACCAATATATATTAATTGTTTGGTAAAAAATAATATTATCAAATACTCCCTCTGTCTTAAATTAATAGCTCCATTTGGTTTTTTTAAAATGAATTAATTTTAAGTTATTTTTAAAAACTAAATGGAGCTATTAATGTAAGACAAATGGAGTATTTATAGATACAATATTGTACATAATTGTCATCATTTACTAAAAGCTCATATATTTGTAAATAGACAACTAAAGTATAAATAATATTATATACTTATTTATTAGCTTTCTTTCTTAATAGTTTCATTTGTTGTTTTGATATATCTAGTGTTCGTATGTTTAATCACATATGCATCCTTTAGTAGTCTTCTATAAACATGCCACTATTATTAGCACATATAAACTCCCTCCATATCATTAAAGTGTTCATATATTTGTATTATATATGTTTTGTAGTAGTTTTGTATGAACATGTTATTATTATTAGCACATATATATTATATGTATATGTGGCACCACAACCTTTTCTGCATACTCCAACCTTCTTTTGGTTGTATAAAATATATTTATTATTTGATAACCTAAAATTTTTAACTCTTTGTATTCACTTCTTACTTTAAGTATCATCTTATAACCTCCAAAAAGAAAATATTAGTACCTTTGTGGTTAACTACATTTATGTATATGAAATATCATATATGAATGTATATCATTTATTTTTATTATACATAAATGTAAATTTTAGTAAATATCTCATATAAAATATATGTATATTATGTCTCCTTAAAACATTCACTTCCAAATAATTTATATCATGTGCAATGTGTAAAGATGCTAAGGAGCTTGTAGGTCGAGTCGAGTTTTTGTACGTAGGAACATAAACTTGATGTCTTGTCATCTTGGACCCATCCAAAATAAATATAAATTATCCTAATTTTATGAAGAAAACAAGACTCCATGACTCAATGCTAAAAAATATTTAAAAAATTATTGTAAAATTCGTATTTCTAAGGATTCCAATAGAAGTCTTCATAGAAAATCTGAAAAAATATATCATAATTTGTTTGATACGTAAAGATAGTAAATAATATTACCATAACATATTGTCTGATAATAAACATATTATTTGATATGTAGTATAATATATCCCATTTTTTACTCGGTTGTACATATATGTATATACTTTATTAAATCTTATTTCTATGATATATCTAAATTCCAATACATATCACTTGTGTACATTTCTATATAATTTAAATGTTTACTTCTCAAAAATATATATCATGTGTGATATAAGTCAATACTCAATACATAGACATTATACATTCATTAATAATATATACATTTGTAATATATATGTATATATTATAAATGTAAATTGGGATCGATAATTGTGCATATGTATACATAAGTATCAATATGTATTTATGTATATTATTAAATATATTTATGAATTTCATTCAAATTTGAGTACGAGTCGAGTTCAAGCCGAGTTTGAGTTCTATTCGAGCTGAGTCGAGTTGAGCCAAAGTATTCTTAAACTAAACTAAAAATTATTAAAGTTTGAGTTGAGCCACTTTGAGTCGAGCCATATTCGAGTCGAGTCAAGTTGATGCACCTTTGCTCGATGAACTGGCTCAACTCATAAGCACCCCTAATTGGAAGGCTAAAATAATAACTTTTCTCTCTTCTATTGATAACAGGGTTTGGGAATTTACAAAGCCTTTGGACACCCTTCTTATCATGATTAGTGACAGTGGGGAAAATGTTTATAAACCAAAATTTGACAGGACACAAGAAGAAAAAGACATTGTAATCTTCAATAACAAAGGACTAAATGCTATATTTAGTGCTGCTTCTTTGGAACAATTTAGACATGCAGTAAGCTATGAAATTTTTAAAAAACTATGAGATGTACTTGAGGCTTCTTTTGAAGGGACAAGTATACTACTAAGATGGAAAAACTCCAGTTTCTTCTTACTAAATTTGAAACAATCAAAATGAAAGAGAGTGAAACTTTTTCTAAATTTTATGCTTAAGTGGAAGACATTGTGAGCTCATGTTTTACTCTAGGTGAGAGTATTCCTGAATCAAGAGTAGTGAGGAAGATCCTTAGGTCTTTGCCTAAAAAATTCATGCCAAGGATGATTGCCATTGAAGAGTCTAAAAATTTAAATGAACGACAATTAATAGAGTTAGTTGGATATGTGCAGACATTTGAATTTAATGTAAATCATAGGAATGTGAGTAAATTTAAAGACAAGGGCAGAGAGGATATAAAAGATTTTTGAAGAAGAAAAACTCAGAAAATAGGAATTGGTAACAAAGAAAAACAAAGGAAATTACCCTAATGGAACAAAACCACATGAAAGGAAAAACAAGTTTATAGAGAAGCAAAAAATCCTTATGTTGTGCATTTTTTGAGTGTCAAGGTGTTGTGCCTGGTGTAGGCACAATTGGTACGCAAGAGTTCTACGCAGGGAAAGGGAAAGAAGCTGGAAGAAAGGGAAAGGAGTTCTGGAATTACTTCAATAACATGCCAACAAGGGAAGAAGACGACTCCCCTTTATGGGGAGTCGTGCCCCACTTTGGGAGTCGTGTCACTAGTTGGCCCGGTTCACCCGTGGTCCACTAATGCGCTAGTTTCTATAGTTTCTACTAATCAAAGTTACAATAATCAACTGCTAACTAGCCTACTGACATAATAAAGAACTAAAATAAAGGAAATACTATCCACTAGTGCACCCATGCACAATACTCCACCACGCTTCCGCACACGCCTTGTCCTCAAAGCGACCACGAAGGATACTGGAGCAAAAACTCATCCTCAGACAACCACGTAGCGACCTCCAGTGGTTGGCCCTACCAAGAGACTAAAACCTCGGTGATAATCTGACCAGAATAGCGTACACGACGCTTGTCAAGCAGCGCTGCAGGAACCGGCTCAGACGAGGCGACAGGGCCCATCAAGGGAAGAGGGGAAGCATCCATAGCCAGGGTAGGGTCACCAATGCAACAACGCAGCCGGGAAACATGAAAAACCAGATGGACCGACGAACCTGCGGGTAAAGTGAGGCAATAAGCAACCGAACCCACTCTCTTTTCGACAACATAGAGCCCATGAAATCGTGGAGCAAGCTTAGAGTGCTCAGGCTGGAACAAAGAGGACTGACGCTGAGGAAGGATTGAAACATAAACCAAGTCCCCCACGGCAAACTCGCGCTCAGTGTAATGGCTGTCATAAATCTGCTTCATGCGGTTCTGAGTGGCAGACAGGTTCTCTTTGAGCTGACGAAGGACCTCATCCCGAGTCTGGAGCATGTAGTCGACCTCTGCCACGGAAGACCGATGAGGCACATAGGAGAGCACAGTAGGAGGCGGCCTACCATACAAAATCTGAAAAGGAGTGAACCCAGCACGAGTGTGATAGGCGGTGTTATAAGACCACTCAGCCCAAGGAAGAAGCTGAAGCCAACGTCGGGGCTGATCCATAGCGAAGCAACGCAAAAACTGCTCCAAACAACTGTTCACAACCTCTGTCTGACCATCCGTCTGGGGGTGGTATGCGGTGCTCATGTGGAGAGAAGTGCCCTGGAGAGTGAAAAATTCGTGCCAAAACTAAGAGATGGAAACCCGGTCGCGATCAGAGACCACCGTGCGAGGCATACCATGTAACTTGGCCACTTCCCGAACATAAAGTTCCGCCACTGACTTAGCTATGTAGGGATGACCCAGAGCACAAAAATGGGCATATTTAGATAGCCTATCGACAACCACCATAATCACCGACTTGCCTCGAACCAACGGTAAAGCCTCAACAAAGTCCATGGAAACATCGTCCCAAACCTGATCTGGAATGGGCAAGGGCTGGAGCAACCCGGCCAGTGAGGTAGTGGCAGACTTGGCATGCTGACAGACATCACAAGCAGCCACAAAATCAGTCACTGCGCGATGGACACCCTTCCACAAGAAGCTCTGACTGACCCGTTTATAAGTGCGAAGAGCACCCTCATGACCCGCCAAAGGAGAAGCATGAAAGTGAGGGAGGAGACGCTGGTTCAAGTCTGTCACCGCTGGCACCCAAAGACTGTCCTTTCAAAAGAGAAGGCCATCCTTCCATGCAAAACCAGGGTGTGCCGCTGGGTTGGCCTGAAGGCCCGCGATCAGAGTGGAGGTCGAGCCATCATCCGTATAAGCCTGCTGTAATTCCTCAAGAAAGGGATAAACCGGGGTGGAAATAGCCAAACACAAACCTGGGTTGGCGTGGCGAGACAGTGCATCAGCCACAGTGTTGTCCGGTCCCCGCTTGTACATGACCTCATAGTCATAACCCAAGAGCTTACTAACCCACCGCTGCTGTGCGGGTGTGGACACCCGCTGTTCGAGAAAATACTTGAGTGGCTGATGGTCAGTGCGAATGAGAAACCGCCGGCCAAGCAAAAAGGACGCCACTTCTCGACCGCAAGGACAATGGCGAGCATCTCTTTCTTGTAGACGGAGAGGGACAGAGAACGACCAGCCAAAGCCTTACTGAAATAGGCAATGGGACGCTCCTCTTGTAGTAGTACCGCTCCGAGGCCGACATCCAACGCATCGGTCTCGACCACAAATGGCCAACTGAAATCAGGTAGAATCAAAATAGGGGCGGTCGCCATAGCCTGTTTCAACTCCTCAAAGGCGGCCTGGGTAGCATCAAACCAACAAAAAGCACCTTTTTGCAACAGCTGAGTGAGCGGTCGAGCAATCTCGCCATAGTGGTGAATAAAGCGCTGGTAACAGCCAGTAAGGCCAAGGAAACCTCGTAGCGCCCGGGCACAAGTAGGGGCCGGCCAGGATAGCATGGCGGTCACCTTAGAGGGGTCCGTAGCCTCACCGTCACAAGAGATGACATGACCCAAGTATTCAACCTGTGAACTGCCAAATGAACACTTCGAGCGTTTAAGAAACAATGAGTTAGCTTGCAGGATATCAAAGACAGACCTGAGATGTTCCAAATGGTCTCCCCACGACTTGCTATAAACCAGAATATCGTTGAAGAACACCAAGATAAAGCGGCGGAGGAAGGGCCTGAAGAGGTCATTCATAAGGCTCTGAAAAGTAGAGGGCGCGTTCGTGAGGCCGAACGGCATAACCAAGAACTCAAAATGACCATCATGAGTACGGAAGGCAGTCTTATGCACATCGGAGGGTTGCATGCGGATCTGATGGTAACCGGAACAAAGGTCAAGCTTACTGAAGACGGTAGCACCAGCCAACTCGTCCAATAGTTCCTCCACCACCGGTATAGGATACTTGTCCTTCACTGTAATTGCATTCAGAGCCCGATAATCCACACAGAAGGGCCAAGTACCATCTTTCTTGCGGACTAGCAACACTGGGAAGAAAAAGAGCTCGTGCTAGGCCGAATGATACCCGAAGAAAGCATGTCTGCTACCAAGCGCTCGATCTCAGTCTTCTGAATGTATGGATAACGGTAGGGGAGTACATTAGCGGGAGCAGCACCGGGCAGAATGGGAATAGAGTGGTCATGAGCCCTCACCTGCGGAAGGTCTGTTGGCGTAGCAAACACCAGCCCATACGCTGTCAAAAGATCAAGAAGGTCCTGCGGCACGTCATCCTGTATCACGTCCATTGACGCCCATTACTGGAGGAGGAGTCCTTGTGCGGCGAACCTAAAGAAGGACCCTGCTGCTTGGGCAGAAAGGAGAGTGTCGGGCTGTGAGCCTTGGAGATGTACCCGCTGTCCATGCAATGCGAAATCCATCACCAGTTCCTTAAAGTTCTAAAGAACGTCCCCAAGCTCCTAGAGCCACTGCACCCCCAACACCACGTCCGCCCCCTTCGTTAGCAGTAAAAAGAGGTCGGTCATGAAGGTGTGGCCCTGGATGGCAAGTGCCGCCTGTGCATAGATGCCTGAACTACGGAGGTGCTTGCCATCACCAATCAGTACATCAAAGGGGGTAGAGTCAGACACAAAGCAACCTAGCCGCTGCGCCACCTTATCGTTAATGAAGTTGTGTGTCGATCCACTGTCAATCAGAATGGAGACTTGTTGCCGCTTGAGGTAACCCTGTACCCTCATCGTACGCAGAGTGAAGGCCCCTGAGAAAGCATGCACAGAGATCTCTGGCAATGTATCCACAGGGTACAGAGAATCAGGCTCATCGGTATCCCCGGACTCCTCATCTATCTCCTCCACTAATAGACTCCCTTTGACGGAACAACGGTGCCCTGGAGCAAACTTCTCATAGCAGCGAAAACAGAGTCCTTTTGCACTATGTTCCTCCATTTGGGCAGGAGTGAGACGACGGACAATCGGGCCGGCCGGAGGAGGAGCTTTGCCAACGCGGCCAGGTTGGTTGTTGGCTGGAACGGCGAGGGGAGAGGCGGACACAGCAGTCCGAGGAAAAGGTCCGAGCCTGCCTCCCCGTCACTGTCGAGTCAACTTCTCCTCCTCAATACATGCATGGCGCACTACCTCCCGCATGCTGGAACAGGGAAAATGGCGCATCTCCTCAGAAATCTCAAGCTTAAGTCCTCGCTTGAACGTACCCACCAGGGCGGCCACCGGCCAATCAGGGAGGTGATTAGCCACCTTCATGAACTCCGTGTAGTAGGGGCGCACGGTGGATGTCTGGCGCAGGGAGGATAGCATCTCATTGAAATCTTGGAACTCATTGGGGCTGAACTGGATGCATAATTCATCGGAGAAGGCGACCCAAGTTGGGTAGCGCACCTCCTTCTCAAAGCTCTGATACCACACTGATGCATCCCCGTTAAGATGGAAGGCCGCTATGCGTAGCCGTTCAGCCTCTGACTGCGTTCCCTGGTAGGCAAAAAATTTCTCCACCTTGTAGAGCCACTCTACAGGGTCATCATCTCCGTTATAACGTGGAAACTGTAGACGGGCCAAATGAGGTTCTGCCCCACCCCGAAGTGCTCCACGGTGCCCTGGATACTCCTCCCAATCATCCTCCATCTCCTGGTGAAGATTTCGGGGAGGCGGCACCATTGGGGCATTTTCCCGAACACCTGTGTGCCTCGCGAATCCCAGGCCTGGCGCTTTCCTTCTAGGGCATGATCAACAGTGCCAAAGCGTACACCGTCCTGAGTAAAGAGCATCTCGCGGTCAACAGGCGCTAAGAAGTTAGAGCGGAGGAGTTCAGGAGCTTGGGACGGTCCCCCCTTCTCCATGGAGGCTGGCGGCTTGGACACTAGAGGGGGTGCGCGCTCAGCTTGAATCTGGGCTACAGCGATTCCCAGTGCATCAATCTTGGCCATGAGTTGCGCCATCTTGACCTCGCTGCCAGTCTCCGGTGCTGATTTGGGGCTGTTCGCAGAGACGAAAGTCTCTTTCTCAGGCTGATTCTTCGGGGCCATGGCAGCTTGCTTGCCTCGAGCCATGGCTGGGGATCGTACAAGCTCCGATACCAATGTTGTGCCCGGTGTAGGCACAATTGGTACACAAGAGTTCTACGCACGGAAAGGGAAAGAAGCTGGAAGAAAGGGAAAGGAGTTCTGGAATTACTTCAATAACATGCCAACAAGGGAAGAAGACGACTCCCCTTTATGGGGAGTCGCGCCCCACTTTGGGAGTCGTGTCACTAGTGGGCCCGGTTCACCCGTGGTCCACTAATGCGCTAGTTTCTACAGTTTCTACTAATCAAAGTTACAATAATCAACTGCTAACTAGCCTACTGACATAATAAAGAACTAAAATAAAGGAAATATTATCCACTAGTGCACCCGTGCACAACACAAGGTTATGATTATAGAGCCAGTGGGTGTACCAATAAGAAAACGGTTAGGCTTAGACCTAGTCAGGCCTTGCATGCATGTTAGTCGTGATGACAGTGACACTGAGGGTGTCTAAAAAGTCTCAGCATGACACATGTGATTAATTATATTGCTTTTTGTGCATCATTTGATGTGCTGATCATATTGATAGTGTGCTTGATGCTCATGTTAACTACGCTACCTCTAACATTGAATCACACACTAGCTCACTTGATGTGTTGTCTACTAATTCTACCTTTGTGCTCGCAACTAGAAGTGCTACAACTGTTGAGGATTCTATGTTTGAGAAAATGATTAATACCTCAAAGGACCTTTTTGAGAAGCATAGAGAGAAGAAATTGAGAGTCTCAAGACAAAATTGAAGCCTTGGAAAAGGATAACAAAGGCTTGATTAATTGCAATGACATGCTGAGGGAACGATGTGAGATATTTGTAAAAAGTAATGATAAGTACATGAAACAGGTAGCATCCCTTGAATTAGAAATCTAATTTCTTCAGAAGCCTTTAATGATCAATGCATAGAGGCTAATAATTCGTCAATACAAAGGCTAGAATTTAAAATGATTTAGAAGAACAAGAAAAAAAAAGGTGGAATTTCTGTGGGGATAAATTAATATAGTCAAACAATTAGAACAAGACAATAATGTAATGAGAAAGGCTATTAACTCCATAGCTGAATTTTTGAAAATGTGTGAAAATAAACAAGGGGGTAAGATAGTTTAGAACTAGAAAAGTTGGAATGGAATAAAATACAAAGTGATATAGGTAGTGTGATTGAATGTCTTGTACGAACATCAATCTTATTTGGAAAGGATTAATGTCCTTGAACAAGAGTTGGCTTCTAATACCTTAACCTTCTCAACCTTCTATAAAGGGAAGAAAAAACTCATTGAAATGTTAAACATTTCACAATAAGACTTGTTTGGGATATGAGGGTAGTTAATCTTCTAGTAAAACTAAGTTTGTGAAGGTCTCCCTACAATCTTCCATCAAGTTTTACTCTCTACATTATCTAAGTGTGTCTCACTCTTCAAATAGTTGCATGTGTGTGATTGTCATGAGATGAAGTTCTTCAAAAAGATCTCTATTTGTTCCTTGAACAAAAACTAGACTACAACCACCTTCTAGACCTTCAATTACAACATAAAGTAAAGAACATTAGGATGAAAAAGGACTGATATTAAAAAATTTAAAAAGAAAGTTGGAATTGCCTTTTTAAAAGCTTTGAGACGTTTCTACCCAAGGGGTATAGGCAAAAGCTCTTTTGACCTCTCTAATTGAGAGCACTTTTCGTAACGTCCTTGCAATTTTCTACGACTTTTCTGCTCTTTTTTCCGGAGGGAAATTAGATGCTTCGACATATTTATCTTTTGCACTTTACTTAGTATTCATACTCATAGAGTTGCAAGCCATGGTCCTCGATGCACCACAAAAGTTTTCCATGTTAAAAAGAAATATTAGAAGGAGAAACGGGAAGTGGATAGAAACTTCAATGCAATAAGTGGTGGCTTCAATGCATAAGTTGTGGCTTCGACGCGAAAAAGAAGACTTCCACACTTGTGGGAGGACTTTCCACTGAAAGAAGAGGTTCTAGGATGAATTGGGGACTTCAGTATACTTGTGGGGGGCCCTGACGTGAGGGAGGATGGTTTCTGCTTGTGATTTAGAGGTACGACATACGAAGAAAGGCATTTTGAAAAAGAAAAGAAAATAGTTTAAGAGCAGAACGGATTGTGTAGAATGCAATTGCATTTTGCTCGCGCGGAAGGAAACTAACCCCCCACCATCAATTTTCCTTTGAGGTGGCCACCATTGGCCAGCCCTGGCAGGCCAACCTTTGCCGGCTGGCCTCAAGCCTATTATGGCAGGATGATGCCGACACCGGCAGTTTGTGCCCCCTTTTCTCCTTCTATTATCTCTCCAGTACTCCTCCATTGTTGTTGTATGCTGCCCCCCTACCAGACTTCGGTTGTCAGACCACCAATACTAGGGCGGCCCCACCTTGGGCCCCAGCCCTTCCCTTTTCCTGTCCCCTATTTACCCCCTCGTCTTTGTCTCTATACTTGGCTGAAACCATGCACTAGAGTAGATGGTTGTACCACTATGAGTGGTTTGTGGTCAGCCATGGCTCCACCACCCCACCCCTTTCTCCATTAAAATCAGTTTGGACAACACATTTTTGTGTTGTCTGGTGGCTGATGCACCTTGCTAATGGCCAGAGCTGAATGGATTGGCCAATTTACTAAGCATGTTAGGTAGATTGACTGTTTGTATGCTTATACGATGAATTACACACATGTTAGTTTGATTAATTGTTTATATGCTTATGCTATGAATTATGAGTGTGATAGATGTATGTTGAAACATTGTAAGTTATGTTCGATCTGCAGTGTATAGGGGTGAGTGAGTATAATTATACTTAGTAGATAGAATCAAATTCTATTCGCATGCTAAAACATAAAGCATAAATAAATATGCATAAAATATTCTCATAATAAAAAGTTGACTTAAATTAATATTATCAACTAACAGAATCCAACACACTTCTTAGATAAAATGTTAGATAAAATAGTTCTTCACATAATCGGGTAAGCTCGAATAATTCGTTCATAGCCAAAATCCAATAAATAATTCAAAATCAAATAAAACATCATTCATAGAAAGTTGCTGATGCCGGAGTGACATATACCCGTGCTCATGGGGCAATGGAACAGAATGAATAGGATCTTCCCATGATATCCAACTTCATGGGTGCGCCATATGCTATAATAGGCGGTACCTGGGAGTCATGACTTTAATAGCTTTTGGGCTTCATACCAAATAGATACCCTTTAAAACTGATCGTAGTTTTCGGGCTTTATACAAAATAACTACATTACAAATCCAATCATAATCATTCATAAATGTAATTTAAATGATAATAATATCTTAAAGCTTGTATCATGATAAAGTCCGTCTTAGAGATGTACAATACACTATTATCTTAGCGTTCACCCGACCCCTAATAAATATTATTTTTTTAAATTAATATTTTATTTAAGAGATGAATAAATTATGAAATAGAGCGCTAAGTCTTAGCACGGAATTAGTGCTTAAAACAACATACACTTCACTTTTGAAATCGGCTGTAGTAACGGCCGGTGATCGGAGTCTTGTCTCATTTGCGGGGTTAGGAGTTGCAGGCAGAACCTCCCCTCATGCCGGGATAGGATCTCCTTTTAGGCTCAGAAGTAGCAGACAGAGTTTCCCCTTACATTAGGATTATTTCTCCTTTCAAATCAAAAGTGGTAGACGGTCACATACTGCATTCCAGACACCCTGACAATTCCCCTTTTGCTTTACTTACATGTACTTTTCTTTTTTTCCTTGTATTTTCCTTATTTATGTTTTAAGGTGCAACCATGCCCGTACAACCACTTTGGTTGCCACTCCAACCGTACACAAAAAATCTCTTATGCTATATAGGGGGAGTGACTAGTTGTGCTATTGGCTATAGTGTTGTTGCACCCATTGCTTGTAAACATGTTGATAGTGAATGCATCCATCTTTCTTGCTTATGTTCATTCGTTTCCTTGCAATGTGACACGCTTTCCCCTTACCTTTTTGCTTTGCATGAGCGCCCGCAAGCGATTTGCACAATGTATTCGTGCAAGGCAAGCCATTCGTCCCAAACAAAGGCTTGCTTTGTGGGCCTCAAGCCTGCAAACGCCGCACAATCAGCAGCCTAAAGGGCATGTCCATGACAATTGGTATCAAAGCCAAAGCAAGCACCATCCGTCAAGCTTCCACTTGTGATTCCGAAGTCTATGGCAGGCGAAGCGAGTAGAGTCGAGCATGTCGCTCTAGACTAACAATAGGAAAAGTCATCCAAATGGCAAGACTGTGCTGAATCCTTGGAGGAGCAAGTTGCCCCCTCGGCCAGCAGGTTTTTTGCATTGGAAGAGAAAGTGAATACTCTTTAAAAAGTGGAATAACTGAACCGCTTGATAGGATCACAAAATTGTAATGTTAGTATAGAGAACTGCATGCTAATCGAAGAATCGCAAGCGAATGTGGAGAAACTGTGCTAGGAGGTACAAAACTTGGCTGCCCAAGTGAGCCTTCTCCTCTAAACAACGGCTCAACAAGTGCCTATTGGAGCTGTCAAGCACCCCAAAGTGCCAAAACCTAAGGTCTACCAGGGAATGCGAGATGCTAAAGAATTGAAAAAAAATTTGTTCGACATGGAACAACACTTTCGGGTTGTTCGCCCATAATCGGAAGAAGCAAAAGGTCACAATGGCCACAATGTACTTATTCGGCAATGCCAAGCTTTGGTGGAGGATGAAGTACAAAGAAAGTTTGAATGGTCATCTTGAAGTAAACACTTGGGAAGACCTGAAGGGTCACATAAAGACCCAATTTTTGCCTAAAAATGTGGAATTCATTGCCTGACGAAATCTCCGTCACCTCCAACAAACGGGAACCATTCAAGAATATGTCAAGCAATTTTCAACCTTGATGTTGGACATTTGAGATATGGCAAAAAATGACAAGTTATTCTACTTCCTTGAAGGCCTCAAGCCATGGGCCCAAATAGAGCAAAATTGGCGCAAAGTGCATGACTTATCTGCAGCTATCACTGAGGCCGAGCATCTCACTCATTTTACTGCTATTGACAACACAAGGAAACCAAAATATTTCTAGAAAGATCAAGGTCCACGACAAGGTCAACGGGACCAAAGTAACCCTAGTGAGTCTCAGGACAAGGGCAAGGGAAAAGTTGGAGAAAAGAAACCCTTTTACAAAGACCTGGGACAAAAGTTGACATTTCCACATCTGCCAATGGCCGTTCCAACCCTTCAATCATACTAGGGGTCCATTATCATGCTTACTATGTGCAGGACCGCATCTTACTTGGCAATGTCCTCAAAAGAAAGTACTGAATGCCCTCGTTATGAAAGAGTTTAGCCCGACTTGAAGGAAATGATGAAGCCTCTAGCAATGAAGAAGAAGCACCCTAGATGGGAGCATTGAGATTGCTCAAACCATTGAGGGTACTCAGGAAAAACAATCATTTCGAGCAAAGGGTGTGATGGACATTAAGATCTGCTTGAATGGCGTTCCAGTAAAAGCAATGGTAGACACAGGAGCCACCCACACCTTTATATCAAACAATGAAGCAAGACGCATAGGGCTATGGTTCATCAAAGATTCTAGCCGAATGACGGTGGTGAACTTTGAAGCTCGCCCTATCACCAAGTTAGCAAAATATGTTCCCATACATATTGGCAATTGGTCTAACATAACAAATATCATGGTGGTCCCCTTGGATGACTTACAAGTTATCCTTGGGTTGGAATTCTTGCAGAAAGTGAATATTATCCTGATGCCACATCTGGGTTTAGTTTGTATGTTTGAAACCATAAATTCCTACACGGTGTCGGTTGTTCAGAAGAGCAGGACTGATACTGCACACTTATCCACCCTTCAACTAGACAACAGGTTGAAGAAAGGTGATCCAACATAACTTGTGGCTCTTCGTATGGAAAATCAACCATAGGGGTATCAACCCTTGCCGAAAGAGGTCCAAGCTATTTTGACTAACTATGCTGATGTTACACCCGAAGCCTTACCAAAGTGTCTCCCTCCATAGAGACCCATTGACCACAAAATAGAATTGGAGCCTAGTGCAAAACCACTAGCCCGCGCTTCCTACTGGATGGTGCCCCTTGAACTTGCTGAAATGCAATGACAGGTTGATGAATTACTTGACGCAAACTTCATCCACTCTTCCAAAGTCCCCTTTGGGGACCCAGTTCTATTTCAAAAGAAACACATTGGGAGTTTGTGACTTTGTATTGACTATCGAGCATTAAACAAACTAACAGTGAAGAACAAATATCCCCTCCCGTTAATCATGGATCTTTTTGATCAACTTGGCAGTGCCCGTTACTTCTCCAAATTGGATCTTTGATCTGGTTACTACCAGGTGCGTATTGCTGATTGTGATGAAGCCAAGACTACATGTGTTACTCGCTATGGTGTGTTTGAGTTCTTGGTCATGCCTTTCAGTCTCACCATTGCACTGGCCACTTTTTGCACACTCATGGACAATATTTTCCATGGCGTTCTTGATCGCTTTGTGTCATCTACATCGATGACATTGTGGTCTATAGCAATACACTTGCCCAACATATTATCAACTTGCGAACCGTGTTTGAGGTCCTTCGGCAAAACTAACTATACAACAAGTTCGAGAAGTGCTCCTTTATACAATAGGAAATTCTCTTTTTGGGACATCATATTGGCAGTGGACAAGTTCAAATGGATCAAGACAAGGTTCTTACAATTGATGATTGGCCGACCCCTACCAAAGTAAAATAATTGTGAGTTTTCTTGGGTCTCTCAAACTACTACAGGCATTTTATCCAAGGGTATTCACAAAAAGTTGCCCCTTTAATAGACTTGCTAAGGAAGGATCACCCTTGGTGTTGGTCAGAACACTATTAGAAAGCCTTTGCTGCATTAAAAGCTACGATCACACAAGATCTGGTGCTTCGACTCCCAAACTACTCCAAGCCGTTTAATGTCGAGACGGACGCTTTTGATTATGCCATCGGGGGGGTTCTTTCCCAAGAAGACTACTTGGTTGCTTTTGAAAGTCACAAACTCAATGAAAGAGAGCAACGCTACATGGTACAAGAGAAAGAGATGGCAGTTGTTATCCATTGCCTGGGCATCTAGTGCCATTACTTCTTGGATTCTCGCTTTGTCGTCAAAACAGAGAACATTGCGGCTAGTTACTTTTAGTCTCAGCCCAAGTTATCTCCCAAACAAGCTCGGTGCAAGACTTTTTGCAAGAATCTGACTATATATTTGAGTACAAACATGGGCGGAATAATGTCATTGCTGATGCACTTAGTCGATAGGCTGAATTAACCGAACTGGCTTCTCTTTATCTTGCTAGCATCAGTTCTTTCTCTAATTATCTACAACATCACATTCAAATAGCAATAGCAAAAGATCCATTGGTGTGCACCTTTCTCCAACAAGTGAAAGAAGGCAAGACCCGTAATTTTTGACTTGACAATGGGTTACTGATGACCATGGGATGAAGACTATGTTCCAGAAGCAGATCACTTGCAAAAAGAACTCCTTCATGACACTCCTTGGGTGGGCAATCCAGGTATTGACCGCACATTAGCCCATCTGGAGCGGGCTTATTTTTGGCCCCACATGGGCGATGACATTGAGGCATATGTCCAAACTTGCCTTACTTGCCAACAAGACAAAGTGAAACGTGACAAACCGTGGGGCCTCCTTGAACCGTTGCCAGTACCACAGGGACCTTGGGAGAGTGTTTCTCTTGATTTCATCTCAGCATTGCCCAAAGTTGGTGGATACGGATCAATCTTGGTAGTTGTTGACCCACAAATTAGCGTGGAACTATTTTTTAATAAAAGAAATCAAATGCAAAATAGCTTAAAAACATGCGTTTAAAGCTTAGAAATGGACAAAGGTCAAAGGAGAAGAGAGGAGAAAAATGTGTGAAAGAAATGCTACCCCCTCCCCCATTTATAGATAATTGGAGCTGACATGGCGCGCATCTGACGGCTGAAAAACTGTCACTGCACATGCGCAAGGCAAGCCATGGGTGACCATGACAAGCTTGTCATTACGACAGGTGCACGCCAAGGTAACCCATGCCTACTGCTGCTACAGGCCATGGCTGGTGTGCAGCACCGCGTCAATGCTACTGATGCACATGGTGTCAGTAGTGATAGTGCAAAATTACTTTTCAAAAAAATTTCAATTCCTTTGTTAAATAAAAATAAAATTTAAAATTTTAATTAGGCATAATTCCCTACCCTGAACTCAAAATTGCGCGTTCTTAGTACCGTTGGATTTGTATCGATGAGCTCTTCAAAACAATACCACACAAGGGTATGTTTTCTCGCTAATTTAAAGTGGGTCCCACCTATGACATGCTTCTTGAGGCCATAGCTTACTATACCGATGTTCGTATGACACGTTCTTGGGCTCGATACATTCGTCTCTCCAAGCCCTATCAAATATATTAAGTTGCCTCTAAATGAATTAAGTTTAGAATGATCAAGTTTTATGAAAAATTGTTATTGGACCCTAAAACTTGTTAATGGGACCAAACGTTTGAATTTCAAAATATTGAAATTTTGGGGCATTATACGTACAACATAGTCATAGCACATAATTAGAGTTTAAAACCACCAACCCTTCGTTCTTAAAAATGACTGGAGTAATGAATAATGGTCGGAACCTTATCTTGTTCCCTGGCTAAGGAGTGGCGGGCGGAACCTCCCCTCACGCCAGGAAAAGTTCTCCTTTTGGGCTTGGAAGTGGCAGATGGAGCCTCCCCTTGCAGTGGGAAGAAATCTTCTTCTGGACTAGAAGTGGCGGATAGAGCATCATCTTGAACTAGGACGTTTTCTTCCACCTGGCCCGAAAGCTGCGGATGGAGCCTCCCCATACCCCAGGTCATTTCCCCCTTCTAGATTAGCTATCTTCTCTATGATGTAGGGCGCCCTCAAATTAGCTAGGATTGGTTTTTGAACGGATAGAAATGAGCGAAAAATAGCTTAGAAACAAGCGTTTAACGCTTAGAAGTAGGTGTAGGGTGAGTTGGAAACCCCCTATCTCTCCTTTTATAGGGGAGTACCCTCGTTGGATGCGTAGCACGTGGCAAGCATCCAACGTCAACCTGGGGTGTGGCAACTAGCTGAAAGGCTAGCTAGCCTAAGGCATAGCCTGCCGTAATGCTGTAGTTCACATGCCGCGGCAAGTGTTGGCTTCATCATCTACTCATCCCAGCTCTGCTGGTGTGAACCTGTTGACACCAAAAAAAATTCATTCTCTTTTTTTAAACTAAGATTCAAAATGCGATATCTCCATACCGCGGACTTGATTTCACACATTCTTAGCACCATTGGACTCATATCAACAAGCCCTACGAAACAAGACCACACAAGACTATCTTATCTCACAAAATGAAAGTAGCTAGGCCTTGCCCACGACATGCTCTTTGAAGTTGTAGCCTACGATCCCGATGTTTGATTGATGCGTTCTTTGGCTCAATGCGTTTGTCATTCCGAACCCAATCAAATACTTTAGGCTTCTTTGAACGAATCATGCTCAAAATGGTCTAACTTTAAGAAAAATAATTATTGGGCCCTAAAACTCTCTTATCGGCCCAAACAAAAACATTAAAAATTATGGCGCGTTACACCAGGCTTGTTGCTTTCATTTATACTTTTGACTCAATATGAGTCTTTATTTAATTTCCATGATAGGATGTATTCAGTTACATGAGAGTTTGAGATGTTTATATTTTTCTTAACATGTATATAAGACTTTAAACTTGCGACTATTATGGCGTTTGTACTCAAGAGTCACTTGGGGTATATTTGTTACTAAGCCCATGGCCATGAAATTTAATTTTCATGTTTTCTATTTAATTCATTTCTAAGAATGTCTAGTTTAGCCGCATGATGATTTGACATTGTTTAAGTTGAAAAACTCATGTACGATGATTTATATTTATAAAAAATATTTTTGCATATTTCGAGTGTCATCAATTTTCACTCTTTAAACACATTATATTGCAAAACTAATTAGTGAATTTTAAAGAAAATGTGTCTAAAATTCTCGAGTTTGACAATTGGTATTAGAGCTTACAGAGTTTGTCTCCAATTCCATAACAGTTGTAACTCGAGTTGTGGCATGAAGGAGTAGTTGGAAAATGTTCTTAGAAGGATTAGGGTGAAAGTTGAGTTGTGGTGCATTAGCCGAAAAGAGATTCGGGCAGTTGGATTGCACATCAATTGGCCAAGGAGAGCCTTAGGTTGTTAATGAATTTGTTGAGTTTTAGAAAGATTGGCTCACATTTTTATGGTTGTGGTTAGAGTTATAGGTTGCTAGTGAATTAATTGAGATTGCAAAATGATATGTTAGGGTGAGGTAGACTCTAGATGACTGAAGAGTGGTAAAGTTCAACTACGCATGACAGATTGCACAAGGGATGAGAAAAAATCTTTTAGACGTACCCACTTCCTAATTAGTCATCCTATGATCTAAAATGAGTTTGTAAGTGTCTCCTTTGGGAAGGACTTTTCCGACACTTTCTTTGCTAGAATAATTTTGAAATCCCTTAGTCGTTGGCAGGGAGTATGTAAGTGGTGTAGTACAAGAACCACTTCACCTCCTTTGGACATTCAAGGATAAGAGTGAGTTAATGGAATAACTTTGGGCCACCAAGATTGTGGATGGCCTTTGAGTTAATGATTTCAACACCGTGAGGGTTGTGGTTACCACTAAAGAAATTCTTCAAAGAAGTGTTAGTCTTTATTGGTCACAGTGCTTTGAAGCTGATTTGGGCATGTTCAAGACATCTGATTTGGTTGTGATCTTGGGTGTAGATTGGTTGACCACTAGTTAGTAGTGGTAGAATGTCAAAAGAAACAAGTGACATTTGTGTGCCCTCATGGTTCGAATGTCATATTCAGGGTGTTTGGAAATGTTCAACTTTATGCTTTGCATCAACCGTAAAGGCAAGGCGATGCATCACTAAAAATTGTGGAGCCTTTTTGGCGAGTTTGTTTGAGTGGTCATCTCATAGTTTTGGTCTAGAAGAGCTAGACATTGTCAGGGACTTTCATAGCATGTTCCTTGATGACTTACCAAGATTTTGTCCAAAGAGAATGGTAGAGTTTATTAAGTTAGTGCTTAGTTCACTTTATACTTCTAGGGTGTCATACTAGATGACTTGCTAGAGTTGAACGAACTCAAGGATGAGTTGACAAAACTTATGGTTAAGGCATGCACTTGACCGAGCATATCGCCTTGGGGGTACAATATTGGTTTTATTAGTGAAGAAGGTTGTTCTTTGTGTTTATGCATATACAATTGTAAGCTAAAGCAGGTGACTTTCAAGCATGAGTATCATTTGCTAAGGTTTGATGAACCTTTTATAAGTGAAAAATAGCAAAGAATTCCCAAGTTTTAACTTGAGGTCAAGTTATTAGTTGTTCAATGTTTGCGATGAGGATCTTGCTAAGACATACTCATGGACTTGGTATGATGATTACAATTCCAATGGATGTCATTTGGACTCACCAAAACCATGTAGCACATATAGATATGATGAAGTGTCAGAAGCTTTTGGATAGATTCGTCATGATAATTGATGATGATATTTTGGAGTATTAGAAGGGGTCCGATTCCTTCATTTTTACCATCCACGGAAGGTAAATGTGGTGACATATGTAAAGGTAGAAAAGTTGAGGTTTTGGTGGCCCATATGAAGGGGCATGAGACCATTTAGGTCATTGTGAATAGATCGATGAAGTTTGTTCATTTTTTTCACCTTTAGACCGATGACTGGTCTGATTAAAAGATTTAAGCACGAGAGGATTTGATGTGCTGTTGTTCCTTAGATTGGAAGGATCATTTCGAGTGACACTTGCCATGGATTTAGTTTGCCTATAATAACATTCACTTTGGCATTGGAATGGTTTTGTCAAGCATTTGTGAAAGAATTGGTTATTCATTGACATGTTGGGCTGAAGTAAGGGAATGATAGATACTCAAATGTGAATTGGTTTGAAAATGTTCGGACAAGGTGAAGTTATCCATGTAAGGTCTTTTGACAGCCCAAATATGTTAACAGAGTTATGTAATGAAGTGAAGGGATCTAGGGTTTGAGGTTGGCAATCATGCATTTTTACGTGTCTAACTTTCTAAGGGAATTATTAGGTTTTGTATGACAGAACAGTTGAACCCTCTATGTGTGGGTCCTTTCAAGATCCTAGAGTGGATTGAACCAGCAGCCATTAGAATTACCTTGCCACCTCAGATTGCCGAAGTGTTCATTGTCTTTCATGTGTTAATGCTTTGTAAGTTTGTATCAGATCCCTCGCTTGTACTAGAGTACACTCCGATAGAACTCCATCCTTAGCTCATGGTGGAGGAGCACTTCAGTCATATATATCCATTGAAGAATAAGGTATGTTTTTTATGACAAAAATCATTACTATGGTGAAGATCTTGTGGCAATACCATACGGCTGAGATGGTGACTTGGGATGTTCATTAGTTCATTAGGATACAAGAGAGAGAGAGAGAGATATGCTGAGGTATTCATTGTTTAAGCTTCACTTTGTAAGTTAATTAATCAATTTAAGTGATGAAATTTTTCCAAGGGGAGAAGAATCCAAATTCACTGGTTTTTGTTTGCAATTTTCTGTGACTTTTCTACTTTTTTCTTCGGACAAGGAAATTAGATGCTTCGGCAGATTTATCTTTTGTTTTTCACTCAATATTTGTACCTATACAATTGGGTGTAGGGTATAGTCCGTGGGCCTTGACACTCGACATAAGTTTTTGGCTTGAAGAAGAAAGAAAAGAAAGTGATACAGGAAGAGGAAAGAAAGTTCAAAATGTTAAGTGGTGGCTTTGAGAAGTTAGTTGTGGCTTTGGCACATAAAAAAAGGCTTTGACACTTGTGGGAGGACTTTCGGGAGAAAGAAGAGGTTCTAGAACAAATTGGCAGCTTCAGTATGCTTGTGGGGGGCTCTAGTGCGAGGGAGGACAGTTTTGGCATGTGATTTAGAGGTACGATATGCAAAAAAGTGCATTTGAAAAAAAAGAATAAAGTTTAAGAGCAAAAGGGATCACGTGAAATGCGATCTTGTTCTGCACACGTAGAAGGATACCATCCTCCTTCTTCCTTCTAATTTCCTCTGAGGCGGCCACCATCGGCTAGAGGCTGGCCGGTGATGGTAGGAAGATGCCACCACTAGCAGTTTTGCGCCTCCACTGTCCCCTTTTGGGTAGAAATGCCCTGGCCCCCTTTTCTCCATTATTTTTCTCTCCGGTGCATTGCCGTATGCCATCGCCACTTTGCTGGACTTCTGTCATTTGGCCGCCACAGCCTCGGCGGCGTCACCTTGGAGAGATGACCCTCCCCTTTTCCTGTCCACCATTCACCCCCTCGTCCTTTTCTATGTTATTGGCCAAAACTGCCACCAAAGTTAGTGGTTGCCCAAGAGAGCCATTTCCGGCCGGCCATGACTCTGCCACCCCACCCTTGGCCCCAATCTACCTCCCCATAGCCCCTTTCTGCTCTCCAGTGTTGTTTCACCCCTCCACATCCCTTTCTTAGTTGAAATTAGCTAGCACAACACATTTTTGTGCTATCGTGTAGTCGATTTACCTTGCCGACGGCCAGAGCCGAGCATTACCACTCTTGTTACCCTCCTCAAAGCCCTACACATACCCAAGCTCCCTAGCCCCGTTTTCGTGGGTATTGGCATCTGGAACCGAGATCAGTGACCAACCAGGGGGGGTTCGGTTTACGGTAGGTTGTGGCAACCTTCTCGGTGCCGACTAATGAGCCCCTTTGCCAACTCAGCCTTGATTCCCCCCCTCAACAGCCCTTTTATGGTGTACTTCCACCCCTAGCTACCCCTCATGAATGTCTTTGTAGATGTTTGAGTCGTTAACCAGCACTTTGATACTAGACGCAATCCATCTAAATACGGAATGAGGTTTCTTCAACTGTTCACACCCTGAGGCACCCCTTGTAAAGCTTGGACGATGCCTTAGACTGTCGGAATTGTCATCAATGCCATAACCATTGCATGCCCCGATAATAAACTCGCTCAAACGACAAGGTAGGAGATTTTGAACTAAATAATTTTATATTAGCTTGCTTGTATGTTAGAATGCATGCTAGGACTAAGGTAAATGAATTCTATTGGCGTGCCATGCTAATGTTGTCGCGTGTAATATGATGATATGAGATTTTGGGAATGATAATCGAATTGTGTATTTGATAGTTTGATGATTGGTAGATTGTTCATATGTTCATAGGGAGGATTTTTATGAAAGCCAGCTAAATGAATGTGCCAAATGCCTAAATTATAGATTATTCGCAGGCTAGTTAAATGAATTGGCTATGCTATGACTTATCTACATGTTAGCTAAATGGATTGGCCAATCCTTATGCAATAAATTCCATGCATATTAGATAGATGGATTGTTTGATGCCTGTATGATGAATTATATAAACACATGCTAGTTAGATGGGTTGTTCGTATGTTTATGCTATGAATTATGAGTGTACTAGATATATGTTGACACATTGTAAGTTATGTCAGATCAGTTGTGCATAGATTTTGGTGTGGAATTGAGGGTGTTTGCATGTATGTTATCATTGGTGTGCATTTGACTGGATAGAGTTAATTTAGATTGGATTGAATATTGGAGCAAAGTGCAGAAGGCTTTAAGGTTCAGTGAGTATGCAGACTTATGGTCAGTCTGGATTGGATCGAACATTGGAGTGATGAGCAGAAGATATAAGGGTTTTGTGAGTAATTAGACTTAAAAGACAGTAAGATTTCATTAAATACTTGTAAGACTTAGGGCCCAAGATGGAGAAGGAGAGGGAACTGTGTAGGGTGGCTACTATCAAAGGTTATGGTGGTGACATGGAGGGAATTTTTCATTATTTGAAGGGGGTAGTAGGATAATTTTTCCATACAAGTGGCAAGCCTCACGTGCCCAGGTCTACTTTCTACTTAGGCAATTACAGCAGAGCAGCGTACTCTTTTGTTATTTCATGAGAGTACATGTCTATTTTGGTAAAACTTTCGATAAATAACTATAGGGCTCATGTGGATGAGATCGTTTTACTTCAAATCAAGTGAAGAAATGGTTTTCACTCATTTAGATAGGTTAAATGACCCTCTGCTTAATGTTACTGGCATTGAGGGACAGGTTTGCACATGAGAGATCCCAAAGAATTATTATTTTCCTTAGATAATTTGTTCTATGTAAGTACACAGAAGCTACTTTTCTATGTTTCCTTGACTTAAGTTTGTTACCATACCAAAAATACCGAGCTCAATTTTTTATCAAGATTCATGTCTTTCTTCCTACAACACTTGCATACTGACTTAAATAGCTTCGTGAAGGAAGTGCCTCGGATGTGGATGTGGATGGAGACTTTTTTTTTTGCATAAAGCATAAGTTCTTTGTTTAGTTGATACTAGAAAAAGCCAAATGCTTCTCTCATAAATGAATGATTAACGAGTCAAAAGTGAAACACGACAAATCATGAAAGCGAGACGTTTCCGTGTGCTTATCAGCTTCTGCAGTATACATCAGAGAAAAAAGTAGACGAAAGTGAAACAGGGAGAAGCGTAGTTGGGCTTTGAATCAGGCCAAGAAAATAAGGGTAATCGTCCACTATTTTTCGAATTCAAATCCGCGCTGATTGCCCAAAATCCACGCAGTATACTGTAGAAAACTAAATTTTCAACTGGAAGGGATAAGCGGGGGCCTTCCCACCAGTGGAGAAGTGATTGCATTTGATTTGCTAATGGCAGACGAATGGTCTGCATTTGATCACCTGATGCACTAATGATATGCTTTGATATATATATATATATATATAGATATATATATATATATATATATATATATATATATATATATATATATATATATATATATATATATATATATATATATATATATATATATATATATATATATATCGTCATTGTCTGTATCCCATTGTCACATTTTCCCCGGTCTGGCCTCCCCACCACCGATTATTGAACTCTTCTTCAAATAATCTTCTGTGAGCTTTCAACGGTTGTACTTTGAAATCCCTCGCAAGAGAAAAACATGAAAGGCCTGCGCGTGGTCAATGCAAGTAAGACAGAGACTATGTTTACATCAGCCTGCTGTATATGGGATACACTTTCATCTTTTCTAGAGATGGAGACTACAGTTGTTAGACTGTGCTTCACTCGGCGGAGATGATCAAAGGTGGCTACCTGTCACCAGTAAGCTTGTAGCTTCTCGAAGCATGTCTTACGTATCAAAGTTTTAAGAGCTGAACTCGAGACTGCACTACCTTGTATCACAATGCAAATTAACAAGGATGCCACTGGGGTTAGATATATAGAAAATGTAACTCGAACTCAACCCTAACGGGTAAGGCTTGGGTTTCTAACTTAAAACCCAAATAACTAATAACGTCGGGTTCGTGTATTAGGTGATCCACTCCAACTCGAGCTAAGTAAGGTTATAAATACTAAATTCTTTTATATTTTTTATGTTTTAATAATCACTTAATTTTTTATAGTTAAATGAAAAAATAAAATATTTTCTTAAAACCTTATATATTTTTCATAATTAAGTGGATTTTTAAAAAATAAAATAATTTTTTGATTCTAAATGGGTTGGGTTCGGATTTAATATATTTGGGTGAAGTTATATTTGTTCTACTATTTCTTAAATGGTAATGGGTTCAGGTTGGGCAAAACTGGACCCAACGGTAATGGGTTTGGATTTAATTCTAATACAAGGGTTGGTATTTGTTTCATTCCAAGAAACACCTAATGAATTCTTAAACTATATATGTATTTAGGAATTATAAATAAAAGTTGCTCTAAGGGGAACCAAGATGGATTACTTTTTGAAAACTATACATGTAAACATATGACTAAGTTCATTCTTCACCTTACATAACATTATATACTCCCTCTATCCTACATTAATTGCCCACATTTGCAAAAAAATAATAAGATATTTAAGGAAATCAATTTATTATCCTCTTTACACCACTCTCTAATTACTATGAGAAAGATCACTTGAAATAGGACAATTAATATGAGATATTTTTTTTCCAAATCTAGAATAATTATATGGAACAAAGAAGTACTATCTTCTTTAAGGGTTGGATTTAACGTTGATGTTGAAAAAATGAATTAATAGAAAATCTCAGGGATTGTACATCGAGTTGAAAACTCAAGTCTTAGACTTTGGTTCCTAATTATTTGAATGGACTCAACTCAGAGTTTTATGGAGTAGAAAAGGAGTCATGTACCCAAATTTGAATATTTTATATAAAAATGTTTATTCAAGATAAGAATAATAAACATAAATTTATTTTATTATATATAAAATGTAAAAATGCAAGCAACTATAACATTAATTTTCAACAAAGTAAAAAATAAATAATTTAAATAAATGTAAGCTTAGCCAACTTGCAATAAGGTTAAATCATAGTTGAATATTATCTTATAAGTGTATTGTATAAATTTTTTGAAACAAGTGTATCATAGAAGAGTAAGTTATGTCAGGTAATGGAATTAATAAGTTCCGAAGTTTGAGCCAGAGATTGACTTGAGGGGTTGATGAAAACACTCATGAAATCATGCTAATTTTGAGTCACCATGGAATTTGACTAGGAAAGCTAATGCGCAGAGTCAACTTGGGGAGTTTTTAGAGCCAAAGTTGTTATCACATATAGGCTATATCACTACAAAATCAGTATTTTAGTGAGAGCCGAAACAAATTCCCACTGAAAACGTTATATAGCGGGGGTGGGGAGGGGGGGGGGGGGGGGAATAAATAGGTTAAAATAATGGAGCAGTAACTTGTATGCCTAGGGGGTTCTCTTTTACGATGTAATATTTTTAGGAAACAACAATTTTTTGTCTATTTACATCTTCTTCTATTTCGGAGGCCTAGAGGGTTCTCTGTGATTTTTTTTTGCAATACATTACTCTTCTAAGGGTGCTTTGTGATTTTTTTTAAAGAAATTGACACTTTCATATATTTTTTTCTCAAATAATTAATTATACCAAGTCTGGTGTTATACCAAATAATAGGTTTTAATAAGGGGTTAGTCAAGAATTTCTTAAAACCTAAGCCCATTTTGTTGGTTTGATAAGTGCTAAACATAGTTTCCATCTTCTTCTTCTTACTCTTGAATCCATTTAATTTCTCTCTTGGGAACATGAGTTCTCTATTGAGCGCACTAAACTTTTCTTTATCACTCTCTCTGTCTTTCTTATGGTCATGCATATCTCTTTCAAGTTTGTTATTCAACTCCACTAACTTATTTGCCTCTTGAGAAAACAAAACTAGTTCATTCTCTTTCTTGTGCAACTCTCTCTCAAGGTTTTTTACTTTCTTAGTAAATACTAAGAATTGTTAGAGGAACCCCTTAAACTCATTAGAATCAACATTAGACTCCAAGTTCTCTTCAAGGGAAGTTGAATCATGATAATCTTCTTCAGAACTATAATCTTTCACATTTGCATGGAAGGTTCAATAATTGCACAATTCTTCTTCAGAAGAACTCACATTAGAGTAATTTGCTTGAAGCACATTTCCCTTTCTCTTATAATCAAAACCCTTTTGATTTTTTAAGCTAATCATCAGAAGAATTGACAAAATTAATATAAGGGCAATTAGCAAAAAAGTGACATAACTTACCACATTCAAAGCATTTCAACTTCTTCTAGTCTTGTTTAGTTTGTCTCTCTTATCTCTTTGTTTCTTCCCAAAATTTGTCCCTTATTGGTCAATCTAAAGTTATGATTTTTTATGAATTTCTTGAAGTTCTTAACTAATAAAAGTATTAGTTTTTAATCATCTTCAAACTCTTCCAATACTTCTAAGGTGTTTAACACTTTATATTTCTTGGTAATTCTTTTAGATGCTTTTAGGGCATTAGGTTTTCCCTTGGACTTTTCAAACAACTTTTTTTTGTTCTCATCATACTATTCTTGCATCTCAAAACTTCTAAGGTTCCAAACCAACTCCTCAATGTCTAAGTTATCCATATTTTTAGATTCATTAATGGTAGCCACTTTAATTTTGAATTTAGAGGACAAGGACCTTAATAGCTTCCTCACAACAAGATAGTCAAGTATATGCTCTCCTAGTTGATCACATATGTTTACTATGTCTAAAATTTTAGCATAGTATTCATGAATTGTCTCTTCTTAGCTCATTATCATGTTTTCAAATTCTAGGGATAACATCTATAGTCTATACACTTTTACAGCCTCAGTTCCCTCATTATATTTTCACAAACTTAGTAGATATACAATTAGAGATCAACTGGTGTTGTGATTTTCTATGGCATTGAATAATGAACTAAGGGCTTTACTATTTTGATTTGCAAGTTTTGTCCTATTCAGTTTCTTCTTTTATAATTGAATTTCCTTCCTTGTCTGTCATGATTGGATGACTCGAGCATTTAACAACCACTTTTCAGGCATTCCCATCAAGCGCTTATATAAGTACTCTCGTCTATTCATTGGATTACCTATGTCCGCACGTTCATTTATTGAGTTATTTGAATTAGCCATTGATTTTAATCCAACAAAAACAACCTAAGGACCACACTTCAAGTACTTAAATCAAAACTAAAGGAGAAACAACTTGCAATCTAGGGCACAAAACTCAGCAAGTTTTAATCAAGTATTTCTAAAAGAAAAACATGTAAATTTTAGCACAATTGAGAATCAAACCCTAGCACAAATTTTGTATGACACAAAATAAAACTATAGATGATTAAGCAAGATTATAAAGCACTAACATACCAAATCATATTGATACTATGGAGCAAAATTAAATTTTTAATAATTAATCCTTAGCTACCACTTGTGAGTTTTATATCTATCTATTGTCTTAGCGAATCACTAGATTGCTCTTCAAACTAGTACTTCAAAAAATAATAATTGAGAGTTCTTGCCTCATTGTAAAAAAAAAAATTTCTATAGCAAAAACAAGTAGATATTCTCTCAAAGCACACTCACGTTGTATCAATCAATCAAATCACAAACATTCAATCCATACATGAACACAAAACAATATAACAGAGAAAACCCAAACTTAGGTAAAAAAATACGACAATTTCAAAGGAACTAAATCAATGCACTACTAGCAAGCAAGACAACTATATTGATACAAGCAAACCACGAACCGTTATTTTGATTCTAACACAAACTCCTTTTGTTTAGATCTCCACAAATTCCCTTTGTTGTTGGCTTTCAAGTATCTCCCTTAAGAAGTTGAAACTTTTCTTTCTCCTTGCTTTGGCTTTATCTTTATTTAGCCTTTAAGAAGCTCCTTTTGTTATACTTACTTTGGCCTTTTAGAATCTTCAATCTCTCATTAAAAATATGTTGTAACTGCTCTTTGAACATGACAACAAAATGTAGTATTAGCAACGCTTAGATAAGCATCGCTATAACAACTATTAGCGATGCTTAGCTAAGCGTCGCTAATACTAATCATATTAGCGACGCTTTATTATAAGTGTCGCTAACAGTGCCCCTATTTGCGATGCTTTATACAACCATCGCTAAAAGATATATATTTTAAATAAAAAAGAAAAAATTATGACTAAAAGCGTCTTAAGCATCGCTAATAGCTTTCACAATAGCGACGCTTATAGGAAAACGTCGCTAATAATCCTGCTATTAGCGATGCTTACAAATCATTAATAGTTATGAATTAAAAACAATAAAAAATAAAAAATTTAAACTATTAGCAACACTTTTACATAAGCATCACAAATATCATTTCTAATAGCGACGTTTGTTGACAGGCCTCGCTAATAGCTTTATTAATTAAATTTATTTAATAAATAAATATTAAAAAATTATAATAAACTTTTAAATATAATATATTTTATTCAATATTTACTATTTATATATACAATAAATAAATATTAAATTTTTAATAAAAACTAGCGTTAATAATAGATTAAATTTTCACTATTTATATATAATATATTTTATTTGTTAAATTTTATTGTTAATTTTCAAATATAATTTACAATAAAAGAGATAGTGAAAAGAGTACGTGGAGAGAGAGAGTGAGGAGGGAAAGAAGGTGAGGAGAGAGAGGGATCAAAGAGAGAGAGAGGAGAGAGAGAGGGAAGAGAGAGAGGAGAGAGAGAGGGAAGAGAGAGAGGAGAGAGAGAGGGAAGAGAGAGATAGAGAGGGGAGGGAAGAGAGAGAGGGAGGAGAGAGAGAGAGGGCGGGTGGAGAGAGAGAGGGAGGGTGGAGAGGGGAGGGGAGGGGAGAGAGAGAGGAATAATATGGAGAGAGGAAGAGGAGAGGGAGAGAGAGGGGAGGGAAGAGAGAAGAATTTTATTTTAATTTTTTTATGTATTTTTATATTTTAAAAATAAAAAATAAAATTCAAATAAATACTAATAGTGACGTATAGTTGTATACGTAGCTAATATTATTGCTTTTTATTATTTTTTATTTTTTAAAAATAATTTTAAAGAATAAAAAATCTTTAAAAATTAAAATTAGAGGAGAGACAGGAGAGGGAAGAGAGAGAGAGAAGAGAGGAGTGAGAAGAGAGGAGAGAGAGAGGGGAGGGGAGGGAAGAGAGAAAAAGGAATAAGACAGAGAGAGGAAGAGGAGAGAGATAGAGAGAGGAGAGGGAGAGAGAGGAGAAAGTGGAGAGGGTCAGAGAGAGGAGAGGGAGCGTAATTTTTTTTAATTTTTTTATTTTTTATTTAAAAATTAAATAAAAAAAAAGGTATTAGCGATGTATACATATACATGTCGCAAATACCTTTACGTATTAGCATCGTATATCAGTATATGTCACTAATACCCTTGAGTATTAGCGACGAATAAGGATATACGTCTTTAATATCCTTAATATTGGCAGTGTATATGTCTATGCGTCGCTAATATATTATTTATTTATTTTTTAATAAAAAATATAAAATAGAGAGAGGGGAGAGAGAGGATAGGGAAGAGAGAGAGAGGGAGACGGAGGAGAGAAAGAGGATAGGGAAGAGAGATAGAGAAAGCGGGAGAGGGAGGAGAGAGAGAGAGGATAGGGAAGGGAGAGAGGGAGAGGGAGGAGAGAGAGAGAAGAGAGGGAGGAAAGAGAGAGAGGATAGGGAAGAGAGAGAGAGGGAGAGGGAGAGGGAGGAGAGAGAGAATAGGGAAGAGAGAGAGAGGATAGGGAAGAGAGAGAGGGAGAGGGAGGAGAGAGAGGATAGGGCGAGAGAGAGAGAGGATAGGGAAGAGAGAGAGAGAGGGAGAGGGTGGAGTGATAGAATAGGGAAGAGAGAGAGGGAGAGGGAGGAGAGAGAGAGCATAGGGCAGAGAGAGGGAGAGAGGGAGAGAGAGAGTGTAGAGATAGGAGAGAGAGAGAGAGAGGAGAGAGAACAGAGAGAGAGAGTAGAGAGAGGAGAGGGAGAGTAATTTTTTTAAATTTTTTTATTGGTTTTTTATTTTTTATGTAAAAATTGATTAAAAAAATAAAAAAAAGTATTAGAGACGTATTAGCATATACGTCGCTAATACCTTTGCATACTAGCGATGTATATGGATATACGTCGCTAATACCCTTTTTATTAGTGACACATATCCATATACGTCGCTAATATATTTTTATTTTCATTTATTTTTAAATAAAGAATATAAAATAGAGAGAGGGGGTAGAGAGAGGGAGAGAGAGAGGAGATTGGGAGGGAGAGAGAGGGTAGAGGGAGGAGAGAGAGAGGGAGGGAGGAGAGAGAGGAGATAGGGAGAGAAAGAAGGGAGAGAGAGAGGAGATAGGGAAAGAGAGAAGGGAGAGAGAGGATAGGGAAGAGAGAGAGAGAGAGAGAGAGGGAGTGGGAGAGGGAGAGAAGAGGGATGAGAGAGAGGGGGAGGGGGAGGGGGAGGGGGAGAGTGGAGAGAGGAGAGAGGGGGAAAGAAATGAGAGGGAGGAGAGGGAGAGGAGAGAGATAGGAGAGGGAGAGATGAGGGAGGAGTGAGATAGAGAGGGGGCATAGAGGGAAAGAGAGGAGAGGGAGAGTAATTTTTTTAATTTTTATATTTTGAAAATAAAAAAATAAAATAAAAATAAATAGTAATATTGACTTATAATAATATACGTCGCTATTAGTATATGTATTAGCGACGTATAGAGTTATATGTCCCCAATACGTGTTACGTTAGCGATGTATATTTATATACGTCGCTAATATAATTTCTTCTCATTTTTTTTATTTTTTAAAGTTAACTTTAAGGAATAAAAAATCTTAAAAATTTAAAATTAGAGGAGAGAGAGGAGAGGGAGGAGAGAGAGGGGGAGAGGAGAGAGAGAGGATAGGGAAGAGAGAGAGAAAGGGAGGAGAGAGAGGATAGGGCAGAGAGAGGGAGGAGAGAGAGAGGATAGGGAAGAGAGAGAGGGAGAGGAGAGTGAGGAGTGGGGGGAGAGAGTAGAGAGGGAGAGGAGAGTGAGGAGTGGGGGGAGAGAGTAGAGAGGGAGAGGAGAGAGAGGGAAGAGAGAGAGAGGGGAGAGAGAGAGGGGAGAGGGGAGAGAGAGAGGTAGAATAGAGGGAGAGAGAGAAATGAGTCAGGGAGGAGAGAAGATAGAGAGGAGAGCGTAGAGAGAGAAGATTATAAAATAATTTTATATATTACAAGTTAAAAAATAAAAAAAATAAAAAAATAAAAATGCTATTGGCGACGTATAGTGTTATACATTGCTAATACATAAACTATTAGCAACGTAGAGAACCATCTGTCGCTATAAAGTTCTACATAAGTGATGTTGCATAGGAGCGTCGCTAATAAATTTTTTAAAAAAAATGAATTTATTCGAGCGATTTAATGCTCGCCCAGTGAAATTTCGTGCGCGGGTGAGATTCCCCTGTGTGGCAACATTTAACTAGCAGGCAAAATTTCCTCGCTTGCCCATTTCTTATAAAGCCCCACCCGGACCCGAATCCCGTTTTTCCCCTCTGTGCCCCGCTGCCTACGCCTGCCTCCGCCACCTCCACCTCCCCTCGCTCCGGACCCCACCCCCTCCAATTCCCCCTCCTCCATCCCGATCCCCCTATTCCACTCTGTGCTGCACCCCCACCTCCACCGCCCCGCTCCTTCAGCCAGCCCGCCGCCTCCACCTCCTCTTGCCCTCGCCCCGCCTTCCCCCAGCCCACCACCCCCTCTAGTTTCCCCTCCTCCTTCCCAGTCCCGCTTTTTTCCTTTGCGCCACACCCCTGCCACCGCCTCCCCGCTGCCTCCACCTTCTAGCCGCCTCTTCCTCACCTTGCCCATGCCTGGCCTTCCCCCCCTCCCTCCTGGTCCCCCTTTTCCCCTATTTACCGCACTCCCTCCCTCTAGACCCGGTTGTGATCTAGTGGCGTCCTCTGCCACCCCCACCCCTCCGGTTCTCCCTCCTTCTTCTCTGGCCCCTCCCTCCCTCTTCTCCCCCCCTCCCACCCTCCCTCCCTCTTCTTCGCCCCCCCTCCCCCTCCCGCTGCTCTCCCCCCTGATTTTGGGGGGAGGAAGGAGGGGGCAAAGCTGTGGAGATGGGGACAGGAGGACGGCAGCGGCGTGTCACGGACGGAGTTTTTGGGTAGCGGTCATGCAGCGCTTGTAGGCTGAAAGCCGACTAAGCAAGCCTGTGAAAGGGACAAATGGTTTGCCTTGCATAGGTGAGTTACGCAATCACTTACAGGTGCAAGCAAAGCAAAAGGGTAAGGGGCAAAAGCGAGTCACATTGTAAGGAAACGAATGAACACAAGCACAAAAGATGAATGCATTCACTATCAACATGTTTACAAGTAATTAGTGCAACAACACTAGCCAACTTGCACAACTACTCACTCCCCCCTATATAGCATAAGTGATTTCTTGCATATTGTTGGAGTGGCAGCCAAAGTGGTTGTTCGGGCATGGTTGCACCCTAAAACATAAAGAACCAAAATACATGAAAATAAAGAAAAGTACATGTAAGGAAAGTAAAAGGGAAGTTGGTGGGGTGTCCGGAATGTAGTCCCCCCCTTCCTACCCCCACTACACCCCTCCTCCCCCCTCTCTTCCCCCTGCTCCCCCCTTCTCTGGACCCCCCTCTCCCTTCCCACCAGGGATTTCTTTTAAAAAAAATTACTCTTTAGCGACGCATCCATATGTGTTGCTAATAATTATTTTTAGAAAAACTTTTCTATAGGTCATTAATAAATTAATTTTATTTTTTTAAATGGTTATTCTATTAGCGATGCATAGAAAAGCGTCGCTAATAGTTATCATTAGCGACGCTTAAAAATAAGGGTCGCTAATACTTACTTACTTATTCGCTAATAGTTATCATTAGCAACGTTTTTGTTCATACATCGCAAATACATAATAGCGACGACACTTTTTTTGACGTTTATAGCGACATTTATTATACATCGGTATCATTAGTGACGTTTAGTGGACTATTAGCGACACATAAATGTATCACTAATAGTCCTTTTTGTTGTAGTGGAAACTTCTATTATGAAATCTACTTTTAGTTGTGGAATAACTTAATGAATTTACTAGTGATCTTCAACTCAAAGCTTCATGTAAACTCTCTTTAGAAAATAATATGCAAAAGGTAACCTTTTTCCAATTTTCTCTAGGTTTTCCTCTATGAAAATTTGTGACTTCTTGTCCTTTGTACAACTCTCCAAATTATTTAGGTTTTTCGCTTCAACAAGGAAAAAAATAATTTTGAAATGACTAAATTAGGGTAATTAGTCCTACTAGTTACAACAATCGATCATTCATTGTTTGCTTTAGATAAGATGCTTCAAGCCATCGATGGATAACCCTTAGCTTCATTTTACAAAGGGTGAAATCAAGTGTTGATAGATCATTCTATCTAGCTTATTTCCAACAATTGATTGTTCTATCTATCAACTTATAATTTTACCATTTTTACCCTAAAACCCCTAAAATTACTTCTAAAACTTCGAGTAATGTTTGTATGAGAATATGATATACATAAGCTTCAAAAACCATCAACATTCTTCAGTCATATGTCTTTATTCATAAGAACACATCTACTTCTATTTTTCAAGTATTTTAATTCCAAATCTAACTCAACTATAATAACATCTCATCAAATTTTAAGACTATATGCGTACCCAAGGTTTCTAGACATAATTTTGACAAAGAAATTAGTCGATAAACCTTATATATGCCTCATATGTTCTTATAGATTCAGCCATGCATAAAATGAAGTCGAGAGGTATCAATCGATCATGTGAAGTATCGTGTGTTAAGAAAATAGTGAATGATTGATCACTGTCTAAAATGATGCATCGCTAACAGCTATAGTTGCCCTAACTAAGCTATTCTGATTTCAATTTCTTTCCTTATTAAAGTAAAAGACCTAAATTAGCTTGTAGAGCTACATAAAGGATAAGAAGTGACGAATTTGGAGAGAGAGAAACCTAAAGAAAATTGGGGAAGAAGGGTTTCTACCCTTGCAAGTTGTTTTCCTTGAATAATTCACATAAAATTTGAGTTATAGATCAATGGTGAATTCATGAAGCTATTCCAAAACTAAGAAGAGATTTTACACATAAATTTCAAATAGGAGTTGTAGACAATCTTCAATGGGAGAATAAAGATTCAAGAGGCTAAAGTCAATACAACAAGAGGAGCTTGCTGAAGGCAAAAAGAAGAGAAAAAGAAAGTAAGGGGGAAGAAAAGTTTTAATTGCTTAAGAGAGAAGACTTAAAGGCTAGCAATGACAAGAAATTGTGGAGATGTAAATAAAGGAGTTTGTGTTAGAAATGATGGTAGTTTGCATCAATATAATAATTATCTTGCTTGTTAATAGTGCATTGATTTGGTTCCTTGTTAGAAATGTCATGGTTTTTTACCCGAGTTTGGGTTTTCCATGTTAAAATTGCTTAATTAAAGATATCTCACTAAGATTACAAGCAATAAATCATAAAATTAAATTCATACAAGTTAAAAGTGTGTGAATTGTGATTTAAAAATATAAACATAACTATCCAAGATAAAAAAAATAATATAGAAATTGCTTATCGCTTTCATCACTTAATTAATTTACTTGAACTTTCTACATGAGATTGATTTCTATAAAAACTGACATATGTTTTTAAAGAAAATAATAGATAAAAAATTAAAAATGATATAAATAAGAAAAAATAATAAAAAACATCCTAAAATAAGAAAGAAAAATATCTTTCTACACCTAAAACCTAAATTGAACATTGTCCACAAAGTTAAAATAAATATATACTACAATGCCAATAATAAGTAAGAGAGGGATAGAAAGATATCACCCGAGAACAACATTGAAAATCTAATCAACTAAGCTAAAAGACATGAATAAATGGATTGAGGAAAAATAGATAAGTAAAAGTGATGAGCATCCCCTAAACCTAAAGTACTATATTGTACTAAAGAAACAAAAACAATAATTAGATAAGAAACAAAAGAAAAAAAATGTAATTAAAACCTTAATGTAGCAAAATGGGAATGGAAACAAAACGAAGCAAAAAAATATATATCAAAACATGGGTTACCTCCCAAGAAGTGTTAAGTTTGTAATCTTCAGCCAGACAATGACAACACTCAAATATGTCAGGGTGTGTGGCAAAGATTTCCATGGTCTCTTCTCTTAAGTCTTGTAGAGGATGACTCATGAAAACTAGATGACACAACTTGATTATGGGTTGCCACTACAAAAGATGTATCTCTATCAAAAGCATCAAACCTAAAATTGTCTACCATAAAACCATCAACATCACAAGTTGCATGTAAATGCTTATATGTATCAAAAACATTTATTGACCTTCATCATCCTGATTATGTGTATAAGTTGAAGAAAGTTTTGTATGGATTGGAACAAGCTCCAAGAGAATGTCATGATATACCCACACAATATCTAATAAAGCAAGGTTACACAAGAGGAGGTCTTGACAAGATATTGTTTGTCAAGAAATATGAAAAACATGTTGTGAAGACACAAATCTATGTGGATGACATCATTTTTGGATCTACAAATGATAAACTTGGTAAAGTTTTTCTAAAGAGTTGGTGAAGAAGATTAGACTTCATGATGCAAAATATGTCAAAACACGTGTATCTCCTTTTGTAAAGCTATGTAAGGATGCTTTAGATAAAATTGTTCAACAAACTTTACATAAAAGCATGATTGGTAGTGTTTTATACTTAACTACTAGTCAGCCAGACATTTGCTTAAGTATAGGAGTACGTGCTAGTTATCAAGTTGATCCTAAAGAATCCAAATTTATTGTTGTTAAGAAAATAACAAAATATGTGAGTAGATCGACATGATATGGTTTATGATTTCCATTTGACACTTCTTCTAAACTAGTAGATATTAACATACTGATTGGGCAGGGAATGTAGATGATAGATAGAGTACCTTAGGTGGATGTTTTCCTGTAGAAAATTACTTAGTTTCTTGATATAGTAAAAAGAAATAGTGTGTTTCTTTATCAATTGCAAAAGCAATTCATGTGGATAAAAAAGATATTATTTGATTATAGAATGTATTAGGGCAAAATGACTTTATATTGTGGCAATCTAAAATCAATTAAATTTCTCAAAATCCAATTCAACATTCTCATACAAAATATATTGATATTAGACATTATTTTATTCCAAATTTTGTTGGGGATCATATTGTTAACTTAGAACATATTTTAATAGAGTTTTAATTGGTTGATATTATTACAATACCTTTAGATTTCAATAATTTCATTAACCTTAGAAAAGTCATTGGACATAAAAATGACAAAATTGGTTTCTTTTAAACTTTTTTTTGTTCATTTATTTGTTTAATGTTTGGTTGATTTAGTTTGTTTATTTTTTGGTTCATTGTTTTCAGAAAAAGTTCAGAAAAACAAATATTGAGAAGAATAAAAATGAGTGTGTGTTTTTAAGCATATAGCTAGCATATCATATGGAAAACAATTAAGTTGTGGAAGTATTGCAGAGTAGTAGGCCACACGTAATTATGATGAATTTGATCTTAAGTCAACAAGACTAGTTTAATATCAATTTAGTAGAGTTTTAACATTCATAATAAACTTTATGCATTATTGATTTATTGAATGACTTGGTTCTCACTATGACAATTCAAGATCATCTATCAGGTTTTCTTCTTGACTCTAATGTTGAGAGGTAGTATAAGGTAGTTGAATGGTTTGGAATCATTTAAGGTCAAGACTTAATATGTTTATGTTTTTCTTTTGAACACTTGATGTAAACACTATCATAAATAGTTCTCATAAAGATAATAAAGAGGGTTGTCTACATGAGACATCTTGTGTAAGTGTGAAAACTACCATTTCCTTGACACTAGAAAAGGCTTAAAAAGAAAAAAAATAGTGTAAGATCAAGAGAACTAAGAAAAACCCATTGAATGCCTCATAATGAAAAGAATGAAAAAGACAAAAATATTAAAAAAATAAAGGGCTTAGAGAATAACAATAACAGAAATAGAATTTTTCTATCGTTGCTAGTATCTCTTACTTATTTAATATAAATCAATGATCAGATGAAATCTGAGCAGGGGTTAAGTTTCTCGATGGACTCATTTGCCAAAGTAGTGGAGAAGGAAGTTTGTTTTAAACTATATCATCCATCAATATCCTCATGATTACCTTAAATGATTATGTTATAGTCCTTGACTTTAAGTAAAACACTTTTACTTCTTCTCTTATTATGAGGCTTGGAACTTAAAATTCTCATTATGTGGTTGAATGACTGATGGGATTATGTTATGCTAATATAAGATACATATGGTGTGTTATTATGAAAAGTTGATAGTATGTTCACAATTGATACTACTATATGGTTACTAATGCACTTTGTTTTCAATCAAATTTTAATTTGATTTTCCTAAAAGTTGATTCTATATGTGGTTTTAAATTGATTTATATCTCAATTTTTTCTTTTTTATTTACCTCAATTTCTTTTCTTTATTTGCTACAAAAATGTGGAGAAATTTGGGAAAGAGAAAACCTTAAACCTTGGGGCTAGAAAACTAACAGAGAGCTTAACAAAGAAGATCAAGGTTGAATTGATTAAAAGAGAAAATTTATTGATTTGGTAATGACATGATGAATCTTTATTCTTACATTAATATTTTAATTATGTATTTACTTGTTTCTTAGAATAATATTATGTATGTATATTATAGTTTGTGATTTGCAGGTTGATTCCAAGTTGAAGACCACACCACGATAGGATTAGAGAGGCATATATTAAGGGGGAGAGTCATTGTGTGATAATTTGTCAAAATCAAATAATGCACTATAGAGTTGTAATTTTAATTTTTAAGATGATGAGTTGTAGTATTTCGTCATAATATAGCCAAAGGGGGAGATTGTAAGAACATAAGGTTCCTTACGTCTTGAATTAACATATTTTCTTGATCCAAATAATGTTTATGTTTTTCTTTTGAGCCAATTTGAAGTCGGAAGATGGATTTATGAAGGTGGAATGAAAGGAATACTCAAATCCACGTTTTTGTAAGGTAAACACGCGATCACACATCACATTCACACACTTTAGGGTAAAAGAGACCTTAGATGAAAAAATTGTGAAGATTGGATATTTGAATATGAAAATATAAAAAATTAGGTTAGAACAATTGATCGCTAGAATGGAATGATCGATTGCTGATGAACTATAGCACAATCTTGAAAAACTAAAAGAGCGATCGATCATAGAATAGAACAATCAATCAATGGAAGAGCCATGAGAGAAAGAAATAGGGATCAATCGATCACGCTATGGAAACAATTGATCGATTTAGTAGTAGGTTGCTTAAATGAATCTTTTCTAGTTTGGTTTAGATTCTAGTGTAAGAACATGAATCATATGTTAGTTTTATTGGCTAATTTCTTAGTCAAAAGTATCTTAGAAACCTTGGGTATGTACTTAGGCTTAAAATTTAATTAAATGTGATTGTGTCGAGTGAGATTTAGAATTGACCGACTTGAAAAATAGGAGTAGATGTGTGCTTATGGATCAAGATAGAAGACCAAAGAATGTTGAAGGCTTTTTAAGAATATTCAGATCACATCTGCATACAAAAAATCACTTGGAGAAGTTTCAAAAGTGATTTCAAGGGTTTTAGTCTAAAATGGAAAAAGTATAATTTATATAGTTAAGAGTTATTGATTGATTATTTCATATATCAATCAATCACTTGAAGTATCGTGTGTTCAATAAATAGTTAATGATTGATCGCTAATAGTTCTAGTTGCCCTAAATAAGTCATTTCAAATTCAATTTTTTTCCTTGATGAAGCCAAAGACCTAAATCAGTTTGGAGAGATATATAAGGGATAAAAGCAACTAATTTTGAGAGTGGAAAACATAGAGAAAATTCGAGAAGAATCAACTTAAAGCTTAAATTAAAGATTAATGGTGAATTTGAGAAGCTATTCTACAAGTAAGAAGAGATTTCACACAAAAGTTTTAAAGAGGAGTTATAAAAAATCTTCAATGGGAGATTAAAAATTCCAAGGGGCCAAAGTCAATACAACAAGAGGAGCTTGTTGAAGGTGATCAATGACAAGAATTTGTGGAGATCTAAATAAAGGAGTTTGTGCTAGAGTCAAAACAAAGGCTGATACTTTTCTTGTGTCAATGTAATTTTCTTGCATGGTAGTAATGCATTGATTTGGTTCCTTGTTGGAACTATAGTGATTTTTTTACCCGAGTTTGGGTTTTCCATGTTAAAATTATTGTGTCTACATGTGTGGATGGAATACTTTAAGTTTGATAGATTGATACATTGTGAGTGCACTTTAGGAGTGGTTTAACTTATTTCTGCTTTATAAAAAAATTATGTGCAAGGAGGCCGTATCTCATAGTCTTTATCTTCGTTAGATAATTGGACTAGTAGCAATGTGGTGATCCATTAGTTGAGAAGGCGGATACTAAACTCACAAGTTTAATTGTTAAAAATTTTATTTTGGTCCATCATATCATATTCATTTGGCATGTTTGTGCTTTAATATCATGTTTAATCTTCTATAGTGTGATTTCTTGTGCTAGGGTTTGATATTTCAATTATGCTTAGTTTACTAGTTATTCTATTAGAACTACTTATTTAAACGTTCTAATTTGTGTGCCCTAGATTGTTAGTTGCTTCTCTTATAAATTTCCTTTTTAAAGAGTGTTGCTTGGGTTATTTTTGTTGAATAAAAATCAATGGTTGGTTAAAATAACTCAACAAATGAACATGGGACTTAGGTAATCCAATGAATAAACCTCCATTGTTTGATGGCTTGAATTTCTCATATTGAAAAAATAGGATAAGAGCATTTGTACAAGCACTTGATGAGAATGCTTGGAAAGTGGTTATTAAAGGCTGAAATCCTCTAATGACGAAACACAAGGATGAGAATTTAATTCTAAAAGATGAATGTGAATGGGATGAGAATGAGACCAAACTTGCAAATCAAAATAGTAAAGCCTTTAGTGCACTATTCAATGTCATAGAAAACTAATTGTAAATCTACCAAATTTGTATTCGAAAAATTGGTAACATATAATGAGAGAACTGAGGTTATGAAAGTGTCTAGGCTATAGATGTAAAAACATGTTTCATATATCACATTTAATGGCTGATTTATTTGTCAAAATTATGTTAAGAAACCATGTGTACGTATTCAGTCATAAAATCGAATTAGAAGTTGTTGTGGTTGAGTCAGATTTAGAATTGATAGACTTAAAAAATAAGATCAGACCTATTCTTATTGATCAAGACAGACGACTGAAGAATATTAAAGGTATTTGGAGCTTTTTTAGATCACATTTTCATATAAAATCACTTATAGATGTTTCAGAAGTGATTTTCAGGGTTTTAGAAGCTCTTTGACTACGAAGGGTAAAATAGTAAATCATTAAGCAGAATGATTGATTGCTACAAAACAAGATGATCTAAATGATCAATTGCCCTTGGATTCAGCCCTGTACAAAATGAAGCTGAGAGTTATTGATTGATCAATCACTTAAAGTATTTTGCACCAAATAAATAGTGAACGATCAATTGTTGTTTGGTACAATTGCTCACTTAAAGGACAAGCTACCCTAATTAATCCATTCTAAAATCAATTTCTTTAATTATTAAAGTATAATTCCAAAACTGACTTAAGAAGCTATATAAGGGTTAAAAAATTGCAAAATTTGATAGAGAAAAACGTAGTGGAGATTTGAAAAAAAAAGGGTTTATACCTTTGCATATTATTTTCCAAAGGATAATTCACATGAAGCTTTGAGTTGAAGAATCATGGTGAATTAAAGAAGACATTCAACAACCAAAGGAGTTTATACACAGAGATTTTAGAGGTGTGTTGCAAAAATTCTTCAATGGGAGATTGAAAATTCCACAAGGCCAAAGACAATACAATAGAAGGTGCTTATTAAAGACTAGAAGATTACAGAAACAAGGCAACGAAGAAGAAGTTTCAAGTGCTTGAGATAGAATACTTGAAGGCTAACAACAATGATCTAAATAAGAGGAGCTTATGTTAGAGTTTAAACAAGGTTAGTGGTTTGCTTCTGTCAATGTAAAGTCTTCACTTCTAGTTCATTTAATTGGTTCTTTTAGATTTGTTGTGGTTTTCTACCCATATTAGGGTTTTTCTCGTTAAATTGTTGTGTTCATGTGTGGATTAATGGTGGTGATTGAATGATGATGATTGACATATTGTGAGTGAGTTTTGAGATAATATTATTTTGATTATGTTACTGTTGTTACATCCAAACTAAGACTATGAAGTAGTCTAGTTCAGATTTCTTTTTTTATTTGTCAACTATAGTAAACAAGGTCGATCCACTGGGAAAGCCTTGTGTGACAAAGAAAACTATTACGAAGAGAATATAATAGAGAAAGAAGGTAAAATAGAGAATAAGAGGCAATCAAAGAGAAAGTGCTAAGGCATCGGAAATCCACTTATAATAAATCTCTAATGTATATTTCATTCAAATGATAACTCAATTAAGATCAAATGAAAATTCATCTCAATTAGAAAATTTATCTTTTAAAGAACTTTGAAATAGAACACTAGTAATTGATTATTTACTACGTGAAAGTATTAAGTACATAATCACAGGGAATTATAAGCATTCAACGTACTTTTCATCAACGCCGAATCAAATAATTATATAGATTATAAACTCCTTAAATATAAAACATCAAATTAAAATGATAAAGAACTTACTTGAATTAATGTATTCATTAAACATCAAGTACAAGTTTCATTCATAGCCTTAACTTGAGAGCTTAGAAAGCCATTACAATAAAACTAAAAATAAAATAAGAGAAGAAAATAGCGGAAGAGAGCTCCAAAGAGGGGGGATGATGCCTCTATCACGTCCACCCCTTCATTTATACGGATAGAAGAGGTTGCTTCAAAGAGGAAAGTAAAATCATATCTCTAGATTGCATCCTAATTGATTGCCTGATTGGTTGCACCTTTGGGAATGATTAGATTTTAAATCAATCAAATAAATTAATGATTTATTTAGCAAATAAGTATCTTTAAATCTTCCTTTAAAAATCTAATCAACCTCATTGTCTTTCTTTATGTGTATCAATCACAATCAATGAAAATATTCTTCATGTGCTGGCCTCAGGTTAGTTAATTAGTTGTCCGATTTCATGCCAAATTCGACATACAAATCTTCGTAATTTGGAATTTCTTCCTCAAATAACAAATGTAGCCAAGGAAGTCTTCTTTCCAATTTTACCAAAATCCTATCAATCTAAATTATATATAGAAATATATGGTCAAAATACTATAGCTGTGTCAATCTGTCCAATTCAGCCTCTTTCCTAATTTAGTTCTCTTGATACAAATCTCAAATCCAACAAGTCCACAAGGTTGTGATCGACCATTCTATGCATGTTTAGACTATTAAGAGCTCATTCTTGACTTTTAAATAGCTTTGAGTAGTTGGGCTTCACTTCCTCTTCAAGTTGGATCCTGTTGATGCCTATTCAGACATGTAAACTCAATTAAGGTCTAACTAACCTATTCAAAACATAAATAACCCAAATAAGCAATGACTTAACACAAAATAGGATTGCAAGTTGAAATTTGAAAGTATTTTATTGAACATTATTTTAGTGCATCAGTTACGTATAAAAATTTTGTGCAAAGTGGCTAGAACTCATAGTCTTTATCCTTGTTGATAATTGGACAATGAACTATCTAATGATTTGTTAGGTTATTAGATGAATATTAAACTCGTAAGTGGTAACTGACGTTTAATTATTAAAAATTTGATTTTGCAAGATGATATCAATCTGATTTGACATGTTAGTGCGTAATTATCTTGCTTATTTTTCCTAAAAGTTGTATTTTGTTGAATTAATTTATTTGTACTTATTTGGTTCATCATGTCTAGTTCTTATTCTTATATTGGTAATGAGGATATAGATTTTAAAGTCTATTTAGATAAGCCATTGAATCGAGGAAAAATAGTAAGAAGTTAGAGAAAAATGTCAAAATTAATGTGGAGACAATAGAATCTATTTCTATTAAAAATTTTCATATGGGTGAAGATAAAGAAGAACTAGAGAAAGAAGTTCAAACTTTGAAGAGTGAACTTGAGAAAGAGTAGATAAAAACTAGACCTTTAGAGGTTGAACTTGTGTCTACTAAAAAAGAAGTTAATGCCTTCAAATATGAGAAAAGTAATATTCTAAACAAGATAAATTTCCTAGATAATGAAGTTCATGAAAGAGTAGAGACAAATAAGGATTGTTTGAGGAAGATTGAAGATATGGGGAGTGAATTGAAGTCTTCTAAAGAAAAATTAAAATCTTTCTCCTTAGGTAAAGAAAAGTTGAACAAAATTTCGTACATGAGACAAGATAGTACTGACAAATGAGGACTAGGGGTTAGATAGCCAAATTCTACTAATTCCAAGGGTGCCACTATGTTTGCCAAAGCTAAATAACTCATGCACACTAGGAAGGTGGTTCCACAAGTTGACAATGTGTCAAAACCTCATAATTCTTTTAAGAATCAAAGTCAAAAGTCCAATCAGTAGAAGGGGCATCAAAAGAGTGATAATCATAACTCTTTAATTAGACAAATTGAGGCCATGAAACATAACATACATTGCCTTAGTCAATATGTCATTAATAAATCAGAACTAAAGAGAGTTATGGTGCTTCATACTTGAATAATTTATCTAAGAAGAGGAAATAAATCAATTCAAATCATAAGAAACCTCAAGATAAAAGTACATGGATTAGAAAGCACACACCAAACTCCATGCCAAATAAGGTTCCTCAATAAAATAGGAAGAAAACTCTTCAAATTTTGATTATAAAAGATGTTTTAGAGAACTATATATCCTAAGTTGGTGAAACAAGTATGTCTCCTTAGTACTGCCTTAGGATTGGCTGGCTAGGCAAAAAGCTAAGGAGTCTTACATCTTTAAGAAAGAGATTTTAATTTTTGGTCCATGGTTTATTTCTTTCTATTATTTGGATATTCATGTTTTTTTAGTTTTATTGTATTTTACTTTGTTTTTACATGGTTTCAAATCATAGGGTTTGAATGAAGAAAAAGACAAAGAAAATGGAATATGATAAAAAACACAAACAATTAGTGTAGCTTTTACTGGGTTTCACAGTTGGCTTTGTTTTTATTTTTGATAAAGGTAATCTCTGGAGATATATTGAGATTAATTTATTTTTTAGTTGAAAACAAACATGATTAATGGTCAAACATATCTTCACTAAGAGAATGATACACCAAAGTGAGTGAAGATTAATTTGATCTTCTTTTACTTGATGTTGCAATTCCCTAATTTTAAAAGCTTGCACACATCATGTTGAGACTCAAGTCAATTTTGAGTATGAATATTAAGAGAAAATTCTTCAACATAAGTTGACTTAAGAGTTTAGATTTTAGTAGAGTATAGGTGAGCAAATTAGAGGATCTTTGGCTAAATTTCTATTTAGATTTCAAAAAGAAAAAAATTCTATGTAATGTTCTTCAATGTTTATCAATCTTATGTATTTTAATAATTCTTTAGATAATGGAATTGTCCTCATAAAGATGATGAAGAATAAATTCTTTAAAGGGAGTTAAAAGAATAAATTTATTCTTTATTAGAGTGAATAAATTTGTTTTAGTTTGGTTAAGAGTGATCTTGTGAGATTCAAGATTAAAAGAGACAAGAGTTGACTACATTATTAGTTTTTCTTCAAAATAAATAAAAAAGAATTAATGTGTCAAAAATAAGAGAATAAAGTTGACAATCATATTCCAATGGGCTTAACTATCTAAAACAAGGAATTAATGAAAATAATATATGGATGCACTTAGATTAAAAAGAATTGATTAAAATATCATAAAAAAGAGCCCAACTTTCTTAATTTTAAGAATTTGATTTTAAAATTGTTTTGAGTGTCATCAAAATTTTATTTTGATGGGAAATGCCTTAAAATATTTTTAGGAATTTATTTGAATTTTTTCTTATTTTATGAAATTGAATAAATTTTACTATCTTAATAGAAACAAAAAATAATTTTATTTTAAGAACAATCGTTTGATCAACTATAGTGATCTATCGTTGGTCGGGTTTTTAACACCGAAGCTCGGTTTTAAATTTGTCTATGGCTCATTTTGTTTTCATTTAACTTTAAACTCTTCCAAAGAATATACTATTGAAATACACTTGAGTCCTTGTCATGGAGGTACAAAAAATAGAATTTTATATCCCTCAAAAGTATGTACTCTCGCGCCCATACACTTGAATGGGACACCGCTAGATAACAACTGTCTGGAAGAGTCTTGTTGGGCCTTAAGCCCAAGCCCAACATAGGAGAGGGATGCCCTAAGTATAAAGGGGGCTTCTGAGCCTCCTATCCCCTCTTCCTCCCTCATGTCCCTCTCTCTCTCTCACTCAGCCGCCCCTCTCCCTTGGTGTGATGAGAGAGGTCAGCCCCTCTGTCCCTTGTGCCTTGCTCCCCCTCTCACCCTAGCTTTTGGCCACGGCTCCCCTTGGTGAGGGTTGAGCCAATTGACATCTCTCCTCTCTCTCTCTCTTGCTCTTATGTGTGGTGATCAAGAGAGGATCTCTCTCCCTCATTTGGTGCACCTTGGGCAGCATGTAAGGAGGTCTTTGACCACACTAACAGGAAGTTCAAAGGGCAATCTCTTCCACTCCATGCTATAAGGTTGAGCGGTGATCTCATTCATATTATCTTCGAAGACGTAAAAATATCTCCCTTGCTTTTAGATTGACTGTAGATTATATTGAACTTAGATTATATAAAAGGGTTGTGCTTGCTTATGTGTGATTGGCCAAGTCCTTGGGGCTCAGTCTATAAAGGTCAATAGGTATTAATCTTTTATTTTATAATTAATTAATTGTGATTAATCTAGCATCGATCTATTCTTATTCTTGTGCTCTTGTATTGTTTACATGTTTATTGCATTTAAGGGATATAAAATTCTAATTTTTGCACCTCCATGACTTGAGTCTCAACATGATATGTACAAGTTTTTAAAATTAGAGAATTGCAACATCAAGCAAAAGAAAATTAAATTGATATTCGCTCTCCTTTGTGTATCATTCTCTTAGTTAAAGTATGTTTGACCACTAATCATGTTGCTTTTCAGCTTAAAAGAAAATTAATCTCAAAATATCACACTAAACTTTCTCAAAAACAAAAATAAAGCCCATTGCAAAGCCAAGCAAAAACTACACTTAATTTTGTGTGTTTTTTATCATATTCTATTTTTTTATTTTTTTTAGAATTCAAAATAGATGAATTAAAACTATGCAAAAACAGAGTAAAATGCAATAAACCAAAAAACAACATGAATATCTAAATGATATAAGGAATAAACCTTGTACACAAATCAAAATATAAGATTCCTTAGATTTGCCTAGCCAAACAATCCTAAGGTAATATAAGGTAAACTTCCTTGTTTTTCCTATTTGATTCTTTAAGGCTTAAAGATTAACTTTCTTCACCTACACACTCTTCATCTTCTTTTCATATACTTGGTAGGGCAACTTAGGGGTAGTGGACTTATGGTGCTTCTTTTCAATTTTCTTTGACTGAAGTTTGACAAGATAATTCGTAAAACATTCTCTTCTAATATAGATCTCACTATGACAAATATCACATACACACGCAATACTAGAGCCTAACCTTCCTCCTTTCACTCTAAGCCTAGGTGGGTTAGGCACTATCTTAGGGTATTTAACACTTTCTTTTGACTTCACAAAAATAGTATGTTTTGCTAAGGGGTACACAAGTAATTTGTGAAACCTAAGCCAATTTTGTTGGTTTGACTAATGCTAAACTTACTATCAAACTTCTTTTTCTCACTCTTGAAATAATTTAATTTCTCTTTAGAGAACATGAGTTCTTTATTGAGAGCACTATACTTCTCTTTCTCACTATCTAAGTATTTTTTAAGGTCATTATCTTCTCTTTAAAGTTTGTTATTCAACTCTACTAACTTAGTTGCTTCCTGAGAAGACAAAACTAGTTCATTTTCTTTCTTCTTTAACTCTCTCTCAAGGCTTTTTGTTTTCTTAGTCAAAACTAATAATTGTTAGAGGAATCCCTTAAACTTATCAGAATCAACCTCAAACTCTGAGTTCTCTTGAAGAGAAGTGTACTCATCAAAATCCTTTTCCGAACTATCTTCCTTCACAATTGCACAAAAGGCAGTATAGTTGAATTGTTCTTCTTCTTCAGAAGAGTTCTCATCAAAGTAAGTTGCATAAAGCACATTTCTCTTTTTCTTATAATCAAATCCCTTTCACTTCTCAGGCTTATCATGAGAAAAATTGTCAAAATTCAAGTTACCAGATTCAAAGCATTTCATATTCTTCTTATCTTGTTTAGTTTACATCACATCTCCCTTCTCTGCTTGTTTCATCCCAGAATTTCACCCCTTATTACCAAATCTAAAGTTCTATGTTTTTCATGAATTTTTTGAAGTTCTTAGCCAATAAAAATATTAGTTAGTCATTATTTTTAAATTATTCAAAATCATCTAAGGTGTTTGATAATTTTTAGCTTAAAGTTCTTCTACATGTTTTTAGGGCATTTTGTTTGCCTTTGGACTTTTCATTCAACTCGTTTTTGTTCTCATAGGACTCTTCTACCATCTCAAAAGTTCAAAGGTTCCCAACCAACTCCTCTTTGTATAAGGTATCAATTTTCATAAATTTATTATTGACAACCACCTTAATCTTAAATTTTGATTACAAAGGCCGCAACAGCTTTCTCACAACAAGGTATTAGGGCATAGGCTCTCCAAGTTAATTACAAGTGTAACGCCCGAGATTTTTCACACATTTTCCTTAAAAATTCACGGAAAATTTTTCAATATAACATCTGTAAATCGGAGGAAAAATGACGAAATCAAAACCTGATAAAACAATTTATAATTCAAAACACTAACATCCATTTTTCATCTAAATATTTTCATCATACGATCAAACATCGTACGGCCAAAGCAAATATCATCAGCCGCTACTCGAAAACACACGTACGAATAAATTGCTATGATCATAAACTTTAAATACAAATCACTCTCAGGCATCCCTGAGTGCAAGTCCCATAACAGTTCACAGACTAATCCAAATGAAAGTCAAGAATAAACATCTAACTTCTCATCTCACTCAATACAAGAGATCGTGGCACAAACAAAACTCGCAATGAGTGAAGCATATACCTGAGTCAACGGGAATTAATCCACCGCTGAAACGAGCGTCCATCTCCAGGAGCTCTCCGCACAACCTGCAAAACCTCCTGTACAACAGGGCTAAAAAGTAGGGTAATGAGTATTTTCATACTCAGTAGGAAAATACCCAGTAGGGGAAATCCAAACAGTGAACTCAATAAGTTCATAAATACATGCGTTCAAGCAACGCAAAGATGAACAACATGCATATCATAATCATGCTCATGCATACGATCATACCAAATGCACCATCGTGCCAAAATCATACTATCAAATCAAACTTACTCGTACCATCGTACGCTTACTCATACAACATACACATACCTGTACGACCTTACTCGTACAATCATATGCTCACCCATATAGCTTACACGAAATCATACTTACTGTCTTACTTAGAAACATATTCTCACAATCGTACCCATACTCTTACAGTCGTGCTCATACTCATACGCTTACAGTCCTGCTCATACACACTCTTACAGTCCTGCTCATACACACTCTTACAGTCCTGCTCATACACATATAGTCGTACTCACACTCATACAATCGTACTCATACACATAATCGTACACATATCAACGACCACTGAAGCTCATTACAACTAATAGGCTCCAGCGTCGAAAAGGAAAAGAATGCCAATGGGGCAACACCTTAACCTCTGGGGAGTGACTAGACGCCATGGACTTTTCCGAAGGTAAGGCACACCAATGCTCATGGGGCACTGGATCAAACAGGTAAGAGTAGATCAATGATACTACTTACCTGAGCGCGCAAACATAAACACCCACACATAAGGGGTCTTACAGTTGCCCACCATAATGGGTCTTATAGTGCCATAGAATCGCCCACCATAATGGGTCTTACAGTGCCAGAGAATTGCCCACCATAATGGGTCTTATAGTGCCAATGTCACTCTTGGGCAGAAAACATACAGTGCCACTTGGGCAGAAACATACAGTGCCACTCTTGGGCAGAATCATACAACGCTCTCAACAGAGCATCAAACATCTGGGCTTACACAGCACACAGACCAAATCGAAAACATACTTCGCTGTCAATAGAGCATCAAACGTCTGGGCTTCATACAACACACAGACAAAGTCAGAAACGTACATCGCTCTCAACAGAGCATCAAACGTCTGGGCTGATACAGCATGCAGACCAAATCAGAAACAACATCGCTCTCAGCAGAGCATCAGACGTTCAGTGCTCTATACAGCACACAAACAACATCCAGCAGGATAAACACCATGGCAAGACATGAAAAAAGCTCGGCTGACTCAGTAGCGGCCAGCTCAAACACGGAACTTAATCCGTCGAACCCTCAGGTCTCAAACTCACAACGCTATCATTAGTTGTGTTTATAATTCAAGTTTGAATTAAGTATATTATGCGGTACAATTATGCCACACAAACTCACAGTCCTCGACTGATCAAATTGAAGTTGAGCCTGATCGAAACCCTAGTTCGTCAAGGTAGCATATTTCACTTACCCGTCCACATCATGGACAAAACTCATCGTACACCAAACCCTTACAGTCTCACATACTTCGCCATCCATCTTATGGCCAAATCATCTTACACTGGCATCCTCAAATAACGCTCCTCAGAGCCAACCGAGTTGTTATACTTATTTTTCACTTCATAATATGTACATTATGCTTGTACAATTATGAACACTCTTACTGTTTGGCAATCGCCCAACATACAATCCAACCCAAACTGATCCATTCTAATCCTTGCCCGTCATACTCTTATCCTCTGTCCTCTGTCATACACTTACACAACTGTATCCAAATTCAGACAAAGCCTCTGCCACCTATTACTGTCCATCGCCCATACCTCTACCCACATACACTTACACATAACCATATCATAGTCAAATAGTCATCATACATACGTATGTCTCACACATACGTATAACATACACATACGGTCATACATACGTAACTTACAAACATGCACGCTAGCCATCACTAGCACATGCATACATCAAACATACTTCAAACATGCACGCTAGCCATCACTAGCACATGCATACATCAACATACTTCAAACATGCACGCTAGCTATCACTAGCACATGCATAACACATACGTAGCATACTGACATATTTGCTAGTCATTGCTAGCGCATACCTAATCCACATCCATAAAACGTGCATACATCTCATGCATATCAATTATACCATACAATCATGATTACACGTACATCATGCAATCAGATCGTTACTTAACATCTGGAATCATATAATCCTAGCATGCTGCTACTCATTCAAGGCATGCATCATGAAATTACGAGTTCAAAGTTCCCCTACCTCGTAATCATGACGTTCGATGGCGAGCACACGATGGTGGTGGCGTCGGCGGTGGAGTTGGCGGTCAAAACCATTGCATGGATGAGAGAGCTGCTGTCCCAAGGGTTTTAGGAAGCACCGAAACTAGTCACGGCCAAACAGGGTGTCAAAAATCAATGCGGTAAAATCCGTGATCCACGGCGGCACACTAGGGCGGCCGGGAGAAAAGTCAAGCCAACAAGAATGGCGGTGCGACCAAATGTCGAGGGTGTACACTCTAAAGATCGGCCGGTGGCTAAAACGTGCTCAGCCGGCCACAAAGACGTCGAAATCGGCCGTGGACAGCACCCAACAGCGACGATTTAGTGTCAACAAAGGCCCACATAAGGGCGGAGAGCGTGGGGCAACGCTCGAGGACAAAGGAGAGGTGGTGCAGGATGGCTCTGTGTCAACTCCAATCGGTGGCAAAGCCAACCGATGGTCAGGCGGTGCAAATGCGGCGCCTAAACCCAGAAGTACACGCGTGGCCACATGCACACGCGGTCACAAAGGGAGGGGGAGAGGGCTGAAAAGAGGCAACCCAAGGCCCACAAAAGCCAACAGGGCTAAGGCTCTAGCTGTGGCCAATCTAAGCGGCAACATCGCCAATCGCCACCCACAACCAATACCCATGGTGCGGGCGGCTGTGCATCTTGCATGGTAGAGAGCAAGGGGAGGGTTCAGGGTCGAGCAAAGGCCACGAGGCCGTCACTGGCCAAGGCCTGTGCAGGTGAACTCATCCACCTTTGGTCACGGTAAGTCATACAAATTCTTGCCCGAGGCTGTTCGGTATCGACGGCGTAAAATGGGCAAGAAGGGTCAACGACACACATGCCGGTAAGGCGGAACTAGCTGCGGCTATGGGTCACAAGGAACGGCGCAGGTCAGAGGCAATAACACCGGGTTAGGTGGGGCCAAGCTAGGGTGACCCACTGGTGTCACCGGCTGGGGCGGAGCCGGACAAAAATCCGCTAAATCAAATCTGGTGTCCGATTGATAGCGTCAGTCACACGGTCTAAAACAGACGTAGACCAAAAATGGGGGACGCCCGGACTGAGCAAAGGAGAGATGGAGGCTGAACCGGTCCAGGTGGGTGGGGCCGTCCCTGGGCCATCCCCAGGCGGAGGCGGAGCCCACAGCAGCCGGGCTGCCCTCACAAGCCAACGGTAACGGCAACAACCCACTGGAAAATCGTACAATAAAACGTACTGGCCGAAGTAAAGAGGTAGGGCGGTGGCAGAACCGCATTGGGTAGGGTGTCCTTCTGACTTCGCCGGACCAAGGCGAGGCTGGAGAGAGGTCGAATCGGCCATGAATCACCACCGGCAACCACTATTTACCCAAAACAGTGCGTCAGCGGAACAGGGCAGAGAGGGGAATGAGGACGGGATGGCAGAACGGAGGCCCACCGGGCCGGGAGGGATGGCCTCCCACCATCGCCGGCCCAGGGCAGAGCCGTGCCCGGCCGGTGGTGGCAGCGAAATGGCATGATACAGAGGGGGCGGAAAACAGATGCAGATGGGGAAAATGGAGCGGGACGGCGGAGCAGAGGCCGTCTGGGGCCGGGAGGAGTGTCCTCCAGCCGTCGCCGGCCCATGGTGGAGCCGTGGGCGGCCGGCCGGCCCACGGCGGCGGTGGAATCAAAAGAGACAGTGGGGAGAGATGGCAAACCGGGAGGAGGCGCGGCCGGGGCAATGGCCCCTCGGCATCGCACCGCCAGGGCGGAGCCTGTGCCGGCGTCTTGCGGCCTACCGGCGGCCGACGGTCGGTGGGGACAGAAAATAGACTGGGGGGGAGTCGCACTATTCCTCCTCCAGGAGGTTCTAGATCGGGCGATCTCGATCCATTTTTTTTCCTTTTTATTTAATTTTTTTTCTTTCCCAAACGTATCCCCAATGCGCGTTAACTCACTGGTTACGCGTCGAACCTCCAAAATTCGCGCTGTAAGAGCGCAGCGAGGCCCGTGGCCTGCGACTAAGCCCCACACCCGACTCTACGGGTATAAATATAGGAAAAATATACAAATACACATACGCTGAAACGTCACATTTTCCTGCCTAAAATGACCAGAAAAATAACAAGAAAATCCCAAAAAATCGTAGAAAAATCAGGGACCTTACAACAAGTATTGACTATGTCTAAATTTTAACATAATATTCAAAAATTGTCTATTCTTCACTCATTATAATGTTCTCGAACTCTAGAGTTAATATTTAAAGGTAGACACCTCAAAGGCCTTAGTTCCCTCATTATATTTTACTAACTTGTTCTAAACAACTTTGGTAGACTCACAATTAGTGATCAACCTATATTGTGATTTTTCTACGGCATTGAATAATGCACTAAGGGCTTTAGTGTTTTGGTTCGCAAGTCTAATTTCATTCTCTTCTAATTCAATTTCATCATTTAGAATAAAATTTTAATACTTATCTTTGGTCATTGAAGGACTTCAGCCCTTAACTACCACTTTCTAGGCATTTACATCAAGCACTTGCATAAATGCTCTCATCTTGTGTTTTTCAATATGAGAAATTTTGGAAATCAAACAAGGGTGGTCTATTCATTGGATTTTCTAAGTCCCAATGTTCATTTATTGAGTTTAATAACAAATACAAAAACAACCCAAGAACCACAAATTAATACAATAAAAGCAGCCCAAGCTCCAAAAATTAACCACTGAAATCAAGAAAAATTATAAGAGAAATAAATAGCAGTCTAGGGCACACAAAAGCAAGTCTAATAAAGTATTTCTGAGAGAAAAATAAGTATACTAAAGTACAAATAAAAATCCAAACCCTAGCACAAGAAACCAAATTATGGAAATTTAAGCAAGGTCACAAAGCACTAACATGGAAAATCTTATTAATATCAGGAGACAAAATCAAAGTTTCAATAATTATATCTCAGCTACTACTTGCGAGTTTAATATTCATCTAATTGCCTAGCAGATCACTAGATTGTCCCTAGTTTAATTATCAACAAGGATAAAGACTATGTTGTAGTCACTTTGCACAGAATTTTTATACCACTACAACAAAATTAGGTAGTAGCGACGCTTTTATTAATGACGCTAAAAAAAGTGTCACTAATAACTGTTATTTACGACACTTTCTGTACAATCACAAATAAATTATACTTGTAGCGACGCTCCATTAAAAGCGTCGCTAATAATACCCTTATAGCGACTCTTACTGGGAAACGTCGCTACAAGTTGGATTAGTAGCGACGCTTTCCAATAAGCATCACTTAAATCTAGATTAGTAGTGATGGTTCCCCAGTTCCCAATATGCGTCTCTACAAGCTGGATTAATAGCGACGCTTCTTAATAAGCATCACTACAAGCTGGATTAGTAGTGATGTTTATTGGGAAATGTTGCTAAAAGTTGGATTAGTAGCGACGGTTCCTAATATACGTCGCTAAAAGCTGGATTAGTAGTGACGCTTCCCAATAAGCATCGCTACAAGATATATTATTAGCGACGCTTTGCAATAAGCGTTGCTACAAGCTGGATTACTAGTGACGCTTTAGTAAAGTGTCACTAAAAGCTTGATTAGTAGCGACACTTGTAATGGAGTGTCACTATAAATTGTATTAGTAGCGACGTTTTTAATGGAACGTCGCTATAAGCTTAATTAGTAGCGATGCTTATCTGGAAATGTCGCTATAAGTTGGATTATATAAATATATTATATAAAAAATTAAATAATTATTTATTATATTATATAAAAATTTATTTATTTTAAAAAATTAACTATTTACTAGTACTATTAAATTATATTGATGTAGATATCATGAAAAACATTACTACTATGTTAACATAAAATCTTTTAACTTATTTATTTATAATTAATAATTTGAATAATGAAAAATATTAATGATATTCCTCTTCGTCATGCATTGGTAATATTATTTCTTTCTTAAATAATGATGATAAAGTAGTAATAAATAATAGCAAGTTATTATTAATTTTATTTGCTAGTACTATTAAATTATATAAATATTATAAAAAAATATTTTTAATATGGTAATTAATATTTAGTCTTGCAACTTATTCTATTTTTTTATCATAGTGATACTAATTTGTTGTTCTTTATACCCTTTCAATCAGTCATATGTTATAACACTTTACTAAGGACTAATTTTTTACAAAATTGGTGAGACAATTGCCTCAAAGTCTAGAGACCCATCAAAGGAAAATCATGTCCTGCTTGACAATGAATTTTACAAAGCTATGATGATCAATGTCATATGTACATTTGACATTCTTTCTCTTTCTTGAAAATATAATAACTAGTAATAAACAATACGAATTATGAAAAGCTGCCAAGATGTATTCCAATTTATCTATCAATATTATATTAAATAGTATATTAAAATCTAAAATATATATTTTTTCCTAAAAGGGCTACATTGGGTCGGGGTAGGAATTAAGCTATTAGTATCATATTCGGTTCGAAGTTTAATGTTGTACAACACTAGGTCAGCATCTCGGGTCGGGTTAGGTCGAGTTTTGCAGGACCTGACTTGAGATATGAACCGAGTCTGTTAGACCTAACCCAGCCTGATCTATGTCGGGTCTTCAAGCTTGGGTTGGGTTATTTGTGCCTGAATATGTTTTCATTTTAGACATAGTAACTTCAGCATGATCCATGCATACCTACACATGACCTAATTTAAATATTTATAAAACTTAAAATTAACCTTATTATGGAAATAAATACAAAGAAAGTTTAAATAATTTTTTAATTTACCATTAACTTGTAAAAATTTTGTGAGTAAATATAATTATCAAAATAAAATGTTTGTATCGTCGGACCTGAGATCAAACGACCTATAAAACATGAGTTCATGCATGCAATACACTTAATTATGTTGTCAAATTTTGATGTGACAACTTATGATGCATAGGCCTATACGCGACTATATATGAACTATATGAATTAGAATTGAGTGGATGTATAAAGTATGGCCTATATGATTTAGTCAGGATCAAGTTAGATTTTAATTTTTAAAATATTTTTAAAATTTAATTGATTAATTACCAAAATAAATATAAATTTATAAAATTTGTCTATTAACTATATAAATTTTATATGATAAAATTTTAAATTAAAAACATAAAATTTTGGTAAAAAAAGTTTAGGTGAGTACCCTAAGCTCTGATCAATTGTATTACGTTTACTCAAGTCTTAAAGTAATATGCATCGTTGAATCTAAATTTGCTGAGCTACAAAGCTTGGGCTCAAGCAACTGCGCATACACTTAATTATGTTATCAGATTTTGATGTGGCAACTTATGATACATGAGCATATGTGCAAGTTGAATCTCTTTAAATAGAAAACTTGGTTAAAGTAGTTAATATAAAATATAACAATAAGCTATCTTAGAGCATTAATTTTGGTTAGATTTTGTATCATATATAACCGATGACATGCTTTTATTTATATTACAATTAGCTCAACATTAAAAGCGTTAGATTTTAATTAAAAAAGTAAATTTTAACATAATAATACATGAGCCCACATAAAAGTACTCCTTCAAAATTTTCTTAATAAAGCCTAAAATAAACGGGCAATCCTTCCCGCTAAAAAAATCCACTCCTGCTCCCACTCCCGCATTTCCCGTCTCAACTCAGATAGGCTAAGCAAATAAAATTTAACCCTAACTACGACTGGGAATCCTACGACAAAGAGGAGTCGCCCACGGAGGGATTTATTCACTTCGGCAGATTTCTTCACTTCGGCCAAAAAGGAAGGATTTCTTCATTTCGGCATATTTCTTCACTTCGGCCAAAAAGGAAGGAGGGATTTCTTCACTTCGGCTAGAAAGGAGGGTTTTCATCACTTCGGCAGATTTCTTCACTTCGGCCACAAAACAGGAATTCCACGACGAGGAGTCGCACGCCACGGAGGATTTCTTCACATCTGCTATAAAACAGGGAATCCCACAATGAAGCCACAGTAGACTGCATTTTCTGGTACAATTTTTATTTTTATTTTTAATTTGATACTTTTCACAAAATTTTATCTTCAATCTTAATTTTTCAGTTAGTAGAACTTCAATCTTCATTCCATATCTTATATTGGCCAGAAAACAAGTCGTATATCCTTTCAGCGTGCAAGTTTTCTGAGATCCCAGATTTCTTCAGAGTTCAGAAATTCTTCAAGGTCAGAAATTTATTCTCAGAGTCGATTTTCCTTTCAGACTAATAAATAATAGTGCTCGTCTCGCAGACTTAAGCTACAGACTAGAACAGCTGGTTATCACTATACCATTTACTCTTTTGTATTAGGTAATGCATTTTTCTGTCAAGAAATTGAAAGATTCACATTTGAAGAAAGTTATTAAAAAAATGGAGGTACTTTAATCTACAAAGTATTGTGCAAATGTTTCTCCTATTCTTCTGTTAATAACTCATACAGATATATATTGTGCAATATTATTCTCAAAAATAGTTAAAAGAAAGTCAGATGCTATTGATTTGGTATCTGACTGTTTCTTTTTTATAAGTTACACGGAGGTATTATATCATATAAACTTACCTCGAGATAATTGTTGTTGGTTCATCTTTCTGGACACATGTTTCCTCTTGGATCTTTGCTCAATTGCTTGCAGGAAAACAACCCATTGAGGCAGTCTTTTACAACTCTAAAATGCACACAGGAAGGATTGACCAATTTTATATTCCAGTTTTGCATGGCATTGTGTTGTTCTGGTACAATATATCAGTCATGGAGTCAAAGAAAGATGTAAATTTACATGTGCAAGGGGTCTACACATAAGACACACATTGGGTTGTTTCATGCTACATACTATTTTTATATATCCAATTGCAAGTTCTTCTCTCATGGTTGATTTCAGTTATTGTATGCTGCAGCATGGTATTTGACATGCTTTTCATATACCTTTTTCCGATTGTTAACCAGCAATATATTCAGCCATACATCGAAAGCATAACACGTATGGAATCATATCATGTTTTTGAAACTGCGAAAGATGCAGGAGGTGGGTGGGTGATTGAGGCTTTTCTTTGCTCAGATGCTTCATCCAAATAGAAACGCAAGATAATTGCCTAGTATGCTACTGCAGCAAATTGTGATGCTTTTAGAGTTTTCCTAACCACCATCTTTCTTCAACTTCTTCAAAAAAAATTTTATGAGTGCATGCTTCCTTAACAGGTTAAGAGGTCATTTTGGGGAGCTCTCATTGCATCCTTCAGGGTCGTTTGCAGTTGAAAAATGCTTTGCAGCTAGTAATATGTTCACGTGCAATATGTTTTTGGATTTCAGCATGTGCTTATGCTAGGTAACTTAATGCATTGTCTTCTTCTATTTCTCTAATTTCCAGGTTTGACTGAGAAGATTGCTAAAGGAGTCATATTGAAGCACACATTATTTAACATCCCATATGCTTAGTAAGTTTGATTGGCTATAGTTTTTAACTATAATGGTAGCAGTCATTAATTTTCAGCTCAGTGCATACTTAATCCATTTCAGGAACAAAGAACAAAAATTGTTTGATCATGGTCATTCATCTTTATGGTGATAAGCATTTGTTTCATTTTGACAGGTCTACAGGGGAGATCTTCCTGATGGGCAGCTAATTACTATTAAAAGAGCTCAGCAGGGATCCATGCAAGGAGTTCTTCCTGGGGAACAGTTGCTGATTTATGAATTTTTTCCAATTTTTTCATCTTACGCAGCTGATCATGTGGAAAGGTTCTGATCGCTACTGGAGAAGTGGTGTTTGGGATGGGGGCATGTTTAGTGGCTTGGCCCATAGCCCTAATTTTGTATCGTAGTGAGAGGCGATGAGGGTCATACCTTCCACTACACCTGAGGAGTTAACCGCCTCATGCGCCGACATAGCATACACTTTCCCTTCTTTAGCTAGACCCTTCCCTTTAGCATTGGGCTGTCCAGTAGGGGGTCTCGCCTAGGGACAATCGTCAGCATAGTGCCCCTTCTGCCGACATTGGTAGCAAGTCGCTCTAGTACGGCGGTCACGGTGCTCTTGCTGCCTAGGGCCAATGTTAAACGTCACCAGAGGTAGCTTTTGAGCATTGTTGGCCCCGTTAGGACACTCGTTAACGTAGTTCCCTTCTGTCGACATCCGAAGCAAGTCACCTTAGCATGGTGGTTGCGACAAACCGGTCGCACATGGTGAGTATGCGCCCATTCACGATTACCACCACGAAGCTTCTTACACTGTGTCAGAGGGTCCTCGTGCCTAGCACGCTTAGGTTGTCCCTCGACCAAGTGACACTCTTCTGAGCCCTTCTCCATCACTGCGGTAGTCTGAAATACTCCCGTTAAAGTCCGCATGACGTGTGTCAACCTTCAACAGCGGTTAACATGTTGTCAACTCTTGGATCTCTTGCCATGAGATCACCACGATGGTTATTAGCGCCTGCATGGTTAGGGCCAACCATCTACACAACGACCAGACATAAATTGTACAGCCTAATAACCCAAAAACACACAGCCAAACAATCAGAAAACACACAAACAAACATGCAAACAAGACTTGTCACTTAAACCTTATTTACTCTTGGACAAAGATGTGCTCCGATACCACAAACTTTATCACGCCTCGGCGATGTTCAACCAGAGCCGAACCTAGTCCAAGGGCCGGTCAAGCACGTGGGGGCGACGAAGGGAAGATTGAGAAACAGTTTAGAGGAAGACTTAACCCTAAATACGGGCGATCTAACAGAAATACGGAGTACGCACATTCCTTTGAGCAAGAGTAAATAAGAAGAAAAGAAATAGAGTTGTTTATCACAAAGTAAACAACTAATCTCAAACCCACATGCTTAGTTAACTATAGCCCACACTGGCTCAAAATAAGACTTAAGCAAACACAACTGTATAAAGTAGCATAATCCAACAGAGAACCGTACACAAAGGTTCTAAACATAAAGTATAAACCAAAGAAAATGTCACACAAAGATCTCCAGGATCACATCCAAGTCATCTCCGACCTTTCCTCAAAGAGGAGATCCTGTCCATCTGCGTGTCGCACCACGCAGCCCCAAAACAAAACACAAGAAAGAGGGGTGAGTTTAACAAACTCAGTAATGGTTTTTAATATCACTATCATCATCGAAAATACGATAGCATAGCAATATAATCATTCAGATCAATGATTGACAAGATGTATTATTTTCTGATCACACATACACATCACCTAAACCTGCATCATAGTGTATAATCCACATAGTGCCATTCACATCATATCAACCTGCGTGAAATATATCTCTAACATACATATCCAATCATGCATCACATTATATTAACCTGCATGAAATGTATCTCTAACATACATATCCAACCATGCATCACATCATATAAGGAATGCCTCCCTCAAGGAGTAAAACACAATCATTTCAGCAAGTCTGGACTTGGTCCAAATTTCCTAACCGGAAACCTGGGGCATTGCCCGCTCAGGACACAGTCCCAATTCCATAAGAGAAACCAAGATGTAGGGGTAGTCAGCCCCTCTGCTCGCTAAGGATAATCCACACGGGAAATCCAAATTCCCCAAAGGGAACCTAGAACAGGTCTGCTTGCTAAGGACAATTCTGGCAAAGAACGTCCAAATTCCACGTAGGGAACCTAGAGCAGGGTGTTCACTAAGGACATCTCTGCGGTGGGGAGAGTCCAAATTCCCGCATCGGGAACCTAGAACATGTGGTAGCCAGTGCACGAAGGCATACCACTCTCGGTGCTCAGTGTCCAGATGTGACTATTCTCAATAAATAAATCTCAACCGTAACAAGTACACAACTCGTACTCATATAATCTCATCTTGACTCGACTCAAACCGGGGAGTGCACGTTCCACAAAGGAACTCAAATCAAAACATGTCCTTTCGGACCAATCAAGTTTCGATTAAGCCAACGACCGATTAATCCGGTACGCAATTTCACCACATTGCATCCAATCGATCAAATTCGATTAATCTCTATAAAGCCTCAATTGGAAATCTATTTTCATGATGCATGCAGCATGGTACATATGTGGGCAAGGTATGCATGAATCCTAATCCATGATAAGTGCTCTCATCAGCCCCTAATGCATCATTCATAATCATAATAGCAAACTCAACATCATCATTAAACCCCACATGTGTGTGTGCACATAGTAGAAACACTTCACTCAATGCATATCAACATGCTTGTAATTCACTCACCATCACACTACACATGAGCATTAACATCTAATCATGAATTCCAGCGAAAATCATAGGAGAAGAATCATTAAAATAGTAACTCGAATCAAAGTTTAACCACAAGCTAACCACATATAAGATCATTCACTTCATACTATAGTCAAGACATAACACTAACATTCACACATTAATTAACCACATTCTATCATGACAAATCAGTCTATTAATAGGTTGTAGTCCTACTGAAAATATGCTTAACCATAGAGAATCAACCATTCATAATTTCAAGATGACAATTCCAACATCATGCCACAAAACATAAGTCATTCCACATAACTTTAAATATATATACTATAACTTCTAACATCAATAGAATGCTCTTTAAGTAGCTTTTTATAGATCAAAATACTCCACACAAATATAAAAATGATATTTTGAAGTAGATATGTCAAAATAAACATCACACATAAAATTGTCAATTTCTGCAGTGTAGCTGTTTGAACGCCCTGCAGGGACGTTCGATCGGCTAAATAGGAAAAATGCCAAAATTGCAGTGTTGCCGTTCGAACGCCCTGCAGGGCCGTTCTAACGCCAACAAAGTAGTTTTGGTCATCTTCTTCATTTCAAATTTTCAAACCAAAACTCTATTGATAATAGTCAAAATCTCCATGTATTAACTCAAATGACATTAAAACTTCACAATACCTTCCAGAATGCTAATCCACATCATAACAAGATAAAACCCTATGAAATCAGGATTAAAGATTACCCTTTACTAATCATGCCATTAAGGTACTAAATCAAGTAATTCCACTCAAAACAAACCACAAAATCAAGTGTTTTACCATAGGAAGCCTGAAATTTCTAAAGTCCATTACCTTATCCCTTGATTAGGCTTGGGTTTGATGGTCACCCTTCTTGAAAACCTTACAAAGACATAGAGTTTGAATTAAACTCCATTAAAATCGATTTACTAAAGAAAACCCTAATTAAAAAACTTAGATCTAGGGCTTGTTGAACATAAAAATCGGATTTTGAGAGCTAGGGTTTGTAGTTAAAATGCAAATCAGTAGTTTTGGTGTTTAAAAATGAATTGAAACAAAGGGGAAATGGTAGATTTAGAAGAGATTAAGAAGAAAGCTAGGGTTTAGTGCTTAATTAGAATAGGATTACCTTAAACACCTTCTAATCCGGGCCTAATTAGGGATTAGGCCTGACCTCTCCTCCTCAGCCTATTCTCAAAATAGGAATGGCTCAGGTTTGGCCTTTTATAGTAAGGGTTGGGGTGTGTATGGGTAAGTTGTAGGGTGTAAATAAAAAAATAGGCTAAAAATGGGTATTTTACAAATTTGAGCACTAATTAAGTCTAAGAAAATTATAAAATTTTTTGTATAACCTTAAATTGATGTCTGAGTCTATTTGACACAAAAACTAAAATTTCGACGGTGGGGCCCACAAGGGTCCGGCCAAAACCCCTTAATTTTTGGAAAAATAGTGAAAATTTTGAAAAATCCCAAAAATTCACATTTGATTCAAAATCACTTAAAACCACTAATATTAAAGTTAATTTTGATTAAAACCATCATAAACATCATTTATCTTTGAAACTACCGAATAAATCAGAAAACGTGTTAACCTCACGATAACCGATAATTAAAGTGAAACGAAAATCGGTTTAAGATCAGGGATCTTACAGTACTACCTGATCAGCCAATATCATTATTAGAATCAAGTATGGGAGAATGTGAAGCTCGTTGCCAAAGCAACTGTTCTTGTCTAGCGTATGCATTTGCCAATATAAGTGACACTACTAACTCAACGTGCTTGGTTTGGGATAGAGAAGTGATCGATATGCGTGACAATTTTACTCGTGGTCAGTCTCTCTACTTACACATAGACAGCTCTGAACTGGGTACACTTTCAAACTCATACCTCTAAATTTAGTTTAAATTATCATGTATGTAACTTCTAAGAGGTTAAGCTTATGATATATGGTGGTTTCCTGAAAGAAATAATGTTGAAATGGGCAACATTTGCAGGGAAAGGATCTTCCAAAAGGAGAAAATTGTTTGTAATTGTACTGATAACAATTTGCCTCGCAGTGTGTCTTGTAAGCAGTGTTGTTTATTGCTTGTGGAGAAGAAATTACAAACTAGGTAATACTGCTACTCAAGCAGAGCAATGTGCCTTTTGAATTACCGTGGCACGGCCAAGTGATATTATGTTTTTATAAGTAGTTTTCTCATAATACTGCTCAATCCTTTTAATTAATCCAAATTCATTCTTTTTTCTATCTTGCAATCCTTGAATTCATTTGTCTTTTCTCCACTGAATTTCTTCCCTTACGGTTTTCTACCAACCAGGACCAAAGGGGCAAGATAAGGCAATCCCATTAGACAATGCCAGTGGCTGCCTCAATGATAAATGCACTTTAAACTCGGGAGATGCAATTGCCGCTGAGGTGCCAATATTCCATTTCCACAGTATAGTAACAGCAACAGACAACTTCAATGAAGGTAATAAGCTCGGGGAAGGAGGATTCGGTCCAGTATACAGGGTAGCCCGTGTTTTTTTTTTATTTACATAATTTGCCTTAAGTTGGAAAAAAAATATTTAAGCAGTAAAGCTTATCGTCCATATGAATGGAAACTTATTGAATATCAATTTACAGGGAAAATTACTGGGTCAAGAGGTTGCTGTGAAACGACTTTCTAAAAGCTCCGGACAAGGTCGTATCACCTTCGTCGAACATTGTCATGTACACTAAAGCCGAATTGAAGAGTTTTGAAGGTGATCTGTGAATTTGAATTGGCTAACAAGCCTATGTCAGCAAGTTCCACAGAACTGTCTGCTCTTCAGCTGAGCAGCTTGGTGTACAAAATTGATATGGTAGAATTACCGTTGTCAATATCAGATCATGATTCCAACCCCTATATGTTGCAAGTATTTGGCAGGTACAACTAAAAACCTTGTTTTATTAATTCAAAATTCTTTCTACTGATAATCAAATCCAATCCAGAAGGCACTGCTAGACTGGAAGATGCATTGCAGCATTATTGAAGGAATTGCTCAAGGCCTTCTCTATCTACGTAGATACTCAAGATTAAAAATAATCCACCATGACCAGAAAGCAAGCAACATATTGTTAGATGGTGAAATGAACCCAAAAATTTCAGACTTTGGCATGGCAAGGATTTTTCGAGGCAAGCAAACATAGGCTAATACAAACAGAGTTGTTGCTCAAGACTTATTTGAGTGTCATGAAACTGATCATATACATGTTGATGCTCCCAGCTGAGATGACGCTGATTTGTATGACGAACATTCCTTAAGGATCCTAACGTAGTTATGTTTTAAATATGTCATTAATAGGAAATAACTCAACTTGTATTGTAAGTAGAGTTTTTTAATTGTATTCGAGATATGATTATATGGATATAATTAGAAATGAAAAAAGAAATATTTATTTCTATTTAATATTTTATTATTTATTTATTTTTAAATATTTTGTTCATTAACGACGCTCCCAACTGTTGCTAAAAACACTATTAGCGACGCTTTTATAGCGTCACTATTGTTCAATTATTCAATCGCGACTCTCATAAACGGTCACTAAAAGTACTATTACCGACGCTTTTCGAGTGTCGCTATCGTTCTATTTTCCATTTACTCAATAGCGACATTCCAACATTGTCACTAAAAACTTCTATTCGCGACACTTGCACTGAGCGTCGCTATTGTAAATATTTATAAAAAAATTAATTAAACGTCGCTAATACAAACATTATTCGCGACAGTAATTAAAACCGTCGCAAATAATGTTATTAACGACGGTTACATATCATCACGAATACTTTTCATTAGAGATAGAAATCTAACTGTCGCAAATGTATAATATTGTAGCGACAGTATCTCAACCGTCACTAATAAACAAATATTAGCGACGGTTTATATAAGCATCGCTAAAGGTACTATTAGCGACGGTTTTTTGTTTCTATCGTTAGTGAGTAGTAGCGACTGGATTATTTGCGACGCTTATTGCGATGGTAAATAAGCGTCGCAAATAATCTTTAGCGACGCTTTAGAGTGTCGCGAATACCCCATTTTCTTGTAGTGTACGTAGTGGAATAAAATAAATATTTTCTCAAATTTTATTATTAATATATTAATCAATCAACCATCATCATTTAATCCACACATGAGTAACACAATTTAACCTAGGAAACCCTAACATGGGTAAATAAATAATAGCAATTCCAAAGGAACCAAATAAAAGCACTAGAAACTAAAATAATACATTTACACAAGAGAACTACCAACTTTGTCTAGGCTCTAATACACGTTTATCTTGTTTAGATAGTTGTCGCTAACATTCTAGTCTTCTTCTTTAAGCACTAGAAACTTCTTCCTCCTTTGTCCATGTCTTCATATAATCTTCAACAAATACCTCTTATTGTATTGACTTTGGCTTTGTAAAATCTTCAATCTCCCATTAAAGATTTATTGTGACTCATCTTTGAAATGTATGTGTATAATCTCCTTTAGTTGTGGATTAGCCTCTTTAATTCACCGTGAAATCTTTAACTTAAAGCTTTATGTGAATTTTCCTTAGAAAATAATGTGCAAAAGTATAAACATTTTTACTCTAATCTCCTCTAAGTTTTCATCTCTCAAATTTTATGATTTCATAATTCTTATATAATTTCTTAAGTCAGTTTAGGACTTGCACATGAATAAGGAAAGAAATTAAAATTGAAATGGATTAATTAGGGTAACATGTCTTTAAAGCAATCGATCTTTCAAAATAGTGATTGATCATTCACTATTTATTTTGTACATGATACTTAGAGCGATTGATCAATAACTCTTAACTTCGTTTTGCACAAGGCAAAATCAAGTGTTGATTGATCATTTAAAGCGGTCAATCGATATACTTGCAATTTTATTATTTTTCTTTTTTTACTTTAAAACCTTCTAAAACCTCTAAAATTACTTTTGAAACTTTTCTAAATGATATTTATATATTAAAGTGATCTGAATAAGCTTTGAAAACCTTCAACACTCTTTAGTCTTCGATCTTGATTAATAAGAATCCGTCCCCTTATATTTTTTCAAATCTATCAATTCCAAATCTAACTTAACTATAAAAACTTTAAATCAGATTTTAAGACTCAATACATACACAAGGTTTCTAAACATAATTTTGACAAAAAAATTAACTAATAAACTTAACATATGAGTCATATGTTATTACACCTTATATAACAAATTACCAAGTATAGCAATCCAAGCAAGTGTTATTATTAATAAAAAATAACATTTTCACATCAAATATTCACACGAGTTTTAATTGGTCTAGATAAGTGATCTCATATGAATTTTATGTAGGGCCTACTCGTGAAGTCCAATCAAAACACTATCATTATTAATAGGAATGCCACTGGGGCTAGATATATAGAAAATACAACCCAACCCGATCCTAATGGGTAAGGCTTGAGTTTTTAAAGTAAACACAAATAACTAAGATGCATATATTTCTACCCTAACTAATACTCAATACCCCCCAAGAAAAAAAAAATACTCTTTTTTTTTTTACTACCGAGCACGCCAATACCCTCTTCATTTTTCTATTAGCCACTCCAAACACCCATATCTTATCCTCCCAATCTTCTCCGGCCGGTCGATAGCCAAAAATCAACAATTTTTTTCCTTTTTCATTCTCATAGATCTGGCTAGTCATGGCCATGGTATCCCATTGTGGCTCTGACCGTGATAGACTTTGACAGAGCCGCCTGCAACACCATGGCCCCTGGCGAATCCTCATGGGCCATGGCCCTTGCTGCATCTATCCATGCCATAACCAGCAGTTAGCAATGGCAGCTCCACTTGGGCAATGGTCAGATGGCCGGTGGGTGCCCTTGCCGTTCCTCGAGAACCTTTAGATGCTGCCAGTATTGCTGAGGCAATCAGCATCATTGCTTGCCTTTATGAAGATAAGACCAAGTGGGGGCAGCGGGTGGGCTAGACCTATGGATCAGTAATAGAAGATGTAGAGAAAAAACAATGCCTTCGCCGGCCGGAGGATGAAATTCTTGCAGAAAGTAGCCTAACATGGGGATGTACCCATTCACCTTCATCTTCGCACTTGTCTACTGCGTTCTCCCTCCAGTGTCTCTCTTCATTGGCCAGATCAGGCTAGATGCTGGCTTGCTACGGCTATGGCCTGAGCAATGGTGGACACAGCTAGCATAGCCTTTGCCAGTGCGGCTACCCCATTTTAACTAGTAGGTAAAAAGGGGGAATGTATGAATATTTTTTAATTTTTCATTGAGGTAAAAATTAGCTAGTTTTGGATAAACATTGATGGTTAATTACTTTTCTGGTCTCTGATTTGCTCCGAAGGCATAATTGTAGAGTTTTTAATTTTGCCTTCGGTTGACATTAGCTATATTACACCTCTTTCTATGTAACCGAGGAGTGGAAGCATTTTTTATGCTCCCTCTTTAACGTAAGCATGAAATCACTGTTAGAGCTAGCGTGTGCTAGCGTATACGCCATCAATCTTGAAATTCGATGCTTCTGAGACATTCTTTATGCTTTGTTCATTGTCAAAATGGAGTATAGAAAACAATTCCCCAAGGAGTGCTCGGAGGGAGCAATATTTGTTCGTAAAGATGGTGCAAGTTTTAAAAAAAATTGGAAAGAGGATAAGGTTTGCCATGTGTTGAATTGTGTGATCCATATAAGTCATTGCTAAGTAATAAATGGGTATGGCTTCTAAAAATTGACCAGAATAACTATTTGGGTTGGGTTCAGGTTTTAGGCCATTAACCCGACCCAAATATAATTTTAAATATAAAATTAAATTTTTTTATATTTGTTTATATTTTTTAATATTATTTTTAAAAAAATTAAAATTTATTTTTATTCTATTCAGGTTAAACAGGTCGGGTCCGGTTCGGCTTACAATTTTCTTAAGTGGTATTGGGTTCGAATTTGGCAAAACCCGACCCGAACCCGACTCGGCGGCAACACTAGGGGGGATAGTAGCGTTTAATAACTAATTGGGTCAGGTTTAGGTTTTAGGTGATCCAACGCAACTCGAACTATCTAAGATCATAAATATTGAAATTTTTATATTTTTATACTTTAATAATCACTCTTATTTATTTTATAGTTAATGAATCAAACTAAATATTTATTTCAAATCTTGTATCTTTTTCATAATTAAGTGGTTTTTTATAAAACAAAATTTTGTTCTAAAAGGGTTGGGTTTGGGTTTGATATTTGGGACAAGTCATATTTGTTCTACTAATTTTTAAATGGTAATTGGTTTTTTTTGTAAGCCCATCGGTATCACTAGTATGTAAAAACTTGTGTCTTTAATAAAATTGAATTCTAATACAAGGGTTGGTATCTGTTTGATTCAAAGCAAAGCCTAAGTGTCCATTGGGATTTATGAAAATTAGAACAACGAGTAAGTAAATCTCGGTGAAAGAGAAACTAGGAAATTCCTCAAAAAAATTTATTGTTTGGTTGTAGCAATGTTGCTATTTAAAATTGGAACTTGAATTCACCAATGGTGGTAGTGGTGGTAGAGTTAGCCATGGTAGTATGGGTGATAGACGACATCAACGGTAGTGATGAAAACTATGACAGTGGTGGTAGTAGCGGTGGTAGTGGCAGTGGTGGTAGTAGCGGTGGTAGTGGCAGCGGTGGTAGAGTTGGCGGGATGGTGGTTGTGTCAGTAGCAATGTGTAGTGCCTGGTGTGGGCACAAATGGTACCTTGAACACTCACGCAGTGAAAGGGAAGAGAAGAAAAAGAAAAGGGAGAAGTTCTGAATATTCAATTGCATAACTAAAACAAAGAGAAAGGATCGACACATATAGGGAGACGACCCACTCTCCTAGGGAGTCACGCCAGCTAGTGGGCCAGGCTATCCCGGGGCCACTAGCTAGTCCAATGACAATTTACCGTTCCATTACATAAGAAAATACTAAGCTAATACATAAGAAAATAGCCTAATGCACTATAATAACAAGGAAATAAAGTAGAGTCTGGTGAATGTGCACAACACTCCACCACGCTTCAGCTATTCACCTTGTCCTCAAGGCAACCAAGTCAGATAGCGAGCCATGAAGGTGTCCTCAGAGATCTATGTAGCATCCTCCAGGGGCTGACCCTGCCAAGCAATGAGCACCTTTATCAATCACCGAGGCTAGAACAGGGTCAGAAGGCAGGACTGGACCCAACAAGCGGGTCAGTGGAGCATCAGTGGCCAAGGATGTGTCACCTACGCATTGGCGCAACTTGGAGACATAGAAGATGGGGTGGACTACAAAATCAGGCAGTAAGCCACCGGGCTGATACACTCTTCCACAACATAGGGACCATGGAAACGGGGGGCAATCTTGGAGTGCTCGGGCTGAAACAAGTATGTCTGGCATTGAGGAAGAATAGAGACATAAACCAAGTCATCCACCACAAACTCCCGGTCAGTGTGATGACCATCATAAATCTGCTTCATCCAGTTCTGAGCAGAGGACAAGTTCTCGTTGAGCTGGCGAAGAACCTTGTCCTCTGTTTGGAGCATGTAGTTCACCTCAGCCACAAAGGAGCGATGAGGAACATAAGATAACATAGTCGGGGGTGGGCAGCCATACAACACCTCAAAAGGAGTGAAACTGGCACGAGTGTGATAGGCGGTGTTATAGGACCACTCCACCCAAGGAAGAAGCTGAAGCCATTTGCAGGGCTGAGACATAGTGAAATAACAGAGGTACTGCTCTAAGCATCGGTTTACTAACTCTGTTTGGCCATCCATCTAGCGGTGATAAGAGGTGGTCATGTGTAGAGAAGTGTCGTGTAAAGTGAAGAACTCCCACCATAACTGAGATATGAAGATTCGGTTACGATCGGAGACAATAGTGCAAGGCATGCCGTGTAGTTTGGCCACCTCCCAAACATAGAGCTCTGCCACTATCTTGGCAGTGAATTAGTGTCCCAGAGAGCAAAAGTGAGTGTACTTGGACAACCAGTCCACCACTGCCATGATCACCGACTTGCCTTGCACCACAGGCAAGTCCTCCACGAAGTCCATCGCAACATCCTCCCAAACATTATCATGGATAAGCAAGGGCTTAAGCAAACTTGCAGGAGAGGTCGTGGCAACCATAGCTCTCTGACAGACATCGCAAGTGGCCACATACTCCAGGACTGCCTGCCGAATACCCTGCCACATAATGCTCCTTCATGACTAGCCACGGGAGTGTCATGCAAGTGGAAAATAATGCACTTGCAAAGATTATCAACATCAAGTACCCAAAGGTGGTCCTTCCAAGAGAGAAGGTCATCCTGCCACACAAAGAACGGACGAGCAGTTGAGTCTACCTAGAGAGTTATAATAAGGGCCTGCGTATGAGAATCATCAATATATGCCTGCCTCAACTTAAGAAGATCCTAAGGCACCTCGACTGTTGCCTGCTACTACAAGAGAAACCCCTGGGGTGCAAACCAGAAGAAAGAACTCGCCAACTGGGCTGAGAGGAGGGTGCCCGATCGGGATCCTTCAAGCCGATCCTGAGGTGCTTTCTGTCGTCAATCAACACATCAAAGGGCTTTGAATCCGAAACCAAGCAGCCCAGTCACTGAGCCACCTTGTCATTAATGAAGTTGTGGGTGGAACCGCTGTCTATCAAGATGGCCACTTGCTGCCGCTTGAGGTGGCCTTCGATCCATATTGTACGTGGAGTGAATGCCCCCGAGAAGTCATGGATAGAGATCTCGGGCAGCATGTCATCATAGTGGGACGAGTCACCCTTATCCACCACATCCTCCTCTTCCTCAACCTCCTCTATGAGGAGGCTGCCCTTGACGGAATAGCGGTGACCTGGGATGAACTTCTCATCGCAGCGGAAGCAGAGACCCTTAGACTGGAGTTCTTCCATCTGTGCCGGTGTGAGATGACGAACAATATTGCCGGCCTGAGGGGGCTGTTGGCTAGGATGGCTTGCTACTGGGTTGTTGGCCAAGGCGGCAGGGGGTTAGCACTTATAGCAGACTGGGGAAAAGGCCCCAGCTACCCCCCTCACCACTACCTAGCAAACTTCTCCTCCTCAATTCGGGCATGGCGCACAACGTCTTGCATGCTGGAGCATGGAAAGTGGCACATCTCCTCAGAAATCTCAGGTTTGAGACCTCTCTTGAACGTTCCCACCATGGAAGCCACCGGCCATAAAGGAAGGCGGTTGGCGACCTTCATGTACTCCGTGTAATAGGCCCGGACGGTGGTGTTTGGTGTAGTGTGGAGAGCATCTCATTGAAGTCTTAGAACTCATTTGGGCCAAACTGAATGCATAGCTCGTCAAAGAAGGCGGCCCAAGTGGGGTATCACACCTCCTTTTCGAAACTCTGGAACCAAACAAAAGCATCCTTGTCTAGGTGGAAGGCCGCTATGCGCAGCCATTCAGCCTCCGAATGCATTCCCTGGTAAGCAAAAAACTTCAGCCTTGTACAACCATTCTATTGGGTTGTCGTTCCCACTATAGCGGGGAAACTGCAGGTAGGCTAAAAGGGGCTCCGCTCCTCCCATTGGTCCTCCGCGAGGCCCGGGGTACTCCTCCTAGCCATCCTCCATCTCCGGGAATAGGTTTCTTGGGGATGGCACCATTAGGGCATTCTCCCAAACACCTAGCTAGCCTCGTATATCCCAGGCCTGGAGCCTCCCTTCTCTAGCATGGTCAAGGGTGCCAAAGCACAGAGGGGCCTGTGGGATACACACCTCCCTGTCCACCGCTGCTTGAGTACCTGGGCCACGCTGTTCTGGTGCCTGTGAAGTTTCTCCCTTCTCCATGTTCGCAATCGGTGGTTTGGAGAGGAGTGGCACTGATGGCGCTAAAGGCCCTACCTGGAGCTGTGCAACGGCCATGGTTAGGGACTTGATCTTAGCCATAATCTACACCAAGGTAGGAGCACTGACAGTCTCCAGAGCATATTTGGGACTATTCGATGAAGCGTCGCCCTCCTTCTCAAGCTGAGTTTCTGGGGCCGGGGTGAGTTGCTTGCCTCACGCCATGGCTAAGAATCGTGAATGCTTTAATATCAATGTTGTGCCCAGTGTGGGCACAAATGGTACCTTGAACGCTCACGCAGTGAAAGGGAAGAGAAGAAGAAGAAAGGGGAGAAGTTCTGAATATTCAATTGCATAACTAAAAGAAAGAGGAAGGATCAACCCATATAAGGAGACGACCCACTCTCCTAGGGAGTCCGCTGGCTAGTGGGCCAGCTATCCCGGGGCCACTAGCTAGTCCAATGACAATTTATCATTCCTTTACATAAGAAAATACTAAGCTAATATATAAAAAAATAGCCTAATGCACTAGAATAATAAGGAAATAAAGTAGAGTCTGGTGAACATGCACAACATAGTGACAGTTGTGTAGGCAGTGTTAATAGTGGTAGTAGTGGTGGCAGGGTGGCCGTGGTAGAAGTAGTAGTGACAGTAACAGTAATAATAGTGGTTGCGGTAGTGGCAGCAATGACGATAATGGTGACAGTGGTGGTGAAAGAGGTGTTGGTGGTAGTAATAGTAGTGGTGATAAGAGTGGTGGCAGTAGTAGTAATGGTGGAGGCTATCGTGATGGTGATGGTGATAGTGATAGGGGTGATAGAGTCGATGGTGGAAGTGGTTGGGACAGGTATAACAGTAGCGATAGTGGTGGTGGTAGGGGCGGCTGTGGCGGTGGAGGTGATGGTATTGGCAGTGGTGGCAGTAGCAGTAGTGCCAACGACAAGGTCAATGTTAAGAATATTAAAGACATTGGTGTTTAATATGAAAGTTTCTCCCAAAGCTAGCAAGATAATCGGCGATATAATTTGTTTCTCTATAAATATATTGAACTAACATATTATGTTAGATAAAATAAACTTTATTTCCTCAATGATATGCACCAAGGACCACATGACTGAAGCTTTACCGAGAACCATATCAATTAGAATAGACGAATCCGATTAAATAAAAAGAGGGATGTTGTTAAATCTTATAGCATATATCAAGCCTAAAATTCGAGTCAATGCTATTTCTCTTATACAAGTATTACAACCATGATAATGACTCCACCTCCTCTAGAATGACCTGGATTTCCTTTTGAAGCCCCATCCACATTAAGCTTCCAACAATTAGGACAAGGCTTTGTCTATTTCACCAAAATAATTGGAGGAGATTCAAAACGGCTCTCCAACACCTATTGTTTCTTGAGACTTTCCCTTGCTTAAATAGTTAGCATAGCTGGAACAATATCTGCAAGATTCTTGACATAATCACATATGTTCCAAATAATAGAGTGCAAATTCATATATATATTATTAAACTTAGCCCCACACGAGCTTTTTAAATATACCAAATGATAAAAAGGGAATCACATGGAAAAGAAATCCACAAATAGTCTTTCTTTTCTTGAGAAAAAAGGAAATCCAACACTTTCATTCTCCAAATAGAATAGTTATTAGACCAGATATCCAATAATTCTTCAAAATATTTCCAATTTAATGTAGCAATATCTACTTGATTTAAAAGATGATCTACATATTCACAATGAGTGAAGTACAACAAGAACATTTGGAACCAATATGAATTCAATATTTTTGAACACAGCCCTCTACATGAATTCTATCATACCAAGCAAAGAGGAAAACAATAGATATATTACAAGAGAACTAAACCAAACCTATTTGTTCTGGCATCTACAACGAATAGACCAAGTAGATGGTATTAAAGGACCCCTAATGGTACCAATTTCGAGATAAAATTTTAAGTATAACACAAAAAGAGTTATTCAAAAGCACAGTCTAGTCCTAACATGGAATTAGATGCTAAAACCACCTATCTTTACTCTCCTAAGATTTTCTCCCATTTCCCTTAAGACTTTATCCCTTTACATGGCAAGCAGAGCCTCCTCTCTCCTTTAGATTTTATCTTCTTGAGGACTTGGAGGTGACAGGCAAAGTCTCCCTTCTGCCTAGGACTTTTCTCCTCTCTAAGGTATTTATCTTACAAAACTGACCTTCCCACGGTGTAGAGCAACCTCAATTTAGGAAGGTTCTATTTTTTGAACAAGCTAAAAAATGTATAAAATGACTTCAAAATGAGCAAATGAAAGTCAAGAGATAAGTAAGTGAGTCATAGAGGGTATGAGGTGTGAAAAAAAATGAGAAATATGTCCCCTATTTATAGGGGAGGGCGTGAGCTGAGAGCCCGACACATGGCACATAACTCTACCCTATTATCCAAACTTCAGTCAGCCATAAACTATCTACCTCAAACTCGAATTTGCATGTTTTAGTATCATTGGGTTCATCTCAATAAGACCTACTAAAAAAGATCTTATATGAGTATGTTATCTCGTATTTTTCAAGCGGGGTGACCCATATGGCTTGCTTCTCGGGGACTTTGTGTATGATTCAAATGTCCGATTTGCACATTCTTGGACTCGATATGCTCGTCTATCATAATCCTATAAAAGATCTAAGAGTTCCTTAATAAAGTTAAAACTCGATGCAATTTATTTGTAAGAAAACTGATATTGGATCCCAAAACTTTGCTTAGGCCCTAATGAGTTAATTTTTTTAAAACTGTACAAATTTTAGAAATATTAAATGGGGTAAGTACCATTTTACCAAAATTTAAGGAGTATAAGTACAATTTATCACTCCCTCGGTCACACATTAATAGGTTTCTTTAATTCTTTAAGATAAGTTGATTTTCTTTTATTTTGAAAATATAAATGAAATTGTTAAAGTGGATATGGGTTTCTCGTGTCACTAAATAAAAAGCAAGTACTTATGGATGTTCTCATCCTCCATTTTCTTCTGTTTAAAAATTTTGATATCTTAGTTGTTTTAATTTCAATTTCTTTAATTTATACCAACGTTGTAATGGAAGGTAAAATATGAGAAACAAACAATGAGCAGATACAACAATTGGGCAATCGCACGGAATCTCATCGCTTTTGGCATCTTTCAATTAATAAATTAAATATATAAAGCTGCCAACTCTATTCACTGCTACATATTGCCAAGTTCCCAGGCGGCTTTTGATAATTTGTTAACATTCTCATAGAAGCTGGCCTCAGCAGACAGCGAACCCCACGAGTTGATAGCCCCATTGATGAGCTTGTCAGTCACATCTTTCAGTAATGAGTCCAAAAGCATTCATTAATCACACTAGAATTGCCTATTCACCTGGCATGTCTTTTGTGCAAGGTCTTGCCTTACGAATGTCATACCTTGTCTCCCCCATCTCTATCTCCTTCGAAAGCATTTTGGATATAGCAGCAATTGGAAGTGCAGGAAGCAAGGCTAGACCGTACACTGAAGATGATGGGACCCATAGGAGCGAGAATATGGGACCTACCTCAGGTGAAGATAGACCCACTTTACACCCCAGATTTTAGCTGAGCAAGAACTCTCCTTCGTCAATACTTGGGACGAGACCGAGAGACTTACATATCAATTACCAAACTCAAGGTGGGTTGTAAGTTTTGATAGTAAAATGAACGGGTGATGCCTTTGAAGTGCCTATGCTCCACTCATGTAAGTAGCATTTAGTTCATATCTTATAACTTAAATTAGATTAAAGAGTTTCCTCTATAATCCCTTCTATCTAAAATAATGGTCCTATTTGATAAACCAATTTGTCCTAAAATAAGTGTCTTATTAGTTTAGTTGTCAACCGCACCTTCTCCTCTCTTGTGTATATTTTTTTAAAGGAGAAACTTCATTTTAGGCAAAGAGAAGAAAAGTGTTCAAATTGGGCAAAGGGATGTAAACTATGTACAAAATAGGCAGCAGGTGCCATAGGAAAAATCAGTTTAGGATGTACCCCAACCAAATTAGACCATACGTGCGAAAACTATAAGGGTGCTACCCAAATTAACCCATGCAAATGCATATTGGCACGCAAAGGGGACAACTCATGTTCTTTCCCTCCTACAGATCGTGCCTGCCACTTCTCACCGCGAGGTCTTCTCTAGGACTGATTTGTACATTCTCAACAACGATTCCATCTTATTCCATTTGAAGCCCTTCCCCCCAACCCAAGCGGTTCTCTAGTAGAAGTCCAGTAATCACAACCACCATTGCACTAGTCTGAGCTAGCAATCAGGATAATCGCAGTTGAAGGAGGGTCGTGGTGTACATTTCAATAGCGAGACTCGCCACAAATCATATCTGGAGTATCATTTTCAAAGTTCAATGCATTGTACATGTTAAGTGTTTTTTAGGGCAGCCTAATGCATTCATATTTGGTTTCAGTTTGTGGTCCTTTGTATGGGTCTTTCTATTGACATATGTTGCAATTTATTTGTATGGAATGCAATTTGTGTGTATTTTGATTGATTTACGACAACTTGTTTAGATATTACGACACAGTGTGTGTGTGTCATGGCCATGATGTCTTGCTTGTGAAAATTGTCATGCAATGTATGTTTTGCCCTCATAATCATCATTGCAACTTAGTTACAACTACGTAACATATCAATGTTATCCCTTTGCAACATTTATTAGCATTTATGTTATGATGATAGGAGCTGAATTTGTTTTGCTATTACATAATGGTAAAGGTGACTATAGATATACGACATTCAAGTTGAAAGACTGGGATACATTCTTAATAGGGAATTGAGATAGAAGGTCAAAAAGACTATTTTTTGACTTATTATAGAACTTTAAAAAACAATGATATGTCATTAGTTAATTGCAAGCATGTTGTCGGTTAGACAAAGTGGTCTAACCTTTTTATTTACTAGTAAGAAAGCCACTCCAAGGCCAATTGATGTCACTCTCATCCTAGGATTTCCTCTGGGTCACTTAAGCAGAGGGAGTTAATTGCAAGCATGTTGTTTGTGAGATAAAGTGGTTTGACCTTTTTATATGCTAGTAAGGTTGTGTCATTCTAAGGACAGCTGATGTCACTCTCATCTTAGGATTTCCTTTGGTCACCCAAGGAGAGGGAAATGTCCTGAAATCAAGCCCCACCAAGTTGAAGGCCTATCTTTTTCCTAAAGTGCAAGTTGTTCACAACATGGAGATCTAGAATGTAATGACCTTTAAGAAGACAAAGGGCAGTGATAAGCTGAGACAAGCCTTACTCTACATGGTTGCGGTCTTCATATTGCCAAGACAAGGGGGACGTTGATAACAAGTTTTGGTGTTGATGATGGATAAATCTAGACTGGCAGCTTTCAACATTCCTTAGGGCAGGCTGGTATATAATCAATTGAAGAGTAGTATAAGGAATGCAACTAACAACCTCTACAAAAAAAGATTCAACTTGTTTGGATGTGTAACAGTCTTACAGGTATGTTCTTATTGAAATATGCATCTCCTATTAACAATTGTGAAGGAATATTTGGGTGTTATGAAAGAATATGCAATGGACATTGCAATGTATGTTGCGAATGCAACATTAAAAACATTGCAATTTTCAGTGTAATTTACATCGTAATACCCATCATAATACTATTGAAGTTAGAACATAGAACATAGGAATGGTTATGTGGACAAACCTAGAATTCCATCTTTTTTTACAATACTAGCACTTCAGCCTTGTGCCATCCATGGCATGGTTGTAGAGGTTATTTGATGAATTACCTAGAATCCAACGGTGGTCTATGGGTAAATGTCTCATGCAAAAGCATGAAGATTTTTTAAGAAGATGAAGCCACTAAAGCTGTTAAGATTGCCATCACAGTCCAAGAACAAATAGAGGTTGACTGTGACCAAGTAGAGAAAAAGGAGGATGATGCATCACAATCTCCACTTGACCAATTACCTATTAAAAAACACTACACAAGGAAATCCCATAACGAGGATACTTCCCATGCTCACTCTCACTCTCACTCTCACTCTGAACAAGAACATGTAAGGAGTAGGACTACTTATAAGATCAAGCTAGATGAGTGTGAGGAGCCCCTGAAAACCATGTGTGAGAATTTTTGGCACCTATATATTGTTAACATGGCACTTAGGGAGGTGAACTAGACTCTCATGTATAGGATTCAGAGAGAAATTGCTAATCTCAATCAAAGGTGCAAAGTGATAGAGGCAAAAGTGTGCAAAGGTGAAGCAGCCATACCTCCACACCTAGCTCTTGTCCCTACTCATGAAAAGGAAATGTTCTCTCTTAACTTATCCAAGAGTACTCGAGTCAAGACAAAGTTTGGAGTATCCATGAGGGTAAGAAAGTTGTTTGATAACTTGGATTAGAGTGCCTAATCACCCCATGAGCAAGTTGCAGCATCACCCTACAAATATGATGCAGCACAATTTGTTCAATGCACAGGGGAAAGACAAGCATCCTCTTTAGGTGAGAGAGGTACATGCAATGCCTTGTGCACTCTTCACTAACTAATCATAGAGATTGAGGCTCAAGTTGGGATCTAGCAAAATGTTAAGCCAGATTTGACTGACTGACCTACCACCATGGCTTCCACAATCTGCTCAGAAGTCTTTAACATTAGTTTTGTTAGCATTTTAGGCTGCATTCCATGGCCATTGGTCATCCCCATACCATTTGATTTCACATTTCCCTATCCCATCAAACCATGTGGTTAGTGCCAAACAAATAGTTCGCTATTCCACATTTAACCATGTAATTCACTATAGGTATTGACATCCTCGTGTAAATTGTGATGGCCAAAAATGCAATAATTCCAATTAGTTAAGATACAACAATTGCCAAAGCTATATAAACTAGTTGAAATAACTAAGATTGTTTTGCAGATATTAATTATGATGATTTTATTTCAATGTATGATGTGATTCTAATTTCCATATTCCTCATGAAATGAACCACTATCATCCCCATCCCATCGGATTCCACATTTGTCACTCCTACACCTATTGAACTTATTGTAAGAACATAAGTGTCCTTATGTTATGTTTGGCTTATTTTTATGATCAAAACATTGTTATTGATGTGTAATTTAGAGTCAGTTTAAGTCTAAAGAATGATTTCTGAAGATGAAGCAAAAGGAATACTCAAATCGGCATTTCATCAAGTAAAAACATGTACACACATCACATTCACACACTTTTGGGCAAAAGAGACCTTAAGTGAAAGAATGGCGAGAATTGAAGGTTTTTCGAATAAAAAATTTAAAAAAATATGTTAAGAGTGATCGATCGGTGATGAGCTGTAGAAGAATATCTGAAGTATGGAAGATCAATTGATCTCTTATAGAAATGATCAATCAACACCCGAAAACACCCTCTGTTAAATAAAGTCGAGAATTTATCGATCAATCGGTGAGTTGAGAGATTGATTGAGAGAAGAGTCACAATGAATAGAAATAGGGATCGATCAATCAATGGAGTGAAGTGTTGCCCAGTTTCAACTTATTAGTTTAGTTTAGATTCCTAGTTGGAGTGATATTTCTTTTGAGACTTAGGGGTCTATATAAAGGGTTTGGGAAGTGATGAAAAAGAGAGAGAGCAGGCTTACAAAAATTAGAGAGGTAATGTGGAGGTTCTCTAAAAGAGTTTTGAGATAATTTATCTTCTAGAATGAGAAAGTGTCTTCCTTAATCAAAAGAGTGATTCGATGTGAGATAAGAGCACACACACGTATCTGACAAATGATGTTTGATAAAGATTATTGTTGAGAAGATCAAGGATAATAGAAGATTCATTTTAAAAGAAGGAAATGAATGATCTACTTTGATTGAAAAACACAAAGAGAAAAAGATTAAATTAGTGTTAGTAAAGAAATAAGGAGTGGCTGATTCAGAATTCAATAGTGGTGTAAAGAACTAGCCATTTGAAGAAAAAATGAGCCTTTGTTCTTTGTAATTGATAATTTTGTAATCTCAAGTTTACATAGTATATAGTTGATCTGGACAGAGTGTCTCATAGTTTTTACCTAGTTAGGTTTCCACATAAGAAATTTTTTTTGTGTTGCTTGCTTATTTGATTGCGAAATTCTCATTAGAACACATTGGAATAAGGCACAATAATTTGAAACAAAATCTGTGATTATTTTGTTTAAAAATGTGAAGATAAATTTTGTAACCTAATTTCAAATTAGAGGCACTTTATTTTTCTCGATTTATCTACGCCGCACGTATAGTTCACAAATTAACAAGTGGTCGCCAAGGTTGTTTGAATATTTCTAAGATTATTCTAATAATTTTGAGATTTAATTGTACTTTTGGTTGCCATGGAATTCAAAAACATTCTTAGCTTGTCACTATTTATTTTAAATTTTGTTGTGGCTAGGAATAATCATATTTTTTATGAATTGAAGATTATTAGAGAAACTTTTTTTCTATGGAACTTGAAAATTCTCAACTTGTGCATGACAAATCTTTGTACTTAAGAAAATTGAAAATTTTGAAGAATTGAAAACTTCTAATTCAAAACTTAAAGATTTTGTTAAAGGCAAAGAAAAACTTGATTAAATTTTCTCTTTTGGACAATTTGGAAGTGATAAAATTGGCTTAGGATATATAGGACATAAGAACACAAATTCCTTATGAAGTACTAAATTTGCTAAGGCGAAAATTGAATTATAATGATGCAAGTACCTCAACTTCTAAATTTTTAGTTAGGAAACAATTACTTAAGAAGGAACTCGTGACTAAATCTAAGCCAAACAAAAACAAATTAGTGAAAAAACCACAAATTGTGAGAGACAATGTTAAAATTGACTTGCTTAGACAAATCACATGGATTGGAAGAAACTTAAGAGAACTTTGTGTAAAAGTTCAAAGTCATAGACATAGGGCTCACACACATGATTTACTAAGAGACTATCATAAGTTTGTTCACAATGGTTATCACAAAAAGGAACAAAAAGTAAATGTAAAAACTCTTGAGAACGCAAAACATGATAAGAATTTGGGTGATCTTAAAGAATTTGTGAGTACCAAAACAATTTGGGTAAAGAAAGTGGATCTGAAATGTCATGTAGTGCACACTGCAATGAATACTCAACATTCAAACATGTAGTACCTAGATAGTGGATGTTCAAGTGCAAGTCTAATGACAAATATAAATTAATAATTTAATAGAGAAATATGATGGAAAAGTTACATTTGGAAATATAAGTACCATAAAAATAGATGAGATAGGCACCTTAAAAGTTTCTAGATTGCCTAATTTTGATAGTACTTTGTATGTGAGTGGTTTAAAAGCTAATATTTTAAGCACGAGTCAAATTTATGATTTTGGATTTATTGTGAAGTTTACAAAGAAGGCTTGCTATATTATTGATAACTCTTGAATGACTTATGTGAAAGGTTTAAGAGCTTATGATAGTTGCTATTAGCTTAATCCTATTTATTTTACAAAATTGTCCTCCATGATAATACTAACTTGTGGCATTAGATATTAAGACATGTGAATTTTAGATATTTGACAAAAAAACAAAGGATATGATCATTAGAGGTGCCCCTATTTTGAAAACTCCTAAAACATTGTATGTGGTACTTCTCAAAAGGTTAAACAGTCAAATTCCATCATACAAAACTGAAACATGTGAGAACTGATAGACCATTAGAGTTAATACACAAGGAACCTTATGGGACCAATGCAACCAACCATTTTAAGTGGTAAAAAGTATATCTTGGTGATGGTAGATGACCTATTAAGGTTCACTAGGAAAAAATTTCTTAGAGAGAAGTTAAATGTTTTTAAAACATTTAAAATAAATGCCCTTACCATCCAAAATAAGAGTGGTCTGAACATTAAGACCATTAGAAGTGGCAGAGGTGGTGAATTTACAAACTACAAGTTTAAAAAGTTTTGTTCAAAAAATGGGATTCACCATGAGTTCTTAGCCCTTAAAACCCCTAAACAAAATGAAGTACATAGCAGAAAACAAGAATAGGAATATTTAGGAAATGTATGGGGTGATGCTTAATGAGAAGAATTTAGCGAAATATTTTTAGGCAGAAATTGTGAGCACTACCACTCATACGCTTAATAGGGTTTATTAGTATAGTCCAAACACCATATGAATTATGGAAAATGAAAAACTCACTGTCAAACACATTAGAGTCTTTGGAAGTCCGTGTCACATATTGAGAGATAGGGAAGCCTTAAGAAAATTTAATTTCAAGGGTGATGATGAAATTTTCCTTAGATATTCTTTGGCGAGAAGGGCATACACGTTTTTTAAATAAAAAACTCAAACTGTCATAGAATCTTCTAATGTGGTAGTCATTTACGAACAAATCATTGAAAATCAAAGAAAGGAAAACATAAAGTTGATTATTGTTATGAATATGATAATTCAACTAATATTTTTAGTTAGGCAGATCAAATAGAGTAGGTGCATCTAGATGTCTATGATGAAGATCATTTACATGAATCTGAAACTCATGAAGAACAAGAACCACAAGTTCAATCTGATAAAGTACCTAATTGGGTAAAAAAAGACCATCCTGAAATAATTGTGATTGGTGACATAAATGAAGGAGTAAGAACAAGACATAAGTTGGAAGGATAAATAAACTTTTCTTGTTATGTGTTTCTTACAAAACAAAAGAAAATTGATGAGGCTCTTCAGGAAGAAATTTGGATTAATGCAATGCAAGAAGAACTAGGCCAATTTACAAGGAATGATGTTTGGTTTCTTGATCCCAAACCTAAACAATGGAATGTGATAAGTAAAAAGTGTATATACAAGAACAAGACAGATGACAAGGTAATGTGGTCAAAATCAAAGCAAGATTAGTTGCTCAAAGTTGACAGGTAGAAGGGATTAATTTTGATGAAACATTTTCCCACATTACTAGATTGTTTCTTGCCATGGCTTGCTACTTAAAATTTAAGGTACATCAAATGGACGTCAAGAGTCCTTTTCTAAATGGAAACTTGAAAGAGGAAGTTTATGTTGAACAACTTAAGGGTCTTGTTGAGCCACACCATCCTAATTATATGTATAAATTGAAGAAAGCTTTGTATGGATTGAAACAAAATCCAAGAGCATAGTTGATAGACTAACACGGTATCTTACAAAGAAGGGTTATCCAAATAGTGGTGTTAAAGAGACATTATTTGTCAAGAAATACCGAAAGCATATGGTGATGATATAGATCTATGTGGATATCATTTTTGGGTCTATGAATGATAAACTTGTTAAAGCTTTTTCTAAGTAGATAAAGAATTTGAAATGAGTATGGAAGGTTTACTAACTTATTTTCTTGGTTTACAGGTACAACAAATTGATTCGGGAGTCTTCAGCTCACAATCAAAATTTCTTAAAGAATTGCTAAATAAATTTATATTTCAAGATGCAAAATATGCAAAGACACCTATGTATCCTTACATCATATTAAATAAAGATTCTTCAAGCAAATCTATTGAACAAACTTTATATAGAAGCATTATTGGTAGTCTTTTCTACTTAATTGGTAGTCATCCAGATATTTTCTTAAGTGTTGGAGTATATGCTAGATTTTAAGCTAATCCTAAAGAATTACACATAATTATTGTTAAAAGAATGATAAAATATGTGAGTGTATTTACGGGATATGACTTGTGGTTCCCATTTGACACTAGTTCTGAACTAGTAGAATATTTAGATGCTGATTGGCAGGGAATGTAGATAATAGAAATAGTACTTCAGGTGGTTAGTTTTATGTAGGAAATTACTTAGTTTCTTGGCATAGGAAAAAATAAAATTATTTTTCTTTATCAAATGCAGAAGTTAAATGCATAACTGTTGGTAGTGTTCGTACTCATAAATTGTGGATGAAAAAAATGTTATTTAATTATGGAATACACTAGGGCAAGATGACTTTATATTATGATAATCTAAGGTCAATCAAACTTTCACAAAATCTTATTCGACAATCTCCTACTAAACATATTAATATAAGACATCGTTATAGTTGAGATTTGGTTGAGGATCATATTGTTAACTTAGAACATATTTCAAGAGAGTTTTAAGTAGCTAATATTTTCACAAAACGCTTAGATTTTAATAGGTTTATTAACCTTAATAAAACCATTAGACTTACTTTCCTATAGTAGTTTCATAAATGGTTTTGTGTCCCTTGTTTTGTATAAAAATCTTTTGGGACATCAAATACAACTAAAACTGATTTTTGGCAGTGTGGTTTGCTTTAGGTTGTTTTATTGTTTATTTAATTTGTGTTAAAAAATAGTTTAGAAAAATTTAAAAAAAAATGTGTTTATAAACATATCGCCTGAATATCATATGAAACACACTTAAATTGTAAAGTATTGTATATAGTAGGTCACACATGTAATGCATGATGAATATAATCTTAAGCTAAGAGAACTAATTAAATATCATTTGAGTAAAGTTTTTTAAGATTTATAATAATACTTTATGCATTGTTGATTTATTGAAAGACTTAATACTCACTATAGGAATTCAAGATCATCTATCGTGTTAAATATATAATACATTTGAGTTACTTCTCGACTCTAATACTATTAGGTAGTATAGGGTAGTTGAGTAATTTGGATTCCTTTACATAATCAATGAGATTTGATATGTTTATGTTTTTATTTTAACACTTGATGTAAACAATGTCGTCTATTAGTTCTCATAAAGATGACGGAGAGGGCTGCCTACATGAGAATTCTTATGTTAGTATGAACATTATCATCCCTTTGCAACTAAAAAAGGTTTAGAATAAAAAAAAATATAGTGCAAGGTCACGAGAACTAAAAAAAGGCCATTGAAAGCCAAAATATGTAAAGAAAAAAAAAAGTCAAATACTTGAAAAAGGCAAAGGGCATAGAGAACGATAACAAAATAAATAGAATTTTGAATTGATGCTTGTATCTCTTACTTATTCAATGTAAATCAATGACCAAATAGAACACAAGCATGGGTCAAGTTTCTCGGCAGACTCATTTGTCAAAGCAGTGGAGGAAAAAGTTATTTTTTACTATATTATCCTTCGATATCCTTATGATTGTTTTGAATTAGTATGGTATAGTTTTTTACTTGAAGTAAGATACTTTTGCATTTTTTCTTTTTATTTATCTTATAATGTGAAATTTCAATTCTTTGGACCAGTGGCTAAGGAGATTATGTTATGCTAATTTGGTGTGTTATTCTGAAACTTAGATAATATATTCATACATGATAATGCTATATGCTAAACAACACATTGTTTTCAATAAGTTTTTACTTGATTGTCCTAAAATTGATTATAAATGTGGTTTCAAATTACTTTAACAAGTTTTTTCTCTATTTGTTTTCTTCTTTACCTTGATTTTCTTTTGTCTATTTCTGAAAAAAAAATGGAGAAATTTTGGGTTAGAGAAAACCTTAAATCTTGAGGGTGGAGAGCTAACAGAGATCTTGAAAAAGAAGATCTATAATAAACTGATAAAAAGAAAAAATTCTTGATATGGTTATAACTTGATTAATCTTTTATTTGAACATTTGCATTCTATATTTACTTGTTTGTTAGAACAATATTATGCGGGTATGTTCTAGTTTGTGATGTGCAGGTTAATTACATGTTGAAGACCACACCACAATAGGATTAGAGAGTTATAATTAAATAGGAGAGTCATTATTGGATAATCTGTGTAATTCTAACTATGCATTATGGAGTTAAAAATTTTATAATTCAGATGACAGGTTGTAATGTTTTGTCATAAAATAGCCAAAAGAGGATATTATAAGAACATAAATATCCTTATGTCATGTATTAGCCTAAATCTGTGATCAAAACAATGTCATTGATGTGTAATTTAGATTCAATTTAAGTATAAAGATTGATCTCTAAGGATAATGCAAAAGGAAGACTCAAATCTGTGTTTCATTAGGTAAACACATGCATACACAACACATTCATACACTTTAGGGTAAAAAGGACCGTACGTGAAAGAATGGGGAGAATTGAAGGCTTTTTGAATGAAAAACAAAACATGTATTCTGAATGATTGATTGCTTAACAAAGACAATCGATCGGTGATGAATTATAGCAAAATCTCCGAAATATGGAGGATCAATCAATTGCTTACATAAATGATTAATTAGCAACCAAAAACATCCTTTTGTTAAACAAATCCAAGGGTTTATCAATCAATCTGTGAGTCAAGAGATCGATTGATAGAAGGGTTATAATGAATAGAAAACAAGGATCGATCGATTGCCCTATGAAACAATTGATTGATGGAGCACAAAGTTTTCTAGTTTAAGTTTTTTGGTTTGATTTAGATTCCTATTCTTTTTCAGACTTTGTAAAGGGTTTCGGACATAATGAAAAAAAGAGAAAAGGCTGGTAAAAATTTAGCTTGTGGAGTTGCTGGAATGGAGTTTTGAGAAAATTAATCTTCTAGAGTGAGAATGTGTCTACCTTAATCAAAAGAGAGACTAGAGATGAGATAAGAGCACACAAACACATGTGGGGTGTTTGTTGAATATTATTGCATAGAAGATCAAGGAGAATAGAAAATTTATCCTAAAAGGAGGTGAAAGATCTACTTTGATTAAAAAGCATAAAGAGGAAAAGATCAAACTAGTGCCAATAAACAACTAAGGAGTGGATGATTGAGAATTCAAGAGAGGTGTGAAGACCTAACCGTTTGAAGAAAAAATGAGTCTTTGTTTGTTGTAATTAGTAATTATGTAATCTCAAGTTTACATGGTGTATAGTTGATGTGGCAGAGTGTCTTGTAGTTTTTTCCTAGTCATGTTTCCCCAATAAAAATATTCTTTTGTGTTGCTTACTGATTTGATTACAAAATTCTTGTTTGAACACATTGAAATTAAGCATGCTGATTTGAAAAAATCTCTAATTATTTTATTTATAAAGGAGAAGATAAATCTTATAACTTAATTTTGAGTTAGAGGCACTTTATTTTTTTTCTTTATTAGTCTACACTACACACATAGTTTACATACCAACAGTTATTGGTTTGGTGTTACGTCCAAACTAAGACTATGAAGGAGTCTAGTTCAGATTTCTTTTTTTTTACTTGTCAACTATAGTAAACAAGGTCGATCCACAGGGAAAGCCTTGTGTGACACAGAAAACTATTACGAAGAGAATCGAATAGAGAATAAAAGTGAAATAGATGATAAGAGACAATTCAAAGAGAAAGTGCTAAGGCATCAAAAATCCACTTGCAATAAATCTCTAATGTTTACTTCATTCAAATGATAACTCAATCAAGATCAAATGAAAATTTATCTTAATCGGAAAATTTATCTTTTAAAGAACTTTGAAATAAAACAATAGTAATTGATTGTTTACTACGTGAAAGCATTAAGTATATAATCACAGGGAATTATAAGCATTCAACGTGCCTTTCGTCAACGCTGAATCAAATAATTGTATAGATTATAAACTCTTTAAATATGAAACATCAATTTAAAATGATAAAGAACTTACTTGAATCAAAGTATCCATTAAACATCAAGTACAAGCTTCATTCCTAGCCTTAGCTTGAAAGATTTAGAAAGCCATTACAATAAAACTAAAAACAAAGATGCAAAATAAGAGAAAGAAATAGGAGAAGAGAGCTCTAAAGAGGAGAGAATGCCCCATCTATCACGTCCACCCCTCTATTTATAGGAAAAGAAAGGGTTGCTTCAAAGGGTAAAATCAAATCATATCTCCAGATTTCATCCTGATTGATTACCTGATTCGACCACTATATCTTCGGAAATTGGAATTGCTTCCTGAAATAACACTTCTAGCCACGGAAGTCTTCTTTCCATTGCCACTAGAATCGTATCAATCCGAATTATACATAAAAAGATATGATCAAAATACTAAGGCTGTGTCAATCTATCCGAATCAACTTCTTTCATAATTTAGTTCTATTCATACAAATCTCAAATCAAATGGGTCCACAAGGTTGTGTTCGACCATTCCATGCATGTTAGACCATTATGAGCCCATTCTTGACTTTTAAATAGCTTTGGGTAGTTGGGCTTAGCTTCCTCTTCCAGTTGTATCTTGTTGAAGCCTGTTTAGACATGTAAAATCAATTAAGGTCCAACTAACTTATTCAAAACATAAATAGCCCAAATCAGTAATGAATTAACACAAAATAGGATCGCAAATAGAAATTTGAAAATATTTTATTAAACATAATTTCAGTGCATCATTTGGTTGAATTCATGGTAAGTCATTGTGAAGCCCAACATGTGATGACCATACCAGTATATTGCGATTCCATATCTATATTCTTATGATTCCATAACAGTTTTATTACAAGGGCCAATTTAGAATATTGTGATGCATATACGTTAATATTAATATCGTGATTCATATAATCTATTATTGCATTGCCTATATAGGATAGATGCTATGACTATATATTACTATTGTGATGTTGAATGTAATTATTATTGGATGCATATAAACTATTATTATGTTTGCAATAGTGAATGTGAGTATTGTGATGTATGTACACTATTATTGTGATGCCTTAATAGGATGGTTGCAATGGCTATAGATAACTATTATGATGTTGAATGTTTAGATTGTGATACATATGCACTATTATTGTTATGCCTAAATAGAATAGTTTTGATGGTCATATATTACTATTGCAATGTTGAATGTTATGATTGCGATGCATACATACTATTATTGTGGTGCCTAAATAGAATGGGTGATGGTTAATATATTGTTACGTCTGAATCAAAACTATGAACTAATCAAATTTAGATTTGTTTTACTTGCCAATTGTAGTAGACAAGGTCGATCCACAGGGAAAGCCTTCATGCATCTTATATGTTAAAATTACAAATAAATAAGAAGATAAATAATAATAAATAAACATCACTTTAAATAACCAATACTTACTTAAAACCATTGATGAAACATGAATAGAACTCTATTAGATTGTTACAAATTTAAAGTACAAAATAAAGAAGAAAAATAGGAGAATAGAGCTCCAAAGAGGAGGAGATGTTGCCTCTCCCACATCTACCACTTTATTTATAGGAGTAGAAGGGGTTGCTTCGAAGGGGGAGGTCTAATCATATCCTTTGATTACATCGTGATTGGTTGCTTCTTTAGCAATGATTAGATTCTAAATTAATCAAATAAATCAATAATTTATTTAAAAAATAAGTATCTTTTAATCTTCTTTTAGTTATCCAATCAACCTTATTCTCTTTTCTTATGTATATCAATCACAACCAGTGAAAAGATCTTCCATGTGTTTGCCTCGGGTTAATTAACTAGTCCCTTTGCATATCCTATTTGACCCATATATCTTCGGAATTATGAATTGATTTCTGAAATAGTGATTTTAGCCACAAAAGTATTCTTTCTAATGTAATTAGAATCAAATCAACCAGAAGTATATATAGAAAGATATAATTGACATACTAAGGCTATGTCAATCTATCAAAATCAAGTTTTTTTCGAATTTGGTTCTCTTGAAGCAAATATGAAATCCAATAGATTGACAAGGTTGTGTTCAGTCATTCAATGTATTCTTAGACCATTAGGAGTTGAATAGCTTTAGGTAGTTGGGCTTCACTTTCTTTTCTACTTAGATCCTTTCGAAGCCTATTTTGAAATATAAACACTACAGAGGCCCAACTCACTTATTTAAAATATAAATGGCCTAAATAAGTAGTGAATTAATACAAATTAAGATTGTAGTTCTAAATTTCGAAACATCTAATTGAATATTATTTTAGTGCATCAAATATCCCCAAACCTACATTTTGTTAGTCCTCGAGCAAAACTAAAATAAAAACAAAACTAACTACTCCACTTTTCTAGAAAATCTCGATTGTATTTAGCATATGCAACAAGCTTTTAAACCCCTAGCTTGCACTAGTGGATGAGTTATAGTCTCGTAAGGATTTACAGTGAATCTACCCACAAAATTCAAAACATAAAAGATAAAAGAAATTTAAAATTAAAATTAAAACCACAAAAAAATTACAAATCAACTCCTCCTAAACATGTGACTTCATTTAGTAAAATCAATCATAAATGAGTGTAATACATAATACAACTTGTCTTCTGAAATAATAATTCATTCTGACAATTTCATATTGATGGCAAGAACTCATAGATATATAATAGTTTTAAAAAAAAATAGACATTGTCATGTAATTATACAATCTCAATCACATGAATTAAATAACTCAATATGTCTCATGTCTACTTAGCAATTTCAATTTTTACTCTAAAAAAATAGACATTGGCATTCATTCATCTTCAAAAAATCATAATAGATAATCATGGAAAACCTTCCTTGAAAAATTAAAATACTCTAGATTACCTCAAAACCCATTCAGGATATAATTGCATAATGTCCTATTAGAATTTTGTGCTCATCTCACATGATATGTGTAATGCTTAACCTTATTAAGCTTTTAATAAAATCCATGTAATAAGTGTTAAACTAGTGACTCCCAATCTAGTTGGCTCAAGGCACTAGGTGTTAAAGCACCTCTTAGGCTTAATAATGCTATCTAACTAGGCTTGAAGGTTATGCATGTTATAAATTAGTCAACTCTACTTTTTGACTCAAACACTCTATGCTTAGTGAGGCATGCTGAGTCCTGGTCTACTCAATAGAGAGACTTTAGCTCTTTATAATTTTTTTATTTTTTTATTTTTTTACTCAATTAGTTTCTTTTTTTTTGGCACATTATACAATCAACTTGACAACAAGTCCTAGACTGTTCTACAAACCTAAAATAGTCAAGCCCAAAACTCTACTATGATAACCTGAGTACTAGTAGATCATACCAGAGTTTTACTCTTATAAGAAAATAAATGCATAAATTCAATGATATCCACCAAGATGTAAGACCACAATCAAAAGCTCAAATTCTCAGTTAGATAAATGTTTTTCTAATTTTTTAAAATAGGTGCATAAGAAACCAATATGAAGTAATCAGAATTCAAAATCATTAAATCTGTCAAGTCATGTTCTAAGTAGTCTGATATCATTAAACATAATCACATGTCTAAAAGAAGCATTAATGTAAAAAAACAAAAACATAAAATAAAATAAGTCTATTTTTTTAACTCCAACTAAAACTAAAACACATACTCTAAAATTAAAAAAAATATCTTTCTACATCCCCAAACTTAAACTAAACATTGTCCTCAATATATAAAAATAAATAAATATTCATAATTTCTAAATATGTACTCGGACAAGACTTGTTTCCTTCATGCTATGGTTTGATGACGGTTTATAAGTACTACGATTTACTCATCCCAAAGATATTGTAATGTAAATTTGAATTATCAATATTATTGGTGTTTTTCCAATATGAGATTTATAAAAATAGAATTAAAAATATTGGGGTATGACATAGGCAAAGGAGGGGGAAGGCATAACTTGTTAAGTGAGTTACTGGAGCAAGAGATGAAGCAAAAGATTGAAAAAGCATGGGGCAAGGGTAGTTAGATTATTTAATGCCACGTGTGTGCCCTTTTACATGTATGTCTATTCGTGACATTTTATGCTCTTAATTTAAGCATTATGCAAGTTACATAGTCTAGTTTCGTAAAACAGCCTATCTAATATCTCACATATATCTCAGTTTCTATATGATTTTGTGTACTTCGTCTATCTGTACTTACCATTGATGTACTCCATGTAAAAATCTGTTGATGAACACCTTCACGTGATAATCTTTTCTAGATGAGGCATAGCTTCTCTAGCAGTATCACATTTACAAATATGACAATGACTATTTGAAAAGGCTGTAAAAGATGGTCCAGTTATAGCACTCACAATTTGAAGAACTAAACATAAAACTTGATTAACATTCTTAGAGGTGTCCCAAAACTAATTACAACTAGTTTTAATTTCCATGTGCCTCTGTAGTGGAACAAGTGTCTTGGCGATGGCATGCGAGAACTTTCACAAGACGTACAAACCAAAACTTTAATTTGAAATTTCTTCAACAAGGAACACCCATGGACTGCAACATCCTCAAAAAAGTACAGGGCTCAAATTTATGACAACAATCCAGAAGTCCTAAGGATAAAAAATTAACCAGTAAACACTTCAATGTTTGTTCAATAAAAAATTATTCAAATGTTATGTCGGAAGTGATTAAGATACAACCAAAATATCGTTTTCAGAGCTAAATTAGACAATGTAGTAAATTATTAAATAAATGAGACTGATATTTAAAAATCTTTATTTTCGTTACAGCTAGCCGCAAAGCCCACTGATTTCCAAGAGATTTTTTTTTTTTTTTGGGTTATAACTTCCAAGAGCATTTCACTTTCACTCTCTAGTAGGATAGTCAATGACACATTCACCTTGGTTAAAATATCCCTAATTTATGATGACGATGTGTAGTCTTCTCATGTCATGGGCCAACTTTTAAGTTTTCAGATACACATTGAACGCCCATTCCAGTCGTCTACCTCGAAGGTGGTATTTCAAATGCCAACATATGGAATCTCACAACATTTGTCTAAGAGAAATGTTGCACATGCTCGACCCCAAACCGATCATGGGCAACTCAGGGTCTTGTGGGCATGGGTATTTAGGGTGTTATTACGTGACTTATGTTTGAAAAGTCTAGCACAGGTTGGACTCCGGTCCGTTACGGACTTGATAAAGGTGAACCAAAAATAAGATTTTCATATAGTTATCTCTCCCTATTTTGTTACACACAGACGTGATTGGAGATTTTTTTTTTCTTTCTCTTCTATGTGGGCTGTGAGGCTTAGTGAACTACTTTGTTTTCTCTTGGTTTTGGGCAGCAAAGAGAGTTTTCTTCTCTTGGTTTTATTTCTTGTGAGAGAGGGATGAGATTGGATGTATAAGGGGTTTCTCTCAAGGGGCTGTTTAAGAGGCTTGTAATTCATCCGGATATTTCTCAAGTGATAGTGGAAGGCTCTCTCCGGTCGTGGACGTAGGCACCTTGCCGAACCACGTAAATTTTTGTGTCTTACTCTATTTATTTACTTGCATTTATACAATGTTATTGATGAGGAGTCAGCTTCGGAACTCTGGACAAAATTGGAGAGTTTGTACATGACAAAATCCCTTACAAACAAGTTATTCCTCAAGCAACAATTGTATGCTCTCAGGATGGTAGAAGGAGCAAATTTGTTATAATACTTCAACACGTTCAACAAATTAACCTCTCAGTTGCTCAGTATGGGTGTTAAAGTTGAAGAAGAAGACAAGCACTACTATTTTTGGCATCTCTAATGGGGAATAATGCTACATGTAAGACTATTGAAGTAGGAACTGTGAAAATTAAGATTTTTGATGGCATAATTCGAACACTTACTAATGTTGGACATATTCCTGATTTGAAAAAGAATCTGATCTCTTTGGGAGCATTAGATGCACTTGGCTGTAAGTTTAATACAACAGGTGGAGTGTTAAAAGTTACAAAATGGGTAATAGTGGTGATGAAGGGTCTGGAAACCTATACAAATTAATAGGGAGTATAGTTTCAAGTGGAGCTGCTGTGATTATTCTTATGGAAGTCAGTGATGATGACACACACTTGTGGCACATGAGGTTAGGGCATATGAGTGAAAGGGGTATGCAAGAACTTCATAAAAGAAAATTGTTGAAAGGTGTCAAAAGCTACAAATTAGGTTTATGTAAATATTATTTGTATGGAAAACAGTGCAGGGTAAGATTTCACACAAGGAAACATACAAGCAAGGATGTGTTGGTCCACACAGATATTTGGGGGCCAGCTTCAACTCCATCAAAAGGTAAGGCTAAATACTTTGTGACTTCTATTGATGACTACTCAAGAAAGGTGTGGGTATATTTCATGAAACAGAAATCAGAGGTGTTCATAAAGTTCAAGCAGTGGAAGGCCATGTTAAAAAGCAGACAGAAAAACAGTTGAAATGTCTCAGGTCACACAATGGGGCTGAATACAAATCAAAAGAATTTGTTGATTACTGCAAGAATGAAGGGATTGCACACCACTTCAATAATCCAGGAACCCCACAACAAAATGGACTAGCAAAGAGGATGAACAAGACACTCTTGGAAAGGGCAAGGAGCATGGGGCTGAATGCAAATCATTCCAAGCAATTTTGGGCTAAAACAGTTAACATGGCATGTCACATCATAAATAGGTCGCCATCTACAACTATCGACTTGAAGGTGCCTGAAGAGGTATGGACTGAAAATCCTGTAGATTACTCCACTCTTAGGATTTTTGGGTGTCATGCATATGTCTATATTCAGAGCATGCAAAGAAGTAAGCTTAATTCTAAGTCTAAAAAATGCATTTTTCTTGGGTATGAGAAAGGAGTGAAGGGATATAAACTTTGGGATCAAGAGGCAAAGAAAGTAGTCTTTAGCAGAGATGTGGTATTTGATGAGTCTCAAATGTTAAGCAAAAAAGATGGTGACTTAGTGCAACAGAAAAGTCAGCAACAAATAGAAGTTTAGGTAGAAATAAATGATGAAGATGCCCAGGAGGATAATAAAGATAATGAGCAATATTCTCATATGGGTGATGAACAGCATCAGGAGCCTTATAGCATTGCAAAAGAAAGAGCAAAGAGAAACACTAAAGCAACAATCAGGTATGGCTTTGAAGATATGGTTTCTTTTGCTTTATTCATTGGTAGTGGAGATCCATCTTGTTTTCAGGATGCTATAAAGTCTAAAGACAATGACAAGTGGATGACAGCCATGATGGAGGAGATGAAATCTCTATACAGGAACAAAACTTGGGAGTTAGTTGAACTACCTAAAGGTAAAAAGGCTATAGGAAGCAAATGGGTGCTCAGAAAAAAGGAGGCTTCATCAGACAAGGAACCTGAACAATTTAAAGCTAGGTTAGTGGCCAAAGGATATGCATAGGAAGAAGGTGTGGATTTTAATGAAATTTTCTCTCCAGTAGTAAAACACACTTCTGTTCGAGTTTTGTTGGCTATGGTTGCTTACTATGATCTAGAACTTAAACAACTTGATGTGAAGACATCATTCCTTCATGGGGAGTTAGAAGAGCAAATTTACATGCAGCTGCCAGACGGTTTTGAAGAACCATGGAAGGAAGATTTGGTATGCATGTTGAAGAAATCTTTATATGGTTTAAAACAATCACCAAGACAATGGAATAAGAGGTTTGACTCTTTTATGCTGAACAGTGGATACACTCGTTGTGAGTATGATCACTGTGTCAATTTTCATGTTCTTCCTGATGGTTCTTATATCTATTTGCTCTTATATGTTGATGATATGTTAATTGTTGCTAAGAATATGTCAGATATTAACTTGTTGAAATCTAAATTGGGAAATGAGTTTGATATGAAGGATCTTGGAGCTGCAAAAAGGATCCTTGGTATGGAGATTCAGAGAGACAGAAAACTTGGGAAGCTATGGCTCTCTCAAGGGAAGTATATTGAGAAGGTGTTGGACAGGTTTTGCATGAACAATGCAAAACTAATTAGTACACCTCTTATTGCACATTTCAAGCTGAGTGCAGAGTTATGTCCCACCACAGAGGATGATATTTCAGGTACGAAGCTAGTACCTTATTCAAGTGCAGTTGGTTGTCTAATGTATGCTATGGTGTGCATTAGGCCAGATATTACCTAGGCAGTGAGCATTGTTAGCAGGTACTTAGCTAATCCACGAAGGAAGCATTGGGATGTTGTAAAGTGGATTTTGAGATATCTAAATGGGATAAAGAATGTTGGCATTTTGTTTGAGAATGATGGAACATTGGCAAATATAGCTAGATATGTGGATGCAGACTTTGCAGATGATCTGGATAAGCATAAGTCTACCACAGGATATGTGTTCACTTTTGCAGGTGGTGCAATCAGTTGGAGGCCTATTCTCCAGGCAGTGATTGCTTTATCAACAATAGAGACTGAATACATGGCAGTTGTAGAAGCAACTAAGGAGGCTATATGGTTGAAGGGCTTGGTCAATGAACTTGGTTTGAAACAAGAGAATATCAAAGTACTTTGTTTTAGTCAAAGTGCTATACATTTAGCAAAAAATCAAGTTTATCATGTCAGGACAAAGTACATTGCAGTAAAATATCACAAAATAAGGGAATATGTGTCAGATGGGGAGATCAATCTTCAGAAGGTGGACACAAAAGACAATACTGCAAATATGTTAACAAAGCCGGTGACCACTGAAAAGTTCAACCACTGCTTGAGCTTGCTTAATCTCACAAGATGTTGAGGATCACATTGCACCCAGTTGGGGTGTGGAAGGAGTTGCGTTCAAGGTGGAGGACGCAGGGACACATGCAGGTGTGGATGATTCTCCTAGGTGACTTGTCAAACTCAAGTCAAGGTGGAGATTGTTATTACATGACTTATGTTTGAAAAGTCCAGCAGGGGTTGGACTCCGGTCCATTACGGACTTGATAAAGGTGAACCGAAAATAAGATTTTCATATAGTTATCTCTCCCTGTTTTGTTACACATGGACATGATTGGAGATTTTTTTTTCTTCTTTCTCTTCTACGTGGGCTGTGAGGCTTAGTGAACTACTTTGTTTTCTCTTGGTTTTGGGCAGCAAAGAGAGTTTTCTTCTCTTGGTTTTATTTCTTGTGAGAGAGGGATGAGATTGGATGTATAAGGGGTTTCTCTCAAGGGGCTGTTTGAGAGGCTTGTAATTCATCCGAATATTTCTCAAGTGATAGTGGAAGGCTCTCTCCGGTCGTAGACGTAGGCACCTTGCCGAACCACATAAATTTCTGTGTCTTGCTCTATTTATTTACTTGCATTATTTTTCTGCTTTATTTTGGATTGTGCCATTGCAAAATTCTACATAGGGCATGAGGCTTAAATACTTAGAATAATCTATAAGTGTTCTACAAACTTTCTAAATGAACAAGAAATTGCCTCCTGAGTTATTTGATGAATGCAATAGTTTCACATTCAAAGTGAAAAGGAACTTAGATGGGTATATAAGAGCTTAAATTGGCTGCATATTCAAGTCCTAAGGGGGTATACTTTTGTGGGAGAGAGATCTTGCACCCATGTCAGTTTGGATTGGTTCAAACCATGCATGCACGCCCACACCTAGAGCCAGCCAGGACAGGTTGTCCAAAAGTGGGATGGTTAAGGAATCATCGTATGTGAAGTGTGTGGGGAAATAAAACAGGCCCTCACTAAGCTGAGTATAAATTTACTATACTCTGGTTCTAGCCGAACATAGTATAAATTTACTATTCTATGGGCTAACAGAGTATAAATCTTTTGTTCTCTGCCTATACAGCGGAATGGAGGATCTTAGACACGCCAATAAGAAAGTAAATGACATAAGAGAAATTAACATGGTTCAACCTTGCTACCTATATCCACGGGATCACATAATTCCACTAGATAGAGAATCAAAATACAAGAGAATTACAAAGATCACTCAACAAGACACAGAAGAAACTTTCAACTTCTTCTCCTAGAAATTCTTGTTTTCTTTCTCTCTGTGTTGCTCTACGTTGGCCTCCTGATTCTGGGTTATGGAGGTTTTTGTCTTCTCTGGTTTTCTCCACATGTTATAGACTCTTCTCAACGAAATAGGACAATGACCAAACTAGCACAATGACCAAACTAGCACATGATAAGTCCCAACGAAATAGGACTCACGCCGCACAATCTCCCACTTGAGACCTATTTGCCTATAATCTTCATCAACCATTCTCCCACTCAAACTGATCCCATTTGAATCAATTTTCAAATAGAGTCAATTGCAAGTAAGATAATAAATCCACTCATATCTAATGCAACTGTGTGATCACCACCATCCTTCTTGTGTAGAAGACCGATGGTGGTTGAGCAAAAGCTCAATTTCTCCATCGTCACTACTTTAGTTAGCATATTTGCTGAATTTTCCTTTGTATGTATCTTTTCCAAGAAGACCTTTTTTACAACAAGTTCTCTCATAAAATTATATTTGATCTTAATATGTTTTGTTCTAGAGTGAAACACATTATTATTTGCCATATCAATTGCACTCTTGTTATCACAATAGAGTACACATCTCTCATGAGATTTTCCCAACTCCTTCAAGAATGCTTTTAACTACATCATCATCTTGCAAGCTTCAATGGCTATAATTAACTCTGCCTCAGCAGATGAATTTGTTACAATTTTCTGCAATTTTGACTGCCAAGCAATTGCACCACTGCCCAATGTGAAGACAAAACCTGTGGCACTTCTTCTGTTATCTTGATTACCTCTAAAATATGAATCAACAACACCAACCATGTTAATTTTAGAATTCCCACCAAAGTGCAAAGACATACCTGAAGAACCCTTCAGATATCTTAGAATCTACTTCACTGCATTCAAGTGCTCTTCTCCTAGATTTTCCATAAACCTTGCAACCTGACTCACAACATGAGAAATAACTGGTCTAATACATATGGCTGCATACATCAATGAACCTACAACAGATACATAAAAAACCCTGTTCATGGGGATTATTTCCTCCAGTGTGCTAGGAGATTGGTCATTAGAAAGTCTGAAGTGGATCGCCCAAGGAGTACCAACTGGTTTGGCACCCAACATGTTGAACTTCATTAAGACCATTTCAAGATACTCCTCTTAGGATAATTTTAACATTTTCTACTCTCTATCACTTGTAATTCACATACCAAGGATCTGCTTGGCTGATCCAAGATCCTTCATTACAAAATTAGAAGATAATTATCTCTTAAGCATCTCAATTTTACCATACTTTGCTCTTGCAATCAATATGTCATCCACATATAACAGCAAAAACAAGTAAGTGGTTCTCAACATTTTATAATAACAGCAATAATTAGAGAAGCAATGATAAAATCTAATGGATACCATAAACCCATCAAATTTTCAATACCACTGTCTTAGAGCTTGCTTGAGACCATACAAGCTTTTTGACACCTACAAATATGTTCTCCTTTCCTCTTAGCATATAACCTTGGGGTTGATGCATATAGATCTCCTCTTCCAAGTCGCCATGTAAGAATGATGTTTTAACATCCAACTACTCTAAGTGAAGATCCTCAACTGCAACAATGGATAACACCATTCTGATGGTAGCAACTCTAGCAACAGGAGCATATATCTCTGTATAATCTACTTTATACTTCTGATGAAAGCCTTTGACAACTAGTCTAGCTTTGTACCTCTTACTTCTATCAGCTTCATGTTTCAGCCTGTAAACCCACTTGTTATGTAATGCCTTTTTACCTGGAGGTAGGGGAAGTAATTCCCAAGTCTGATTAGATGTCAGTGAATCCATCTCATCCTCTATAGCTAAACTGAAGTGTCTATCCTACAAGCTTCCTCAAAGGTTTCTAGTTCACCACTATCAGTCAAAAGCAAGTAATTTAGACTAGGATCAAATATAGAATGCATACTATATGTGATCTCAGGATCAAAGGGGTCAAATATCCTCTTTTTCTTAATCTGCCAAGAATTGGTCCAACCATGTGGTGTACGTAATGAAACAGTTGGATCCTCTTGAACTGTCTGTGAAGAAGTATCAACCACCTGTTCATGACTAGATGCACCACTTTCCATGTGAGCTCTATCATCATCTAAAGAATTTTCAACCTCATGTTCTACAAACTCATATCCAACCTGTTTCATGTTCCCCTTTCATAGATCTTAATGGTGTTATAAAGCTCTGCCTCATGAAACGCAACATCTATACTCTGCATGCCCTTCTTATGAACTAGATCCCACAGTCTATAACCATAAGAATCTCCTTCATACCCAACAAAGTAGCACTTGTTAGACTTTGAATCCAACTTCCCTCTATGCTTTGCATCAACATGCACATAAGCAGCACAACCAAAAACTCTTTAGTGATCAATCTTTACCTCCTTCTTTGACCATGCCTCTTTAGGGATGCCTCCATCTAGGAGATAGCATGGAGACCTGTTGATCAAATATGTTGTAGTGTCAACAGACTCTAAAACGAGAGCAGAAGGCCATAGTGTAGCCACATACTACGAGCCTTCTCCATGATGGTCATGCTCATCCTCTCAGCAACACCATTCTGTCTGGACTGTCTGAGAGTAGTAAGTAATCTTCGAATGTCATGTTTATCACAATAGGACTGGAATTCCCTACTATAGTACCCACCTCCATTGTCTGACTCTAAACACTTCAATTTTAATCTTGTCTCATTCTCAACAAATGTTTTCCATTGCACAAAGATAGAAAATATATCTAATTTATTCTTAGCAAGTAAGCCCATAACTTGCGAGAAACATCATCAATAAAAGTAATGAAGTAACACGCACCTCGAAGGGATGGAACTTGTGCTGGTCCCCAAACATCTATGTGTACAAGCTCATGGAGTGAGTAATAACACCACAAGTAGCTAATTGACCAATATAAATAATATTCTTTGTTAAACAAGGTATAAGACGGACATCTTTTAACACGAGCACAACATTTTCATCAAGCAACAAATGTATGTCACCCTTACCTATGATTTCACAAGCTTGGTCATTATCTAAATAGACATTGCCCACATCACTAGCCATAAAATTCTACATCAAATCTTTTCTAAAAGTAGCATGAAATGAGACACCACTATCAATAATCCAAGCATCACATTTACTTTCCATAGACAATAACATGTAATCAGATTCAACAACATTAACATTGTTTTTAGCATGATTTTTTGCTCCATCATGAGGGGGGTTTGGGCAATCTTTCTTCAAGTGGTCTTTCTACCACCACTACCTACAAACCCCATCATCCTTATGATGCTTAGACTTAGGCCGCCCCCTCCTAGACTTCCCTTTCCATCCTAGTTTGCCTCTTTGAGGTCGCCGCCCCCTTTCCTCGATAGTTAAGGTTGTTACGAATGAAGAAGAACCACCTTTACGACATTTTTCTTTAGCCAATATCATTCTACACACATCATTCAACTTAAATTTATCTGCCTTATAGGAACTATGAACAATAACTTTATATGATTCTCAATCATATGGCAAAGACTTAAGAAAAGCAATAGACTGTATATATTCAATAAAATTAACAGCTACTGCCTCAAGTTGATTAAAAAAAACATGGAACGAATTCAAGTGATTTGCCACGTCTCATCATCAAATATTTTCAAATCAAAGAAACTAGTCACAAGATGTATCTTGTTTGTAGAAGGACTCGCATATAACTGTTCAAGCAGATCAAAGCATTCTTTCATGGTCTTGAGCTTCATGATGTTCAAAGCTACCGATGAAGAAATAGAAAACCTGACCACTCCTAAAGCCTTGCGATCAAGCAACTCCCACCTAGCAATCTCATCCACCTTGTCTTCACCAACAGGCTTGGTTGCAAACAACGGTTAACAAATATCATTTTGGTACAAGTAATCTTCAATTTGCATGCGCTAAAATCTATAATTTTGGCCATTGAACTTCTCTATCTTGAATTTGCTATCGTCGGCCATCTTCTCCTGAAGCTCTGATACCAATTGTAGGGAACTAAAGCAGGCCCTCACTAAGCAGAGTATAAATATACTATTCTCTGGTTCTTGCCAAATAGAGTATAAATTTACTGTTCTCTGGTTCTAGGCGAACATAGTATAAATCTACTGTTCTCTGCCTGTATAGCGGAATAGAGGATTGTAAACACACTAACAAGAAAGCAAATGACACAAGGGAATTTAATGTGGTTTGGCCTTGCTTCCTACATCCACAAGATCACACAATTCCACTAGATAGAGAATCAAAATATAAGAGAATTACAAAGATCACTCATCAACAAGACACAAAAAAACTCCAACTTCTTCTCCTATAAATTCTTGTTTTCCTTCTCTCTGCGTTGCTTTGCGTTGACCTCTCAGTTCTGGGTTATGGCGGTCCTTGTCTTCTTTGGTTTTCTCCACACGCTATATTCTCAACCCATCACATCGGCCTCCTATATGATTTGTATTTATAACTTAGGTCTTGTAGCACAGTTACCAAACTAGCCCTTGATAAGTCTCAATGAAATAGGACTCACGCCGCACAAAGTGTAGATTTGGTTTGTAGAGTTAAGATGGCCAACAGGTCTCTAACATATAATACATATTGAAACTACATAAAAAATTTAACAATTACAGTCATCTTCTTCCTCATTGTACAAATGTTCGAGTTGTGCTTAATGAAGTGCAACCTAAGACCGACAAAGAGTTTTGTTGTATTTTGGAAGTTGATTGCCACACATGCTCATGGCCGGCCAGCGGTTCGAGCCAGGTTGGCTTGCATTGGTCATTAGAAGATATCTTTTAGAGATGAATTTGTTTAATCTTAAAATAGTGGTTTTATTTCCAGTCATTATTCTTAATGAGTATTATTTGGACTCTATGTAAGAGTGTTAAAATTGCAATTGCGATTCATAGTGTATGAAGATTGAAGTGCTGCTTCTGCATGTGGGAAGATTATTGTATCCTACGAAAGACGTCTAATTGACCCTTAAGCATCATAAATCTATCTTCAGGACAGAGCAATGAACACTTGCATTGATCGTAAGATTACTATAAGTCGCAATCACATTATCAAAGGGTACATGTTGATAATAGGCTCTCCTCATTACCTGCTTCCTTCTGGTTTAAGCTGGCCTTTGTACTGCTCTGCAATTATGGAAGCAGCGTTACATCACTGTATTCGATGAAAGTGTGGCTCTTCTATATAATAATTTCCCTACTCTACTCTCTGTCCACTAAAATCTTATAAGAGGTTTTGATTGGACTATGAAAAGTAGATCCCCCTAGGTTAATTCCACTCTATTAGTTTCAATCAAAACCTAGTGTAAGAATAGCATTATCCCTCTTGCTTAAAGAGGTGGGCTCTCTTCACCCCAGTGAATACAACTCATAATCTCAAACCTCTGTCAGGCTGTATGTAAACAATATAGGACCCAATTAACTCCCCACAAAGAGTAAGAGTAAGCCAATGATAGTGGAAGTACATATGTGCATTAAGCATGTCAATTAGCATTATGTACCAATTTGAAAGCTTGCTATTGCGAGAAGTCTACTTATATAATTAGTCGTCGAGCAATCGATTAATTGCAAAGTTTCAACCGCTACGTTGTAAAATACTATCTGTCCTTTCTTTTACCTCATTGTTCAACTACTGCTGCTACCTTGCTTGTAAGCTTCTATCTACATTTGTTGGTGTCCTATCGCTCCACTGATCAATTGGTAAGGAAATCGCTTAATTTCTAAGGACAAATATTGTTCTCATAGACATGTTCACGAGGCAAGATCACTGAATCCATGATCTGTGCGTCAAGTTGGTTTTTGTGCCTAAGGTAAACTACTCTTACTCTGCCGTAAGAATGCTCCAGCGTGGTAGGTTTTACTCTATATTGTTTTAGATTTTACAATTAAGGCAAATATGACGCCAATTTATGTTACCCTCTGTTGTACAATATAAGCGTGTGGCTTTCACATTGGACAATTTCTAGTCCATTTTGCGATGTATCTAAACCACATTAATATAAATATGAATGGTTTGATGTTCCATACGTTAGAAAATGACGAGGATGTATTTTTATAAATAATTTTAAAAATATTTCATACATTGCAGCAACCCCATCAGTTTTAAAAACTTATTTGAAAAATCGTAGTTGTGAAAGAAAGTGTTTCTTGATACACCTTCCCCCTGTTTTTTTCTTTGCTAGATTCATCAATTTAGGGCTGCACCAAAAAATCATAACCAAAATGTAGCAAAAATTACCTGTTTTATTCCTATTCAATTCTGTTCCTGGAGTTACGTATTGGTTCTAGTTTGATTCCAGCCACATAAGAAGCGATAATTGAACCGAACCAATCAACTTATAAAAACCCTAAAATAATCTCCACCATTGATTTCAAAGCCAAGATTTGCTAACCAAAAGCCTAACTCATATGTAACCCTCTTTTTTAGTTCTCGACTTCTCTCCCTCCATGTTATAGCCATCTCCCCTCCTTCCTCATCGTTCCTCTATGTCAACTGCAACCTCCCTAGTCCCCCCTCTACAGTCCATTAGATCTCTATCTCTATGGGCTCCCCCTTCACCACTCGTCAAATGTCCGCCAAAGCAGGTTTTGTTGAATTTTAATTATTTACTTGCAAGTACATAAATCGTACCGAAGTATAATTGACAAAATAAAGTCAATCCCACATAGACTTGAAATCAGAAAATTAATTTAATCTAACTTAAGTAAACCCAAATCTAGTTAATGACTTATAAAGAGAATAACTAATTTAACTAAGAGAAATTAAGGCAAAGAATAAACGAAAATAAACTTAAATTGCTAAAATGAACTAAAAGACCAAAGGAAAAGAAATTTGAATAAAAGATAAAGGCTATAATTTATTTAAACTAACAAATTAATTAAAATTATTAAATGAAAATTGACTAAGGTTTCATAATCCCCTCTTATTAAGATGTAGAAAATCACATTCATGTTCATTAATTTATTTCCCAAATATAACTCACAATAAACTAGAAATCAATTGTCTTTATCATGAAAACTTTCATCTTTTAAACCTCTAATAAAAATATTAAACTATATTCTTCCTCGATTTAATAGAATAAAACCAAGTCATAAGTTTTATCCATATTAACAAATCACAATTCATACCAAATTCTAATAATTAACAACCTAAAACAAAGCATTCAATTAATAAAAACTAATTCAAAACATGAGAAGAACATAACTATACTCATATTCAAATCAATTCTACTAATCAAAATGAGATAAGAACAATTAACATTAACACCCTTTGGAAAATTAACCAAATCATATGAATTAGAACTCTACAAAATTAATATGAGGTTCATCCTAACCTTAGTTCAAAAAAACTAGTTAATCATTAAACTAAAAACTAATACTATAATCTCCATTGAGTTAAGTGAAAAAACTTACAAATTTAGAAAAAAAATCAAGAAAAATTCAAAATAACAGTGACCATTCAAAATGACAGTGTTCATTGTCTTCAGCCTCCTACTCTGTTAGAGTAACCCTGCAAAATGATTTTTTTTCTTTTGCTTGTTCTTTGTTGCTCCGACTTTGGACTTGGATTCTCTGGCTTTTAAACTGTTTATTGAAGGTTTTTGGAGGATGGGATTAAGGGATTTCATTACAGCTAGTTCGTTCGTCTCCTCTCTCCTTTCAAATGTAAAAATGTGCTTTGTTCTTTTATAAACTCTAGACAATAGTTGTTTTCTTTCTTTAGGCTATCAATTTTGTCCATTATTAGCTGTTACTTTCTTTTTAGAATCATTCATTTCTTAAGCTTTCTTCCTGCACCATTATTTCCTATATCCTGTCTTTGAATTTTCTCTTCTTTCATGCTCTATTTTTCTACGATTTTTCTCTGTTTTCTTGTTCTCGACGTAGCTGAAGTCTCCTTATTTTGAAACATGCTTTTATTTGGATGTGGCTGCACTTGTTCATTTAGCTGCTTGCCTTTTTTCATAGGTCCTGAATTAAGAACAATCCTCTTTGTTGGTTTCTAGTATGTGCGATTTTCTTATGCTCTATACTAATGTCTGATCCGTCTAAAATGTCTGAACTGTGTCCAAATATTTTTGAAGTGTCACGAGCATCAAGAAAGTTAACTACGCGATATCCACCTACAAAGCACAATAAGACCATAATTGAGATGTGCAAAAATTAAATAAAAGTCCAACTTAACTCAAATGCATGCTTAATCTACGAAGATCACCTGAATTAATTAATATTTAAATTAAACTACTAATATCTATCTTAACATTAATTAACCCTAAATTAGCCACATCTTATGCTAGAAAATAAGGTAAAAAGGTGTATAAAATGTACAAAAATCACGTGTAACAATAGGCTCCTCCTTCACCACTGCTACTACAGTGGTTGTTGGCCAGTTTTCCCCTTCCTCTCCAATGGTTGCCACCAACCCACCCCACTCCACCTCCATCTCCATTCACTAACCCCTCTTACCCTCTCCTCATGTGGCCCTCTTCTCTCTCCTCCTGCATCAATGGCCAGTCAACCACCTTCTCCATCCCACTGCCACTTCCTCCTAGATTAGACAAGTCGGCCATCGGGGCCCATGGAGGGCATATGTCATCCACTACCTCCGCCTCTGTGGCCAAAATATTTTTTTAAAATTTCGATTCTAAACCAGACTTGAATAAAGAACCCGGTTCTTGATTAAGTTCCTGCACTTCTATTCCAACCAACTAGTTCTAGTTCTCGGTTCCTGTTTGCTTCTTACCATAAACAGCTGGAACCAAACCAAGATGCAGACATACTGTTCCAAACCAAGATGCAGCCATACTCATCATCATTCTCCAAACAATCATAGGCAAAGTGACCCTTTTTATCAGAATTAGGAATTGAATATTCTTTTTTTTTTTATTTTTGCTTCTCCTCTAAGGCTTCTCATTATTTTTTTCATGAATTGTATTCCAAGAGTATTGTTCCTAATTCTTCCCAATTTTCTCTTAGCTTTTCATCTTCAATCGTTGTCTTGTCTAAATAGTTTTGTCATGTATGCTATGATGTCTTTATCTTCTGTAGAATCTTCGAACTCATACGGTGTTTAAAGCCATTTTCTTAAATCTTTAGGGAAAGGTGTTTAAGCCTATTTTCTTGTTTCTTATTCTCATTCATCTCATAACTTTTTAGTTTCCTCTGTCGTCTAAACCTATGTCCTTGGGCTTTTATGCTCTTCAATTGTTGTGCCTTTAGGAGTGAACTTATCTGAAACTGGTTATAAAATCTTATTCACAGCCCTATCATCAGAAATAGCTTCTCCTAACAGGGGTTAGTCATTAATTTATGAATCTAAAATAAAATCCATGAATTTCAAAAATTGACATTAATCGTTCAATATTTGGAGTGCGCATTTCATAATGCAACGTTAGTAGCTATGGTTTTGCATGCATATTTCAAAGTACATCATTAGTCAATGTGTCGCTAATTTTAAAACCATCAACTTCAAAATGCATGCTTGCAAACCCATGCTTCTCTACCCCCCTCGGAATTTAAAATGCATAGCCTTGTCTCATTTCACTCACCCACCCACATCTCATCTCCTCCCTCGTACCTCGGTGGCCTCTTCCCCCATTGTCCTCCCCTTCTTCCGCATGCATGTTCTCGAAGTCTTGCAAAGTGTCATCAGAGTCCAAGGGCCTCCCCTCCTCTCTTGTCGTAGTTTGCCTGACCACTACAAAGTTCGTTGCCATCAGAGTCCACCAACCACCACTGAGGTCCAGGGATAGCCGTTTGGCCACCGCTGGACTACCATCGCACCCACTAACTGCTATCAGATTTCGAGGACCATCACCAAAGTTGTAACGTCCCTCGTATTTTCGAATAAAAGAAAACAATTTTTGAAAACGTAACAAAATTTAATTACAATTGCCAAGGATCACCGTATACTAAAACAGTAATTACAACACACTTTGTATTATACAAAGATTTCCAAAATTGGGCATCACATGCCTTTGTACATTAGTCAATACAATAATTTACATAAAGTACAAAAATAGCAATACAAGACTGTAATTTAAGGAACCCTTCGTCGACTCCTTCAGATTCGAGTGAAACACTTACAGAGTCTGAGGGTAGGTGAGTAAATTCATACTCAGTAGGTCGAATTAAGTTCTAAGAATATGCTTCGTGCACATATGAACATATCGTGCCATTTTTCTTTTGAAATCATTCAGAAAATCTGAAAACACAATCACAGAATGTCGCGATACCAGACGACTTACACTCGCGCCCATGGGGCGACGCGAGACAAAAAGGAAGGGATTTACCCATGACATCCCAATCCTATGTGTGCCAAATGCCAAATTTGGCAGCATCCAAAATCATAATAATTCTTAGCTCTGAGGAACCGAGAACTATCCAGACGGCACGATTGCCCAAAACTCAGAGAAATTTTTGAAAAGAGGAGATGATTTTGAAGTCAGAGCTTTTGTTTTCATAAAGTAACAGAAAACTTTTAGTAAAACTTTAGCGAGTAAAAATCTCAGCATACTATTAGAATTTAAAGCTACCTACCTATAACACATGCAAAATATGATGAAATCTCCTTGTAGAGTAAAGAAAGTCCCTCCTCAAGATATCAGCCTTCGAGCGAGAATTTCAGTAGAATAACCACTCCAATGCGTAGAATTCCTTTGATTTAGTAGGGTAGGGCTTTGGAACGGTTTAAAAAGGGTTGGAAATGGTCCGGAAACAATAAAAAGATGAAAGGGGAAGATTAGGGAAGGGGCACATTTTTTGAGGTCTTAGAGGGGTTGCCTTGAGAAAATAACACTTCCGGTGCATAGAGCACCCTTGAATTAGTAGGAAACGGGTCTTGGAACGTGAAAATCGGACTTAAAATGGGTCGGGAATGGTAAAAACAGTGAAAGAGGTTGAAAATCGGATGTGGGTGAAAAACTAGCCGGAGAAGGGTTTAAAACAGTGAAAGAGGTGTTTTCTGGCGGGCGCCCGCCAGCGCCACCACAGAAAATGGGCGGCGCCCGCTGGCGCCGCCGCGCATTGTGGGCGCGTGTGACGAACGTGCGTTTGTCACTGCAAACGCGCGCCTGTCGCATGTTAGGCGTGTGCCGCACGGCATACACCACTTGCTGCGCTGCGCCGCGCCGAGCTGCCGATTTATTTTTTATTATTATTATTTTTTATATATATTTTTAGAAAATCGTATCTCCCTATCCCGAACTCCGATTTGCGCGTTCTTGGTACCGTTGAGTTCGTATTCACGAGCCCTACGATACTAGACCACTTAAGAATCATTTTACCCAAATTTCAAAAGTGGGTCCCACCGGTTGAACATGTTTCCCAAGGTCGTAACTTTCGTTCCCGACCTCTGATTTTCGCGTTTCATGACTTGTTACGCTCGTCTCCACGAGCTCTAACCAACACTTAGGAAATTTATAAATAACAAAATATATAAGAAGATCATGTTAAAAATTTTGGGTTATTACAAAAGTATTGCAAATCACCACTAGAGTATACCGAATAGCCGTTGGATTGATGCCTAGAGTCTGCCTGATTGTCGTGGGAGTCCCCTTCTGCCTTCATCTCTTTTGACTCCCCTCTGCCTTTGCCTCTGCCTCCCACTCCTCCTCTTATTCTACATTGTCCTCCACCATTTCCTTCCATCCTCCTCGCTTCATTCTCCTTCTTCTCATATTCTAGTGGGATTGGCTATGAATTAGTCATGGAGCCATTCAAAAATCTCTTTGTTTCTTCTTCATGAGATACAATCTTAAAAAATGAACTCCCAAAGACCTTCCAGCCCTCTAGCTCTATCTCTAGCTCTAGCTCTAGCATTAACTCTGACTCCTATTTACCTCCTTTGCTTCTAAATCCCCTTCCGCCTCTACTTGTCACTCTAGCTCTACCACCTCCTCCTCCTCCTCCCCTCCTCCTCTATCTCCTTCCCCTCCTCCTCCTCTACCTCCCCATCCCTCTCCCCCTCCTCTTCAAATGCCCCATTCTCCTCCTTCACTGTCTCCTCCTCTACCTCCTTCTTTACAAAATCCGGTGAGATTGGCTGCAAATTAGCCATAGAGCCATTTAGAATTCTCATTTTTGTTCTATATGATATTCAATCTTAGAAAATGAACCCATAAACACTATCAAAAACTTAAAAAGAAGATTAAGTTTTATTTTTACTTCATTATAAGCTTCAATCTGCTAATTTTGATTGGTAGTAGGTTTGATGCTAAACTACCAAACTTCAAGTTATCTCCCACAGTAAATGTTGTGATAGAGGAGTCCACTAAGAAAATTAACAATTAAGCCGTTAATAGTTTGACATTTTAGCTTTTAACCCACTATGAATATAGGCACCTTGGCGGTTTGAATCAAGTAAAATTAAAACTCATTCTTCTTTACAAGTGATTGATGGTGTTAATTTACATGTTCCTTCTTAAATATTGGAGTTTACAAAGAAAAACCCTTATTTTTATAAATGGCTTCATGTCTAGTTCCTGACCAGTATGTTAAATTTTATGAAAGAGGAAGAGGAGGAAAAAGAGGGGAAAGAGGAAGTAGAGGAACAATAGAAGAAAGAGGATAAGGCACTTAGAAATACTTGTTTAAAAGCCTACTTTGATAATTATAAAAAGGGCTAAGATAAAATAGATATATCATTAGACCTCAGATCTATTTTGATTAAGAATCTAGCTATTTAAACCTCTACTTTTTCCCTGTATCCCCCAAACAAAAGTAAAAAGTTTAATTTTTTTTACTTTTATACCCCACTTTTCCCCCCTAAAGTGCTCCTTTGTCCCCCATTTACCTTTTCCTTTCCCCCCATGAGTTAAACTAAATAAAAAGTTTTTTTTCAGATTTTCTTCTCCTCCTCAAGGCTAAATTAGAGCCGCCGGTGAGCACTGTCGCTGCTGGCCGCCTGTGAGTACTCTAGCCGCTGGCGTATACTGTAGTTCCAGCAATGATTAAAAAGCTTGAGCGGTGGCTAAAAAAGCTCCGGTGACCAAAAAGTTGAACCTTTTTTATAAATTTTTCTTCCCTTATAGTAGTGTTTGTTCATCAATGACGTCTTTACACTTCAAGAGACATGTTAATCACATTTTCCACCAGATTGAAGCAGTAACTTTAAGAAGTTACTATTTTTAAAATGGTCGGGGTCACCCCCCGCCATTTTTCAAAGAACTTGACGGGCCAAAACCAACCTCCACTTCATGCAAAATTGGGCAGGAGGTACCCCCCACCAAATCAAAGACAATAACTTCTTAGAGTTACTGTCCATTTTGTGGCAGGAGGGGGGGGGGTGTTTGAAGAACCAGACGGGGTCTAAGACCCCCCACCACTTCATGCAACCCCGGCCAAATCGAAGATAGTAACTTCTTAGAGTTACTATCCGTTTTGTGGTGGGGGGCACCCCCCGCCATTTTTCGAAGAATAAGACGGGGTCTAAGACCCCCTGCCATTTCATGCAAAAGTGGGTGGGGGTATCTCCTGCCAACTCGAAGATAGTAACTTCTTAGAGTTACTATTTGTTTTGTGGCAGGGGGCACCCCCGCCATTTTTCGAAGAACTAGACAAGGTAGAAGAACACCCGCCGCTTCATGCTAAATTAGACAGGGGGCACCTCCCGCCAAAATTGAAGACAATAACTCTAACATGTTACTATTTGTAAAATGGCGGGGGTTCATTTTCTTGCTTTCAAGGCACTATTTGACATAATACTGAGAAACTAAAATGACAGCATCCTATGGTGCTTGTAAACATTCATTTTGTTGCAGAAAAATGCAACAAGAACTTTGCAACAACATAAAAGAGGCAATAAAGCCCCCTACTGTTGAAAGTAACACCTACTAAGCCCCCTACAGCTCAAAATTAGAGGGAACACAAAGTTGATCACATAAAAGCAATGAAGCATGAAAACCCAAATATATAAAACTTGATCACAAATAACTGCTGAAAGTAATGCCTACTAAGCCCCCTATAGCTCAAAATTAGAGGGAACACAAACCTGATCACATAAAAACAATGAAGCATGAAAACCCAAAACATAAAACCTGATCACAAAGAACCTGGTCACATAAAACCAAATACATATCCGCACAAAAGCATTTGAAAACCCACAAAGGACACTAATCTAATAAAGCAAACATCACACCAATCAGGCACCAGCAACTTGCACCATTAAAGCACAAACTCATCTACATTTTGACAATAATTTTCCTGTCCAAGACTCCAACATGGTTTCTACGTTTTGACAATAATGTTCATGGTAGCAAAAATTATACAAACTCTTCTGCCAATACAACAATTATCCAAAGTCACAAGGATTATCATTCAAAATATACAAATGCTAAAATGTCTCAACAAACTATAAAATGTCTCAGTGAATGAAACTTAAATGTCTCAATGACTAAAATTTAAATGTCTCTAACAAACGACTAATATTAAAGTGTCTCAACAAACTCAATCAATTTGAGGCTATTTAAAACTGTCATTTCTATAGGGCCTCCAGGGAAAGGATAAGTTTCATCCTCTATTGTTTGCCCTTCTTCCTCCTCCCCCCCTGCATGGCCTTCTTCTTGTTCTCTCTCAATGATAGTAGTTTCTTCATCAATTTCCCGTCTTTGTTCTTGTGCACTTGAATTTCCTTCTAATTCATTATCTCCAACTACATCTTCACCAACAACTCCATTTTTTTATTTAGCTTATCCTCTCCTCCTATATGATGTTGTTGGGTGTGTCCTCAGCATCTAGTGCATGGAGAATCAAAGCAAAAGTTAGCCTCAATATTAGTTAGTAATTCTTTAATTAGTGCAAATATATGCATAAACAAAAACAAAAACCAAAACAAAACAAATCCATTTTTGCAATCAATTTCATCATATCCATGAGCAACCTCTCATGATAAGGTGAAGAAAATATGTTACACTTAACCCAATTGGCTTGATTTTAAGCAAAGACAAAAAAGAACTATAAAGAGGAAACATAAAGAGTTAAAACATTGTAAACATGGGATGAAAAAACTTGTACATCATGAAAGCTTTAGTGAATCTTCCAATTCAATGCAAAGATGGCAAATACGTTGGAACAAGTTCATCTAAACTAAAAGAAAAGTATTCTCAATTCAACCCTATTAAAGTTTATGGCATATATAGCAAGGGTAGTTATACTAGAACTGCCATAGTGAACTTCATAAAAGATTGGTCTGGTTTCAAGGATGCATTAAACTTTGATGTAAAAACATCTCAAACATTTAATCTAAAAACTCCAACAAGCATAGGCATACCCAACATTACCATCGAACTACAACATGATGAAGTGAGATAAAATTTGAAAAACAAGCATAATTAAATGTTGTGTGCCCAAAATGGATGGAAATGATGCTGCTGACTCTCATGATGGCTTTAAATAAAAATGCTGCACTGGTTATTATTGCAGCACACACCTTAAACTTGCAGCAAATGCACAGGAAGAGAGACATATACATCAACAAATTCACTAGTTGATCTGCCTATTACATAAATTTGTTATACAACTATCTCCGAGTTCACCATTATTTAAGCATTTTATCATTCCACTAATAAATGCATAAACGATTAGTACATAATATAAAACATGTGCACTTAAATTTGACCTTAAGCATTTTGACAAACATCAACTATGCACATAATAAAAGATAAAAAGTGATAGGAGGAAAAGATGATGATCCATAGATAGATAGAGAGGCAGGCATAAATAGATAGAGAAGCAGAGGCATAAACATTACCTGCTATTCTTTGCAAAACATTATGCTTGATAACTTGCAAACGTTACAATTAAATACAATCATATCAACTGAGCCTCAGTGGCCCAATAACATGAAGCCCATACCTATTTCGCCATCAAATTATTTAGAATGAAAGCTTCTTTGCATGTTTCTAACATTGTATGTGATCAGTCTTGAGAAAACCAAAAAAAAAAAAGTTTCAACTCCAATAATCAATTTTGGAGCCTCGTAGTATACATGATTGCCTACTCAACCAAACAAGAAACACGTATTACCAACAAATCCCAACAAAAAATTCCAAAAACTAATCACCACTTAATGACTAGAATCCCATAAATAAACTCCGCTTACCATCACTACCCAACAAATTTAAACTATCGCGGTGACTCCTACGACACTTACAATAGTTCTTGAATTCTGCTTCATTTTTAGAATAGACAAGTAAATGCCAAAGCACTGGCTACTTGTAATTCTCAATCAAACAACAAACAAAGCAAAAAATTACACGCGAACAGAAAAGTCAACCAAAACCAAGTAGAACCAAAAGACCGATACACGTAATGTAGAAATAGCAAAAGGACAAGTAGGCAAAGAATCACATGAAAACATGAATTAAAAGAACAAACAGAATATACATAACCAAAACACACGATGATCATTCTAGTGAATCCAGTTGACAAAAAAATAGATACCTGGAGAGTATACAAGAAGAAACTGAAGTAGACGGTTGGATGTTGGATCTAATGGCGGCAGTTGCCGACTAATCTAAATTGGTTCCCGAGCAAATTCCTACGGGAAGTCGGAGTAGCGAAGTCGGCGGGTGGAGTTTCTGATCATTCCCTGCCTACAGCAAGCAAGCATATGGTTTACAGCCTTTTGAGTCTAGAAAGGAGAAGGGGAGGATGGAGGCGGAGCCGAAGTGGGTGTTGTTGTTTTGCGATTATCGGTCTGTTGGAAGATCGGCAGTAGGACCTTTGCAGTGTGGACGGCAAATGGCAGTGGTGTCAACCTTTGTAGCATAGATAACGGTTGGTAGTGGTGCCATGAAGGGGGAAGAGGAACAACATATGAGGGCTAAAGGGGGCTAAGGGGGGAAACCGTGAGGGAGGTGAAGGGTGGGGGTACACTTGAGTTAAAATAACAACTAATATTATTTTTAGAATCGGGGTTTATGTGAACAATTTTATACGTTTAATATGGAGTATATAAATATGGGGTGTACAAGTAACGGGGACACAGGAAAAAGAATAAATTCCCCTTTAGGTTGTTATTGAAGTTCGGTTCTGAGCGTTTTTTATCCAAAACCTAAACGGAAAGCAGTTGATCAAAGGACGGCTCAAAAAGATGAGAAACTCTCCCCGCAAAATCAAAGGCCGCTCTGCGAAATTCAGCCAGCAGGGGAGCAAGCAACTAGCGACCTCGCTGTCTGAATTTCTTAGCCGAAATCTGGGATCACGTGACGAAAACGACTCCGGACGTCTCCAGCCGTCCTCCTGCTCGCCCGTGGGACCATGTTCACGTGACAGGGACTAACTTTGGCCCACAGGTCCACGACCCAGTCTACAAGGCACGTGTCAATCTACACGTGCCATTTAAAAAATGATCGGCGGCTCAGATTTTCAACTTGGCGACAATAAAAACTACATTGACGTTTTTCCCTCCTACAGTCTGCAGTGCAGGTCTCTTCTGCACTTCGTTTGCTCCACTTCCTCTGCAACTCCCCTCAAATAGCCCCAAAATTATTTAACCCATTTTGCAGAAACAGATTTTCGGAATTTTTTTTTGGAGTTTTGTAAGTGATGAATACTATTTTTAGGATGAAATCTTTCATTTTTCCATTGAAAGTTCTGCTGCATGTTGCTTAGTCCTTAGATGTTTCTTTGAATTGGGTCTCGGATTTTACATCTAGATTCAATTTAGAGGACCATATTTGTCAGCAATCTTCTCTAAACTTTGCTCTTCCTGTGTGATTTTCGCAATCATATCTACCCAAGCTTTTATAACTTCTATGTACGAGGTGGCTTCTCAAATTTTTTGCTGATCTTAAACTGTTTCTTTCATGCTGCTTTCTTTTTATTCTTCGTATCAGTTCTTCAACACTGCAATAATCCTGAAAATGGTTTTCTTTCTAATATTTAATGTCATTTGTTTTCAAGTTAACATTCTGGTTACTCACTCCTGAACTCTGCAATCAATTTTCTCAAACTGAATGGAAATATGATGAACTCTGTCTTGAAAATTGCAAGCTGAAATCTTCTAGCGTTTTTGTTTTCCTCACTTTGGCTTCATGAAATCAATTTTTCAAAAATATTCTGAACTTTGATGTCACTGATTTCTTTGTTGCTCTTCAGGGTCAGACCAATTTGGAGGGAAGATGCTTCTCCGGAGCTCCTCTTCCCCGATCCTCAACTCGTGGATTCCCACCCTCGGCAAAGACTCCTCCCTGGAACTCGACCTCTCCTTCTTCCTCACTGTCTCCCGAGCCCGCTGCGTCTCCTTCGCCGCTGCCTCCCCCTCCGCAACCCTCTGCTCTGTCTTCTGCGACTCCCCCCGCAGCAAGCTCACCCGGGCCCTCTCCGATAACGACATCGGGGACCTCCCCCTGCCGCACTCGGTTCCCAAGCTCCGCCTTCCCGGCCCATATCCACCTATCCCGATGGAGGAGTGCAATGAGGAGGCGGCCAGGTCCCCTAGCAGCTCGGCCTCCTCCAAGCTCGAGCGGCTCCTCTCTAGCTCCGCGCTCGACGAGCTGGTTAGTGGGTCTAATGGGCTCCCCCCGGTCGAGGCCGAGGAGAAGGTGATTGTCTCCGGCGGGAGCTTTGCCGGCGGAGGTGGCTCCATTTGTGGTGGCGCCGGAGGCGGGAACGGAGGGAGCGGGGATGGCAATGGCGGATTTGGTTTCTCCAACAGTGGCCATGAGAGCGTGGACTTGTATTACAGGAAGATGATCGAAGCCGATCCCGGCAACCCACTCCTGCTCACTAATTATGCCAAATTCCTCAAAGAAGTAAGCTTTTCGGCATAAATGAAACAACTTGTTGATTGCTATCAATTGGATATTATTTGCGTTGATTGATATGAATTTGGGTGTTTTTGTGTCCTTTGACAGGTTCGTGGTGATCTGGTGAAGGCAGAAGAGTATTTTGCGAGGTCGATCTTGGCTAATCCAAATGATGGGGATGCTCTGTCTCTGTATGGGAACTTGATATGGGAGTCCCACAGAGATGCCAAACGAGCTGAGAGCTACTTTGATCAAGCTGTCAAAGCTGCTCCTGATAACTGGTGAATATGCCTAAAACTTAGTTGTTTCCTGTTCATGCACGACCGCTTGAGCCAGGCACCTTTGGATCTCGATCTATCGGCGGTCAATGCCTTGAAAAAACATTAAATTATCATGCAAAGTTGTGATTCCAAGTGAACTTGTCATCTGCAGAACTTTCTTATGCTATGTTCTAAAATGGATCTTCATAACAATAGTAGTTAATTTATGCAAATGAATTCACTATTAATGGCTGCTGCTTGTGATTTTGCAGTTACGTGATGGCAGCTTATGCCCATTTCCTGTGGGATGCGGATGAGGAAGAAGAAAGCGAGGAAAATGAACCAGACAAGGTTGCATCCATGGTTCAAGAGGGAGCTCCTCATCATCTCCCTCCACCACTAGCTGCTGCCTCCTGAACATATGCTCACATAATTAAACATCTAAATATGCTGTATATAACATGCAAATGCCATCAACATTAGCTGGAGTTTTGGCCACTAAATAGGATTTTGAAATGGTGGGGGATGGGGAGATAAAAAAGATGAAAGACAATGGGGAACTTTTTGACCGTAATTTCTGGTTTTTGTTTTGTGAAATGGGGTTTTTTTAACAGCGAGATGTATGATGAGATGTAGCTTTGTTTTCTTAGTTGTATTACGGAATGTCTTTTATGCTAGGATGCAGCTAGCGAGCCCGTGACGGCTACATAGGGCTACTAACATGATATATAGAGGAATCAAGAAAGGGTCTGGGTTGGGAATTGGTGGCACAGGAAAGCGTAAGCAGGCATAGATTGAAACAGGTTCGTGCCAACGCATGGATATTTTTAATCGGTTAGGACATAGAGTGTCACCATTTTAATGGCGAATTATTGAAAATTGTTAAGGGTAAAATAATCATCACTATTCATAATTTTGTTGTTAAGGAGGGGTAAATTGTTGAAAGTCTTTTTTAGATCTTGATAAATTAATGGGTTTCTTTAGACTGCTTTTCAAAGGACACGCTTTTACTAACATACAATACAAATTATGTGCGAAATCCTAATTACTAGAAATTACTAGAGTACAGTATCTCGACTTATTTTAATTATCTTTTGCAAAAAACACTGTATGCATTCAACTATTGAAATTAAAGTCTTGTAGTAAAACCACCATCTACTTAAACTGCTTCAAAACTTAAATTCAATGTGCATATATATGCAAATAATGTCTTAATTGGGATCTTCTACTTATTGCTTATATGGAACACATTGGTGGACATGCAAATAAGCCAAGTCGAATCGAGCTTTGAGGCTTTTTGACTTGAGTTTGATTTGTGAAAACTCGGCTCGAACTCAATCGAACATCTAGATACCTAGCTTGAGTTTGGTTTAGCTAAGGAACTTGAAACTCGACTCATACTAGAGCTCGAAAATATATTATAGTACTTTGAACCTATGTTCTAATTGAGCTCGAATCCCACTACAACCCAAATTATTTTTTCTATAAAAAATTATATTAATTTAGAGAATCACATCAACATTGCGAAAATAAAAAATTTATAACAACCACAGTTCCATTTTATTTAAGTTGTAAATATCACTTCCAAATCTATAGTTAAAATAAGAATCAATAAATTACCCCACTAAAAATTTTCAGTGGTCACCAAAAATTTAACTAATATAATTCAAATATCTCATATAATAAGCCATAAAAAATTTAACTAGGCACCAAAGCCATGACAAGTGCTATTTATAGATTTCATATCTGATTAGTCTAATGACCGCAAAAAAGTTCATGATGAGTGCACTATCTAGACCTCAGTGGTAATATGTTTTAGGGTGTGTGCATTACCTATAAAAATAAAAATTAATATAATTGGACCTTATCAGTAAAATCTACACTTAGTTCATTGGATATATTTGTAGGCAAAATCTAGATATAATTCACTAGATCTAAATTAATATGATTAGTTGAATTAAAAATATTTATTATATAATTAGAACTACATATTTATATTTATTAGGATTAGAATGATTAAAGGTAGTATTTTAAAATTAAATAACATTATATAGATGAATAATGGTAGAGTAGGAATAAAATAATTTATCACACCTACATTCTCAATTTTATTAGTAGTAAAATTTATATTTGTTTAAAATATAATAGCATAATATGGTATTATATACCATATTATATAGTATATTATATATCATGTATTAATATATGTATAATATATATATTTTTATAAAATAATAAAATATTATGGATACATGAAAGGTGAAAGATAAAAAAATTATATATTATAGGTATAATATGTAAGAAGTGATATATAACAAATCGAGTCGAAATTGAGCTGAGCTTCGAGTCAATCTCACGTCAAACCGATCAGATTTCTAGTTGAGTCAAGTTGAGCTAGTCATTGTTTGAGATCGGCTCATTTACTTTCAAGCTTTAACCGAGTTCAAGCTAAAATCCCTTTGAGTTGAACCAAATTTGAATTAAACCAAGTTGAGCCTATTCAACTCGACAAACTAACTCGACTTGTGAACAGCCTCATCCATAGTCGCATACTTTTTGGGACATTCACGAAGGAACGGGGCTACTTAAAAAGGATTACTAGAAAAATTTAGTTATGAGAATTTTCAGTGTTAAAAACATGTCCTTTCTTTCCCAAGAAAAAACAACAGCTTTAGTTTTATTGCTGAGTACATGGTGTGCTAAAGGCTTGCGTGATTTCATTCTACGGATAACTTTTCAACTTCCAAACACTCAGGGTCTGTTTGGATTAGGTGAACCATTTAGTCAGTCACTTACTTGGTTATAAATAGAAAAATGGCATACCATGTATTTATTTTAATTTTATTTTATTAAAAAAATGTGAAAAATGATAATTCAATTCTTTTTCATGTACATCATGTTTGTCACCATTTTTTTTTTGGCTAAATGTGCTTGATGACCAATTGGTCATCTTGAAAACACTTTTTACTGCCAAATAAATATCTTGGATATATTTTTTATTTTAAAACAGAAAATTAATAGTAGAGATTCACATTAACCTAAATACACATTGATTATTATGCACATGCAATTGTATAAAACTATCATTTAGCAATGATTCTATTCCATAAAATATTATATGTAAAATTAAAAAGCAAGAACAATGAAAATGGCTACAGGTCCTCGTAATTCTTTCATTTCTTCTAGAATACCAAACTCATTAAACAAATAAGAAATAAAACAAACTAGAATTCAACTCTCTTCTCTCTCCCAACTACAAAACAACTATTTTCTAAATAATTTTGTCTCACTTGATAACTTCCTAAATATCATTTTAATTCCACATATTCGCAGCAAGCTCATTACAAAAATGACCCATCCTCGCTATTTTATTTGCTCATGACCGATAATCTTCTAAATTTGGTGCATTTGGTGGAAGTTCTTTATCATGTAATTCATCATCACTCAACTCATCATCTTTATTTTCTTTCTTAATGAAATCATAAATAATAGCTACGACAACAACAATTTTAAGTATCTCGTATGAAAATTTAAGACATTTGTTCGACAATATTTCAAAACAATTCTTCCATACTCAAAATGTGCGCTCCATCATGTTCCTCAATGAAGAAGGATAGAGCTTGAATATTTTTTTAGCATTTTGTGGTGGATTTGGGCCAAACCTATTCAAACGATTTTGGGTGCTACGATATGGAGCTAGAAAACCTGAAAGATTTGCAAACCCCACATCCACTAATAAATATTTACATGTACTCAAGATAATATTACGATAATGAGAAACCAAATAGCTATTGAACAAAATAATTAAGCAATTATAAATTTTATTACCTTGAGGGACTTTTAATTTCTGACTTTTACTTCGTGTTGTATTAGTTGTCTTTAAGATAGTAGAAACATTTGCAGAACCCACCCACCCAACCAAGACGTATGTAAACTTCATGTCAAAATTACATGCCATCAACACATTGTGTATAACTTTACTCTTCATTTTTTAAAATTTTATTTGATTTGCACCCATAATATGTGCAACAACATGTGTCCCATCCAATGCACCAACACAATCCTCCAATTATATTAAATATAAGATTATATAAATCTTCTACTATTTTTTTTAAAATAATTACCTTATAGTATGGAAATAATATTTCATCATCTCCAATTTTAGGATGGAGTGAAGAGGTAGGTGCCTTCACATAATCTTTACGTAATGCTAAAATTCCATTTAACACATTGTTGAAATGAGTACTCACCATCCATACTGAAAGTTTAAAATGCCCCCTTGTCACATTATATTGTTGTCCTTGACCAAGAGTTATTATTGTTATAGCCACTTGCTCCTCTACAATAATATATCTAGTACTTTTTAAATGTCTTTTTTCTTTTAGAATGTGACACAACTTCTTAAATGGCGTTGGGTACATTATATAAACACCCCTAAACAATTTAGCATCAATCATTAAGGCCCTTCTAATATAAGATGTACCTCCCTCTCCAAAAATGTAATTTCTACATGTAGGAGGTAACCTCAAATGACAAAAAGAATGACCTAATTCAGCCAATGCTATGCTAAATGCCAACCGAATCATTTTTTGTGTCAAAAACACGTATGCTGGAAATCAACATATAACATAATTAACTACATCATTCCATAAAGTTGTATTACCAAAGAAATAACACAACCAACTATAAAAATATATGCATACAACCAACAATATAAACTTTTAATACAAAGTATTTAATATTGAGTGCACACAACCACATTCAACTAAGCAACAACATCACCAAAGTCACTAATGAGTACACATAACTACATTCAACCATGATAGTATTTAACAAGTATTTAACAAACATTGTCATCCTACATATAAGTTAGTACTAACTAGTATTTATCAACCCAAAAAAGTCCATACTATGGGCATCTGTCAAAGCACCAATGAAGCCACCTCCACATTTACAAAACGAAGTTTTCCTTTTCTTCAAGTGACTTAAGTAATACCAATGCCCTAAATATCTCCATCTCATCCATATTAGGTATCTCGTGCAAAACCCGCATGGCCACTCGTGTGGGATCACATAATGAAACATCTTCATAGTAGATGTCATCTCCCTCAACGCATTAGCAATCATAAATGTGACAGCTGCCATTTTTAAAAGATATAAATATCATAAATTTTGTCTGACACGTATATATTTGTTGTGCCAGATTACAGGCACAAACGGTACCTAGGAGTACTACGCAGTGAAAGGGGAGAATTGGAGAAGAAAGGGGAGAAACTGTGATCAATACTTTGCATAATCTCCAAAAGCAACAGGGATCGACCCATATAGGGCACGACCAGTCCCCTAGGGATTCGAGCCAACCCCAACCCGGGCCGACCCACTTCCCTAGGAGCGCCTAACAGTCAGTGGTTCGGCTAACCCGGGCCACTGACTGAACCAACCCATAATACATCTAAACATCCAACATACTAACTATTACAATAGCAAATCGTACGAAAATAATAAAGTAAGTCAAAGTAACTAATAAGCAGTGAAATAGGGGTCGAGTTGGGCATCGTGCACAACACTCCACCACGCTTCTGCCATTCACCTTGTCCTCAAGGCCACCAACCAGGAAATCGAGCCAGAAAGTCATCTTCAAGCATCCACGTGGCATCCTCCAAAGGCTGACCCTGCCAAGACAGCAAAACTTCTGTGACAATACGGCCGGAACGGCGAACCCGACGCTTCTGGAGAATAGCAGCAGGAACAGGATTAGCGGACATAGGCGGCCCCACTAAAGGAGGAGGAGGCGCGGCACGCGCCACAGCAGCATCACCCACAAAACGGCGTAGACGAGAGACATGAAACACTGGATGAACTAAAGAATCAGGAGGAAGAGTGAGGCGGTAGGCCACCTGTCCAATACGCTCCTCAATAACATATGGCCCATGAAAGCGGGGGGCCAGCTTGGAGTTCGCCGGCTGAAACAGAGAGGTCTGACGTTGGGGAAGGACCGAGACATAGACCAAATCACCAACAGCAAATTCCCGATCCATATGATGACGATCATAAACCTGCTTCATCCGGTTCTGGGCAGCTGAGAGATTTACCTTTAATTGACGTAAGACCTCATCCCGCGTTTGCAACATATAATCCACCTCAGCAACAGAGGAACGACTCGGCACATAAGATAAGACAGTCGGCGGCGGCCGCCCATAAAGCACCTCGAATGGGGTGAACCCCGCACGCGTATGATAAGCCGTATTATACGACCACTCAGCCCAGGGAAGGAGTTGAAGCCATTTGCGGGGCTGCTGCATGGTGAAACAACGGAGGTATTGTTCCAAGCAACGATTAACCACTTCCGTCTGGCCATCGGTCTGAGGATGATAAGCGGTGCTCATATGTAAAGAAGACCCCTGCAATAGGAAAAACTCCTGCCAAAACTGGGAGAGAAATATCCGATCCCGATCAGAAATAATAGTGCGAGGTATACCATGCAAGCGGACTACCTCACGAACAAAGAGCTCAGCAACCATCTTCGCAGTGAAGGGATGGCCAAGTGCGCAAAAATGGGCATACTTCGACAATCTGTCCACGACAACCATGACGACGGACTTACCCTGTACGACCGGTAAAGCCTCCACGAAATCCATCGAAATGTCGTCTCAAACCTGCTCGGGGATAGGTAGGGGATGGAGCAACCCGGCGGGGGAGGTGGTTGTGGCTTTTGCCCGTTGACAAACATCACAAGCCGCAACGTAATCGTGGACAGCCCGACGAACACCCCTCCATAAGAAGCTCTGACTAAGCCGCTTATATGTACGGAAGGACCCCTCATGACCAGCCACCGGGGTGTCATGGAAATGTGAAATGATACGGTGGCGCAAATCAGGAACCGCCGGTACCCACAAGCGGTTTTTCCAGAATAAAAGGCCATCCCGCCACACAAAGGAAGGCCGCGTTGCTGGTTCGGCCTGAATGGCGTCAATAACACCCTGCGTCCATGAATCCAAGCCATATGCGCGCTGGATCTCCTCAATAAACGGGCAAGACAGGGTAGAGACGGTGCAGCAAGACCCAGGGGCTGGACTACGAGAGAGTGCATCAGCAACGATATTGTCGGACCCTTTCTTGTACACCAATTCGTAATCATAGCCAAGCAACTTACTCACCCATCTCTGCTGAGCCGGAGTAGACACACGCTGGTCCAAAAAATATTTCAGTGGTTGATGATCGGTGCAAATCAGAAACCGACGACCTAATAGATACGGCCGCCATTTGGCAACGGCGAGGATGATAGCCAACATTTCCTTCTCGTACACTGACATCGACAAGGAGCGATCAGCGAGTGCTTTGCTGAAATAAGCGAGGGGCCTGTCATCCTGCAAGAGGACAACACCCAAGCCTTTCTCCGACGCGTCCGTCTCCACCACAAACGGCCGACTAAAATCTGGTAGAAGCAGGACCGGGGCAGACGCCATGGCTTGCTTTAACTCATTGAAGGCTGCTTGGGCCGCTGGCGACCATATGAACACCCCCTTCTTCAATAGTTCTGTAAGGGGACGAGCCAATTCACCATACCGCTGGATAAACCAGCGATAATAGCCGGTCAGACCAAGGAAACCCCGCAGCGCTCGGACACATGTTGGAGTCGGCCAGGATAGCATAGCGGCCACTTTGGCCGGGTCAGTAGCAACACCGTGCTGAGAAATAATGTGACCCAAATACTCAACTTGCGGGCTGCCAAAGGAACACTTGGAATGTTTCAGAAATAAGGAATTAGCACGCAATATAGAGAAAACCGACCTGAGATGAGTCAAGTGTTCGTCCCACGACCAGCTGTAGACCAAAATATCATCAAAGAAGACCAATAGGTGCCGACAAAGAAAAGGCCGGAAAATATCATTCATGAGAGACTGGAACGTGGAGGGGGCATTGGTCAGCCCAAAAGGCATGACTAAGAATTCGAAGTGGCCATCATGAGTCCGGAATGCGGTCTTGTGGACATCAGAGGGCTGCACACGAATCTGATGATACCCAGAACGAAGATCAAGCTTACTAAAGACGCTGGCATCTGTCAATTCATCCAACAATTCTTCAATCACAGGGATGGGGTACTTATCTTTGACAGTGATGGCGTTTAGAGCACGGTAATCCACACAAAACCGCCACGATCCATCTTTCTTGCGAACCAAGAGCATCCACGTGGCATCATCTGGGCATTATCTCGAACACCTGGTGTGCCTCGCATGTCCCAGGCCTGGCGGCGCCCCTCGTTTGCTGGAATTCCGGGAGGGCAGCACGCTGGGCTAGGGAAGACTCGTGTGTCGACGTCCACGGTCGCCGAAGGGCAAGGGAGGGTGGTCTCAGCAGTATGGGACGGCCCGCCCTTCTCCATGACCATAGGAGGCGGCCCTGGCAGGATGGGCGCTGTGCGTCCCCCTGTGGTCGCCATGTACGATGTCAAAGTCTCCAGCGCTGTGATGAGTCTTTCAAGTCTAGTATCGCCGGCGGTGGCAGGAAGATCGTCCTTCGGGATGTCCGTAGAAGCAGGCGCTGACGCTGGTGCCTCCTTCTCCATCTGAACCTCCAGAACCGCAGCAGTTTGCTTTCCTCGAGCCATGTCCGAGAATCATAACGCTCTGATACCAATGTTGTGCCCGATTACAGGCACAAACGGTACCTAGGAGTACTACGCAGTGAAAGGGGAGAATTGGAGAAGAAAGGGGAGAAACTGTGATCAATACTTTGCATAATCTCCAAAAGCAACAGGGATCGACCCATATAGGGGACGACCAGTCCCCTAGGGATTCGCGCCAACCCCAACTCGGGCCGGCCCACTTCCCTAGGAGCACCTAACAGTCAGTGGTTCGGCTAACCCGGGCCACTGACTAAACCAACCCATAATACATCTAAACATCCAACATACTAACTATTACAATAGCAAATCGTACGAAAATAATAAAGTAAGTCAAAGTAACTAATAAGCAGTGAAACAGGGGTCGAGTTGGGCATCGTGCACAACAATATTATTCTCAAGCAATTGAACGTGACAGCCATCGGGACGTATAACAAACATACAATCACACATAATATAAAACTTAAAATATAAAATGCATCCGAATAAAAGCACAACCAAAAACAATATATATATATATATATATATATATATATATATATATATATATATATATGAAGTTTACATCGCATAGTAAAATTATTTTACATGCCTCAGATCACAGTGGGTAGAGCTCATAGTTATACAAAAATTGAGGCATATTCTACTTTTACACACTAGTTCAATAAATAGTTTTAGAAAATTAGTTCAAGAAATAGTTTTAGGAACACAATCAAAATCGACGGTTTGCTCGATGATGATCAATCCAATAGCCATGATACCTAATGGCGTTCCTCCTGACATTTATGGGGTTTTGAGAGGCTTGTTTGAGCATGGAGCTTTCCCATGATGCTCCACACCCCATGCGCACGCTATTGCCAATTATTTTTCTTGGCAGGTATCAAGGAGCTATGCTCCGATAGTTTTTGGTCTTATGCCAAATAACTATCTGTCAAAACGATAGTTTTTTGTCTCATGCCAAATAACTACCCATCAAAACAATTCAATATTTTCCAAGAATGCAAATAACATTTCATTATCATAATATCCTCCAAAAATAACTTGAAAAAGCTGAAATTAAATGAGAATAGATAAGAAAAAGTAAATATACAAGTAGAGCATCAATTTAGAGCTTAAAACTCCCTACCTCCAACTTGAAGTGCAAAAATTTGGAATCGAAAAGTTCTCAAATAGAAAAACTGACCCCACTACCATGTTGGGCATGCTTGATTTAGCTGGAAAAGACTCTTGAATTGTCTTATTCGGACTCCGAATGAGGGAGAGAAATTTTTGGAATGTGTAAAAGAAAGAACGGCGCGTTGTCACGGACGTGCTCTTGGGCAACCGACCGTATAGTGGTTGCAGGCTAAAGGCCCACCAAGCAAGCCTTTGTTTGGGATGAATGGCTTGTCTTGCATGGATGCGTTGTGCAAATCACTTGAGGGCGCTCATACAAAGCAAAAAGGTAGGGGGTAGAAAGAGAGTCACATTGTAAGGAAACGAATGAACACATGCATGGAAAATAGATGCATTCACTATCAGCATGTTTACTAGCAATGGGTGCAACAACACTATGACCAATAGCACAACTACTCACTCCCCCCTATATAGCATAAGAAATTTTTTGTATATGGCTTGAGTGGCAGCCAAAGTGGCTGTATGGGCATGGTTGCACCATAAAACATAAATAAAGAATATACATGAAAATAAAGAAAAGTACATGTATATAAAGCAAAAAGGGAATTGGTAAGGTGCCCGGAATGCAGTCCGTGACATGGTCTCCCACTCAATTCTGTCAACGTACTCATTGACGCTTCTCCAGGAGGTAGGCTTTGACTTGATCAGCATGGTGGTTGAGGAGTTCTTCTGGCTCCCAACTGTGTGGAAGGTCTCTCCATTTGATGAGGAATTCACGAGTTTTCTCCTTGCCGCATTCAACTTCACGTTCAACAATGATTTCGTCTAGAATTCTGACATTGGCGGTGACTTTGGGATTGTCGTGTGCAATGTGTTGTCTGGAGAGGTCTTTAATATTTGCGTGGTATGGTTTTAGATAGTTGGCATGGAAGATGGGTTGGATCTGCATCCAGGGTGGTAGTTGCACTTTGTAAGATACTTTTCCGACCCGTTGAAAAATGGGTACGGGGCCTTCATACTTGCAAATGAGGCCTTTGTAGCTAGCAGAAAAGCTTCAGTTGAGCAGGGTTGAGCTTGATAAGCACGAGATCCCCCACACTAAAGGTGGAGGGTTGGCTACCTTGATCGGCCCACTTCTTTGCGCGGGCAGTGGCCTCCTCGAGATAGGCACGAGTAATTTCAGAGGTTATGTTCCAGTGTGAGGTGGAAGGTAGGGGGACTGTTGCTATTATAGCCCAGAGCCAATGTGTTGGGTGTGACAGGCTAGTGGCCGGTGGCTAACTAGAAGGGCCTCTGGTTAGTGGCGGAAGTCTTCTCTAAGTTGTAGGAGAACTAAGTCACATCGAGGAGATTGACCCAGTTCTTCTAGTTGGCACTAATGATGTGGCATAGATACTCCTCAAGGAGAGCATTGACGCATTCTATTTGGCCATCAGTTTGAGGATGCATGCTCGATGAGAAACTTATCTTCGACCAAAGCAGCTTAAATAATTCCGTCCAGAAGTGTCTTTTGAAATGTCCATCTCGATTGCTTACAATGGTTTGCAGCACCCCCCAATACTTGACAACATTCTTCAGAAAGAGGTGGGTAGATTCTTCAGCGGTGCAATGTTTGGGAGCTGGCATGAAGGTAACATATTTAGAGAAATGGTCAACAACCACCAAGATTGATTTGTATCCACCAACTTTGGGCAATGTTGAGATAAAGTCGAGAGAAACACTTTCCCAAGGTCCCTGTGGTACAGGCAGTGATTCAAAGATGCCCCATAGCACTTTGTCTTGTTAGCACGTAAGGCATGTTCGGGCATATGCCTCAACGTCATTTGCCCATGTGAGGCCATAAATAAGCCCATTACGGAAAGGCCAGTGTGCAATGGATACCCGAATGGCCAGCCCAAGGAGTGTCATGACACTCATGAAAGAGTTCTTTCTGTAGGTGGTCTACTTTTAGAACATAAAGTCGATGTCCCTTGGTCATCAGTAATCTATTGTCAAGCCAAAACATACGAGCCTTGTCGTCTTTCACTTGCTGGAGGAGGGTGCACACCAAGGGATCTTTCATTATTGCTGTTCGGATGCGATGTTGTAGATCATTTGAACAAGAAGTGATGCTAGCAAGATGGAGGGAAGCTAGTTTGATCATAATGTTTGGGAGTGTGATTAGGTAGTTTAAGATTTGTATGTGAAGTTTTGGTTTTGATTTCAAAGTGGGGAAGACAAACTAGAAAAGCCGTTATGGTGATCGAATCGTCAGGGAGCCAATCGAACGGCTAGGTTTCAAATGACCCTGCAAGGCGTTCGAATGCCAACACTATAGATTCGGCTATTTTGTCCATTTTAGTATTTTTACTCTTTAAGTATAATTTCTTATGACTTTGATGAGTTATATATGTTGTGATAAGCTACTCGAATGGTATAAATTGATGTTGAAGGCCATGATGAATGCTTAAGTGTTAAGTGGATTTCATGATATTCAGTTGATCATGTTATAAATTCTTGTATTGAATCCATGATTAAGTGATTCATTATATTTTAGTATGATTCCATAAAAGTTATATACCTTCATATGTCAGGATTAAATTATGGGTAAATAATGGTGTCATGTTTAGCTTCAAGTGTGTTGTGAATATGCTTATATAAGTTAAGTATGAGGTCAAATTTGATTTGAATGGTGCTTTTCAATGGTTTTCACTCATGATTTCAGTAAGAACCATGATTATATGTTAATGAGCATGTGTAGTATGATGATGAGTTATTTACAAGGCATGTTCATATGCTTAGAATTGAATGTTTCTACCATGCACGCAAATAAGTCATCTAGACCTTGAGAATCCAGAGTGGTACACCTTCGTGCACCGGCTACCACATGTTCTAAGTTCCCTGTGTGGGAATTCATATTCTTCCTGCCACAGGAGATGTCCAGGGTAAACACGTCTACTCTAGGTTCTCTGTGTGAAATTCAGACATTCATGGCCAGGAGTGTCCTGGACAAGCAAATTTAGGGGCTGATTAACCCGAACACTTTAGGTTTCCTTCATAAAAATTGGACTTTGTCCAGCCTATGTGGCATGATTGTATTTCTCTCCATAATGGAGACATTCACCATTTGTTGATGATGCATATGTATGAGATAATATTATGCCCAAGTTACATAGGTTGTGTAGGGATAATTGAGATTATGTGACATATGTAGATATAATTTATTGTGCATGATTTAGTATTTTGTGATTGAGATACTTATCATGCAGGGTGAATGATATATGGATGAATGATATAAATATGCATTATGTGATAACGTGTTGAAGATACATGTTATATGGGTTGAATGCTATGATGGAGAATGATTTATTTTACATGATCTGAATGTGTGTTAGAGACACTACTCAAGCAGGTTATATATGATATTTATGCATGGTGTGATATGAAATAAATTTTGATTCTAGAGGTTATACATGTTTGCTATCAGATTTAATCGAAACTCTAATTTTGAACTTTCTATTCTGCACATTGGAATTATTGCATACTCCAATTTTAAGAACTCCAATTCTCAAGCGAATTTTAATTTGAATTTTTGTTGGAATGTTTGACAATGGATTTGATACAAAGATCAATTTTATGAATTTCAATCTTAAATCAAAAATAATTTGAAAATGTCGTTATGGATAAGTCATATTAGATTTTGAATTGTAACTCTGTTATGCTAGTGTGATATTAAAATTGCATCAAACTCTAATTTTGATAAATTCTTATTCGTTTAATTAGAAGTAATTTTAAATTCGTATCCTACATGTGTGTATTAGATTGAAGGCAAACTTAGACCCTGCAAATGTTGATTCTAAATTAGAATTGATCTTAAATTTTTTTCTTTGATCATGTTACATCTGATTTAATACGAAGCTTAATCGAATAATTATTCGAGATTTTTATTGGCCATGTGTTAGAAGGGATTTAATGCGAACATTGACTTGATGATTTTGATTTTTGTGTAAAAAATTATTTATAGTTTATGTTTGAATGTGTTGGAGCGTGTTTAAGTTTTTTAAAATTTGAATTAATTTAAAATTTTCTCTTTAAATATATTGCATGAAGTCTAATATTTTTAAAAGATTGAATTAATTTGGAATTTTGTTTTGACTAAGGAATCAGATTTAATATCAAGCTTCATTTTGAGCTTTTCATTTTGTATTTATAACTTCAATTTTTTATACAAATTTCGATTTCGTGAATTCTAATTTTTAATCGTAAATTATTTGAAAATAATTTTCTAAATAAGTTAATTTAGATTTAATTTAAAATTCTTTTCTGCATGTGTTATCGGATTTAAAATGGATTCCAATTTTTTTGTGAATTTCAATTTTTAATTGATAATGATTTGAAATTTTGTTTTGCATGTGTGGCTTTATACTTAAGCTGAAACTTTGAGTTTTATGAATTTTGATTTTGATTTTGAATTTGACTCGATCAAAAATTTTGCTTTGAATTTGTTACATAATATTTTAAAATATTTTCAACGACATGAGATGCTAGGGAAAAACTCTACAGTTAATTCTACTTGAGTATTGAAATAAAATTTGATTTTGAATTATTTATTTTAGGAAATATTTTTAATTTAGAGATTAATTTATTTTCAAAGGCAATAAAATTACTGAGCAATAACCACATGGGAAATAAGACACTAGTGGAAAACTCTACAGTTAATTCTACTCGGGTATTTAAATAAATGTTTGATTTTAAATTTTTGGTTTTAGAAAATATTTTTTATTTACATATGAATTTATTTTAAAAGGCGGTGAAACTACCTAAGTATAACCATTAAACATCTACGGTATAAGGGGTATGGTGTTAGTTAGTAACTCTATGGTAAATTTTGTCGATGTATTGATATGAAATTATATTCTAAAATGTCAGTATTTTGAAAGTTCTCTTGAACTTCAAGGAATTTTGTTTTGAAAAAGAGTGAAACTCCTAAAGAGGAATCACTAAACACCCGTAGTATGAAATATCAGGCGTTAGTGGATTACTCTAAGGTTGAATCTGTTGGTAGATTTGTTATGAAATTTAATTTCAAATCCTTTATAATTTGAAAATGGATTTAAAATTTAGTAAATTTATCTCAATCACCTATAGAATTTCTAAAAAGAAACCATCAAACATGCGTGGTATGGGACATGAGGTGTTAGTGGATAGCTTGAAGGTTGATTCCACTAGTGTATTGAAATGAATTTCAATTTTGAATTTGATTTATTCAGAAATATTTGTTCTAAATTTGATTTGGTGAATAGTTATATGACATAAAAGCCCAAAAACTATCGATTATGGATACATACCAAAAGAAATAATCAGTTCTGGCGTGCACATGTGTGGAGCATCAGGGGAAAGCTCCTATCCGTTTGGCCCCACCTCCCATGAGTGTGGTGGTAAGTCATTCGGTATCGCGGATTTAAATAAGGATATCGACTGAGAGAAATAATTGATTTTGACATGCACAAGTGTGGAACATCATGGGAAAGCTCCTATCCTTCTATCTTCCATGTTTACATGAGGGCGGGAGTAAGCCATTAGGTATCATGACTCTCTGATTGAATATTGATTTATCGAATTTCAAAAGAACGATATGTCTAATTTTCAACGACATATTAAAATTTCGGAACAATGATTTATCCTATTTTGAATTAATTATTGGATTTTATTTACAAACAATTTATCATATTTTGATTAATGATCCATTTATCAAATTTTAAAAGAATGATATATCGAATTTCTGAACGATGATTTATTCGACACTGAATTCAATATTAAATTTTGCAAGATATTATTTATCCAATTTTAAATTTATAATTGGATTTTGATTAAAATATTTTATCAAATAAAAAATTATCATATTTTGTTTGTGAACTTGTTATCCAATTTCAAGATTGGATCCTTTTTGTATATGATTTATCTAATCACAATTTGTTGAATTTTGTTAACGATTACACATCCGATTAATCATTGGATTTTATTAAACATTTATTTTGAATTTGATGTGTTTTGATGAATATTTTTGGCGAATTGCAAGGACACAATTGGTTTAAGGGGGGAAGAATGTAATACCCCACTTTTTGGATTACGTCTAACCAAAGGAGTTAAAGGTAATTAGTAATTTTTTGTTAAATTTTAGAAGGTTTCAAAGGTTTAAACCTCTGTATATGAGTAGAGCTTAAAGAAATGAGCGTAACGAATTGAAGAATGTGCAAAACGGAGGCCGGGACCAAAAATTATGACATCGAGAAATGTGCAATATAGGCAGGACCTAGTAGAAAAGAGCAGGTTATACTATTTTAAGTGGGCTAGTATCAAAGGGCTTGTCAATACAAGTCCAATGGTACCAAGAACGCGCAAATCTAAATCCGGGGTAGAAAGATATGCGCATTTGAAGATGAACATTAAAGAAAAGGAAAGAAAAATAAAAAAGGCATTGCGCTATACATGTGACTGCAACGCATGTAAAGTACGACTGTGGCTCATGTAATATGCAACTATGATGTGCGGTCACCACCTGCATTATGGACAAGCAACGCACTGCTCACGCGAGGTGAGTGATGATGGGCGCCACCGTTTCTTGCAGCGTTGGGGTTTAAAAAGATGCAGTTCAGAGCCTATAATATTCCATTTTTAGTCATTTTACACCCCGAACTTTGTTTTCTCCATTTCTGAGCGTTTTGAGTCCAATTTGGCCCATTCAAAAAGCATTCTTAACTAAATCAAGTGTGCTCTATACAATTGGGGTGTCCTTTATTTGAGTTAGAGACCATATAAGAAGAAAATGTCCGGAGACAAGAAGAGACTTTGCATGTCATCCTCAAGCACCAATTAACTTCTTTTTCTCCATTTTTGATCGTCCTAACTCTGATTTAGTCCATTTAAGAGGCGTTCTTAAGTGAATCAAGTGTGTTCTAATCATTGGAGAAAAGGCCCTGAGACAAGGAGAGGCCTTGCCCGTCATCCTCGAGCACTGGAGAAAGAAAAAGGTGTCAGGAACAAGAGGGGGTTATGTCCACAGTTGCCAAATCCCAACTGGAGTAAGGGAGGCTCTGTCTTCCATTGTAGAGTCACCTAGTAAGAGAGACATCCCCAAGCTAAGGGGAGGCTCCGTCTATTGTTTATTAGTGTGGAAGGAACAAAATGTTTATGAAAAGAGGATGTTATGTCCATCACCCCTGAGCACAGAAAGTAAGGAGCATCTCCAGGCGTAAGGATACTACGTCCACCTTTTTCAAAGGAGATTTAGCCCACCATATCCGAATCTAAAAGGAGGACGCTCTGAAGAAATGAACAACTCTAAACCCCGTCGCTTCTGGTGTCTCTTATAAGTAAGTATTTATGATCTTTTGTTTTAATATAAGTATAAGAATACGTATGCATCCTAAGTAGTTAACTTAGGATGTTAAATGACTTATATGCTTACATATCTTAATTAGCGATAATAATATACTAATTAAGATGTATGATTTTATATGATCTGCTGTATTCTGATTTGAATTATTTTGTTATGTTTTATCCAATATGATCTGAAGTATTGTGCTATGCTTTGATCTATTATTTTCTGATATGATGTGTTTAGATGTGACTAAATATGACCTATCTCACTTTGGGGTGGAATGAGACATGTGATGTGTTCAGTCTCTCTCTAGGGTAGAGCGAGACGTGTAAATGTGTTATGCTCCACTCTGTAGTAGAGCGAGATGTGTGATTTCATTGATTTATTAACTTCCGCTTGACTCTGATAGATTACGAGTTTCAGTATGACTTCAATTAAATATCAGTATATACATATTTTAACATATATGATTTTGTGATGTATGATGTATGTAGTAGCTGTTAGGCAGAACTACATTTGGATCTAATCATATTGGAATAATATTGCGAATGTTATCTAATGCATACATAAGCAACCAACAGCAAAGGAACGTTGGTCTAATCCAAATTAATTATAATAATAAGTTTTATTCTGACCTACATGTGACGAACTTTGAAGCTTCGTCTTGTATATGTGAACGTTACAACCCGAGTCTATTTACAGGGAAGCTTTGAAGCTTCGTAGTGCATAGATGAATGTTGTACCTCTCGCACACATATGATAATTCCTTGTTTAAGGAAGAAATTTTTTATTCGAGTTGAATGGAATTATATGTCTTTACATACCATGATTAAATTATGGGTAAATGATGGTGTCATGTTTAGCTTTAAGTATGGAGTGAATATGCTTATATAAGTTTAGTATGAGGTTGAATTTGATTTGAATGGTGCTTTCTAATGGTTTTCACCTATGAAATCAATACGAACCATGATTAAATGTTAATGAGCATGTGTGGTATGAGATGAGTTATTTACAAGGAATGTTCATATGCTTAGAATTGAATATTTCTATCATACACACACATGTGGGGGGTAATTATGATGATGCTTGATATTATGATTATAAATGATGCATGAGGGGCTGATGGGAGCACCTATAATAAATCAGGATTCATGTATGTCTTGCCCACGTATGTACCATGTTGCATGCATCATGAAATAGATTTCTAAATGAGACTTTATCGAACATTGATTGGTCTGAAAGTACATGATTTTTATTTGAATTCTTATGTGGAACATGGATACTCCCCGGGTTGAGTCAATCTGAGTTGATGTTGAGTTGAGTTGAATGGAGATGAGTTGTGTACTCGTATGCGGTTAAGATTTCTTGAGATAGTCATTTAGACTTTGAGAATCCAGAGTGGTATGTCTTCGTGCACCGGCTACCACGTGTTCTAGGTTCCCTATGTGGGAATTCGAACTCTTCCCACCACAAGAGATATCCAGGGTCAACACACTGCTCTAGGTTCTCTACGTGAGATTCAGACATTCTTGGATAGGACTGTCCTGGGTGAGCAGATTTAGGGGCTGACTACCCTGAACACTTTAGGTTTCTTTCATGAAAATTGGACTTTGTCTAGCCTATGTGGCATGATTGTATTTCTCTCCATGATGGAGACATTCACTATTTATTGATGATGCATGTGTATGAGACAATATTATGTCCATGTTACACATGTTGTGTAGGAATAATTGAGATTATGTGACACATGTAGATATGATTTATTGTGTATAATTTAGTATTGTGTGATTGAGACACTTATCGAGCAAGGTGAATGATCTATGGATGAATGATATGAATATGTATAATGTGTCTACATGTTGGAGACATGTGTTATATAGGTTGAATGTTATGAAGGAGAATTGTTTATATTGTATGATTTGAATGTGTTAGAGACACTACTCATGGAGGTTATATATGATGTTTATGCATAGTGTGATTGAGTGAGAATCCCTTATTATACAGGATGGATGTTATACCATAATGTGTTTATTCATGTCATGATTAGTATGTATCAGACACTTGTATGCAGGATAATTCTTATGGGTAAATAAGGGTATGGTAAGGAAATTAATCTGAAATATGGATATTTTGTGAAATATGGATCTGAATTACCATGTTGATGTGCCGTGGTGGTTTTTTTATTAACATTATAGTAATTCAAACCTTACTAAGTTTTACTCACACCTCTTTTTATGTTTTGTTTTGGGGTTGCATTGTACAACATACAGTTAATCAGGATTCCCTGTATGAAGGACGATCAGGATATGCATGGGATTAGGCATAGATACCTTTAGACCTTATTTTATCTTCTGATTTATGTAATTATGATGCTAGAACACTATGTATGGATGATTATGTTTCAAACTAGTGTATATTTTATGCTTTTAGACCTGTGTAAGATTTTCTAATTCGAGCCTTGTGTTTAGGCTCAGGATTTTAAGTATGTGGGTTAAGTTTGAGGATTTATTTCAAAGATGTTATCCTATTTTATTTTTCTTCATTTCTCTTACACAAAGGATTAAAGGTGCGCGACTCTGTGTATGTAATTCACCCACTAGAGGGGTTAAGACTTCTGCAATGTGTTGAACCAACAATCTTGTCGCCCTCTTGCACTTCGACTGGCCCTTAGACTAGGTTCGGCTCAAGTCGGGTAGGTGTCGGGGCGTGACAAGAGCTCCCCAAGGTGAAACACTGAGTCTGATAAATCCCTTATCTAATAATTTCTACAATTGACTCTTTAATTCTTTTAGCTCTGTAAGAGTTATACGATAGGGTGCCTTATAGATAGGTTATGTTCCTAGTACTAGATTAATATTAAAATCTATTTCTCTTTTAGGTGGATTCCTTGGAAGTTCATCTATGAATATATATGGAAAGTCCTTTACTACTTCAATTTCTCTTAGGTTGACTGGTGTAGATTCCTCTGAATTCACACTAGCAATATATGCTTGACACCCCTTAAAGATTGGTTGTCGTGCCTCCACGGCAGAAATAATAGACACTCCTAAAGAATCTTGATTTCTATGAAAAGCAAAGGTTTTCTCTCGTTGGTTATGGAATATAACTTTTTTCCTCTTACAATCTATTAAGGCCTCATTTTTAACTAACCAATTCATTCCCAATATGACATCAAAGTGTATCATACTCAAAAGTATAAGGTTAGCCTTCCATTCTTGGTTTTCTAACGACATAGACATGTCTAAAAAAAATTATTAAGCTATGAAAGTTTTTTCCATAGGAGTTGACACTTCTAAAACACATCCTAGTTCAAAAATTGGATAACCAATACTTAAGGCAAAATCATAAGATATAAAAGAATGTGTTGATCTTGGATCTATCAAGACTTTAGCTTTCTTATTCAAAATTAGAAGTGTACCTTGTATAACTCCTATTGCCGTCTGAGCTTCCTCTGTAGTGATAGCATAGACCTGCCCATGTGCCTTAGGTTTCCGCTCCATCTTCATTTCTCCTTGATTTTTCTTCTTTGGGCATTCCTTGGATTTATGCCCAACATCTCCATACTCAAAGCATTGCCTCTCAGCAAAGTAACAAATGCATGGTGGATGAAATCGGTTACATTTGGAACATTTCTTTATTTTCTTTTCCCATGAGACTGGGGTCAGTGGTTCAGAGGTTCTTTTAAATTTCTGAGTTGTATTCTGGGTAGGGAATGTCGCTTTCCTCTTCCAGTTTTCAAGTTTAGAATTGCTGGTTTGCCCAATGTCTTTTCTTTATGCTAAAATCTCTTGTTATTCTTGTTCCATCAGAGAGGCCAATTCTACAGGTTTGGCAAGACTGGTCGATTAAAATCCTATTATCCTACTATAGAGTCCATTATTCAAACCTCTAACAAAATTTTTAGCTTTCTTTAGTTTCGTAGGACATACTTCAGGGGCAAAGCGCTATAGTTGCATAAACTTGTTTTCATACTGAAATACTATCATGTTCCCTTGTTGATGGTCTAGGAATTCCTTTTCCTTCCTTCCCTGAACATGAGGTGGGAAATATTTATTATACAATACTTCCTTGAACTCTTCCCACTTAATATTCTCCTTGTTAGGGAATAAATTTCTTTCCGCTAATGGCCACCAAAAGGTTGCCTCTCCTATCATTACAAATGTGGCTACATCCACTTTTGTTTTCTGGGACTTTCATTACCTTAAAAATTTTTTCAACCTCAAACGTCCATTTCTCAACTGCCTCTAGTCCTTCCTTTGTTGAGAAGTCTGGAGCAATTTTCTTAAATTACTCAAGTAAGTTGTCCTTTTTCACTATGACTGCTTTCAACCACATCAACAGAGTTGATTAAGTGATTAGGGCTAGGCTGAAATCCTTGTGTCTATAGATGTTGGGTTTCCTTTGGATCATTAAATTAAAAAAAAATATCCAACTGATTTTCTAGTGCCTTACACTGTAAGTAAGGACATTTTTAGCTTGACCAAAATCCTCCAATAGTTGTACTTCTTTACTGTTATTAGGAGTTAGTTCAGGGTGTTAATAGATTGTAACTACCTTGAAGTCACAAGAAGGTTCTTAAAACTAATAGTTTACTTATACACATTCTCATAAATATTCACATAACTGCAAAAGTAGTATGTTAGACACAAACATCAAGAATATTTACGAAGTAGCTATACCACATAAAGACTAAACACATAGACATATTTTCCTTTTTGAAGTCGGAGAAAACCTTTCAAGGAAATATTTTCCCATCACTATTTTATAATTGTCAAAACAAAGCATAATATCAATAAAATTATCAAAATTTAATAGTAGTGATCTATGTGACTAATCATAACTAGTACTCTACCAAATTGATTCTTAAGCTCCGATACCAAATGTGACAACCGCCATTTTTAAAAGAAATAAATATCATAAATTTCATCCGACAAGTGTCTATTATTCTCATGTGACCGAATGTGATGGACGTCAACATGTATAATGAGCATACAATCATCATAATATCAAAATTAAATAATAAAATGCATTGGAGTAAAAGCACACCCAAAACCAATATATATATATATATATATATATATATATATCAAGATCACATCGCATAGTAAAATTATTTTACATGCCTCATATCACTATGGGTAGAGCTCATAGTTATACAAAAATTGAAGCATATTCTGCCTTTTCACACTAGTCACAAAAATAAAGCAAACTACATCTCGAGCAATAATCAAGTAATTTAGCTAAAAACTTCTTCTTCTTTTATTTCTGCTCCGGTACTAATGCCTGCATAGCCTGGAATGGGTGAGTACTTTTATACTCAGTTGGTTGTATTAATATCTAAAGTAATGCTAAGCGAAAATTCATGGAATAATTGAAAAAAAGTATTTTTGCTATAAAACAATTAGTTCAAGAAATAGTTTTAGAAACACAATCAAAATCGGCAGTTTGTCTAATGACGATCAATCCAATAGCCGTGATAACTAATGAAGTTCCTCTCGTCACTCATGGGGTATCGAGAGGCCCATTTGAGCAAGGAGCTTATCCATGATACTCCACACCCCATGCACGCGCTATTACCAATTATTTTTCTTGCCAGGTATCAAGGAGCTATGCTCCGACAGTTTTTGGTCTTATGCCAAATAACTACCCATCAAAATGATAGTTTTTGGTCTCATGCCAAATAACTACCGGTCAAAACAATTCAATATTTTCCAAGAATGCAAATAACATTTCATAGTTATAATATCCTCCAAAAAATAACCCGACAAAGCTGAATGAGAACATATTAGAAAAATTAAATATATGGGCAGAGCATCAGTTTAGAGCTCAAAACTCCCTACCTCGAACTTGAAGTGCAAACATCCGGGATTGAAAAAGTCTCAAATGGAAAAACTGACCCTAGCACTGCGTCTAGCATGCTCGATTTAGCTGGAAACTGCTCTTGATTTGTCTGATTCAGACTCCGAACAAGGGAGAAACAAGGGAGAGAAGTTTATTATGGAATGCGTAGAAGAAATAATGGTGCATGGAGCCTATTTACTCAACGAGCGTGCATCATGCACCACTTACATGTCATGGCATGGGGCATCATACAGGCCATGACACATCGTGATGGCGCGTTGCATAGCGCGAAGCCCGCCGTGACGTGAATGCTCATCCCAGGCACATTCGCATACCACCACGAGTTTTTTAATATTTTTTTCAAAGTTCTCAAAAACCTTAAACAAGTGTAACTTTATCTCCTGGACTCTGTTTTGCGTGTTCTTAGTACCGATGGATTCGTATCAACAAGCCCCGTACAACTAAACCCCACATGGGGGGTTTTATCATACTTTTCAAGTGGGTCTTGCCCATATAGCTCATTTCTCGAGGTCATAACTTTTGGCCCTAGTGTCCGATTTATGTGATTCAAGTACCACTACATTCGTCTTATAGAGCTCTACCACAAACCTCTAAAAAATATGTCTAAAATAATATTCTACTAATAAAAATATATTAAAAACTCTATTACTAGTTTTTTAAAAACTTACCGAATATCAAGGTTGTCACAATCTACCCCCTTAAGGAAATTTTTTCCTCAAAATTGAGCTTGTTAATCTTTAAATAGTTTTGGATATTTTTTCAACATTTCGCTTTCCAACTCCCACATTGCTTCCTCAGAAGAATGATGTTGTCATAATACTTTTACCAATGGAATCCTTTTTAATTTAAAGATGTGTTCCTTACGATCCAAAATTTTGATTGGTTTCTCTTCAAATGATAGATCAAGTTTTAGGATGAGAGTTGTCTGATCCAAAACATGAGATGGGCCTTGTACATACTTTCAGAGCATAGATACGTGAAATACTTTATGAACATTGTCTAACTAAAATGACGGGTTGGATTTGTGAGAAGGAGCATGAATGAGAGAAAGGAGGAGGTGAACAGAGATGAGGGTGGCTGTCAAAAACGCATACAAGAGGTGGGAGTGCCTGGCTTGATGAGGCAAGACAGCGCCGGTGAGAGAGTGAAGCGGAATGAGATGCGGAGGAGGAGAGGTGAGAACCAGATGCTCGAAAAATTTATTTCCAAAGGGTAAGGGGGTCGGGAAATAAATCCTGTTTTTCACCTTCTTTTCCAGGGGTTGGAAAATAAAATTCTCTAATATTTATATTTCCAAAACCTTTAATGTTGCCTAATATTATTTAGGAAAACTTATATTTTAATAGGGCCCTCGAGATAATAAAAAGAAATTCATAAAGAATTTTGATAAGGTGAATATGAGCACAAAGGTACTTTCTAACTTCAGAGTCACAACCTAGCTTTTTTAAAACATTATTTAACATTACTCTTATTGCAGAAACAATAGACGCCATTTATTATCTGAAAACCATGTTAGTTCATTATTTTGACATCATCCAACGCAAACTGGAAAGCTATATAAGTTGCTTTATCTACTCACATCATGTACATTAGCCCCCAAACTAAAGGCAAATGTCAGTGCAAGCATTTTAAAGGCCATCAGCTGGGATTACAATCCTTGGGCGAGGTGAATGTACTACCAGCAGACTTTGAAGTGGTAGGAGGAATTCGAGTGAAGCGAAGGATCATCATCCTCATCGTGAGACGGCGAGTGTGCATGGCGCCCTTCGTAAGTTGTGATCACCATCCGGGGATCCTCTGCGAGTCTCTCCACCCTCTTTTTAACTCGGCAGTTGTCATGTGTGCACCGATAGTAGCTCCTGCACATGGTAGGATGAGCAAAGTTCATGTCTTTGATTACAAAAAAGATAAAAGCCGTGAAAATAAAATTTGTTTAAAGGTTATAATCCATAAATCAAAGCCAATTGATTTGAAGAATCTGTACTATTAAGTTTCGAAACTTTAGGTCTAACATAATTGTTTAAGTCCTCTTTATATAGTGCTCATAGACATACATACAAATTATTCCCTTTGCCCTATATTAATAGCTACATTTATAAAAATAATAATTTTTTATTAAATAGTGAAACCTGCCTCTAAGAGAAGTAAAAATGAGAATATGATACTCTTTTTTAATTACATAATCACTAAATTTAAACAAAATAAAGCTATTAATACAAAGCATATTTTTTTGCCAAATGGAGCTATTAATTTGGGATGAATGGAGTATAATCCACATTTCGTGTATGTGACTCGGTGCATATTAACTTTTTTAAATATTTATATTAAATCAATTTTACTCCTTATAAAGGTGAATGAGTATATTTGACTTTGACTCAATTCTAAAAATTCCTATTCTTTTCTAGCATATTTTATACTATATTGTTTTTGAAAACTGATATTCATACTTTGTTTTATTTATACTTTATACTACATTTGATTGGATAGAAAAAATGGGTTCTACTTGACAATATGGGATTCACTTTTTCTTATCTAATTATAAATAGTGTAAGGCCTATGAGTGTAGAGAAAGTGCCCTAGGAATGTCACAATCTATAATCTTTATATCAAAACCTCTTTTAGGGATTTTAGGTCCACACCAAAATAAGAAATGGGAGATTAGGGTGTTTGATTTCTTGAGCACCATGTATGTTGTTGTTGTCGTAGACTGTACTTTATCCATCCAAGTTTAATAGTTTGGATTGGCAAACTACAATGAAGATATTTAGTTTATTTCAATTTTTGAATCTAGACTATCGAAGTACTCGCTCTTCTAGCATTAATAACTCCATCTAATATTTTAAAATAAATTAATTTTAATTCATTTGTAAAATTAAATGGAGTTTTTATTTTTAGGAAGAAAAATATTTTAACGACAGGAATATTCACTCCTCAAAACACTATTGCATACACTACATATTTGTAAAAGTGAGAAAGTGGGCCCCACATGCCAATGGTGTAAAAGTGATGAAGTAGCTTTTTGACATTTAGAATTGCATTACTCTTTTAAGAAACTATATTTTTCGTTTGAAGTTTAGTTTAGAACATAGCTTACTTTTCGTTTGGAATTTTATTTATAAAAAGGGTTGCATTCTCTTACACATAGAAAGCTACTTTGCAAGGGCAGTTGGCTTTCTGTACGCGAATTACACATCCTGCGTCAACCAACAGGTGCACAAAAAAGCTGCTCGCCCTCTGATTTATGGGTGCTACTCGTTGATAGTGCAGCTCCCAACCATAGCCTCTCTGTATCTACATATCTTTGTGTTATCGTTTTTGTTTTTCAACTACATATGTTCATATTATCAAGAAAACAACAATTCGACAATCATTAGAAGAAAAACACAAAGGTGTTTGAAGATATAATGAATGGAGAAGAATACAATATTAGAAAAAGAGTAATGCTAAACCTACATTCTTTCATCCACCAGATCAACCCATGGGTTCTCTATAAAAGTTAATTTAGATCATTTTATTTGAGTTCCATTAATGTTGGCACCGGCATGCGCTCCTATGCGGCAGAGCTTCCCAGGACGAACATGTGTGAGCCAAAGCGTATATTAACTTTTTCCTTAATATTTTCCATATATGAACTTGATGTCGATTAAATATAGATGGGACATTAATGATAAACCTACATTCGCTCATCAATCACAAAAACAGACGGGCTACACTATAAGAGTTAATCTGAAGGCTGGCGCCCATGCATTCAACATACAGTTATGATCAGTTAGATTCACAGCCTGAGAGCCTCTTATGTATTGTTATTTTCGGTAGATAAACTTCATGTTGCGTACCTTGGATGGTGCGTGTTCTTCACCACCTTCTGGCCATACTTCCTCCACTTGTAGCCGTCATCCAAAACATCAACGTCGCTCTTGGTCTTGAAGCAGAACCTGGGCTCTCTGACCCTCCTCCTCCCCTTCACTTTCTTCATCTTCGTTGCAGCTACAGACAAATGGTCTTCTCTTTCAGATCTCTTGCAAGTGGCCTCCCCCCACGGCCTGCTGTCACGTACCACACACTTTTAATGAACTAAGTTTGTTTGTAGCATAAACGTGCAATACGTATATGTCTGAGAGAGACAGACCGAGAGAAATTGTACACAGCACGACTATAATATATACAAGAAACAGTTAGCTTGTAAAATTAACTACGACTATAAAATTTCCAAAAGGACAACAAATTAAAGCGAAGAATGGAGATACTAACAAATTGGGATATGGAAACATGATGATACAAAGAAACTCTCATAATTTATAGGGTATCATTCATGCATACCCTGGTTGTCCAACGCTCTCCAAAGTGATTTTTTTTCCATGTTTTTACTTAGTGGCTTTAGGATGCAACTTTGCGTGATGTGATGATCTCTTTGGGCTGCTTATGTTTCATTGGTTTTACAGGTTAAAAAATATAGAGACTTACAGTATATATATTTTGATAAATGGATATTTTTACAGAGGCGATGATCAGAATTATTTGGACTTCAGATTATCGGTTTATAGCCAAGTAGGTAACTTATCAGGCAAGAGAGAGATTGCAGTAATACCAGAGGCTGCTGCTGAATCTTTGTAGGGAGGAAGTTCCAAAATCTGCTACCCCACAAAAAAGAGCATGAGATCCAACATCCTTGTTTTCTGAGATCAAAGGGGGAAGGTTTTCCGGCATGGGAGAAGAAGCACCTACTCCAACTGTGGAAGAAGAAACGTTGAAAGTCTTCAGCTGCTGGTATCCGATTTGGGGAGGGACAGAAAAGCCGGATGAACATTCTTGAGAGTATAATCCCATTGTAGGTGCTACTGTCCTCTGGTGATGTCCGTCCAACGTGCCCTGACTGAGCATTCCGTTGAGGAATAAACGCTTCCGCTGGCGTTTGCCCTTCTTCAGGTCTCTTTCTCATAAATAGAGAAAACCTGAAGCAAGGGTCCAAACATGGACACCATTAAAAAAGTTGCACTTATTCAGACCGCAAATCAAAGTTGACATAATGAATGTTTATGCAATAAAAAATTAATAATATGGAAGATGCCTTTTCACCTTAAAAATTCCTTTTCAAACCGTAAAAATGATAATCATTCGCATAATCTGTCCCACTAAATTCTTCGCATCGACAAAACATGTGGGCTCACTCAGCTGAATGTGAGGCCTAGGAGATTTTTACGGTCTTGGAAAGTTGGTTGGACGAATTCGTTTTATATTATTATGCCTACGCATTACCGTGGTGTTTAGATATGGTACCGTATAAAATAACGATAATTATGGACACAGTAGGTTTTACGGTGAAAATTTTGAAGAAGATGTAGCATTTCTCAAAGGACAATGGAGTTCACAAATAACCAAAAGAATGTTTTAATTATTTTCAATTTTTTTTTAAAGTAGTGGTAAATTATCACATTATTACCCTTTTTAAACTTGTACAATGTTTCCTTTGTTATCTATTTAGTCTACTTAATTTTCATTTTATACTTTGTACTATCTTCTTTGTAAAGCTAGCTTTTGCTAATACATTGCATTCGTGGACTTTTAGTATTTTCTTTATCTTATATTAATTATTCACATTTAAAAAATATAATATAATATAAAGTAGTAATTTATTAATACCTTTATTTTGTCCACTAAATCTTTTCCAAGCACCCACTAAATACCAAAATAAGGATAACATAAAATAAAATAATTAATAAGTCCTCCGTCTCATATTAACAGCCTTATCCCATATTTATAACTTAATTTGGTTCAATTTAAATAGATGGCTACTTAAAAAAACTTTTTAGAAGTTATTTTCCATTCTCATAGTTGTGAGCTTCCTTTTTGAGAAAATTTACTATTTCTCTAATTAGAGCTCTTAATATGAGATGGAGAGTATAAAATTTTTTTTTCCATACAATTAATATAGATCAAGGGTGTTTTATTTTTGTTTAGAAAAGTATTTGAGGAAGGTTGACAAAATAGACTAAGGGGTTATTTGGATATTGATTTAGCCTATATTCTACTCAATTTTACCTAAATTATGCCAATTTTATGTTTGGATAGCAAATTGCCTTCAAATTAAAATTTTCAAATTCATTAAGCTTCTGCCTTCAATTCCGTAGAATCATTGAATTTCTTATTGGGAACATTCAATAAATTCGGTTGATTTCACTTTCATTTTTACCTCTATTCATCATTATTGCATTTTATATGCTTTCGTAAGCTGCCACGCAGCTATTCTATCTAATTTCATTTAATTCAATTTTATTCCATGAAATGATATAACTCTACTATTAAACTAAATTATATTTAAATAATAATATATTTATATAAAAATTAACACATAAGTTTTGATTATTTTAGATAAATAAGCTTAATTATGTCAACTTTGTGTGGGGTTTACTTATAAAATTTAATTAAAATTTTTATATAAATTTTTATGTATATTTTTGTCGTAGAAATATCACTATACATTATATTTTATGTCCGTCTCATATTTTAATTTTAGTTTAATTTAATATCTAAATAACTAAAGAAAAAAACTGTAGATTACGCATTAACAAATCTTATATATCTCATTTTGTTTTAATTTAATTTAAAAAAGATAGTTATTTAACGGTTTTAAGTAATTAAGCATCGGACTAACAAAAGCAAAAGGAAAAGAAAGTACTAAAAATATGATGATTGGATGAGTTCAGATGAGTACATAATAATAGAGAGACATGGTGGTATAGGGGGCCCGCTTTACACAGGCTAAATATCACGCAATGATGATGATATCTTTGGGTGCGACACTTCTTTTTTCAAATCCGGCGGTGAAGATATCATGATGATTGATGAGGAGCTCCTCATCTTGACTTTACCAGAGGCCTCCCTCAAAAGGCATTTGCCTTTATTACTGGTAATCTTTCCCATTGCAGTGCACCTTTACCTTTTCACCAAACATATCACCCAACATACTGCTCTTTTTATCGCCTTGCTTCAAGCACAGACATACAGGTATGTAACTAGTCCGGCTCCTCGGTCCCTCCATGATCGTAAGCAGGCGTAAACGTCACTCTCCCATCAGCCCAGGGAAGCATAACTGGCATTTAACTTTATTTTTTATAATTCAAATTAGACGCCATTAATATGCGCCATGGCTTACCCGTGTTTACATGTGCTACGGCAGTGCAAGAGGTCGGATCTGATAATCAAAATAAGGTGCAGGTGGATTTAAATCACCCGCGAGCCCACCCCCTCCCCTTAGGGTATTCTAACCATTGAATCTTCGTGGAATGGCTCACGGTGGGAAGTGGTTTTTATGGTTTGCTTGAGCTGAGATCTGAGATCGACAGTATACTCGCTAATATATATTAATATACGCTAACATATATGTCGTTAATTTTTAAGATAAATGCTTCCCAAGCTTTTTTTTACGCTTGACTTATGTTAAAGAGAAAATATGAAAAATATTTACCTTACAGTGACATGTAGACGCTAACATATGTGAGCTGTACATATTAACTTTTACTTCAAATTTTATAACAATATACTTATGTAAAAAATTTAGGGCAGCACACGCTAAATACATGTAAGTGAACGTTTACTTCAAATCTTATAGCAATATACTTATCTAGAAAGCTTATGGTACGTAGCACACGCTAATAAGATGGGGCGCATATTAACTTTTACTTCAAAACTTGTAGCAATATATTACTTAGAAAGCTTAGGGTAAAGCTGGAAGTTGATAAAATGGCTATGATGGAACAACTCATGTAATTCGGGTTTAGGAAACTGTGGAATATTGCAGACCTCTGAAACAACACACCCAGGAACGCATCAATCAAGCACAAAAAAGCGAGCTCTGTGAAACTAGAGTGCATGCACTTCTAAAGCTTCAAAGATTCGTAGTTCATTAATGGTGGCTAGCTAGTCTGTATGTGATAATTGTATGTCGGCCCGTCTTGGCCGTATATGGGTTGATTCGAACCAGTCTATATTCTCTTTAGGTAAAATTTCTGAGGGGAAGTTGCATGTCCATTGTCAATTACGCTATAATGTCACTTACTTTACCACTGTTATTTATGCTAGTAACTTGCTGATTGAGCGCTCGGATCTTTGGACTTGATAATTGCTCAATCGACCTTCATAACTGGACCTTGGATTTTCATTGGGAAATTTGAATAGGAGTTCTACAAAGTAAAGACGCTGTTAATGATGTTGTCCTGATTCCAAAGATGGACAGAGCCAGCCAAAAAATTTCAGTGAGGGGTTATTATAAATTATATAAATAAGATTTTTAAAAACTCTCTTATTTGACATAAGCGATGATGCATGGCTGCATAGCTTGCATACTACGCGTGTATTAGCACTAATATACGATAACATTTTTTAGCCGTTGGATATGTGCCACATGGCACACATATGACAGTTCTAATTTCTTATAAAATGGATGAAGGGAGGGCTCATTTCACACTTTTCTTTTTTTTACCCACTTTAAAGCTTTGAAAGCCTATTTATATGCCATTTCTCATTTAATTTTTTTATAAAAAAATTATTCTTATTTAATTCAATGACACTCTATATTATATAGGGATCTATTTTTTGAGTTAGCTACTTTAAATTTGGGGAAAGATTTGGGGTAAGGGGAGGCTTCATTTGTCAATTTTGGATCGGGAGGAAGAAAACGTCTTGTTTAAATGGGAGACTCTATACGCCACTTCCGTTCTAGAATAAGATTCTTCCCAGCGTAAGAGGAGGCTCCGTTCATCGCTTCTAAGACCAAAAGGAGATTTTGTTCTGACGCGAGGGAAGGTTCTACCCGCCACTCCCAAGTCCTAGAATAAGATGAGGCTTCAACTGCTAGCCATTACTCCAGTCAATTTCAAGAATAAAGGTATGTAGTCTTAAAGTCTAATTTTGGGCTACGACTAGGCGTTCTATTTCGTAATTTCTTTATCTCTTAAATAAAATAATATTTTAAAAAAATATTATTAAGGGTAAACATGCGCTAAAATAATAGTGTCGTGTGCGCCTCTTAGTAAAATTTCATCGTGATATGTTCTTTGAAATATTAGTATTATTTTAATGATGTTATGATTGATTTTGATTAGATTTAAAAGGTAGCAATTGGCATGAAGCCCAAAAGTTATCGGAGTTATGACTCCTAGATACCGCCTTTAAGGCATATGGCACACCTATGAAATTGGATATCATGAGAAGATCCTCTTCATTCTGATCTTGTTGCCCCCACGAGTACGGGTGTACGTTGGATCGGTATCAGTGACATTCTGTGAATGATTTTTTATCCAATTTCTGGTTACGAACGGTTTATCCTAGTTTATCAGATTCTGTGAAGAACTATTTTATCTGACTTTTTGTATAAGAAGTCCATTGGATTCTATTAGTCAATAATATTAATTTCAGTCGACTTTTGAATATAAATTATTATGAGAATATTTTACGCATATTTCATTATGCTTTATATTTTAACATGCTAATAGAATTTATCTCTATCTACTAAGTATAATTATACACACCACTCCTATATGCCACAGGTCTGAACGAAGAAGATGATGTTAATGAAGATTGCTTATAGAACTTCAAAAATCTACCCTTTGGATTTATTTTTCAAGTCCTTTTGTTATATATTAATTATGTACATTGCGCTGCTTTGATTTTGCTAAGGCATGATATGCCTTGTTTTGTAAATTTTTTTATGATTACATGAATTAATGAATTGTTATTCTTTTGGACACGGTTGATCTTGATCCATATTTTATTATTACGAATTAGTGTCACTCTGACTTTTAAAGTAATTTAGAAAGATGGGATGCTACATTTAGATACTTGCACCCCACTTCCTTTATTCAACCAAGAGAGTGTGTATGGATGGGGATAGGGTGTAGTGCTCAATTGAAGCTTTTGAACCGCCTCTTCAAGCACCACAATGTCACAACTTCCTGAATCAATTACAAGATGACAAACCTTGCTCCTAATAGTGTAAGTAGTGTGAAATATATTGTTCTTCAACCAACGATCTCCTTCCATATCCTTAGGGTAAAACAAAGGCGATATGTCACTAAAGCTTCTCCATGATCACCTTCCACTATCTCTTCATTTAGAAGTACTTCCTCATCATATATATATATATATATATATATATATATATATATATATATATATATATATATATATATATATATATATATATATATATATATATATATATTAGTGTAATCATGATAAACATCAATAAATTCAACATTCTCATCATATTCAGTGAATAATCTTTTACTATTTCAGTTATTACATAGAAATTTGATGCTCTGTGTTTTAAGTGCTTTAAGGTGCAGACTTAGAAGGGGCTTGCACACTTCTGAAATTAGTGGTAGTCAGCATGGCTAGAGAAGTACCACCAATCGTCCCAAAGCATCTACCAATGGGGCTTTGCTTCTTCTCCAAGTAGAGCACCCTTGAATGTGTATCCAACAAAGAAAATGTATGAAATAAATTCAAGGTCTCTTTAAGAATTTGATGTATACCTCTAATATAACGAGAAAACGTTGTTCTTTCGATTCAACCAAGTCATTATGATGTAGCAATTGCTAGAATTCCTTGGTGTACTCATTTACTGATTTCAATCCTTGCCATAGGTCTTGTAATCACTAATACATCACTTGAGCAAAGTTATAGGGTAGAAAGTCTATCCTCATATGTTTCTTCAACTTCTCCCACTTGACAGTCTTTGGCTTGCCTTGGCACGCATGAATAGATTTGATTTGTTTCCACCATACTGCTGCTCGATCTTAAAAAATAGTCGCCACCAAGGGAACATGCTTGTCTTTAGGAACCTCTTTGAAGTTAAGGATGTCATCTACATTAACAACCCAATCTATGAATTCTTTGAGCTGCATCCCCCCATGAAATTTAGGGATATCAATCTTCAAACTGGCCTCCTAGTGCCAATTCACAATATTATTTTTGCCTCAAGGGCAAATGAACCTTTGGTCTCCTTGGCGCTCGTGGTGAGAGTCACCCATATCGCCCATCTTCATGGCAAGGCAATTGGTCTACCTCCTCATCACCACTTATGGCAGCGTTGGTGAAAGGGTTCTTGTCAGGCGCATCAACCTCTAGCTTATCATTATCAACTTGGTCATTGGGCTGAGCCAAGTTGGGATTTTGGTGATCAACGATGGCCATCAAATCAACCATATGAAGCGTTAGCTCCTCAATCTATTACGACAACCTTTCTACTTATTCATGATCATTAATCTCATCAATTCTTGCAGCATGTCCTCCATGGTGTCGGGTTGGCATGTTGGACTTGCGTAAGGCCACCAAATGATGCGGGGGTGGATTAATGAGATGAATTTCTTTCAACAAATCCATCTTTAGTACACAACCTTCATCTCTCACGAATTTCAATGGTAAATTCACATAAAAATAGAGGGTAAATTCACAAAAGGAGAAAGGAATAACCTTTTTTTCTTCTTCCAAATGTAAAAAATTACAAAACTTAATTCCCTCATGGAAGCATAGAAGGCAATATTGATACAAATGACATTATCGATGATCATGGATACGGGTATACGTTAATGGTACGCTTGGTACGCACCGAAATGGTTGTAAACCCATTAATATACATAAAAAAATATTATAACTAATAATATATCATTATAATACTTATATTTCGAGTATAATAAGACAATAGAAGGTCATATCAACTAATATGCATGCTCTAAAATTTGTTCTTTTTAGAACCATACACTTTACTTCCTTTGTCCTGCACAAACTATTATTTCCTCTGTCTCATATTAAGTGCTCTCAAATTAGTTGATTTTGGAACCAAATAAAATATTTAATATGAGTCACATGAATATTATGGAGAAACTCATACGTTAGATGTTTAAGTAAATGTATAATTGTGGAGCACTATATTTTAAAAAATAATTATTTAAATTATATAGACCCACCTATATTCATCTTATATAATTTTTTAAAAAATATTTTTAATATATTAAGAACATCTTCATCTTTTAAACCTTCAAAGAAGTTGATTTTGAATTATATTTTTGTTTTTAAGAAAAAAATTAAAATGTTTTTTAAAAAAATTAATTTTAAAAATAAAAAAATTAAAGTATCGATATGTATCAGCCATATTGATACGATACAGATGATACATATCAAAAATCCTTTGGGAGGCGTATCACCCCCTATTCGTATCGGTGTCGATCGACAAGGGTATGTATCGATCGATATGGACTCGTATCGGTCGATACGGCTTTCCATGCATGGAAGAGCCAAGCATTCATATAACTCATAGTGGAATAACTATGAATAGATTGTCTAATTTTATACTACCTTATGACTAACTAATCAAAATTAAGAAAAACTAATGAGAAAATCCTTAAATAATCAAAGGAATACTTAATAAAGACTCCTAGGAAAGCATACTACTAAAAAGAAATAAACTTGGACTATAATTCTAATCACAAACGAAGTTAAGAACCATATCACTATAGCATCAATCTATCGCTAAGATAGGTTGATCGATTGCCAACTCTCAATTTTATTTTACACTAAACAATTTCATGTGTTGATCGATCACTTTACAAGATCGATTGATCACTGTGTCCATCGATTGTGAGAGAGAAATTTTTGATTTTTCGTCATGCCATCCCAATGCTCCATATATGTCAATGCTAACTGGTCTGCATCTATCTCTTAAGTTATTACTTGTTCAAGTACTAGGGTTAGAAGTAATCTAGTGATTAGCTAGGCATATTAGATGGATATTAAACTCTCAATTAGTAGCTAAGGATTTTGATTAAAATTTTTACTTTTGAATCATGCTATCTATCTAGTTTTGCATGATAGTGTGTGCCTACCTTGCTTATTCTTGCTTGTTTTTATTCCTAGATATATCTTGCTTGTGTTAAGGTTTGCTATATAATCTTTGCTTACTTTACTTAATTTTCTTACTAGAATTAATCATGAAACTTGTTGATTTTGTGACCTAAGATGTGTTTTTGCTTGCTCTTAGAATTATCTTTGCCTTGCTTGATTAAAGTTAGTTTATTGGGTGTTTTTACTTTGTTTTCATCTTAATGGTTGCTTCAAATAATTAAATGGCTAAGCATAGGGACTTACGAAATTCCATGAACATACCAACCTTGTTTGATGATCAAAATTCTTTATATTGAAAAAATAGGATGAGCGCCTTTATTGAATCTCTTGGTGGCAATGTTTGGAAAGCTGTGATTAAAGGTTGGAGTCCTCCAATAACAAAAGACAAGGATGATAATTCAATTCTAAAAGATGAGAGTGAATTGGATGTCAATGAGACTAAATTTGTTAACCGAAATAGTAAATCCCTTAGTGCATTATTCAATATCATAGGAAAATATTAGCATAGGTTTATGTCTAATTGTACATTTACTAAAGTAGCATGAGAGAAATTTGCCAAATACAATGAGAGAACTGAAGCTGTAAAGGCATCTTGGTTGAAAATGCTCATAATAGAGTTTGAAAACATCATAATGAGTAAAGAGGAAATAATTTTTTAATATTATGCTAAAATATCGGACATTGTTAATACATGTGATCAACTAGGAGAGCCAATACTAGATTACCTTGTGGTTAGGAAGATTTTAAGGTCCTTATCTTCTAAATTCAAAATTAAGGTGGTTGCAATTAATAAATATAAGAAAATTTACACACTAGATATTGAGGATCTCATAGGAAACTTTAGATCCTTTGAAGTGAAAGAAGAGTCCTATGTAAACAAGAAAGAGTTATTTGAGAAGTCCAAAGGAAAACAATATGCCCAAAGAACAAATAAGAAGTCTTTCAAGAAGTCCAAAGCACTAAATTCCTTAGAAGAATCTAAAGAAAATGACAATTGAAGATGATGAAATACTTTTGTTCACTAAAAACTTTAAGAAATTCTTAAAAACTCAAAACTTTAGGTCTAAGAACAAGGGTCAAAATTTAAGGAAGAGATAAGGGAAAGAAGAGATGGGAGGCATAATAAACAAGATAGGAAGAATATAAAATGATTTGAATGTGATAAGTTAGGTCACTTTGCTGCTGATTGTCCCAACAATAATTGTGATAATTCTTATGAGAAACCTAGGAAATCCAAGGGGTATGAGAAAAATAAAATGTGAAAAATGTTTCAAGTCACTTACTCTAATGAGAGCTCTTTTAAAGATGAAGAATTGTGTAATTATATTTCCTCCCATTAAGTATGAAGGAAGATAGTCCTAGTGAAAAGTCTCATAGATGTGAACTTAGATTCTAGTTCCAGATTATAATCTTATGAATATAAGGGATTCTTCCAACAACTTCTACTTTTATCCATAAAGACTAAGTACCTTGAGAGAGAGATTGCCTTAGGATACAACCCCTACACATACAACCCCTTACCCCACCAAGTGTATAAGCATAAGATGAACAAAGTGTGTGTGAGGAAGATTGATCTTCAAGCATTGAAGAATCAACTAGGAAAGATGAGCAAGAGCACTTTAGATTGCCTTAGGATAGGTTGGCTAAGCAAGGCTAATGAACTAATCATCTTTGAGTAAAGAAATCAGTTGATTTGTCCATGATTAAATATTCTCTATCTCCATGATTGAATATTTTCTATCTTGTGGGAAACATGTTTTTAGTTGTTACTTCTTTTTACTTTGTTTTCTTGTTGATTTTTTTCATTGGTTTGAACAAAAAAGAAATTAAAAAATGGTCAAAAATAACAAAACAACCTTGTTTTCCTTTACTTTGTTTTTGATATGTTCAACTCTTGAGGCTAAAATAAATTAACTTCTTTTTTGTTGAAAAGTAACATGATTTGTAGTCAATATACCTTAACTAAAAGAAGGATACAACAAGGTGAGTGAAGATCAATTTGATTTTCTTTGCATGATGTCTCTATTTTTAAAATGTGTACACATCATGCTTATGTTCAAGTCAATTTTATTAGTGAAGATCAAGAGAAAATTCTTATATATGAGTTGACTTATGAGTTTAGATTTTAGTAGAGTCATGGTGATCAAATTAGAAAAACTAAAGCTAGACTTCTATTTAGGATTCAACGAAAGTAAATTCCCTAAAACATGCTTCAATGGTTGTAAAATTTATTTACTTCAAAATTTTATAAAAGAATTGTCTTCGTAAAGATGATGGAGAAGGAAAAACTACTAAGGTTGGCCTAGTTTAGTGTGAAGCTCTCATCGACTTGACATCAAGAAAAACGAAAGAAAAAGAATAAAAAAAAATGAAGCAGGTAAAGAGGATTAAGAAAAAGTCAAGCCCTACAAAAATAATTGGAGGAAATATATCATAACTTGGAAAAAGGCTTTGACATATTCTTTATTGTATGTTTAACGTACAAAGGTTCTTACTAAAGTGAGTTGAAAAATGAGAATGATTTCTTTACTAGGGTTTTAAAATTTTTTATCTTAATTAAAATAAGAGTGATCTTGCGAGATTCATGATTAAAAAAAGACAATAAATAAAACATTGGTGCATTCTACTAAAATATATAAAAGAGAATTAAATGTTGAAATGAAGAAAATAAAAATTAATAATCACAAATCAATGGAGTTTACTAATCTAAGGTAGAGTATTAATGAATATAATCTATTGATGCATGCAGATTAAAATAGAATTAATAAAAAGTCGTCAAAAAGTGCTCAACATTGCTTGTTTGGAAGTTTTTATTTTTATTTTGAGTTCCGATGGTCAAAAAATTGTTATTTCAAAGGCAATATAATTGAAAAAAAATTTACAAGTTCACAAAGACTAAGAAAATGCCAATAAAAGCACAACACATTGAAAAGATAGAAAATGTCAAATCATTGAAAAGGACAAAGGGCATATAGAAAGACAACAAATGAAGTAGAATAATTATAATTTCTTACTCAATGTAAATAAATAATCAAACGAAATGCAAACATGGTCTAAGTTTCTCAACTTATTCATTTGTCAAAGCAGTGGAAAAGGTAAGTTAGTTTTTATTATATTATCTATTAATATCTTGATGTTGTTTGGATTGATTATGATATAGTCTTAGGCTTGAGGTAAAATACTTTAACATCATTTATGATTATGAAGGGTGTAACTTAAATTTATAATCCTTTACTCAAGTGGCTAATTAGATTATGTTATATTTTTGTGGAAAATACATAGTGTGATCTTAAGAATCTTGGATAGTGTGTTCAACAATGATATTGCTGGTAAGATGATAAATACACTTTGATTTCACCTTGATTCCAAATTTTTTTATTCCTCCTTACAATTGGCTTATAATATGTTTTGAAATTTTTTTCTCATAATTCTTGTCTTGTTTACCTCATTTCACCTTTGTCTATTCGTGACAAAAAGGGGAAGAAAATTAGGGTATGGGTTCCTAAGAAAAAACCTTAATAAAATTGGGGGAAAATAACTAATAGAAAGCTTGAAAGGGAAGATCTAAGTTTAATTGTTTTGGTTACAACTTGATTAATCTTCTACTTACTTGAATATTTAAATTCTATATTTAGTTGTTTCTTGGAATAATATTATGCAAGTATGTTCGATTTTGCGATGTGCAGGTTAATTGAAAATTGAAAACCACACGACATTAAAATTTGTAAGTTATGGATTAAAGGGGAAACTCTAAATATGATTATGTACTATAGAGTTGTAATTTTTATCCTTCAGATGATGGGTCATTGTGTTTTGTCATGAAATAACAAAAGGGGAGATTATAAGAACATAAATGTCCATATGCTATGTATTGGCTTATTTCCATGATCAAAAGAATGTCATTAATGTGTGCAATTTTGAAGATGGAGTGCTTAAAGAAGACTCAAATTTGTGTTCTATCAAGTAAAAACACACAACACGTACATTCAGACACTTTAATGTAAAAGAACATTAGGTGATAGTGCGGCGAGATATAGAGACTTTTTGAATGAAAATTGAAATTTTTGTTCAAAGAGATTGATCGCTTGATGTCACACCCCGGCACCTGCTCGGTCTAAGCCAAATGTGGTGCAAGGGGTGGTCGAAGCGCACAGGGGTGACACGGTATTAAAATTGTGGAAGACTTGACCCCTCTAATGGGTATGATACACATGAAGTTACACAACACTTTATCTTTGTGCAAGAGAAATAAGTAAAAGTATAAAAGACATTAAATCTGAAATACTCCTCAAGTCTCAACTCACAAACTTACAACCACTAAAGTCATAACATCTGAAAATAAGTCAAAGCCACAACGGCTAATAGAGTATGAGACAAAGTCATCTAAACATGAAGTTCTAATAGAATAGCAAAAATAATCAAAAAAGATCGTAAGATCTCTAGGCTCCCACACCTACACCTGATCATCATCCACATGTGCCTCATAAAGAGGGACCTGATTGTCTGCATGTCGCACCATGCAACCCCAAAATAGAAAACACAGAAAACTGGCGTGAGCATTAAACTCAGTAAGGTTTTGAATGCTAAAATGGTAAATCAGAAAATGACCATGACATATCAACATGGTCGATCACATCAACATATCATATAATGCATCATTTCGGGTCACATTCTCATTCATGATCCGTATTCACCCGTAAGTAATTATCCTGCATGAAAGTATCTCAACATATTACCCATCGTAAGAATAATCACATTAAGACATGAACTTCTATCCTGCACGAAAAGTGTCACAATCACACCACACATATCCATGCATATTCATAAACAACCATCTTGCATGAAGAGTGTCTGAATCACACTATATATATCCATGCATATTCATAAACAACCATCCTGCATGAAGAGTGTCTCAATTTGTAAGGTCCCTGATTTTTTTACAATTTTTTTGGGATTTTCCTGCTATTTTTCTGGTCATTTTCGGTGGGAAAATGTGATGCTTTAGAGTATTTATATTTGTGTATTTTCCCCTGTATTTATACCCGTAGAGTTGGGTGTGGGGCTTAGTCGCAGGCCGCGGGCCTCGCTACGTGCTTACGGCGCGAATTTTGGAGGTTTGACGCGTAACCAGTGAGTTAACGCGTGTTGAGGATAAGTTTGGAAAAAAAATAAAAAGAAAAGGATCAGGATTAGGCGACCCCGATCCAGAACCTCCTAGAGGAGGAACAGTGCGACCGCCCCCCCTGACTGTTTCCTTGTGCCCGGCCGCCAGTGGGCCACAGGGCCGCCACCACCGACTCCACCCCGGTGGTGCAACGCCAAGGGGCCACCGTCCCGGCCGCCTACGGCCGCACCGCCTCCTCCCCAGTTTGCCCTCTCTCCCCTCTATTTGATTTGTACCATCGCCACAGTGGGCCGGCAAGGGCCGGCCGGCCGCCCATGGTTCCACCCTGGGCCGGTGACGGTGGGAGGACACCTCTCCCAGCCCCACTCGGCCTCCTCCACCGTCCCGCTCCATTTTCCCCTTCGGCCTCTGTTTTCCTCCCCCCTTCAGTTGACCTCGCTGGCTGGCTTCCACCGCCATTGGACGACCCGACTGTGCTCTGTCCGGCACTGCCTTGGTTTGGCGATGGCGAGGAGCCACTGCCTTGGTTTGGCGATGGCGATGGCGATGGCGGGCCTATGCACCGCCGCCCCAGTGGTTGTTTCCACTGCCCTGAATTCTGCCGACAATCTATTTGGTTGAAACGGAGGCCGCCGCCGGCGATCCGTGGCCAACACGACCCCCATCCAGCCCCGCCTTCTCCGACGAAGGCAGTGGACCACACCTCCATGCCCGGTTCAGCCTCCGCCCTCCCTCTTTTCTCCAGCCAGACCCATCCTCGCCCCTGTTTCTAGCTTTGACGGACTTCGGGGCTGCGTTGGCGAGAGCTAGCCTTCGTCTCGCCTCTTGCCGACCAGCCTTGGGCTGACGATGGTAGGACCGTCCCCATGGCCGCTCCGCCCTTATGGGTTTTCCCCGGTCAGCCCATCTGTGTTTGGCTTTTGACGCCATCGGCATTGGCCGATAGTGGCCGAATGGCCACCGAGGATTTCGCCTCAATCTAGTAACGACTAGAGACGGTCACACCTCGCACAGTTTGATTGCCTATGACCCGTGCTCCTCCCTTTGGCTCACAACCCTAGTTGTTCCGCTCACCGGCATATTTGCCCGTTGACCCTCTTGCCCATTTTATGTCGTCGGTACCGGATGACCTCTGGCAAGAATTTGTATGACTTACCTTTATTGAAGGTGGATGAGTTCACCTACATAGGCCTTGGCTAGTGATAGCCTAGTGGACTGTGCTCGACCCTGAACCCTCCCCCTACTCTCTACCGTGCAAGATGCATAGCCGCCCGCACCAGGGGTATTGGTTGTGGGTGGCGATCGGAGATGTCACAGCTTAGATTGGCCACTGCTAGGGCCTTAGCCCTATTGGCTTTTGTGGGCCTTGGGTCGCCTCCTTTCAGCCCTCTCCCCCGCCCCTTTGGGTCGCGTGTGCATGTGGCCACAAGTGTGCTTTTGGGTTTAGGCTCCGCATTTGCACCGCCTGACCATCGGTTGACTTTGCCACCAAGTGGAGTTGACACAAGCCCTCCTCCACCTCTCCTCTGTCCTCGAGCGTTGCCCCATGCTCTCCACCCTTATGTGGGCCTTTGTTGACCAAAATCGTCGCCGTTGGGTGCTGTCCATGGCCGATTTCGATATCTTGTGGCCGGTTGAGCATGTCTTAGCCACCGGCCCATCTTCAGTGAGTACACCCTTGACATCTGGTTGCACCGCCATTCTTGTTGGCTTGACTTGTCTCCCGGCCGCCCTAGTGTGCCGCTGTGGATCGCGGGTTTTGCCGCATTGATTTCTGACTCCGTGTTTGGCCGTGATAGTTCCGGCACTTCCTAAATCCTTAGGACAACAGCTCTCTCAGCTAGGCAATGGTTTTGGCCGCCAACTCCGCCGCCGCCACCGTCGTGTGCTCGCCATCAAACGTCATGATTACGAGGTAGGGGAGCTTTAAACTCGTAATTTTATGATAGCATGCTTTGAATGAGTAGTATCTGCTAGGATTGTATGATTTCATGCTTTGGATGTTAAGTAACGATCCGATTGCATGATGTACATGTAAGCATGATTATATGGTATGTTGAAATGCATATGACATTGTGGTAAGTATGTTGGATGTAAGTATGTGCTAGTGATGACTAGCATGTTTGTTGGTATGTTTCGTATGTTGATTGAGTATGTGCTAGTGATGGCTAGCGTGTATGTTGATGTATGTATGCATGTGCTAGTGATGGCTAGCATGCATGTTTGAAGTATGTTTGGATTATGCATGTGCTAGTAATGGTTAGCATGTATGTCTGACGTATGTATGCATGTGCTAGTGATGGCTATTGTGTATGTTTGACGTATGTATAAATGTGTATGTATGCATTAGTGATGGCTAGTGAGCATGTTTGTAAGGTGCGTATGTATGACCGTATGTGTATGTTATACGTATGTGTGATAGACATACGTATGTATGATTACTATTTGACTATGCTATGGATATGTATAAGTGTATGTGGGCAGAGGTATGGGCGATGGACAGTAAGAGGTGACAGAGGTGTTGTTTGGATTTGGATATGGATGTGTAAGCATATGACGGATGACAGAGGATATGGGTATGACGGGTGAGGTTTGTCAGATAGTAAGAGTGTGCATAATTGTACAAGCATAACGTACAGATTATGAAGTGAAAAGAAAGCATAATAAGTGAGATATAAGTAAGAGGGCAACAACTGGGTTAGCTCTGAGGAGCTTCATTTGAGGATGTCAGTGTAAGATGATTTGGCCATAAGATGGATGGCGAAGTATGTAAGACCGTAAGGATTTTGATGTACGATGAGTTTTGATCATGAAGTGGACAGGTTAAGTGAAGTCTGTTGCCCTGACGAACTAGGGTTTCGATCGGGCTCAGCTTCGGTTTGATCAATCGAGGACTGTGAGTTTGTGTGGCATAATTGTACCGCATAATATACTTAATTTAAACTTGAATTATAAGCACAGCTAATGATAGTGTTGTGAGTTTGAGACCTGATTCGACAGATTAAGTTCCATGTTGGGCTAGCCGATAATGAGTCGGCTGAGCATTTCTCATGTCTTGCCATGGTGTTTATCCTGCGGGATGTTGTCTGTGTGTTGTATAGAGCACTGGACGTCTGATGCTCTGCTGAGAGAGACATATATTTATGATTTGGTCTGCGTGCTGTATAAGCCCAGACGTTTGATGCTTTGTTGAGAGCGATGTACATTTCTGACTTTGTCTGTGTGCTCTGTATGAAGCCCAGACATCTGATGCTCTGTTGAGAGCAAAGTATGCTTTCGATTTGGTCTGTGTGCTGTGTAAGCCCAGACGTTTGATGCTCTATTGAGAGCGTTGTATGATTCCGCCCAAGAGTCGCACTGTATGTTTCTGCCCAAGTGGCACTGTATGTTTTCTGCCCAAGAGTGGCAATGACACTATAAGACCCATTATGGTGGGCAATTCTTTGGCACTATAAGACCCATTATGGTGGGCAATTCTATGGCACTATAAGACCCATTGTGGTGGGCAACTGTATGACCCCTTATGTGTGGGTGTTTATGTTTGCGCGCTCAGGTAAGTAGTATCATGGATCTACTCTTACCTGTTTGATCCAGTGCCCCATGAGCATTGGTGTACCTTACTTTCAAAAAAGTCCATGGCGTCTAGTCACTCCTTGGAGGTTAAGGTGTTGCCCCAGTGGCATTCTTTTCCATTCGACGTTGGAGCTTATTAGTTGTAATGAGCTTCAGTGGTCGATAGTATGAGCACGACTGTAAGCATATGAGTATGAGCATGACTGTAAGCGTATGTGTATGAGCATGACTGTAAGTGTATGAGTACGATTGTGAGAGTATGATTTTGAGTATGATAGTAAGTGTGATTTTGTGTAAGCTGTACGAATAAGGTCATACGAGTATGACTGAATGAGTAAGCATATGATTGTAGAAGTAAGGTCATACAAGTATGTGTAAGTTGTATAAGCGTAATGTGGTACGAGTAAGTTTGTAAGACCCTGGATAAGGGTGTTTGTGTAAGTTTGATTTGATAGTATGATTTTGGCATGATGATGCCTTTGGTATGATTTTGGCATGATGGTGCCTTTGGTATGATTTTGGCATGATGGTGCCTTTGGTATGATTTTGGCGTGATGGTGCCTTTGGTATGATTTTGGCACGATGGTGCTTTTGGTATGTTTGTATGCGTATGAGCATAATATTGATATGCCTATCTGCTTCATGTTTGAGTTGCATGAACGCATGTATTTATGAACTTATTGAGTTCACCGTTTGGGATTTCCCCTACTGGGTATTTTCCTACTGAGTATGAAAATACTCATCACCCTACTTTTTAGCCACGTTGTATGGGAGGTTTTGCAGGTTGTGCGGAGAGCTCCTGGAGATGGATGCTCGCTTCCGAGGTGGATTGATTCCCTTAGACTCAGATATATGCTTTACTCACTGTGAGTTTATTTGTGCCATGTTCTCCTGTATTGAGTGAGATGAGAAGTTAGATGTTTATTCTGGACTTTCATTTGGATTAGTCGGTGGACTATTATGGAACTTGCACTCAAGGATGCCTGGGAGAGATTTGTATTTAAAGTCTATGATCATAGCAATTTATTCGTACGTGTGTTTTCGAGTAGCGCCTGATGATATTTGCTTTGGCCGTACGATGTTTGACCGTATGATGAAAAATATTTAGATGGAAAATGGATGTTTACTATTTTAAATTATAAACTGTTTTATCAGGTTTTGATTTCGTCATTTTTCCTCCGATTTACAGACGTTATATTGCAAAAATTTTCTATGAATTTTAAGGAAAATGTGTGAAAAATCTCGAGCATTACACAATCACACTATACATATCCACGTATATTCATAAACAACCATCCTGCATGAAAAATGTCTCAAATCACACTATACATATCTATGCATATTGATAAGCATTCAACATGTATTAGAAGTGTCTCTAATACACAATCATATCATGCATATCCATAAACATTCAACCTGCATATAAGTGTCTTAAACACACACTATCATAACCATGCATATCGATAAAAATCAACCCTGCTTAATTGGCCGAAGCTTAAGCAATCCCTGCTCACTTCAGACAATCCCTGATTAAAAAGTCTGAAGGAATTACGCAGTTTGGGTAAATTCTCTAATAGAGAAAACTAGCCCAAATTACCTAATAGGGAAAACTAGCCCCTAGTAAGCCAGTGCACTTGACTACACTAACCTAGATTCTCAGGGTCCAGATGGTCTTAATAGTTTTGTCTCCTTATACCATTGTCACTCTTCTCAACTTGGGGAGGAAAACCCATCCTCAAAGGAAGTAAAACCCTGTCTTTTCGGACATAAAACCCTATCTTTCTGGACGTAAAACCAAATCGATAAGCCTTTGATCAATTAACCTAGTAAGCAATATCACACAATTGCATCCAATCCATCAACACGACTAATCTCAATAAAATCTTATTCGTAAATCCATTTCATGATGCATGCAACATGGTATAGACGCGAGCAATCCCTACATGAATCCTAATTCATAAAACATTCTCCCATCAGCCATAAATGCATCATATCTCATCATAATAGTCAAACAATCACCATAATTGACCCCCCCACATAAATCATTCAATTCTAAGCATATGGACATGCATTGTGAATAACCCATCAACATACTACACACATGCTCATTGAAACTAAATCATGGCTTCTTACTTAAATCATGGGTGAAAACCATCAAAAAATACAATTTGAGTCAAATACAACCTCATGCTAGACTTATGTAAACATATTAATTACTACACTTAAAGCTAGACATAACACCATCATTCACCTATAAATTAATCATAATATGTGAAGACATACAAATCCATTCTCATGTTGTAATCTTTCTAGAATCATACTTAAAATATGAAGAATCACTCAATATGGACTCAAAATAAGAAATCATAACATGCATAACCGAATAACATGTAATCCACTTCACATTGGAACATCATCATAGCTCTCAACATTTATATCCATGTCCTCATAGTAGCATTTTTAAGTAAAAATCACTCATCATGATTATTATAAATGATAGTTAAGAAGTAGACGTGAAAATGGTAAAAAAATGACCCAAGTGGCAAAATGCCATTTGGGCATTCAATTGGCTAGAAGGCCATTCGAACACCAACATCATCATAATGAATGGCCTTCTAGCCGATCATTATGAACATTCAAATCTCTATGAACATTCAAATCTCACACCCAAACATCATCATAATGAATTTTAAGCCTAGGAAACAGTAAATTTAGTTATTTATAAATAAAAACACAAAGAAATCTCAAGAATGATTAAGTTTTTCTTAATCCACCATTAAAGCTCAACTTCATGCAAACCCACATCAAACTTTACCAAAACTCAAATCCGAAAATAAAGACCTATTTTAGGAGAAATCCCTTACCTTTAGTGACTTTCTTGACTTGAAGCCGATGCCCCAACTCCTTCAAAATCCAACCCACAATAGGGTTTCTGTTAATACATGAATAAATTCGATTAATAAGGCCTAAACCACTTAAAAACTCTTAGATCTAGGGCTTGTTTAGTTCCAAAACAAAAATCCCTCATTAGAGGTTTAAAATAAAGATCAAAATAAAAAACTTTAGTGGTAAAACCCTAAGATTAATGAATAAATCAAGCTAATCTTACCTTAATCGGACTTTCCTTTAATGGAATGGGGATTAGGGCTTCCTAAGCTCTAGATTCCAACCCTTTTCAAATAAGAATGATGTTGTGCTATTTTATTTATAGTAGGTATTGGGATAGACCTAGCAAGAATGTGGGGTATAAATAGAATTTAACACTAAAAATAGAAAATTTATTTATTTTAAGTCAAAAATAAAGTCTAAACATTTTGAAACCATTAATTATTGTCATAAGATATTTTTAGGGTCTTGTGGGACCCATCATCCCAATTTACAAATGTGAGGCACATGGTGGGTCATGGCCCTAACTTTTCGGAAAAATAGTCAAAATTTCCAAAAAAATTTGAATTAACTTATGTTAACATAAAAACCATTAAAATAAAGAAAATGTAATTAAAACCACTGTTAACCACCTTAAATTCAAAATTAAATCAAAACTGACCAAATTTAACATTAAGCCACACAATGAAAGTGAAATGAATTAAATAAATTGGTTTAAGATTAAGGGATTTTACACTTGCAGGCCCAATCATTCGGCCCTGAATGTACCAAGGTTTCTTAGAAAATTATTGATTGAACGATTGCCTCAATTTATCGATCTATCGACAAGTTGAAAGCTTACACTGAAAATTCAATCGTGATAGGAGCAATTGAATTCTAAGAGAGATTGATCAATCATAGTGTATACTTGAGTGAAAAATACAGGGAACCGATCTATCATCTTGTGGATTGATTGATTGCCCTGTGGATCGATCAATCGCTTTGACACAAAATTGCCTAGATCAGACCTTCCGGGTTAATTTATATTTTTAGTTGAAGACACATTCCTTTTGGGACTTGAGAAGCTTATGAAAAGGCTAGGAAAGTGAGTAGCGTAGACAGGAAACTTAGACAACTTAGAGAACTTGTGTGGGGTTGCTTTAATGAATTTTAAAGAGAATTAATCTTCTAGTTATGGGTTGTGTCTACCTTAATAAAAAAAGTAATTAGAGATGAGGTTAGTACACAAAAATACATGTGTGGCATGATGTTTTGTTAAAGATTGTTGCCTTGAGGATCAAAGAGAAAGAAGATGCATTCCACAAGAGGAGATGAGAAATCTATCTTTATTGAAGAGCATAGGAAGGAGGGAAGATCAAGGTGATGCCGGTAAATAATCAAAGAGTGGTTAATTCAGAATTAGAGTGGTGTCAAGAACCAGTTATGTAAAGAAAAAGGTTTAGTCTTTGTTTTTTGTAAATGTATTTTTATAATGTCTAGTTTATATAATACATAGTTGATCTGGATAGAGTGTTCTGTGATTTTTTACTAGTTGGGTTTCCATATAAAAATGCTTGGGTGTTTGCTTAGTGATTTGTTTGCTAAGCTTTTCGTTATAACACGTAGGGCTTGTTAGGGGTTTTAGAAAAATAAAAAATTCCAAGAAAAGCTACTTTCTAGGAAAATTATATTTCTAAGAAAATAAATTTTCATAGAAATAAATGTTTTCATGGTTAGGGGTATATTTTGAAAATTTTTCCTCAAAAACTTTGTTAATATTTATTTTTAAAAAGAAACTAGCTAAAAAAACCACCTTTATAAGGAATAACATATTTAAGTCCTTCAATACTTAATTTTTGTTTAGTGAAATGATTTTTTTAGTCAATTCACTTGCATGGTTGAGCAAAAAAAATAATTCACTATGAATTTTAATTTTATTTTATTAAAAAATATGATAAATGATAATTTGAGTTTTTTTCATGTACCCTGTGTTTATTCACCTTATTTTTTTGGCTAAATGCGTTTGATGACCAATTTTCATTCTCGTCCCCTTCAAATACATAAATATATGCTTACATTCAAATGACTTAGCATGAGAGGAGGGTTTTATTATTATGCATTCTTTGAATGGTGGCGAACTAATTAGCTTGCAAGCCAATCGGAATATAGATTCTAGTAAAAACAAGAGGTCCATCCACTTCTTGGTTTTGGATATGGTCAGGGACATTTGGGTTTTTTTCAAGCACATGTACAGGCTTTACCACGTGCATAGCGCTGTTTTCTGTATTACATAAAAATGAAAAATATTTTGTGTAATACAATATATCCACAACCATTTGGCAAAATCCTCAAAAAAAAAAAAACAATCAGTGGTAGCAAGTGGCAAATGTTTTTTGAAGTAGAGCTTTATTTGCTGTTATAGGAATAAAGATCACACATTTCTAGTTCACGATCAAGACTATTCTGATTTCAGAGGCAACAAAGCTGGCAGAGTAGAGAACTTATTTCTCTCATATAGGCAGTGAGTAGATATAGAAATGAAGATAAATCTAGCTAATGATGTAACGTTCACACATTTGAGGAGTCGTTGCTACTTGGGGCAATAAACGAGTGATCAAAAGCTCTATGATAGGCATCAATACTACAGATGCAAAAGCCTACACCGATCTCATAATGCTTAGCCTTGTAAATCCAGCTTCTTTGGCCAATTTCTCCAACTCAGCACCTATAAGAACAAGACAAGGATAATATCATTGGTTATGTGACCACAAAGAACACTGGTAACACTCATATGCCTCATCTAACGTCAATTTCCAAAACATCATTACCAATTCGATTGCCTAGAAAAGCATTGCTTGATCAGAACATGCGAACCGGAAGATGACATCAAAATTTGAATCGTCCCAAAAAAGGTACTAATATGTGACACTTGTATTCTATAAACATGGTAACAATAAAGCTCGGGAAGAGGATAGATAATCACAATTTTCATGTAGCAGATCACAGACCTGTCAAGAATTCTTTGATCGAGTTTTTCAAGTATGCATACACCTTTGTCAATCCATAAGTACTTGCCACAATAATGACCACATTATCCAACATCTACTCCTTCCAAAATAATATCACAAAGAAATACATTAAAAATAAATAAGACTTTCACATGACCATTAAAAACAATAAAATATATCATGCAAATCCAAAAATTAAATGACTCTTTCAAGATCAGTAAAATCACTACGAAGCTTGAGATTGTCGTTGGCATTAGTACCATATTGGAGCTATTAAATGATTGAAAACTCAACTCTGCTCTAACAATCTACTCTCTTATGAACTCTACCCACACTCAGTGAAGATCTTTTTCTAATAAATCTAAGAGTGAAGATCTGACGATGATTATATGAAATCTAAGTCTGATCATTAATAGTGGCAAACGACAATAAGAACAATTCAAGATTATTTTCTAGACAAATATGCTTCACCAATGGAGGAAGTTCTTCCAAAACAAAGACTTGGATTAAACTTCTTAAATCTTATTTTTCAAAAGGTGTAAATCACAGATAATTTTTTTTTGGCTGACATCATGTCAAGAATAGGAATTTAAATTACTCAACATAAAACCTCAATATCACAAAACAAGTACCTAAAGCCAACTTGTCATGTCATTTGTGCTTTTGTTGAAGTCCAAAACTGATACTCATGAGCCTATAAATCAATTAATCAAATTTTCAGGACATTTGCAGCAAGCATATCATAGAAAAAAACTAATTAAGAAAGTAGATACCTGGCTTGAGAACCCGATGGATCTCTCTCATGGCAATAAACCTGTCTACCACATTTCATAACCCATAACCAATTGTAACTACATCAAAATAGCCGTCCGCATATGATAAATCAAGAGCATCACCTTCCATCCATATGCAAATATGCATAGAAATGTAGAAGTATAGAAATGCACAGCTACATTTCTAAGCCTAGAGTTGTGAATTGATAAACAAAATGTCATTTATGTTTATATCAGAGCAAAAGTGCAGTAATTTGAATGTCTTTACATTCTGTATGATCTATGATATAAATGCGCAAGGTAAAACTATTTAATTTGAATTTCACTCAAACAGAAAAACAAAAACACTATTCAATATTCGTACAACCTTATCAGGTATGACACTTTTGATTTATAAAAGTTTACTCAAATGAACAGCACGTATAAGCTGACTTCTTGTACTTTGATTATATTATAAACTTTGGTAATAAAATACACCAAAAGAGAAAATAAACTCGTGCGCTTAAAAACAAAAGGCTAAATTCTAAAAGCTGTCACACATAAATTGGCATACCTGCAAGTCTTGTGCATGCGCTTTAGCAACATCAGAACTTGAATAAATAATTCAGTGTTGTTCCATGAATTTCATCTTCCAAAGCCATTAAAATTTCCAGCAACCACATAGGCATGACAAAAACTTTAAAAAAGGTTCAGGTAAAATTGAAGGTATTCATTTTCTCAGCATAGAAGAAAGAACATATGGGCATCTAGATAAAATTGAAATAGGTTTAGGTAAAATAATTATAATAATAATAATTATCATTAATATTATTATTATAAAGACATTAGCTATTCTTACATTCTGACTTACTTGGATTCAAGTATACTCTTATCACCAACTACATCTGTTCCTAGACCACAACAAGATTATCAATAACAAAAATGCATACAGATAGAATGACCTCATGAGAAAGAATATTGAATCACAAACAAGATTATCAATAATGTACCTAGAGAGATTAACACATGACATAATCCGAAGAATGATAGATAACAGATCCAGATAGTCAATTGAAAATACAGAGAACAAAAATAAAGATTACATGATGAGCAGAAGATCTGAAGAGACTCGTGAGAAGAAGGCCAATAGACCCTAAATCGTCAGACATGTTGATAATACAAAATAACAAGAAAAATTAGAAACTGAACACTGTTTCAAGAAGAACTGAACACTGAACAGTTCGTAGCAAGCTAAAAATGAGAAAAAAACTTTTGAAATAGAGTCCCAGACAGGGAGATGGAGAGAAAATCAGAACAAAACCTTGCAGCAGAGCAGAGCTGCTGAGGGCAGGAGGCAGCTGAAACCGAGAGAGAGAAATGGAGGATGGTGATTATGTGAGAAGGAGCAGAAACGAGAGAAAGGAGGAGGCAAGCAGAGACGACGAGGCTGTAAGAAGCGTCAATAAGAGGCAGAAATGACAGGCTCTGTGAGGCAGGGCCGCACTGGTGAGGGAGTGAAGCAGAGTGAGATAGAGAGGATGAGAGGTATAGCGGAGAGAAGTAACCCGATAGTAGGAAATTTTATTTTCAGAGGGTAAGGGTGTCAGGAAATAAATCCCACTTTTCCACCTTTATTTTCGGGGGTTGAAAAATAAAATTTTCTTGTATCTTGTTTTTTTATAACCCCTAATGACGTATAATATCGTTTTATAAGAAAATTTGCTTTCGGGCTATTTTTTCCACAAGCCTTAATAGGTAATAGTGTACATTAATTAGAATAAAGTGTGAGTTTATTTTGTTTTAAATGGAAGATAAGTCTTGTAACTAAATTACGGGTTAAAGGGATATTATTTTTCTCGGTTTGTGCTTGTCACACATATAAATTACAAATTAATAAATCCTCTCTTCCTCAAAGACCAACAATGGAAGCAAGTCATCCCAAAGAGGCAAGTCGTCGAGGAGAATGATGACTATCTCTCTCTCATCCACTAATATATCCTCTCTTCCTCAAAGACCAACAATGGAAGCAGGTCATCCCAGAGAGGCAAGTCGTCAAGGAGAATGATGACTCTCTCTCTCTCATGCAGGAGAGATTGGTGGCACAACACATAGAGACTCTCCTGGTTGGGGAGCCGAGGCCCTCATTTTGGTGGTTCGTAGGGTATACACCTCCATGTATGATTTTGTCTCTGGGGTCTAAAGTTCCACCTCTCCACTGAGGGTCAGAGACACTTGGTGATGATGCACTAGATAGGCCAGATTGATAATCGGACTTTTAGTGATCTCCACCCCCATTGCCCAGATTCTCTCACCCATCTCTCCCGAGGACAAGGGGATGGCTACCTATGACTTGTGTGATAATCACATGGACAGGTCTGAAAACAATGCCCTCCTGGCATCACAAATGTTCCCCCTCTTCCTCTTCCAGGTGTACCACTAGATCTTTATCCACAACCTTTACCTAAGGAAGGGGAACCCTACTCAACTAATGATGAGCATGGCGAGGGCTATCTAGTGCCTCCACACTAGCCTGCACATCTACCTTCCTTCATACATCATGTGGCAAATTACTAGTTTTCCCCACCAACCTTGCACAAAAGCTTTCCCCTTTAGTCATTTGATGACCAAATTGGTCATTGGCCTCGGCTTTGAGTTTTCTAACTCTTTGGCCTAGGTCGATCATAATCCTTTTACTCACATGAGTGTTATGAGTCTAAACATTGACCCTCTCCCTCATCATCAAGGCCCCAGGTAGCTAAGGGACAAGCCCTAGCTAGAGCAATGGCCATAGAGCTGCCCACGAAGTTAGTAATAGAGGGATGAGTAAGCTCCTGCAGAGGCCTAACTTTTTAAATTCTTTAAAGGTCGGAGTACTGCCAATTCATAATGATAAAATATAGGCTAAGATCAACTATATACAGAAGAGTAACTATTCATTAATTTACATAATTATAAAAAATTTACAAAACAAGGCTTATCATGCCTTAGCAAAATCAAAGTTGCGCAATGTACATAATTAATACATAATGAAAGGACTTGAAAAAATAAATTCAAAGCATAGATCTTTCAAAGTTCTATAGGTAATCTTCATTGATATCAACTTCTTCGTTCGAACCTACAGCGTTTAGGGGTGGATGAGTATAGTTATACTCAGTAGATAGAGTTAAATTCTATTAGCATGCTAAAACATAAAGCATAAACAAAGATGCATAAAATATTCTCATAATAATTTATAATAAAAAGTTGACTCAAAATAATATTATCAACTAATAGAACTGAACACACTTCTTATATGAAAAGTTAGAGAAAACAATTCTTCATAGAATCCGATAAACTCAGATAAATCATTTGTAACGAGAATTTGATAAATAATTTAAAATAGAATAAAACATCATTCATAGAATATCGCCAATACCGGAGCGATATACACCTGTACTCGTGGGGAAACGAGATCATAATGAAAGAGATCTTCCCATGATATCTCATTTCATGGGTGCGCCATATGCCTTAATAGGCAGTACCCATGAGTCATAACTTCGATAGCTTTTGGGCTTTATACCAAATATATACTTTTTAAAATTGATGATAGTTTTTGGGCTTTATACTAAATAACTACCCTTCAAATTTGATCAAAATCATTCCTAATGTCATTAAAATAATAAGAATAATATTTCAAAGAATGTATCCCAACAAATCTCACTAAGAGGTGCACACAATGCTATTATTTTAGCATATGCTCACCCTTAATAATATCCTTTTTTAAAATAATATTTTATTTAAGAGACAAAGAAATTATGAAATAGAATGCCTAATCATAGCATGGAATTAGAGTATAAAACCACCTACACTTCTTAAATTTGTTAGGAGTAGTGGAGGGTGGTCAGGGCCTCTTCTTACTCCTAAGGACTTCTCTTTCCGGCTTGAGAGCGGCGGGCAGTATCTCCCCTTGCGTTGGAATGATTCCTCCTTCCAACACAAAAGTGGAGGGTGGAGTCTCCCCTTACTATAGCACAAATTCTCCTTCTAGACCGGAAGTGGTAGACAGAGTTTCCCCTTGAAGTAGGATGCTTTCCTCCTCCCAGAAAGTGGCAGATATAGTCTCCCCTTACCCAGGGTCATTTTCCTCTTTTAGAGTAGATAACTCAAAAAACGAACCCTTCTACAATGTAGAACACCTAGAATTAGCTAGGAACAATTTTTGAACGGAAGAAATTGGACGAGTAATGGCTTAGAAATAGGGTTTAGAAATTTGACAGTAGGCAGAGCTCAAAGGAGAAGAAGAGATGATGGGGGCGATTGGGAAAAGCCTCCCCCCTCTATTTATAATAAAAGAAAAATGTTGAATGTGTGCCACATGACATGTATCTAACAGTATAAAAAACTGTCATGCATTAGCGTAGACACACACCAGAGCATGCGTCAGCGCTGATGCATGCCAGCTGACGCAATCGCAAGCCATGCCTACATTGTGCAGGCCATGGTCTAGAATGGCAGGCCATGGCAGCGTGTCAGCTCTGTTGATGCCTTTAATGGCATCAGTAGTGCTGATGCAATTATTTTTTATATTTTTTGAAAATTTTCATTTTTAATATAAAACAAATATTAAAACTTCAAACATGCGTAACTCTTTACCCCAAACTCAGAATCATTCATTCTTGGTACTGTTGGACTTATATCGACGAGCCTTTCAAAAACTAATTTAAAGTGGGCATTGCCTACAACACACTTCTCGAGGCCATAGCCTACTATCTCAGTGTCCGATTGATGCATTCTTAGGCTCGATATGTTCATCTCTCTAAGATGTGAGGCTCCTTCAAAAGAATCGCACTCAAAATGGTCCAATTTCAAGGAAAACTAGCTATTGGGCCCTAAACTTGTTTATGGTCCCAAACGTTCAAAATTTTTAAAACATAAAAAATTTCAGGGCATTTTGACTGAGTCCTACTACCACTACCAATCAATTATCCTATAGTTCAAGTGTCTATGAAGGAGATGTCGGTAAATCTATCCAAGTTTATGGACACCACCATGAAGCGGTAACATCATCTCACTAGAGAGGTGGAATACCTTCACGAGTACAAGAGGCACTTGTAAGTATTCTTATGGTGCTCTAGGATGGGAGTAAAGTTTACACCATCTCCTCCTCACCCTTGGGACTAGCTCTTTATTCTCTTTGTTTATTTTTTTGTATATTTTCTTGAGATGTATGCCAAAAATCATTTTGATGGAATGAAAATCTATTGATTTTTATCCCAAATGTTTGACAATCATGAACTAATCCCAATCATGGAAAACATAATAAATAAATGAAAATGAATTATTCATTCACCTAATCTCATCTCCTTTTGGACGCCTCCTCATCCTCATTGGAGGTCTCAAATACTATGGTTGGTCTAGACTCTATGGTTAGGACCAATTTTGGTTCTTCCTCTTCATATTCTATGTCTTGGATAACCTCCCAGTCCAAGGGTAATGCACCTTCCTCCTCCTCAGGATCCTCCTCCAGGTCCTCCTCTAAATCCTTTTCCTCAAGGTCTAAGTCCATGAACATTGGTTAAGGTAGATTGTCTCGCTGTAGGTTTTCTTCCCTTAGCTACATCATTGTAGCCACATCAGCAGTGAATCTTTTGTTTGCTTCATGCACTTAATTCCTTATTTGAACCATTTTGATCTACACAACAAACAAAAAGTCTAAGTTTTTATTCACTGCTCGTAACCTTACTAATTATCATCTCGTTAACCAGAAAATTACTAATAGACAAGTAACAATTTAGCTTCTAAACCTCCCTGATACCAAATTTTCTTGAAAACAATTTTAAAAACCATCGTTTATAAAATAATTTATCCTCGAATAAAAATATATGACATTCTACCCTTAATAATATGCAAAGGATAAAATCGTTCTATGAGTTATAAATCATTGAAAAGACATAATGGGGACATGAGAACCATGTCTTTCACAAACATTGGTTGTGATAATACCTAATTAAGCATCTAAATATCTAATACATTAAAATATTCACAAGATCCACAACAATGTACTTGTCTATTACATATGCATGAGCTAATGTAATAACAAATGACACTCTCACGTGCCTAAAAGCAAACCTATAGGTAGAACATGAATCAATAAAAAAAAAGTTAGGTCCACTCTACAACTATGACCTTCCCGATACCTCTAATGATATTCTCTCTAAAGAAACTACACCACAAAGGATGTTGAGTATACAAGTCTACTTAGTAGAATGTCAATCCAATTGAAAATAAATAATTCGACAAACATACTGAGAAAGTGTCCATTGTCAAAACACATGAATAATATCAAAATCATATTCACACATACCTTTCATTGACAACCATACTTATAATAGAGAATATCATTTCAAGCTTCATTAGACATGATAGCCTCATCTAGGAGTTCCCACTAGACTAGATATTAGGCTACCAAAAATTTGACCTCATTCTTTACCTGAAGCCATCCCTACCCCATCCATGTCATTAAGTAAGGACTCACTAGGGCTCATAGATATCAGTGTAGAGATCCCCAATGCTATGATCATCAAAAACTTTTATATTGTGTTGCACGGAACTAGTAATATTTTTATGCTCTAGTCCATTCGAACTTAATTCCTAGGCACGAGGGACAGGTCTACATAACTCCCTTCCTTGGGGAGTTGGAAGACCATGATCTTATTTCATACCATACCATTTCTTTCTACACTGCTAAATGAATCACTTGAGGAGCCGATATGACACTAGGAATCCACAACCTTAAGTGTGAAATGCAGTTGTTTTGGTTGACCAATCATCACATCATAAGGTTTCATACATATGCATTAGGGTTTACTAACCCTTACATAATACATGTTTTGTAACACTGCATCTTTTTATTATGTTTAACATAATAGCTCGTTGTAATTTTTGATATTTAGAAGGAGATTAGTTATAATGGAAGAGTGAAACTCTCATTTGTGGATAGATCTCAAAGAAACAAGCGTAATAAGTCAAAGAACACAAAAAAAGAGGTTGTAAGTGAAAGTTATAACCTCGAGAAGCATGCCACATTGGCAAATCCCACTTAAAAGTGCAAGATAACCTACCCATGTAGGCTATAGTTTTGTAGAACTCATCAATACGAGTCCAACATTACCAAGAACATGAGAATCTGAGCTTGGGGTAGAGGGTTATATTAGTTTGAAATTTGGATTTTGATTTGAATTGAAAATTATTTAAAAAATAATAAAAAAATAAAAAATATGACATAGGCTGACACAACAACTTTCATCAGCCATGCCAAATATGTGGTGGGCCCACTGCACCCAAAAGCCAACTATAAGCCACACGGCTGGGCTACGTGACATGCAACCTGTTTCCATGTCACACAATGCATAAAATGGCCATAGGCTCTCCTATTTGGGGGGGGGGGGCGTGGAATGGACCTAGTCTCCTATTCCCATTCTTTTCTCTGGTTTTCATGTTTTTAAACTCTATTTTGGCCTCTATGGAGTCATTTTAAGTCAGATTTAGTCAATTCAAAAGATGTTTTTCGCTAATTCTAGTGTGTCCTACGCAATGGGAGGTTAATTTTATGAGTTGAGAAACCTAGAGAGGGGAAAACCTTAGTGGAAGAGAGAGAACTTCAAAGAGAAGAGAGTGAGAGAGAGAGCTCCGAAGGGAAAGATCCCAAAACAAGAAGAGGCTCTACTTGCCTCAAATTGGATGAGGAGAGGCTCCGGTTGCTTTGACCCTAAATGAAAAGAGGCTCCGCTCGCCTCAACCCGAGTCGAGTAGTGGCTCTAACTGCCAATACTAGGAGCCAAGAGATGAGGGTAAGCTCTTTTAATTTTGAAACGGTGCTACAATTAATTGGTATTAAAGGAATTTCTCTAGCTCATTGCCCGCAACTTAGTTTAACCGTATTTTAGTAGATACTTTCTAGGCTATGCCCATGATCTATTCTGAAAAGTCTTTGACATTGGCGGAGATCCTAATGATGTCTTTTATAAGATATTATATGTTATTTTGAAAGGACTTTTTGTTTGTTGAATGAAGTCTTCTGATATTTTGGGTCTTTGAACTCTCTAGTTAGTTCATTTGTTAGCAAACTAGGAACTATTATAATACTGATTCTGGATGTCTACCACACTTGGCTTTGGCGCGCACAAGATATAGAATATCATGAGAAAATTTCTTTTCTTTGGGTTTTTGAGGCTCCATGAAATTTAGAATTTGATTTGAATTTAAAATAATTTAAAAAATAATAAAACAAGAAAAAGATAATGTAGGCTGACACAACGACTGTCATCAGCCATGCTAGATGGCTTGCATGACATGTGGCAGGCCCTCACCCACCACAAGCCAATTGTGAGCCACACGGCTAGGCTGCATGACATGTTGTTAGTCTGCATGCACAAGGTGCACAAAACGGCTGCAAGCTCTCCTATTTAAGGGGGGAGGGGGTGGGATAGACCCACTCCCCTATTCTCCTTCTTTTCACGGGCTTTCATATTTTTAAACCCTATTTTGGCCTCTATGGAGTCATTTTAAGTCTGATTTATTCTATTCAAAAGGTATTTCTAGCTAATTCAAGTGTGTTCTACGCAATGGGAGGTTAATTTTATGAGTTGAGTAGTATAGAGAGGGGAAAACCTTAGAGGAAGAGAGAGAACTTCAAAGGGAGGAGAGAGAGCTCCAAAGGGAAAGATCCTAAAACAAGGAGAAGCTCCTCTCACTTCAACTTGGAGGAGGAGGGGCTTTGCTTGCATCGACCCCGAATGAAAGAGGCTCCGCTTGACAAAGAGAGGCTCTAACCACTATGACTAGGAGTCAAGAGAGAGGGTAAGCTCTTTTAATTTCTAAATCGGTGCTACAATTAATTGGTATTCAAGGAATTTCTCTAGGGCAATGCCCACAACTCAGCTTAACCATATCTTAATAGATTCTTTCGGGGCAATTCTGGATACTTGCCACACTTGGTTTTGGCGAGCACTGGATATGGAATATCATGGAAAATTTTCTATCCTTCTAGTTTGTGTGGCCCCATAAGTTCAAGAGTAAGTCATTAGGTATCATGACTCTAAGACTAATGTGTTTTTGGATGAATGATTAGTTCTAAATATTTATTTGAAATGATTCAATTTGATTTATAAAGATTTCTTGATAAGCATGCTTGTGAACGACCAATTTAATAGACTATGAAAGAATGATTTATCTGATTATATGAATGACAAATTATGGGATTTTTTTAATGATTGATTTATCAGTTTATATGCAAATAATATACATATATATATATATATTTATATTGATTTATATGGTTTATGAAGTAGTATTAGCCACTAGGCGAATCTATGTCTAGATTTGATCTTATTTTATTAACATTGGAGATATTATCCAATAAGTATGTAGACAACCAACATTATGACATTGTTGGCCCAATCTGAGTAGGGCATGTTACAACTCTCACACACAGAGGATCCCCCGAAAGGTAAGGAGAAGAAAAAATTTTGTTGTGATATTTTGAGCCCAAGTCAAGTTTGGGTCCTTGAGTTTAAGGCATCGGAGGGCCTAGAGTATTGCATGCTTATTCATCATTCCACATGCATCTAAAAATCCTTGTAAATTATGCAATTATATAGAATTGTCATATAGTTTACTCATTGTTATAAATCAAAATAATTTTTTTTTATCTTGAGACATCATCATTAACCTCATCAACATGTCGACTAAATTACCAATAACCATCAGTAGTTCCTTCAACGCGTCGAACACTCACCAACAGTAGTTGACTAGGAATTCCCACCTCACTAACGCCTCACCAAAATGTTGACCTTCATGTTGGTGCCCAATCAGCAAGCATGGTTTTGCATGCATAAAAAAGGAAATTGTTCATCCTCTTCCTTTCACCTACGTAGTCACTCACGAGTTAGTGATGTCACTGACAGTTAGGTAATCCATAATTAGAAACTCCCTATCCTTTCCAAACATCTTTTCTTGCATTATAAGAAATCATTTTGAAACAAGTTACCAAACCATTTGGTTCCACAATCTAGCGTTAAACAAATTGTAATCCAAATTTACCATGAAAACATAATCATTCATGGAAGAAGCCAAGGGTAATCACAAATATACATTCAAGATCATCAAGTACTTGAAGAAAATAAGAAATTTACAATACTTTTCTTTATTTGAAATGTAGTTTGCAATTCGACTTGTACCGACACGAGGTGTGCTTTGTTTTTTACGCACAATCCTCCCGAATTGATCCTGGACTCAATCTTTCCAGCACTAGGACTCCTTTGAGACTCCCATTTCTCTCCCAATTCAGTTTTTTACTCTACTTATGTTGGGATAACTACTTAAGGAGCCCTGTAACTACAAAATTACCTCATTTTCTAAAATAATTGATGTATGTAGTTATCATTGGCAGACTGTTGAAAGTTGATGCTTGTCAACATTAACATTGCATTGTTCCATTGGTAGAGCACCATTGTGTCACTGGCTTGCTGGTGATGAAAAACAATTTTCTTAATAAATAAAAAATAATTATCTTCATGAAAACACATGGTGTCACAATGTATGAGACATTTGATATTTATTTTCTATATCTTTTTATGTCTTCACGGTCTTCGACTTGACATAGTGAGCTTTAATGTTATTTATTATATTTTTAGTTCACTTTTTTACTATTTTAGAGAAAAAGGAGGAGAATTATCAAAAATCAATTTGATTGTGCTTAGTTCATACTCATTTAAGTAGTGTTGTGCCAACATTTTTGTTTAATTATGCAGCTTATGTATATGTTCAAGGCTTTTCTAGATCAATTCCAAATGGTCTTAGAGTCTTAGGAAGTTTGAGTAATATTTTTTTAGTACAAGTAAAATTCAATGCACTATATTATTAAGAGTTGTAATTTTTTATTTTCCAACTTGTAGAGTTCTATCATGAAATTGTCAAAGGTGGAGATTGCTAGAACATATGGGTGTTTGTTTCGTAATTGGCTTGATTTTATTGAACAAAACTATATCAAAATTGATGTTCGTTTTAAGTCTTAGGAATCTAATAAGATTAGTGATGTGATCAAGTAAGATTTCGAATTGAAAAAGAGTAGATTAATTCTTATTTTTAAGGTGGAGGACTTAGCATAATAATATGCATAAAGGTAAAATTTTCACACACCCACATGCAAAAACTCTTAGAATCATCATAGAAGACCTTTATTAAGTATTTTGGAGAGATTTTGACAAAAATTGCATTTAGTATTCAAGAGCAATCAATTGTCCTTGAACATCGATCAATCGATCTAGATGGCTTTTTGTGATTTTTGATTGTAGGCCCATCGATCGTTTGATGGGTGAATAGATTGATCGATAGTCTTATTTATCATGTCTAGTAACCTGAACAATTGATCGTAGGCAAAAAGGATTGATTGATATTTAGATAGGACAAATTCCAATAACCCATTTGATAGATCATTTTGTTAAAGGATCAATCGAATCCACAGCTGAATTCAAATAGGACAGGGAATGATTGATCACCTATGGAAAGATCTATCACTCTATGTTGTAGTTGCTAGTTTTAAGTTAAAATAAGAGCAATTTCTTTGATACCTGTGTAGCGAAACCTTAGCCAACTTGGTGAATATTGTTGTTAAATTTTAATTATTTACTCGCAAGCACATGAATCTATAGTAGTTAAGCAACTAAATTGATTGACGATCTCACAAAGACTTGAAATCAAAAAACCAAATTTAATCTAACTCAAGTAAACCTTAATCTAGTTAACAGATATAAAAAGAACAACTTGACTAAAGTAACTAACAAAAGCAAATAAGAATTTAAAGGCAATTAAATTATATAAATGAAAATTCTAAAGCTTTAATCTAAGAATAAGAAAGCAATGTAAAATAATTAAAATATCAAATAAACAAAACACTAAGGCATATGAATCCAAATTCATTAAATCATAGAAACTCATTAAGTATGATCATTAATCATTTTTTCACATTCATCTCATAATAATCTAGAATTCAATCTGCATTGTTATGAAAAATATCATCATTAAGCTCTCATGTATAATAATAAAATATTCTCACTTCATCGGATTAAAATTAAGTCATTAATTGTATCCATAATTAGCAAATCACAACTAATACTCAATTTCAATATTAAACAAGACAAAACTAAGTAAGAACTAATGAGAACCAATTAAAGTCATGCAATGCTATAATTTAATGAAGCTTCATCTAAGTCATAGTAAAGAGTTTTAGTTACTCATTAACCTAAGAAATAAAATTTTTATTAGAAGAATTGAAAAGAGACTTACAAAATGTGAAAAGGAGGGAAAATTTTCAAAAGTTCCTGATTGCTAGAGTGCTGATGAACAGTAACCATGAGTTGCAATTCATCATCTTCCACCTTCAGCTCGTGAACAGTATGCTACACTAACTGTGGATAATGATTTTTTTTCTTGCTTCTTCTTTGCTCCGGCTTTGGACTTTATTTTTCTCACTTTTGAAGTATTTTCTAATTAATTTTGGAGGATAGGATTGAAGGATTTTGTCTCTGGTTCGTTCTATTTTCCTCTCTCTTCTTTTGTAATTCTTTGCTCTATTTTTTAAATAAATTTATGGACAACAGATTTTTCCTTGTTTAGGCACCCAATTTTGACCTAAAATAGGAGCTTCTTTCTATGTTTAATCTTTCCCTTTATAAGCTTTTCCTTCTACCCAATGCTTTCCTTGTTTAAATCTTCTTTCTTTTTATACGCTTTGGTTTGAACTTAGCTCTGCAGCTACAAAAATACCCTCTTTTGAATTGAAATTAGTTCACATTCCTCGATTTTAGACTTCAAACTTGTTCTTCAATGACTTAATTAAAATAGGTTTTCAAATGCCCAATTTATTTTGATAAATTTGCACTCAAATTCACTCAGAATCAAATCTATGTAATCTGGATGTTTCTATCTAATTTCTATCCAAGAACTCATTCAGAAAGAAGACTCATAATTACTAGATAGTCTACATTGCTGTTCAGCTTTCTTCTCTGATCATTAAATTCTTCTATTCATGTCCATATATGTTTCTAACATGTCCGCATATACAGAAAGTTGTCCAAATCACTTGTAAGCATGTCAAGAGTCTTACAAATTTTTTCAACCATTGTCAATGTGCCTCGAGAAGTGTCCATTACCAACAAAACATAAACATTCACATTTCAAGCATGTGAGACATATATAGAACACCGACTGTAATTGAATAAAATACTAATCTATTAACATCCCCTAATTAATTAAAAATTAGCTTATACTGCTAATAATTATCTTAACACAGAAAAACTCTAATTAACCCTCAATTAACTTAATTATATACTAGCAAATAAGGTAAATAGGCATATAAAATATATAAAAACCATACATGTCAAATATATAAGGATTTTTTAAGGGTGAATTGGACACAAGGGAAGGAGAATTTCTTGGATTAGAATGAAGAGCTTTTTTTCTTAAGTTCTTCCCCAAAACAACTTGATTATTTGAGAGAAAATCAATTGTATGCTTAGTACTTTGGTTCATAATCTTCTTATAAATTGAAGAGAGAGAGAGAGACTAATGACACACACATCACAACACAACAAAAGTTACTAGAGGCTTGTTCATAAGAAACCTTAAATGAACTTCATCACCACAATCAGAAAGGGTTTTGATTGATTGAATACTATTGAGGAAGATAGACATCAACCTTGAAGGGAAACACATCAAGGATTTGGCCAACAAACTACTATAGAAGGGACTTCTAGTGTGTTTATAGGTTGGTTTTTTGAGTCGTGTAAGATATTTACTTCATAGTGCATTGATCTAGCCTAAAGGATAGGTCAAGTGTGATTTTTTTCCCAATTTAGGTTTCCACGTAAAATTATTGGTGTGTTTGTGTTTTTGCATACTTGACTGAACTACGTTAGTACTTTATTCTATTAATATTTCATATGAAAACGATACCACATCTTGTAGTCTTTTACCCTATCATGGATTTGGGCTAGATGCACTATGGTGACCTTTTACATATAGAAGGGTATTAAGCTCTCAAAACCTAGCAGCTTCTAAGTATGATGATACATGTGGTTTTTATACAATTTATATACCTTTTTACCTTATTTGCTAATGTAGGATTAGGTTAATTTAGGGTTAATTAATATTATGCTAAGATAGAGATTAGTAGTTTGATTTAAATATTAATTAATTCGGGAGTTATTAGTAGTTTAGGTGTGCATTCAAATTTAAGTCGGGATTTTATTTATATACTACACATCTAAACCGTGACTTTTTATATTTTGTAGGAAGGCAAGTAAAGATGGAGCAAGAAAAAGAAAGAATATCAATATGAAGGGTCACAGAAAGGAAACTCAAGCTGGAGCCAATAAAAGGAAGATAGCCAATACAATAAGGAGAGGAGACTCAAATAAGCAACATCCATAAACAATGATAGCAGAAATTTGTAGAGAAATAGAGCATGAAAAAAACACAGAGATAAGGAAAGGAGGTATTAAAGATGGAAGGGATTGGGCAAGAAGAAAGCTTAAGAAAGGAATGATTTAGAGAAAGAAAGAAGCAGCTAATATAGGGCGGAATTGATGGCCTAAAGATGGAAAACATGGGGCAGAATTGATGACCTAAAGATGGAAAACACATGCTATCTATAGTTTATAAAAGAACAGAAATAAAATTTTCAGATTTGTGAGGAGAAGAATAGAAGCAACTGGAGGCGAATTCATCCAATCCCATCTTCCAAAATTGTTGAGAAAAGAATTTGAAAGTGAGAGAATTGAAGTCCCATGATAGAGGAACGAAGAAGCAGAAAAAAAACACATTTTGCAGGTTACTGTAGCAGCACTGTTCATCAAAACTGTAGTGACTTAAGGTTGAAGATGATGAACAATAACCTGTAGTTACTATTCTTCGATACTTTAGCAAATAGTATTCTTAGAATCCCCCCCCCCTTTTACACCTCTTATAAGTCTTTTTTCAATTCTTCCAATGGAAATTTTATATCTTAGGTTAATGAGTGGCTAAAATTCTTTGTTAGGGCTTGGACGAAGCTTCATTAAATTGTAGAATTTCATGATTATTAGATTTGATTAATTTGTCTTAATATGTTTTTACCTCTTTAAGTAATGAGATTGATGTGGATATGAGTTTAGTCATGCTTCTCTCATGATTTAAGTTGGTACTCATTAATTTCTTACTTGGATTTGTCTTATTTAATATTAAAATTGGGTATAATTGTGATTTACAAATTGTGGATACAATTAATGACTTGTGTTTAATCCATTGAAGTGAGGAGGCATAGTGTATTTCTTGATTTTGCATGAGATCCTAATGATGATATTTTTTATAATAACGAAGATTGAATTTTAGATTATTATAAGATGAATGTGAAAAAATAATTAATGATTATACTTATGAGCTTCTATGATTTAATAAATGTGGATTCATATGCCCTAGTATTTCGTTTATTTGATATTTTAGTTATTTTGCATTTATTTCTTAATCTTAAATTAAAGTTTTAAAATTTTGATTTGGATAGTTTAATTGCCTTTAAATTCTTATTTACTTTGTTAGTCTCTTTAGTCAAGTTTTTCCATTTATATTTGTTAACTAGATTAAAGTTTTCTTTAGGCGCAATCGATATCTAAGAGAATTACATAGTGAAAGGGGAGAAGTAGAGAAGAAAGGGGAGAAACTGGAATTCAATACTTGCATAACTCGGAAAAGAAAGGAGATCGCCCCATATAGGGGACGACTAGTCCCCTAGGGAGTCGTGCCAACCCAACCCAGGGCCGGCCCACTTCCCTAGGGACGCATGCCAGTCAATGGTTCGGCTAACCCGGGCCACTGACTAAACCAACCCAAAATACATCTAAATATCCATAATACTAACTATTACAATAACAAATCGTCCAAAGCAACTATGGAAATAATAAAGTAAAGGCTAAGCACTAATCCTTCGCTAACTGGTCAAGTTTGGTCATCGTGCACAACACTCCACCATGCTTCTGCTATTCGCCTTGTCCTCAAGGTGACCAATCTGGAAAATGGGGCAAAAAATCATCTTCAGGCATCCACGTGGCATCCTCAAGAGACTGACCCTGCCAAGAAAGTAAGACCTCAGTGATAATACGGCCAGAGCGTCCAACCCAACGCTTTTGCAGGACAGTAGCAGGGACAGGATCATCGGGCACAAGCGGCCCCATCAAGGGAGGAGGAGGAGGTCCCTCACCAAAGCAGCATCACCCACAAAGCGTCGTAGACAAGAGACATGAAACACCGGATGAACTAAAGAATCAGGAGGAAGAGTCAGGCAGTAGGCCACCGGTCCAACACGCTCCTCAATCACATACGGACCATGGAAGCGGGGCGCAAGCTTGGAGTGCGCTGGCTGAAACAGAGAGGTTTGGCACTGAGGAAGAACCGAGACATAGACCAAATCACCAACAGCAAACTCCCGATCCGTATGACGACGATCATAAACCTTCTTCATCCGGTTTTGAGCAGCCAACAAATTCTCTTTAAGCTGGCGTAAGACCTCATCACGCGTCTGCAACATATAATCCACCTCGGCAATGGATGAGCGACTCCGCACATAAGATAAAACAGTCGGCGGCGGCCGCCCATAGAGCACCTCGAACGGGGTGAAACCAGTGCGCGTATGATAGGCCGTATTATAAGACCACTCAGCCCATGGAAGGAGCTGAAGCCACGGCGGGGCTGCATCATGGTGAAGCAGCGAAGGTACTGCTCCAAGCAACGGTTAACCACCTCCATCTGGCCATCCGTCTAAGGATGATAAGCGGTGCTCATATGTAAAGAAGATCCCTGCAACATGAAAAACTCTTGCTAGAACTGTGAGAGAAATACCTAGTCCCAGTTAGAGACGATCGTGAGCGGCATACCATGCAGGCACGCCACCTCGTGAACAAAGAACTCAGCAACAGTCTTAGCGGTGAAGGGATGGCCTAGCACGCAAAAATGAGCATACTTCGACAATCTATCCACTACAACCATGATGACGGACTTACCCTACACCACCGGTAAAGCCTCCATGAAATCCATCGAAATGTCATCCCAAACCTTCTCTGGAATAGGCAAGGGTTGTAGCAACCCGACTGGAGAGGTGGTCATGGCTTTAGCCCGCTGACAAACATCACAAGTAGCGATGTAATCATGGACTGCACGATGGACGCCCCGCCATAAGAAACTCTGGCTAACCCTCTTATACGTACGGAAGGACCCCTCGTGACCAGCCACAGGAGTGTCAGGGAAATGCAAAATGATACGGCAGTACAGATCAGAAACATCTGGAACCCACAAACGGTCTTCCAGAAGAGAAAACCATCCCGCCACACAAAGAAAGGCCGGGCTGCTGGGTCGGCCTGAATGGCGGCAATAACCTCCGGCGTCCATGATTCCATACCATAAGCCTACTGTAGCTCCTCAATAAACGGGCAAGAAAGGGTGGAGATGGTGAAGCTGGAGCCCGGGGCAGGACTACGAGAGAGCGCATCAGCAACGATATTTTTGGACCCCTTTTTGTACACTAACTCGTAGTCATAGCTGAGAAACTTGCTCACCCACCATAGTAGACACTTCCTGATCCAAAAAATATTTCAACGGTTGGTGGTCAGTGCGGATCTGAAAGCGATGACCCAACAAATACGGACGCCATTTGGCAACGGCGAGGATGATAGCCAACATTTCCTTCTCATACACTGACATAGACAAGGAATGACCAGCGAGAGCTTTACTGAAATAAGCTAGAGGGCAGTCATCCTGCAAAAGGACAACACCCAAGTCTTTCTCAAACACATCCATCTCCACCACAAATGGCTGACTAAAATATGGTAAGAGAAAGACCAGGGCAGACGCCATGGCCTGCTTGAGCCCTTCGAAGGCTGTTTGGGCCGCTAACGACCAGACGAATGCCCCCTTCTTCAGCAATTTTGTAAGAAGACGAGCCAACTTGCCGTACCGATGGATAAACTGACGATAATAACCTGTCAGGTCAAGAAAACACCTGAGCTCCCGAACACAGGAAGGAGTTGGTCAAGAGAGCATAGCGGCCACTTTGGCCGGATCAGTAGCAACACCGTTCTGGGAGATAATGTGACCCAAATCCTCAACCTGCGGGCTGCCAAAGGAACACTTCGAACGCTTCAGAAATAAAGAATTAGCATGCAGTATAGAAAAAACCGACCTGAGATGCGTCAAGTGTTCTTCCCACGATCGACTATACACCAAGATATCGTCAAAGAAGACCAATATGTGGCGACGAAGAAAGGGCCGGAAAATATCATTCATGAGAGACTGGATCGTGGAGGGAGTGTTGGTCAAACCGAAAGGCATGACCAAAAACTTGAAATGGCCATCGTGAGTCCGGAATGTTGTCTTGTGTACATCAGGAGGCTGCACACGAATCTGGTGATACCCGGAACAAAGATCGAGCTTACTAAAAATGCTGGCCCCTGCCAATTCATCTAGCAGCTCTTCAATCACAGGGATGGGATACTTATCTTTGACGGTGATAGCGTTCAAAGCACGGTAGTCCACACAAAACCGCCACGAGCCATCTTTCTTACGAACCAACAACACAGGAGACGAATAAGAGCTTGTACTAGGTTGAATGATGCCTGACTGTAGCATGTCTGGCACCAGCCACTCTATCTCGGATTTCTGGATGTGAGGGTAACGGTATGGGCAGACATTAGTTGGTGCCGTTCCTGGAATAATGGAAATCCGGTGGTCATGAGGCCGGACGGGAGGAAGCCCTTGCCGCTCTGCAAACAAATCCTCATGTTTTGTTAGCAGCACCTGCAGATCAGATGGGATCCAATCCTGTGTGACACCCATAATAGCCCACTGCTGCAAAAGAAGTCCCTGAGGGGTGAACCGGAAGAAGGAGCTCATGTCCGGGGCCGAAAGAAGAATGCCAGGCCGTGACCCCTCCAACAGAACCTGCTGGCCATGAAGCTCGAATTCCATCACCATATCCCGAAAATTCCACACCACATCACCCAATTCCTGCAGCCATTGTACTCCCAAGATGACATCAGCCCCCTTTGTGGGCAACAAGAAAAGGTCAGTAACAAAGGTGTTACCTTGAATCGAGAGGGTAATCTGAGCGCACACACCGACACTCCGAAGGTGCTTACCATTGCCAATCAACACATTGAATGGTTTTGAGTCCGACACCAAACACCTGAGGCGGTGAGCTACCTTATCATTAATAAAATTATGAGTGGAACCACTGTCGATCAAGATAGCTACTTGTTCCCGCTTCAAGAATCCCTGCACCCGCACAGTGCGTGGAGTGAAAGCGCCTAAAAATGCATAAACTTAAATTTCAGGCAGCACGTCCTCTGATATCAAGGGTTCAGCGCCGGCCTTATTGTCCAAGTCATCGTCTACCTCCTCCATGAGCAAGCTACCCTTAATAGCGCAGTGGTGTCTAGGCATGAATTTTTCATCACAACGAAAGCACAACCCCTTGGCCCGGCGTTTGTCCATCTGGGCGGGGGTGAGATGGCGCACAATCGGAGTGGGCGCTGCAGCCTGTTGGCCAAGGCGGCCATTGGCCGGGCTACTGGAAACAGCCACCATAGGATTAGAGCTCAATACAGACTGTGGTAGAGGTCCCAGGTGTCCGTCCCTGCACTGGCAGTTCAACTTTTCGTCCTCAATGCAGGCATGACGCACCACATCCCGCATACTTGTGCAAGGGAAGTGGCACATCTTCTCTGAGATTTCTGGTTTTAACCCCCGTTTGAACGTGCCCACCAGGGCAGCCATCGGCCATTCAGGGAGTCTGTTGGCGATCTTCATGAATTCTGTATAGTAGGCACGCACAGTGGTGGTCTGGCAAAGGGCGGACAACATCTCATTGAAGTCCTGACATTCATTCGGGCCGAACTGGATGTAGAGCTCGTCGGAGAACGCTGCCCAGGTAGGATAGCGCACTTCTTTCTCAAAGTTCTGGAACCAAACCGATGCATTGCCATCCAAGTGAAAGGCCACGATGCGCAGACGCTCTGTCTCAGAGTGCGTTCCCTGGTAGGAGAAGAACTTCTCCGCTTTGTATAGCCATTCCACCGGGTCATCATCACCATTATAGCGGGGAAACTGTAAACGAGCAAGGCGAGGTTCAGCCCCCCTTGGGCCCTATCGCGATGCTATGGATAGTCGTCCCACTCATCCTCAGCGTCTTGGAATTGATTGTGGTGGGGCGGCATCATAGGGGCATTCTCTCGAACACCTGGTGTGCCTTGCATGTCCTAAGCCTGGTGTCGCCCCTCTGGCACTGGAATGCCAGGGCCGAATCATGCTGGGCCAGGGAAGACTCTCTGTCGACGTCTACGTGCACCGAAGGATAGGGAAAGGCCGGGTCAACAGCCTGGGACGAGCCGCCCTTCTCCAAGACAACAGGAGGCGGCCCTGGCAGGAGGGGCGCTGTGCGCCCCAAAGCTTCACGCTTGACCATGCTCGCCATATACGATGTCAGAACCTCCAGCGCTGCCATGATTTTGTCAAATTTAATGTCATTGGCTATTGTAGGACGATTGGCCTTCGGACTATCTGCAGAAGCAGGCACTGATGCTGGAACCTCCTTCTCCGGTTGAACCTCGGGAACAGCAGCAGATTGCTTACCTCGAGCCATGTCCGGGAATTGTAACGCTCCAATACCAATGATGTGCCCGATGCAGGCACAATTGATATCTAAGAGAATTACACAGTGGAAGGGGAGAAGTAGAGAAGAAAGGGGAGAAACTGAAATTCAATACTTGCATAACTCGGAAAAGAAAGGAGATCGCCTCATATAGGGGACGACTAGTCCCCTAGGGAGTCACGCCAACCCAACCCAGGGCTGGCCCACTTCCCTAGGGATGCATGCCAGTCAGTGGTTCGGCTAACCCGGGCCACTGACTGAACCAACCCAAAATACATTTAAATATCCATAATACTAACTATTACAATAGCAAGTATTCCAAAGCAACTATGAAAATAATAAAGTAAAGGCTAAGCACTAATCCTTTGCTAACTGGTCGAGTCTGGTCATCATTCACAACAATACCATCCAGCACAAACACTAGCAAATATGGTTGATGTTCCAATATCTTCTTCTGGATCTACTTTCCTGAATAATCATCCACAAAACCCTATAAAGATGGTCACCCTTTATCTCTTCTCTTGACCCTACAAAGATGCTCACCCTAGATGACATTCCAACATCTTCAATGGTGAAGCCATATGCTTGAATTCTAGGCATGGCGCTTTGCTGAACTGCAACTATATCCATAGAGATAGATATGTTCATTGAAAGATTAACAAGTTGTTGGTTTGTAGACTACGAGCATGACATATCCGAGAAAAATAAACTAACTCTAAATTGTAATTAAGTTATAAAATTTATCTTCATCTTTTTAAATAAAATAATTAAAAATTTTGTTCAAATTAACCTGCCTAATTCCAATTTGTTCTAACAAAAAATTTGTAACCAGATTTTTTATTATGTTGAAACCCAACTAGGGAACTATGAGACACTCTGTCCAAATCAACTATATACTATATAAACCTTAGATTACAGAATTCCCTATTACAAAGACAAAAGACTTATTTTTCTTCAAATGGTTGGTTTTCCACTGAACTCTTGAATTTTGAATCAACCACTCCTTGGTTGTTCACATATATGACTCAGTCTTCTCCTCCTTTGTGCTCATTAATCAAAGTAGATTCTTTACCTCTTCATTTGGAATGAATCTTCTATTCTCTTAATCTTCTCAATAACAATCTTCAACAAACATTGTGTCTTACATATATTTTTGTGCTATCATCTCACCTCTAATCACTCCTTTTTATTTATGGTATATTTTCTCATTCTAGAAGATAACTCTCTTAAAACTTTACTAGAGCAACTCCACACAAGTTCTCTAGGTTCTCTATGCTTTCTCTCCTACCTCTATTAAGTTCCAATCCCTTTACATAGACTCTCATATTCCAAAAGGAATACGACTCCAACTAGGAATCCAAATCAAACTAAAAAAGTTTAATTTAAGCAACCTATCGCTCAATCAATTAATAGTTTCATAGGGCGAACGATCAATCCCTATTCTTTTCCATCACGACTCTTCCATCAATCAATCATTCAACCCTACAATTGATAGCTAAACTCTCAGCTTTGTTTTAAAAGAGTATTTTTGGGTGCCGATCAATCATTTAAGAAGCCATTGAGCACTCATATAGTTTTTGGAGCTTCGAGTTTATGCTAATAATGGTTTATTGAGAAACACAATAAAAGAGAGAGTCTAACATACACCAAATCAAAAGAGGAGTTGCAGAAATCTTTAATGGGAAGATATCAAGGCTACAGTCAAAGAATAGGAAGAGCTTCTTTAAGGAGGCTAGAAGAAGATAAAAATAAAACAACTAGATGAAAAGTTGCAAGGCTTGAGAAGAGAAGACTTAAAGGCCAACAACAAAAGGAGTTTGTTAGAGATCTACATAAAAAGGTTTTGGGTGAGTATCTTAATAAATGTTGGTAGTTTGCTTGTGTCTATATAATGTCTTACTATATAATACATTGATTTAGTCAGTGATAGACTGCCATAATTGTTTACCCTAGTTGGAGTTTTCTATGTAAAAATTGTGGTGTGCTTATGTATTTTGTAAACTTTGTGGTTTAATTGATGATAAAATATCATGAATGCATAGACTTAAGGTTTAATTAATTGTATTGCTTAATTAATTTTTTTGTGCATAAGGGCTAAAACTCTTAATTCTTCCTTCTTTGAGGTAATAGTTTTAAGAGCAATTTAGTGATCTGCTAAAATTATCTAGATAGATATTAAACTTTCAATCGTGCCCATACTAGTATATGATTTGCCCTCATCCATGGGCTACTTATTATACTTAACATAATTAAACCCTACAACTATATTATATCAATAACAATAAAATAATTAAGGAAAATAAAAGATTTGTTGTGCCTTCATAGGCCTATGAATCAGGTTATGAGCTAGAGTGCAAATGCACAACACGTACCTCCAATTTGTTGCTATATGGCTTGCTTTTACTTTTTATGAAGGACAACCCTGCCTTGCTTGACACCAAATTTATGTGTATTATCATGCTTGCATTGGTACAATCCAAACAACCGTCAATGTGAGAAGCTCTCAAAGTTCAACTTCACATCTTTCGAGCACTACAACTTTCTATTGCCTTTGCGGCCAACATTCACTATTAAATGGTACTCCCTCCATTTTAAATTAATAGCTCTATTTGACAAAAAAGTTTGTACGATATTAAGAACTCTATTTTATTAAATTTAAGTGGTTAAGTATTTAAAAAAGACTTATTTTTCTTTCTCTAAATATAAGTTTTACTATTTAATAAAAATTACTCTTTTCTTAAATATAATTATGAATATAAGAGGGAGGGAGTATATCCCGTAGAAAACCATGCTTTTCACATAGCCTTGCCTGAATATTATGGTGCTTTAATCATTCAAAGAGATTTAGACAGTTTTTTATTTTACCCATACACCCAAGGAGTTACCCATGGCAGAACTCCAAAAGTTGCTCTCAACCTCATTATGAACGACAGCACTAAGTTCATGCTCTCGGAAATCAAATTAATTTTGGTGTTCTAAGGAAAAGTTTGTAACCATCTTGTCCAAATGTCAATTTTTGAAACTTGACCTTCAAAGAGCTTCTCGTGCTGTGGGCCATAACTAGGCATGCAGCGTTGGCCCACGAATCGGGCCGCCAATCTTCCATGGTTCGCTTTGCCCATTCGGCCATTACATCTTCTAGGCCAGTATGCTGGAGAGGGGAAAGAGGGAGAAGAGAAGCGAGGAAGCCTGATTTGCCAGAACATTCATGGCGATGGCGGGCCTTACTCGGATCCCATGCTCGCCTGCATACCCGCTGCGGCGTCTTCCTCCTTCTCCCGCCCCGCCCTCCCGACCCTCTCTGGCCCCTCCGCTTTCCAGTTCTTGCTCTCCTAGCTCCCTCCCCCTCCGCCGGTCGTGCCGTCTTCTTGCCGCGGCCCCTCCGGGACCTCCTCCGCCGGAGCAGCCAGATAATCCGTTGGGTGTTGAGTCCGACCCTGTTGCAGGTATGGTAATTCCAGACCACTGAATTTCATCTTGTTTTGATATATTGCTTTTTTCATTCTTAATTTTTTAAAAATAAATTCTTGAGCTGGAGTCGAGTGTTTTTACAGAAACCAAATTGGTGGGACTGCTGAGTGTGACTATTCAGTTCATGGAAACCATTTAATTTAAGGTCACTGAATACTTGAGTGTTTGCGGAATTGGTTCTAAACAGTCTAATTGGTTACTTAATGGAAGGTGACTGTGAAAACTAAAAACAGTGAAAGGGATGCAGTGGGTCGTTATAACTTGTAGGCCTGGTTCTCATCAATAAATTTGGTGATTAAGTGATTAGAGTTGTCAGGGGTTTCATATTTTTGAAAACAGCAAGATTTACGTTTTTATTAGCAATCATTGTTGTGGAAACTGTAAGCTTCTGAAAGTTTAGGTAGCGTAGTATTGATCTGTGGAATGGAACACTATAGTTAATTAAGGTAGTATGGGTCTAAGCCATTTACTGAAGAGTAATAAAAAGAAAAGAAAAGTGAGCTTCTGATTAGTTTTACACAGATTGAGTTACATAGACTACAATTGAAGCTCTCTTTGGCCATAACATAGGATATAATAAAATGGTGAAAAGACATTTTTATGTTCATTTGTCTCATACGCCATTTTTTTATTATTGTGTGAGTGTAGGCTAAGGAGCTAAAATCATACTTTCCTTTTCTAGATTATGGTTTAGGAATCATCTTAATTATGAAGGACAGAGTGTACCCATTTCATGGTTATTTGAAATTAAGTACAAATTTTTGGGTTTCACAGTTTTATTATGGGAATTGCCACTAATTTAGACGGAGATGGCTAGACCAAGAAATGAATTTTTCTATATGGGAAAAACATTTTATCTAGACTTAGGGCTGTCAAATTGATGTGGATTACCGATTTGATTTCTTGTCTTCCTGTTTTCTATTTTAGGTTAGAAGAAAAACTGAGGTGATCCCTCTTGACATTCAAATTGGATTAGAGAAATGTATTTTGTTTTAGGTAAAACTCATGCACCCTTCACACTATATGCCACAGGGAGTCGGACTCTGGGACCTCTCTCTCAACAGAGAGATATCCATCCGGTGGTACACAGTCAGGATTGGCAAAATATAGGTTTTTCATTAGTTAAAACATTTATAGCCTTCATTTCTACTATTTTACTGCTGTGATAATGTGAAAATCATTCTTATATCTTTAAACATTTAGTTAAAATTAACTGGAACTGAGATGGTGGCTGAGCTGGTTAAATAGGTTAGTTGGCAGCTCTAATGGACTTGGAGTGAAGTCATATACTGAATTTAAGAAATCCTTGATGGTACAACTATTGTTAGAGAGTGAACGTGCAAATCATTTATTGAAGGAATGCTCTGCGAGGGTCAATCTAATAATTGCTTTTATTGTTATTTTTCACAACAAAGGTATGACTACTTTTAGAGGGTGAATCTACAAAACATTGACGAATTACTTGTTGTGTTAGGCTGTAATTGATAAGTGTAGTCATTGTGCGAACTTTTCATATCCCAAGTGAAATTTTCAATGTCCTTTGCCCTCCTCGCTCAATAATACGCCTTGGGTTTCGTCACATTTGCTTTCTTTATGAACTGTAGGTACTTGGGCCGATTTCATCTCCGTCAAAGGGGTTATGTTTAGAAGGCCCTTTCCAATAAAGCCACCTTGTCTAAATTTTTTTGGAACTTACCCACTGTATCATCCGTCAACTGTTGCAATTCCTGCCTAAGGTAGTCCATTGTTGCAACCACGTCCGTGGCCATTGCTGTGAGCTGGATTGCACTTTCAGCAGAACTGTCTTCCCCTGAATTGTCTGCCCTTGGGGCAATCACCACAAGGGACAGACGCTGGTCAAGGGCCCCAAGGTGCTTGTGTATTTGATGCAGGGAGGCTTGAATTTCAGCCAGCTTGCTATTCAACATAGACATTGTGTCCAACTTGGCCTCACACTTGGCCTCACGCTTTGACATGCATGTCAACATGGTGTTCACCATCTCTTAGCAATACTCTGCCTTTAAAATCTGTCTAATTCCTTCAAGATCCCGTCAATGGAACCAATTGTCACAGGGACAATTTTTGATATATGTTTTGCCCCTGTGATGTCCTTGCTATGCCTGTAACTAGTAGCCTTCTACCGCTTATTTGCACGCTCGTATGCACAAGATCAAGCTACCAGCAACATGCAAGTACTTAAGGGCTCTGAGTCGAGCTTTATTACATAAACTCTCTGCAACAATACGAAGGAAGAGGCTTTGGCTAAATGCTCTAGCAGTTCAGCAACCCTCCTTATATATAGACTTAGCACATGGCCAAAGTCTAGTATGATTCAGTTACATGAATACTACTCCAACAAGGAGAAACGGTTCTTCTCAAAATCAGTTAACATAGGCATTTGTCCTTGCCCTAGAAGGAGGCACCAACTACACTCCTAGTCTTCCTAGAAATCTAGTTGCAATTCCCAGCCTTGTCATCTTCGTCTAGGAGTCCAACTGTCCATTTCCTACCTGAGATAGCAACCTGACCAGCCTGCTTGAATGAGTCTGAGACTACGGAGGACTCTAGCCCTATGTTGTGGCGCTCAACTCGCCACTGAGTCCCACTAGGAGTTGGATTTCTTCAAACATGTCTGCCCAATGCACAAACACTGTTGTTGACTTGTGCATCCACCATGGAATGCACTTGCCATAGTTGTCCGCTTGCCAAGGCTAACGGGCTACCCGACCCCCATGTCTAGGAAAGTGGCTGAAGGGCTAACAGTAGACTACTTACGCTTGATAGAATCCAGCAAAGAGGAATTGCCATTATTAATAAGGAAGATATTTAGATGCACCCACCTGCAATGAGCCTCCTATTGCACGTGGGTGCGTGTCAGTAAAAACTGGTTGTAGCCAGTTACCTCCAAAGGCTGACCGGCTACAGCCTGTTTTGATGGCCACGCACCCACCTACAATAGGGGGGACTCATTGCAGGCGGGCACATTTTAAAATCTTCCCATCAATAGATGTTGTCTTTCCAAGAATAATGGAGAATCAATAGATCACATCTGCTTTGATTGTGGCTATTTCAAATGGATTTTTATTTCTATCCTTAGGGTTTTAGAACATGATCTTCCATGTTGTAGATGCGGCAAGTTTGTGGAAGACAACTCTTTCATCAGCAAATGTCATATGGAGATCAGTACCATTCTTAAGGTTTTTGTTTATGCTGCTTTATATTTTCTCTGGAGGGAACACAGGTGTGGCCTAGGACAAGTCTCAGCTTTTCAGGAATTTAGAATTTAAAGTTGGATCTTTATGGCCACTTCTTTTTCTAGTCATAAATTGTTGCAAGAATTTTCCTTCTGTCTTGATGGAATTTGTAATTGTCATATTTCTTGAACTTTCTTCTTACTGTTGATCTTTTGTATATAAACTCTTATGGTCTTTTAAATGTGAGGGGTCTATAAACCCATTTTACTGGTTTAAAAAAAGATTGATTAACCATGGCTAGCATTTTGTTATATTATCATTGCAAGGCCAGTGGATCAGGAGGGATTAAAACATATGCCAAGAAACACTTGAGGAAATATTTGAATGCTTAATTTGACTGATATCTCCACTATCTCAGGGTGCCATGTTGGAACTTTCTCATCTCTTCTTGATGATGTGAAAAATACTTACTCCCTTCGTCCCATATTAATAGCTTCATTTGGTTTTTTCAAAATGAACTCATATTAATTCATTTTTAAAAACCAAATGGGGCTATTAATGTGGGACAGAGGGAGTGTTACACAAGGGTTATTGTACCTGATGGAGCTGTTTTCTCAATTTAATTGATAAGAGTGTTTCAAAAGTGTCTATTGTTATACCAGTTGGAAGATGTTAAATCCAACATTCGTTAACATCAGATACCTGATAGTTAGCTTAAGCATAAACCTGAAGGATGATCCCACAGCAAATCAAGCCACTATTTTTGTGTTTACACCACAATTCATTCACAAGGGCTTCCTAGGAGGTCAATTGTGTGCCTCCCTGTACTACTAGCATGACCACTAACCAGTATTCCCAACATGTCTAGAAAAAGTAACACCTTTGCAAAAAATAGGTGGAGAGGCGAACAGCATAAGATTAACAAGCAACAGAGATATAATTTAACATGTATCTAAAATTTATTTTATAGTCGTAGCTAAAATATGCAGATTCGTCCAAAGAACAAGAACTAACCTTATTTGTAACCTTAATTTTGGGCCCTCTCTTGTTCACCTTCGGATTATGCCACGTTATGGCAACAATTAGTACATTGGTGCTCCTCATAACTGGAGTTATCTTTTTACTTCAAACAGGTATAGAGGCAAAGTTAAACAGGGCCCGGGATGGAGCACAGATATTCTTTGCAGTTCTGTTTTGGATGTCGCTATTTTTCTGGGCCAGTTTATGGGACGGCAACGACAACAACAGACCAAAGAAGGGAGGCTGGTTTAAAAGGTGACTGGCGCTTAGGATTATGTAAAGAAATCTATAGGATGTAACGGTACATATGTTGTATACTTTGTTCCAAAGTCTTTTTTTACCGTTCTGATAAAATCATTAGTCGCTTTCAGTGTAAGCATTGTTTGAGAAATAGCAATGTGGGCTGTGGCACATATTTCTCGTTCTTTATTGAATGATTCTTTCAGAGGTCTAGGAATATTGTAGGTTGTTTGAAATCAAAATATCTAGATGCCACAACTGACTCGGATTGCAGGTCGAACCACCTATAAACAACCTACTCTATTATACATTACTGCTTCCAGGTATTTAAACTAGACAAGTTTGGCCTCCTGCAGACTGCTGTCTCTATCATCATGAGTATACACAACAGTGAGGAATAAAGGAAATATGGTTAGATGGGTGCATGTGAACCCATCATTGATGTACAAGAGATCTCCTTACAGATTGCTACTGGTGCTGATAAATGGAGAAGGAAAGAATTACGTGAGAACATAGTCATTTCTTATAAAAAATATCTAGCTGTGTGATAGGTGTTTGACCTCTTCTTGCTTTATTCATGAACTTTCAACGCGGTTTTGCAGAGCGAAAGTGATCCCCGTTGGGGGTTTTATAGGCCTATTTTCATGCATGTAATGTATCTATGATATTATATTTTATACTTTGTCCGACAATAATAGCTCCATGTGATTTATCAAAATACCCCCTCCTACATTAAGAGCTCTATTTTGTTTTTCTAAGGATCTCTTTTTAGTTCATTTTAAAAAATTAAATAGAACTATTAACATGGGACAAAGGAGTAAATATATTGTTCCCTCCATCCAGTATTAACAGTAACAGTTACATGTGAAGAAATAATGATTTTTATTAAACGGTAAAACTCACATTTGAAGGAAGGGAAGATAAGCTTATAATATTTTTTTTTAAATATCCAACTACTTAAATTGAACAAATTGAAGCTATTAATATAGAACAAATATATTTTGTCAAATGGAGCTATTAATTTAGGATGGATGGAGCATTATATCTTTCTTTGCATTGTCTTTAGTTGAAAAAATTAACAATGAAATAATTTTTTAGAAGGCCCAATCTGAGCTCAGCTTCAACTCCACTTGATAGCTCGTTCTTGAGCTCAACTCAACTCTGGCCTTAATCGACTCTCTTTATGCTCCTTAACACCCCTACCTAAGAATCATTTTCTTTTTAGAGGGTTAGCAAATTATGGATATTCTTTCTCGAAGAATGAGTGATTTACTAAAATGGCTATAGCATAGGGTATAATACACAAAATGTAGCATTTTTATGTAATATAAAAAATAGCTATGTTGTTACGGGGTAGCAAAGCATACTATCAGTGATACTTACTGAGGTGCACACACATGTGGAAGTATTATATACTAAGTGTACATGTGTTGTGGGAATCACCTATAATATTGTACACCTTGTGTGTAGACGTTACAGAGAAGGCTCACAATGTTGTGCAAAATACACATAATGATGTGTATACATAGTTAGTTATATTGGGATACTTGGTCGGCTAACACATATTTAGAGTCTTAAGATGTCTCATTCCCTTAAAATTGTGTTGGAGAGTCTTGTAGAGTGTTTTAGAGTTGTTTGATAAGCTTTAGAAGGACTAAGCCCATACAACCACTTTGGCTGCAACTTTAGTAGAATGTAAAAAATATCTTATGCTGTATATGAGAGACTTAGTGAGCTAAAATGTATAAGTTTTTGGTGTGATACTTGGCCTTGCAACTGGCTTTCACAGATGGCATCTGGCCTTGTTGGAAAGAATGATCCTTGCATACACACGTCTGAGATAAAATGTTCTAATGTCCGAGTTACATAAGTTGGATATGTGTATATATCATATGGTTGTTTCCCCCTCCTGTAGCTCACTCGGGAAATGTCTTGTGTAACACCCCAAGTTTTTATTTACATAAGCATGTGACAATGCTAACTCAGGGTGTCAACTTACCAAGCCAACATTACAACACATAATTAAATTACCTATTAAAGTAAAATATTCATTAACTAGGATCTTAGCTCAGCCAAGTGCAAGTACTATAATATAATAAAATAACATGACTAGAAATCTGATGGCAACATAGTTTCTTATTACAATTAAGCATGAAATATAGAACTAATGTCCTATTGGTTGTGGAGAATCTACCTTGCTAACTCTGGGTAACTCTTGCTAAGAAAAACTCATACTTTGAAACTGGTGCTGATTCTGCATGAAAAGATGCATGGGTATTTCGACAAATACTCAGTAAGTGGCATGAAAAACCACCATAAAATAGAAGATTATGATAATGTACAAAAATGGTAGAAATCAACTATGAACACAATGCAAAACCTCCTACAAAATAGTACCACATAAAGGTAATATATAGGGTAATGATTATTAGATAAAACACACTCCCAAACTGGCAACTAATGCAAACTTAAACAACTCACTTGATATCTAAACCATTCAGAAAATAACTCATTTTTTTTATATGAAAAACTGACTCCTGTTTACAAGGAGTATTGCACATTAGCTGGGAAATCCTAACATCCCTAGGGATCCACTTATATTAGCTATAGGTCTATAGATGCCAAGTACCAGTTGTACTCATAGACATACTGGCCGGAGGTAGATGAGCCTTCCATGATGCTCAAAAACCTAGTTTATGTATTTTGCAGGGATCCATTATCCCAAAGGAGTGGAGACCACAAAGGTTTGAAAAATTACTGCCATGGCTATTATTGTGAACTAACACAATGCTAAATGAACATATGACTTAATACATCCAAAGATTTAATACTAAACACAACTTATCATGCATGCAACCGACTCTCATGATTGTAATATGGAACTCTAAACCCTAGGAATGAGGGTTCTTCCCCTTGTTTCTCATGACACTGTAACCTGTAAAGGTCTTTGTGTCACCTACTAGCCACAACCCTTCCATATAAAAACCTTTATTATTTTAAGATGCCCCTAACTCCCCTTGGGTTAGGGTATCTATATCAGTGACAATGGAATAACTTACTCCTAAGGGTATTAGGGTAATTCTACCACTTGGGGGTATGGTACTCTCTATTGGGTCATTCTGGTCATTTTACTTTCCTTCTATTGATTTTAAGTCATTGTATTCTCCCAAGCTTTCTCCCTCAAATTGACTAACGCTTCCATTCATATGAATGTGTGCGGTTTGCTTATAGGGGTGTTTCTATAATTTTGTTTAAAGCCTTCTTGATATCTAATGGGTCCCAAATTGGGCTAAAGGGTACTACTTGATAACATGGACCAGGGGTATTTTTTTTAGCATTTGACGGGGTCATGAAACCCGTGAACCAACCTTGACGAGTTACCCTGAACCCAAGGGCCAAAATAGCCATCAATTCCAACCATTTGGTGAGTTATTCTCATGAGAAGGTCAAAGGGTCAAATACCATATTTTCCACGTAATCGACTTTGGGAATATAAAAAATTCCCAAATGTTACATCTAGAAAGGGGGTGAATAGGACTACTAATACAAGGCTAGTGTTGAGAGAACTATTGATGTAAAATTTTACTATGTACTCGCACGCACATAAATCAAAAGTAGAATTGTGGCTAAACGAGGTTGATCCCATGAGGATTGATTCAATTCAGCAGTCACAACATTTAAAACCCTTTTTAATAGCATGAGTAGTAAATCATATGAAAAATATTTTTTTAAATATAAAACAAACCATTCAATTAAATATCCAGGTCATGATAATTTGGGTTCTCAAGTACAAATTTCAAAACATATGATATTTTTGCAAGTCTTCAAAATCTATAAAAAATAAGTGATCCATCTAAGAACAAGTTTGTCATTAGTCTGAAAATAAATAACCAAGTTAGTTTTCACCCTAATGATATAATTACTTACTGAAATTACCGAAACGTGGAACTAAATCTTATGCTCATTGGTCATAGTCTTATGAGTCTTCGCCTAAAGAACATGCAACTAAAAAAGACCAAACAACAACGAAACATCTCTTTCTTTAGATGAGAGTTTCCAAAAGAACAAAAGTAATATTTTTCGGATCGGGTCAACATTGACAAAATGTTAGTTGCCTACGTACTAATTGGACAACATCTCCCATGCTACATCCAACAAGATTGGATTTAGACATGCTTTTGCCAAGCAACTAACACCATTTTATGAAGCATAACATTGTAGATGAAATGCTTAAGTGTTTTCAACCTACATATATTTTATGCAAGTCTTTTTATTGCTTTACTTATTTTAATTTAAGAATCAATATGAAGCGATGTTATTAATTATCTGGCAACCCTTGTTCAATAACTAATCACCACATCTACTCTCTACGATAGATAGATATATCATATGCCAACTAGAGTGATAGGTGGTACAAACCACCCTTCATTGCTCTTACCCAAATCTAGGTTTAACATAACATAACTCATGATGAAGGTCAATATATTACAATCATAGTATGCACCAACCAAGAGATAACTCAACTTTTTAAGAAATCCCGGAATACTCATTTATGCTTTTGCAAGTATGATTGCCCTTAGAGTAGATTGACCCAAGACCCCAAGGCCGTCAAAAGCCCACCGCAAATATGGAGACATGGATCCCAATGGTGTTCATGGACACAGATGATGAGAAACAAAATCCTTCTATGATACTTTTGAAACTTTGCTTTTTATACATACTATGATCCAGTGAAGAACTACGAGAAACTCGCAGTAAAGACCTCTCCAGACCAATACCCAAATTGTCATGGTTGTGAAAAAATATATAAGTATCACAATCTCCACCCTCATCGGCACTGGAAAAATGTCCTCAATGACAATAAACATTGTAAACCATCGAAGCCTAAGGTCCATATAACCATGAACTTCTCAAAACATTCGAAACTTTGACTTAATTAATTTTATCTAGTCATATACTGGTGCAAACAATTGAGTTCTCTTCACATTGTGAATCAAGCAAATAAACAATTCATTCAAACCCTATCAGTCTCCATAAGACTAGGGAAACTCCTATAACTATCTTGTCATTAACCAAGGTAAGTTCTTATGTTGGGCCCTTATTCACTCTATGAACTAGTCTTAGACCCCATTGAAGGTATTTTAGTCCTTATCTTGATTAGGTGTTCTCATCCAAATCAAAAGCTAACTAATCTCTCTTGATTAAACTTGATTAATCTTAATTTAACAACATATTACTAATACATCAACGACAAAAACATACATAAGATTAAGTCAACATAAATAATATGGACTTGTGCACATCCCAACAGAACACACTATTAGGGCTCAAACCTAATAGTTATAAACGGAGGCCCATTGCACTCATTAGTAGGGATATGGCTAGACAAATCAGTGCCCAAGACGGTTAAACGTCTCCTATGTACCATGCAAGGTGCACCTATAGTACCAGACGGTCTCGTGTACTATGATGTAGACACATGTAGCAAGATACTTAAAACCCTCAAAATGGGGGGTCTTCCCTATGTTTTTGAAATATTGATCTCTAAGGGGCTCTGTGTTACCTTCTAGTCATACGCCTTCAATTTGAAGGCATTTACTATCATTATAGTGTACCCGAACTCTCCTTTGGTTAGGGGTATCCTCACATATTTGAGAAATACAAGTTATTCTTCTTTTTGGAGGGACTGAATCCATAGGTTCATATCAACTCAATAGGCAGTGTAAGATATTTGACCACCACCATTACAAAAGCGAAACACCATATTAACTATACTAACGAAAGTGGCTCCAATAGGAGCAACACTATTCAAAGAGACCAAAGATAGAGTAAAAAAGACCAAGGGTTATTTACAGGAGCCCAAGCTAAAGGTAAGGGCAAGACAGGAGATAGAAAACCTTTCTACAAAAGCAACGAACCAAGGGCAAACAACTCTTGGCCTCAAACTCAAAAGATTATGAGTGTTTCTTATGTAATGGCCCCCACCGTATGAGAGACTCCTCACAAAAAATGGAGCTCAATGTCTCACTTACCTTTGCAAGCACCTTCTATAGGAAGCGACAATGAGGAGATAATGCACCTTGGACTACAATTGGTGAAATATTCGAGTTGAATGAAGGTAGTGAACTTTGAAGCTCACAATATTATTGAGTTGGCTAAGGTTATTCCCATTTAGATCTAGTATGGTCTAGAATAATTAATCTAATGGTCATTTGCTTGGATGATTTTTCAAGTTTTACTTAGAATGGACTTTTTGCAAGGTGCAAGAATTATCCCAATGCCCCCTACGGTCTGTAAGCATGTTCGACAAGTCCAGTATGTGCATGGTAACCAAATTCATAGGGGAAAGATAGAGATTTAGTACATGATAGCAATCTAGTTAGAAAAATGTTTGAAGAAGGGCAAGTACACATACATTGTAGCCTTCCAAATGCAAGATCAACTGTCAAATGAAGAATTTGCTAACCCAGAAGTTAAAGCTATCTTCGTAGAATTTGCAAATGTGATGCCAAAGTCTTGACCCGAGTGCTTCCCATCAAGGAGGAAGATTGATCATTAAATCGAGTTGGAGCTTGGTGCTAAACTTCAAGCTCGTGCCCCTTATTGAATGACACCCCCATAGTCCTTGAAATAAGTTTCATCCACTCTGCTAAGGCACGTTTGGCACCCAAGTTCTCTTTCAGAAGAAATATGATGGGAGTTTGTACTTATGCATGGACTATGAGGCCCTTAACAAGTTGATGGTGAAGATTTGATACCCCCTCTCGCATATTATGGATCTTTTTGACCAATTGAGGGAAGCTATATACTTTTCAAAGTTAGACTTGCGGTCTGGGTACTATCAAGTGAGAATAGCCAAAAGGGATGGAGCCAGGACTACTTGCATCACCCACTACAATGACTTTGAATTCTTTGTCATGCCTTTCAGACTTACATTGCCTCAGCTATATTTAGCCTGATGAATGATTTTTTCATGACTTCCTCAATCAGTTCATGGTTGTTTACCTTAGTTATACTCTCATATATGGCTAAACCTTTGAGGAACATGTTACTCGCTTAAAGGAAGTGTTTGAGGTACACCGACGTAATCAGTTATATGTCAAGTTAGAAAAATGATCCATTGCCAAGGAGGAAATCTTATTATTAGGACACAACATCGGTGGTTGGTTTGTTTAAATGAATACTTCTAAAGTTCAAGCAATTGATAAGTAGCTGACCTTAACCAAGGTACTCTCAAAAGAGAACCCACTTGCCAGACCTACTCAAAAAGGACCATTTGTAATGGTATGAGAAATGTCAAATGACTTTCAATGAGCTGAAGAAGGCTTTGATAAAAGTGTAAGAACATATGTGTCATATGCAAAGTTAATTGACTAATTTCTGTCAAAATTATGTCAGAAACCTTCAATATGTAATTACTCATATAAATTTGATTAGATATAGTTGTAGTAGTGTCAGGTTTGGAATTGACATACTTAAAAAATAGGAGTATATGTATTCTTATGGGACAAGACTAAAGAATGTTGGTGGTTTAAGAGGTTTATTCAGTACGCATTTTTATACAAAAGTCACTTCAAGAAGTTTTAGAAGTGATTTCAAAGGTTTTATATGGAATTAGGGTAAAAGGGGTAAAACTACAATTAAACTATTCAATCAATTGATCGCTGGACATAAGACTGAAGTAAATGATCGATCAGCACTTGAATCAGCCCTTTCTTAAATGAAGACAAGATTTTATTGATTAATCACTTCGTAAGAGATTGATTGCTCAAGGAGTTGTGTCTTAAGAAACCAGTAAACAATCGATCATTGCTTGAAATGATTGATCTCTAATAGTTTTAGTTGTCCTAAATAAGCCTTTCTAGAATAGTTTTCTTTCCTTGTTGAATTCAAAGTACCAATTTGACTTAGAGACCTATATAAAGACTAAGAAGTGACAAAATTAAAGAAAGGAATACCTAAAAAATATTGGAGAAGAAATGAGAGTTCTTTTCACATTATTTTTCTTGAGAATTCACAATGGAGCTTGAAGAGATTATCTATGTTGAAATCATGCTGATGCACAACTAAAAAAAGAATATTTCATATAAAAATTTCAGAGGAGAGTTGGCAAAGTTCTTTAAAGGAATTGAACAATCTCAAGAGATAAATCAATAACCAAGGAAGGAGTCATTGGTTTAGTTGTTAGAAGAAGAAGAAGAGAAAGATCAGAACACAAATAGAAAAAGCCTCATGGATTCAAGGAGGAAGAATTGAAGGCAAACAACATGACCAAGAGAAGATTGAACAAAAAGAGTTTGTGTCAAGTCTTAAAGTTGGTTGGTTGTTTTGAGTATTATAAGATCTATATCATTCTAGGCATTAATTTATCCTTAGATTGAGGCTAATGTGCATTTTTACCTTAGTTGGGCTTTTCCATGCAAATATCCTTGCGTGATTGTGTTGTTTGCTTGCTTTGTTTGATGGTTGATTGATCATTAATTGCGCATAGTAAATAGCATTGTTTATTCCACTTCAAAATAAATTCTTGCACCTAGAGGCTAGAACTTTTAATTGCTTATATGCAAAAGTACTAGGGTTAGGAGTAATCTAGTGATCCATTATCGCCATCTAATGGATATTAAACTCTTAAGTGGTAGCTTAGGATTTTAATTGATAAATCGAGTTTGATTCATGTGATCAATCTGTTTTTGCATGCTAGTGCATCATAAACTTGCTTAATTTTCCTAGATTTTTTATTTCTAGTGTTAGATATCTTGTGCTGGGGTTTGATTTCTAAATCTTGCTTAGTTTACTTGTTTTTCACTAAAAATTGCTTGCTAAACTTGCTTATTTGTGTGCCCTAGTTTGCTAGTTTTTTTATTTATTATATTTCTTCTTACTTTAAGTACTAAAATTTTGTTGCTTTGGTGTTTTAAGTTTGTTTAATTTTAATGGTTGTGTCATATAATTCAATGAATGAATATGAAAATTTGGGTAATTCAATGAATTATCCACTATTGTTCGATGGTTAAAACTTTTCATATTCGTAGGATAGGATGAGAGATTTTATTCAAGCACTTTATGGCAATGCTTGGAAAGTGGTGAAAGGTTAGAATCCTCCAGTGACTAAAGATGAAAATAAAAATTCAATCTTAAAATATGAGAGTGAATGAGATGAAAGCGAAACAAAACTTGCTCAAAACAGTAAGGCCCTTAGTGCATTATTCAATGCCATTCACAACATAGGTTAATTTCAAATTGCGCATCTACCAAGGTTGCAAGAAAAAAATATGAAATATAATGAGGAAACTGAGGTAGTCAAAGTATTTAGGTTATAGATGCATACCTTTAAATTTGAAAACACGATAATGAGTGAAGATGAAACAAATTTTGAACATTATACGATGATATCAGACTTAGTGAACACATGTAATTAATTAGGGGATCCCATTTCTGATTACTTAGTTGTGAGGAAACTTTTAAAGTCCTTGTCCTCCAAATTTAAAATTAACGTGACAACAATTAATGAATCTAAAAAGATAGACACTTTATACATTTTGGAATTGTTTGGGAACCTTAGAAATTTTAGAGATACAAGAAGAATCTTATGGAATCAAGAAAGAATTATTTACAAAATCTAAGGGAAAACAAACTGCCCCCAAAGCTTCTAAGAGAACTTCAAAAAAAATAAAGCTTTGAACATCTTAAAAGATTCTAAAGTGTCTAAGAATGATGAAGAATTAATGTTATTATTAAGTAAAAACTTCATAAAATTTATGAAATATTTGAACTTTAGGCTTGGGAATAAGAATCAAAATTTAGGGAATAGGCAAGGGGATAGGAAAGATGAGAGATAAATTAAATAAGACAAGAAGAATATAAAGTATTTTGAATGTAATTAGTTAGATCATTTTGCTATTGATTTTTCTAATAATAATTTTGATAATTCTTATGATAATAAGCCCAAGAAATCAAAGGATTTAACAACAAGAGAAAGACAGGGCATTTCATGCAACTTACTCTAATGAGAATTTTTCTAATGAAGATAAGATGTGTAACTATACTTCCTTTCATGCAAGTTTGAAGGAAGATAGCCTTGGAGAAGAGTCTAATGAGTCGATTTCTCTTATACAAAACTCACAGTCTGACTTTGATTCTAATGAATATAAATGATTCCTTAAAAAATTCTTATTTTTGACTAGGAAAATAAAAGGCTTGAGAGAGAGAGTTGAAAAGGAAAGATGATGAATCGGTTTTATCATATCAAGAGGCAAATAGGTTAGTAATGTTGAATATCAAACTTGACAAAAGTGAATGATGTTAAGAAAGACATTGAGAATGAAAAAGATATGTTTCGTATCTAAATAAAGAACTTATGTCCTCTAAAGAGAAATTAGATAGATTCCAAAGTGGGAAAAAAAGTTTGAAACTATGTTGAGCATTGGTCAAACTATCAAGATGGTTTTGGTTTTAAGAATTGTTTGACTACCCCATTAGAAAACCTACTATTTTTTTGAAGGAAAAAGAGATGGACAAACACACTAAGATAGTGCCTAACCCACTAAGGTCAAATGTGAAATGAGTGAGGAGAGGTTTTAGTATTGTGGGTTGGTGTGACCTATGCTATAGTGATTCCCATACTAGAAGAGTGTCCTAAGAATTACTCTTTTAAACTTTGGTCAAAAAAAAGGAGAAGAAATAAAGTACCCTTGTTATCTCAAAGTTACCCCACCAAGTTTATGAAAATAAGATTAATAGAATGTGGGAAAGGAAGATTGCTCTTCACACATTGAATGATCAATTAGGAAAAGTAAGGAAGAACACTTTAAATTGCCTTTGGTCATATTGGCTAGGCACAACTAAAGAGCTTGTCATTTCTAAGTAAAGAGATTTTGATTTTTGTTCTTGATTTAATTCTTTTGATAATTTAGACATACATTTTTTAGTTATCGTATTTCTTTATTTTTCATGTCTTTAAGTCATTTCTTTGAATTGAAAAACAAAAGAATTGGATAAAAAACAACCCAAAAAATATAGTGTAGTTTTTGCAATTGGTTTTGATTTTGTTTTTTATTAGTTTAGCTCTCAAGACATAATGAAATTAACTTTCTTTTAAACTAAATAGTAACATGATTAGTGGTCAAACATTCTTTAATAAAGAGAAGGATACACCAAGGTGAGTATAGATCAATTTAATATTTTTTTTGTGATGTTGTAATTCTCTAGTTTTGAAACTTTCACACATCATGTTGAGATTCAAGTCACTTTTATTTGTGAACATCATGAGAGAATTCTTAAACATTAGTTGACTTATGTGTTAGATTCTAGTGGAGACTTAGTCATCAAATTAGAGGATCTTCTACTAAATTTCTATTTAGAATTCAAAAGAAAGAGGAAATTTCCATGTAATGTACTTCAATGTTTGTAACTTCAACACTTTTAGTTAAATGGAATTGTCCTTGTAAAGATGATGGGGAAAGACACCTACTTAGGTTGGCTTACACTAGTGTGTGATTCTCATCTGCTTAACATCAAGAATAATAAATGAAAAATAAAAAAAATATAAAAAAATAATGCACGTATAGAGGATTTAGAAAAAGCTAAGCCCTAGAATATGATTTGAGGAAATATATCATCTTAGAAAAGGGATGGGCCTATACTTATTGAGCTTTTATTTTTTTATTTATAAGAAGACAATGTACATAGATTTTAGCTAAAGTAAGTTTAAAAATAAATTTTTTTTATTTATTTAGGATCTAAACAAATTTGTCTCAGTTTGAATAAGAATGATCTTGCAAACTTTAAGATTAAAAGATACAAGAGTTAAAAACAATATTGGTGATTTCTTCAAAACATAATGAAAGAGAGTTTAAGTATAAAAAAAGAACAAAATAAAATTGACAATGAGATACCAATGGTCTTGATTAATCTTAGGCAAGGTTTAATGAATATAATCTACAAGTGCACTTTGATTAAAGGGAAATTCATTAAAAAATCATTAAAAGGTGCTCAACTATGCTTTTTTCAATGTTTAATTTTTATTTTAATTTATTTCTGTCATAAAAATTTTATTTCAATGGAAAGTTTCTTAAGATATATTTAGGAATTTATTCAAATATTTTTGGAGTTTTTTGAAATTTCTCAATTTTCTTTATTTTAAAAATAAGAAATTTCAGTTTTCTCAAGATCGATCGACCCATCCTCAGAGCAACTGATCACTATTGAATTTTTGTGCTGAAGCACTATTTTAAAATTTGGCTAAAGATCATATTGTTTTCATTTCACTCTAAACTCTTCCAATGTGTGCCAAAGTTAGAGGAGAGGCGATTTGGCTTGATTTTGCGCAAAGAAACATGCGATTTCATCATCATTTTCCTAATTTAACCCATGGCCAAGGTATGTTTTGAGACAAAACTTTTATTTTTGGTGACTTTTCAATGGATTTTAATGATTTATAAACCTATAGGATTGTTAGGAATAGCTTGACCAACATTTTTCCAAAATTTCACCTGATTCGAAACATCGAATTGTAAGATTTCACGAAAAACCCATTTTAGTTTCAAATTTTTACTTCAATTTGGGGTTTTTTTAATACTAGATGTTTCTCATCAAAATTAGGAGTAGATTTATTTATGACTTTTATTCTAATCATTGATACTATATTGTATCAAAATTTGAAGTCAATCTGACACAAACTTTTTTAGGGTTTTATTTAATTTTAAAATTTTAATTTTTAATGCACATTTGAAATTTTTTTGATATTCTTGAAATTTATTACTGCCTAAGTATTTGTTCCTAGTGATATTTATCACTAGGTTTGTTTCTTTTCAATAAATTAAGATTAGGGGAGAAGAACCTGAAGGTTACGAGTGATTTAGGCTTAGATGACCTTCATGCATCGTCTAGTGGGGGAGATGGGATTAGACCAAATCGTTGTAAGCAGGGGGTTGTTTATGTACCCCTAGAGACTGCCATGGACTGGATAGAGTCTCGTCCTTATTGGATGAACTATTTTAGGATGATCACAACTTATTTAGCCTTGCTATTCAGATAGTGGTACTCATCCCTTAGATTGGATGATGATGTGGCATTGGCAAGAGTTGCTGGAACCACATAGGTTCGTGTCACACCTCACACCATATTAGAAGGTTATTGGATGTAAGAGGAAACCACTCATGTGACCACATTTTGCTGGATATGTCTTTACCTTTGATAGGGAGCTGACTGGACTTCTTAGAAGTAGAGAGCTAGAATAATCACTTCATGTGCATTGGATGACTACCAATTTTTGTATGTTATATGTCATAGCTTAGTATGACATATGGACTGCTGGGAAGGAGAGAGTTGATCGATTTTGTACCTCTTTGCACATGTAGAGCTAGCTATTGTATTTCATATATTATTTTTGGTCGTATCATCTTCATGGACTTATGCACAAGATGCTACCCTACCCATACATTTTGTGTAGGATTTTCACATCTATTAAAGCTAGGATCCCAAGAGGTGAGTCGACAGTGGTTGGGATGGGTCCTATTGATACAATCGTGGTACGTCATATGATATTACATCATAGGGGGAGATTGAGGAGTTTCAAGCACCTGCAAATGAACCAACACAAGCCTTTTCGGTATAATCTTGTTTCCTTGTTGAATCAAAGTGTCAATTTGACTTAGAGACCTATATAGGCTAAGAAGTGACAAAATTGAAGAGAGAAAAACCTAAAAAATATTGGACAAGAAGGGAGAGTCATTATTACATTCTTTTCCTTGAGAATTCACAAAGGAGTTTAAATAGATTATCCATGGTGAATTCATGCCAATGCACAACTAAAAAGTGAAGATTTCACACAAAATTTTTAGAGGAGTACACAAAGTTCTTCAAAGGAGTTGTAGAGTCTCAAGAGGTAAATCAACAAATAAGGAATGAGTACTTGGATGTGTTGCTAGAACAAGACAAAGATTAGAATCTAAAGAGGAAGAACTGAAGGCCAACATCAACAATAAGAAAAGATTGAACAAATAGTGTTTGTGCCAAGTCTTAAGGTGGGTTCGTTGTTTTGAGTCTTTTAAGATCTATATCATTCTAGTGCATTGATTTAGCCTTAGATCGAGGATGCCATATTTTTTTACCTATGTTGAAGTTTTTTTTAAAAAAAATCCTCATGTGATTGCGTGGTTTGCATGCTTTGTTTGATGGTTGATTAATCATGAATGACATATAGTAATTAGGGTTGTTTATTCCGTTTCAAAATAAATTCTGGTGCATAGAGGCTAGAACTCTTAATTGTTTACTTCAGAAAGTGCTAGGGTTACGAACAATGCAGTGATCTATTATCGCCATCTAGCAAATATTAAACACTCAAAAAAACCTAGTGCTCTTCTCCTTGATTACACACAACCCTTTTTGGTACAAATAAATGCCTTAGATTATGGCATTTGAGGTATTTAAACTCAGAATGGCCAATCGGTAACTTTTGAAAGTCGTAATCTTAATGAGGCAAAGTGAAGGTATAATGTACAAGATAAAGAGATGAATGTTGTAATTTTTTGTCTTTGAACTTGGAGACATTATTTGTTAGGTTCTCGGTTCGTGGTCAAGACCAACCACATCCATAATAGCTATTTGCAAATCTAGAAGAAGTTCTCTCTCAAGCAAGCTTGTTGGAAGGATTTTCTTGCTAAGTTCGACATCACCTTGGAGTACAAACTTGGCAAGAACAACATTGTCATTGATGCCCTAAGATGAAAGGAAAAATCTACTAAACTTATAGCACTACAGCTAAACAAGGTAGCCCATGCTAGTCATTGAAAGAGCGACTTGCAATTCTCAATTTCGTGCTTCTATGGACAAGAAGAGCCTGGCTCCCTCCCTTCTAAAACAACTAATAAAAGGCAAAACTCCCATGTTTTGGGTGGAGGATGGACTACTAATGAAAAATGAGAAGCAAATATACTTGTCAAAGGTTGACATCCTAAGGAAGGAACTCCTTAAGAAATGCCATAATACTCTATGGGTAGGACAACTAGAGATTCCTCACACCTTAGCCTTATTAGAGAGGGAGTAATTTTGGCCACACATGTGAGATGATGTGGAAGAGTATGTTTGGACATGCATCACATGCCAACAAGATAAAGTGGAACATGCCAGACCATGTTGCCTCCTTCAATCGTGGCCAATTCATTAAGGGCCATAGGAGAGTGTCTGCCTAAACTTTATCTCTGCATTGCCTAGGGTATGGGTCAGTCTTAGTGGTGGTCGATTGTTTCTTTAAGTGTGCCACTTTTATCCTGGTTTGAAGCATTGTACTATAGAAGAAGCTACACACTTGTTCCTCAAGCATATATCAAGCATTGGGGTGTGCCTCAAACCTTCATAATTTCAACAACTCAACTAGGTCTTGTTCACAAGTATGAAGGCCATGTTCTGATCACTAAGAGGGTTGGGAAAGCCTCTTACCAAGTGTGGCTACCAACATGGATGTAGGTTCGCCATCCTTTGATGCAAGTTGTCTCAAGCTATACCATGCTGATGCAAAAGACCCTTCCAGAAACAAGATTGATCAGGTAGGTCTGAATGTTGCAACAAATGTTTTAGTCATTGAATAAATCCTAGAAATTGATGAATTTATCCATGGAAAAGAACAAGTACATTCTTCATTAACTGGCGAGGCCTTCCACATAACTAGGAGCCCAAAAAAGAGCTCACCCTACAACATGCTGACCAAGTCAAAGCATACCTTTTGGAGCAGTGTCAACAAAGACGTCGACAGAATTAAGTGAGGGAGCATGTTATAGATGTGGTCCAAATACCTCACACTAGGATATAGATTTTGTAATCCTTTGTATATACCTTTTAATGTTTTTCCTTATGTTTTTATGTATTTTCTCTTATTTTAATGTAACCATGCCTATCAAGCCATTTTGGTTGCCATTTTAGCAATATGTAAGAAATCCCTTGTACTATATAGGGGGCGTTGAACTATTAGTGTGGATGGATGATGTAATTTTTACCAATTGCTTTGCAAACTTATTGATAGTGAACACAATCCATCTTTATACTTGTGTTCATTTAGTTCTTTGCAATGTGTCACTCCCATTCCCCCTACCTCTTGTTTTGCAAGGCTATTTACAAGTGATCCACGCAATGCCTTGCAAAGCAAGATCACTTGGTGCACTAGTAAGATTGACTTGTTAAGTGCAAAGCCTTGCAAGTGCGACACTGTACCCCATTCATTGAGTAGGGTTGTGGCGGCATGTTAGCATCATTGCCCCCGATGCTAATGTGCGCTAGCAAGTGCACCATCAATTTTTTGGATGGATGGCTCCCATAAGTTCCTTACACTAGGCTAATTGTTACTAGGAAGCATTTTCAATGCTTCCTTCTTCATGGTATTAGAGCACTAGGGGGAGTATTCTATCTGGAGGGTATTCCTTCTATCTTACCCTTCATAATTGCATGTTTCATTGAGCATCTTCTACAATTATTGAGGCTCTCTGAAGCTCTTCATCTTCCTCTTGTGATTCTTACGTTTTCTCATCTAATTTTGTTCGGAATCATGTTGTTATTCATCTAAGATTTGTTGTTCCACATTTCTTGCTACAAGTAGAATATTTGCAATATTTTCACTTCAATCTTTGTCATTAAAGAATTTACTGGACCTCTAGCCACATTTAATTCAGCATTATGAAATCATTATAATCGTCAGTTAAGGTTTTGGTCAAGACTCTCTCATGGTCTAGACTCTCTCATCTTTAATCATTGTAGAACTTCTTGATTCATCAAACTTCTTGGTTCATTCATAAAATAATTTTGTATGTTTATGGCTCCATTGAATGTCGTGCAAAACTTATCATTGATGAATATGGGAAAACAATTTCAAATCAATCTTTTATTGATTTGAAAATTCATAATATATATTTTGTAACCATTATTCATTCTACTTTATCTCTGTCTTTGTAACCTCATTAATTGGGCATTAAGTTTGCACAAGACGTCTATGTAGCCCTTGAAAACTACTTAACATATTTACCTTGATCTCATGTTCTTAATTTGCCTATGAAACTTTAGAAACATTAGCTTGGTTCCTCCATGACTTAATATTTTGACAAGTTGAAGGATCTGACTATTGAAGTAGATGCTGCAGCCTCACCTTTACCTGACCAAGACTTATTAATGCATACTCTTCATGGTTTCCCACCAGCTTACCATGCTTTTACAAATTCTATTCAGATTAGAGTTGGGTTTATTTCTATAAAAGGATTGTTGACTTTATGGACAGCAAAAGAAATATCTATTTCTCATAAAACAACATTATCTTCCACCGTGTCTGCTTCACATTCTACATGCTCTCAAGCTCTACTCGCATAGTTTAACATGGGGATGTTTCTAGCCATTATACACAACGAGATAATCTTCTTGTTGAGCATGTAATACCCTTTAACTATCAAGGGGTCACCATAGTGGCTCTAGTCCAAGTAGCTGAGAGTTTAAAATATGTCTAATCGACTTAGCAGATCACTAGATGGCTCTTATAATTAGTAATTTCAGCAAGTAACAATTAAGAATTCTATCCTCTATCTGCATATTTTTTTTAAAAGCAAAAACCATTAAAATCTTAATGTTTTCTTAAATTTCACTTACGAAATATTAATCAATCAACCATCAATTAATCTACATATGAGCATGACATTTACGTGTAAAACTCCAACTAGGGTAAAAAACTATAGTAGTTCCAAAGAAACCAAATCGGTGCACTAGAAATGTAAGGTCCCTGATTTTTCTATGATTTTATGTGATTTTTCTACTATTTTTTTGGTCATTTTTGGCTTGAAAATGTGACGCTTTAGCGTATTTATATTTGTGTATTTACCCCATATTTATACTCGTAGAGTCGAGTGTAGGGCTTAATCGCAGGTCGCGGGCCTTGCTGCTCGCTTTTGGCGCGAGTTTTGGACATACAACGCATAATCGGGAGGTAAACGCGTGTTGGGGACATAAATGTAAAAATAAAAAAGAGTATATAAATCCGAAATCCAAATATCGGATTCCAGAAAACTTACATCTAGTAAGTTTTTCACGTCCAGTGAGTTGGGAGAGAAACCTGAGTGAGATTTTGGTCACTCCGTTCTCCCTCCTCCATCATCGGATTCTATCGATCCTTGTTTGGATCCTCTTTACCTCACCACCACAAGACTGTAGGTACCGGCTATGATTGCCACCATGGCCTTTTCGCTCCTCCACAAGGTACCGAACATTTCTGCGATTTTTCTCTCCTTCAAATCTAGATTTTGAGCCGTGGGGGTGCAATTTTGATGTTGTTTGCGGCCGCCCTCAATTAGACTTATATTTGGATGGCCGCTAGGAACCCATAGGCACTAGCTAGATCTGCCATGCTTTCTTTGCTCCGCTATGAGCTACCAATACTTTGGTCAGGTTTTTGTTCCCATTTTCATCTCATTGTCCGATGCATATTTTTGAGATGCCAGTGTTTTTGTTCATTGTTCAGCCATTGGTTGGACTTTGTCCAGCCTACCTTGACCCGGTGTCGGTTGGGGGTTGCCTTTTCCGACCCCGCTTCACCCCTATTATCTTAATCCACCCAGTTAGACGCTTTGGGTGCGTCTCAGGTCGTTGTCATTGGTTAGCCATGGCCATTTGGCCATCGTGGGCTCTGCCCTGGCTCGGCAACAGTGAGTGTAAGGACTCTCATTTTTAAACTGGTTTATTTTATTGTTATTTATTAGTTATCATGTGGTTTAAGTGTTTTCTTATTTAAATTTAGTGGTTTTCAAAAATAAATGGGGTTTCTAAAGGTTTTGAGAAAAACTAACTTTGCATTTATAAGTTTTAAGTAGTTTTTAGTCAATTCTGAATTTTTGGGAGTTTTCTAATTTTTTAGTAATTTTTTAAAAATTAGGTTTTGCGAGACCACCCCTGTGGGCCTATGATGAAATTGAGATTTTTAGACCAAATTGACCCAGGCATAAACACAAGCTTATATAAAAAATTTTAGAATTTTTTTGGATTTAATTAGTGCTCAAATCATCAAAATATCCATTTTTAGCTAGAATTTATATTTATACCCCACTAGTTCATTAGGTATACCCCAAGCCTTACTATAAATAGAAAGGGCTGAGCCATTTTCTATTTGGGAATAAGCTGGGAGAAGGCAATTAAGGCCTAATTCCCCAATTAGGCCCGAATTAAAAAGGGATTAAGGTATGTTCTTCTTTAATCAAGCCTAAACCCTAGGTTTACTCTTAATCTTGACTTCAATCATGGTTTTAATATATTTTGAAAGCATAAAACTACTGATTTATCTCTCTTCTCCAAGCCTTAATCTTCAAAATCTCATTTTTAGACCTCTAAAACCCTATATCTAATATTTACTTTTGATTTTTTAAAGCTAAATCGAGATTAGTTGTATGTTAACTTAAAATCGTATTTTTGGAAGGTGTTGGAGGAGATTGAAGGTTCATTCCGGCCCAAAGCAACATGGAAAGGTAATGGGTTCTTCAATCTCAACTTTGGGTAGTGAAAATCTCAGTTTTTATGATGTTATTTGAAGTGAGTTTTGCTTGATTTAGGCTCTAATGGTGGATTTAATAAATGCTAATCTTTCACTTCGATTTTGTAGGGTTTTGTCTTAGAATGCTTTAGATTAGTGTTCTAGAAGGTTTGATGAGTTTTTAATAATGTTTGGTACCATGGATGAAGATTTGAAGGTGTTTTAATAGTGTCTCGGTTTTGATTTTTGAAATGAAAAAGAAGGTCAAAACTGCTTTGTTGGCGATTGAATGGCCTACCAGGGTCATCGATCGGCAACACTATATTTTTGGTAAATTTTCAGTTTAGCTGATCGAACGGCCTTACAGGGCAATTGAACGCGGCTACATGACAGTTTTTGCTATTTTTGAAACTTATACTCATTTCAACGTTTTTACTCCATGTAATTATTTTTAATGGTTATGGGAGGTGTGTTATGATGAAATTAAGTTATTGGAGGTGTAGAATTGATGATGGAAGTTTATGAAATGTGTTTAAGTGTGGTCGCATGACATCATATTATGTTGATAATTATACATATTGATATTGAGATACCTTAAACTTTTGAATGTGGAATTCTTATGATTAGAATATGTTCCACTAGGGAAGTTATATAGAAAATGGTGAGATGTGTTCTCTTATAATGAAGATGGTTTATGAGTAATTGATGTGATCATGTTGTGACTTAATGTGTAGAAAAACCATGTTTTGTGGGAGTGAACGTTCGATTTCACATGGATGAATTTCAGTTTTATGGTGAATTTTGCTTTGATTTCAGTTTGGTATCATTGCTTTGAATGTGTTTCAGCATGTGTATATTGTCTTGTAAGTTTATGTCAAGCATTGGTCATGTGCTTAGATATGCATGAATACATACATATAGGGGAAATCTACTATGAGATTGTAGTTAATTATGCCTTGATTATGACGCATGAAGGAACTGATTGGGAGAACGGTCCATATGTTGGAACCCACGTAGGTTTGCTCACGGATGTATTATGCTATCATGCATCATGTATTCATGGACAAAGTTTTACTGATGTTTAATCGGAATTAATCGATTGTATGCAATGGTTGAGATTGTTTGCTGAATTAATCATTCGGTGAATTAATAGGAACTTGGTTAGTCCGGAAAGACATGTTTTCGATATAAGTTCCTGTGTGGAACATGTATACCCTCCGGGTCGATTCTAGTTAAATGTTATTATATCGGGACGAGTTATGTACTTGTCTTGAGGATTGAGATTATTATGATTGTCTTCTGGACCCTGAGAATCCAAAGTGGTACGCTTTGTGCACCGGCTACTACATGTTCTAGGATTCTCTGTGTGTGAATTCAGGCTATCCCCACTATAGGAGATGTCCCTGGGCGAATACCCCTGCTCTAGATTCTCTGTGTGAGAATAAGACATCCTTGACCAGGATCATCCAGGGCAAGTAACTTTAAGGGCTGACAACCCCGACCCTCTTATATTTCATGTGTGGAAAAATTGATCATGTCTTGCCTTCATAGCCTTGACCATGTCCTGCCTGTGTGGCAATACTTGTGTTTACTCTTTGATGGAGGCATTCACCATTTGTATTGATACATATTTATTATGAATGTTATGCATGATTGTGTATCATGTGTTTGACACATTTGTCATATTATTAATTCAATTGAGTTCAATTGCAAAAGGATGATCGTGTGATGGTTTGAAGACGTGCTTTGGGCTGATCAACCCAAGGTCAGTGAGTTATTGTTCCCAAATTTCGTTTTGATTATTTGCATGCTCTTGTTTGGATATATTATTTCTTATAGAATTATATTTGCATGATTTTTTATGTATGCTTTGCACCTCTCTAAGGCCTTTGGACTATCACGCTTCTGCTAGCCAGCCACTCTTCATATATATGTATTTGTATGTGTACTTCTATTATCTCAAAAATATAATGTATACATGTAAAAATAAAGAACAAATGATATCGGACTCATAGCCAAATGAGGAATTTCCTCATTAATTTGGATATTAGTCTATGTTCAAATTAATTGCACAATGTTTAAATTTATTTATAACTTCGATATCTTTTGCTTCAAAAAATAACAAACAAATGGAATCATTCTTGGCTGGGGAAAGAGGTAAAGCAATGATCTCCTGTTGTTGATGGGGTAATCTGCCCAATTAGCCACCACCAACCGTAAAAACACGAGAAAACTCGTGTAATTGAGGACCTAATTTTTTACTCATTTTTACGGCCGATAACGGCTGATTGGGCACTCGCAAGTTATACGAAGCCTATTGGAAGAGTTCACCTCGGTCTTTCTCATCTCGGCCTTCTGTTGTGGTTTTAATTTTGTACTGTGTTTCCTCTCGCTTGCTGTGTGTCCGTGGCATTGTGGGAAAGTCTTCACACAGGACATATCACATCTTACTTCCACAGAGAAGCAACTGTACTATGTTTCTACGCTTTAAATTTGTTTGCGAAATAAAATCCAACGAGCTCAATTATTGATCAAGATTCTTCTTTATATAATTGCAAGAAAAAAAATTCTTATTATATCTACGCCAATCTTGATACTGACATGATGAGCACGAACTGGCCTTGGACGTAGATTGCCGTGCAAATGAGAGCAAAAAAGCCCATGTCATGACAGGGAGGCCTTTGCATGTGCTTACGCAGTACAAATCGTAGACAAAAACCAGAGGAAGGTGACACAGAGAGGAGCATAGTGGGGGCCTCCAAAAGAATATGGGTTTTATTGCTTCAAAGGATTTTCTTACCCCAATTTGTCATCTTTCCTTGTGTTTGCACCAGGACACCGCCTTCACATGCTGTTTTAACGTACTATAAAAACTCGAAGATATTTTCATGAACGGGTTCCATCAATGGAATTCTAGCATAACACATAAAAAGCCTAACGTAATACATAGCTACTGGATGAGTCATAGAGCCCGGTCAGCCTATAAAAGGCTCCGTAAGAAATCCAGCTGGTAATACCTTTGCCCATGCATGAGCATATGCAAAAGAATAGATTCAGTGCTGTGACTTGTGGCAGGGATAAGTGGGGCCCTAACAAGGAGTCCCTTCCAAGAAGTGAAGGAAATGATTCATTATATAAACAACGGAAGAGGAATGGGCTGCATTTAATTATCAGATGTACTAGCAATATGCCTGTATCGCCATTGTCTGTATGCCATAGCCACGTCTTTCCCAGGCTGGCATCTCGTCCGCTACATTTGAAGCTCTTCTTCGAGTCGTCTTTCGTGTGGTTTCAACGGTTGCAGTTGAATTCACTCACACAATCTCAGGAGACGTAAAAAATGATAAGCCTATGCGTGGTCCATGTACGAAAAAGAGATGATCCTATGTTTACATCAGCATGCTGTTTGTGTATGGAACGTGTTTTCCTGAGTAGCATGACTAGGCTTCTTTACCAAAGCATGAGGCTATGTTACATAGGGTTCTTAACATAGTACATCAAAGCCAACATGACAACTATTTACTACATTAGAAGTCCCATGCAACATGATAAGGGCACTGGTCATGAAGACCAGTCAGGATAGACGCGTCTAGAACCCTCACTTAGTGTTTTTTTTTGGTTTTTTGTTTTTGTTAGATAGAGACTACAGTCATCACGCTGTGCTTCGGCTTGGCGGAGAAGATCAAAGATGGTTAGTTGTTATCTATAATTGCGTGGTCGGGACACTAGAATAGTTATATCATAGATTCATCAAGATTATTTTTGCTTAATTACAGTCGTGATTAAGGGATATGGGCCTGCATCTTTATATGTTTCAAAGGTTGCAACCAGGAGTTCCTACCTAATCACAACGAACAATATATAGCACGCCCAACGTATGTAGTCAATTGAAGTGTTAGATTCTAACGCGGGAGTAAATAATAATTCTTTTCAGAATAACATATACCCATAGTTTATACTCCAATATTCTTTAATGAATGAAGAGATAAAAAAGGGTATCATATAGAAAAATATACTTCCTTTGTCCCATATTAATAGCTGCATTTAGAAAACTAGTGTATGTTGAATGGTGAAGCTTACATCTAAGAGAATGAAAAATAAGCTTATGATACTCTTATTTAGGTATCCAACTATTTAAATTAAACAAAATGAAGCTATTCATGTGAAGCAATTTTTTTTTGCTAAATAGAGTTATTAATGTCACATTAATAGCTCCATTTAGTTTTCAAATAGAGCTACTAATATAGGACAGAAAGAGTAGTTAATAACTGGTTTTTATCGTAGGAGATTTAGATTGTCCACCCTAGACGTCTACTTCTATATGTATTTGTTTTTTGGTTCTATTCTAATTGTTATGTAGTACATAGATGGACCCAAATGATGTTTAATTGTCACAGAAATTCCATCTGTGAGACCCACATGATCTTTTTCAATAGTTAAAAATATCTCCTGAATTCCATCTTTGTATGCTGGTTATAGACTGTTTTTATTGTAGATGGATGGATCTATGGGTGGAAAATTGGACAAATATTGGAATAATATGAGATTGAGAAAGGCTGTTTGGGAAGGCTAGATGAAGAGGATAAAAAATAAGGGTTTTAGAGGAGAAGATAGACGAAAAGGGAGGAAACAAGATGATAGATCAGGTTAGACAATGAAAAGAAGGATAATCAAACTAAGAGACTTCTATTCATGCATTCAATGAGTAAAATTAGAGCATTAGCCCTTATATTAAATAGGACTCCTAAACTAGACTAAATGCTAGCTTAAAATCCCATTTTCAGTAATTATTAGAATTATAAATAACTCCTTGTAACTCACTAAACTAATATTAACTCCTAAATGTATAATTGAACTCCTTAATTAATTACTAATCTTAAAGGGCCTCCTAAATAGACCAATACACTTCAACACTACTTTTGCGTCACCTCATCCTCTAGGTGATAACCGGCACTTGGGTCATAGAGGAGAGCAACAAATCTATGTAAATATGTGATATGCAAGCTCACTATTGCTTTGTTGCAATGAGTAATCCTTATGGCCTACGGGGGTTGTACTAGATACGGTGATAGGCTTCCCATGCCTCATATTTGAGAAATGTCTTTGTAGTGGTCTTCTTCAACCCGGTTACCCTTTTGGTGCAAGGAAGGATTCCCTGCCCAATTGACTATATCTTGCTATGAATTTAATGCCTCGACCCGAGCCGAGGCCTAGAAATTCTCTAATAAAAATTTTCTTCTTCCTTAAGCAAGGAATCACCATATGTGTACAAGAGGTACAATGTTCATCTATGCACAATAGAGCTTTAAAGCTTCTGTACACATAAACTCAGGTTGTAACGTTCACATACGCACGACAAAGCTTCAAAGTTCATCGTGTGTAGGTCAGAATAAATCTGATAATTATAATTAATTTAGTTCGGGCTAGCGTTGCCTTGCTATTGGTTACCTACGTACATATTGGATAATATTTATAATATTATTCTAATACAATTGGATCTGAGCGTAGTTCTGCCTAATGGCTATTACATACATCAGGCATCATAAAATTATATACGTTAATATATATATATATATATATATATATATATATATATATATATATATATATATATATATATATATATATATATATATATATATATATATATATATATATATATATATTGATGTTCAATCGGAGTCATACTGAAACTCATAATCTATCGAAGTCAAATAGAAATCTCATAAATCATAGAAGTCAAACAGAAATATCATAAATCATATAAATCATCAGAATCACATGCAAATCTCATAAATCATCTGAGTTAAACAAAAATCCTATAAATTGTCAGAGTTAAACGAAAGCTAACAAATTAACGGAACTACACATCTTCTTGAACACAACAGAGAAAATTGAATTAAATCCCATCAGAACATATTAGAGCATATTAGATCATAACAGAGTACATCATATCAAACACTCTCTCCTCCCTCTCTCTTCTCTCACAACTCTCTCTCTCCTCTCTTTTCTTTCACACTTTCTCTCTCTCTCTCTCTTCCCTTCTCTCTCTCCTCCCTTTCTCTCTCTTCCCTCCCTCCCTCTCTCTCTGTCTCTTCATTCCTCTCTCTCTTTCTCTGCCTTTTCATGTAGCGACATTTGGATTTAAACATTTCTTGTGATGCTTCATAAGTTTCGCAACACGAAATAAATGCAAGCTTTTTTGCTCGTATCTCTTCCCGTACATGGCCAGGTGAAAATTTCTCCCTACCGTGTTTCTTCTCCCCTTATAATGCCTCTATCTTGATTGCCTGGTTGGACTCCTCGTCGATGCAACTCCGGATCTTCACTGCCTCCCGGGCCGAGCACCTCCACGACCATCCACCTCCTCAAGTCCCATATCCACATGCTGCGCCGACCTCCTCTCCCGCCACAACGACCTCCTCTTTTTACTCTCCTCTCTGTCGATGGATGCTGTAGGGGCCAGAATCTGGCTATCAATTGGAGGAAGGGGAAACCGGCTGTAGAGGGGGGAGCGCTGGGGAGAGAGTGAAGGGTGGGGGGAGGGGGAGCCAAAATCCTGTAGGGAGATAGATTTTGGCCCCGAGAGATCCCTCTTTCAGTCTGTCAACCATAGGAGGGGGAAACTGGTAGTAGAGTGGGCGTTGGAGGAAAATAGAAGGGGGGGAGTGAGGAAAGAGAGGGGTGGAGGGGGTCTAGGGGTTGGAATCCGGCTCCCCCTCCGCCCCCCTTTGATTTCCACCCCCTACACCCGGACTCCCCACTAGATTCCGGCACCACCTCCACCCTCTCCCCGGTTACCCCCCTCCCCCTCCCACTCCCACCTCAATATCCCTAGCCGGCACCCTCGAGTCGTCGACAAACTATTTTTTTATAATTTTATAATTAATTAGCGACACTTTTAGAAAGAATCGCTAAAGACTCTGTAATTTGTTTTTACATATTAGTAATACTTTAAAAAGTGTCGCTAATATAAAAATAATTTTTTAAAATACATTTTTTGATTAGCAATGCTTCATAGAAGCATCATGTTGTGCCCGGTTTGGGCACAAGCGGTACCTTACACAATCACGCAGGAAAGGGGAAGGAAGGAAGAAGAAATGGGAGAAGAACTGAGTTTTCTATTGCATAAACAAAACGAGGAGAGGGATGACCCATATAGGGAGTCCTGCCTTCTCCTTGGGAGTTATGCCATTTAGTGGGCTCGGTGAATCCGTGGGGTCACTAGCTAGTCCAATACAAATAAATGTCATACTACCTAGTTATTACATAAGCAAATATGAAATAAAGTAACCTAATGTAATCAAATAAGAGGTAAATAGAGTGGAAAGAGAGCCCGGGTAAATGTGCACAACACTCCACCATGCTTCTGCTATTCGCTGTGACCTCAAGGCGACCATGTTGGGTAGCGAGCTAGGAATTCATCCTCAGACATCCAAGTAGCAACTTCAAGGGCTGGCCCTGCTAAGAAGCAAGCACCTCTGTAATGATACGACCAGAACTACGAACCTGACACTTATTAAGCACCGAGGCTGGAACAGGATTTGCAGGTGGGGCCTGTCCCGTCATAGGAGGAGTTGGAGCATCAGTGGCTAAGGAAATGTCACCCACACAGTGGTGGAGTCTAGAGACATGGAAGACTAGGTGATCCAATGAGCCAGGCAAGAGAGCGAGATGATAAGCCATTAGGCCAATGCGCTCCACCATTGCATACGGTCCATGGAAACAAGGGTGAGCTTGGAATTCTCTAGCTGGAACAATGAGGTCTGATGCTGAGGAAGGACTGAGAAATAAAATAAGTCGCCCACAATGAACTCCTGATTAGTGTGTTGTCCATCATAAATTTGTTTCATCTACTTTTGAGGGGCGGCGAGGTTTAGCTTAAGCTGACGAAGAACCTCATCCCGTGTCTGTAACATATAATCTACCTCGTCAATAGAGGAGCGGTGAGGAACATATGATAACACGGTCAAAGGTGGGCGGTCATATAGTACCTCGAAAGGAATGAACCCTGTGCGAATGCGAAAGGCAACATTATACAACCACTCCACCCATTGAAGAAGATGGAGCCACCGGTGGGGCTGAAACATGGTGAATCAGTGGAGGTACTATTCCAAACAGTGGTTCACCACCTTAATCTAGTTGTCCATCTGCGGATGATAGGTTGTGCTCATGTGGATGGTAGTGCCCTATAATGTGAAGAACTCCCACCAAAACTGAGATATAAAGACCCTGTCACAATCATAAACAATAGTGCGAGGCATGTCATGGAGCTTAGGGACCTCCTGAACATATATCTCTTCCATCGGCTTGGTGGTGAAGGGGTGCCCCAGGGTGCAAAAGTGTGCGTACTTGGACAACCAATCCACAACCACCAGGATCACTGACTTGCCTTGCACCAAGGGCAAGGCCCCCATGAAGTCCATCAAAACATCTTCCCAAACCTTGTCGGGAATGGGTGAGGGCTGAAGTAATCTGACAAGGGATGTTGTGGAAGCCTTGGTTCTCTAACATACGTTGCAGGCGGCAACATAGTCCTCAATAGCCATTGAATTCCCTGCCACATGAAGCTCTGGCTAACTCGCTTATAGGTGCGGAATGCCCCTTCGTGGCCAGCCAATGGAGTGTCATGAAAGTGGGAGAGAATGCGCCAGCGAAGGTCGTCAACATCGGACACCCAAAGGCGGTCCTTCCGGAATAGAAGGTTGTCCCGCCACATAAAGAAAGGATGGCCAGCAGGGTCTGCCTAGAGAGATGCAATCAACGCCTGTGTCAAAGGATCCTTGCGGTATGCTAATCTCAACTTAGCAATAAAGGGGCAGGATGGAGTAGAAAGGGCCATGCAAGAACCAGAGGTAGAACTGCGAGAAAGGGCGTCGGCCACAATGTTGTTCAACCTTTTCTGTATACCACCTCATAATCATATCCCAAAAAATTACTAACCCACCTCTGCTGTGCTTGAGTGGACACTCGTTGCTCAAAGAAGTACTTCAAGGGTTGGTGGTCAATGCGGATAAGGTAGCGGCAACCAAGCAAGTAGGGTTTCCTTTGTCAACGGCAAGGACGATGGTCTGCATCTCTTTCTCATAAATGAATAAGGACAAGGAGCAACTGGCCAAAGCCTTTCTAAAGTAGGCAATGGGGCACTCATCCTGCAAGCCCGCCTCCAAAGCATCCGTTTCAACTACAAAAGGGCAGCAAAAATCTGGTAATGTGAGGACGGGGGTAGAGGCCATAGAGTGCTTTAGCACCTCAAAAGCAGCTTAGGCAGCCTCTGTCCAACTAAATTCCCCCCTTCTTCAGGAGCTCTAGAAGCCATTGATGGCCGCCCATTGACAACTCAGTAAGCGGATATGGTAGCCTTGATGTCCATGTTCAAGACATTAAACATGAGCGTCCAACAAGTAACATTGACGGTTGCTCAATTTTAGACAACAGTAGCTTCCCTTGGTCCGTGTTCCCGATTTTCCCTTTATACCTTGGGCATTCAATGCTGAGGGTGGGAAGCCATTTTAGCTTCCCTTTGTCTGTGTTTTCGGTAGTCCAACTCCTCCCTTGCTCTAAGGCCTTCCCCACAATCTCCTTGTAATGACCCTGACTCTGAAAGCCAAGAGCCTCGACAAGGGGGGAAGTACGAGCATGCAGTGTGGTCCAATAGGTTACAATAATCATTTCCTACAAATTATAATAAATTAGATTAATCCAACTATGAGATAACAAATTCATCACAAGAATCATCTCATGGAAGTTATTACAATACTTCTAAAATAAAAGAAACGTCTAACTTAGTCTCGATCCCAAGCAGCAAGTAATCTTCTACCCTAGTCACAAAAGACAATTTGATTGTGGATTAATTTGGATATGATTCTAGTCATGTTTTTCTTATAATTTGAATCAGTTTTCACTAATTGAATGCTAGTTTTAAAATATTTAATTAGTAAAATTGGATATGAGTTGTGATTTATTTATATGGATTCAACTTATGACTTTGTTTTATTCTGTTGAAGCTAGGTAGAACATAACTTTAGTATTTTGATTGAAGGTTTAAAAGTTAAATTTTTTCATAATAAATAGAATTTAATTCTAATTTATTATGAGTTATATTTGGGAAGTAAATTGATAAACATAGATGTGATAGTTTACAAGTTAATAAGAGGGGATTCTAAAAACTTAGTCAATTTTCATTTAATATTTTCAAGACTTTTAATTGCTTTCTTAGTTTTATTAAATTTCAGTTTTTCTTTCTTTTGTGATTTAATTAGCTTTAGTAATTTAAGTTAATTTTTTGTTTATTATTTACTTTAATTTCTCTTAGTTACGTTAGTTACTATTTTTATAAATCGTTAACTAGAATAGGGTTTACTTGATTTAGATTAAAATTAGTTTTTTCAATTTCAAGTCTCTAAGGGGTCGATCTCGCTTTGCTAATTATACTCCAAGACGATTCGTGCGCTTGCAAGTAAATAATTAAAATTTAACAACATTAATCATTATCAATTTTGTTGTTTGCTTCAAGGGAAGTGACATTAGCAATGAATATAGCTGCATTCACATGAGTTAGCACAACTATTTGTTTTCTATTTACGCGATGAAAGAAAAAGATCCATGTTGTACATTTTATACATACTAGAAAATCTATTAACTAATTAGTATCACATTGTTTCAATATGTTGCATGTAGAAGGCATTCATTCTTCTCCTTGTTGTTTGGACCTTCTATTACATCAATTTTAGCCATATTAAATGTATTATCATCTTAGGTGATATCATTTATATATTAATTAGGTACTTTTACCTTTTCAATGAATGGATGATGTACAACATTTGCTTATAGTAAAAGTGGCTGACATGTGATGCTATCTTTTATAAGGAATTGAGGAAAAAACTTTAGTAAATGCATTATTTTGCTCATAGATGGCACTCGGAAATTTGCTTAGTTTTTCTGCTGGTCCTAGTGGAAATTGGCATAGGTAGTATTCTTTTACGTAGCCTTTGTTTTTTAGAATTTATCAAAACAATTTCTTATAAAGTGAATTTGATGTGTGCTTTACTTATTATTCAGTTTGAACTTGAGTTTTTCCATCATAGTTGTCTTCAAGTTGCATTAATTCCTTTTCAATGTGAAAGAGATTATTTCCTAATGGGATAATTTAACTTTCTCCTTTATGTTCTTATTATTTGAAAATTCAGAGTGCCCAATGATTACAAAATTTTGGAATATGGAGGTGGTGAAAGAAAATTATAGTTCCTTATATCTTACAAGATCCTAACATGTAACACCTAGTTTTTTTTTTACAACAAAAGTGATAAGAAGCTTGTGGAAATATAAAAGAAGTTTTTTTTTCTTGTTGTGGTGAGTTTTGGACCATTATTTTTGTATTATCTTATTCAAAAAACTATCTTCTACTTATGATTATTCTAGATTATGAAACTTGTTCACATATCTATAGAAAATGTAATATGCAGGTGAAAGATAAGTATGGAGATGGTCTCAATTCCAATTTAGAAACCTAAATTTATACTAAAAAATAATAACTTCTCACAATTATAATTAACAAACAAACAACTTATTTTGTGAATGTAATCTATATGACCATATTATTTGAACATGTCTTCAGATAGGGAATACATGAAATAGGTTGATTGGTTGAACTTGTTCAGAATTTTGTCTTTCTAAACCAATGGGTAATAATAATGACCATGTTACCACTCAAGTCAAAGGCACTATGGTAGGTGACAAGCTAATCACTAGTACAAATTTAGACTTCACATATAAAAAGTGGCAGCATTGTTCTTCATCCAAGTAAAAGTTTTTCCAAAATCATGCAAAGATACTTGAATCCATAGTCCTACATGACACAATAGTTGATGGAGAAGAGTAATGTCTATAGCTTTGGAGTCATATACAGAACAATGTTGTATGAGACAACTTGCATCACAGTCTTTCCCTACTATCCTATATTTGTTTCTCAGTTTTGTTTGCATGTTAGTATCAATATAGATAAATTAGCTAAAATTTAAGGTATCATAGTTTGGGTAAGGGATACTAGACATCCATCAAATGAAGAAATGATATTTCTAGATCCTCCAATATTTTTCACATGTGTCTTGCAGACTTTCTAATGCATTTGAATTTTCTACGTATGTGCTCTTAGGTTTTTGGTTAATGCCTCAATAGGCTCATATGTGAATCTCAAATTGTTTGGTATGGTGTCCTTTCTATATTTGTTGGTACTTTAAGTTGAGCAGTTGTTGCTCTTTATCTTTCATGCATAAACATGCTAAAGGATATAACAGAGAAGTTTAATCCACTATTCCCAAGTTGACGTTTGCGTTATGTGCACCTTATTTGGGTTGCCTAGTTACATCAGGGTTCCTTCATGTTTAAATCAATATGAGAATGCTAAAGATGCTAATAGATTAGTAGCCATCTTTGTTAGAGTTCATAGTTTATTCCTTGAGCTTCCCAACCATTTTGAAGACCTGCTAAGCTATAAATAAGATATAGATATATAGTTTTATTGGCTAATCCTGGACAACATTTTTTATGCAAGTATTTGAAAATTTTCTTTCCAGATTTATGATGATTACAAAGTGCATGCACGAAGTTACATAAGCTGCTCAATCAAATGCAGATTGGATGGTTTAGGAAATTATTCACATGAAGTATCATACCATCTAATTTCCTTTATTTAGTTTTACATCGGTGGCAGAGATGCACTATTTGTGGGTCATGGTCTAAGAATCATAATGTTGCACAAAATAACTTGCATTCATGCGGTATACAAAATTTGTTGTATTGAATCGTTTCATTATGTATTAAGATGCATTCAAGCAAATGTTAGACAAACTTTTTTCACAAAACATTCTAATGTCATATTTATTTTTAATGATTGCACTTAACTTGTGGAAGTCATGAATTTTTGGCATGTTTATTAAACTTGTTATTTTAAGACACGTGTAATAGAGATACATGTGGTCCATGGTTTACTGAGGGGTAAGCAATTTTACTCAAAGCAAGAAACAATGATTATTATTGTTGGTTAGAAATGCTACCTTGTCACATGCAGTTCTCCCACAGATAATACAAAGTGAGAGGTCAAAGTCAAGGCTGGTTGCAGAGAACAGATGATTGAATCTTGGACATCATTTTGGGATTCCTACATTTGTTTTCGGTTTAGGAAGCATATATGGTCGAAGGAGACCTTGTCACAGTGTTTAAATTTTCTATGAATACAAATTATATTACAATGTGGTTAATAGAAAGAAAAATTTAAACTAAGAACTTGAAGAAGAGAAGGTGAAACTTCATTATCACATTTCATTGTAAGATGACACATGAAAATTAATAGCAGCCTCTATTATGCCCAAACTATGAGTGTAGTTGTGACAAAATGAAATGTGAATGCTAAAACAAGTCAAGGAAATCCCACCATTCCCATATTTAGCATTAGAAAATTATATTCCTACTCCCATTATTACTAATTTTTAAAAAGATTCAAAAACAAATGTGAGAGCTTGAAGGTTTGAAAGTGCTTTCAACTATAACATGTATGAAACAGCTTCCGGGAGAACACTTTTATTTCCTTGCTTTTTGGCTACCATGAACTTCTTCCTCCTTTGTGCGTCCCTAGACAAAGTGTTTGTTTGAAATCATGACTAAAATTGAGGGTCTAATAAGTCAACTAGAATTAACACCCCCCTTCTAGTTAATCTAAGAAAAGTCTTGGACCGGCTAGGCACTTAGAACATTTGTTGGATGTAGAAGCACTATTTAGTGGTTGGCACTCAAAAAGTTTAAGTACCCCTACTCGACAATTAAAAGTAGAGAAATTTTTTGACATCAATTGTTTTAACATCACCTTCAAAACCCTACTCCAAGTTCTACGTCATAGTAATTCAACATCAATTATGGAGGGTCTAAATTCCATGTTAAAAAACATGACCCTAAATTTATACTAAAAAAATGATAACTGCTCACAATTATAATTAATGAACAAACAAATTAATTTTCTCACATTGAAAAGAACAATTCATACAAGTAGGTCAATTCAAATTTAGTATTCATGTATAATAAATGAGATCTAAGATGGAAGACTTAGACAAAAGGAATGTCATTTAAAGTAACATAGTAATTTACATCAGTATCCATAGTAGTTTAATTTTTCTCTTCATTGTTACAAACTTTGCAATAATAAATACATTCGTTAATAGAAAAATAAGCAAGAAAAATTACCACATTGAGAAGAAACATGACTTCATTTTCAAGTTATTCTATCTTTATCTTCAATTTGAGTTTTAAATTCAAATGACCTTTGTATTCATGATTCTCATTATTATTAGCTACTTTCAACACACACTTTCTATTTCCAATCTCTTCTACATACTCTTACAACATTGGCTATTTTGTACTTTGCAACAACAACAAAAATAATTTTGTCATTTATACAATTTAGAATATTGTAGATTAAAAGTGTTTGAATTTTGTAATAATTTAGCCAACTGTCATGGCAAGAATAGTGTCCTTTGTTAGGATAGAAGTCAATCCACACTTCTTTAGAATATATCGACCTAACTCACATTGGCAATACTTGATTGGCCAATTTCTAATATCACATCTTCTGGATAATGACATTTTCTAACCTTTCAAACTAGAATAAATATATAATTGTTTAATGTATGGGATGGTCACACACTTACAATTAATTATATAGAAAGTTAGCCTATCAGACTACATACAACACAATGAGAAACAATAATGTGTGTAATGCCTTCTATAACACTTCTAATGTAGAAAATAAAATATCATAAAAATGATACAATTTTCCAAAACAAGTTGGCTAAACATATTTTAATGTACAATTAGCTTTTAAAATGAGCAATAACCAATTGAATTACTTAAATTTCAATAGCACATTACCACCCACTTATTCCTTAAAAATTTCCACCTATTCCTATCCTTCATGGATTACTAAGATTATCACACCTAATGAAGAAGAGTAAGGTTAATAATGTTCTTTATGATTAAAGATATGCTTGAAATTTATTATGTCTTGTGCAAGAAATACATAGTATGAGCAATTCAGTCAGAATACAATTAAGCAATTTAAATGCATAGGTGGTCATGCACAATTATCACCTAATACTATTTCAAAAATATAAGGAGCCTCATGCATGGTGAAAACCAAATGGCGCAAGTGAAAAGAATGCACACAAGTTTTGGTGCGGTATATTCATCATTACAAGCCTCATAAGTAAAGAAACCTCAATTTGGATTTTAAAGCATCAGATCAAGCATTGTTACTCTAACTACTATCAACCACTATATTTTGATTTTTAGCTCCTCCCACATTTAGGTCATTGCATTTCACAATTCCCCTTCATCTCTTAGGCTCACTCTCTACCTCTCATCTCCTTTCCCCTCAACCACCTCACCATCTCGAAAATAAGTTATTGAAACCAGTGGGTGTAATTAGAAAAAACTACAATATACTTTCACAAGGATTGTTACCCTAACTACTATCAACCTTTCTAGTTATTAGTTCCTAACACATTTAGTAAATTTCATTTCCCAATTCTCATTTATCTCTTAGGTCCACTCTCTACCTCCTATCTCCTTGATCCTCAGCCACCTTGCCATCTAGATAATGATTTATTGAAGCCACTGGACACAATTAAAAAAACTACACCACACTTTCAATTGCTCTTATAAATTTTCCAATAGCATGGAGTTTATGTTAATCAAACACTTCACTCCATCATCAATAAGTTATACCCACTTAGAAGTATTTTTTGAGTATAGTTTTTGATATTTCATCAAAGATAAGCATCTTAATGGTGGTGAAATCCTATAAGAATATTTTTGAAGAGTTTGAAATGTAACTTGTCAAAAGCCATTTATAAAAGATAGGTTAGTAATCTAGCATGCAGCTTTGGGAAATTGACTTGTTAAGTTAGTTGCATCATGGCAAGGATTTCTTTCTTCTCCTTGCATTATACAAGAATATATATTAAGGACAGGCTAGTGACACTAGAAGGGGACCAAATTATCTACATTCAAGTACAAATGAGAAACATTATATACACACACATTTGAAGAGGAATAAATAGAGGCAGTAGAAACAATGAACTCATGGGCGAGTATTTACAAACAACCCTAATTATGGAAGAAAAAATAACACATTCAGTCATAGGAAAAATGGATGATAAAGAAACCTAATCACAAATTCAAAAACAAGGCTTTGGCACTAACCATTACAAAAGCCTTCAACATGGATAGTGTGGTGGATTGGATGCCCTTGTTAGACATTGTTGGAGTTGGCGTTCTCCATGGACGATGCTTGGTGAAAATTTAGGCAACAATTTCTGATAACTGGTTGAAATAATAGACTAGAGGGTATAGCAATATGAATAGTAGAAAGAAGGCACAAGGATAGTCCCATAGCTTAAGTAACTTAGGCCAACTATGAGGTGGGGTAACTATGGAGTGTAGATGTGTTTGAGATCGTGCTATAGATGGACAAGATCTAGCTTTCAAAGCAAGGGGAGTGGAGGCAAGTTGAGGCCGGATTTGAGGCGGGGTAGAGGTGGACCGCTGCTGTGCTCGAGATTGCACTAAAGACGGGTGGGTTTGTTTGCAATGGGAGAGGAGATCACACACAAAAGCTAGCCTTGAGAATAGGGGGAGATGAGGGAGTGGCAGAGAGTTGGTGAGGAAGAAAGGGTTAGGCAGGTGCCATTGCAAATTGGAAGTGGATTTTGGACGTTTTAGATCTTAAATTTATAATACATGCTCATGTTTTTCTCATGCTTAGGCTACAGATCTTGTTCATACCTCTTTGGACAATTGGGCATGAAAATTTTAACTTTTAAAAATCCTAGCCCTGCAAAATCATAAGAGTTCGTTATCTATTGTAAACATTCTCTCTTTTCCCCTCATCATGAAAATAATACTTAACAGAGAGAGAAATTAATAGTTTCAGTCTCTATCATGAATGTCTCTCTCATCTTTCTCCATAGCATGTTGACCATTCATAAAATATTTTAAAACATGCAATTTGATAGACTATAATCACTTACTAATTCTAACAATACATAAATCAGATTAAGCTATCCTACCACTTGAGACATTCCTTGTTCGCCTCTCCATACTATGTTGTCATCCTTCACGCGGTATCCTCTTCCTCTTCTTTGGACAATTGGACTGTCAGGGTGTAGTTATTTGAGAGAATAAACCTAATCCGAAAAGATAACCTAGAAGTCATGCGGTTTTAAACTTTCCATAACATAATTGCTTGATTCATTGGCATGTCAGTGGACAAGTCAATGATCATTAATATCCCATCGACACATTGATGGAATGTTGATGACTCAATAACTGTAAAAAAGTATGCAATTTTAAATTTTATGAAAGGATATGAATTTATTCTAGTTTTTTGGGTATTAAAGTTTTTGTCATGGAATTGGCTAGCAGATGACTTCCAAATTAAAGGATGCACCTTTGTTTGTTGATTCTGCTTGAGTTTGCTTTATTACTCCTTGATGAAGAATTTATTGCATCTCTTCAAGATGTGTGTATATATTGGTTGTACATTCACTCTTTTATAATTCACCCATATGAATCTTTCTCACAAAAACTATAATGAAATTTGGAAGACTCTTGGAAAAATCTCTCCCTTTTTCTCTTCTCATTTAATGGTTTTTCTTTCTTCGATTTCATCCATGACGAGGGTATTTATAGAGTCTTAAGTCAACTAAGGTTAAAGGAACCCAACTTAGAGAGGACACTATTTCATAATCATAAACTAGGCAATTTTTTTATATAACAATTAATAATTTTCACAGGAGACCGATTGTTTACTTATTCAATTTGGACAAAATTCAAATACTATCAATCATTTACCCATGTGATCAATCATTTTATCCCTCGCGTAGAAAATAAGAAAATTGAGTCACCAAGTGATTGATCCTTCACATAGTTTGTTAAAAAATTATTTATTCCTTATGAACCATCTTTTACCAAAACTCCCAAAATCATTTCTACGGAATACTTTTACTTAAATCTAAGTGATTTATGTATGTGAGTCTTTGTATTATACCTTTAAACTCTTACACTCAATGTATTCTTCAACCTTGAAAATTCAAAGTCTGCCTGCTCCTATTTTTTCAAGCCTTGCATATTCAAATCTGACTTGATTACAACCCTAATCTAAATAAACTTTATGACTAACCCTATACATGAAGTTTTGATGTAGTTTGTTTATAGAAATCATCCAATTATACTACATATGTCATCATCTGTATTAATAGTTCTCGTTTTGTGCACTCAACATCTTTGTAATATAGGTATCTAGGAAGGTTAAGCTACTAAAAGGAATTTGTGTACATGGCAAGGATGACTATTTTATACTAAGCTATGTAGGATTTCTACTATTTTTTATTTAACTTTTAGACTATTATAGAATGTTGTAAATATGTGAGTGACAATTTATTTTTGTTGGTGTGGATAATATTCTTAGACATGTACTTGGGTAAGATCTATTTCTTTTATATAATGATTTGTTGATGGATAATTATATGCTCTAGTTTGATATTTGTAACTTCAAAAAGCGAGGAATTCACCCCAAGATATTATTTATGTGAGTTTTGATTTATCAATATTATTGTTGACTTTTTTGCTATGGGTTTTTATAAAAATAAATTTGAAAATCATAGAGTGTGACATCTTTTCACTAGAATCTATGAGTTTTTGCTTTCAATTTGCTTCTTGAGGTGCCATATACAGATCTCTAAATGGGTCAATATAGTACTGATCTTTTAGCATATATTTTTCAGGAAAAAAAAACAACACTTGCACCTCTTGACCTTTATCAGAATTGAACATGACCATCTTTGCTTTCTAAAATTGCACTTACACTCCATGACACCTATATTAAAAGAAAACATAGACCTTCTCACATTTTCTAAGCAATAGAAGTTCCTTGTTTTTCCAAAAAAAAAAAGAGCCAAGCTATGTATTTCCACTCATGGCATCCAAAGTTTTCAAGCTCTATTCATGGCTTTAACGACCACCATCTCTATCCAAGACTCGTTTGCTTGCGAGCGGGCTTCACTTATATACATCTCTAAGTAATTGGTTCAATCGTGCCATGTAACCTATTTATTTCATAAATTCTCAATTTTTCTGCATTGAAGCCATATAGATTTTTTGGTTTAGGCCTTTTCCATTAAGAAATTCTCAGCACCTGTCGCTCTTTGGTGCCTACATAAATAATGTCCAAATTCGCTTACCTTTCAAAACTAAAGTTGCACTAAGCATGATCCTAAATAACACTAATAATGTTAGTATAATAGCATAAAACTACATAACGGGTATGTTGTTTACTCCCCCTTTAACATGGTCAGTAGATATTCACCTTATTTAGTACCATCTAAAACAGTAGTTGGTGAACTACTCATACAATAGAATATATCAACACTCTTATGGACAACCATTAGGAAAAAAGTCTTAAGTAGTCTTTAAAAGTGCTGCATTTTGACTTTTAAGCAGCACGCATGTAGTTAATTGCTGCGGTTTAACTTCAAGTCGAGCTCATATCGTTAACAATCAATTACACGCATTTTACTCTAAAAATGTTGAGCTCATATTGTTAGCTATTATTTACACGCATTTTACTCTAAAAATGTATGAAATTAAGGCCACTAATCATGCAGACATGCATGCTCCACGTATAACTTCGAACCATCTCACAGCCGGTAAGCATGTGAGTGCCCAAACAACCACAGACACGATGTGAAACTAAAACATAGGTCCCATGAAATGACGCTTTTTCATAATTGTATCCGGCTTATTGGGGCTGTGAGTGCCCTCAATCCCAACCATTCTCTAATGAATTAGTGGATGATAGCCAGACCCTTCGAGTATAAGTTTTGATTCCAATTTGCTTTGTTATTGGCAATTTAATTAAGAAGCATAGGGTCAAAATCACCACAGCATCATCTTATTGTCAGGCCCTATTCGAGCCATGCATCCACGTGAAACAGATGCTTCAAGTACTTAACGAATTCATGCACCTGTTCCACATATCTCCCAACACTGGTCTGCCATAAATAACATTACAACATACAAATCACAACCGAAACTATTCGAAAACTATTTCACAAGCAAACCAATATTCTTGAGTTTATTCTCCCCCATCAATATACATCATCCGGCCCCTCAAAACAAAAGACCCATCTTGTGAACAAAAGTCGAAGTTCCAGCTCGAAGCTCTTGTTTGTCTTTCTCATCTTTTTCTCTGCCCACCAGTCAGCACCTCAACATAATCATGCTGATCAGTTGGCAAAATTCTAGCTATCCTTGGAAGGATCTTCAGGAGGCAGCTGCTAGTGGTGGAAGGCGATGATGTGGAGCTGCCTCTTGAGCCATGGATGCCACCTTATCTTGCTCATTTCCCTCATTTCCTTCTTCCTCCTCCTCAGCATCCCACAGGAAATGGGCATAAGATGCCATCACATAACTGTACAAGCACAGGCACAAGCAGCAGCAATAGCAGCCATTAGTATCATGCTTCATTTGCATCAACTAAGTAGCAAACTGTTGGGAAGATTCTTATCTACCAACAAACAAGACAAAATCTGCTCATTTTACTTTCAGGCATCACACAAATTTTTTTTTGCAGATCATCAGTTTTTTTTTTTTTGGCGCAATATTATCCTCGGTCTAATTTCTATCACAAATTTACACTACTATTTATAATTCAGAAAAGCCCATGTCGTAATTACCAAAAAAATTAAAAACTAAGGACCAAGTTTTAGGCAATAGTGACTGCAAACCAGCAGCAGCAGCCATTACGGTTGAGCTTCATGAAGTAACAAACTATTAGGATCATAGAAAAAGAGCTATATCAAAAAAGAACGTAGAAAATGACCCGTGAAGCAAGATGAAGATCAAAATCTAACGTTTTTTGAAAAGCCTTTGTCATGGATTTGGAAAAATTGAAGTAAAAAACTAAGTTTTAGGCATAATCACCAGTTATCAGGAGCTGCTTTGACAGCTTGATCAAAGTAGCTTTCAGCACGTTTGGCATCTTTGTGTGACTCCCATATCAAGTTTCCATACAGAGACAGAGCATCCCCATCATTAGGATTAGCCAAGATCGACCTCGCAAAATACTCTTCTGCCTTCACCAGATCACCACGAGCCTGTCAAAAGCACACAAACACCTGAATTCATATCATTTAAAAGCAAGTAAAATCTAGTCGACAGCAATTAACAAGAAGTTTGATTGATGGCCAAAGCTTACATCTTTCAGAAATTTAGCATAATTAGTGAGAAGGAGTGGGTTGCTGGGATCGGCTTGGATCATGTTTCTGTAATACATATCCATGCTCTCATGGCCGTTGTTGGAGAACTCGAACCCGCCGTCGCCATCCCCCCATCGGCCGTTCCTGCCTCCTGCACCCCCGCAGATCGTGCCACCTCCGGAGCCAAAACTCCCACCGGCGACGAGCACCTTCGCCTCGGCCTCGGCCTCGGCCTCGGCCTCGACCGCGCACATTCCATCAGACCCACTAACCAGCTCGTCGAGCCCGGAGCTGGAGAGGAGCCGGTTGAGCTTGAAGGAAGCTGAGCTCCTGGGAGACTTCTCCTCCTCCTCGTTGGACTCCTCCACGGGGAAAGGAGGTGGGGCGGAAGGACGGCGCTTAGGGAGCAGGGGCGGAAGGGGGAGGTCCCGTAGGTCCGCCTCCGAGCGGGCCCGGGTGATCTTGTTGAGGGGAGAGTCAGAGGAGGCAGGAGAAGGTGTGCCGGAGGGGGAGGCGGCGGTGAAGGAAACGGAGCAGGCTCTGGAGAGGGTGGGGTGGAAGGAGAGGTCGGGCTCCGGGGAAGCGTCTTTGCCGAACGTGGGCATCCATGAGTTGAGAATCGGGGAAGAGGAGCTCCGGAGAAGCATCTTTCCTCTAAACTGCACTAGCAACAAAATCAGAAATATCAAAAAACTCATAATTCTCTTCAAGAACTCATTGCATGAAGCTTAAGATAGAGAGGAAAGATTTCGCCGAGCCATTCTCAAGGCCGAATGCATCAAAAACCATCACTGCTTCAGACAATTGATTCCAGAATGCATGAGTGTTAAAGAATTATTAGATATAGTTGAACTGATGGGAAGACTGGGAAACAAAGAACAAGCTTTAGCAGAAATTTCAAAACCCAACTCTTACATACAAAACTATAGATGATCTGCAAAAAATCAATTAGAAATGGAAGAATTGTGATGAAATACGATCTTCTAAATTGAACCCAGCTTCAGAATCCAATGCCTAATTCCTGAAATCATCTGTAAAACAACTAAATAAGACTGGTAACAAGGAGAGGCAACAAGAAGCAAAACTTTTAGTGAAAAAATGAGTTTTCACCCTAAGAAATGGATTTTGTCACTTACAAATCAACGAGGAAAGAATTCCAAAATCAACCAACGGTTTCTGCAAATTGGATTCAAGAATCCGGGGAGAGTTGCAGAGGCAATGGAGCAGAGGAAGAGCAAAGAATCCTGCTGAGGTGATGGGAAAAAATCAGTGGGTTTTATACCGGACAGTTGGGAATCTGGACCGTCGATTTATGTTCAAATCGCACAAGTGGTTTAGCACGTGAGATATAGACTAGCCGTTGACCGTAGGGTCACACTAGTCTCGGTCACGTGATTTTGGCCCCACCGGTGAGAGGTTGGACGGCTGGCTCGTTCTCTTAACGTGATCCTCGATTTGATAGCAAAAAGAATAATTAGATAAATTGTACTTACCACTAACGACTCATCTATTCCCGATTTTATTTATATAATAATAATTTTTATTTAACGGAGAAGAAAAAATAAATTTATGATAAGTAAGTGTTTTAAGTACCCAACCAATTAATTAAATAAAATAAAATTATTAGTATAAAATAATTTTTTGGTAAGAATATAAAGTCTATCACCTCTTGCTTTTTAGAGCCCTCTCTATTTTTATAAAGCTATTAATATTAAACAAAAAGAGTATTTATCATTATATGATTTTATTTTATTTTAAAAAAAAATTAGACATAACTTAATTATTTAATTATTCTTTATAAAAACTAATGATGTCATCAAATAATGAAGCTGCTTTGGGGTCAAATCTTCGTGCATGCCTGGGTTCTTGGAGTACTCATAAAGGCCGATTGTAGAGGTATCACAAGATAGTGGTAGCCTTTACATCATTTGTTATGTATAGGTCTAATTTGTACTGAATTCAAATATTAGAAATTTAGTATTTTAGTGTTGACATACATGGAACTCGCAACTTTAAGATATTTCAGATGAACATATATTGATTAGAGGTTTTTTAAAGTGAAATTTATCAATACCCTCTTAAGTTTTGACCTATTTACAAATATTACTTGTCACAAGTAATATTGTTTACTTCTATTCACTAAAATTTCATTATTACTCTCCAAATGTAGGAACTCTTCTACCTCGTGTTGTTTATACTGGTCGAGTTATAATTTATTCCTGCATTAGCTACCCCTTGTTAGAGTTGAAGCAGACCAAGGATTGATTTAGTACCAATACTTTTTGATGGATAATTTTAAAATTTCAATAAATAGTGATAACGGGAGATGACGGTTCTATTTGTGATTGTTGAGTTAGGGGCTGGTTATAAATATCAAAAATAAAGAGGGACATTTGTGAAAAGGTCAAAACTTAGGGGGTATTTGTAAATTTCCCTTTTAAAGTTGAGTTTCAAGTATTTAAACACACACGCATATTACATGGTAGGTTAGATTAGTATTAAATTTAATACTCATTTTGTCCTATATAAATAGTTGAATTTAGAAAAATAATAGTTTTTATTTAATGGTGAAACTCAGAAGGAAAAATAAACTTATGATATTCTTTTTTAAGTATTAAACTACTTAAATTTAACAAAATATAACTATTAATTCGAAAAAAAATTTCTCCTAAAATGGAGCTATTAATCTAGGACAGAGGAAGTAAGTATAAAAAATAAGACAAAAGGGAACAATAATACTAGCGATCAAATGTGTAATAATGCATTCACATGGATTGCATTTGAACGGGGTTAGTCACTCAACATTTGAATAACAAACGATCGCTCACATTTGCACTTGAAATATTGAATGGGAGTATCACCCATCTGACAATGAGATAGTCAATTTCCTCCATTAGGAAGACAAAGGTTGTGTTTAGATGATTTACCATTGATCCAAACAACTTCCCTTTTAGATTAGGGAGAAACTGATTTAATCAAAAGAAAACAATCTGTTGAGGTGAGGTTAAGACAAAGAATTAAGGTGTTTGAAATTGAGATGATACAACACAGAAGAATGATGTACAAAGATATGGAAGAGGAAGTAGCAGCCTGATGAAAGGCTAGGGTAGTTCTAATACATAACAGTTATTTATAGGAATTAACGGTGTATTTGAAAATAGGGCGTTGGGGAAGATAGGGAAGAGGAACAATGGAGGTAGTAAGCCCTGGGCCAAGCCTGGAGAGGCTGAGGGGAAGCAGGGGGCGACATAGGGGGGAAGAGGGGAAGCAAGAGATTAGATAGGGAATTAACCCTTCATTAAGCATAATCGTGGCCTAGGGCCCTACAAGTACTCAAGGTGCCCAACTAGGACCACCACTTGACCCACTAATCACAACCATTCATCCTATCAAAAGAAAGCAACAAGCAATGTAGTTAACTACGACTTAAGGGTAATAAGTAGAAAGAACATAGAAGCATTACGCCTAAGGGCATTCGTAGCAAGGTGGGAACAACACTCCCCCACAATCTATAGTGATTGTGTCCTCACTCCTTCCATATGGGAAACTACAAAGAGAAATCATCCTAAGTACCCTAGAAGCATCTTCAAGTGGCTGATGCACACACTCACTAAAATCTCAGTCACAATACACACCCCACCTTACGCAATTGACATTTGTCTCATATAGCCACAGGAGTTAGGTATGGACATTGGGTAACCAATGTTAATGGGGAAGCTTGAGAAAACCTGGACGGGTCTCCCAAAAAATGCTGAAGATGGGAGACATGAACTACTAGGTGGACATGAGAGGTGGGGGCAGTCAAAGATGGTAGATGACCTTTTCTATATGCTCCAAGATCTAGTAAGGACCATGAAAGTAGTGAGAGAGCTTGGAGCTGGCCCCATGGTACATAGAGGATTGGTGGGTGGGGAGCACACTAACATAGACAAAATCCCCATGTTGGACTCAAGATCAGCGTGATAGTAGTCATAGACTTGCTTCATTTTATTTTGGATCATAACTAAGTGGGACTTGAGTAGGTGCAACACCTCATCACGATCTTGTAACTGTTGGTCCACCACATCTAAAGAGGAATGGAAGGGCACATAATAGAGGATCATTGGAGGAGGGCGCCTATAAACCACTTGAAAAAGGGAGAAGCCCACTCTTGTATGATATGTTGTGTTATTTTGGTTAACCACCTTTGTTTGGCCATTAATTTTTGGATGATAGGTGGAACTCATCTTCTGCTTAGTGCCCTGCAAAGCAAAAAATTCCAACCAAAAGTACTAGAGAAAGGCATGGTCCGAATCTGAGACCATGGTGAATGGCATCCCATGGAGATTGACGACACCCTGCACATTGGTTTCCATCACTACCCTCACTATAACGGGGGGCGATGGGTGGAAATCTACACATTTAAAAAGCCTATCCACAATGACCATGTTCATCATTTACCCTGAGAGTTTAATATCCATCTAGATGGATTGGTAGATAACCACATTGCTCCTAGTCCAATTATCTTAGTAAAATAAATACTATAAGATATAGCCTCCTTGTGTACAATTTTCTTATATAACAGAAATATTAAAAACCTAATCTCTATGCCCATTTATGATTAATCTATCAAACAATCAAACCATAAAAGTATGCAAATCACACATAAATACAAAAGGACTTAATATGAAAACCCCAACTTGGGTAAAAAAACCACAGTAACTACTCTTGGCCTAAAATCAATGCATTAGATAGTATAACACTATATAGACGCAAGAAAACCACTAACTTTTGTTATTTGACTCTAACCCAAAAACTCCTTTTTCGTTAGAATCATCAACAAATTCTTTTTCGTTGTCGGCCTTTATGTTTTCTCTTTAGTATCTGAAACTTTTCTTCTACTTGTTTTATCTTTACCTCCTTCTAGTCACAAGAACAAGCTTCTCTTGTCCATTGACTTTAGCCTTGATCCTCTTCAACTCCGTTGAAAAATTTGTTGCAACTCCTCTCTGAAATCACTACTAACAAAAGCTTGAAGCCCAAGGATGCTCTCTTTAGGAAAACAATGAAAATTAAACTCTCCTCTCTTCTATATGATTTTCTATGTTTTTCACTCTTCAATTATGCGATTCTTTAACCTTTAAATTGGACATTAAGTCGGATTAAGAGTTCAACTCCAACTAAGAATAAAATCTCTTCAGGAAAGGCTTAAAATAGCAACCATAAGAGATAGCGATTGATAGTTCACCTGTTTGTTATGATACAATATCGTTAGCAAACAATCTATCAATCAGGTGATCTATCAATAAACTCTCAGCTTTGTTTTATAAAGAACTATTTTGAGTGGTAATCAATCGATTGATTTAGTTTATTGTTGTAACATCCCAAGTTTTCATTCATATAACATGTGGCAATGCAACCTCAGGTTAACTTGCCAAGCCAAAAATCACATAACATAAATAAATTTCCTACTGAAGCAATATATTCATTATCCAAGATCTTGGCTCAGCAAAGTGCAAAGTACTATAACATAATGACATAACATGATTAGAAATCTAATTGCAACATAGTGCCTTATTACAATCTAGCATGAAAATATAAAACTAGAGTCTTATTAGCTGAGGTGAATCTACCCTGCTAACTTTGTGCAACTCTCGCTAAGAAAATCTACTACTTTGAAACTGGTGCTAATCTTGCATCAAGAGATGCATGAGTATTTCTACAAATACTCAGTAGGTGGCATGAAAAACCACCCTAAAACAAGAGATTATGATAATGCACATAAGACAATAGAATTCATTTGTCAATAAAATGCAAAACATCCTGCAAATAGAACCACATAAAGGTAATATGCAGAGCACTGAATATCAGATAAAACACACTCCTATACTAACCTTTGACTAATGCAAACTTAAACAACTCAGATGATTTAGATACCATTCAAAAAACAATGCACTTGCTATTATTTGAAAGACCGACTCCCGTTCAAAGGGGTATTGCACACTAGCAGGGAATTCCTAATATCCTTAGGGATCCACTTAGATCAGCCATGGGTCTAGAGATGTAGGTACTAGTTATGCTCATGAATACACTGGCCGGAGGTAGATGAGCCTTTCATGATGCTCAAAAACCTAGCTTAAGTATTTGCAGGGAACCAATGTCCTAAAGGAGCGGAGACCACACAAGTCTGAAAAGTTACCTCCATGGCTATTGCTGTGAACTAACATAGTTCTGACTGAACATATGACATAATGCAGCCAAGAATTATATACTAAATACAAACTATCATGCATGCAATCGACTCCCATGATTGGCAAGATAATAAGCAGATTTTGGGCTGAAACATGTGAGCTAAATCAATATGACAATAAATTAGAATTGTGCTGAGATTAACTAACCAATTCAACAACATAATGAATCGGATTGGGGCTGAGGTGAACAACTCAAGTCAGCCACCTATCATGACAAATTCAATCTGGAATAACTAACATCATTCAGCATAAGAATGACTAGAGGTGAGGCTGACACAACCTTTAACATTCACCATAAGATATATCAAAATAAGGCTTAAATTTAGGGATAACATATGCTGAAATTCAAGGATTCAATAAGCAACAATATATCATAAACTTATGCAAAAAAATCAGGGATTCATTCAGCAAGATTATAGCATAAACCAAGGCTGACAATCAAGTATTAAGTTGACAATAGTATAGCCTAAACTAGGGCTAAAAAATAGGTATTCAATCAACATGATTATAGTATAAACCAAGGTTGAGAATAAGGGATTTATTTAACAAAAGTATAACCTAAACCAACGCTGCAAATTAGGGATTAAAATAGGCAAAAATATAGCATAAATCAAGGCTGCAAATCAATGATTAAACATGCATGATTATAGCCTATACTAGGGCTGAAACTCATGATTAGCAGAGTTTGTACAATAATTAATGAATATATATATATATATATATAAGTTAGAATCAGAATCATACATACACAAATTAGGGCTAAGGTAGATGACAAAAATTAGCAACATGTTTGCATGAATTAGGGCTAATATAATTGACAAAAATCTGAAAAATGTATGCACAAATTAGGTCTTATATAAGAGATAAGAATGTGAATCATTCATGACTAATTAAGGTTGAATCATGACATCAAAAACCAATACACTAGGGCTGAAATAAGGTAGGATTACATCTACAAAAACCTCATGCTAATAGGTGTATACCTACCTCTACCAATTCACCCCTAATGCTCCTATGCTTTTTAGCCTTGAATTGAGTCCAAAGATGGTTGCTTTGTCCCCTCTAATGCTGCTGGTAGTGGAGGTCCTTGATGGGAGAAGAAAAAGGAGGGAAGAGATGGGAGGCCGGACCAAGCAAAAAAAAGAAGGGTCCGCTAATCCACTTTACTTTTATAAATACCTTCTCCTATTTCCTAGGGGCGCCCCCTACTATTTAGGGGTGCCCCTCCTCAACCTCTTCTAGCCTAGTACTTCCTCTCTAGGACTCTCTCTCTCTTTCAATTCCTAATTCCTTTAGGATCTTCAATTACTAGTTCTTTTAAGACTTCTAATTTCTAGTTCTTTTAGGACTCAAATATTTAGTTCTTTTAAGACTTTAAATTCCTAGTTTTTTTAAAACTTCTAATTCCTAGTTTTTTTAAAACTTCTAATTCCTAGGTGGTTTCCTTCCAACCAAGGTTGGAGCCCTAATACCCTATTTGGTTCACCCTCAGTCACATGAAGGTTTGACTAAAAATCTAATTGATTAACACACAATACAATCATACAGTTTGAGAACAATTCGAGCAATTACTCAAACACACAAAAAAGCAAAAGAAAAAAAAATTACCTAGAATTAGGGGTGTTAAAATTGTGCAATGGTCAATCGATGGAACATTAGTTTGACAGTTTTGTCTTTTTTACCCTAATTTAGTCAAAAAATCCTAAAATCACTTAACTCTTTAAGTGATTTGTATATGTGAGCGTGTATCAAATTAATCTTTTTACCTTTAACACTCTTCGTCTTCAATCTTAATCAATAAGAACATGTCTGCTACAATTTTTCAAGTTTGTCAATTTCATATCTGACTAGATCACAACTAGACTTGATCACAACTACATTTTGTCAGATTCCTAAGACTAAAAATATATATTAAATTTTGACATAGTTTTAATCATTGAAAATAGCCAATTGCAATACATATGCCTCATATATTTCTTCAATCTCCCCCTTTGGATAATCTGTGACAAAACACTACAAGATTAAAAATTAAATAAAAAATTATAATTTTTAAATTAATGCATTAACTTTGACTTGACATGACCAAGACATGATACTTACAATTTGGAATTGATCTTGAAAACACTTGTAAAAATCAACACTTATCCTATACAATTACAAACAAAATAATTTACGTAGTACTATCTAAATAAGCATGAAAATAAGTACTTTAATTTTCATTAATCATTCTCTCCCTTTTTTTAGACAAATAAACAAAAAGTGAATCAATAATTAACAAAAATTCAATCACGAAAAATCAAGCCATAAATATCACCATAAGATATAAAAATAGAGATACTAAATAAAAGATGTCTATCATATATCCAATACGGTCACCAGTTTCAAAATACATCCAATAGTCACCTAGAACATACAAATAATTGGCACATGTTCCAACACATGAATACATAATAAAGGGATAAAAAAATAAAACACAATATTCTCTAGCACCATCATCAGAAAGCTCCTCCTCACTATTTGTGTGTAGAAATCTGGCTCTGAGCATTCTTCCGATGCTTGCAAAACCCTAAAACATCTCATCATACAATCAAATAAACTCTACATATGTCACTAGTCTATCTGGATGATCATATTGTATCTTAGGTAGTGGAGCATCTATTAGAATCTGCTGGTCCTCTAGATCTGCTCCCTCATGTTTATGTCTAGCTAGAATAACATCAATAGGTCCCATACCAACTAAAGTAGACTCTGCTTGTGGGATCCTAAGATGAACAAAAGCAAATATCTAACACAATGTACGAATATGGCAGTATCTCATCAGTATGACCATGTAGGAAGATCATAATGTGACGTCCAGTCAAAATTCATAATAAAATAAAGTAAAATTGAACAAAATTGAGAACATGTCGGTATATTTCTAAATGCAAATGATCACTGAGTAGAAAAGAGTAACTTTGATGTACCTTGTATTATAAAAAGTTCAAAAGGATGACATAAGTTACCTTTGTACATCAGTCCTTACAAATATTATATAAACTTAAAAAAAAAGATATTTTAAATTATAAAGATTCTTCATCCACTTCTTCGGATTTAGTAGTTAGTTACACATGCAAAATCTGACGCTAGATGAGTAAATTCATACTCAATACGCTAAATTAAGTTATGCAATTATGCTTTATGAACACATTAATTTTGATCAAAATTTCAAGAAAAATCATTCAGAAAATATTAAATTTCAAAACAATAGATCACAAAATATTGCTATACCAAATGACTCACACTTGCGCTCATGGGGCAATAGGAGACAGATGAAAATGGATTTTCCCATGATACTTGAGTTCCTGTACACGTCAGAGCATAGTGTGGCAGTATCCAAAATCGTCATCATAATAATTCTTAGTTCCAAGAAACAAGGAACTACCCAGAGGATACGAGTACCCAAAACATGAAAAATTTCTTCAAAATAAGGTAAATCTTCAAAAATAGAGTTTCATTAAAATAATTTAAAAAAGTCTTTAATAAGACCTCGATGAATTAAAATAAATGTATAAGTTTAGACCATCTACCTCTAATGGTCATATACTATGATAGTAAAAGCCTCTCCTTAAGGTTTTCTCAGCTTTAGAGTAGTCAACTCACTAAAATAAGCCTCAAGTCGTAGAACACCCTCGATTTAGCTAGGATTAAGTTTTGAATCTTTGTTTATCACTACTATCTTGCCCTATGTACAAAATTTTGTCGAATTTATCTTGCCTTAATGTGAAAGATTTCAAATTATTTTGAGAAATTTTTAATTCACTCCCTAGATCTTCAATCTTTTTTCAAACATGACTTATTTGTTTTTAATATCTCATGAACTTCATTCTTTAAGAGTTTTATCTTGTCTAGAAGATTACTTTATCATATTTAAAGACATTAACTTCTTTATTAGCAAACAAAGTTTAACTTCTAAAGATATATATTTTCTCCTTCCTTTCTCAAGGTCACTTACCAAAGTTTGATCCTCTTTCTCAAGTTCTTTACCTCAGCCAATTTTAATTTGTCGATAGAAAGTGATTCAATTATCTCTGTTACACATAAATTATTAATTCGTTAAATTAAGCTAAAGCTTAAGACTTGTAAGTGCACAAGTGGATGTTGTCTTATAAGGTCAAATCCACAAGGATTGCCTTTGCGTAACTATCACAATGATTACAAAATTAAATGAGTAAAGAAAAATTATTTCCAGAGAGTAGAAGAGTATTGAGGTAACAAAAGTGTTAAAATGAAATTCAATATTATAAAACACCAAGGCATAAAGAATCATTGTAACAACTAGTGATATTCATCATGTGTCATGTTATCTCGATTAGAATCGAATAAAAATTCTATGTAACTGAGAGATATGAACATTAAAAGCAAAAATAGAGATAGGGAATACTTTCGATATATGAATGATTAAAAGAATTATTTCTTAAAGAGTTCTATGTATTAACACCGCAAAACAACAAGAAAGAGAGCCTTCAAGCATTTTATCTATTAAGATCACAAAGAAATAAGAAGAACAATATTAAATGGATATCACTTCAAATAACCAATACTTACTTAAAACCATTGATAAAACATAAATAGAACTTTATTAGATTATCACAAATCACCTCTAGCCTTAGATCGATGGCGTATAAAGTCATCATAATAAAACTTAAATACAAAAATTACAAAAGAAGAAAAGAAAAATTGGAGAAGAGAGTTCCAAAGATGGGGGGATGATGCCTCTCCCATGTCCACATATTTGTTTTATAGGGCAGAGGGGTTTGCTTGAAAGGGGAAGGCCTAACCATATCCCTTGATTACATAATTAACTCCTTCTTTGTCAATTATTAGATTCTAAATTAATCAAATAAATCAAAGGTGTATTTAAAAAATTAGTAACTTTTACTATTTCTATAATTATCTAATCATCCTCACTATCTTTCCTTATGTATATAAACCACTAGAGTTTTTTCCATATTGCCATGCCAAAGAATGAAAAATTCCATATTCATTAGATTTTAAACACAAATGTCATCAAACCTAGAATAACACAATATAATGTAAATTTTGGACAAAAATACCTCTGACTAGAGATAATGTTTTATATAATGTAAAACCCTCACGAAGTCGCATTCACTGGAAAATGACTTAAGATGCCGATGATTCCTTCGATTGAAAAGTCCATTCCGATTGAAAAGTCCTCTGATTGAGCAGTGTTCGCACGGCGTGAGAGGAGATTTCACGACCTATTCGACCAGACATTGAAGATTAGGTTTTTTATTATTCTGGAACAAGTTTTCGAAAAACACTCCTGCATTAGTTCCATTTTATCTCGTACTGCAAGTTGATTTTGAAATTGTATGCCCCAAACCTAGCTTAGGCCATGTAGCGAGGTTCTGTTTTATGCAATCCTGGTAAAGGAGTGAACTTTATAGAAAAGCAGCGGCCGAATGAGGGGTTAATCCGCCTTGGAGAAAGTCAGCAGCGGTTTCATGGTAAAGCCTTTACCAAAACCTACATGTGATATTTGTATGCACGATTTTTGGTTTGCGTGTATGAGAGCACACAACATAGGTAGGCAAAGCAGACTATCGTGTTTTTGAAAAGATGATAAGTCACATATCATGTGTTCAATAAGATGCTGGAACCACGATATGCAACCATTATGATATCATGTATGAGACGTCATCTTATCGTATTTTAGATAACATGATGGAGATACTTATCATATAAATAGAAGTTAGTTAGATAATGTGAATCAATGCGACTATTGATTATGGCCACGATCCATTGTTGATACACATATATTTATCCAATTTTGCAGACATAAAGTTAGAGTATTACAGCAAATAGTGGAGTCAGTGAAGGCAATAGAAGAGAAGAAGAAGAGAATCTACAGGAGAAAATCGAATTTGGGAACAAATAGTTTCCTTGTTGGACTTCGTCTATCGAAAGACCTTATAAATTCAAGTTCGGGATGCAAGGCCATTAGCAACGCATAATTATAAGCATCACTAATTATTTCTTATTAATGACACTAAATTATGCATCGATAATGTAAAATATATTGTAAAAAAATAAAAAAATATTATTAGAGAAGCATAATAATATGCATCGCTAATAAGAGGTTATTAGTGACGCTTTGTTAAGTGTCACTACTATAAAAAATAATATATACACTTTAGCGACGCTTTTAGAAGCGTTGCTAAAAACCTAGCTTTTTTATAAAAAAAGCACGCTAGTGGCAAGCCCGGCAGGGAAGAGGGAGGTGGCCAGCTTCCCGGGGGACCACAGAGAGGGGCCAAATTCCGACACCGCGCTGGAATCTGGCTCCTTCCTCTGGCAGCAGCAATGGAGGGGGGATAAATGGAACTGATGAGCGAAGGGGAGCAAGGGAGAGGGGTGGGGTGTCGGTTTCCTGTAGCCGGGGCCGCCTCCTCCAATGGCAACAATGGAGGGGGGATGGAGCACAGTGGGGTGGAGGCAGCAGTGGGAAGCGGTAGGGGGGATCTAGAGAAGAAGAGGAACGGACCAGAATAGATGTCGCATGGGCAAAATTGTCTACGCCATATTTTGCTTCACCTGAATGGGCGAATGAATACATTCTGTGCGATCATTTTGATCACATGGTAGAACTTTTAGTGACGCTTTTGTTGAAGCATCGCTAAAATATGTCCTTTTGCGACATTTACATGTAAATGCTGCAACTACACAACTTATTAGTAAGCATCACAAATAATTCTAATATTTGTGACACTTATTATTAAGCTTTGCCAATACTATTTAAAAAAAAATCATCTCCTCTCTCCACCCTATTTCTCTCTCTCCCTCTCTCTCTTGCTTTCACTCTCTTCCCTCTCTCTCTCTCCTCACCCTCTCTCACTACCCACTTTCTCTCTCTCTTCTCCTCTCTCTCTACCTTCTCCCACTCTTTCTTTCTTTCTCTCTCTCCTCATCCACTCTATCTCACTCATCACCCTCTCTCTCCTCACCCTAGATCTCTTCCCTCTCTCTCTATCTCTATCTCTATCTCTCTCCTCCTCCTCTTTCTCTTATCTCTCTCTCCTCTCCCTTCTCTCTCCCCACTATCTATTTTCTCTTAATTTATTTTGAAATGAAAAAAACTATTAGTGACACATAAACCTATGTGTCACTACTACATTAGGGTAGTAGCGAAGCATCATGCATCACTAATATAAAATTACTTATTGTTTAAAAATTTTAAAAAATAATTTATAACTAAAAAAATTTCCTCTCTCACTCTACACACACACTCTCTCTTCCTCTCTCTCTCTTCTCTCTCTCCCCTCACCGTCTCTCTCCTAACCTTTTCTATCTACCCTCTTTTTCTCTCTATTTCTCTCACCTCCTTCTCTCTTATCTCTCTCTCCTCTTTCTCTCTCTACCTCTCTCTCCTCTCTCTCTTCTCTCCCATCTCTCTCTCCCCACTATCTCTTTTCTATTAATTGTTTTAAAATAAAAAAACTATTAGAGATGCATAAACATATGCATCGCTAATATAAATATTTTTATTATTTAAAATTTTTTAAAAATAATTTATAATTAAAAAAATTCTTCTCTCTACGCTCTCTCTCTTCTTTATATCTCCCCTCTTCCTCTCTCTACCCTCATTCTCTCTCTCCCTATTTCTCTCTCTATCTCCTCCTCTCACCTCACCCTCTCTATCTACCCTCTTTCTTTCTCTACCCTTTTCCTATTAATTTAAAATAAAAAACACTATTAGCAACGCATACTACTACACTTTGTAGTAGCGATGCATAAACCTATATATTGCTAATATAAAAAAAAATTATTTTTAAATTTTTTTTAAAATAATTTATAATTAAATGTTTTCCTCTCTCCTCACTCTCTCTCTCTACACACACCCTCACTCTCTGACTTCTCTCTCTCCCCTTGCCCTCTCTTTTTTCTCTCTCTCCCCTTGCCCTCTCTTTTTTCTCTCTCCTTAGCCTCTCTCTACCCTCACTCTCTCTCTCCTCTCCCATCTCTCTCTCTAGTATCTCCTTTCTTTTAATTTTTTTTAAAAAAAACACTATTAGCGAGGCATAAACTAATGCATCGCTACTACACTTTGTAGTAGGGACATATAGTTGTATGCATCGCTACTACCTTAGGGTAGTAATGATGCATAAACCTATGCATCGGAAATATAAAATCTTTTATTGCTTTAAAATTTTTTAAAATATTTTATAATTAAAAAAATCCTCTCTCTCCCCTCACTCTCTCTCTCCTCTCACCCTCTCTCTCTCCTCATGCTCTCTCTTATCTCTCTCACCATCTCTCTCTACCTCTTTCTCTCTCTCCTCACTGTCTCTCTCTACCTTCTTTCTTTCTCTCTCTCTCCTCTCCCTTCTCTATCCCCACTATCTCTTTTCTATTAATTTTTTAAAAATAAAAAACTATTAGAAATGCATAAACCTATGTGTCACTACTATGCATAAACATATTCGTTGTGAATTTTTTTTTATTTTAAAGCTTTTAAAAATAATTTATAATTAAAAATTTTTCCTCTCTCCTCACTCACTCTCTCTCTTCTCTCTCCCCCTCACCCTCTCTCCCTCTTCTCTGTCTCCACACCCTCTCTCTACCCTCACTCACTCTCTTTATTTCTCACTCTTCCCTCTCTTTCCTCACCCTCTCTCTCTACCCTCTTCTCTTTCTCTCCTCACCCTCTCTCTCTACCCTCTTCTCTTTCTCTCCTCACCCTCTCTCTCTGCCCTCTTTCTCCCTCTTCTCTTTCTTTCCTCACCCTCTCTCTCTACCCTCTTTCTCCCTTCTCTCTCTCCTCTCCCTTTCTCTCTACCCTCTTTCTATCTCTCCTCACCCTCTTTTTCTATCTCTCTTCCCTCTCTCTGCTCTCTATCACTCGCTCTTCCTCATTCAGTCTCTCTTTTATTATAATTTATTTTTTAAAATTAATAATATTTTAAGAAATAAATTTTATTATATATAAATAGTCAAAGTTTAATTTATTATTGAAACTACCTTTTACTGAAAATGTAATATTTATTTATTATATATACAAATAGAAAATATTAAATAAAATATATTATATTTAAAAAGTTTATTTTTACTTTTGTTTAATATTTATTTATTATTTAATTATTTATTAAATAAAATTAATTAATAAAGCTAATAGCGACATTTGTAAACAAGTGTTGCTATTATCAATGCTATTTGGGACACTTGTTTAAAAGCGTCGCTAATAGTTTTAATTTTTTTTAATTTTAGATTCATTACTATTAGTGACGCTTTTCTGAAGCATTGCTAATAGTATAAGTATTAGCAACACTTGTTAGAAAGCATCGCTATTGTTAGAACAATTAGTGACACTTAAGAAAAAGCGTTGCAAATAGTTATGATTTTTTCTTTTTTTTTTAAATATATATCTTTTACCGACGCTAATTTAAAGTAGTGCTAATAGCATAACTATTAGCCATGTTTATTAGAAAGCGTCGCTAATATGGTTCATATTAGTGACGCTTTAAATTAAGCGTTGCTAATACATTACTATTAGCGATGCATATTATTATGCGTTGCTAATAGTTCATTTTTTTGCAATGATTTTGTATGCATCGCAAGTAGTAGTTTTTAGTGACGCTTGTGTTTGCGTCACTAATAAATATGTTGCTAATAGTACATTTTGTTGTAGTGTGAATCCCTTGTCATGCCAGTAGATGTCATGACCAGGATTTGTGACGTTGTTTTAGAAAAGGCTGTTTTGTACGACGAGCGGGGATGGAGCATGGATAGTGTTAAAGTTGCGCTCCAGCAGGTTAAAAACAATCTGGAGGTGGCAACAAGCCTTATAGAACATATGCAACCCCCACTAGAACTGGAGGTAGAGAGACCACATGAACCCCCTCAACTGCATCAACCCCTCCACCAAGAACTGAAGGATTGTCGTCGGTTCAGGTCAAGTCTATAGCTTCCAAATCTAGAGAAGTTGTTCACTCATATGCTCTTGAAGAAAACTAGTACCTATCCCTCAGTCTATCGACGGGGATTTTATTTTGAATAAGTACAATTGGAAGAACACGACCTTTTTTAGCTATCATGTTCGTTTGGGGATAATTGTGTAATCGAGTACACAATTAGTGAAATAGTTGTTAGTTAAAAAAAGATATTGTTGTGGTCGTGTGAATGATCACTAGATCATCAAAATATATGTTAGTTAAGAAAACAATCTGGTTATGGTTGTGTGATCGTTAACACAATAAGACATTTTATCGTATTTTTATCAATACGATAGCTTGAGCAATTGTGTCATCCAAAACACAATTGATGTGCATATTGTGTATGTAAGAATGCTATTTCTCACTTCTTATATGCAGAGAAATGGGAGCCAAAAGCTGCCTCCCCAATAGAGAAGGGTCTGAAGGTTGAAAGGACTGTAATAACAAGATTTTTGAAGAAAATAAATGAACATGTTGTTCAATCCCGGCCAATCAAGGAACAAACCTGAGAGGTCCATGAACAAACCCGAGAGGGCAAGGAACAAACCCGGAGGTTTAGGAAGAAACCCGGGAAGCAAATAAAGAAGAGGAAAGCACAAATAAATCTCAAAATAAAGAAGCAGTTCCTCCAAAGCCAATAGAGAAGTAGAAAGCTTTAAAAGCTGCCCCTATCGCACCCCTCCTATCTCCAGTGCCCTAGAAGTTGAGGTACACCATTGCTGAACCACCTACTAAATTAATTAAGGGTGAGGAGGCAGCTAAGAAGGTGGCCACTGAGAGCTCAAAGAAGCTAAGGAATTTCAACAGCTACATGGAAGAGAAGATAGCCAGGTTTAGGCCCACAGTAATCATGGGACAGAAGGCAAAGTTTGGTGATGAAGTTCCTCTAGTTCCATCCTTGTATCCCTCCAACATAGCCAAAGTCTCCCACCCTGGAAGCGATGGCTCAAATGCTCCCTCCAGTAGTGCCACTGTATCGGACACACCTCCAGTTAATCAGGAACTACTAGATAGTGTCTGCAAAGTGATAGATGTGGAAAAGCAAGTTGAGCAGCAAAAGAATGAGGAGGTCACTATGGTGCCACACGACTATCTTAACATTAAGTTCATGTTCCACATGGAGATTCAAGAGACCATCATGAATTTTTTGGTGCACCCATACAAGTAGTGGCCCATGGCGATGCTTCTTTACACTGACTACATTTCTCTGCTGAAATAGGAGTGCATAACAAATGTGGTACTATCATTTTATTGATCATACATTTTATGCAAACGTGTTCTATTAGTTACACGATATCTAAAAAGAGTAAAAGTGAACTTCTATCTATCGCTTTATCAGTAACACTAAATGTCTTCATATCGTTGTTGGAACAACACGCTAAGTTTCATCTAAACTTTTAATGTATGACTATCATGTTGGTGAATACACGACTTGGAAATACATCATGTTGTCGGTTACACGATATAGTCACTTATCATATCATGAATGATAGGACTTGTCGATCATCATGTTATGACTAAAACATTTGGAGTGTTGTTAATTGTAGGTAATGAACATCTTTTGCCAACTACTAGAGGAACACAATTTGAGAAATTCATTCGCTTACCCCAACTATTTTTTTGGCAAGTTCGCCATTCAACACTATTTTAATGTTGGGACATATAACGGTGAGGAGGAGAGGCAGGGAAAAGTCATTGGCATGTTTTTGAGGGGTTGAATGTTAACTCGGAGAGTAGTTTCATTCTGATCTACGTCACAGGCCACTTTCTTTTGCTTATTGTTAGTTGTAGGGAGGAGTGGTTTAGGTGGTATAACCAACTACGCAGAGGTGGACCACATAAAGAAATGTGTTGCACAGAAATGGAGAAGGCCCTTCACACAAAAGGGTGCAACAAAGTGGCCAATGACAAATATTAACAAATGCCCACATCAAGAAATAAACAAAGATTGTGGTGTGTTCCTCATGTACTACATAGTGAACCTGGAGGACGCATCCTTTAGCCCAATTTTACAACAACAGAGATAACAAACTTGGCCAAGCCTCAAATTTGTGCGACAATTCTTCGGGGCCAAATTGTCTAGGAATTTGATATGGAGGTAGATAAATTGCAATAGACAATAGACATTTTACATGTTTTACACAAGCTTTACACAAATTGTAAACACTCAAAATTGTTACTGACAATACACAGTTTATTAATTGACAACTGTTTTTTTATTCCATATTGTGTAATTCTCCACTAGAAATGAACTACATCGTGTAATTGTGTTAGTACACACACGAAGATGTGTTAAGTCATGAGTATGAACAACGACCAATATTGATATTGTGTTTATACCTACACGAAGCCGCATTTAGTCGTGTGTCTGAACGTACGACCAAAATTGATATCATGTTTGTAAGCATACGATCGTCATGTTAGTACTTGGAGAAAAATCATTAAATAGATGCCCGTTGATGCTGTTGTGCATTCGATCAGATGATATGTACCGCTGTCGTGACCCAAAAAATGCGATATCAAACAAAAGTTCATACTATTGTGTTATCAATATCAGGATAGTCACCAAGGTCGCATGATCGTTCAGATAATAGCTAGTATATCGTGTCATTGGTAACAAAAAATGCTAAAAATAATTAAATAATCATCGCATTGGTAAGAACACATGATGTGGACAGCATTGTATAAACATAATGTACCTGGTGTTATAGTGAGTTAACTGGAATTCATATTTTGGCCGTTTGTCTAATGTTTATCAAATAATGCAGTCGTGTGCTCCCTTGTAGGCTCAATTAACCCAGTTATAGGCATCGATCTGGCTTTTTGAACATTACATTGGCACTTTCATACCTGTTTGAGCTTAGGGTTTCATATATTTTTCTTGAAAATGCAACATTGGCCCAGTGCTCTAAACCTATCTTATTTAGCTAAGCATATGCTTTGGGATTATGTTCTTTAATGTTATTCATTATTTCTTTATACACATTCTGTCTAAAAGTTTTGGCTACAACATGGAGCTTGTTCTTTAGGTAGTTGTCCTTGAATTTATCCAACATATTCGCTGCCATGTGACAGATGTTCTTTAGGAGATAATCAATTGACTTACTTTGGGTTCCACATGAATGGTTCGACACTAACCTCTTGATAGTCATATGTTCTCCTATATTTGAAGCCTTTATGTACCAATTATAAGAATGATTGGATCACATTGTGGCATATATTTTCTTGTCTTCATACACAACATGGTAAGTGAAATTCGTCATTATTGCTAAATTGATCAAAACCCTATTGAAATGCAATAGGCTTAGAAAACGTACACCCAATCTGAGGAGCTTCTGGTAATCCTTTGCTTGCAAACTACCAATCATTAGTTGGCCTTCACCAATATTTGGTTCCAACAGGTTTAGATTATCGACTATCTCCGACTCTGCATCGCCTCAACGACAAAAGTTACAGGGGACCTTGTTGTTTCCGAATTCTTCTGTGTCAATTATATCATTATCATTCCACTGATCATCACCCCACATTTCTTTAGATTCTTCACTGTCGTAGTTACAAGGGTTGATGAAGGTTCATCATTATCAAATGAAGTCTTTGTCGCACCCATCGCTGACAACAATTCTTCTAATCCATTCTGACTTCTGTCCCAAGTTCTGTAGTCATTCAATTAGTGAAAGAAGAATGACATGGATTTGTTGAGGGCAAGTTTCCCGATTCTCCCAATTTTTATTGTATATTAACATGTAAATCAAAATGCAATATAACTCTACATTGTGTATTCGGTGACACGCTTACAATTCATATTGTGTTACCAAAACCACAATATGAATACATGTGTTATTACATCTACGCCAATAATTATTATTGATATATTGTATGTGTATGTTGTATCATTACTCAATGCGATATATTATAAATCATGTTGTTTCTTCACATGATATGATTTAAACATAACACAATAAGGTTGATGTCGTGTACTCGAGTACACAATAAAGTACAATCTTGTGTAATCTAAATTCATTGTTACCTAATTGTTCCAAAAGTGAACTGTGTTTCATTGACTCTAGTCTGAATGCTGACATTAGAGATGGGCTAAGCCATTACGACTCATGATTTAGCTCTATTGACTATCTAGTTCCTTTCTATGGATGGTGATTTGTCACTATCGCCGGGCTCTTTCATCTCAGCATACAATGATAACACCCCTTATTTGTCTTCTTATGAATGGAGAACACTGATTGGAAATCCTCATCATCTTATAGTTCATATATCATGGATGATTGAAAAGATAGAATTAAATACTTTAAAGTGACAATACCATTGATGACAATTTGTGCTTTGACTTGAAGCAGCAACTCCCCGAACCTCATGGATGGACCAATGTTCATTAACTGTGCATTTCCACCTATATGCACGCCATTATTACCTACCTCTCTGTTGTAATATATGCACATAGCGATCCTATCTATAATGAGTGTGAAAGGGTGATCAAATCCGCGAAATGCAGCCTTTAGAGCCAAAAAATAGCTTCTGCGTTGTCAAAAAATAGCTTTTAATTAATAATGAATCTCGCCAGGGAGTCACCGCCAATCACCTCCTGCCGGCGACTTTCGTTGGCCACTAATGAATCCCAACACACCAAAATGGCAAAGCACGGTTTTGGTGTTCATTTATTATAACATGTGGATAAGTAGGTTTATTTAAAACCTAAACATAATTTTGTCCATAAGCAGGTTATATAGTATTTCTGTTTAAAATCAAGGGAATATAGAATATTGTGTTCTTTGACAGGGCAATAAGGAAAAAACTCTTTATATAATATTTTATTATTTGGATAATAGTTTGGCTTGCATTTAAATGATCTGCACCTTGTTTATATAGTTTTGAATGATAATATTTATTTATAATGTATTACTAATATAAAATATATTGGAGATTGATGACAACAACTGAAGATATATTTTAGTCCAAAATTTGGTTTTGTTTAAAGAAAATATCCACATTTTCACAATATAATGTATTTTAAAAAAATGTTCTAAATTCCTCGGTTGTGACATTTAATAACAAAAAATTTGGTTGTGATATTTCATAACAAAAAATCTAACAGTCCCTGCATGATTTCATTTTTTTAAAAACACAAAAAAATATTCATTTTATAAATTTGGACGATACATATGGGCAATGGTACGCTATATTTTTTTATGAATGGTATCTTTTGGCTTCAAACTTCCATCTAGTTGGTATATCACCATCCTACCGAGTTCTAACTAAACTAAGTCTTAAAAGTAAACCATAAATAGTTTCTAATAATAGAGAAACAAAAGGGAATCAAAATCATGGAAGTTCAAGAGTACATCTAGCCTCATTTCTCATCGCATCCAAAGGGCATACAATTTAATTACAATGTGCTAATCTCCACTAACCATACCCCATTCTTGTCATCCCAAGAGTACATGTTATTAGAGATTGATGACTGGAGCATTAGGCAGGGTGTAGTTGATAGTCCATATACTATTTATATGTGACTATCAATAAAAAAACAAAATTAAATAATGTGTATAGATGATAAAGATTCAAAGGATCTTTATGGGGAAATCTTACATTTTGTATGCCTCATCATCATAATTCCTTAGACTTATAGCCTAATGTCTATTCTATATGTATATTTTCCAAAAACCCAAGAAAAAAAAATGAAAATCAAGAAATACACACTTACCATTAGTAGCCCTATTTTACCTTTAAAATATTTCATAGCCAAGCCCCAATAGAAAACTAGTAAACATAGCTTCCCTTATATTCTTCGTACCAGCCCCTAGGGGCCAGGCTAAACTGAGCTCCTCCACAACTCTTTATCTTTCTCTCAATTCTCAATTCTCAATTCTCAAGAATCAATACAACAAAACTCTCTTGTCTACTTCTCTAAGATTACAAGCCCTCTCATCTCTCTTACGTTTCTAATCTCTTTAAATTCTACATTCTACAGGTCAGATTATCCTTTTCAATATGTTTTAATTTCTAATTCGTTATTTCTTATTATAATTATTAATTTCAAGGTCTATGTTTTGTTTGCCAATATCTTAAAATAAATATTAATGTGGATTTGAAAAAAAATTTACTTAAAAGAAGAGTAGATGACTCAATCTCAAAAGAAGGATATCTTGATAAATTTGATACAAGTAATGAACAAGACAAACAGAAGAAGCATAATTGAAGATTTAGCAATTGAATAACCTGATAAAACATAATGCAAGGTATAGGCATACCTGTAGCTACTAGAACCTTCAACGAAGCTTAATCTTCTGCTAATCCTCTTCAGAATCACAATAAGTTTCTAGTTTAGAACTTGACTAAGAGTAATCTCACTTAAGGCACTAAATTAGGATGACTAATTATATATTTATAACTAAACGAAGACACTATTATTAAAAACCCTAAAATCTTGACCGTCCATCTATAGGTCATCCAATGGTTCAGATTTGCCACTTAAAACTACAAGTTAATGGGCATTCTTACTCAGACCTATTACCCAAACAGTTTTAAAAGCCCAAAACAATGTCAATTGAGATAGTTCGGCCACTTGATATTTTATTACAAAAACAAGCTAACACAACCAAGTTTAATAAAATTAAAATATAAAAAATAATAATTTTACATCTAAAAAATTAGAAGAATAAATCATGAATAATATCATTTAATTAATATGTTAGCACTATATTAAATATAAATGACACATTTATACTTTTGCCTTTGGCTTCCAATTGTGTCAATCCAGCCCTGCACTTTACATCGTCCCACAATGTTGTAAGATGCCAACATAAAGAGGCTTTGGATGCTGTTATGAATATAAAAAAGAGGCTTTGGCGATTTGCTGGCTGCAATGAGTTAGCAGCTTCTACTTCAACCTCAGTAGAAATACAAGGACACTAGGAGGTACAATGACATTAACTATAGCAACTATTTGTTAATTTAAGATAAAAGCGAGAAACTGAAAGCTATTTGTATGAGTAAAGAACAAGCACTTCGAATCGAAGACCTCACGTGTACTATCTAATCTTACAACCTACCTTGAGCTTTTGTGATTGATAAATAAGACTCTTGGGCTTCTGTCATGAATTCACAAAGGAGAGTTCTTGCTGACCGTAAACCTGGCTGTCAACTGAGTCCATGTTCACATGCGGTGGCTCCCATATTCTGGCTCACGTGGGTCCCATCAACGTCAGTAGAATGTCTAGCTTGATTCCTGCTCTTCCAATTGTAGCTTTTCAAATTGCTTTTGAAAGAGATAGAGATGGGAGATAGTGTATGAGATTTGTAAGGCAGGATCCTATACAAAAGGCATGCCAGGTGAGGAAGGAAATACTAGTATTGGTGATGGTTTCAGACTCTTTCCCTGAAAGATATGGGATGTACTTGTCATGAGAAGTACTGTTTTCTTTATGGAGCCAACTTGTTTAATAAGGCTGAGAATTTGTAGCCCTCAAGTTCTTTTCCTCTTTATGGCAACTTGCTTAAATATAAGAATAACATCAAAATACCAAGATGCTTTTATATACTCCAATGAGGAAGAAGCCAAAGGAGACTAGATCTCTCTAGGATTGCCCAAATGTTCTATCTGTATGGGCATTTGTTTTTTTTCTTAGTATTTGCCTTTCACTGTTTCTCAAAAGAAAAAAAACGAAAAGTTTCATAAGTACCATATAAGAAAGCCACGTATAATAATAATAATAATAATAATAATAAGAGTGCCATTAATATGACACATATTGGCCATGCGATCTCGATCATGCCACCACAGTACTAGGGGGCAAAAAACCCACCTAGATCATGATCTGTTCACTGAGAAGTACCCTAGCACTTCTCAACTATTCATAATAATAATAGCAGTAGCAATAATAATAATAATAATAATAATAATAATAACAATAACAAAATTTTTAAGATCCTAGAGAGCTACGCATTCAATCCCATATTATGAGAATTGATATGATGAAGAGCCAATATTATGAGACTTATTCTCAGGTGGATGCTGCAGTTTCAAAATTCAGTGCTAATGCAACTATTCTTCTCATTTGCCGTTATAACACTTTCATTTAAGGTGAGAGAAATAAGTGCATTTTTATAGGTAAAAACTCAAATCAAGTCCATATTATGAGAATTGTTCTCATAATATAATGAGAATTGATAAGGTGAAGAGTCAGTATTATGAGAATTGTGCTCAACATTCACTACAAAAAAATTGCTCAATAGCGATGGTTGCCAACTGTCAATGTTGATTACTTTGACCACCGCTGATGTGAATAGCAACACACATACAACCATCGCAGAACATTACGTCACTGATAGCTTTAGCGACGGCGGAGGACTTTATGTGACTAATGTGGACGTCGCAGAAAATCTATATTATGCGACAGCCATAGAGACAGCAGCTAAAACCCCTCTTTAGCAATGGTTTCGGCCATTGCAGAATCAATTCTTTCAGCGACGGCCATGAAGGTTGTCATTGTTGTTTATATTTGGAAAAAAATTAATTTTTCATTGTTTTTTAAAACAAAGTTTTAATAGTAACATCAACGATTGGTTAATTTTTTAAAAAAATATTCTTACTAATTTGGAATTTAAAAAAAAAAATCTTATACACTTTAGATTTTTTATTTCATTGAACTTCCTGCATACAAAGTTTAGTTTCCTTAACGTCATAAAAAGAAATCATCATTAGACCAACTATGTGATAACCACTAAACAATGCAAAAGCAATAACTTGTACAAGAGACATTTATCCAAGAAAAGCCGTGTATTTGTTTCCTGTGTATGTCTACACACAAGTTTTACTTTAAATCTCTGGGCAAATGACTAACACACAGACACCAGAATCCCTACAAATCCAAGCTGATATGTCGCAGGAAATTAAAATAAAAAAGAAAGCATTTTACCAAAAATCTAAAAAGACCTGACCTTGCTTGGATGAACATCAACAAAAGCGTGGGCTTGCCCAGCATAGAATATTGTCATCTGCTGAGTAGTGGATCTTGATCCTTGATAAATAACAGAATAAACAGCATACAGAATTAGACTCCTACATGTTCAAATTACAGTTAGAAAACTTCGAATTGATCAGATAAGGATTACCTTGGCAGGTCATCAAACTCTTTCAATGCTGTTGGGACCTGGCCTTGGCCTATTTGCAACAGGCAGTATATCCAGTAAATCAATTTCTCTTATCAAGCTTTCCAGCGGATGAGCTACCCTGCATATCCCAAATTCGTTCATCACAATTGTCTGTTGGTTCCGCCTCCTAATTGGTTTCAGATTCAATTTGATGGCACTGCTGGTGGCTCCTCAACATTTATGGCAGAATTAATTTATGGTTAAACATAGCAAACCATGAAGCAACGAGACATATATACCTATTAATCAGATAAATATCCTGGGTTATATCTACTTATCCAGTTTCTGATATTTAAGCAAATTGGGAACAAAGAATTGAGCCAAGTACCAATGAGACTGCATATTCATCCATTGAGACCAGGATCAATTTGGTCCAGAGCTATCAGAACCTTGTGCTACTGCAGAAAGGCTAAGATTGTATGAACAGAATAATGAAATTTTAGATTCAATTAATATAATGTTCAACTTCATATAACTCCTTGCAATCCTCCATCCTGAAAGATAAAACCTCGTTATTGTTGTATGAGATAGAATTTCATGTAAGTTCAATTATCAGTTCCTCTCATGCTCCCAAAAACAAGAAACCAAAGATGCAAGGAAAATACTTAGCATTCCAAACCTACTTAGAACACTTAAAACTCTACATCTTACAACCTCGAGTAATCGCAGTCAGTACAATGTGGGTAGGGCAAATGTCGCCCACATTGCAGCACTAATAGTAATCAAGGTATATATAATATATAACTGAACAGATGTCAGGGAAAGTTGTGATACATTTCGTTATAAGTGCATCTCAATTACCTGAGTGAGTAGTTTGACAGTCATCTCAACATCCTCCAGCAGCTCTTTCAAACGTCGGACAGTTTCACTAGAGCCTGTCTCAGTTGACTCAATTTTTTAAACAATCTTTTCCAAAAGAAGAAGCTCTTCCCAGGTTTTGTATGCCAAATTTCTTCGAGTTTTCAGCCTCACGCTTTGTGCGATCTATGACATTTTCCATTTCTGCATAACCACGAAGAACTTTATCTTGCATCATTTTAAATTTCTCATTTTTTGTCTTCAACATTTCATCCATCTCTGCAACTAGTTTTATCGGATCCTCTACAGACAGAACACCTTCTTCATCTGAATCAGAAAAGGCAGTTCTTTTAGTGTTACTTTTTCGCCTCTTTCTCAAAGACTTAAGTCTGCTAAAATTTATGTTCAACATTTGAACTCGACTCTTTTGATTTTTCTGAAGCTTCAAAATATTCACTTTTTCCAAAGGCCTCATTGCCAGTCTAACCTTGGGAAATCTGTTCCGAACTCGCAACATTCTCCTTACCATCTGCCTGCTCATCCACCGGCTGGTTGCTTTCTTTGCTATTTCGTTCAGAAGATGCTGATGATGAGAAGTGAACTAGCTAAAGATCATTCCTCCCAGGATACGAATGCTTTGATTCAGTTATCTGAAATGAAGTTCGTACACAGAAAATATGCACTTAAATGAAATTGTATCACAAACTTTAGTTCACTATCCCCAATCTAGTGTGTGTTGCGCCGGTTGGATATCTCCCTATTCAGGGAGAGGTTCTGACGTTCCCCATGGTGTAGTGTAAAGGATGCGTGAGTTTCCTACTAATAAAAAAAAAATTCCCAATCAATAATAACAGTACCTATGCATATGAGAGTAAGTGTCAAAACCTGGACAAGTCCATATAACTAATACTCATTCCAAACAGAAGGTTCACAAAATGCTCAGAAACCAATTTTATGGAGTCCAAAGAGAGAGTTCGGATTAAATAACTATCATGCAAATAGCAGCAAATATGAAAGATCCCCCAACACAAAAGTGCAATCAATATGTAAAGAGGGCTGATCGTCGTAACCTATTCCTGCCGATGCGAAGACTGGGTGCACCTCAGTTCTTCCTATTTTAAACAAACAATAGAAATTAATTCAGAAACAAAATTTTTATAGGAAAAGCCTTAAGAAAGATAACAGGGCACCACAGTTTTTTCAGCCAAAATAACCAAATCCCAACTAATTAATAAACTAGAACAACTAACAAGTCATCCCATTTTTTACCCAGAACAACAAACAAGCAATCCCATTTTTCTACCCAGAACAATCAAATCCCAACTAACAAGCTAAAACAATCAACAAGCCAGAACAGAGGAAATTTTGGATCAATTTCGAAAGAAGCAGAAGGCGCGGGCGCTGGCTTCCACAGCCTAGCGGCCGGAGGCACAATCAAGCTGTCGAAGGTGCCGGCTGTAGCCACTGGTGACGAGCCACGGCCAGGAAGCAGCTGATCTGGTTGTTGGTGGCTGCAGCTAGCGAGGCGCGGACATGAAAGCCACTGGTGGAAAGAAGGCCCCCGCTTTCATGGTCGCTACTTTCATGGCCTCCGCTGCTGGGCACTTGAGGTGAGACCTCCTGGAGAGAAGATATCCAGCAGCAGAGAGAAGGAAGGAGAGAAGACATCCAGCAGCAAAGAGAAGGAGAGAAGAAATAGGAGAGAGAATGATGCACAGGAGGGGAGGAAGGAGAGAAAAAATGGGAGAGAGAGAGAGAACCTGTTGGAGAGAAGTCACAGCCGGTGGAGAACTCCTTGATGCCTAATGCGTCCGAGAAAAAGTCTGGCACAAGGCTCCCATCCGAGTACTCGCCATTGGAGAGGTGCCGAAACCCCGGTGCTGCTAATCCCAGGCTGGAGGAGGATGATGACTCCGGCTGGCCAATTAGTGCCCAGGGGCGTGGGGATCGAGGGAGGGGGATGGCGATGGGCAGAAGGATTTCAGCTGGAAAGAGCAGAAATGGTGGAGGGAAAAGGCGGGCGGGGTGTAGTGTAAGGGGGTGATCATCAGCGACGGTGTCACTGATAACAGAACTGAGATGGCTCGAGCCGTCGCAGTTAAGACTAATAGCAACGGCTATAATTCATCGACGTCGCAAATAGTTAATAATATAGATGACTATATATAGCGGTTACAAATACTCAAAAATTCATCCACGAGAAAGAAGAAAACATGAGAGGGCAAGCGTAGAGGGAATTGTGATTATCAGTGTCACGACCTGAGCCTTGAGAAGGGTCCATAGACCGCCAACACCATCGGAGTACACCTGAGCTCAAGCTTTGACAACACAATAACATATACTACAAGGGATAAAGAATTTAAATCTTAAACATGAATAACTTTTAATCTGCGATGACCAAATGAGGTTGTCACTGATGGTCATAATCATTTGTAACGGAATAGCGATGACCAAAATTCTATGTGTCGCATATTTTGGTATTAGCAACGGCTGATATTGAGCCGTTGCTGTAGTGATTCAGGGATGCTGCAGTTTTCAAATTCAGTGCTAAAGCTATTCCTCTCTGGTCCATATTTTCACTAATATCCCTTTCATGTGGAGTGAGAAGAATAATTGCATTTTGTAAGGTAAAAACTCATATCAACACTGAGTTTCTTTGGTGATTATTGTGAGTTTAACACCCTTCACTGGTTTCCTTGCGACCATTCCCGTGACCTATTAATAAATGCACTAAGAACATCAAATCTTACATAGAATCAATTGTTATCTACCTTAAAAACCAGAAGTCTATATCTAGATATATTTGGCTACCAAAGTCTTCCGGGGGAGTTTACTACTCTTTAATCTAGAGATTCACTAGAGTACCTCTAGTCCAAAACTAAAGGGTAGAGTGTCACAAGATGTGGTCTCTTGTGTAGGAAATTTATATTTCTTAAAGCACAAAAAATAAAAAAAATCCACACAAGAAGCTTTTCACAAGGAAAAAAACTACGCAACCACTTTCCAATTAATCAATGTACTATGAAGATATAAAGACTCTAAGTTACCAATCTCCTCCTCAAGAAGTCTTCCAAAATTCTTGGCAATCAAACTCCATCTTCATGCTTTCAAACTTGTCTATCTCTTCTTCTTCATTATTAGCATGGCCTCAAAATATGACCGATTTGAAGTGAAATTACCCCATTTTTAATGTTGGAACTCAAAATATAAATAAATGAAGCAAAAATTCAATGTTGAAATCATTTCATTCTTGTCAATTCCATAGTTAAACTTCATTTAACCAAATACTAATGATCTACTATTCATTTTTCTTTATTAGTCAGCTCCTTATTATGTGAATTTCAAACTTCTATCCTCTTATTGATATTTTAACTCTCTATTAATTTTTAAAAATTCCACCACTTCAACCCCTTTGTCTTTCCATTATAAAAAATCTCATGGTTAATCTAATTTAGATGAGATAGAGTTATCTAGATTATTGCAAAGATTAAGTTCCCTTTTTCCACTCACTTGCTAGATTCTATTTACATCAATTGATATAAAGCATTAAAATTTCATATTTATGCACATGTTTTTTTATAATTTGATAGATTTTTTCATTTCTTTTCTTTTTTCTTGGCCTTGGTTTTTTCTGAATCCTCTTAACTTGCATCATTTTTTCGTGTCATTTTTCTTTTAGTCCCACGTAGGTAGTTGTCATGGGCACGAAGCTTTACCTAGCGTTCACACTTGTGATGGCCTGACAACACCATGCAGCCAGTAGCCACTCTCTTCCCTTCCCACTCGTATGCACAAGGGAAACACAAGCAAAATAGCAACATAGTCCAACTTAGTGCAAGGGTCTCCGCACAAGCTATATTTTTGTTCGCTGAAATACAATGTAGGGAGAAGGCAAGGGCTGATCCACCAGGCTGAGAACTCTCTTCTCTTGCTCCCTAGTTCACTGTGCAGGAAGAAATTAGATCATAATCTGCCTTGGACTCCCTCTTCTCCTCTTTTTATAGACTCAGCCTGAAGCTGGCCGTTCTAGTGCTACTAGGAGTACAAAACCTACCCAATACAAGAGTCCTTACCCTGTCCAACTCTCAGCCCAAAGCTATTCCGTCCCAGTATAGTTTAGGAAGTCTTCAAGAGTTTGTCCTTCGCTAGAAGTCCATTGCCATGCTGCCTCCAAGAGTCAACCCATCTGAGGAAACCAGCCACTCAACTCCCATCCGCCCTAGGAGTGTGACCAGCCTGCCTGTGTGAGTCTTGTTTGTCCTAGGAATTTGTTGCCCGGACTCCTACTCCAACTAGGAGTGTAGCCAACCAGCATAGCTGAATCCTATCCGCCTTAGGAGTCCTACCCTAAGTCCAAGTAGCACCTAGCTTCGTTGCTAGAGTCCCACCCGCTCAAGGACTCCTACCCAACCTACTCCACAAGGTGAGTAGCTTGTTTGAAACATCTCCCACATTATCTCAACATTCATAGGGCTGCCTAGGCTGTTCGTAGCCTAGCAAAACTTGGTTGTCCACTACCAAGTAAGGGGTAGCCGCCCCCTTTTAGCATCCATCAAGTTAAGGGGCTAACAGTAGTCCTTCTCCATCATCTTTTTTAGGACAATTTTTAATAGAATTTTTAAGCTTTTTAAAATGAATTTCATCAAGAAAAATTTAAATAGAGTATAGCAAGTTCATCTAATATAGATTGCCTAGACTCTATTAAAATCTAAATGTCTAAGTCTTCAAGTGTCAAAGATTTCTTAATTGAATTTCATTCTTCAAATTGAGTTGATTTTATCATGACATGTGCAAAGTTTTCAAAAACAGAGTACAATGTCAAGATGAAGATACCCAACTTGAGTTCTACTCCCCTTAGTGCATTCCTCTCTTAATTAAAGAACAAAGATGACTTATCAATGTGTTTCTCAGTTTTTCCTAAGACTTGACAACTATTGAAATTGATCCAAACATCCAAAAAGAACAAAAATAAAATCTACTCCAGTTAGAACTCTAAATAATCCTTTTTTGTAGCATTTGGCTTTTTATTTTTTTTTCATTTTTTCATCTAAACCTATAAAGGAATCAATCAAGAAAAATGAAATGGAATAAAAAACAAAAGCAAGAAAAATGTCTCATGTGATTGAATGCTTTACATCATGGACAAAAGAAAACAATCTCTTTTTTTTTTGGTGAGAAAAATACCTTCAGCTTTACTTAGCTGACCTATCTTAAGGCAATCTAAGGGGTTTTGGTGATATTTCCAATTTGATGTCCCAAAAGCTATAAGTCAATTTTTCTCATCCACACCCTCTTTGTTTTCACTTCATAAACGTTGTTGGGAAACCTATGTTTTTGGCTTCGAAGGGTTTCTATTCTCTTTCTTCTAAGGTCTCTCTTGGAAGGGTGGTCATTAGGGAACTCTTTCTAGTGTGTGACTCCTTATAGTAAATATCACAAATACCTATAACACTAGTTTTCAAGTTCATGGGTTCCCCTAAGTTAGGCTTGACTTGCGTAAGCACAACCTTGAGCTTTTTGACACATTCTTTACCCTTTACAAAGGTTGTGGAGTTTATTCTAGGTGTGTTCATGTGTAGCTCAAACCCTAAACCTCTTTTATCTCTTTGTCCCATAGAAATCATCATGTCAAGAGACTTCCTATAAATCTTAACCCTTATAGGTTCTCCTTGCAAAGCACCAGTTTCTATTTTTCCATCTCTAGTTCAGCCTTATGTTCTTCTACCTCTCTTTCTTACATCAGTTTCAACTCAACCAACTCATCTCTCTCTTTAGAAAGATTTTTTTTTAATCTCTCTTCTTAACATCTCTCTCAAGTTTCTTAGTTTTTCTATTAACTTCATGATTTGTTGAAGGAGTTTCTCCTGTTCATCTTGAGAATCATCAAGTTCATATGGTTAAAATCTAATTCCAATGGATTTGACCCTTCACATCCACCATAAGAGCTATCTAAATGTGCGCTTACATTAAATGTAGTAGTTGTACAATTCACCCTCAGGATCACTGGAGCTCTCATAAGAGGAAGTAGTTTGAATTACTTTACCTCCCTTTCTATCCTAACCTTTTTTGCTCCTAGGTTTTTCATCAAAAGAAACTTCTCATCTTTGTTAGGGCATTTAGTAGCAAAGTGACCTCATCTATTACAAATAAAGCACCTCACATTCTTCTTTTCAACCTTGTTTACTCTCTCTCCAATTCTTTTATCTTGTCCAAACTTTCTTAAGACATTTTCCTAGGATTATCTTTATGAGGAATTTTCTAAAATATTGAGTCAATAGGACAAGTTGTTCATCCCCACTTGAAGTTTTAGACTCCTCTTCTTCTAAAGTGTTCATAGCTTTAGTTTTCTTATGATTTCCTAAAAGTTTTCGAAGCTACTTGTTTGCCTTCATTCTTTTCAAACACCTCTCTCTTTTGTTCATAAGACTCTTCTCTCATTCCGAAAGTCCTACAGTTTCCAACTTGTTTCTCTATATCTAAGGTTTCTATTTTCTTAGATTCATAATAGAAGCCTCTTTGGTTATGAATTTACTATTAAGAGACCTAAGTATCTTTCTAACAACTAAATGATTTGCTATTCATTCACCTAATAGATCATAAGCATTAACTATGTCATAGAGTTTAGCATAATATTCACCATTAGATTCATCTTCACTCATCATATTGTTCTCAAATTCAAGAATAAGCATATAGAGCCTAAAAACCTTGACGACATTATTACATTCATTGTATTTCACTAACCGTTCCCATTCTTCTTTTGCTGAAATGCAATTAGATACTAATCTATCTTAGCTCTTTGCCAAAATTAAAACCAAGATTTGACGTGAAAAACCTCACCAGTGATCAGTGATTTTAACTCATCAATCGTTTGGGAAATTTTGAATTTTATTTTTTGAAAATAATAAAAATTGCAAAAATTAAAAAAAATTCCAAAATATATCCAATAAATTCCAAAAATTATTTCAAGATATTTCCAATCAAAAAAAAAATTGACCTCCATAACTCAAAATAAAAATCAAACATTCAAAATCAATAAAGTTGAGCTCTTTTTTTATAATTTTTTAATCAATTCTCTTTTAATCTATGTGCATCTACATATTATGTTCATTAATACCTTACCTTGTATCAGTTAACCCCATTGGTATGTGATTGTCAGTTTTATTCTTTTCTTTTTGATGCATTAATCCTCTTTCATTAGTTTTTTGAAGAAAAAACACCAATGTAGTCAACTCTTGTCTCTTTTAATCTTGTATTTTGCAATGTAATCCTCTTTCAACTCTTTCCATTGGAGGATTCTAGCGTTTAACAACCGCTTTCCTGACATTCCCATCAGGCACCTGTAAAAGTGCTCTCATCCTATTCTTTCAATATGAGAAATTTTTTCTATAAAACAAACTAGGTCTATTCATAGGATTTCCCAAGTCCCCATGTTCATTCATTGAATTTTTCAAACTAGCCATTGAATTCAATTAACAAAAATCAACCCAAGCATCACAAATTAAGCACTTAAATCAAGGAGAATTATGAGAGAAGCAACTAGCAACCTAGGGCACACAAATCAACAAGTTTTAATCAAGCATTTCTAAGGGAAAAACAAGAATACTTAAGAACAATTCAAAACTCTAACCCTGGCGCAAGAAATTAAACTATGGAAATTCAAGAAAGGTTCTAAAGCAATATCATGGCAAATCTTATTGATAACAAGTAGCAAAATCAAAATTTTTAATAATTAACCCTCATCTACCAATCAAGAGTTTAAAATCTCTCTAATCAACCTAGTGGATCACTAGATTGCTCTTCAAACTAGTATTTTGATAAGTAAGAATTAAAACTTCTAGCCTCTTTGCGTAGAATTTTTTTATTAAACAGAAACGATTAAAACCCAATCTTCACTCAAATATCACTTTCAAAATATCAATTAATCAACCAATAATCAATCCATACATGAACACAACAATTTATGTAGAAAACCTCAGCTAGGGTAAAAAATCATGGCAGTTCGAAAGGAACGAAATCAATGCACTAGAATACAAGACTTTATATTGACACAAGCAAATCACTAACCTTGTTTAGACTCTAACATAATCTCTTCTTGTTTAGATTGTTGTTGCTAGCCTTCAAGTCTTCTCCCTCAATTACTTAAAACTTTCTCCTCCTTATCTTGTCCTTGTCTCCTTCTAGTCCTCAACAAGCACCTCTTGTTGTCTTGACTTTGACTTTGTAGAAATATTCAATCTTCCATTGAGGATGTGTTGCAATTCCCCTTCGAATACTTTATGTATAAGCTCCTTTAGTCATGGATTATCATTAATTCTCCATAGATCTTGAAATCAAAGCTCAAGTGAATGCTCTTTTAGAAAATAATAAGCAAAGGTAAAAACCCTCTTTCTCTTTTCTCCTTTAGGTTTTCCTCTATGAAATGTTATGATTTCATAACCCTTATATAGATCATTACATTAGTTTAGAACTTGTACTTTAATAAGGAATGAAATTAAAATCGAAAGGTTTTAATTTGGGTAACTAGTCCTTAAAACAATTGATTGTTATAAACATCAATTGATTGGTCATTGTTTTTATTGTGCACAATCCTCCAAGCAATTGATTGATTATGAGAGTGGTTGATCGATAACTCATGGTTTCGTTTTGCACAAGGCTAAACTAATAAGCGATCGATTATTTTCTCTTTCCTTGTTTGTAGTGATCGATCATTATGCCTGTATTTTTATCTTTTTACCCTAAATTCTTCTTAAACCTCTGAAATTACTTCTAAAACTTTTCAAAATGATTTTTGTTTGCGAATGTGATTTGAATAAGCTTCAAAGCCCTTCACAATGTTTAGTCTTCTACCTTAACTAATAAGAACATGTTTGCGCCAATTTTTTAAGTATGTTAATTCCAAATCTGACTCAACCACAATAACCTCAAATCAAATTCTAAGACTCATTACATACACATGGTTTTTTATATAATTTTGACAAAGAAATCAACTAATAATTTAGACATATGATATATGTTCTTACAACAAATATGTTCTAACAACTCCTCTTTTGGCTATATCTTGTCAAAACACCACACAATTGAAAATCAAAAAGAAAATTATAACTCTTGACATAGTGCATTAACTTTCAAATTGTACAAATAACTTGACACACAAAGACATAATATTGACTTATTGGAATTGATCTTAAAAAGCCTTGTTTAAACCTACAAAATCAAAATGATTTGCATAGTACTGTTCAATCAAATAAAAGTAAGAACTTTGATTTTCATTAATCACTTCTCCCCCTTTTTGGTATATAAATTGACAAAAAGTAAAAGGTAATAATTAACAAAAATATTCAATTAAGAACAATCAAATCACACATATCACCAGAAGACATGAAAATAAATAATTCATAATATAAACCATGTCCACCACATATCACATAACAAAATTAGTTTCAAAATACATCTCATAGTCATAATGAAACATAACTTAACTGAAACAAAGTTAAAGCCTAGATACATGAAAAAGTAATACATAAAAATATAAATCAATTTGCTCCACCAGTAGAATGCTCACCTTCACTGTCATCATATGAAAATTGGGCTATGAGAATCTCACTAAGAATTTGTAACATTGCATCCTTATAAGCTCTGAACTGTGCACTAGTGACAGGTATATATGGATCATCCAATGGTGCCGGTGCATGTCCTAGTACCTATGGTTCCTTGTTGTGCACGTGCACTTGATTCAGCACTTATCTTTATTTCAATACATTATTACTTTATTTCGGTTCATTAGGCTAGTTTCCCTTATGTTAGTGGTTGATTGTCATTTGTATTTCGTTATGAAACTGTGATAGGCACGGTAGTGGACCACATGATAGCCGGGCCCACTAGTGGCACAATTCCTAATGTGGGAAGCGGACTCCCTATAAAGGGTCGTCTCCCTCCTTGGTTCGGCATGCTAATAAAATTCCATTATTTCTCCCCTTTCTTCCTACTTCTTTCCCTTTCCCTGCATAGAACTCCCGTGTACCGATTGTGCCCACATCGGGCACAACATTAGTATTGGAGCTCTTACAATCCCCGGCCATGGCTCGAGGCAAACAAGTTGTCGCAGCCCTAGAAGTTCAGCCCGAGAAGGAGGCTCTTGCCTCTCTGAACGGTCCAAAAACAGTGCCTGAATCCAGCGGTGAGCTTACTATGGAGCAACTCATGGCAGAGATTAGGACCTTGAGCGTGCATGTAGCCAAGATCAATGCTCTAGGCTTGGCTGTGGCTCAGCTTCAAGCAAAGCGCACAACACCCCTTTTGTCCAAGCCGCCAACATTGTCCATGGAGAAGGGGATCCTTCCCAGGCTCTTGAACTACACCACTTTGACCTCCCGGCACCAATGGACTGCGATATGTGCTTTCCCCATGATACTATGCGCTTTGGCACTATCAATCAGGCCATGGATGGGAGGCGCCAAGCTTGGGATTCGCAAGGCACACTAGGTGTTCGGAAAAATGCCCCAATGGTGCCACCTCCCCGAAACTTGTTCCAGGAGATGGAGGATGAGTGGGAAGAGTACCCAGGGCCCCATGGAGGGGCTGAACCTCGTTTGGCCCACCTACAGTTCCCACATTACAATGGGGACGACAACCCAGTGGAATGGTTATACAAGGTGGAGAAGTTTTTCGCCTACCAGGGAACACATTCAGAGGCTGAAAGACTGCGCATAGCAGCCTTCCACCTAGACGGGGATGCTTCTTATGGTTCCAGAGTTTTGAGAAGGAGGTGTGCTACCCCACTTAGACCGCCTTCTTCGACGAGTTGTGCATCCAGTTCATCCCAAATGAGTTCCAAGACTTCAACAAGATGCTCTCCTCTCTGTGATAGACATCTACCATCCGAGCTTATTATAGGGTGTTCATGAAGGTGGCCAACCGCTTCCCTAACTGGCTAGTGGCAGCCTTGGTGGGCACATTCAAAAGGGGTCTCAAACCAGAGATTTCTGAGGAGATGTGCCATTTTCCCTGTTCCAGCATGCGGGATGCCGTGCGCCACACACGCATTGAAGAAGAGAAACTGGCTATACAGAGGCATGGAGGCTGGCTCGGGACTTTTCCTCGTGCTACTGTGAGTGCCTCCCCTCTTGTCGCCCCAGCCAACAGTTCAGTGGCTGGCCGCTCTGGGCAACAACCCCCTCAAGCCAGCCCGATTGTCCACCGTCTCACTCCAGCTCAGATGGAGGAACGTTGTTCGAAGGGGCTTTGCTTTCGCTACGAGGAGAAGTTTATTCCAAGGCACCGTTGTTCCATGAAGGGCAGTCTTTTAGTGGAGGAGATCAATGAGGAGTGGGAGGTGGCGAACGGGTTTGACTCATCGTACTGTGATGACATGCTACGGGAGATTTCTGTCCATGCCTTCTCGGGGGCATTCACTCCACGCATAATGCAAGTACAGGGCTATCTCAAGTGGCAGCAAGTGTCCATTCTGATTGACAGTGGGTCTACCCACAACTTCATTAACAACAAAGTAGCCCAATGTCTAGGCTGCTTCGTGTCTAACTCGATGCCCTTTGACGTGCTGATTGGTGACGGAAAGCACCTCCGGAGCTCAGGGGTCTGTGCCCAGGTAGCGCTCTCCATTCAGGGACACACATTCGTGATAGACCTCTTTCTGCTTCCTATGAAGGGGACAGATGTGATGTTAGGGGTGCAGTGGCTCCAAGAGCTCGGGGACGTGCTATGGAACTTTAAGGACCTGATGATGGATTTTTCAATTCAACGGCAGTGGATGCGCCTCCAGGGGTCTCAGCCGGGCACCCTCCTTTTTGTTCAACCGACAGGGTCCTTATTTCGGTTTGCCTCCCAGGGGCTACTCCTTCAGCAACGGGCATTGGTGGATGTCTTGCAAGATGAATTTCTGCAGGATCTCCTTGTGACTTATTGGCAGAGCATAGAGCGGTGTTTGCTGAACCACAAGCCTTCCTCCGATGCGGCCACATGATCACTATATCCCTATCCTTCCAAGTGCCACCCCAGCCAATGTCTGACCATACCGCTTCCGTACATTCAAAAGGTAGAAATAGAACATCTTGTGGTTGACATGCTTCATTCTGGTATCATTCACCCAAGCACGAGCTCATTCTCTTCCCCGGTGTTGCTAGTTCGCAAGAAGGATGGTACTTGGCATTTCTATGTTGACTACCGGGCTTCAATGCTATCATAGTGAAGGACAAATACCCTATACCGATGGTTGAGGTGCTTTTGGATGAGCTGGCTGGCGTTACCGTCTTCAGCAAACTCGACCTCTGGTCAGGTTACAATCAGATAAGGATACAGCCCACTGATTTGCACAAGACTGCCTTCCGAACTCATGACGGCCACTTCAAGTTCCTTGTCATGCTGTTCGGCTTGACGAATGCCCCCTCCACATTTCAGAGCCTCATGAATGATCTCTTCCGGCCCTTCCTCCGCCGCTTCATCTTGGTTTTCTTCCATGATATCCTTGTCTACGGCAAGTCATGGGGGAACACTTAGAGCATCTCAAGTGTCTTTGCTATTCTAAAAGATAATTCCTTATTTCTTAAACACTCGAAGTGTTCGTTTGGCAGCCCACAGGTGGAATATTTGGGCCATATCATCTCTCGTGATGGCATCGCCACTGACCCATCAAAGGTGACCACTATGTTGTCCTGGCCGTCCCCTACATGTGTTTGGGTGCTTCCTGGTTTTCTCGGCCTTACTGGCTATTATCGGCAATTTATTCACCACTATGGCGAGATTGCTCGTCCCCTTACTGAGCTGTTGAAGAAGGGGGCATTTATCTGGTCTGAGGCTGCCCAAGCGGCCTTTGACGCACTGAAGAGGGCTATGGCGTCTGCCCCTATTCTTATCCTTCCTGATTTCCACCGGCCCTTTGTGGTGGAGACCGATGCTTCTGATACAGGCTTAGGGGCAATGCTACTACAGGAAGAGCGTCCCATTGCTTATTTCAGCAAAGCTTTGGCTGGCTGCTCACTGTCCTTATCCGTATACGAGAAAGAGATGCTGGTCATAGTCCTCATGGTCAACAAGTGGCGCCCTTATTTGCTGGGACGCCTATTCTTGATTCGCACTGACCACCAACCCCTCAATTATTTCGTTGAACAGCGGGTGACCACTCCATCACAGAAGTGGTGGGTTAGCAAGCTTCTTGGCTATGATTATGAGGTTGTGTACAAGAAGGGATTAGACAACACCGTGGCCGATGCCCTTTCTCGTCATGCCTCTCTAGGTTCGTGTTTGTTTGGCTCTTTCTAGTCCAGCTTGTCCCTTCCTTGCTGAGTTAAAACAGGCGTACCAGGATGATCCCCTGACCTGCACCCTGATTTCTTCAGTCCAAACTAACCCAGCGGCCCAACCATTCTTTGCATGGAAGGATGCCCTCCTCTTTTGGAAGAACCACCTATGGGTTCCCGAGGTTGCTGATCTTCAACGGCTTATCATCTCCCACTTCCATGACTCTCCCATGGCTGGTCATGAGGGACCACTCCGCACTTATAAGTGGGTCAGTCAGAGCTTCTTGTGGTAGGGAATTTTCCGGGCTGTTACTGCATATGTGGCCACTTGTGGTGTCTGTTAGAGAGCTAAGGCCGCCATGGCATCTCCTGCGAGGTTGCTTCAGTCATTGCCTATTCCAGATAAGGTATGGGAGGACATTTCTATGGACTTTGTGGAGGCCTTGCCCCTGGTACAGGGCAAGTTGGTAATTATGGTGGTGGTGTACAGGTTGTCCAAGTACGCTCATTTTTGTGCTCTGAGGCACCCCTTCACCCCCAAGTCAGTGGCAGAACTCTATGTTCAGGAGGTGGCCAAATTACACGATATGCCTCGCACGATTGTCTCTGATCGGAACCGGGTTTTCATTTCTCAGTTTTGGTAGGAGTTCTTCACTTTACGGGGCACTTCTCTACACATGAGCACCGCGTATAACCCTCAGACGGATGGTCAAGTAGAAGTGGTGAACAGATGTTTGGAGTAGTACCTATGCTGTTTCACTATGTCTTAGCCACGTCGATGGCTTCAGCTTCTTCTGTGGGCAGAATGGTCTTATAACACCGCTTACCACACTCATGCCGATTTCACTCCTTTTGAGGTACTATATGGGAGGCTACCCCCGACAATGTTATTGTATGTTCCCCATCGCTCGTCGGTGGCTGAGGTTGATTATATGCTTCAGACATGGGATGAGGTTCTTTGCCAACTTAAGGAGAATGGCTCAAAATAGGATGAAGTAGATCTATGATAGTCATCACGACTTGGTTTATGTCTTTGTTCTTCCTCGGTGCCAAGTCTCCTTGTTTCAACCCAAGCACTCCAAGCTCACCCCCTATTTCCATGGGCCCTATGCTTTAGAGGAAGATATTGGTTCGGTTGCTTACCACCTGACTCTGCTGCCTGGGTCGATGGTCCACCCTGTCTTTCATGTATCCAGGTTGCACCGTTGCATAGGTGACACGTCTATGGCAACTGATGTTCCACCACCTCCCTTAATGGGCCCAGTTGTTTCTTCTGACCTAGTTCCTACTGCGATGCTCGATAAGCGTCGTGTCCGCTGCTCCGGTCGTATTATTACGGAGGTTTTGGTTTCTTGATAGGGGCAGTCACCTGAGGATGCTACATGGCTGTCTGAGGATGAGTTTATGTCTCAATACCCATCTTGGTCACCTTGAGGACAAGGCATGTGCAAAAGTGTGGTAGAGTGTTGTGCGTGTGCACTTGATTCAGCACTTATCTTTATTTCAGTACATTATTACTTTATTTCAGTTCATTAGGCTAGTTTCTCTTATGTTAGTGGTTGATTGTCATTTGTATTCCATTATGAAACTATGATAGGCACGCTAGTGGACCATGGGATAGCCGGGCCCACTAGCAGCATGATTCCCAATGTGGGAGGGTGCGACTCCCCATAAAGGGTCATCTCCCTCCTTGGTTCAGCATGCTAATAGAATTCCAGTTATTTCTCCCCTTTCTTCCTACTTCTTTCCCTTTCCCTGCGTAGAACTCCTGTGTACCGATTGTGCCCACATCGGGCACAATATTCCTCCATGTCTCCATCCTCACCTCCGTAATGAGATAGAATGATACAAACAACCACTAGATCAATAGGACCCATCCCAACCATTGTAGACTCTCCTCCTGGGATCCTTACATGAGCAAAAGTAAAAGTCCTACACATGATGTATGGGTAGGGTAACAACTCATGTGTATAGCCATGTAAGAATGTCATCATCCTACCAAATATAATGGAAAGCAAGTCAAGCTGAAGCTCGGGCTATGTAAGGAGATGAAGTATCCTAGCTAAGCAGAAATTGACAAATTTATGATGAAATCTAGTCACTAATCACGCAAAAACCACTCAAATTGCCTCTTCTCTCAACATGACACTCTCCAAAAATGTTTGGAATGAAATTGGAAGTGAAATGAGCTTTTCCCAAATTTAAGCAATGCTTCACCACGAAAACCCAACCAGAGATCAATCGCTATGGTGAATCTATTGATCGATCTTGAGAAATTCAAATTTTTTATTCTTAGAAAATAAAGAAAATCTAAAACAATTCCAATAAATTCTTAAAAATATCTAAAGACACTTCCCATCAAAATAAAAATTTTATAACAATCAAAACTCAAATTAAAAATCAAACAATGAAAATAATCATGGTTTAGCTACTTTTGATGATTTTTTAATTAATTTTCCTTTAAGCGAAGTCCATCCACATATTATGTTTATTAAGACCTTACCTTAGAATAGGTAACTCAATTGGTATGTGATTTTTAATTTTATCTTCTTCCTTCTAACACATTGATGCTCTTTTATTTTATTTTTAAGAAACCACCAACGTTTTCAACTCTTGTCATTTTTAATCTTAAATCTCGCAATAGCACTCTTAACGAAACTACGATAAATTTGTTCAAACCCTAGTAAAGACTAAGTTTACATTTTTTAACTTACTTTAGGCAGAATCTATATACTTTTTCTAAGTTATAATACTTTTTTCTCGAATCATTATTCTAGGGCTTAAGTTTTTCTGAATCATCTCTACTTACATCAATCATTTTTTTCCTTTTTCCTTTATTAATTTTTCTTGATGTCAAGTGGATAGGAGCTACACAGTAGTTTAGGCTGACCGAAGTAGGTAGCCCTTCCCCATCATCTTTATGAGGACAATTCTCTACCTAATGATATTTGAGTATGTAAGTTTCGTAATCATTGAATTGCATTACATGAAATTTTATTTTCTTTCGATTTCTATATAAAGATCCAGTTAAAGATCATATAATTTAATCACTAAGACTCCACTAAAATCTAAACGCCTAAATCAATTTATGTTTAAGAATTCTCTCTTAATGTTCATACAAAAAAGTGACTTAAGTCTCAACATGATGTGTGTAAGTTTTTAAAATAGAGAATTGCAACATAAAGCAAAAGAAAATCAAATTGATCTTCACTCTCCTTAATGTATCCTTCTCTTCATTAATATTTGTTTGACCACTAATCATGTTGTTTTTAGCATAAAAAAATTAATTTTAATATGCCTCAAGAGCTAAACTAGTCAAAAACAAAAATGAAGCTAATTGCAAAATCAAGCAAAAGCTACACTAATTTTTTTTTAGTTTTTCATCTTATTCCAATTTTTAGTTTTTTTCATTCAAACCTATTATTATAAGACATGAAAAAAACAAGATAAAATGGGATAAAAACTAAAAACACAAATGTAAAAAGATCGAAAGAACTAAATCATGGACACAAATCATAATTTCTTTATTTTAAGATGACAAGCTCCTTAGCTTTGCTTAGCCAAACAATCCTAAGGCAATCTAAGATTATATTCACAATTAATCCTTTAAAGCTTGAAGATCAATCTTCTTAGGGGTAACATGGGCAGTGTGCTTCTTCTCCTTCTTCTTTGACCTATGTTTGAAATGATAATTCTTGGGACATTCTCTTCTAGTTTGGGAATCACTATGGTAAATATCACACATATCCACAATACTAGAACCTTCCATTCCTCCTTTCACTTTTGACTTAGGTGGGTTGGGCACTATCTTAGGGTTTTGGCCACTTTCTTTTGCCTTAAAAAAGATAGTAGGTTTTGTTAAGGGGATAGTCAAGCAATTTCTAAAATCAAAGCTCATCTTGTTGGTATGGCCAATGTTCAACATGGTTTCCAACTTCTTCTTCCTGCTCTTAAATGTTGGTTTGTTAGACTATATGTGTGGCATAGACAATCCGAGAAAATAAAGTGTCTCTGACTTGCAATTAAATTACAAGATTTATTTTCCCCCTTTAAATAAAATAAACCAAATATTTAATTAATTATATGTTCCTTATCTAATGTGTTCTAATGATAAATTCACAATCAAATCAACAATCTAAACACACCAGAATTTTTACGTGAAAACCCAACCAGAGAAAAACCAAGGGATACTCTGTCTAAATCATTTCTGTACTATGTAAACCTAAGATTATATAAGTAATGATTACATAGATAAAATACTCTTTTTTCTTCAAACTGGTTGGATCTTTACACTACTCTTGAATTCTGAATCAACTACTCATTAGTTGTTTACCGGCCATAGCTTGATCTTCTTCTCCTTTGTGCTCTCTTGATCAACATAGATATTTCATATGCTCCTTTAAATAAATCTTATATTCACTTGATCTTCTTAGCAAAAACCTTTAGCAAACACATGTTTTGTGCTTTAATCTCACCCCTAACCACTCTTTTTTATTTATGGTAGATATTCTCACAATTTAGTAGATAACTCTCTCAAAACTCCATTTAAGAGACTCCACATAAGCTCTAAAATTTTTTTTAGGTTTTCTCTCTTCCTCCATCACATTCCAATCCCTTTTTATAAACTTGCAAATCCTAAAAGGAAATGTCTCTAATTTGGAAACGTAACCAAACTGAAAAATCTTAATTTTGGCAACCTATTGCTCAACTGATAAATTATTTCCACATGGTGATCGATTGTTCCTTGTATTTTTCAACACAACTTTTCAGCCTGATCGATCACTTTATAAAGTTAATCGATTGTGAACTCTTGGCTTCATTTTGTACTTAGTGATTTCAGGTGGCAATTAATCGCTCTATAGCACCAATCGATCGTTATGTCAATTTTTCTAAAATTTTGATTTTTTACTATTTTAAAATCTAAACTTTACCACTCTTTCACCGACGGTCTCGTTTACCCTAAAGTGTATGAATATGATGTATGCACATGCTTTTACCTGATGATAAACACTGATTTGAGTCTTCTTATTGCTAAACCTTCATAAATCTATCTTCAGACTTTGAAACTTACTCAAAATACACATTTCACAACATTATTTTGACCACAACAATAACCAATACATGACATAAGAATACTTATGTTCTTACAATATCCCCCAGTGGCTATTTCGTGATAAAAGTATATAATCTGTCATTTGAAAAATACAAAAGAAAAACTTTAAAAGTGTACAATCAAATTTAGACAAATTGTCCAACAAGACCCTTCCCCTTAATCTATTACCCTCTTTCCTATTGTGGTGTGGTCTTCAACCTATCATCAATCTATACATCACAAACTAGAATGCATCCACATAATATTGTTCCAAGAAACAAGTAAATACCGAATTTAAATGCTCAAATAAGAAAAAGACTAACAAAGTTATAACCAAATATAAAATTTTCTCTTTTCAACATTTCAGAATAGTTCATCTTTAGTAAGTTCTCTATTAGCTTTCTGCCCTCATGATGTAAGGTATTTTATTTATAATCCACTTTTCTCACCCTTTTTGTCGGAAATAGACAAAAGGAAATCAAGGAAAAGAAGAAATAAAATAGAGAAAAAACTTTGAAAAACAATTTGAAACCACATTTAGAAATTAGTTAAAGGAGAATCGAGGAGACAACTTTTTCAGTGAAAACAAAGTGTTCTAATAACCATATAGCATTATAATACGACAAACACACTTTCTAAGGTTTAGTACACTATAATAATGTATCCCACATTAGCATAACATAATCTCATTAGCTACTCGACCAAAGAATTAGAATTTCTAGTTACAAGCCTCATAATACAAGAGGATTAAACAACGACTTACTTCAAGTCTACATACTATACCATAATCACTCAAAACAATCATTAGGATATTAATCGATAATATAGTAAAAAATAATAATTCACCTCTACTACTTTGGCAAATGAGTCCGTCAAGAAACTTGGTCCATACTTACATCCCATTTGATCATTGATTTACATTGAATAGATAAAAGATACAAACAATGATACAAAAATTCTATTTCTTTTACTTTCATTCTTTATGCCCATCACCTTTTTCAAATTGTAGGCTTTTTCATTATTTTTTATAAATGGGCTTTCAATAGCTTTTTCTTAGTTCTCTTGACCTTACATTATATATTTTTTTCAATATATGTCTTTTTCAGTGTTAAGGAGATGGTAGCTTTCACAATAACAGAAGATGTATAGGAAGCTCTTTCAATCATTTTCATGATAATATTTACAAAAATAAATAAAAAAATAAACATATCAAGTCTCATTCAGCATGCAAAGGAATCCGAACTACCTCATAACATCATAGTCAATAAGTAAATCAATCATATTATACATTTAACTCAATAAATGATCTTATATTCCCATAATCAGTATTGAGTCTTTCAGTAAATTAAAAATGCATCAAGTCTTATTATGAATCTTAAAACTTTCCTTAATTAATATTCAACTACTCCTTTTGACTTAAGATTTTATTCATCATGCATTGCTTATGTGACCCAATATTGTCCAATACCTTCACAATTCAAGTGTGTTCTATATGATATGTAAGCTATATTAAAAAAATATAGCTCATACAATTTTCTTTTACTTTCTAAAACTTTTTTGACAACCAAACAAACTAGACTTAAAAATAAGCTAAGTCAAATCAAAAGTTAAAAAAACCTAAAAATTGAAAATAGTTTTTGTTGTGTTTCATGTCCAAAAAATTTTCAATCAAAACATGGACTAAACTTTCTTATAAAATTACTTTGTTGTGTTTCTTCACATATTTTGCATATAGATGTCCAAATTTCTTCAACAGATCATTAGGAAACTTAGATTGTAAAATGAAGATTTCTAAATTAGTTTATTGTACCTACAAACCAAGAAAGAAAGTTTGCAAACTCTCCATACTAATTTCAAATTCCTTACACATCTCTTTTGAAAAAGTTATAGTAAACTTATCATTTGTAGAGCCAAATATGATGTCATCACAACATGTTTTCCATACTTTTTCACAAATAATATCTTGTCAACACCTCCTCTTATGTAATTCTACTTTCTCAAATATTTTGTCAGTTTATCATACCATGCTCTTGAAGCTTGTTTCAATTTATACAAAATTTTGTTCAATTAGTACACATAATCTAGATAATGAGGGTCAATAAAGCTCTTAGGTTGTTCGACATAGACTTCATCTTTCAAGTATCCACTCAAAAAAATACTCTTTGACATCCATGCGATATACTTTGAATTTTAAATGACAGGTCATTGCAAGAAAAACTCTAATACACTCAAGTCAAGAAACAAGAGCAAAAGTTTCAACAAAATCAGTACCTTCTACCTGTGTATAGCCTTAAGCAACCGATCTTACTTTATTTCTTACCACATTACCTTGTTCATTTGTCTTGTTCTTGTAAATCTACTTTGTTCTATGACATTACATTGCTTAGGTCTAGGGATAAGAAACAACAAATCATTCCTAGTAAATTGTCCTAATTATCTTGCATTGTATTTATCCAATTTTTAGAGCTTCATTAATTTTCTTTAGTTCAATAAGAGATACATAATAAGAAAATTTTATTTGTTCTTCTAATTGATGTCTTGTTCTCACACCTTCATTGATGTCACCAATCAGATTGGTTTCCAGATGGTCTTTTTGAACCTAATTAGGTACTTGACCCATTTGAACTTGTGGTTCTTTCTCTTCTTCTTGAACTTCAATATAATTCATATGATCGTCATGAACTTCCACCTATTCTTGTTCCTTATAATTTGCATTACTAAACACATAAGCTAAATCATCAAAATTATTGCAATCATCAATTTTTTATTTTCCTTTCCCATGTCGATTATTTTCTGTTTCAAAAAATTGTTCATCATTCAAAACAACAGTAAAAGACTCCACAACAGTTTGTATTCTTTTGTTGTAAACCTCGTATGCCCTACTTGTTAGAGAACATCCAAAGAAAATTTTATCATCTCTCTTACTATCAAATTTTCCTAAAGCTTCCTTATTTCTCAAGATATAAAAAGGACTTCCAAAGACTCTAAAGTGTTTGACAGTGGCTTTTACCCCTCTACAACTCATAAGGGGTTTAGACTATGTTGGGTCTTAAATAAACTCTATTTAGGGTGTATATAGCAGTGCTCACAGCTTCTTCCCAAAAGTGTTTAGCCGAATTCTTTTCATTCAGCATAACCCTAGCCATTTCTTAAATAGTCCTATTCTTTCATTCAACTATTCCATTTTGTTAAAGAGTTTTAGGGGGAAAAAATTCATGATGAATTTTATGTTTATAACAAAACTCTTTAAACCTAAAGTCAGTGAATTCACCACCTCTATCACTTCTATTATTTTGGATTTTTAGACCAGTCATGTTTTGTATGGTGATGGTAATTGTTTTAAATGGTTTAAACGCATCAAATATCTCTCTAAGAAAATCTACCAATGTGAATCTTGATACGTCATCCACCATCACAAAGATGTACTTTTTATCACCCAAACTAGCTGTTTGCATTGGTCCTATAAGGTACCACTTTAAACAAAATAAACCTAGAATTTAATTAAGAGTTTTTTCCATATTGCCGGGCCAAAGAACAAAATATTCCATATTCCATGGATTTGAAATGGAAATGTCATATCATCTGGAATAACATGATATAAGCTAAAATGTGGACTAAAATACCCCTGACCAGAGGTAGGGTTTTATATCGTGTTAAACGCTCACAAAGCACATTCAATGTCATACGACTTTGGACGCCGGCGTTTCCTCCAAGTGAAAACTCCTTTCCGATTGAAAACTTACTTCTGATCGAAAAGACCCCTGTTTGAGCACCGCGTAAGTGGCGTGTGAGAAAATTTTGTGTCCTATCCAACCAAAACATCAAAGATTAGGGATTTTCTGTTCTGTAACAAGTTTGAGTTTGCGAAAAACAAGTTTTTGAATGAGGGTTTCTCATAAGCCCATTTTTAAAACTGTACGCCGCAAAGCTAGTTCATCATTGTAGAGCGGATCGGGTTTGCGGCGATTCCAGAAAAGCAACAGCTGAATGAGTGTTCAATCAGGCTTAGAGAACAATAGCGGAGGTTTCGTTGTAAGGTAAGTCATTTTGGATATTTGTATGCACGATTTTTTATTTAGTATGTACTCAAACACACGATATAGGCCATCAAATCAGACTATCATTGCATTAGAAAGACGATACGTCATATATCGTGTGCTCAATAAGTTGGTGGAAACATGATGTATAACAATAAATATGTCGTGTATGTGTGGTCCGCTTAGCGTATGGTCGATTGCACGATAAATATACTTATCGTCTCTTTAGAAGCTAGTTAGAAAAAGTGTGAACGAACGCGTCTATTGATTATGGTCATGACCTATTGTTGTTTGACATATATATATCCAATTTTTCAGACGTAAAGCTAGAGTATTACATCAAATGGCGGAGTCTGTGAAGGTTGTAGAAGAGAAGAAGAAGAGAATCTAGGGGAGAAGAGCAGGTCTGGGCACGAATAGTTTCCCCGCTTGACTGCACCTTGTAGATTCATGTCCAGGATGTAAGGCGATTTTAGTGGAGTCTGGGTTCTACACAGTATATGATTGCGAGCCCATCATCATCTCCAAGCTGCTGTTGAATGTACTCATTGGTGATTGTTAGGACGACGCACTAGAGGTCGTCAACATAAGGGGCAAAAGACTACCCTTATAGTGGATGAAGTGGCTATGAGTGGAAAAGGGAACCCGTGTAAATTGGAAAGCAACGAGGGGAAGGATGCCCAAGGCAAGGGGGCATTCTACAAGATGTTCTTCCAAGGGAAGCGGCCGGAGAAGACAGGACTGGAAGAATTGTTCAAAGAAGTGGCTGCGGAAATAAGGAATGTTTCAGACAAGGACTTAACACGGGTTGCTATCGTGCACATGGATGTCCTCGTGTTATTCACGCAGAGCAACAGAGCCGTATCCCCAGCTCTTTGTGATTACTTAGATGACATGTCCGTCGTGGGGAGCTACAATTGGGCAGGAGCCATTAATGATTTGCTGATGAGAGGCATATCGGCAGCCCACCGGAACATTATGAGTAGACAGGATGAGCGTTCTGCCACAAACGAAATTCTCGTAGGGGCTTCATTAGTGCTCCAGGTAAATCTCATATGTTTTATAACACATTAATGCTAATATCATATTTATAATGACACAATATGTTTCACAAAGATGAATATCGCCTCCTCGGTCACACAATACCACTCTCAAGTGTGATCGAACAAACGACATTTAACATGCACGTAGACATCGTGTTCTCGACAACACAACTGTGGATTCGAGCGTGTTATATGTAACACGACTGATTTGTTATAGTGAAGTTACTGAACATTTTAGTCTAATGTTTATATTATTTTGTATTGTCCGCTGCCAGGTATGGTTTTATGAGCATACATCTATATGGTCTCCCAGTGGTCCGGCTTGCAGCCCGAGGTGCAAGAGGTGGCCTGGATTTACCCAACTATTAAGCTATGTGGAGAAGGCCGATAAACTTGACCCAGCCGATGAAAAGGGGAGGAAGAAGATTCTAGCTCATCACCGGATGAGGAAGTGGTACGAGGATGTCTTCATGAGGCTGAAGCCAGACTCGCAAATTGTTATGTGCATCACACGAATTCCCAAAGAGGCACACTTGATGGATGTCTAAATGTAATATCCCTAATTTTCCCGGGTTTCAAAATTTAAATACGTGGAAATTATGATGTTTAACCTATTGATATTCTTATTAGAATAACTTTCTCCCTAGATAGAATTTGGGGCTGAAGCTAATTCTATTGGAAAGTAGACAGAAAGAGCTTCGAAACGCCACCAAGAACGCGTGAATCGGAGTCCGGATGAGGGAGAAACGACCGTTTGAAGTTGAACATATCGTGCAGGACCCATTTACCCGAACTGAACGTGCGAATTGTCCGTTTAAGTCACTATTTGGGCCCGATCAATTAGCATTCCGAATTTGTGTTTTTAGGGCTCAATTTGGTTGCTAAATTGAAGGGGTTTTAACCCAAATTCTCATGGGATTAGGGCTCCTAATCCCATGCCTATAAAAGGAGAATTAGGGTTAATAGAAGGGGGTCTTTGCCCGATTGAATGGGAGAAGACGGTGAAAGGCGAAGCTCCGGCGAGGGTCCGACAGAGCTCCGGCAGCGGTAGATCGACAAAAACTCAACCGTTGAGGTGAGATTTCAAGTTGAAATTGTAGGGAATTCATTAATTTATTTTACTCAGCATAATATTAAAAGTAATTTATGCACAAACTGTTCACATGAACAGTTGGGTTCGGTCGTAAGCAAGGGCGGCCACGGCCTTGTCCGTGGCCCTGGCCTGGCCTCGGCGTCCCTGACTCTGGCCGCGGCGGCCCCTTGCTCCGGCGAAGCCTTGGCGGCTGCAGACTCGGCTGCCGCTATGCTGGCCGCCAGATCGTTGCAAAAAAAAAAAAAGAGAGACAGAGAAGAGAACACTGTGGTGGCGGCGCGGCGCAGCCCGGCCGGAGTAGGGACTTGGCTTCCCGGAATCGCCGGACGATGGAGATCTGGTCAAGCAAGGCCACCGTCCGGCAGAGGCGGCTTGCCGTCGCGTCACTGTCGCACAGTATAAAAAAAAAAGTGGCCGCTTTGTCCCCGGCCAGCCACCGGACGGAGGCAAGGCCGAGTCCGTCAGATTCGCCGGGCGACGGCGATCCGACTGGCCTCGGCCTCGCCCGCCGGGATGCCTGGGGAAAAACGGCGCCGCCAGAGGCCGTTCGGCCTCTGGCCGGTCGCGGGGAAGACGACCCTCGCGGGTCGTCTGCTCCCTGGACCGGGTCGGGTAACCAAGCCCGATCCGGTCCGGTCCTGTTAAAAAAAAACATAATTTATATTCTCAGAACCGGGTCCGGTTCAGGGGGTTAATTGTGTCAAATAAATCCTAGAAAATTATTATTGGACCTGGAGAGGGTTGGGATTATTCTAACCAAGTTTCAGCTTGGGGAAAAATCCCAGTGATTGTAAAATGACTATTTTACCCCTATTAGTTAATTATCGTATAATATTAACTTATTCGAGTTTGAAGCTCCGGTTCAAAGGCCTATGAATTGACCTAAAAAGTGGAAAAATTCTCAGTGATAGTTTAATGTGTAAACTAGTTATAGGCCAAATCACTTAGTGAGGAAAAATCCCAGTGAGTGGATAATTGACCCTTTTGTCCTTAGGGTTTATAATAAACCGTTAAGCAAACCTGGGTCGGTTCAAGGGGTTCACGACCCCGTCACATGCCAGGAAAATTCCACAAGGTCCATGAAGTCAAGTAGTACCAGTGAGTTTAATTTTGGTCCCATTGGATGACATTAAGGCCATAAACCAAATGACAGAAATACCCCTATGCAAACCTGCCCGCATTCGCGTGGATATTGTTAACGGGCCAAGGTGATATTGAAATCTTTTGAGGGGTTAAAGACTTACCCAAGTGCTGAGAGGACTGTATCCTATGTTGGATAATTACTCTAATGCCCTTAGGTGCATTACGACCAGTTTTATAAAGGTTTATTAAGATAACCCAAGGAGGGTTAGGGCACGAGAGCTTGAATAATTCTTATATCATTAATGAATTTTATTATTGATATTATGATTTGCTTGGACCTTTGTGGTTCTAATTGTTTATGTTGTTCTTTGTTTCAATTTTTGATATTGATGTTGTGATAGTAATTTATCACTAGTTGAAAATTATTGAAAGAATAATTATTTGGGGTTTGATAGCTTTGGATTGGGTAAGAACACCTAATCAAGATAAAGACTAAAATACCTCAGAGGGGTCTGGGACTAGTTCATACAGTGAACAAAGCCTTTGACCTGACGATTTGCCTTGGTTGATGAACCGATGGCATGTCTCGAGTTGTAAACCTTAGTCTAGAAGGGACTAATAGGGTTTGGGATAGTCATTCGGAATCCTGGCTTATAGATGAGCAAGATAGGGTTCAGAATGGTTCCTAAGTTCTAGCTCTATTGAGGAGCCGCTGATTTGACCGTGTAGTTACACCTCCCCATTGGAGGGAGTTCTTTGTGAGCCGGGCTCACCGCAGATCTATTGAGGATCTTTTAGTGTACACGCAATAAGGGTCGCTGACATCCTGCTTGGTTGGCGTCTCTGACCACTTCTGTTCAGGTGCAGTTGTGGGCCATGCCCTTCCACTCCGGTCAGGTCCTTATGGGCTAGGTTGGGAGATGGCACTTCCTGGTGGATTCCAGGGGCCTGGTGGATTCCAGGGTGTTTCTTATCATTTGTCACTTAGGTTGACATCTGATGTGTCTGTTTGTCTTTGGGATTAGACGGGAATATTAATTATCGAACAATGGTTCGAGAAATAATTCATAACATTGATTGATATTGCTTGTTTAATTAGAACAAGTGGAACGATTAAAGGACTTGCATAAAGTGTAGGTTGCTTGAAAATACTTAAGCATTGCATGGGTGATGCTATGCTTCTTAGTATAGTGTAGTTTTTAGGCAGAACTACGTCTGGATCCGATCTTGTTGGAAACATTGGAGATGTTGTCTGATGAGTACGTAGGCAACTAACATCGGGTGATGTTGGCCCGATCCGAATAATATTAATAAAACCTTTTGTCCTTTGGAAGCTCTTCTCCTGAAGGTGGAGATGCTCCATTGTGGTTGTGGTTGTTGTTTGGTTTGCTTTATTGCAGATTCTCCAGGCGACGACAAGTGAGACCAAGGCAGGCGAGCTCAAGAAGTTTTCAAAATTTTGAAACTCCGATACGTAAGTGTACCTTAAGCGTGAGAGTCAACTTGTTATTTATTTTCAGACGGGTGACAGACTTGTACTTAGATGGATGAGCTGGTCTTTATGAATTTTCAGATGTTAAATAATATCATATGATTTGATATTCGTATTTGTGAACCCCAGTTATCATGACCTGGATATTTAATCGAAAGGTTTGTTTTGTATTTAAAGAAAAAAAAATTTACCTACCGTTCGAGCTTTTTAAAAATACTTTTAAAAATCCGGGTCGTGACACTAAAGGGCGACCCCGAAAGCTAAGAAGGTGATTACGCAGCCTTTCCGAACAATGAGACCCAGCCATGCCCCCCACGGCAAGGCGTCGGCACATGTACATTCCGGCCATGACGTCATTGAAGAATTTGTCATGCTAGTGATGTCATGATTGAAATTTGTGAAGTTGTTTTCGAGAAGGCTGTTCTATATGGTGATCGGGGATGGAACACCGATCAAGTTGCAGCTGCACTCCAGCGTGTTAAGGATAATCTAGATGTGGCAAATAGCCTCATGAAACAGATGCAACCCCCCAAGGCCATTGATACAGAACAGCCGCCTGAACCCACTCAGCCGGTGGTTGAGCAAGCATCACCCCCCCCTCCGAGAACCGAAGGATCAACTTTGGTTCGTTCAAAGGCAAGAGCTTCAAAATCAAGAGAAGCTCGCCAACCCTCTACCCCCGAAGATCAACCAATACAAGTCCCTCAGCCAGTGGAAGAGGGATTCATTTTAAGTAAGTACAAGATAAGATATCATATCGTTGAGTAAGAAAGACGATGGTTGGATTGTCGCTTCCTTGGTCACATGACCATTGACGTAGTAGTTGTGAGAAGCATCTCTGCGTGGTCATGTGATCGTGAGCACGATTTGGCTGTCGGTCGTGTCTTTACGAATACGATAAGATATTTATTGTGTTTGTAAATGATGACTTGTGTGGATATCGTGTAGTTACTAACATGATTACTTACATCTTATATGCAGAGAAACGGCAACCACAAGCCACCAAACTGAAGAAGAAGATTAGTCCGAAGTTACAAAGGACCATAATAACTAGATTTTTGTCAAAGATAAATGCAGAATTCTTGGAACAACCCCGGGATGTTGAAGAACCACCACGGGAGTTAGAGGAACCAGCCCAACCCCAGGATGTCGATGAACAACCCCGGGAGGCTCTAGAACCGGTCCTTCCCCAGAATGTCGACGAACAAGCCCAGGAGGTAGCGAAACCGGACCTTCCTTGGGATGTCGACAAATAACCCAGGGAGGTACAGAAACCAGACGTTCCACTTGAGGTTGTGGCTTAAGTCTACGATGTGCCAGAACAACCCCGTGAGGGACCCACAGCCCAATTGGACATTCCGGATCAACCCTTAAAGGGAGCAGAAGCACCCAATCAAGCGAATAAAAGAGCAGCACCCAAATGTGTAAAAATTAGAATGAAGAGGAAAGCTTCTCCTGGCCCTCCCATTGTACCTCATGCTCAACGAAAGTTGAGGTCCACCGCAGTTGACCCATCTGCTCAACTTCAGGAGCCGGTGAGGAAAGTTACAGCTCAGGTAGGGAAGAAACCGAAGCATTTTAGCAGCTATGTTGATGAGAAGCTAGCAAAGTCTGGATATAGTCACCAGCCTCAAAAACCTGGGGACGAACTACCTCTGGCTTTGGTCCATGGCCCAAGCTTTATTTGTTAGGCACATCCAATGTCTCCCACCCCGGACCCAGTAGCCCCAATCACAGTTTCCAGTGAAGGCACTATATCAGATACTCCTCCACTAGATGCAGACATAATGGAGAGTATCCACACTGTTGAAGATGTCCAAGAAGATACTGCGACTAAGACGAACAAGGAAGAGACAAGTTTGCGGGTGAAGGACTATCTTGACACAGAGTTGGTGTTCCACTTGGAGGTTTAGGAAAAGGCAGTTACAGAAATTATAACAGAATTTCTGTCAAACCCATACCAGTTGTGGCCCACAGAGACACTCCTATACACCGACTACTTATCTCTATTAAAGCAGGAGTGCATAACGAATGAGGTAATATGTATTCATTGCTCATACATTTTAGAAAGCTATCGTGTTATCAATCAAACGATTGAATATCTTACGCATATTAAAATGAATTATTGTTGTATCGATTACCCAACACATAATTATATCGTTGGTTGTCATCTACGCTAACTATCGACTTATAATTGCTAAAGTAAAACTAGCATGTTAATTAATACACAACTTGTGAACTAGTCATGTGCTCATAAACACAGTATAGGCACTTATCGTGTCATTACTAACACATATGGTATTGTGTAGGTCATCGACGTCTTCTTCTAACTACTAGATGAACACAATATGAGAAATCCAAGCACGTACCCCAACTATTTTTTTAGCAAGTTTGCTATTCAGCACTACTTCAACGTCAGCAATGGGGAAGGGCCGGTGGAGAAGGAGGGCAAACTCTCGAGCATATTGTTGAGAGGCCTGAATGTTAACACGAAGAGCAGTTTCATTCCTATTTACGTCAAGGGCCACTTTCTATTGCTCATTGTCCATTACAGGGAGAAGCGATTTAGGTGGTACAATCCTCTAAAGGGTTATCACAGTCACCACTTTGCCGAGGTGGACAATGTTAGGAAACATGTTGCGAATGGAATGGAGAAGGCACTTAAGATAAAGGTGGCCCAGATGTGGCCACTAACCAAGATCAACAAATGCTCGTACCAGGAAACAAATGAAGATTGTGGTTTGTTCGTCATGTACTACGTAGAGAAACTGGCAGGGGGCGTCATTCAGCTAGGTTTTAGATAGCTCGAGATAAAAGGTTTGGTCAGGCCAATGATATGCACTGCTATACTTTGGGCCTGGATTGAAAAGGAATTTGATCCGGATATAGATGACTTGTAAAAAAGACGCTTGTTTTTTGTAATTAATTACTTTGACCAATTAATTTGTGATTAACAACTGTGACCAATTCTTTTGTAATTAATTATTGTATCAACTTTTTTGCACTAATTTTATTTACGAATCTCAGTTGTCGTATAATCGATTAAACGATTTGTATGAATATCGTGTATTCAATATCGCAATATGTTGTTACGTCTAAACTAAGACTATGAAGTAGTCTAGTTCAGATTTCTTTTTTTACTTGTCAACTATAGAAAACAAGGTCGATCCAAAGGGAAAGCCTTGTGCAACAAAGAAAATTGTTACAAAAAAGTAGAGGAAGGAAAAATTAAGAAAGAAAGAGTAGAAGAGTATTGAGGGAATAACAAGTTAAGAAATCAAGAAGAGAAAACACTAAGGTATTAAGGATCATTGTAACATCTAATGGTGTTCTTCATGTATAATGTTATCTCAGTTAGAATCGAATAAAGATTCTATCTAACCGGAAGATATGAACATTAAATTTAAAATTAAAGATAGAAAATACTTTGGATAGATGAAAGATAAAAATAATTGTCTCTTAAAGATTTCTATGTATCCAAATCACAAAAGATCAAAAAGGAGAGCCTTCAAGCATCGTATGTATCCAAATAACAAAGAAACAAGAAGAAGAACAATAAACATCACTTCAAATAAACCATACTTACTCAAAACAATTAATGAAACATTAATAGAACTCCATTAGATTGTTACAAATCACCTCTAGCCTTAGCTTGAGAGCTTAGAAAGTCATTACAATAAAACTAAAAATAAAAATACAAAAGAAGAGAAGAGAAGAAAAATAGGAGAAGAGAGCTCCAAAGAGGAGGGGATAATTCATCTATCACGTCCACCCCTCTATTTATAGGAATAGAAGGGGTTGCTTTAAAGAGGAAAGTAAAATCATATCTCTAGATTGCATCCTAATTGATTGCTTGATTAGTTGCATCTTTGGGAATAATTAGATTCTAAATCAATCAAATAAATCAATGATTTATTAATTAAATAAGTATCTTTGAATCTTCCTTTAGATATCTAATCAGCCTCATTGTCTTTCCTTATGTGTATCAATCACAACCAATGAAAATATTCTCCATGTGCTGGCCTCGGGTTAGTTTACTATCTATCTGTTTGCATGCCAAATTTGGCATATAAATCTTTGGAATTTGAATTTCTTCCTAAAATAAAAATGTAGCCACAAAAGTCTTATTTCCAATGCTACTAGAATCGTATCAATCTGAATTATACACAGAAAGATATGGTCAAAATACTATGGCTTCGTCAATCTGTCCGAATCAGTTTCTTTCCTAATTTAGTTATCTTGATGCAAATCTCAAATCCAACGGGTCCACAAGGTTGTGTTCAACCATTCTATGCATGTTTAGACCATTAAGAGCCCATTCTTGACTTTTAAATAGCTTTGGGTAGTTGGGCTTCACTTCCTCTTCCAGTTGGATCCTGTTGAAGCCTGTTTAGACATGTAAACTCAATTAAGGTCCAGCTAACCTATTCAAAATATAAATAACCTAAATAAGCAATGACATAACATAAAATAAGATTTCAATTTGAAATTTGAAAATATTTTATTGAACATTATTTCAGTGCATCACAATACTGTAATACACACATATCTGATCGTATTATAGTTCTATTTACTTCACCTCTCATATGAAGACGTCTGTGAACAACATTGATAGGGTGTTTGTACGTAAAATCACGTGCAACCTCATGGGATGGACCATTCGAGACATTGTTATAGAACCTAGTCGCGTACTCACCCCACCAGATGAAGGTGATACCCCTTATCTGGTAGAGGGTAAGATACACCATCATGCGCAAAAGCAAACTCTCAAATTGAGTTGGCGTGTGATCTCCTTGCAGATCAGCAACTGCCGCTATAGCAGTCTCCCGAAAAGAGAGTGAGTTAGCATTCTACAAACCCTAACCTCGTGAAATATATATATAGGGAGTGGAATACAATGCATCACGAATACGGTCAATAGCGTCCTATCATTGTCATGTGTTTAGCCACACGTTATCACCATTGTTCCATGTATAATAGTGTATATTGTGTTATCCCATAATTGATCAACATAGTTATGTATCGTGTTTTTGTTTTCACAAAGACATGCTCCATCATGTGTCTGATTGTACAACCAATATTGAGATCATGTTATACAAGAAGACATCTTTCAACTGGTAAACCGGATGCATTGATATTAATAATTTACATACAACAAACTGAAATTTACAATATGTTATAATTACGAATAAAATAGTGATCCATCTGGTGGCCCATGAATATCAGTATGCGTGCACTCTCCATGCAGATTTAGGAACCCATCCCTTCAATTAGGACGAAACCTTCATGACATTGAAATAACGCCGGATAGTTAATTGCCCACCTACAGAGGCTGGTTAGGTCCGAGCCAATGAAGGGTAAGAATAACCATCCGACACCATTTCAATGTCCCAAAGGCTCCGTTTCGTGCTCTTCGCGAATTGGGTAAGTGGCTCTCATCACTTCAACATATATAGGCAGGTTGCAAGGGATATGAATCGTCAAATCTTCCATATATAGTGGGGACTTCTCGCGAATTGGGGATACAAATCTCAAAAATTGTGGGGACTCTTCGTTAGCCCAATCCTTGCGAAGAACCTAGTGAGCATTTTGCAAACCCTAACCCTAAGATATTTATATATATATATAGGCAGGGTAAGACGGTTATGGACCGCCAGGTAATTGAATGTATTGAAGCCTCGGGAATAACCTATTCGCAATTTCAAAATTTCGAACATATAATTGTCGTGTGTTCAAACACACGATAGGCCAAATATCGTGTATGTAATAACACGTCCAACATTTACAATATTCACTATGTACCACAAGTCGTGTTTTTAGGAACACGTTAATTACATAGTTCGTGTTGATTATACCACGATGCATATGCCAAAAATTTGAGCCGAAGAACAGGTGGAAAAGGTATCCTTCATCATGTCATTAGCAACACAGTCGGCCATTCGGTTGTGTTTTTGTTCACACGATATACACACTACATCATACGTACAACAAGGCATGTTTTTAGGAACACGTTAATTACTCATGTTGTGTTAATTGACCTCCTTCAGCTTGTTCTTGAGAACAATATTGATAGCGTGTTAGAAAGCAGAAAATTGGCATGTAATCAATATACGGGAATGACAACTTTCAATGGGAAGAAATATACAATTGTTATTATTTTATTACATCCAACAAACTAATCTTTACAGAACTTTAAAAATACAAAGATAATAACAAGCCGTCTTGGAGAGAGCGATCAGCTGGCGTGCGATCTCCTTGCATATTCTCGTACTGATGCAACGGATCATTAGGGGCATTGATATATCGCCGTCTAGCGAACTATGCCCACCTTTGGATATAGGCGAGGACAATATCCAAAGGCGGGCACATTCGCAAGCCGACACTAAAGCAATCTCCCGAATGACCCATCACTGATGAGAACCAGTGTGTGAGCATTCTGCAAAACCTAAAATGTCGTCTAACAAATAGGGCGTGGATACGATTGATCATTGGAGATATTGATATATCAATGTCTCTAGTGAATCATGCCCACGATCGGATATAGGTGGTGACTATATCCGATGGTGGGATAGATTCACTAGCCGCTGCTACAACAATATCCCGAACAATACGTCTCCGCGAAGAATATATACCAGCCACTGCAAGCACAATCTAAGAGAAGAGCCAGCGAGTGAGTGTTCTGCAAACCCTAACCCTAAGATATATATATATATATATATATATAGGCAGGGTGAGACAGTTACAGACCGCCAGGTAATTGAAGGTATTGTTGCCTCGGGAATAACACCTCCTCAATTTGAAAATTTTAAACATAGAATTGTCGTGTGTTCAAACACACGATATGCCTAATATCGTGTAAGTGAATGACACTTTGACATCGTGTAAGCAAAGAAACACGTTATGTACAACATATACAATATCCACTATGTACAACATCTCGTATTTTTAGGAACACATTATTTACGTATTTTGTGTTGATTATAAGACGATGTATATAAAATAAATTTCATTTGAAGAACGGAGGTGGAAAAGGTAAGCCTGATCAATGCTCTCCCTCCTTACACCATTTGCGTGCGCTATTATTCGACTGCCTTTGGCTTGTCTGTGGACATTTGCCACATTGAATGGCCCTCCTTGTGTGCTGGTACATCGTTTGTGGTTGTGACCCAACTGACCGCATGTTCCACATTTTCGTTGGGCTATGAGAGGCGGTTGTGACTCTATCCAATTTTATCGTGGACGCCCCCGCGACTTTTAACGGATAGGTGGGTTGAATGTAGGCATAACTCCTGCCGGTGCCCACTAGTGCCAATCTTTGGTTGGGTGTAAGGGCTCACGATAGGTTAGTTTATACATTTCAGTAGAGTACCATCTTTCGCAGTACTTAGCCACATATAAGTGTCTATTATTGATTGATGTGATTGCATGCTTACATGGTAGACCCAGATGTTAAAACATTCCACATGTGCAGGTACTATCAACCAGGTTTACCACATCCTGTGAAGAAAAGATCGTGAGTAAGAGAGCACAATAAATTAATTTATCGTGTTCTCGAGTACACGATGTGTCTTACAATTGGTACCTAAAACCCATCGACTTACACATTAAAGGACAATAACGTGTGTAAACTAACACGCTATGTATCCCTAACACATAAACGATCACATGCTATGTACATCACTGTATGAATGCAATGTACTTGGTGATGTAGCGAATTAACCTAGAATTCATACAGTGACACAAGCAAAACAATCACATTCCTTGCTTCTTCTCGCCTGTTATAGATGTGTTTTAGGGCAAATGGGGCTAACTCTTCCATCATATTCTAACCGTCCATCCGACATTTTTCAAATAAAGCCGTTGTGTGCTCCCTCGTATGCTCAATTAAATGCATTATAGGCATTGATCTAGCTTTTTTGAACATTGTGTTTGTGCTTTCAGACCTATTGGAGCTGAGTGTCCCATATCTTTTTCTTAGAAATGATACATTAGCCCAATGATCCGAACCTATCTTATCTAGCCAAGCATATGCTACCGTATTATGTTCTTTAATGTTGTTCATTGTTTCATTGTAAACATTATGTTTGAATGTTTCGGCTGCAACATGGAGCTAATTCTTTAGGTAATTGTCCTTGAATTTGTCTAGCATATTTGTTGCCATGTGACGATGCAATACCCATGGTGTGTATATGGGAAAAACTTCTTCACAGCATTTGTCAATCCCTTCTGTCTATCTAAAACGATTACATCCAACTCGGCTAGAGGATCAAAGAATAGATGATTTCTAAGCAACTCAAGAAACCAGCACCAAGTTTTCTTGCACTCATTATCAACCACTGCAAATGCATTGCACAACTTCTTATTGTTCCCATCCAATGCAGTTGCTATCAATAGCTATCTAGGATACTTTCCTTTCAAGAAAGTTGCATCAACCGTTAGCAACGGCCTCAATGTTGTTCTAAACACTCTCACAATGGGGCCAAACATCCAGAATACTCTTTTGAAATCGTACCCACCCATAGGGCCGTGCCACATGATCTCACTGGCACAACTACATTTCCCGGATTTATATAATCTACCTGCCTCCCGTAAGAAGGAAGTAAGTGGTAGGATTCATCTAGGTCACCGTCTATTAAATCAGTCAGAGCTTTACTTGCACGACCAAATACAATTTTAGTAAATATTATACGACACCGAATGACATCGTGTGATCGAAATCCATCCACGATGCCTAATTGTGTTTATGGTAACACGATATGGACGTATGTCATGTGATTAATAACATGATATGGATAACATGATATCAACTATAGTTTAAGCATGTAAATGATAACACGCTAGACTAACGTATCGTGACACTAAATCAACACTTCGTTTCTTCTCATGCACTACCTACACACCAGCATTTCTTGTAGTTCGCAGTTATGCCCCAGTGCTTCGAAATATAACTTGATATGCTCTTAGATGTAATGTCCACAGAGTCTTTAAAGAGGCCATAACATTTTCTCGCTATCCAAAGGTGCGATGCTAGGGGATGGTCAGTTGACTTCTTTTGGGTTCCACATGAATGAGTCGGCACTAACCTCGTAACAGCCACATGATCTCCTATATTTGAAGGCCTTATGTACCAATTACAAGTTTCATTGGAGCACTTTGCGGCATATGTATTCTTGTTTTCATCCACAACACGATATGTGAAATTCGCCTTTATTGCTAAGTCGATCAAGGCCCTCTTGAAATGCAACAGACTTAGAAAACATGCACCCAATTTGAGGAGCTTCTTGTAATCCTTAGCTTGCAAGCTACCCGTCATTAGCTAGCAGTCATCAATATTTGGTTCCAACATGTTTTAATCATTGACGGTATCCCAATCTGCCTCTGCCTCAATGTCGATGTTACTGAGAATCTCGTTGTTTCCAAATTCTTCGTGGTTGAACATACTTTCCATGTCAACTATATCATTATCGTACCACAGATCCTCATCCCACATATTTTCAACTTCTTTGCCTTGTCCACCGTCATAATTACAAGGGTTATCAAATGAAGTCCTTATCCCACCCATCATTGGCGACAATTCCTCTGATCTATTCTAATTAACTTCTATTTCAGGTTTTGTACTCGTAGGATCTGTGAAAGATGATTGACATGGATTTGTTGAGGGCAAGTTTCCCAGTTCTCCCAATCTGCATTACACATTATCGTGTTAAAAAAATGCAAAATTAATCAACATCGTGTATTCTGTTAACACAAACATTTCAAGACATGTTATCGAAACTACGACATGGATGCATGTCATGATATTATAGCTATGATACATCATATAATTGCTCTATCGCATGTGTCTATTGTGTCATTACTAATACGATATGCTACATGTTCTGTTTATAACTTCCCACGATATGTTTTACCCTTAACACGATAAGTTCAATATCGTGGTCTCGAGTACACAAAATATACCAATTGTGTATAATCTAAAGATTCAATATTGTTACCTGATAGTTTCAAAGGTGAACTGAGTTTCATTGAATCCGGTATGAAATCCGTCATTAGTGCTAGGATGAACCATTATGACGGGTGATTCAGCTCTGTTGACTGTTTGGTTCCTTTCAACGAAGGGTGATGGTGATTTATCACCGTTGTCGGGCTGTTTCATCTTGGCATACAACGATAAAACCTCATTATTCACCTTCTTATGAATGGAGAACACTGATTGAAGGTCCTCCTTGTCTTGTAATTCATATATCATGGATGATTGGGAAGATGGAATTAAATACTTCAAACTAACATTACCATTGACGAAAAGTCGTGCTTTGACTTGCCCCACCAGCTCGCCGAAGCTCACCGACAGATGAATGTTCATCAACCGTGCCATTCCACCGATGTACATGTTGTCATTGTCTAACTCTCCATTATAATGGATGCAAATACCAATCCTATCCATCTTCGGTGTGAAAGAATGATTCTTTCTACGAAATGCAGCTTTTGGAGCACTCACACATCATTAGTGCTCTCAAAAAATATTTTTTTCTTGTTCATTGACTCTTGCGGGTGAGTCACCGCCGGTCAGATCCCGTCGGCGAGTTCCATTCACCACCAATGACTCCCAGCCTACCAGAATGGCGCTTCACTGTTCCCTTGTGAATTTATTACTCTATGCATTAAAACCTGTTATAGTGGAAACCTAAGGGCATTTTGGTCCACAAACAGGTGATATGGCATTTCCGTTTCTAATCCAGGGAATATGGAATATTTCATTCTTTGGCGAGGCAATATGGAAAAAATTCTTTAATTAATTAAATGTTCCTTATTCCAATTTGTTCTAACAATAAACTCGCAATCAAATTGCAATATAAACACACAAGAATTTTTATGTCAAAACCCAATCAAGGAAAACCATGATACATTGTCCAAATCAACTATGCACTATGTAAACTTAAGATACAAAATTACCGATTACATATATTAAAGACTCATTTTTCTTCAAATTAGTTAGATCTTCATACCACACATGAATTCTGAATCAACCACTCCTTAGTTATTTACTAGCCATAGCTTGATCTTCTTCTCCTTTGTGCTCTCTTGATCAACATATATCTTTCATCTCCTGGAAATAAATATTCGATTCACTTGATCTTCATAGAAACAAGTATCAGCAAGCACATAGTATTTTGTGCTCTAGTCTCACCTCTAATATCTCTTTTTTATTTTATGGTAGAGATTATCATAATTTATAAGACAACTCCCTCAAAACTCCATTCAAGAGACTCCACACAAGATCTCAAAGTTTTCTAGGTCTTCTTTCTTCCTCCATCATGTTCCAATCCCTTTTAAAGACTCACAAACCCTAAAAGTAAAAGGCCTCAAATGTGGAATCATAACCAACCAAAAAATTCTTAATTTTGGCAACCTGATGCTCAAGTGATCAATTGTTTCCACAGGGCGATCAATCGTTCTCTATATTTTTCAACACAACTCTTCAATCTGATTGATCATTTCATAAAGCCAATCCATCGCTAACTCTTGGATTTGTTTTATGCATAGCAATTTTTAGGAGATGATCGATTGCTCTACAAAACCAATCGATCATTCACTCAATTTTTCTCACTATTTCAAAATCCAAATTTAACCATTATTTTACCTAAGGTCTATTTTACTCTAAATTGTGTGAATGTGATGTGTGTGCATATTTTTACCTAACAAAAGACGTTGATTTGAGTCTTCTTATTGCTCAACTTTCAGAAATCCATCTTTAGGCTTTGAAACTAACTCAAAATACACATTTCATGATATTGTTTTGATCATGACATTAAGTCAATATATGACATAATAATACTTATGTTCTTTCATTAAATCCATCTAATTTCTCTTTACACAACATAAGTTCTCTATTGAGAACACTAGACTTCTTTTTTCACTCTATAGGTCTTTCTTAAGGTCATGTACTCCTCTATCAAGTTTGGCATTCAACTCCACTAATTTATTTTCCTCTTGAGAAGAGAAAACTAATTCATCTTTTTTATTTTTCAACTCTCTTTCAAGGTTTTTGGTTTTCTTAGTCAAGACTAAGAATTGTTGGAGGAATCCTTTATATTCATTAGAATCAAAGTCAAACATTGAGTCCTCTTTAGGAAAAGTGAACTCATTAGACTCTTCTCCATACTATCTTCCTTCACACTTACATGGAAGCTGCATAGTTATACATGTTAACTTCATCAGAAGAAGTCTCATCAGAGTAAGCTGCTTAAAGCACCTTGCCCATTTTCTTATTATCAGACCCCTTTAATTTCTTAGGCTTATCATGAGAAGAATTGTCAAAATTAATATTAGGACAATCAACAGCAAAGTGACCTAACTTACCACATTCAAAATGTTTCAAATTCTTCTTGTCTTGTTTGTTTTGCCTCTTGTCTCTCTTATCCCCTTGTTTTTTCCCAGAATTTTGATCCCCATTCCCAAACATAATGTTTTTCGTTTTTATGAATTTCTTGAAGTTTTTATCCAATAAAAATAAAATTTCTTAATCGCATTTAGACTCTTTAGATTCTTCTAAGGTGTTTATGGCTATATTTTCTTAGAAGTTCTTTTATATGTTTTTAGGCAGTTTGTTTTCCCTTAGATTTTATAAACATCTCTTTCTAGTTTTCATATTACTCTTCTTGCATCTCAAAAGTTCTAAGGTTCTCAACCAACTACTCAATGTCTAAGGTGTCTATCTTTTTGGATTCATTAACGGCTACTACCTTAATTTTGAATTTCTAGGACAAGGACCTTAACAGTTTCCTCACAAAAAGGTAATTAGGTATAGGCTCCCCTAATTGATCACATGTGTTTACTATGTCTAGTATTCAGAAACAATCTCATATTCACTCACTATTATATTTTCAAACTCAAGGGTGAGCATTTGTAGCCTAGACACTTTAATAGCCTCAGTTCCCTCATTATATTTTGCTAATATTTCCCATGCCTCCATGACAAATGTGCAATTAGAAATTAACCTATGTTATGATTTTCTAGGGCATTAAACAATGCACTAAGGGCTTATTGTTTTGATTTGAAAGCTTTATGTCATTTTCATCTCATTCTCTCTCATCTTTTAGGATTGAATTTTCACTTTCTTCTTTGGTCATTAGAGAATTTCAACCTTTAATCACTACTTTCTAAGCATGCCCATCGAGCGCTTGAATAAAAGTACTCATCCTATTTTTTCAATATGAGAAATTCTAGCATCAAACAAGGGTGGAAGATTCATTGGATTACCCAAATCCCCATGTTCATTCATTGAGTTATCTCAAACTCAAACTGGTATGCCAAAACATATCATTTGAGTTATTTTGCTCTTTTTGGGATAAAAATGCACTACCATGCCAAAACATATTGATATCATGGAGAAAACTCAATTGATCAATGAATAAACCTCAGTTATCACTTGAGAGTTTAATATTCATCTAATCCACCTAGTAGATTACCACATTGCCCTTAGTCCAATTATCTAGCATGGATACAACCTACAAGATATGGCCTCTTTGAGCAAAATTTTCTTATATAGTAGAAACAATGAAAACTTATCTCTATGCGTGCTCACGATTAATTAATCCATCAATCCATAAAGCATAAAATATTCAAACCACACATGAACACGCAACGATTGAGCGTGAAAACCCAGACTAGGGTAAAAACCATGGCAGTCCCAACGAGAAACTAAATCCTTACACTATTAGTAAGCAAGACAATTATATTGACAAAAGCAAACCACCAACCTTCGTTTTGACTCTAACACAAACTCCTTTTGTTTTGATCTCCACAAATTCTTATTGTTGCTAGCCTTCATGTCTTCTCCCTCAAGAACTTGAAACTTTAATCTCTCATTGCTTTATCTTTGTCTTCTTCTAGCCTTCAACAAGCTCCTCAAGTTCTATTGATTTTGGCCTTTGGGTTCTTTCAATCTCTCATTGAAGAATTTCTACAACTTCTTTTTGAAACTTCTATGTGAAATCACTTCTTTAATTGTCAATTAGCTTTATTAATTCACCATGATCTTCTCTTAAAACTCTTTGTGAATTCTCAATGAAAACAATAAGCAAAGGTCTCTCTCTTCTTCTCTAATGTTTTCTCAGTTTTTTTCTCTTCAATTTTGTCACTTCTTATATTTTATATAGGTCTCCAAAATGATTTGGTTGTTTGACTTCAACAAGGAAAGAAATTTGATTCGGAATAGCTTATTTAGGGCAACTAAAACCTCTAGTGATCAGTCATTTTAGACAACAAATGATTGATCATTGTTTATTGAACATATGACACCTTGAGTGATCAATCGGTCTATGAAGGGATCGATTGATAAACCCTCGACTTTGTTTAACTAAGGACCAATTAAGGTTCCAATTGATCATTTTTGGGGGCGATCGATTGATTCATCAAATCCATGAAGCTGTTCATCAGCAATCAATCGATTCAAACAACATATAACTCCAACAATCGATCAACAACATTGTTTAATGACAATTTTATTTTTTTTACCATAAATCCTTCTGAAACCTCTATAATTACTTCTAAAACTTTTCCAAGTGATTCTAATATCATAATATTATTTGAATAAGCTTCAAAACCCGCCAAAATCCTTTAGTCTTTAGTCTTGAGCCATAAGAACATTTTTGCTCCTATTTTTCTAATCCATTAATTCTAAACTTGACTCAACTATAACTACATCTAATCATATTTTAAGACTAATCACATACTATGGTTTTTGATATAATTTTGGCAAAGAAATTATCCAATTATCCTAACATATGACACATATGTTCTTATAGCTCATCCTCAAGCTCTTGTGTGTGAAAAAGTATTTTTGTACTACTTTTTTCAATATCTCTCACCCATAAGGTTTTCTCTAAAAAACTATGGTGATTCAAGGAAAATATAAGCTAGGGTTTCTCCCTTTTTCTTCTCTCAAATACTGATTTTTCTCTTTTCAAATTCATCCAACTCTAGGCCTTAAGTCTCACTACAAGAAAAAAGACTATTAGTGACGCTTTTAAAATTCACTAATGATCATACAAGCATTGCTAATGACTATTGGAGAGCTTAAAAAATGTTGCTACATACGTCGATAAAGGTCTAGTCGCTAGTGCTAATTAGCGATGCATATGCAAAAAGCGTCGCAAATAGTCTTCTATTAGCGACTTTTTTACTTGTGTCCCTAATACTATATTATTAACAACATTTTATATTAAGCGTTGCTATTAATATAATATTAAAGACACTTATAAAATGTCACTACTATAAAAAAAATATAAAATTTAACAAAAGAATAAAAAATAAAAATATAATTATTAGCAAAGATTTATAATAAGCATCACTATTAATATAATATTAGTGAGTCTTGGTTATACGTCAATACTAGAAAATATTTTAAAAGAAATTTACAAAAAATAAAAATTATTTTAACTCTATTAGTGACACTCTTAAATAGCACTACTAAAAAAATTTATTAAAAAAAATAGCACGAGGCGGTTTAACAAGAGAGGGAAGAGGGGGGGGGAGGGCTGGGCCAGGTCGGGTGGAGGGGCAAAGCCCTTCCTACTCTAGGAACTCTAGATGGGGGGAGGGGGACTAGTCCAATAGGAGATGGAGGCCCGATCAAGGGGAGTGGCAAGCGGAGTGGGGTGGGGCGGTAGAGCAGAGCAAAGGAAGAGGAGCGGGGCAGAGGAGGGGCGCAAGGGGAGGTGGCAAAGTGGGCTCGGGCAGGGCAGGGCAGAGCAGAGCAAATGATTATAAATTTGCGACACTTAAATGTAGGTGTCTCAAATAGTATTATTTTAATAAAAAATGAAACCTCTGTCTTCTCTTTCTACCCTCTCTATCTCTTTTCTCTCTCTTCTTTCTCTCTCTATTTCTCTCTCCTCTCTTGTCATCTCATCTATCTCCTCTCTTCTCTCTCTCCTCTCTCATCCTCCTCTCTCTCTACCCTCTCTATCTTTTCTCTCTCTCCCTCTCTCATTTCTCTCTCTCTATTTCTCTCTCATTTCTCTCTCTCTATTTCTCTCTCTTCTCTCTATTTCTCTCTCTTCTCTCTATCTCCCTTTCTCTCTCTCACTCATGCTCTCTTCTTTCTCTCTTTTTCTCTCTCTTCGAGGAGAGAGAGAAAATATAGAAGAGAAGTTGAGAGAGGAGAGCATGAGAGAGAGAAGATATGATGAGAAAGAGAGTGAGAAAGAGAGAGAGATGGTAGGAGAGACAGGCGAAGAATTTAATTTAGATTTTATTTTATTTTTTTATTAATTTTAAAATATAAAACATTAAAAAATCCCAAAAAAATTTAAATAAATTCTTCTCCCCTCTCCCTCTCCTCTCCTCTCCTCTCCTCTCTCTCTTAATCTCTCTCTCATCCTCTCTTCTCTCTCTCTTTCTCTCTCTCTCATCCTCTCTTCTCTCTCTCTTTCTCTATCTCTCATCCTCTCTTCTCTCTCTCTTCTCTTTCTCTCTCTCTCCTCCTCTCTTCTCTCTACTCACTCTCCTCTCTTCTCTCTCTCCCTTCTTCTTTCTCTTTCTTTTTGTCTCTCTCTTCCCCTCTTTTCTCTCCTCTCTTCTCTCTCTTTGTTCTCTCTTTTACTGTATATTATATTTTAAAATTAATAAAAAAATTAAAATAAAATTTGTTAACGACCCATAGAAAAATGTGTCGCTAGTACACAGGTAGTAGTGGCACATATTCTCATGCATCTCTGTCTCTCCCTCACCTATCTTCTCTCTCTCCTATCTCTCTGTCTCCTCTCACTCACTCTTTCTTCTCTCTTTTTTATTTGTTAACCATCCATATCGATAAAACAACCCTGCACACTCCAGACAATCCCCAATTGGGAAGTCTAAGGGAATTACACAGTTTAAGTAAATTCCCTAATAGGGAAGTTACCCCTAGTAAGCTGGTGCACTCGTCTATACCAGCCTGGATTCTCAGGGTTCAAATAGTCTCAATAGTTTTTGCCTCCTTACAGCAATGCTACTCTTCTCAACTCGGGGAGGAAAACCTGCCCTCGAGGGTATAAAACCCCATCCTTTTAGACATAAAATCCCATCTTTTAGGACCTATAATTGAATTGATAAGCCTCCAATCGATTAACTAGGCAAGCAATATCATACAATTGCATCCAATCGATCAACCACGGCTAATCTCGATAAAACCTCATTCGTAAATCCATCTTATGATTTATGCAACATGGTACATACGTGACCAATAACTACAAGAAACCTAATTCATGAAATGTGCTCCCATCGGCCATACTTGCATCATTTCTAATCATGAGGGTCAAACAAGTGTCATAATTACCCGTGTGTGTACATAGTAGTAGCATTCAATCCTAAGCATTGGACTATGCATTATGAACAACCCATTAACATACTATACACATGCTATCATAATTTAAACATGCTTCCTCCTTACTGAAATCATAAACCATCAATAACACAAATCCAAGTCTAATACCACTTCACACTAGACTTAGGTAAGCATATCTATTACCACATTTTAAGCTAGACATGGAACCATCATTCACGCACAATTTAACCATAACATGTGACAGGATACAAATCCTTCCTCATGTTGTAAACTTGCTAGAAATCTTAAGTAAAATATGAAGAATCACTCAATCATGAATTTAGGATAAGAATCATAATATGCTAAACAGAATACAAGTAATCCACTTGACACTTGGACATCATAATAGCTCTCAACATAATATTCATACCCTCACAGTAGCATTTCCAAGTATAAATCACTCATTATAATCATAATAAATGGTACTTAAGAAGAAAAGCACGAAAATGGGAAAAATAACCAAAATGACCAAAACTATAGTGTTTGCATTTGAACGCTGTAGTTCAAACGCCAGAGCTACGATTCTGTTTGTCTTCTTCATTTCGAACTCAAAATCAAAAATACACATGTCTAACTTAAACCTTCAAATCTCACTCCCAAACAATATCATAATGAAATCTAAGCTTAGGAAAAGGTAAATCGAATAATTTATCAACTAAAACACGAAGAAATTGTAACAAAGATTAAGCTTTACATAAACCACCATTAAAGCTCAACTTCATACACAAACCAGCACAAACTTTAAATATGAAAACACTAACCTATTTTGGAAGGAAACCCTTACCCTTAGTATGTTCCTTGATCCAGAATCTACACTCCAACCACTTCAAATCCCTACCCACATTATGGTTTTGTTAATACATGTATAAATCCGATTAATAAAACCTAAATCACTTGAAAACTTGTAGATCTAGGGCTTGTTTTGTTCTAAAACAAAAATCCCTCGTTAGAGGTTTAAAATTGAGGTCAAAATCAAAAACTTTAGTGGTAAAAATCAAGATTTAACTTTGGAAGAGATGGGATTAAGAAAGATTAGGCAAAACCCTAGGTGATTAATAAAGAAACCAAGCTAATCTCAACTTCATTAAACTTTCCTCATAAGGAATGGGGATTAGAGCCTCTAAACCTCCAAATTTCAGCCCTTCCCAAATGGGAATGAGGTTGTGTCTTTCTATTTATAGTAACTCAAGGGGTATACCTAATAGGATTTTGAGGGATGAATAGAATTTAATACTAAAAATAGATAATTTATTTATTTTAAGTCTAAAATGAAGTTTAAGGATTTTAAAACAATTAATTACTGAAATAGGATATGTTTTTAGGGTCTTATGGGATCCATTATCCCAATTTATGAACTTGGGACCCATGACACAACTAGCAACCTAACTTTTTCAAAAAATTAATCAAAAATTTTTAAAAAAATTGAATTGACTTATTTAAACATAAAAACCAATAAAATGAAGGAATTACTAATTAAAACCATGGTTAACCACCTTAAATTACAAAACAAGTCAAAATCAACCAAATTTAACACTAAACCACACAATATTAATAAAATAAATTAAATAAACTGGTTTAGGGTTTAAACAAAACATCTCTGAGATAAATATAGAGGTAAGAATTTGTCAAATGAACCTCACTTTTTTATTTACGTAAGGAGTCCATTGATGAAATGGGGCTGAGGAAAGCTTGAACCCAATTCCTATAGTTTGAAATTCCGGGGAGTTATACATTTATGTATTGATAAGACCATTCACTATTTCTTGAAGCTCAATCTCTCCCCCAGATGAACCATATAGCCAAGAGAAACCATAAACTAGAATAGAAGAGCTTGCCCCACCCATGAGTAAATATTTCGTAGTAGCCTCAATAGACCGTACATCTCTCTTAGTATATTTGAATAATAGGTATTATGTAGGAGCATAAACAAAAATATTATGGATTTTTTTATATAAAAAGTGTGGCCAATTTCACAACTGCAACTCCTAAATATTAGAGCAGATAATGTGAGTGGGTAGCTGAAATTATGAGTTTGTAACCTTCAAGGCATATTAATTGATAGCATGTACTTCTAGTCCACCTGAAATAAAAAATATCTTGAGCTTGCAGCTTTTAGCAGCAAATGTTTGATTTAAGTCCAAAAAAGAAACTTGAAAACGTATTCGTTTAAATATAAGAGCACACCCTTTGTCCCACATTAATAGCTCAATTTGGCTTTTTAAAATTGAATAATGGAGCTATTAAGGTGAGATGTAGGGAGTATTATTTGATTTTTCTTGGTTAAAAATATATTGTATTTGTCCCATATTAATAGCTCCATTTGATTTTTTAAAATGAACTAATTTTAGTTCATTTTAGAAAACAAAAATTGAGCTGTTAATTTTGGACAAAGGGAGTTTTAGATTAGGGTTGTTCATTTTAAATTTTAGATGCTTAATTAGAACATTGAATTGTATTAGGGTTTCTTGTGCTCAATTTCTTCCTGAAACAGGAAAACAAACTCGTAAAAGCAGATGGAATTCAGTTTTACTTGGTCATTTTGGTTGGACAAATACGTGAAACTTGGGTGTTTAGCCAAAAACTAAGCCAACCGATCTCTTTGATCAATGAAATCATCTCAAAGCCCGCGCTAGACCTTAAGCTACTCATGGATCACTAAACCCTCATCAACTCTTTCTCCCATACTCCTATCATAAAATCCCATTTCATGACATCACATTCTCGTGGTTTTGTAAATTGTAATAATGTTTAGGGATTAGTGGACATGGTCCCTGGTTTCAAATGCACCAGTCATAAGCTAGTTACCATTAATCATGGAGATCACAGTACACTTATATTAGTAGTGAAAGAGAGCACCCCGTTATTCAGGTTTATTTCTGTTCATGTGAATCTGAAACTGGCTCTCACGCAATTGATGCTTTCTTGCTTCTTCTTCTTACCGTGTTAATTGCATAATGGTAACAAAGTTTGCTTCATTTCAGTACTCTCTTCATCCCATATTAATAGTTATATTTAAAAAAATAATAATTTTTATTAATTGGTAAAATTTACGTTTAAGAAAATGAAAAATAAGCTTATGGTACTTTTTCTTTAAGTATCTAACCACTTAAATTTAATAAAATGAAGCTATTAATGTAGAACAAATTTTTTTTTCAAATAAAGCTATTAATTTTAGAAGGAGGGAGTATATTTTTCAGGGATTATAAAATGCATCGATCAGCATGCCACTATTAGTATTGTAGGAACTGGGTGAAGCCAAATCAGTCTCCAAGTAGGAGAATTGTTGGCTTGGTAATGGTGGGGATTGACTAAAACAGCAAATATTCAGCCAGACGTTAAGGTAGCAAGGATGAATGATCGTCAAGCAGGAAACTGACTATAGAAGCTTGGGTACGTTATAAATATTCAACCGAACATGGTCAGCTAAACGTTCACCCCGAATGCAGGTGTTTGTACAAACACAAACTTATTAAGGAACCGACTTTGGACTGCTCTATAGGTAAAATCCTTTTATGTTTGAACTCCTTAGTGGCGATATACTGTTGATTCCTAAGTATAAATAAATATGTTTTCACCCTAGATTCTATGCTTGCTTCTAATGGTTTTAGGTAATCAAGAGATGAAGAGAGGCTTCGTTGAGAGAGGCAAGTGTTAGTTTGTATTCAATTTGTAGACTTTCAATGATCTCGAATCATGGTCAATTACTTGTGAGTCATGGGCTTCTTGCTAATCCACATTAAATTTTTGTATATTAGATTTATGTCTTTTGTTACATCTCACGTTAGCTCGACCAGAACAAGGCACGTTTGATCAAAATCCCAACATATATTACTGATATTTTAGCCATATTTATAGTTTTTAACTTTAAGTCCACCTAGTAAACCAAGAAATATAAAAACTGTTTGGTCGTGGAATGGGACCTGCCCAATTTTTAAGGGTCGTAGACGGGTTGGTTTTGACGTCCTGCCCACCCCCTTTGCACGCCATTGAATCAAAATCTAACGACATGTAACATAGCACATGGTTCCCCTTTTGAATTTGTATAGAAGAATATTAGGTGGTTCTCTACCAGATACATTCTTCCTAACTTATTCTTCTCTATGATAACTTTTTCTTTTTGTTTTGTTGCAATTCTCTTTGACAACTTAGGGCTGCGCACGGAATTCGAATTATTACCAATATGATATATAGTACCTAGATATTTAAGATTAGCTTACTTTTCTTTTGAAAATCAACTCCAAGACCAGAGAGTGCCAAGAATCCGAGTAACTGGACGATTTTCACAATAAAGAAACGCAGTTAGTGACTTAATCACGGATTGGTGGTGGCAGCTTTAAGGGTGGAGGATTAGAAAATTAGGAGGATAGGATAGTTTTTAGATAGACTTTTGAGGGACTTTCCATTGAGGATATGGCATGAGTGTTTGATTCCTTGCTATGACCAAAGAAGATTGGCAACTTGACATGGCCACCATCCATGCTCCCATCCAGAGAAAGGTTTGAATTTTCTCAAGGAATAACTAGCTAGTAGGAGCCCCCCAAATGGCATACAACTCTATCCCAATTACGCGTTGAAGAGTTATAATGGTGGGCCAACTGATCTTACAATTACATCCTATTCATCGATCATTTATTATCATACTAATATCCAATAGCAATAGGGGTCATAACAAAATCATAAACATGCCCATTTGCGAAAAGCAACTCGGGCTGGCATTACTTTGTATTCCTTCTGTCCCATAATAAGTATCCAAGTTTGAAAACTAAAATAATTGATTTTGTAAATAGAGTTGAAAGTAAATTGTTCAAATTTGGTGAGAAGCCGCCGGATCACTAGAGATGATCAAATTTGTGGACCACTGCGTGGTAGGATTAGAAGAAGGTTCAAGATAAAATTGTCAAATTTGGTGGGAAGCCGCCAACTTTTGGTATCATTGGGTGGAACACTATGAACATTCAACAATTTTTAAACAGAAAATGCAACAAAAAAATTGGAGAGTTGGACGCCGAGTACTGTGGCAGTAACTGATTAGGTAACATGGCCGTTGCTTTGTCGCCTCACAGGTACAATCTAGTCCATTCCAGCGGCCAGTGGGTCCAGGCCGTCGTAATCATTCACGGGGCACCTCACATGTAACCTTGCCTAAAGTTTACGGTGAATAGAGACAACATTACAAGGAATCTCATTCTCTCCAAGAATAGCAGTCAAACAAATTATGTTTCATATGGGAAGAGCTTTTACGATCTATGCTTACCATTGGCTCAACCTAAAATACGTATAACCATTTATTTTTAAGATCTATAGTGTACACACTAGCGCACATTAACATTAATTAACATATGTACCATTAATCTTAAGTGTTACATACCAGCCACGCCTGGGCACCTACCCCTTTTCTTTTATTTGCCGAAAGGAACTCACATTTCGCCTGAGGCCTTAAATTATGAACGGATGGTCGAGCTCAAAATGGCCCATCTTGGCCTCTTTTATAACCAAATGGAGTAAGTAAAAGCTTCTCATCATGAGCATCTTAATTAATTAGCTGATTCAGTAGAATGCAGATCAGAATTAGACTTTTGACTCAAGGGCAAACTTCAGAATTCACACCACGTAGTCAGCCGCGGGTTTTTGGTTACTTCTTGAGAAACCCTCGGCAACGTCACCAGTCAAGAATTCACGACAAAGATACAAGATTTAAATGGCTGATGCAAGTGAGGGGCTAAACTAACCCCTCTCCAAAAATCTTGCATTCTCGGTTTAATCATTTTTTTACTTGTACACATGCAGGTAGCTTGTCTCCTCTGGGCAGGGGAGCTCTATACATGAAAATGTGGAATAATTATTGACCAAAATATAAATAAAAAACACAAGAATACATAATATACCAACTAACACCCCCCCCCCCCCCCAACCAAAAAGGTATGCAACTAAAGACTTCCCAACTATTTTTTCGCATCTCTGTTACCTAATTGGCATGATGAGCTCCACCTTCAGGTGTTATATGTGCGCAATGCAGAAACCGACATGAAGCATAAGACCTGGCCATTTGCTTAAGAATGACAAACAAATGAGAAGAATGCTATGTCATGATGTATTTAATAGCTCATCTGACTGTTGCAAGCATTCCTGTGGATTTGAGTAAAAGTAGTCCTCTTCCTTGGGTCTGTCTGGAATAACCACTCTCCTTGTTGCACTTCCCATTCGGTTGATGTGAGATGCCTTTATAAAGGATGAGAACTCATCCCAACTCAAAGAGCCATCATGGTATTGATCTATCAGATCAACAAGAAGTTTCCTGTCCAATAGGATAGTCTTCTTGTATCCCAAGTATCTGAGGAACAAATTAAAATGACAGTTTGCACTACCTAGCAAATGAATAAAAGAAAGCATAAACACTGAAACCATTGCAAAAGAATAATTCATCAAAGATGGGTTTAGTACCTGCGATGGCCTTCAACGACTTTGGCCATGTTGCCATCATATGTCGGAACAAATATATCGCTTTCTAGAGAAACCAAATAATCAAGCGCAGCCATTTGAGAAGAATGGTTTTGAAAAAATCTAAGATCCAACGGCTCCAACAGTGTTTCCTTTCTTACCTGTTAAAATATATTCAGCCGCTCAATGGACAATAGAAATTTCAAACTAGCTCAGCAAAGATGAAGAAAGATTTCCAACAAGTACTTACAATTTTAGGATAAGTTGATGCCAGGCTTGCCATTCTCCTTTCTCCACCATAGATTTCACCTGCAGCAATATATATTTGGATATTCTGGTCAATATCTAATGCCTTTAAAATGAGAGCAGTTTCCTCTGGAGTTAGAGGACAAAGACCATCTTTTCTTTTCAGTTCTGAGTTTATAACTTTCTCTTTCCACCAAGGGTAGGCATACCTGCAAATCCAATAAACATAAACTAACATAGTGCTAAAGGAAGAAAATTTCACATCAGCCGAGATATAAAGAAGAAGCTTTACCTCATTCTTGTCAACTCCTCCACCTCTTCATCATTGCAGCCATGAGTACAACCTGAGAATGCTAGCATGTCCATTTCATAGCGTAGATGAAGAACCAGAAAGGGACCATTCTGCCTCAATAGTCTGATCACTTTGCGACCCAATTCTTCTATCTGAGAAGTGAATCTAAGAGCATGAAAGTTCACTCTGCAACGCAGCCTTTGAATATCCATCGGAAGCCCATTGTTTGCAAGACGAGCATCAGTTTTATTCAAATGCACAATTTTATACCTTTGGATTAGAGGGAGAATCTGTTTCAAATAATTAATAAAATCAATAATGGTCTATCCGCAATTTGAGACATGTGACTAAGCAAATTGCAGGATGTGAAAAATATTAACCTGATCAAGATAGTAAGAAATGTTAGACCAGCTAATGGGTGGCATTGAGTACAATAATCCTTGCTCCGCCCTCTTCTTTAACCTTGGAGGTAATTCTTTCAAGATACGAACCTCATCTCGTAAGGATGTAATAAAATGAACCACATCAAATATATCCTTAAACTCACTGCAATTTGAGATAGGCATAGAATTACATAAATAATAGATCGGAAGGCCACAAAGGATGCTCAATCGTATAAATTGAGATGCTAATATTTTTTCTCAACCAAGGAAACCAAACCTAGGATCAGCCCAGAAGGAGGTTTTGTCCAGCTCGGGAACAATCAGAGTAACATTTAAATATCTTGCAATAGCAACCATATCACATATCTGCATGATAGTAATCCAAGGAAAGAGATTCATTATGCATGTCACATGGCATAAGATAACACTAATGCAATGCAAAAGAGGAAACAAGGTATTTAAGCACTCACTGCAGCTCGCATCTGATTAAGCCCTCCGTTGCAAGAAACCATCAAGTAACCATTGTTCTTGTAAACCCCTGGAAAAAATATCAGAAAGATTTGTGCACTTCAAATTAGTAAATAGAAGTTTTTCTAAAAATGGAAAGAAATACTTTTCTAAAAAAGGAAACATTGATAACAAACTAGGCACTGGAACATGCGATTAAAATCACTGCAAATCAACATGTACAGCTGGAGCTTTCATTTTACAGAGATGTTACAGATGAATTTCAGAGACTATAAGAGAGAATCCAATTTGTTCAAGATTATTATGCCACATATTTTCCTGATAGGTATGGTTTAGAAAATTCTGAGATGTTCTTCAAGTCCAAGAAAAAAGGTCACATTTAAGCTAATTTAATGCAACAACACAAACCAAAGAAATTATTTCAAAGATGCCATCTACCAAGAAAATTAGAAAGTAGCGTGACAAACAGGTAACTCAAAGCATTAGCTCTACAATATTTAAGTAGATGGCAATTTAGTTTGTATGCATCATTGAACCTGCTAATTCAAATTCATCACTATAAGCCTCAATTCTGATACCTGATGTCGGTAATGTATTTCCCTAAGTTCAGTCGCGCTCAATTCGACAATAAACCGGAAAAAGAAAATGTGGATTATACAAAAGAGTAAACAAGAAACTGCAGCTTCAAATATTCATATCCAAAGGCCTAAAAAGTTCACAATTTTAGAAGAAACAATACCCGTTAGCTCAACTTTAACGGAGAGCAAGGTCCGTGTTTGTTATCTTACTTTTAGGCGGGAGGACAGCTCTTCGTTGAATGCCCACAGATTTCAGCTCCAGTTGTTGCTGCGAATCATTGTGCAAGAAACAAGCCGGCCAGCCCTTGAGCACCCTGGGCCCCCACATCTCCCCCAGCGCCGTCAGCTGCACCAGGCAGGTCCAGAGCAAGATCGTCGTCGTCGCCCGGACCAGCCACAGCTTCATCCGCGGCCGCGAGACCGCCGACACCGAGCCCTTCAGCTTCTCCACCTTGGAATTCAACTTTTGCATCCTCGAATCGCCCAAATACTTGAGACCCATCTCCCAAATCAGCTGGACCTCGACCCCCAAAGCGATATTTTGATTTTCCCAACCGGCACATTCAAGTAGAAACCCTTCATCCGCTCTCTTCTTTACCTACAACTCCATTTAGAACTCCTCCGCTCCAAGAAAATTTCAGTAGTAAAACAATTTTACTAGTTGACTAACAAGATGTACATGAAGAAATCTAGCTAAGAACAAAACTCGGTTACTGTTCACTTGTAATTTTCTGCAAATCCGACGCTGTCGAACAAAAAATCCAGCTAAGAACAAAACCGGAGGAAAATAGCAACTTATTTGCAATTTTTCCAATCAAGACGGCAATAAATGACGAACTCTCCGCTCCAATCTTTCGTTCAAGACTCAAGAAAGACTTGCAAGAACGGCCATTGTTGGAACAACTTCCACGTGAATGACAAAATATGCTCGACAAGACGGAGACAGAGCAAGCAAATGTACTTCAAATTATTTCGAGCAACTCGGCTAAAAATTACACCTTTTTTTTCTCCCACCAAATTCCAATCACAACAAACTAACGACCCAATTCACTTCTCCAATGATCTCGTCAAATCCCAGCAGGAAAGCCTCCAAAATCCATCATAAAAAGATCATCCACATCTCCCCCGGCATTTCAGATATTCGGCCACAACCAGCATGGCATCGAGCGAATCGACCACCCTCCGCCTACACACCCATTGACAACTCACCGCCGGCGACTTTTCGGTACAGATCCCGGTAAAGATCCAGGCTTTTTATTCCTCACCGGTCGCCGGGAAATTCCAAGCAATTCTGTGGAGGCAGAAAGGCAAATATGATAGCTACATTTATCCCGCGTCGGTGGTTGGACATCGGCACAGTCTCCGGTTCAGGCTGTCTGTACTTAGGTCGGACCGGTCCGGAGACTTGACCAGGACAAACCCAACCATGGTTATCTGAACTGGCAGGTTGCTTAACTCTGGTTAGTCGTTCGGACTTCAGCCCAATAAAATGCCCAACAAGTGCATTATATCGCGTCGGCCCCACTGGACAGATTTCGCCAAATATCAGCCGTTGGATCCTGACACGTTTTTGGAAAATGGTGCCTTCGCTGGTGATGTAATTATTTTTTCGAAACTGTCCCTATTGTTTCATCATTGATAAGAAAATCACAGTTGTTTAATTTATGCACATATATCTCCGCCCTCAACGTCGAACTCAAAACCACTGCTTGGAATTTTCTTTTTTTCCTATAAACTTTCCATTAACAGCACAGCCTCGTATAAATAGAGCTCACTACATAAATAAAAGAAACTATGAGAAGGCATATTGGACCATGATATAGGCTCCTAACACTCGGGCCTATATAGTCCACTTTGTTTCTAATTTAGGTGAGCTAGACTACTAGGTCCAAGTGTGAGTTTGATATTTGTTGAATTAATTTAGCAGATTATTTTATTATCTTTTATTTGATTATCTATTAAAGATAAATATTACCAGATATGGTCTTTATGTACATAATTTTCTTATAGAGCGAAAATAATAAAATCCTAATTTCTAAATATACTCACAATTAAATAATTATCAACCATAAAGCATAAAGCAAGGAAAACACATAAATATACTACGATTTAACGTAGAAAACCTAAACTCTAGTAAAAAAACCACAATAATCCTAATAAGGAATCAAATTAATATACTACTAGTAAGCAAGATAATTACATCAATATAAGCAAACTACTAATCTTTGTTTTTGACTCTAACATAAATTTTTTTTGTTTAAATATTAACAAATTCTTGTCGTTATTGGGCTTAAATCTTCCTCAAGTACTTGAAACTTTAATTTCTCCTTATTTTTCTTTGTCTTCTTCTAGCCTTTAACAAGCTCCTCTTATTCTAATAACTTTAATATTTAGGTTCTTCAATCTCTTACTAAATATGTTCTACAACTCCTCTTAGAAACTTCTGTGTGAAATCTCCTCTTAAGTTGTAGATTAGCATTATGAATTTAACATTGATATTTTCTTCAAACTCCTTTGTAAATTCTTAAGGAAAACTAAAAACTAAGGTCTCTCGTGTTTTCTCCAATTTTTTCTAAGTTTTCCTCTCTTTAGTTTCGTCACTTTTTATCCTTTATATAGATCTCCAAAATAATTCGGCACTTCAACTTCAACTAGAAAAGAAATTCAATCCAAAAATCTTTTTTAGGATAACTAAAACTACTAGCGATTGATCGTTTCAAATAGTGATCGATCATTCATTATTTTTTGAACACTTGACTCCTTAAGCAATCGATCTATCAACAAGCCAATCGGTCAATAAAATACTAGTGGACTGATTCAGGTGTCAATTGATTGTTTCTAGGGGCGATTGATCGATTTATCAATTTCGTGTAATTGTTCATCATTAATCCATCGATTCAATCAACACATAACTCCAACAATCGATTGATGGCATTATTTCATGATAGTTTTATCTTTTCTACCCTAAACTATTTTAAAACCTCTATAATCACCTCTGAAACTTCTCCAAATGATTTTAGTATGAGAATGTAATCTAAATAAGCTTCATAACCCATCAACATAGTTTTGTCTTCAGTCTTAAGCAATAAGAACACGTCTACTCATATTTTTTAAGTTCATAATTTCAAATTTGATTTAACTACAACTACATCTAATTAGATTTTAAGACTAATTACATACTCAAGGTTTCCGACATAATTTTGATAAAGAAGTTAGTTAATAAACCTAATATATGACATATATGTTTTAACAATCTCCCTCTTTGGCTATTTGTTGTCAAAACATTACATAATTAAAAATAAAAAATAAAAATTACAACTCTTGATGTAGTGCATTGACTTTTAATTATATAAATGACTTGACAACATAAAGACTTAACATAGACTCATTTGGAATTGATCTTAAAAAACCTTGTTTAAACTTGTACTTATCCTACACACTTAAAATCAAAATAATGTGTATAGTACTATATAATCGAATAAAGATAAGCAATTTGATTATAATTAATAATTTCTCTTTTATTTTTATTAATCATTCCTCTCCCTTTTTGCATAAATAGACAAAAGTCAAGCAATAATTAACAAAAATATTCAATGAAGCACAATCAAGTTGCACATATCACCATAAGACATGTAAACAAATAATGAATAGCATAAACCATGCCCATCACATGTCCCATAACAAAATTAGTTTCAAAATACATCTCATAGTCACAATGAAATATAAAATAAACTAAAACAAGTTCAAACAAAGGAATGCATGAAAAAGTGATACATAAATAAAAATCAATCAACTCTACCATCAAAATGCTCCCCTCACTGTCATCTCACAGAAATCGGGCTCTGAGCATACGTCTAATCTCTGTAAGACTCCGTAACACTGCATCCTCATAAGTTTTGAACTCTGCAATGGTAATAGGTCTATTTGGATCATCTTGTGGTGCTAGTGTATGTGGCTCTGATCATTTATAATTAAACCCTTTGTAAGTGTACAAGGTAATTGTATTAGGATAAGTATTTAAGGGTTGTCGAACCTCAGGTACGGATGAATTATCACTAAATCTAAAGAGGAGTTTGCTGATTAAAAACTAAAACAAACTTAAACTTTAATTAAGAAAAGGAAAGAAATCAACTAGTTTAAAAATAAGAGATTAATATGATGGAAATTACTTAGGAAATCGAATCCACTATAGAACCATAACACTTCCTTAACTTTTAATCTAAATCTAGTGTGAATATGAACAAGTATTCTCAGCTAAAAGCTAGAATTACTTCAAAAAGAATCATTAATTAACTTCCATGGCATGAACTATCTTCGACAATAGCACGAATCATCTACACTAAACTAGCTATAGGCATGACTCGTCTAATCTTAGTATAACTCATCCAAGTCATTAATTATCTAAACATTAAAACTATTGTATGACCATCTCATCTAAATCGCAAAAACTAGAATCGATGAAAATATCAAAACCATATCAATCTATCATCTACAAGACAATAAATCAACATAGACTTGAATAAACATTAAAAGCTCTTCCATTAAAAAAGAAATACATATCATACAATTGTCATCATTTACAACTGAGATCTAAATTAAAAAGAAAAGAAACTGAAACTTATCTATAGCTTCATCAACTCTTAAGTAAAAGAAAAGTCTAGCCTTTCATTGTAGAAGAAAGCACTTGAATCTCCATTGAAAGCTTTGAGTTCTCTTCCATCTTCTTCTTCCTTTTTCTCTTCATAAAATCTACTCGAATCCTCTAATTTTAAGCCAAATATGTCTTTTTATAGGCATAAGTTCCGTAGGAAGAAGTCCAATATGAAAAGGATTGAAATTTGGGTCGAACAAGGAAATTGCGCGTTATGCCGTTCGAACGCCCTGCATGCCCGTTAGAACACTTATACTGAGTTTTTCTTCAAAATTACGTTATCCCGTTCGAATGCCCTACAGCCCGTTCGAACGGCTATAGTGTTTCTGCAATCTGGACAATTTTCTTGGACAGTCCATATTCTGTTCATTAAGTTTTTCTTCATGTCCATATTAGTTTCCAACTTGTTTATAACTCCGAAACGTTGCCCAAATCACTTTAAAGCATGTCAAGACTATTTTGAAATATTTCAAACATCGTCCAAGTACCTCGATAAGCACATTTTACCTACAAAACGTAAAATATCATACTTTAGACATGTAGAATATAATTAAAATTCCAACTTGATTTAAATACATATCTAAACTACTAATAACTACAAAATTATTAATAATTAAACTAAAGTACTAATATCTATTTTAATCTAAATAAACTATAAATAACACTAAATTAACCTAATCTATACTAGCAAATAAGGTAAAAAGGCATATAAAATAGATATATATTTCATACTTATCAGGCTCCTCTGCATCTCCATCCTGACCTTTATGATGAGACAACATCCAACTAACAACTGCTACATCAATAGGTCCTATCCCAACCATCGTTGGCTCACCACGTGGGATCCTCATATGTGTAAAAGTAAAACTCCTACATAAGATATATGGGTAGGGCAGCATCTCGTGCATATGGCCATGTAAAAATGTCATCATCCAACCAAATATAATGAAAGGCAAATGAAGCCGAAGCTTAGACTATGCTAGGAGAAAAAGAATCCTAGTCATCATGTAACCCACTCTCTCCTTAAGAGCACTTCATATGTCATATTGTGCTATGACATATAGTAAGGAGAAATCTGGCATCAAGGAATGAGCAAGCAGCGATATATCCAACCTTTGACCTCTATACAGGCCTATCAATGTTCCTGTTAACTCACTATCTAAATGAAACTCATACCTAGTAAATTGTGTATAGGTGAGTTGTCTCCTCTCACATCTAATCACATCAGGTGAAAACTCTCACCTACACCACTTATCCTACACCAAATAATGAGTCGTCATCCTCATTGCGGTGAGATGAATACCATTGTTTGACTAGACGTGGAAATACTGACTCACAAAAGGTATAAATGGCCCAAAAATAGTCCATCCAGTATGGATTGCCTCAATCCAGTTTGTAGCATACTCTACTAGAATGTGAACTATACTATGTTTGCACCAAATAGGTCTAACCCTATCTTCTCCGCTAGTCGAAGCACCCAGATAACCTAACCCAGACTCAAAGGCCACCTTCTCCTTCTTCTCTCTCCCCATCTAAATATATTACAAATAAATAATCTAGGGAAAAACATAAACTAAAAACAAAGAAATAGATAATAACAAATGTCTTAGAATTTCAAAAATCATTGACATGCGCATTAAAAATTAAAATTTTAAAATTAAATAAAACCCTAAAAAATTTTATGTCTGAATGGCACCAAATTTTGATACAATGAAGATAATAATGAGTAGAATAAAAGTTATAATTGTACCTATAACCAATTTTGATCAAAAACATCCAATTTTGAAAAATCCTTCATTTGAGGTGACAAAGTAAAATCACATTGAATTCATCGTGAAATCTCACAATGTTATGTATCAAATTGCATGAAACTTTGGAATAATTTAGATAAAGCTATTTTTAACAATATTATAGGTTCAAACTCCTTGAAATCCATTGAAAATACACTAAAAATAAAAAAATTGTTTTAGTACACACTTGGTCACAATGCAAATCAAGAATTTTACAACAAAATCATGTCTTTTGCACACAAAAATTCCTCAAATCACCTATACCATCTCACACACACTTTTGGAAGAATATAGAGTGAAATAAAAAGGAATCGAGCTTCTCCCAAATTTAAAACAGTGATTTCACATGAAAACCTAACTAGTGATCAATCGCTAAGGTGAATCAATGGATCGATCTTGCGAATTTCAATTTTTTTATTTTCTCAAAATAAGGAAAAATACGAAAATTTTAAATCCAGAAAATATCTCAAGACACTCTCCATCAAAATAAGATCAATCTTCTTAACTCACAGTCTCTTCACCTTCTTCTTATAAACTTCGTGGGGCAACTTAAGGGTAACAATGTGTAACGACCCATTTTCTGATTACGCCTAACCTGAGAGGTTAAGGATAATTATGTACATTTTAGATAAGTTTCAAGGGGTTTCAAGGGATGAAATGCTTGTATATGAGTAGAGCTCAAAGTAATGAGCGTAACAAATGGAAGAATATGCGAAACAGAGGCTGGGAGTGAAAGTTACGACCTCACGAAGTATGTCATATGGGTAGGACCCACTTTGAAAAGTACGGCATAACCTACCCAAGTGTGGTCTAGTTTTGAAGGGCTCATCAATATGAGTTCATTGGCATCTATAGCGCGTGATTTCGAATTTAGTGTAAGAAATTATTGCGTTTTGAAGTTGGGATAATATTTGAATAAAATAATATGGGATAAATTATAAAAAGTTAGGATAAAGATAAATTAGCTGACATTAGTTGTTGACACAAGTGTGGGCATAAGTCGTGCCGACTAATGCGTGGTGCGATGTCGTCTGGTGTAGGGCCCACGTCATAATGGCTGCCCCATTCAACACGTGGAGAGTCATGCATCGGTCTGTTTGTTCGCTGGAAGGGACCCATGTTATGTGGGCTGGTTCCCACATGATGCAAGCCAAGGTCTAGGTGATGCTTGGCATGAGTGCAAGCATGTGCGCATATTCTTCATCTACTCACAGGTCTTCCACTATAAATAGGAAACTCATGTGACTTCCGAAGGAGTTTTCCGGTCCATTCTGAGTCCAATTTCACTCATTCAAGAGGTGCTTTTAGCTAATTCGAGGATGTTCTACATAATGGAAGTGTCCAATTCTTGAGTTAGCAACTCTAGAAAGGGGAAATGGCCCAAGGTAAGAGGAGGCTATGTCCAATGCCCTCATGCTTAAAGTGAGAGAAGTGGCCTGAAGTGAGAGGAGGTTTTTTCCTCTGCCATCCGGCTGCACCAAGAGAAGTGATCCGGAGTAAGGGAAGGCTATATCCTTCACCAACGAACCACATAGTGAGAGAAACATTTCCAGGTAAGGGGAGGCTTTGTCCACTGCCTACAGGCACAGAAAGTATGAAGTGTCTGTGGGCTTGATTTCACCAAGGATGATGAAAATGTGAAATCACAACCATTTATGCGTTGGAGAGACCGTTTCCTATTTTGTGCCGAAGCTATTTACAAATCGCAGGCCGAAACGGGTGAAATTAAAGGACATTACTTAAATGCTACTGCAGGTACGTGTGAAGAAATGATCAAAAGGGCCGTATTTGCCAGAGAATTGGGAGTTCCTATCGTAAGGGTAAGGGGAAGTTCTATCTGCCGCCTACAGGGGCAGGAAGTGGGAAGTGTTTCTAGTTAAGGGGAGATTTTATCTGCTGTCCTTAGACACGTGGAGAGGGAAGTGTCTCCGGTTAAGGGGAGGTTCTACCTGCCACCTACAGGCTGGGAAGTGTGAAGTGTCTCTGGGTAAGGGGAAGTTTTGTTTGCCACCTACGTAAATGAAAAGTGTGAAAAGCCTCTGGGTAAGGTTATGTCCGTTGTGTTTGAGCATGCAAAGAGGAATACATCTCTGGGTAAGGGGAGATTCTATTTGTCACCTTCAGGCATAAAGAGTGGGAAGAGCGCTAGAAGTGGGGGTGTCTATTTGTTGCCCTTAGGCGGAATGGGAGAAATATTTTGGAGCAAGAGAAGGCTCCGTTCACCATCTCCGGATATGAAGGGGAGGAAGCCCTGAAGGAAGGAGCAACTCCGAACGCTACTACTTTTAAAACTATAGGGGAGTAAGTGTTTCTGATCTCCTGATTTAATATATGAATATATGAAGGCATGTGCTAATTAAATTATATTCCTTGCTTTGATCCGATGTATTCTAATATGCTTTACTTGTTTTGATATGATATCCTCTAATCTAATTTGATATGATCGGATGAGACCTTATGTGATATGATACGATATGATATGGTATGATATGATATGCTTTGTTGGTGGGTTTTGCTCCGCCCTATGGTACAGTGAGATGTGTGATTTCACTAATTAATTGAATTCCATTTTACTCTGATGATTTATATGATTTTCGTATGACTCGAATTAAATATTCAAAAATATGTATTTTGACATATATATTTTTGTAATGCTTGATGCATGTAATAGTCGTTAGCATAACTATGTTTGGATCCAATTATACTAGAATAACATCATCGATGTTGTCCAATACGTATGTAGGTAATCAACAACATGATAACGTTGGTCTGTTCCAACATGTATGTAGGTAATCATCAATTATTCTGGCCTATGCATGATGGAGCACTTAAGTTCTGTTGGGCATAGAGGAACATTACAGCTCTCGCACTCAGACTCTGCTGCTCCTAGTTTATTTTTAATTTTTAAACCCGAACTTTGTGTTTCCGAACCCCAGCTCACGTTGGTTCTTGGGCCAGGGTATTACACAAGGGTTGTGTGCTTCTTCTCCTTCTTTGACCTAAGTTTCCAAGGATAAATAATTCTTAGGACATTCTTTTCTAGTATGGGAATCACTATAGCATATGTCACACACGCACCCACAATACTAGAACCTATCCTTTATCCTTTCACTCTTGACCTAGGTGGGTTAGGTATTATCTTAGGGTTTTTCTCACTCTCTTTTTTCTTCACAAAGATCGTAGGTTTTACTAAAGGGGTAGAGAAGCAATTCTTAAAACCTATGACCATCTTGTTGGTTTGCCCAATACTCAACATGGTTTTCAACTTCTTCTTCCCACTCTTAAATCCATCTAATTTCTCATTAGAGGACATAAGTTCTCTATTAAGAGCATTAAACTTCTCTTTTTTTATCTAGGTCTTTCTTAAGGTCACTCACTTCTCTTTTAAATTTGATATTGAACTTTACTAACCTATTTGCCTCTTGAGAAGACAAAACTAATTCCTCTTTCTTTTTCAACTCTCTTTCAAGGTTTTTGGTTTTCCTAGGAAAGACCAAGAATTGTTGAGGAATCCTTTGTATTCATCAGATCAAAGTTAAACTTTGAGTTCCCTTCAAGAGAAGTGGACTCATGAGAGTTTTCTCCAAAACTACCTCCTTTCATATTTATATGAAAGGTTGTATAGTTACACATTTCATCTTCTTTAGAAGAACTCTCATCAAAGTAAGTTGTTTGTAGCACCTTGCTCTTTCTCTTGTTATCGAAATCTTTTGATTTCTTAGGCTTATCATTAGAACAATTGTCAAAATTATTGTTAGGACAATCAGTAGCAAAGTGACCTAACTTACCACATTTAAAACACTTCATATTCTTCTTGTCTTATTTGTTTTGCCTCTCATTTCTCTCTCATTTCTCTTACCCCTTGTCTCTTCCCAAAATTTTGACCTTTATTCTCAAACCTATAGTTTTGAGTTTTCATGAATTTTTTGAAGTTTTTAGCCAAAAAAAGTATTAATTCTTCATCATCTTCATATTCTTCTAAGATGTTCAAAGCTTTAATCTTCTTAGAAGTTCTCTTTGATGCTTTTAGGTTAGTTTGTTTTCCCTTGAATTTTTTAAACAACTCTTTCTTGTTTTCATATGACTCTTCTTACATCTCAAAATTCCTAAGGTTCTTAACAAACTCCTCAATATCTAAGGTGTTTATCTTTTTAGATTCATTAATAATTGAAACCTTTATTTTAAATTTCAAGGACAAGGACATTAATAGTTTCCTCACAAGAAGGTAATCAGGTATAAGCTCCCCTAATTGATCACATATGTTTACTATGTCTGAAATCTTAACATAGTATATAGATATAGTTTCATCTTCACTCATTATCAGGTTTTTAAATTCTAGGATAATCATATGTAGCCTAGATACTTTAACAACCTCAGTTCCCTCATTATATTTAATAATTTTTTTCCAATGCAACCTTGGTAGATGTGCAATTAGCAATTAACCTATGTTGTGATTTTTTTACAGCATTGAATAATGGACTAAGGGCTTTATTGTTTTGATTAGCAAGTTTTATAACATTTTCATCCCCTTCACTCTCATCTTTTAAGATTGAATTTCCACTTTTGTCTTTGGTCATTGGAAGATTGCAACCTTTAGTCATCGCTTTCCCGACATTCCCATCAAGTGCTTAAATAAAAGCTCTCATCCTATTTTTTCAATATGAGAAATTTTGACCATAAAAAAACATTGGATGATTCATCAGATTAACCAAATCCTTATGTTCATTCATTGAGTTATTCCAACCAGCCATTCAAATTAATCTAACAAAAATCACAAAAGCAACACACTTTAAGCAATTAAAGCAAGGAAAATTATAAGGGAAGCCAACTAACTAACTAGGGCATACAAATCAGCAAGTTTGACAAGTAATTCTAAAAGAAAAACAATTGAAATAGGCAAAATTGAGAAAACACACCCTAGCACAAGTTATCAAGCACTAGAAATCAAAATATAGGAAGATAAAGCAAGACAATGATGCACTAGCATGCCAAAACATATTGATATCATGGAGCTAACTAATTATCAATGAAAAAATTTTAGCTACCACTTGTGAGTTTAATATCTGTCTAATCAACCTAGTAGATCAACATATTGCTCCTTATCCGATTATCTATCAAAGATAAAAATTACAAGATATGGCCAATTTGCTCAGAATTTTCTTATATAATGCAAATAAGAAAAACCTGATTTCTAAGTGCACTCACGATTAATTAATAAACCATAAAGCATAAAGCATGCAAACCACACATGAACACACAACAATTTAATGTAAAAAATTAAAACTTGGGTAAAAAACCATAGCAATCTCAATAAGGAACCAAATCAATACACTATTAGCAAACAAGATAATTACATCAACACCAACAAACCACCCATCTTTATTTTGACTATAACACAAATTCCTTTTGTTGAGATTTCCACAAATTTTTATCATTTCTAGCCTTCAAGTCTTCTCTCTCAAGCACTTGAAATTGTAATTTCTTCTTACTTTGTCTTTATCTTCTTCTAGCCTTCAACAAGCTCCTCTTATTCTAATGACTTTGGCCTTTGGGTTCTTCAATCTCTCATTGAAGACTTTCTGCAAATACTCTTAGAAACTTCTCTATAAATTCTCCTCTTTAGTTGTGGATTAGCATCATGAATTTACCATTGATATTTTCTTCAAACTCCTATGTGAATTCTCAAGGAAAATAATAAGCAAAGGTCTGTCCTTTCTTCTCCAATTTTTTCTAGGTTTTCCTCTCTTCAATTTTGTAACTTCTTATCCTTTATATAGATCTCCAAAATGATTTAACATTTTGACTTCAACAAGGAAAGAAATCCAATCCACAAAGTTGTTTAGGATAACTAAAACTACTAATGATCGACCATTTCAAACAACGATCGATCGTTCACTATTTTTTATACATATGACTCCTTGTGTGATCAATATATCAGCATGTCGATCGTTGATAAACTCTCGGCTTCATTTTACAAATGGCTTATTTAAGTGTTGATTGATCATTTCTTGAGGCGGTCGATCGATTCATCAATTTTGTACAATTGTTCATCAACGATCGATCTATTCAATCAACACATAATAGTTTTATCCTTTTTACATTGAAACTTCTATAATCACATATGAAACTTTTCTAAGTGATTTTAGTATGAGAATGTGATTTGAATAAGAATCATAAACCATGAACATTTTTTAGCCTTTAGTCTTAAGCGATAAGAACACGTCTACTACTACTTTTCAAGTCCATAAATTCCAAATATGACTCAACCACAACTACATCTATTCAAATTTTAAGACTAATTACACACTTAAGGTTTATAACATAATTTTGACAAAGAAATTAGCCAATAAACCTAACATATGACACATATGTTCTAACTCCAAGGTCAGTAGGGGCAATTGCAATGAATCCTCAAGAACCAATTAGACACATATTCATTATGGGACCCACACTCAATTGACAGAGACTTATACTAAAAATGTGGCTAGGTTGGTTGTACATATTCACATTGTAGGGCCTCAACCTTCAATGTGTGTTAGTGCTAGGATCCATGTGGTTATTGAGGGGTCAAACTTGTTGTGGGGCATGGTCACGTGTATTTGTCCCTCAAATAATCCATGTAGAATTGGAATAAACCCATGTTTAAAATCCTACTTAAGAGATTAGATAAACTTAAAATTAGGGATTGAACTAATCTCTACAACCTCCCCATCTCCTCTCCCATGCCTTCTCTCATCTCTGCTCTCATTCTTGGTTGGTTGCCATCAAGGAAAGAGGGGATGCAGCCCCTCTCTCTCACCTCTTCTCACATGGATCTCTCCTTCGGAAACATGTGAGCAAGGAAATTGAGTGGTATTGGAGCCAGGATTAAGGTGTTTGGTTGTTGTATTTTGAGAAAGTCGAAGCCTTTCTTTTGATTTAGGGTTTTAAAATTGAATTGGGGAAAACCCCAATTACTTTCTCCCTTCAAATAATTTCATGGGAATTTTCATATACACATTAAATTTATGTCTTACATGCTGATTATCCATATTTTTTTGCTGGAATTTTTAATTTTGGGCATTGGATTAAGCCCTAGTAGATGTTAAGGTTAATTTGGTATTTTTGACTATGTGTGCCCCTAACTAGTTGATTGAATTGATTATTCTTTCAAGAATTTCATACTTGTACATTTTCTAATTTATATTACGTGGAGGATGTTATAACCACTATTTGATTACTTACTTGATTAGAAAAGTGTATAGAACTGACCTTAATAGCCCTAGGGGTATTTCGGTTAATTCACAAGGTAAAATTTGTTTTTTGGCCAATTTTTGTCCAACAAGATTAATTCAATATTTTTTGCTTGTTTATATAGTGATATGATGATAGCTGAATGCTTGGTCTTGGTGTTTATGTTGGTAAATTGACCAAACTAGCCCTAGGGCTAATTTAGTCATTTTTTCTATTATTTTGGTTGGACAAAAATTTTATTTTCAACAATTATTATACTCTTATATTTGATGTTAGGAATTCTTGTGTTGCTAAATTTTTATTGCATGCTAAAAATATATGTTGAAGTGAAATTAGATAAGAAGACAAAGGTATTTCAGTAAATTCACTTGCCAAGTATTTAGGCATCTATTTAATGCAATCATGGTCACTATTTTTCAGTAAATAGCATTTACAAAAAAATTTAAGTGCATGTGGAGTGAGTCATATACAAATTAATCCATTCAGTAGCAAGTGCTTTGTATCATGTGTATTTACGTACTTGTTAATTGTCTTGTTTTGTAGTCTACTTTACAATATGGCTAGGAAAATGGTCACCTCTAAGTTTGAAAAGATAAATAAGTTAAATACTAACAACTACTTATTGTGGAAGAAGATGATGCATAACATCATAAGCCTCTCAAATGTTCCTCATGTGTTGGAGGAGGTGTTGGAGGAGGTCATTGAGCTTTGCCCTAAAAACTGCACAGTTGCGCAAAAGAAAGCCTATGAGAAACTAAAGGAAGAGAACATGAAGGTCAGGTTCATCATTCTTACTTGCATGGAGCCTAAGGTTGAGAGGCTCTTTGAGAAGCATAAAACTGCCTAAGAAATGTTGGGGAAAAATTTGTGAGGTATGAGAAGCAAACTCAAGCTCACCAAAACTCCGAGATTAAAGAGGTATATGATGTGAATGAGTACCTAAGTGTCATATTCATCATTGCTTATGAAATAGAGATATTGGTTGACCCTATTAATGGGGAGTCAACAATCTTAAATAACCTCCCTAGGTATCTGGAGAGTGGGGTGGTTTACCTGAACATGAGTGAACCGAAGCTGACCATTGAGTCCTTGATTGCCAAGCTTAGGCTTGTGTAGGAGAGGTGCAACCATGTGAATACTTCTAGGGCTGCTACTGCCAACCTGGCACAGAGTACTAGTGGAAAGAAAGGTGGATATGGTTCTGAGCCATCCAAGAAGAGAGCTTTCAAGAAAAAAATGAAAGAAGCCTAAAAAGAAAGGCAATGATGAGTGGAATAACAAACTTGGGGGTGCCTACTTTAAGTGTGGTTAGGTGGGCCACTTCAAGGCTATCAGCCCCCAGAAGAATGACTAAAATAACAATAAGGCCAACAACAATAATAAGGAGATAGCATGTGTTGTCTCTAAAGCCATGATGGTTGATGTAATGGAGAGCAATTGATGTTTGGACTCTACAACCATAATGCATGTGGCACATACCAGAGGGTCTGGGGGTGAGATGATTAATTTTCTCCCTGAGCAGAGCAAAGTCTACATAGGAAATAATATTTATTGCAACATGAAGGTGAAGGCATGCCCTGGGGTGATCAACACCAAAGGTTAATGAGTTCTCTCTTCATGATAAATATTTTTTATTCTTGATGCTCTATGGAATGTTATATTGCTCATGATTGAATGTTTAATTATGTGCATGTGAGGGGATTTTGAGAAAAAGTTGTTGATTTCTCAATTACGCCAATGCCAAGGGCCTTTGCCCATTTATTTCAGATGGTTTTTATTCCCATCAACAAAATGCTTTAACTGTTGTATCGATGGTTCTACTAATGAAATAGAAGAGCCACTTGTACTCTCACCGATGTGTTGTTTTCTGATAGTGAACTTTTACCTTCATTGACACGCTCACAGACATTTTGGTGATGACATCACTAACATCACCTGAGGAATTTTTAAATTCAATAAATTCCAACAATTTTAACATATAAAAGTACGTTCTAAATTTAGGAGTGACACATTAGGGGAGCCAAAATGTCATGGTTGTTTTCATATCATAATTCTCCTCAACGTGACTAACATACCTACTCTTGGAGCCCAACGTGACACTTGGTACTAAAGATGATCTCCATGTCATTCATCCATAAGTCAAAGCCACTAACCACTTCGTATGACCAACTCACAAGACCGAGGTAGAAGGCCTAGGACCAACTCCTAATATGTGACTAAATGGACACATGGAGCCCAAACCTGCGGTTTGCATTACACATGCATTTTAGCATGTGTTTCAATGATTATCTACATTTATTATGCAAGTAATATTTCAGATTGTCCTTGTCTTTACATGTATTTTATCATGTATTCTAGTGTTTACTGGTGTTTATTATCTAAGTACGATTTCTCAATGATATCACTCCTTCGCCTTCTTTCAAAATGCAAACCAAACTGTTGTTGGTGACCCCATTGATGTTTTAGTGTCAATACTAATGGCTATCAACATATTCAATGACATGTTGGTCCCTATTGGCACCGAGTAGACTACTATAAGTCTTGTTCATCAACGTCACCATAAACACATCAGTCCATCTACTGATGCCTTGTATAATACCAACACACCCCATATCTTGATGCTAGCAGCTGCACATCTTCTCCTAACCATCGACACCCTCATTGATGTGTGTTGATAGCAAGAAAAAAAGAATAAATCATTCGTGCACTGGTGTCATAACAATTCCTTTAGAGAGAATCATTCAAATAAAACTCGTACATGCATAAAATTTTAGATTCTTGCATTTTCTATATAAGAATAACACTTGACAATCATGATTCGAAGTTTCAGCCCATGGTTTTCAAATCTAGGACTATATAGTCATCTCATACAAATCACATAAATACATAACTATAAATTTGTATTGGTTGTGTAATCCATCATCCCTAGACCATGTTTTTTCATGTTCAAATCATAAAAGGTTCATGGTTAGAAATCCAATCTTTTTCATAAATAAAAAATCATTTTTCGCATATGCGCTAGCCATTCCCTGCAGAATTTATTCCTTCCTTAGATTTTTCTAGTTTTGGTGCACCTTTGTTCTTCTTCCACTTGAATTAGAAAAGTTTTTGAAGAAATGAGAGTCTAAGAGGGGTCAAAGGGTATTTTGATAACACCATAGGCAGGGACGAAGCCCGTGGGGCTAGCTCCCCCACCCCCAAAATTTTGCCTTCCTTATAATGGAGCCTCATGCCCCAACATTTGTCCTTTGACTGGGACCACATGACCCTCTATCCTCCTATTCTTACACTATGTGAAGGCTTAATTCCATGCATACAAAGCTTAACATAAAATTTTGATATAAGTGTCTTTCATACATGATGTCTAACTTAAATTTTTTATTTGTGCTTAGGCATTCTTTCCAATTTTATTGTTTTCCACTCTCAAACATCCTCCTTTTCCTTTGTTCACTACAACAAAAATGTACTATTAGCAACACATTTATTAGCAACGCATAGACAAGCGTCTCTGACAATAACTATTTACGACGCATACCAAAGCTTCACAACAAAATGACATATTAGCGACGCATAATAATATACGTGGCTAATAGTCATTTTTTAACGACGCTTAACATCAAGTGTCACTAATATTAACCATATTAGCGATGCTTCCCAATAAATGACGCTAATTAGTTACGCTATTAGCAATGCTTTAAACAAGCTTCGCTAAAATATACTTACCGATGCTTATGATTAAGCGTCACTAATAGTTTAAACAATAGCAACGTATATTAGCAAGCGTCGCTAATAATTGTGCTATTAGTGATGCCTAAAAAAGCGTCCCTAATAGTAATAAATTTAAAATAAAAATTAGAACTATTAGCAATGCTTATAATTATGTGTCACTAATAACATTGATATTAGCGATAATTATTTACAAGCGTCGCTATTAACTTTTTTTAATTTTTGTATTTAATAAGTAATTATATAATAAATAAATATTAAAAAATTAAAGTAAACTTATTAAATATAATGTATTTTATTCAATATTTACTATTTTATATATAATAAATAAAAATTAAATTTTCAATAAAAGGTAGTGAGAGAGAGCAGAGAGGAGGGAGAGGGGAGAGAGAGTGGAGGTAGAGAGGGGAGAGAGAGTGGAGGTAGAGGGAGAGGAGAGAGAGGAAGACAGAGAGAGGAGAGAGAGGAAGATAGAGAGAGGAGAGAGAGGAAGATAGAGAGATGAGAGAGAGAGAGGAAGAGAATGAGAGGAGAGAGAATAGAGAAAGGGGAGAGAGGAAGAGAGAGAGAGTGAGGAGAGAGAGGGGAGATAGAGAGGAAGATAGAGAGAGGAAGAGAGTGAGAGGAGTGAGAGAGGATAGAGAGAGGAAGAGAGAGAGTGAGGAGAGAGAGAGGAGAAAGAGAGAGGGGATAGAGAGGAGAGAGGGAAGAAGAGAGAGACAGAGAGGAAGAGAAAGAGGATTAAAATTGATATTATAAATTATTTTTAAATTTTTTTGTTAGTGACATATAGCAATGCGTTGCTAATAATTTATTATTAGCGACGCTGTTTTATGCATCATTAAAGGAAAACTATTAGCAACACATATTTATGTGTAGCTAATTGGACACTATTAGCGACGTTTTTTTGTTAAGCGTTGCAATAGGCAATAACATCGACACTTTTTTCGACACTTATGGCGATATTTTTTATACGTCGCTAATAATTATTAGTGATGCTTATGGGACTATTAGTGAAGCATAAATACATCGCTAATAGTTTTTTTTGTTGTAGTATCTCTATGCTATTTTTTTTCAATGTGCCTCCACTGTTTAATATGTGGCCATCTCTATATACCATCTTTTTTATTAAGGGAGGGGCTATAATGGGTGTCATTTGGCAAAGCTTTTCCTAACTCATTTTTGTTAAAAAATGAAACAAGCTTTATCTCTCCTTCAAAAGTATAAAAGTGCTATGTGCTGAAAAGAAATTATAGAAATTGGTAGCTCTTAGGCAATTATAAATGAATTACACAATAATTGAGTCTTCATCAAGTATTCAATAAATTTTTTAAATAAAATCATATTATTTTGTAATTTCACAATATTCTAGTGCTATTTATAGAAAAAATTGAATTTTAATACCATTTTTCTTCTTTATCTATAATTTATTTTGGCTCCCCTTAAGATGTTTTCCTTGCTCTGTCCTTGATAGGTCCAACTTCGAACAAGCATAACATTTTCATATGAACTCGAATCACTGGTTCTTGGTGGTGTTTTAAAGATACCTTCTCCATCTAAATAAGAAGTTGTTCTAGTGAGAACGTTTAACCATGAGAAGGTTCAAGGGTTAAATCAATGTCGCATTGATGGGCCACCAATATTGCTATACTTCGAATGACTGAGAAGGTTCAAGGGTTAAATCAATGTTGCATTGATGGGTCACCAATAGTGCAGTAGGTTCAACTTTGAACGATAATAATTTCTTCATTTGAACTCTGATTTGTTAGTTCTTAGTGACATTTCAAAGCTCTTTTTATTTACCTTTTAAACTTATAAATTTCATACCAAAATACATATATATATATATATATATATATATATATATATATATATATATATAGAAACTTATTATATTAAGAAAATTTTAGGGTTAATAAAAAATTCTTGGGTGTTACAGCCACACTAGCTAATAGTTGTGGGCCACACGCATGACATGTGTTCTAGCATTTGCATGATTAATTTTTTTTATGATCAATGGCCTATGAAGTTAAACCATCGACTTTCCTAGTGAAGCACTTAATACTTCTTATTTTTTTTTATTCCTAGTTAATTGGCATATATTTAGGTGCTATCACATTATATTTATACCCTTCTTCCATGAATTTTCTTAGCCTTCTTATAGTGTTTTTTATATTACTTCCTTTATCCCATATTAATAATAGTGAGTAGTTCACTACAATTTATTTTGGGTTTTAATACTCCCTCTATCTTAAATTAATAACTTAATTTAACAAAAAAATTTGTTTCATATTAATAATTCTATCTTATTAGATTTAAATAGTTAGGTACTTAAAAAAGAGAATCATAAACTTATTTTTCTTTTTCTTAGATGTAAATTTTATCATTTAATAAAAAATATTTTTTAAAAATATAAGTATTAATATGAGACAAAGAAAATATGAATTATTAAATTAGGAGATAGAGATTACATGATAGATAATACATGAGTAGGCACGTGTCTTCTACTTATTAATTACTTCACGAATGACGCCTAGTAGGACGAGTAAGTTACTAACTGCCTCCTAAGGTTAAAAGTGTAAGCTAAGCTAATTAAATTATTCCCGAAAAATGCTGTGAGCGAAAATTCCAAAAAATATGGGGTACATTTTCTAACTTATAGATTTAAGTAGGGGCTAAATGCAAATACCATGTTGCTGAGTAGAACCCTCAGGAGAACCGTTAGCGCATCAGTGACGTGATTAGCGGGGACAGAGGATGACAAAAAATGTGATGGCATAAGAGCAGTCAAGTCATTGTAGCGGTGACACTGATCAGTTTATTGTCAAGTTCTTTTTGGAGCTATTTTCTCATCACTCGTCTTGCTTCCCGTGTGGGTCAGGGCATGATTCAGCTTCCCTCGTGAGAATTATGGTATTTCGTCTTTGGACATTTTTGGATATAAATTGTCATCATAGTTACAATATAGAATATATGCACTGCAACCCTTACCTAAAAAAAATAACAAAAATGCACCCACTTGTGTATTAGGGAAAAAAATTAACAAGAAAAAAAATCTTAAAGAGTGTGTACAAGTAAGATCTTATTTATTGCCAAAAAAGAAGCTCCTATTTACTGGATGAATAGGAGATTAATTTTCTAATTTAAATATTCAATCTGTCTCAAATTAATAGCTCTAATAGCTCTATTTTATTCAATTTAAGTACTTGAGTACTTTATAAAGTGTATCATGTATAAATTTATTTTTCTTTCTCATAGATGTGGGCTTTACCCATTCAATAAAAACTACTCTCTCCATCCTAATTAATTTATAACTCTTTTTCATAAAAAAATTTATTTTATATTAATAACTCTATTTTGTTCAAGGTTTGAGAGCATAAATGACGCCAAAACTAAAAAGTCTGATACTTATCAATCCACACCCTTTTGAGGATTGACTAAATGAGGGAGTAGTAAACTACTCATTATTTAAGACATATATTATCTTTAAATAATATTAATAGTTATATTTAAAAAAATAGTAATTTTTATTAAATGATGAAACTCACGCTAATAGAAGAGAAAATAAGCTTACAATACTCATTTTTAAGTATATACCCAACCACTTAAATCAAAAAAATTGGAGGTATTAATATGAAAACAATTTTTTTTTTTACGCAATAGAGCTATTACTATAGGACAGAAGTAGTATAATATAAAAATACGAATGTTTTGAAAGATGATATAATTCACTAATATACTTAAAAATTATTTATATTTAAACAATATGTAGAAAAAAAACTTGAGTAAATCAAGAAAATAATTTATTTCTCATGAGAAAAAAGTCATACTTGTCACACAAAAAAAATTACGGTTTGTTGAAAATCACATGCAGTTTAGGAGATATCCACACACAAAGAATAAAATCCCTCATGACCAACTCTTTCTAACATGTAACTTATCGACAACATTTCTTATCAGTGGGCAACCTAGTATTCACAGGGGTGGGCTTGTGTGGATTGAAAAAGGCATAGAGAGAGAGATGGTAGAGCAAAAAATTGAGCCCCATCTTAATATATAGCCTCCTCCATTTAGGCTTGTATATCAGCCATAAATTTTAAATATAAATTTCTAAGCTATATTTATGTAGTCGTGCATATTAGTTAAAATGAGTGTTGATTGTATGCACCCAATATGTACAATGGTGCACATGCCAGACATATATGGGCCACACGATTTTAATTGCACGGCTAATATTACTAAGAGGCAGGTGGGTTTTAATTACTCGTACACTCCCTTATCTAACAAGAGCCCTCAGGTCGTGATCCGATAGTTCATGTACCGCTAGACACATATTTTTAATATGTGATCTAGTACATATTAACCATTTCCTATTGAAATATGTCAAAATTTCATGTAAGCATGGCCCTCCATGATATGCCATCAATTCCAAAGGGTGCCACCCCCCCATCTTGGGTCCCACTTTTTAAAAACCTTACAAGTAACTTACCAGTTGTCTTAAACAGGAAATCCACTCCATAGTTTCATATTCTAATGTAGAAAGAGACCCATAGAAACGACAATAATCTCGATACTGAACCTGAATCAGGCATTGTAGACCAACTATGCCCGATAATGCTAGTGTCAATCAAAAGTTGTATGTGTGCCAAAAAAACAATCAAAAGTTGTATGAAGTACACAAAAGAATCGACTCAATAGGGAGATGGTAGGTGTGTTTATGAGAATAATGCAATCAATTCCCTCTAAAGAATATGGTTGAAAAGGATTAGCCGACTTGCAGTTATTTGCAGTTTCTATTCTATCACCTAAAACAGTAAGGCTGTTGGCTCCATTGTCAACTTGGCTTTGGCCCCTAGCAATTTATTTGTGTGAATGGAACTACATCAGGATTGTGAACTAAGGAGCGACAGCATGTGGAATCGGATCCAAATTCTGCCTTTCTTTTTTGAATTTGGGAACCTGGGGATCACATTTGTCAAGAACTTTGGTCTTCCACTTGCTCCCAAATTCATGTGTAAGTGGACATTCTCTAACCCTGGACAAGGATATACAATGGCTATATTTCTATCATCATCAGCTGTGTTGTCATCTGAGCAAAAGACTGATTGTTCCCACGCCATGTCTTGGGTGTCTAGCCCATCTGCAATTCGTATCATTTGATGAAATTCTACGTGTGAACACAACTAATATGGCTGTACGTGACAAACAGGAATAAGATCAAAATCTATTAGTCACTTGGATTAAAAGATTAATTTTCCTGATTCAAATTAATATAAACATCCAATATATTTATAAAGGTTATCATAAAGAGCACTGTTCATGTGAGCCTGGATGATGCCATTCTTATGCTGACATATTTGAGCCCTATCCATACAAACTTTTTCATATCATTAATAAGATTTATTTTGTTTATCTAGAAAGATTTGTAACATTAGGATGGTTTTGTTGAAAAGACATCAGTTTACTCCTCTCTTGTTTTTTTTCAACTAAGATCTTTTGTCAATTTAATTAGAGTACTCAGCGTGTGGGACTCCTTAATATCCAGATTCTTGTGGACAAGAGTATTTGCAACTCAGATTTAAAGACAAATTATATTGCAACAACAAATCACTTTTTGCCTAGCAAATCATAAGTAAACTAATCAAATTAAGAAAATAATTTACTGACCAGCTCCATAACCATGCTGACTGGGGCCCCTAACATAAGTAACATTGAGATGAACGTGACATCTATGTACCATGTTAGAGGTCAACAAATCTAAGATGGTACATATCAACAAATCTAAAGTGGTACATAGAGGCAAATCATTGGGCTGGTTGCATTCATTAAATTATAGAAACCATGTTGGATTTTATTACTAGAGCCAAATTTACTACACCGTGGTCAAATTTCAATTTTATTTTTTTTATTTTTACTTCTGCTAAAGTTAATTCCCTCATTGTCGCACCAGATCACATATTTTCCAGGGTTGCATTCACACAATTTAAGTATGTTTCTGGGTAAATCGATCAGACACATACCTTGTTATCATTTTATTTTTATTTGTTCAAACCTCAATGTCACAACACTACCTTCATCTGTTTGCACTTCAGTGTTGGTGGGACAACTTTCCCATGGCTATTCAAAGCTATTTTAAATACCCAACTTCAAACCGTAATTAAAAAATTGGGCAAACTGACCTAGAAATTTCCACCAAACTGACTTATAGTCCTATATAGTTGGACTTGTCAAACCTGACTACCAGGGGCGGAGCTGCATTCAAGGTTAGGGGCTAATTGCCTCCTAACATTTTATAAATCCCTTTAATTATAGGTATAACTTAATAGTCATGCCCCCCCTAACAATGCTTTGCCCCTGCCTCCTTTAACTTTCTTCTCTCGGTAATCTAGACGTGGTCTTTTTAATATTTGTAAAGGACGAGAACAAGAAAAATTAAAAGACTACCATAAAAAATAGGGGTTGGCAAAATTTTGGCTCATTTGGTTTCATTATAATTTATAAGGCTCATTCATTTACCTCATCAATTTTGGGCTATTGACTTAGGGATGAAAATTTCATTGAGCTTGATGAGTTTGTCTTCACAATATTGATACTACCATCATAATTTACTACCCATTCTCCTGGGTCCACATACTTGTCTTTGAAGGTAGTTTTACAAAAATAACCCTATAAGAATCAACCTCCTTGTGTGTGTGTATGTGTATATATATATATATATATATATAACCCACCTGCCCAGCGAGATGTCTCATCCAACGGCTCACAATTTGCCAAGTGCATATTTTTCAGTAGGCCTGGCATGAGAGTTTAATATCTATCTAATCAACCTAGCGGATCATTAGATTGCCCTTAAAAATAGTGCTTTTAACAAGTAAGAATTATGAGTTTTAGTCTCTTTGCATAGAAAGCTTTTTATTACGTAAAAATAATTAAAACTTAATTATTGACTCAATCTCATTCTCGAATTATCAATCAATCAACCATCAATCAATCTAAACTACGGTAAAAACCATGGTAATTCCAAATAAACCAAATCAAGGTACTAAAACTTAGACTTTACATAAATATAAACAAACCACCAACCTTTTTTAGACTCTAACACGAGCTCTTCTTATTTAGATCGTTGTTACTGGCCTTTAAGTCTTTTCCAATAGCTTAAAACTTTCTCCTCCTTGCCTTGTCTCTATCTGTTCCTAGTCTTCAACAATGTTCTATTATTGTATTGACTTTGGCCCTTTCAAAATCTTCATTTTCCCATTGAAGAAATATTGCAACTCCTCTTTAAATACTGTACATATTTGCTTCTTCAATTGTGGATTGTCTTCTTCAATTCACTACAGATCTTAAATACAAAGCTCGAGTGAATTCTTCTTTGAAAAATAATAATCAAAGGCATAAACTCTATTTTCTCCTGTAGGTTTTTCTCTCTCTAATTTTGTCATTTTATAACCCTTACATAGCTTAATAAGTTAGTTTAAGACTTGTACTTGAAAAGGAAATGAAATAGAAATTGGAATGTCTTAATTTAGGTAAATTGTTCTTGAAATGATAGATATTTTAAACAGCAATTGATCGATCACTATTTTCAATATGCTTTAATCGACTGATAACTCTATGCTTCATTTTTCACATAGCTAAAACATCAGGCGATTGATCATTTCGGCCACTCATTTTTCTAGTGATTGTTTGTTTTGTTTGTTTTTGACAATTTTTACCTTTTAACCTAAATTCTTCTGAAACCTTTGTAATCACTTCTTAATCTTTTCCAAGTGATTTATACATGCCAATGTGATATGGACATGCTTCAAAACCCTTCACATTGTTCAGTCTTTCACTTTGTTCAACAAGAACACGTCTGCTCCAATTTTTCAAGTCTGTTGATTCCAAATTTGACTTGACAACAACTACCTCAAATCAGACTCTAAGATTTCTAACATACATATAGTTTCATGATATAATTTTGACAAAGAAATATTTTATAATTTTGATAAAGAAATTTGCCGAATTTTGCTTAACTATAATTTTTTGTACATTGTATATTTATGTTGACATGATTTTATGGTGTGTATAGCCCATTAATTTTAAAAGTTTGCACTTTTGTATTTTAATATTTTTAAAATTTCTTGTTTATATACGGTCGATTTGGGTCTTTTTTGCTTACAAATTTTATGAAAATTTGACTTTTAAGTTAATCTAAAAAGTCGGGATGTAACATCTTGAGAGTCATCCTTCTATAAAGAATGATTCTCTAAAACCGCTTTTCAAATGTACTTTACTCATTTCTAATTAAAACAGTTGCGAAACTAGATTTTCCATATCTTACACGTTTCAACGTGTAGAATAATCTATCAAAATCTAAGGATGATTTTTTCGATAGAACAAATATACAAGGCAATCATAAAAACCATAATATATAATAATTCAACAAATTAAGTATATAATAGAATTATAAACATATAGTATATAATTCCAATCTTATTCTAACAGATAATCATTTAGCAAACTGAATATATGTGAAAGTCATAAAACATAGCTTGAGACTAACTCTAATGCATAGCATGCTATAGTCATATGTATATTAAGTTCAAAAGACAACAAAAGCAACAATCATACCTAATGAAAGGATAAAACCCTTATCTCTCTCTCTCTCCATGCAAGTTCGAAGATGACGAGTAGGACTCCACAATCTTGGATGTCCATTTTTCAGGCTATAGAGCCCTCTAACAGGAAAAATAACCCCATCATGACGTCCGACATGCTTGATTACGGTGGACAGAAACTCCCCTTCCCCAGATACATTTCTCACTTCGCCTATCGTAAGCAATGGACAAAACTTCTCATTCCCTGGAGACTTTTTCACTTTCTGTGCCCGTAGGCAGTGGAATGAACCTCCCCTTACTTAGGGTGTTTCTCTTTTTCTGCGGCCTTTCGATAGAGGATATAGCCTCCTCTTACTCCGGGCCGCTTCCATTTTGGATAGCACCATAGAATTAGCTAAGAACACATCTTAAATGGCTCGAATGACTTAAATGTCTTAGAACGAAAGAAATAACGTTTAAGGAGTGTGGGAGAGAAGAAACTAGAAAATTGGAAAATAAACACCGACATGGCTATTTGTAGTTGTTTAAGGCGGTTCATGCGCGTGACACAATGCTGTGAGGGCCACATGGCTCGTGCAGTGATGCACGGGCCTGGCCCCTGAGCATTGCAGGGCACACGTACCTCACCCTCTATGCAGGGATTGCTAGGCACCATGCTTCTTAGTGCGTTGAAGCGCAGCTAGGGTCCATGCACGTTGCAACTTTCCTCAGCGTGACTGATGCATGCAATAATTCTCATTTTTTTAATTATTTTTTTCAACAAACTAAAAAAATATAAATACAGATAACTTTCTCTCCCGAACACTCTATTTTACACGTTCTTAACAATATTAGACTCTTATTCCACAATTTCTAAGTGGGTCTTGCCTATGTGACACATTTTTTGAGGTTATACCTTTTGACCATGAAGTTTGATTTATGTAGTTTAAGACTCGTTACGCTTATTTTTTCAAGCTCTACTATGTTCATAAGAAAACACACTTAAATATCTAACTCTAAATAATTTTTATTATTAAAAATTTAAAAAATAACTTTATTAGATACATAAAATTATATAAAAAAATTTATAATTATAACAATGTAGGATAGAAGGAGTATGAATTATTAAACTAAGGACATAGAGAGCACGTGATAATACAACAGTAGGCACGTGTCTTTTGCTTATTAATTACTTTACTAATGATGCCTAGTACGATGAGTAAGTTAGTAACTGCCTTAGTAACTGCCCCCTAAGGCTAAAAGTGTAAGTTAATTAAATTCTTCTCGAAGAATGCCTTGGCCAAAAATTCCAAAAAAAATATAGGGTAGATTTACATAGGGGCTTAATGCAAATACCATGTCGCTGAATAGAACGTGGTCAAGTCATTATGGTGGTGACACTGATCAGGTTATTGTCAGGTTCTCTTTTATGCTTTTTTCTCGTCACATGTCTGGCTTCCCGTGTGAATCTGGGCACGAATTAGTTTCCCTCGTGAGAATCAAGGTATTTTGTCTTTGGACATAAATTGTCATCATAATTACAATACATAGAATACGCACTGCAACCTTCACTTAAAACAAAAAAACGAAAATGCACCCAATTGTGTATTAGAGAAAAAAATTACTTAGGGGAAAAAATCTTAAAAAATGTGTACAAGTAAGATCTTATTTATTGCCAAAAAAGTAGGCTCATATTTGCTGGATGAATAAGAGATTAATTTTTTCTTTTAAATTGATATTCTCTCCATCCCAAATTAATAGTTTCATTTGACAAAAAATTTATTCTATATTAATAGCTCTATTTTATTCAATTTAAGTGTTTAAGTACTTAACAAAGTGTATCATATATAAACTTCTTTCTCTTTCTCATAGATGTGGGTTTTACCATTCAATAAAACCTACTCCCTCCCTCCTATTTATTTAATAGCTTTATTTAGCAAAAAACTTTGTTCTATATTAATAGCTCCATTTTGTTTAATTTAAGTAGCTAGGTACTTAAAAAATAGTATTATAAACTTATTTATCCATCTCTTAGATGTAGGTTTCATGATTTAATAAAAATTAGGATTTCTCTAAATATTAATATGAGACGAAAGAAGTATTATTTTTTCAAATGTAACTATTAATATAGGGCCAAGGGAGTATAACATAAATATTATCTTAAGAAATAAGGCTTGTTTTGTTTGGTAGAAGGAATAGAAAATTTTACCAAACCAAGTCAGGCACTGATGATGGAAACCAATATCTTTAAGTGGGATTAATGAAAGGTGGAATGCACTTGCGTTTGTCAATTGAATTTAATTAGAGCACTCAGAGTGTAGGACTTAAGACTAAATATTCATTTGGATTGGAGGATTTGCAAAACCAAAATTTACTTTATGAGAAAATAGATATGGTTTTATATAAATGTTATCAAACACTATTTGGCCAAACCTCTCTTTGCCTACTTATAGAAAATTAATTTTAGAAACATCTTTGTATCTTTTTACTAGAGACGAATTTGCTTTTACCTACTCAAACTTTAATGGCTTGATTCATTTTTGTGTACATCTTCTCATGTTTACTTGGTGAGCTTATTGCATCATTTTACATCATACCACATTGTTTTTCAATCATTATGGGTTAAATTTATGTAACTTGTTTTTATATTTTGATTTGTTCCAATCAAAGTGTTCACTTTAGTGTTGGAGAATTTCTTCCCCCTAGTTGTAAGTTGTTTCCAGGACCCAAATTGCAACTCTCAATTCCTTCAATAGAGCAAATTGAGCCAAAAATTTTGAACAAAATAACTTGGTGTGTGTGAAATAAATATTGTTTCTCAATGGCTTAATCTATTATGTAACATGCTATTATTAAGTTTATTTTACAACTTCACTTTCCCCGCACAAACAAGCATCCATCAAAGGTTAGCACGTTAAAACTTTAAAATATAATATTGGGCAAATATTATCTTGTCAATGCTAAATATGTAAATACACCACAATTTCTTGCCCGATATCGAGGAGTTAGGTATCATCTTAAAGAATTTGGATCAAATCATTCTGCTCAACAAAACTACAAAGAGCTATATAACCTACATGTATCACTAAGCAATGTGATTGAATGCACGTTTGGGGTTCTTAAAGAAATATTTCCTATTTATGTTTTACCACTTGATCAGTAGCCTCTTAATGTGCAAACAAAAATGGTTATTTTTGCATTCTTGTTTCATAACTTTATTCAAAATACTCAAGGAGGGAAGGGTGATACTTAGTTGAGATTGAAAGGGAAAAAGGTGCACCTATATACCGACAATACGAAGAAAGAAGGAGAGAGACTGAAGGCAATCAATCTCAAAGATCCTGTTCTGGTCAACAACGTCTTGGAAAAGGGCTTCTGGACTGCTATAGAAATGTGAGAAGACTATATTAGTAGGGGTCATTGATTATGGCCACTTCTATAACATAAAACTTCATATAATGATATTTCCTTTTTAATTGTTTTTAAAAAATAAAAAATTTCTTTTAAGCATGTAGGTTCTAAAAGCCAATATTGATGTGGGTTGAAGATCTAAAAGTGGTTTTGGCTTGTATGGAGTTACCTTATTAACATTCTTTTACAAAGTTAAAATCCTCTTAAAGTATGAGTATTCTCCTAAACAAGTTTGTCACAAATGTTAAAAATTAGTACAATTCTGCCAAACATGTTACTACCTTAAATACACTAATTTTAGAAATTAAGACCAAAGGATAGATGCATTAAATCTTGGGGACGTAAATGCCAAAAAAAATTTCTGCAAAACAAGCTATTAACAAAATAAAGGCAAACAAAATTTAAAATTTGTGGAAGTAACATCATACCCACCTTAGAGGAATTTCACTCACAAATTTTGCTACGTCCTGATGGTGAATAAATCAGGGTACTTAGCTTTGACTTTATCTTCACGCTTTGACGATGCTTCCTCCACGTTGTGATTTTGCAAAAGGATTTTCACCAATAGGATTACCTTGGCTTTGAGTATCTTCTCCTTCCTATCCAAAATCTACACCATTGTCTTGATGTAGATGAGAATATGGGATGGGTTTGGTTCATATATACTTCCACAGTAGGGAAACATAGAACATGTTGTGAATGTTAGCAAGTTGTGGTGGCAAGGCCAGCTGATATGCCGCCTCTCCAATCCACTCTCGAAGGGTCAGATGAAACTAGGAGATAGTTTATTTTTCTTGGTGAATCTCATTTTACCTTTTGATGATAAAATCTTTAAAATAACATGATCACCTCCTTGAAATTCAAGATCCCTTTTCCAGTTGTTCGTATAACTCTTTTATTAGCTTTGAGGTGTCCATAGTGGATCCCTAATGAGTCCAATCTTCTCCACCAATTGCTACACTATTTCAGGTCCAGTCAAAAATTGGTCTCCAACCTCAACCTAACAAAGGGGTGATCTATAAAGATGCTCATACAATGCTTCAAAATGTGCCATCTTGATAATGGCATGATATTTATTTTTGTAGACAAACTCTACCAAAGATAAATGCTACTCCCAACTACCATTCCACTCAAGGACTCACACTATAAGCATATCATCCAAGGTCTAGATAGTCCACTAAAATTCCCATACGTCTTAAGGATTATATGCGGAACTAAGATGAGTTATTGTTCCCAAAGCTTTCTAATAACTTTACCAAAATTGGGATGTGAAATGAGGATCCCGGTCAAACACTATGAATACAGGAACTCAATGCAACTAAAATTTTTTCTTCACATAGAGCACCGCCAATGCATCCAAAGAAGTCGTTATCCTAATGGCAATGATGTATGGTGACTTAATGAGTCAATCAATGATGACCTACATAGAGTCATTGCCACTTGGCAATCCAGGAAGCCCGAAAATGAAATCTATAGTCACATGCTCCCACTTTCACTCAAGAATAGGTAACAATTGTAACAAGCCTCCAGGATAAGGACTTTTTGCCTTCACTTGTTGGCAAATCAAATACTTGCACATGAACAAAGCGATATCTCATTTTATTCCATTCGACCAAAGCGTTGGCTTCACGTCATGATACATCTTAGTTCCTCTAAGATGGCTAGAGATCCTAGTATTATGTGCCTCCAAAAGAATGCAGTGCTTCAACTCTTAAGAATATGGCACCCACAAATGCCCACAAAAGGCTAAGCTCCCATATGCTCTTTCTTGAAAATTAATCATTGGATTCTCATGCAAGTTGGCTTTTATCCCCTAAATCTCTTCATCTTCCGTTTGAGCTTCAATCACTGTGTCTACCAAATCACAAAATAAGGAATGGTTGGCAAACTACCTAGTTGTATCTTCCAAAGTCGCCTTCGGCTTGAGTTTAATAGCCTCTTCATACAAAAACCACTATCGAACATTCGCATGAGCCACTATAGTTGTAGACTTCCTACTCAATGCATTTTCCACTATATTAGAGTTCTCAGTGATGAAGTCATAATCCTTTAGAAATTTCAACCATCTACTTTACCTCATATTTAAATCCCTTTGTGTGAAGTGGTACTTCAAACTTTTGTAGTTAATAAATACTTCAGATTTCTCATGATAAAGGTAATGCCGCCAGATTTTTAGTGCAAGAACCACTGTTGCTAGCTCTAAATTATGTGTTAGGTAATTCTGCTCATGTGTTCTAAATTGGCGAGAAGCATCATCTACACCTTCTCATGTTGCATTAACATAGAACCCAACCCCTTCTTTGAAGCATCACTGTAGACAACAAATCCTCTACTATTTGATCGCAAAGCTAAGACCGACATTGATGTTAGTCTTTTCTTCAATTCTTGAAAACCCACTTCACATGCTTGTCACCATTCAAACTTCACACACTTTTCCCATCAACTTGGTCAATGGGACTACAATGTGAGAAAAGTCTTCAATGAACCGCCAATGATACCTTGCATGGCCTGAGAAACTTCTGACTTCATATGCATTCTTGGGTTGCTCCACTTCAATACTTTTTCTACTTTAGCTGGATTTATCATCACAACAACCTTGGATACGACATGGCAAAGAAGATTCTCAAAGTCTACAGTGCAATCCTTAGATGTTTCTCATGGTCCTCCTTGTTGACCGAATAGGTTAATGAATGTGGCTATATGCACTTGAAAAAACTCCTATGTCCCCCTAACAAATAAAAAATCATTTTTTTCTTTACTCTACTACCCAATTTTTAATCCATTATTTTACTCTACTTCCCCCAAAACCTTACCCATCCTCTCCTCTTCACTAAAAGCCTCTTTCTCCCACTTTGGCACTTGGTGATGATGGCGCTACTCCCCTCCCCCTCTTCTCACTGCAACAAAACGTAGTATTAGCGACACAAAGCTAAGTGTCACTAAAAATAACTATTTGTGATGAATGGAAAAGCATCACTAAAAAAATGAACTATTAGCGATGCATTTATGCATCGCTAATAGTAATATATTAGCGATGCTTAGCTTAGAGTGTCGCTAATACTAATCATATTAGCGACACTTTATTCTAAGCGTCATTAATAGTTTCTCTATTTGCGACATTTTATACAACCGTCACTAAAAGATATATATTTTAAATAAAAAAAGAAAAAAATATAACTATTAGCGATGCTTTTCTTAAGCGTCGCTAATAGCTTTAGCAATGTCGACGCTTATTCAAAAGTGTCGCTAATAGTGCTACTGTTAGCGACGCTTACAAAAGCGTCACTAATAGATATGAATAAAAAATATAAAAAATAAAAAAATTGAATTATTTGCGACGCTTTTAACTAAGCCTCACAAATACCATTTCTAATAGCAATGCTTGTAGACAAGCATTGCTAATAGTTTTATTAATTAATTTTATTTAATAAATAAATATTAAAAAATTATAATAAACTTTCTAAATATAATATATTTTATTTAATATTTACTATTTATATATACAATAAATAAATATTAAATTTTCAATAAAAAACTAGTGTTAATAATAGATTAAACTTTCACAATTTATATATAATATATTTTATTTCTTAAATTTTATTATCAATTTTAAATTATAATTTATAATAAAAGAGAGAGTAAAGAGAGTGCATGGAGAGAGAGAGTGAGAGAGACGAGAGAGAGAAGGTGAGGAGAAAGAGGGATCAAAGAGAGATAGGAGAGAGAGGGCCTCTACAAAAAAAAAACTTTTAGTGGCGGTTTTAAAACCCCCGCTAAAAGTCTCAAAACCGCCGCTACAACTTTTAGCGGTGGTTTTGAAGTTGCCGCTAAAAAGAGCCCCGCAGAAAGTTTTTGTGGGGAACTTAGCGGGGGTTTTGTGAGCTGCCGCTAAAAAGTAAGTTTTTTAGGGGCGGTTTTGGTAGCCGCCACTAATAAGTTTAAAAAATCGGACTCTTTTAGTGGAGGCCAGGTTAACCCCCGCTAAAAGCTTAAATTTTTTAGCAGGGGTTTTCCAAAACCGTCGCTAAAGCATTTTAGTGGGGGGTATATATGAGTGTCAAAAACCGCCGCTAAAGCATTTTAGTGGGGGGTCTATATGAGTGTGAAAACCTTTTAGTGGCTATTTGAGAAATCTCCGCTAAAAGTCAAAACCGCCGCTACAAATAATTTTTTATTTCCTAAAATTTTAATTAATTTTTCTTTTTTCACTTGCACATTTATGTATTCTCAAACACAATATGCTTCAATTTGCACCTTACATATAACTATAAGTTGATGTTTTAATAATAACATAATTGATCTTAAAATAACAAAATTATTTAAATCAAATACGTAATACAATAAGTATTGAGAAAGAAGCTTGCAAATATAATAGTTCCAAATATTTACAATGTCTAAGTACTAACGGCAAGATTATTTAATATAAAGAAGAAGAAAAAGTCTTCGATAAGACTTACATTTGTCGGGGCAACTTGTCAATTTAAAATCATTCACCATTAGCCTACACAAAAATGAAATAAAATAAAATTAGCTTATGAAATTGTTAAACTAATAAAAAAATATAATTATACTTTACAACTACTTTGTATGCTTTTACCTGACTCATTTGAGACTGAAAGAAACTCATCATTTGATCCATCTTTGATAATAATTCTGCTTGTTGATCTTTAAGTTGCACTATTTCCTCCTTGTACTTCGTGCTCTCATCTTTTAATTTTAAATTGTCCTCTTCTATATTTGACAATTTTTCCCCCCATGACGCACGCCTCTTGCACAATCTTTAGCGGTGACCTTCCCATTAAAACCCACGCCAAATCCGCAGTTCGCAACAATCTAAAAAATCTCCCCTCAATTCTTCCCACCAGTGACATATTTAGGATCTTCAGTGGCGGTTTCTTTTGGATACATCGAACCTCCCTTTCGTAGCAAGCTCTCCTGCGGCGGCTTCGTATTTCTTACCCCCGCTAACGCACGTACCGAATCGTCTCGAGTGACTTTAGCGACGGCCCGATCAAAACCCCCACTATATGATATTTTTAACGAGAATTTATGTTGGCCCTCACTAAAATACTCTCATTAAACCCCCACTAAAGGGTTCTAATTTTGTAGTGGGGGGAGGTGAGGGAATGAGGTGAGTGAGAGAGAGGGAGAAGAAAGAGAGGGAGAAGAGAGAGAGAGAGGGAGGAGAGAGAGAGAGAGGAGAGAGGTGAGAAGGAGGGGAGAGAGAGGGATGAGAGACGGTGCAGAGAGAAGGTGGAGAGAGAGGAGAGAGAGGGTAGATTGGGAAGGTGGAGAGAGAGAGAGGAGATAAAGAGGGAGGAGAGAGAGGGTGGAGAGAGAGAGGGGAGAAGGAGGAGAGAGAGATAGGGAGAGAAGGCAGAGAGAGAAGATGGTGGAGAGAGGGAGGAGAGAGAGATGAATTTTTTTTATATTTTTATTTTTATATTTATTTTTATATTTTTTTATTTAAAAATTAATTAAAAAACAAATTAATAAAAATGCATTAGCAACATATAGGCATATACGTCGCTAATACCTATGAGTATTAGCGACTTATACACATATACATTGCTAATCCCTTTGAGTATTAGCGACGTATACCTATATATGTCGCTAATACATTTTTATTTTTTAATTAAAAAATATAAAATAGAGAGAGGGGGAGAGGGAGGAGAGAGGGAGAGAGAGAGTGGAAGGAGAGAGAGGGAGGAGAGAAGAGAGAGATAGGGTAGGAGAGGGCGGAGAGGAGAGGGGAGAGGAGAGAGAGGGTGGAGAGAGAGAGAGGAGAAAGAGGGTGGAGAGAGAGGAGAGAGAGAGCGGGAGGAGAGAGAGGGAGGAGTGAGAGAGGGAGGAGAGAGAAGGAGGGAGGAGAAGAGAGAGAGTAGAGAGAGAGAGGAGAGAGAGAAGAGGGAGGGAGAGAGAGAGGAGAGAGGGAGAGGGAGGGAGGAGAGAGAGGGTAGAGAGAGAGGGGGAGGTGAGAGAGGGGAGGAGAGAGAGGAGAGTGAGAGGGAGAGAGGGAGAGAGAGGGAGGAGAGAGAGAGGAGAGAGGGAAGAGAGAGAGGGAGGAGAAGAGAGAGAGAGAGGAGGGAGGAGGAGAGAGAGGGAGGGGAGAGGGAGAGAGAGGAGAGAGGGAGGAGAGAGAGATGAGGGAGACTGGGAGAAAGAGGAGAGAGGGAGAGAGAGTGGGACGAGAGAGATAGGAGAGAGGGAGGGAGAAGAGGGATAAGAGGGAGGAGAGAGAAGAGGGAGGAGAGAGAGGGATAGGGAGAGGGGTAGAGAGAGAGAAGAGGGTGGAGAGAGGGAGGAGAAAGTGAGGAGAGAGAGATGAATTGTTTTTATTTTATTTGTTTTATATTTTTTATTTAAAAATTAATTAAAAAATAAAAAAATGTATTGGGGACGTATAGACATATACATCGATAATATCTTTGAGTATTAGCGAGGTACAGGTCTATACGTCGCTAAAAGCTTTAAGTATTAGTGACATATAGGCATATGCGTCGCTAATACCCTTAGTATTAACGACATATATATTATGCGTCGCTAATATATTTTTATTTATTTATTTTTAATTATATTATAAATACAAATATAAAATAGTGATGGGAAGAGGGAGGAGAGAGAGGAGAGGAGAGAGGGAGGAGAGGAGAGGAGAGAGAGGGTAGAGAGTGGGTGGAGAGAGAGAGAGGAGAGAGAGGGAGGGGAGAGAAAGAGGAGAGAGGGAGGAGAGAGAGGGGGAGGGAGAGAGAGGGGAGGAGAGAGAGGGGGAGGGAGTGAGAGGTAGAGGGGAGAGAGAGAGGGATGGAGAGAGGGAGGACAGAGAGGAGAGGGTTTTATTTAAAATAAATAGTATTTGCGACACTTAGAAGTAAGAGTTGCAAATATAAATGCTATTTACGACGCTTAGAAGTAAGCATCACAAATAAGTTAACTCTTGTGATGTTTCTGTAGATACATCGTAATTTGGCTTATTTTAGCGACAGTTAATGTGCTTTGCTAAAATTCGCTGGGCTTTTTTTCGTTTGCCTGCGTGGTATTTATCCCGGTCCCCCTGGCTCTCTCTTTTATCCCCTGCCCCCTGCTCCCGGCCAGCTTCGGCTTTGCCCTGCTGCCTCCTTCTCCGGCTCCACCCTTGTAATACCCCGCATTTTCGATTACGTCAAATCAAGGGGGTTAGAGGTAATTAGTGATTTTTCTAATAAATTATAGACGACTTCAACCTTTGAAACCTCCGTATTTGAGCAGAGCTTGAAGAAACGAGCGTAACGAATCAAAGAATGGGCAAAACGGAGATCGGGATTGGAAGTTACAACCTTCGAGAATCGTAGAAAATAAGTAGGACCTACTTGGAAAGAGCACAATTTATTGCTTTAAGTTGTTTAATATCGAAGGGCTCTTCGATACGAGTTCAACGGTACCAAGAATGCACGAATCTGAATCCGGGGTAAGGAGATATGCGTGTTTGAAGAGAAAAGAAGAAAATAATAATAATAAAAATAAAAGGAAAAAGCGGCGCACGGTGTGTGGTGCGCATCTGGTGTAACCAGTGAGGTCTCGACCTGCATCGTGTAGTTTCGGCGGGCGCCGCCGTTGAAACTGCAGCGCTGCCAGAAATGGCGGCGTGGCGTGGCGGTTTTGGCGGCTCGAGGGCCTATTTGTACCCCTTTTTCTTCCGGTTTTTCAGCAGAACTTCCTTCTCCCCATTTCTGACCGTTCTAAGGCCGTTCAAGACCCGTTTCCTACTAAATCGATGTGCTCTACACGATGGAGGGGTCCGTATATGGAGGAATCGCCCAAAGACAAGGAAAGGTTTTGCCCGTTATCTTCGAGCACCAACTAACTTCGTTTTCTCTGTTTCTGGCCATCCTAACTTTGATTTAGTTGATTCAAGAGGTGTTCTTGACTAAATCGAGTATGTTCTATGTGATAGAGAGTTCCATTTTCTGAGTTGGTAGTCGTATAAGGAGGAAACGCCCCAAGACAAGGAGAGGTTTTGCCCATTATCTTCAAGCACCGACCAACTTCGTTTTCTCTTTTTTTGACCATCCTAACTCCGATTTAGTCAATTCAAGAAGCGTTCTTAACTAAATTCAGTGTGTTCTACGCGATGGAGGGTTCTGTTTTCTGAGTTGGTGATCCTATAAGGAGGAAACGCCCCAAGACAAGGAGAGGTTCTGCCTGTTATCTTCGAGCACCGACCAACTTCATTTTCTATGTTTCTAGCCATCCTAACTCCGATTTAGTCGATTCAAGAGGCGTTCTTGACTAAATTGAATGTGTTCTATGCGATGGAGGGTTCCATTTTCTAAGTTGGTGATCATATGAGGATGAAATGCCCCGAGACTAGGAGAGGCCATGCCGGTCATCCTCGAACACCGGAGCAAGAAATAGACACCCGGAGCAAGATGAGGTTCTGTCCGTAGTTACCGAGCCTCAACAAGAGAAACAATCTAGAGTAGGGGAGGTTCTGTCCACCGCTAATGGGCGCAGAAAATGAGAAGAGTCTTCTGTAAAGAGAACGTTTGTACGTAGTCTTTCAGTGCAAGACGAGGGACATATAAAGGCTAGAGGAAGCTCCGTCTACTACCTCCGGATCTGAAGGGGAGGACGCCCAGAAAGAGCGAGTAACTCCGAATACTGATACGTTACGAGACATAATGGGTGTAAGTATTTCTGATGTCATGTTTTAAATATAGAATGACATGTACTAGTTATAATGCTTGCTATGCTACGATCCATATGCTTGCTATGCTTATATGCCATGATGTGGACTTATATGCCATGATGTGTGCTTATATGCCATGATGTGTGCTTTATGCCATGATGTATGTTTATATGTTATGTTGTGTGTGGTCTCGCTCTGGGGTAGAGTGAGACGTGTAATATAAATTTTTGGTCTCGGCTCAGTGATAGAGCGAGACGTGTATATGTGGTTATGATCCTAGTCGGTGGTACAGGGAGATGTACGATTTCATTGATTTATTAATTTCTTCTTTTCTCCGATAGATTACGAGTTTCAATATGATTTTGATTCAATTTTAGTATATACGTATTTTAACATATATGATTTTGTGATGTTTGATGTATGTAATAGCCGTTAGGCAAAACTACGTTCGGATCCGATCGTATTGGAATAATATCCAATACGTACGTAGGCAACCAATAGCAAGACAATGTTGGACCGATCCAAATTAATTATTATGTATATTTTATTTTTTTTTACACGTGACAAACTATGAAGCTTCGTTGTGTGTATATATCCATTACAACCTGAGTCTACATACAGGGAAGGCTGGAAGCTCCGTAGTACGTAGACGAATATTGTACCACTCGCACACAGACGATGATTCTTGGCTCAAGAAAAGAAAACATTTCAATCAGTGATTTTGTGGGCCCGGCTCGGGTCTGGTTGTTACAAGCCCGCCGCCGCAGTCCCTGCCCAACCACAGCCTCCCCCCGTGCACCGGCTCCTCCTCCCCCTCCCTGGTCCCCTCTTTACCTTGGAATCCCCCTCAAAGCCGCCTCCGCCTCCACCTAGCGGCATTTGGCTCCGCCCTGCTGTCCTGGCTCAGAGCCCCCGCCCCGCTCCGGCTCTGCTTCCCCCCTCCTTCCTCGTCCTCCCTTGTTCTCTTGAATCCCCCTCTAGCCACCTAGATCTGCCTCCGGCTCGGCCGTCTCCTGCTCCTCGGTCTCGTTCCTGCCGCTGTCTCGAATCCGCTACAGCCAGAGCCACCCCTTACCCCGGCTCCGCCTCCCCCCATCTCCTCGGTATTCCCCTCTTCTCTGGAATCCCTAAGCCACCGCCCAGAGCCGCCATCTACTCCTCCCCGCCGCTACCGTCCCTGATTAGCCACCACTAGAGCCCCCCCTTCCCTCCCCCTGCGACGGGTTTGCCTCCCCCTCCTCCTCCGAGTTCCCCCTTTTGTAGGGAATTCCCATGCCACTACCTAGAGCCGCCGCCGCCTCTGTCTCCACCCTGCCACCTCTGCCTCCCCCTCCCTGGTCCCCTCACCCTACCGCCGTCCAGACCAACAACTACCATTGGCTCCACCCCACCGACTCTGTCTCGCTATTGCCGTCCCAGCCCCCCTCGCCCGGTGCTCCCCCACCCTACACCGGTTCCCCCTAGCTTCCCCCCTTTGAAAAAGAGAGAGGAAGGACAAGACATTTTTTTTTAAAATTTTAAGATTTTGAGCGACACTTTTAAAAATCGTTAAAGCCTATTAATGTTTTTTAGTTTTCTTATTAGTGACATTTGGCAAAGCGTCGCTAATACATGAATTTTATATTTTTTAAATATCTTTTCATATTAGCGACGCTTAAAAAGTGTCGCTAATAACGAATTATTAGCGACCCATATAATTATGCGTCGCTAATAAGACATTTTTTATTTTTTTAAATGGTTTTTTATTTTAGTAACATATATATAACATCGCTAATAATTATTATTTGCGACGCAATAATGAAGTGTCGCTAATAATTTTATTAGCGACGCTTTTTTTTGTTTGTCGCTAATAGGCAATAGCGACAACACTTTTTACAATACTTATAGTGATGTTATTTATGCATCGCTAATAGTCATTAACGATGCTTACAGGACTATTAGCGATGTATAAATGCATCACTAAAAGTCCTTTTTGTTGTAGTGTCTTCTCTTTCTCTCTCTCTATCCAAATCAGGTGCCAGCTTGTCTATACTAGAAGCCATGCGTCGATTGGCTGCATGCATAGCCACAAGCAGTTTCCTAGCAGCATGCATGTCAGCAGCCTTGTCTTGTGCATGCTAGGTGCAACTAGATTTGGCTGCATGCAAGGTAGACACAGCTAGAAGCCTGGCCACATACAAGCTAGCTATGCATGCAGGACAGGTGAGACCAATTATGTCAATATGCAGGCCATTTGCTGCCAGAAGCCCGGGTGCAGTCAAGCTAGGAAATACCATGAGCCTGGCTATACCGAGGCCAACTGTGGCCAGGCTTGGCCATGGTCATAAGCTTTGTTGTATGAAGGCCAGCCTTGGCTGGCCCTGGCCTAGCCTTCAAAAGATCTAGCATTGGCTAGGCTGGACCAATACCTTGGTCATAGATGGGGGGAGAGAGAAGGAAGATCCAAGGAGGTCGAGCTGCATCTGGATCACTCGATCGGTGCCAAAGAAGAAGGAGAGGGGAAGGTGGGGTGGAATGAAGCCAAAAATTTTAAAAAGTGAGGGATAGTGAGAAATTTTAGCATGCATGGTTGGGGTAAACGGGAAATAGTGGACATAGGAATTTAATATCCACAACTACCACTTGAGAGTTTAATACTTTCTAGATGGCTCAGTGGATTACAAGATTGCTCCTAGTACTTTAACAAGTAGGCATTTAAGAGTTCTAGCCTATATGTGCAAGAATTTGTTTTGAAACGAAAACAACTAAAACTAATTACTAAGCACATCATGATCATTCTAAACATCAAACAAACCATGGTCATTCAAACACACAAGGAAACACAAGTTTTTCATGTGGAAAACCAAAACTAGGGTAAAAAACCATGGCAGCCTCTCAGTGACTAAATTAATGCACTAGTAAGTAAAACATTTACATTAACACAAGCAAACCACCAACCTCTTGTGACGACCCTAACACAAACTTCTTTTGTTTAGATCTCCTTCTTCTTTTATTACTAGCCTTCAAGTAGTCTCTCCTCAACCCTTGAAGCTTTCTTCCTCCTTTCTTTGTCTTTGCCTTCTTCTAGCTTCTTCAAACAAGCTCTTCTTATTTATGATTTTAGCTTTGGGTCTTCAATCTCCCATTGAACTTGGCTGGCTCTCTCCTCAAGATTTTGGGTTTGAAAGGACTATTTTTGTTGTTGTGTGTCACTCTAACAATTAGGATTAACATTAAGCTTTGAAGCACAATGATGATCTCATGGAAAAAAATGAACAAATGACTTCTTTTTTCTCTTTCAAATTTTAGGTTTTTCTCTCTTCAATTTCGTGTTTACCTAAACCTTTTATAGTAGTCCATCAAGTCAATTCATGATTTAGACTCCAATTTGGAAAAAAATTCTTTCTCGAAAAGCTTAAATTAGGTAAATTGCATAGAAAATGATTGATCGGGGCTAGAGGTGAAAAAGGGCATAGCTTAGGCCCTGCGCATTCATGAGTAGGCTCAGGTTTGAGCCTGGCTTGGCCCCATAAATGAGGGAATCATGTCAGGCTTAAATAGGTGGCCAATGTTGGGGCCCACAAACACTGCCCTTTTATGGTTGATCGATTGTCTATGCATGTATAGCTTTGGGGCTTAGGGGGATGGCCCATAGGGCCTTATGGGCAAAAAATTTTCAATTTGTTTTTGGCGATGACCAGGCTGCAAGGCCCAATATTAGAACATACGTGTAATATGTTAGGTTAATTAACTAATTTCTTTATTAAATATATGTCAGAAACCTTGAGTATATAATTAGTCATAAAATCTAATTAGAAATAATTATGGTCGAATCAGATTTGAAATTGATGGACTTGAAAAATATAAGTAGACATTTTTATGGGTAAAGACTGCAGACTAAAGAATGTTAATGGGTTGTGAAGCTTATTCAGTTCACATGCTCATAAAAATCACTTGGAGAAGTTTCAAAAGACAAAACTATCATTAAATAGTATCATCGATCGCTAGAGTTATGTGTTGATTGAATCAATCGATCATTAATGAATAGTTGTACCAATTCGATGAATTCATCAATCACCCCCATAAACTATTGATCAGCACCTAAAACAATTCTTTGTAAAACAAAGTGAAGAATTTATCGATCGATTGGCTTATTTATAGATCAATCACTCAAGGAGCTGTGAGTTTAGAAAACAATGAACAATTGATTGTTGTCTTAAATGATTGATCACAAGCAATTTTAGTTGCCCTAGAAAAGCCTTTCAAGATTGGATTTCTTTCCTTGTTGAAGTCAAAGTGCTAAATCGTTTTGGAGACCTATCTAAAAGATAAGAAGTGACGAAATTAAAGAGTGAAAAACCTATAAAAAAATTGGACAAGAAAGGAGAGATCATTTCATATTATTTTTCTTGAGATTTCATAAAAGAGTTTGAAGAGTACGCATGGATTTTATACCTTTTATATGCCTATTTACCTTATTTGCAAGTGTATGATTAGGTTAATTAAGGGTCAATAAGAGTTTATTTATGTTAAGATAGACATTAGTAGTGTGATTTAATTATTAGTTAATTTGGGTGATGCTAATTATTTAGGTGTTTATTTGAATAGTCAGTATTCTATTTGTGTCTTACATGCCTAAAATATGACTATTTATGCATTATAGGCAATGCACGTTTCTTGAGGTACTTAGAAGATGTTCAAAAAAATTAGTAATAACTCTTAACATACTTACAATTGATTTGGACTACTTTCTAGATGTGCAGACACTTTGGAAACATATATGGACATGAAGGGAAGAGCTTAATGAATAGAGAAGAAAACTGAACAATAATGTGAACTGTCCAGTGAACAACTTCTTCTTCCCAAACAAATTCTTGGACATTTATCTAGACAAAAACATCCACTTTACAGAGATTTGATTTTGGATGAAATTAAGTGCAAATTTTACAAGATAAATTGAGCATTTGAAAACCCATTTTAATTAAATCAATGAAGAACATGTTCAAAGTTAAAATCAAAGAATGGGAGTTGATTTTGATTGAAAGGTAGAGAGTTTCATAGCTGCCATTAATGAACTCGAACCAGATATTTAAAGGAAGGAAATTCTTGAATTAGCTTATTGGATTTGGTCAAAATTCATGGCATATGTGATGATCAAATATGTTTATATTTGTTGCAACACTTAGATTTTAGTTGGCAAGTGGAAGAAGAAACAAAAGAAAATAACTGCTAAACTGCCATTAATGGTTGCCAATTGGAGCTTTAGAGTTTCAGTTGTGTTTGGATTTTGAAGTGCAGAAGTTGAAGAAGGAGGTTTGATGTCATGAAGAAGAGTCATGAAGAAGAAGCGAGTTTCCTGCTAGAAGAAGTGTGATATACTAAAGGTGCAAGGTCGTGATGAAATAGGAAGGAGAGGAAAGAAGGAACCTGACATCATGTGTTAAAAACAAAAAGTGTGACAAAACTGAGATTAGACCCACATAAACGTAAATCAATAGAGAAGCCAGAACATGTTGTTTTAATTGTAAAGCAATGCCTATTCAACTTAGGACTATACCAATTGAAGTCTATATAAGCCTGAAGGCAGATGGAAAGGAAACAAAGAAACAAAGAAACCAGAGAGGGCTCCATGCTAGGCTGTTGGGCTGAGAAGAAAAATTTTAGAATTTAAGTTGCTCAAGGTTAAAGTGAAGGGAGCAATCCAAGTTATTTTTTTTTCTTCAATCCTTAGAAGTATCTTTTCAATTCTTCTAATGGAATTTGTATCTCATAGGTTAATGAGTAGCTACAACTCTTTGCTAGGGATTTGATGAAGCTTTATTAAGTTAATAGAATTTCATGATTATGAGGTTCGATTAATTTGTCTTAATGGTGGATTTGATGTTAATTGTTTCTACCTCTTTAATTGATGAGATTGCTCTAGAGATGAGTTTAGTCATGCTTCTCTCTTGATTTAAATTTATTCTTATTAGTTTCTTACTTTGTTTTGTCTTATTCAATATTAAAATTAGGTATTAGTTGTGATTTGTAAATTGTAGATACAATTAATGACTTGATTTTAATCCATTGAAGTGAGGAGAAACAATGTATTTGTTTACTATACATGAGTGCTTAATAGTGACCGAAGATTATATCCTAGATTATTATGAGATGAGTGTGAAAAAATTATTATTGATCATACTTATGAGTTTCTATGATTTAATGAATGTGGATTCCTATGCCCTAGTGTTTTGTTTATTTGATATTGCTTTCTTATTCTTAGATTAAAGCTTTAGAATTTGATTTGGATAGTTTAATTGCCTTTAAATTCTTCTTTGCTTTTGTTAGTTACTTTAGTCAAGTTATTCTCTTTTTGTTAACTAGATTAGGGTTTACTTGAGTTAGATTAAATTTGGTTTTATAATTTTAAGTCTTTGTGGGACCGAATATAATGTAGCCGCTTAACTACTATAGATTAATGAGCTTGTAAGTAAATAATTAAAGTTTAACAACAAGTTTTTGGTGTCGTTGCCTGAGACTTGTAAAGGAAAATAAATTAAATCTTAGCTAAGTTTATCCTTCTACTAGTTTTAGCTTAGTGTTTAAAAAAAAGTGAGAAAAAAGGGTGAAAACAAGGGGCATTAGAGAGGGGATTAGTCATATATGATGTAATACCCAAGGTTTTTCATACATTTTCCTTAAAATTCATAGAAATTTTTTGCAATATAACTGCTATAAATCGGGAAAAATGACAAATATAAAACCTGTGAAAATAGTTTTATAATTTAAAACATAACACATTGGTTTTCCCATCCAAATTTTTTCTCATTCGATCAAGCATCATACAAACATACAAATAAATTGCTATGATCATAGACTTTAAATACAAATCTCTCCCAAGCATCCCTGAGTGCAAGTCCCATAACAGTCCACAGTCTATTCCAAATGAAAATCTAGAATATATAATAGCTTAAATCTCGTCTCACCCAATACATCGGATCATGGCACAAAATACTCGCAGTAAGTCAAGTGTATACCTGAGTCCAAGGGAATCAATCCACCGCAAAAATGAGCATCCATCTCCAGGAGTCTCCACACAAACCTGCAAAAACCTCCCGTACAATGGGGCTAAAAGTAGGGTAATGAGTATTTTCGTACTTAGTAGGAAAATACCAAGTAGGGGAGTTCTAAACAGTGAAGTCTATAAATCCATACATAGATGCGTCCGTGCAACTCAAACATGAACAAATAGGTGTTGTTACGTCTGAAACAAGACTATGAAGAAGTCAAATCCAGATTTGTTTTACTTGCCAATTGTAGTAGACAAGGTCGATCCACAGGGAAAGCCTTATGCAACAAAGAAAATTGTTACGAAGAAATAGAGGAAAGAAAAATTAAGAAAGAGAGTAGAAGAGTATTGAGGCAATAACAAGTTAGAAAATCAAGAAGAGAAAACACTAAGGTATTAAGGATCATTGTAACATCTAATGATGTTCTTCATGTATCATGTTATCTCAGTTAGAATCGAACGGAGATTCTATCTAACTGGAAGATATAAACATTAAAATTGAAATTAAAGATAGAACATACTTTGGATAGATGAAGCATAAAAATAATAGTCTCTTAAAGATTTCTATGTATCCAAATCACAAAAGATAAAAAAGGAGAGCCTTTAAGCCTCTTATGTATCCAAATCATAAAGAAACAAGAAGAAGAATAATATTAAATAAACATCACTTCAAATAAACCATACTTACTTGTAACAATTGATGAAACATGAATAGAACTCCATTAGATTGTTACAAATCACCTCTAGCCTTAACTTGAGAGCTTAGAAAGTCATTACAATAAAACTAAAAACAAAAATACAAAAGAAGAGAAGAAAAATAGGAGAAGAGAGCTCCAAAGAGGAGGGGATGATCCATCTATCATGTCCACCTCTCTATTTATAGGAATAGAAGGGGTTGCTTCAAAGAGGAAAGTAAAATCATATCTCTGGATTGCATCCTGATTAATTGCCTGATTGGTTGCATCTTTGGCAATGATTAAATTCTAAATCAATCAAATAAATCAATGATTTATTTATTAAATAAGTATATTTGAATCTTCCTTTAGATATCTAACTAGCCTCATTGTCTTTCCTTACGTGTATCAATCATAATCAATGAAAATATTCTCCATGTGCTAGCGTCGGGTTAGTTTACCAGCTGCCCGTTTGCATGCCAAATTCGACCCATAAATCTTTAGAATGTGGAATTTCTTCCTGAAATAACAACTGTAGCCAAGGAAGTCTTCTTTCCAATTCCACTAGAATCGTATCAACCCAAATTAGGCAGAGAAAGATATGGTCAAAATACTGTAGCTGTGTCAATTTATCCGAATTAGCTTCTTTCCTAGTTTAGTTCTCTTGATGCAAATCTCAAATCCAACAGGTCCACAAGGTTATGTTCAACCATTCCATGCATGTTTAGACCATTAAGAGCCTATTCTTAACTTTTAAATAGCTTTGGGTAGTTGGGCTTCACTTCCTCTTCCAGTTGGATCCTGTTGAAGCTTGTTTAGACATGTAAACTCAATTAAAGTCCAGCTAACCTATTCAAAACATAAATAGCCCAAATAAGCAATGACTTAACACAAAATAGGATTGCAATTTGAAATTTGAAAACATTTTATGGAACATTATTTTAGTACATCAATAGGCATATCATATCATGCTAACATCATACCATCTAATCAAACTTACACAAACACCCTTATTCAGGGTCTTACAAACTTACTCGTACCACCGTATGCTTACTCATACAACATACACATACTTTTAAGACCTTAATCGTACAATCATATGCTTACTCGTATAACTTACACATACTTGTACGACCTTACTCGTACAATCTTACTTATACGACCTTACTTGTATAGTCTTACTCAAAATCACACAGTTATTGTCTTACTCAGAAACATACTCTTACAATCGTACTCATACTCATACTCTTATAGCCGTACACATATTCAAACTCTTACAGTTGTGCACATACTCATACTCTTACAGTTGTACTCATACTCATACTCTTACAGTCGAGCTCATACTCATACTCTTGCAGTCGTACTCATACTATTACCACTGAAGCTCATTACAACTAATAAGCTCCAACGTCGAATAGAAACGAATGCCACTAGGGCATCACCTTAACCTTTGGGGAGTGACTAGACACCATGAACTTTTCCGAAGGTAAGGCACACCTATGTTCATGGGGCACAAGATCAAACAGGTAAGAGTAGGTCCATGATACTACTTACATGAGCACACAAACATACACCCACACATAAGGGGTCATGTAGTTGCCCACGATAATGGGTCTTATAGTGCCATAGAATTGCCCACCATAATGGGTCTTATATTGCCATAGAATTGCCAACCATTATGGGTCTTATAGTGCCAATGTCACTCTTAGGCAGAATCATACAGTGCCACTATTGGGCAAAAATCATACAGTGCCACTTGGGTAGAAATATACAGTGCCACTCTTGGGCGGAAACATATAGTGCTACTCTTGGGTAGAAATCATACAACGCTCTCAATAGAGCATCAAACGTCTGGGCTTAATGCAGCACACAGACCAAATCGAGAACATACGTCACTCTCAACAGAGCATCAGACGTCTGGGCTTCATACAACACACAAACAAAGTCGGAAACATACATCGCTCTCAACAAAGCATCAGACGTCTGGTGCTCTATATAGCACACAGATAACATCCGGCAGGATAAACACTATGGCAAGACATGAGAAAAGCTCAGCCGACTCATTATTGGCTAGCTCAAACATGAAACTTAATCCGTTGAACCCTCAGGTCACAAACTCACAATGCTATCATTAGCTTTCTTATAATTCAAGTTTAAATTAAGTAAATTATGACCCAGAAAATCATAAAAAAATCAGGGACCTTACATATGACCATGTGGCTACGTGATCGAACACACCGGTTAGAGTAGATTCAAACCCCTTAGAAAGTAGTGAAATTAAAACTGATCTTCTATTCACAATGAGAGATAACAATGCAGAAGCCAAACCCCTCAAGGAGTTATTTTTACCAATCTCTATCAATCCTCCCTCGTACATAGTGTTGCCCGCTACCACTGCCACACACTTTGAGTTGTAAGATCTAGTCATTCAACTTCTCCCCACCTTCCATGGTCTTGATAGAGAGGATCCTTACATGTATGTAAAAGATTTTCTTGAAATTTGTGCTACATTTAAATTTTGAAATATTTCTGATGAGTCGGTTCGTCTGTGCTTGTTTCCTTCCTCGTTAAAGGACAAAGCTAAGGCATGGTTGAATTTCCCAATGTCCAAAACCAATGCCTTAAGGAGAGAGATAGCTGACTTTTGTCAAGAGGAAGATGAAAAATTTTATAAGAGTTGGGGGAGGTTTAAGAAATTATTTTTGAAGTATCCCCACCATGGTTTTGATACATGGTGACTTGTTCAATACTTTTACAATGGTTTGACTCAAACACACCGCAATATGATTGAATCCATGAACGGTGGGTGTTTCTTGAGTTTGAATGATGATGTAACGTATAAGTTCTTAGAAGGTTTGTCTGATAGTTCTCAGCAATGGGATTTTTCAAGCCATAGAGAAAAACCAACCTAAAACCCTAGTAAAGGAGGCTTATATGAAGTAATGGAAGATACTAACAAGAATGGTAGGTTAGACCACACGACTAGAAAAGTAGAAGCCATGACCCTTGCTAGAAACATGAATTATGCCAACTAAATTCAAAATAAAGTGTGTTCTTTGTGTGCAAGTCCAATACATACTACTTAAACGTGTCCTTCCTTGTTAGGTTATTTTGAGTGCTTTACTGAGCAAGCAAATGTACTAAACAAATATGGGAAACCGTTTGGCAATCCCTTCTCTGAGACATACAATCCAAATTGGTGGAATCATCCAAATTTCTCTTGAAGGCAAAGCTAGCCTCCCATGAATGGAGTAGGGCAACCAGTGCAACAAATGTCGACTCAATTTAGGCAGCCCAAACCCTCCTACACCTCTATTCCCCAATCAGTTCCTCAAGTTGTTGCACCACCACATCAACAATCATCACTTGAAGAGTCTCTCATAGCATTCATGCCGTCTACTAACTAGGCTATTTAGAACTTAAAAATTCTAGTCAAATGAATAGTGAAGCCATGGCTAAACTAGAAACTCAAATTGGCCAGTTAGAAAGTCTTGTAGGAGAGAGAGAGAAAGACAAGTTTACTAGTTAGCCTATACCCAATCCTAAAGGTCAATATGTTGTTAGTAATGCTTCAAGTTCATCACATAACCAGGGGCATGCCCAGTCAATCACCACTCTTAGATCTGGGAGACATGTTGACAATTATGTGAAAATGCCTAAAGAAAAGAGAATTGAGAATACTGAGTCCGAGAATGAGAAACAGGAACCCAATGACTCCCAATCTGTTTTAGTTAAGCTCCCCGATAAGAGTTTTGTGCCTAAAGCCCCATTTCCTCAAAGACTAATCAATCTTAAGAAAAATGTATAGTTTGGAGATGCTTTAGATGTATTTAAGAAAGTGCAGATAAACATCCCAGTCCTTGATGCTATCCAACAAGTGGCCTCCTATGATAAAATTTTGAGAGACTTATTCACATTCAAGTGGAAAACAAATACTCCTAAAAAAGCATTCCTGACAGAACAAGTCAGCTCTATTATTCAATGCAAATTCCCTGGCAAATATAAGGACCTTGGCTATCCTACAATTTCATGCTAGATAGGGGGTCATCACATTGAGTGGGCTTTGTTAGATCTAGGGGTTAGTGCGAAATTATTGCCATATTTTGTGTATGTGCAATTGGGATTGGGAGAGTTGAAACCCACATCAATGACACTCCAATTAGCTGATGGATTTATAAAAATTCCTAGATGTGTTATTGAAGACGTGCTAATTAAGGTTGACACATTTTACTTTCCAGTGGACTTTGTAGTCCTTAATACGTAGCCCATTTAGAATATCCATGGGAAAATTCCTATTATTTTGGGTTGTCCTTTCCTTGTTAGTACTTCCAAAGCTCTAATAAATTGTCGAAATGGAGTGATAAAGCTTTCTGTTGGGAACATGACTTGTGAGTTAAATGTATATGATATAAATAGACAACCATCATACTTCGATGATACTTTTGAGGTTGACATGATTGAGAGTTTAGAAGATGATTTTCCTTTTATTTATTCTAACGATCAACTAAATATTTGTTTAACTCACTCTCATTTGATAAGTAGAATTGAAAAAGAGAAGATAATTACTTTAAAGGATCCTGGATGAGTTTCGATGGAAGTGTGTTTGGCTAAAGACAGTAAACTTAGCGCACTCGGGAGGCAGCTCAACTTTAGGTTCTTGATAAGTATAATTTATACGTTATTTTACCCTTAATTATTCTATTTCTTAGTCTCATTTAAGAGTTAATATAGGTTAAATAATTAGAAATTAAATTTAATTAGGTTAGAAAAAGCTTCCATGATGATTTGAATTAAATTGGCTTATTTTGTAGATTCTTCATTGACGTTCGAACGGGGTCACTTACCGTTCGATCTAGATAACGTGATTTTGAAGAAAATACAGTTCAAGCATTCGAACGGGCATGCAGGGTGTTCGAACGGCATAACGCACAATTTCCTTGTTTGAGCCAATTTTCAATCCTTTTCATATTGGAATTCTTTCTCTGGCTCTTATGCCTATATAAAGACATATTTGGCTCGAAATTGGAGGATTCCAGTAGATTATCTGAAGAGAAAAAGGAAGAAGAAGATAGAAGAGAATTCAAAGCTTTTAATGGAGATTCAAGTGCTTTCTTTTACAATGGAAGACTAAACTTTTCTTTTACTTAGGAGTTGATGAAGTTATAGATAAGTTTCAGTTTCTTTTCTTTTTAATTTAGATCTCAGTTGTGAATGATGACAATTGTATGATAAAGATTTCTTTTTTAATGGAAGAGCTTTTAATGTTTGTTCAAGTCTATGTTGATTTATTGTCTTGTAGATGATAGATTGATGTGGTTTTGATATTTTCATCGATTCTAATTTCTGTGATTTAGATGAGATGGTCATACAATAATTTTAATTTCAGATAATTAATGACTTGGATGAGTTATACTAAGATTAGACGGGTCATGCCTATAGCTAGTTTAGTGTAGATGATTTGTGCTATTGTCGAAGATAGTTCATGCCATGAATTTAATTAATGATTATTTCTGAAGTAATTCTAGCTTGTAGCTGAGAATACTTGTTCATATTCACACTAGATTTAGATTAAAAGTGAAGGAATTGTTATGGTTTTATAGTGGATTCGATTTTCTAAGTAATTTTCATCATATTAATCTCTTATTTTTAAACTAGTTGATTTCTTTCCTTTACTTAATTAAAGTTTAAGTTTGTTTTAGTTTTCAATCAGAAAATTCCTCTTTAGATTTAGTGATAATCCATCCTTCCCTGAGGTTTAACAACCCTTAAATACTTATCCTAGTACAATTACTTTGTACACTTGCAAAGGGACGATCAAGTTTTTGGCGCCGTTGCCGGGGACGGTGTTGATTTGTTACTAAATTAGTATTAGGATAATTCTATCTAATTTAGATTCTGTTTACTTTAGTTTTTAGGTTAATTCTTAGTTTCTTACCTTTTTTTTTAATTTGATCTTGTAAGCTGAGTTGAAGATCGTGCTCTCTACACTTGTGGCCATAAGTGGACATCGACAAGCATAGTGCTTCTCTTCGGTTTGCAAGATCCTTTTCTCTTTTTATTTTTAGTTTTTTTCTTAGTTAGTTTTTGCTTATTCTTCCCCTTTTTACATTTAAAATTGTATGGTGTGTTTGTGGTGTATGCGTGGGTGGTCGTCGCTCCTTACTCCCCCGATTAGTACCATTTGACCCTGAGCCTGAGCGGACATCTAGGAGAGCTGAGTTGCCCTCGATCTACATCCCTACACCCCCAAATTCTCCCACCAATTCCTCCACCCATACTACTTCTTCCCTCATAATGACTGAACATCAGTTAGTAGATGCACCACTTAAAGCTCTAAGGGAGTATTACACTCCCAATGAGTACACCTCTCCTTCATGCATTAGGTTGCCAGCGGTTGCTGCCCAAAATTATGAGATTAAGCCCAATGCCATTCAAATGCTTCCATCCTTTTATGGGCTTAATAATGAAAACCCGTATAGGCACTTAGATGACTTCTTAGAACTATGCACAACTTTTAAGCTCTCAAATTTAACCGATGAGGCTGTTAAACTTTGCCTTTTCCCTTTCACATTGAAAGATAAGGCTAAGGAATGGCTTCACTCATTAGAGCCAAACACTATCACAACATGGGCCCAAATGCAACCAGAGTTCCTTAAAAAGTACTTCCCCATAGGTAAGACCAACCAAATGAGAAAGGCCATAACCACTTTTGCCCAACTTCCTACTGAACAGTTCCATGAGAATTGGGATAGACTTAAGGACCTTCTTAGGAGGTATCCTCATCATGCTGTCCCTAAGTGGCAATTAGTGCAACGTTTTTATGAGGGTCTTATTGAACAAAACCGCCATCTTGTTGATGCAAGTTGTGGGGGTACCTTCTTGTTAAAAAATGAAAATGAGGCATAAAAACTTTTTGAGGACATGAGTAAAAATTCTCTTCAACATGCTGCGTTGAATAGAAATGAGAGTGGATTATCTACCTTGAACAATGCCCCCTCTAGGGGTGGCTTGTATGAAGTCAAAAACCCATTAGACATATCCTCTAAAGTTGATACTTTGAGTAGGAAGCTGGACCTCCTTATGTCTTCAACCCATCAGCCCACTCCTTTCACTCAAGATGCATGCACAATATGCCTTAGCCCAGCCTATACTATCATAGAGTATCCCTCTGCATCTCAATTTCCTGAGCTTCTCTAAGATCATGTGAATGCCACCCAATCCTTCCCTAGGGCTGAGAACAATCTATTTTCAAACACATATAACCCTGGGTGGAGGAATCATCCCAACTTTTCTTGGCAGACACAAAACCAAGGGGTTATGGGTAACCAACTCCCTAGGCAACCACTCCAAGTCCTACCAGCCCCTATCCACCAACCTCAAGTGCAACCTCCATATGTCCAACCCAATAGGAGTCCGAGTTTTGAAGAAAAGGTCTTGAGTGCCCTTCAAGGCCTTCAATCTCAATCCCAACTCCTCCACTCTCACACACAATCTATAGCAAAGTTAGAAGCCCAAATTGGACAACTAGCTAATGTTATTAACAAGAGAGAGATGGGGACGTTGCCAAGTCAACCCCTACCAAACCCTAAAGGTCAATTTTAGGTAGAGGGAGCTCCTCCCTCCGATGAACAAGTTAATTCCATAATGACCCTTTGGAGTGGGAGGATTGTTGACAAGAGTGTTGGGGGGACACCAGTGACAGATGAAAGGAGTGAGGAGTTAGAGAATGCAACCCCTAATGAGCCTCAAGTAGAAGTTAGTGCACCACATGAGAAGGAGTTTGTATCTCCTTCCCCTTCCTTAGAGCCACAGTCTAAGACCACTTCCGAGGGATCTTATATCCCTAGGGCACCCTTTCCTCAGTGTCTTGACCTAGCCCCACCATTTAGAAAAAGCACAGCTAAGATGGATGATATTCTTGAGACTTTTAAACAAGTCAAAATTAATCTCCCCCTCTTAGAAGCCATTAAGTAAGTCCCTGCTTACGCAAAGTTCCTCAAAGACCTATGCACTCATAAGCGTAAATCCAAGACTCATGTGTCTTAGAAGGTCTTTCTCACCGAGCAAGTTAGCTCTCTTTTGAAGTTTGACACCCCACCTAAGTATAAGGACCCTGGAGTACCCACTATTTCTTGTGTCATAGGTGATCGCTCCATCCATAGAGCCCTCATTGACCTTGGTGCGAGTGTCAATCTACTTCCTTACTCGGTGTATGAGAAACTAGGGTTAGGTGAATTGCAGCCTACATCAGTTACCTTGCAGCTAGCCAACCATTCTGTGTGTAAGCTTTGAGGAGTTATTGAGGATGTCTTAGTGAAGGTTGACCGGTTCTTTTTCCCTGTTGATTTTATTGTCTTAGATATGGAAACCGGTGCCAACTCCACATATCAAATTCCTATCATTCTAGGTCGTCCATGCCACAGCTAATGCATGCATAAATTGTAGGACGGGGGTAATGGAGATGACCTTTGGGAACATGAAAGTGCAACTAAATATTTTTGATGTGTCTAACCATTTGCCTGCAACTTCTAATGTTGAATATTTTATGGTAGACAATTTTAGATTTGATGCTAATGATAGAGGTCCATCTTTTGTAGCATCAGCCCATAATCAAGTCATGCCTTCTAATTTTTCTACATCATCTTTTTGGAGACTTAAGAGAAGAGCTAATGCTAATATCTACTAGCCGCCCTGATATATTTGAGAATGTTGGCAATGTCTGGCTAAACTTAGCGCTTCTAGGGAGGCAACCCTTGTTTTATTTGGTTTGTTTTTATGTTTATTTTCTCTCTTTTTCTTTTAGTTTTAGTTAACTTTCCTTTATTTAATCCATTTAATGATTTTTTTATTTAGTAGTTTTAGTTAATTAACTGGATTTTTTTATTAAAAAAATAAAAAAAATTTGTGTTTACCCGTTCGATCGGGATTAATCCCGATTGATTGGGCCAATCGATCAGCAAATTGGCTGTTTGAACGGTTGAGTCGTCTCTTAGAACGCACGCGCTGGCTAGTTCGGCTTCCTCTGTGTTTTTCCTCCGCCACGTCGTCTCTGTTTTCCACCGTAGTCCATACATTGTCTGGCGAGATTTTTGGTCCAAAATTGTCCCTCCCCTCCGATTTTTCGTGTAGAATCTATTTCCGGAATCAATCTGAGCGGACTCGGCCTCTATTTCACGCTGTTCTTCTATTTACTCGGTAAGCCCCAAATTTGATTTTTGCATTTTTCTTTCAATTTTTGACCAAATCAGATGCAATTTTTTGTGGATATTTGTTAGGATCGACTTCTATATTCCATGTTCATGATTTGGTACAATTTGATTGAATGAATGATGCATTGTGTAAGTTGGATTTCAAAATTTTCATTCTGCACTATTTTTGTCAAAAATTCCAATTTTTGAGGCTTTAATGAATCAGTTTATATGTACTTGCTGTACTAAATATGCTTATTTTTTACTTGTACATATTCTACTCTAATTTGGGACATTTCTGCTCATTTTTTTTCTAGGGGTATTTTCATAATTTGACATTATTGGGTGTTTACAATTCTTTTTTGCTTTCCAGTCACTTCCATATCACTTTTAGCACTTGTTTTTGAGCTTTTTGCAAATCTATGGCGCATGGTTCTCGTTCTAATGCTCTAAAGAAGAGGAAGGGCGCCCCTTCTACTTCGCGTGCTTCATCTTCTACTACCGCCGCTGCCGATCTACCTCTTCGTGCTATTGTTTACGAGCGACAGGTGGAGTTTGTTCCTACCCTTACTGCTGCCCAGTCATGGCTTATGGAGCGAGAGGATTGGTACTCCTTTTTCTCACAGATTGCAGCACTTGACGCTCGCGTACATCATGAGCAGGTCTGATCTTTTTATGCATCCGCCGTTATTAATGAGAGGGGATATATTGTCAGTACCATTGGAGATATTACAATCACTGTCATACCAGATTTCATAGCTATAGGGATGGGCCTCACGCGCTCCAACTTCACTTATCCCTCTTTTGCTGATTTTGCTTTTCCTGATGAGTATACTATCACGGGGACTCTTATGGGACAGGAGCGAGGCCCATCCCTCACATATGGATTGCCAGCTTCTTTCATGACGTGGGACTATCGTTTTTCAAATCTGATATTGGAGTATTACATATGGTTCCGCCGTCATGAGAAGGTTGACTTCACCTTAGCTCGCCTTCTTTATATTCTGGGTCGAGCGGAGCGGATTCACATCGATTTTCCCTCCTTTGTCTTCTCACGGATGGCAGATATAGTTTCTAAACCAGTGGATGCTCGATTACCTTTTCTTTTCTTTTGGAGCGGATTTTTGTTCACTTTCAGTTGGATTTTCCTTTATATGCACCCACGAGCCGAGGTTTAGGGGTCATTTCCCAGGCGACCCTAAACAGGATGATCACACATTGTCCGCCTCGACTAGCATTCGATGAGGCAAACGAGGAGGAGCCAGCCGCAAAGGGTGTAGCAGAGGTTGCGGCTGAGCCATGCATTCCACCACATTCTTTTGTTAAAGCCTCTTTCCTTCAGATGGAGCATCGTCTTCGCGCACATATTGATTCTTCTCAAGCACAGTTTCATACGAGGCTTACTACCCATATAGATGCTCAGATGGCTGCTCAGATGACTGAGATGAGGGGACTTATACAGGGACTGGCTGATTTGATTCATAGCCAATTAGCTCCGGCAGATGCTGATGATAGTGACTAGAGTTATACTGATGTCGATGATTCTGATGATGTTGATCTTTAGCTGTGCAGGGGCTACTTTTATCTTTTCTTTTCTTTGTTTTTTATTTTTTTATTTTTATTTTTTTTGTTATATCTTTTCTGGGAGCTTGGTATTTTAGGTTTGGGAAATTGCTCTTGATATGCATGTTTCTCATGTTTTCTCAATCCTATGTACTTCACTTTTCAGATTAGTGGATTAGTTATGCTTTCAGGTGATATCTTTTTTTCCCTCTCTTACTTATTCTTGTCATTGTAGTATATATTTTCTTTAACATTGAGGACAATGTTCAGTTTAGGTTTGGGGGTGTAGAAAGATATTTTTCTTTATTATTTTTCTTTTAGGATGTTTTAGAGTATTTTTTTCATTATTTGTGTTGTTTTCTTTTATGTGGGTTTTAACACTTATTTTCTTTTAAAAGCATATGTCTGTTTTTAAAGAGATCAATTTCATGAAGAAAGTTCAAGTAATTAATTAAGTGATGAAAATGATTAAGTGAGTAATTTCTATTTTATTTTCATTATCTTGGATAACTGTGTTTATATTTTTAAATCACATTTCACACACTTGAAACTTGTAGGAATATAATTTTATGGTTTATTACTTGTAATCTTAGTGGGATATCTTTAAGTGAGCATATATTTTTGAAAACTTGGCAATTGTGTAATTTTTAATATTTTATGATAGATTTTTATGCTTAGCTTTTATTTGAAAAAAAATGGGATAAGTGTGTATAGAAAAAAAAGAAAAAAAAGTTGAAAAAAAATAGATTGAATGAAAAAAAAATTGATGAATATATATATATATATATATAAAGGTTTGTTTCTCTTTTTACTGAGTAACCGGACCTTGTGCCTAGGCAAGTATAAGGGATCGCGTCAAAAGGTGAAAAGTTGAGATAAATTCTTTTATGACTTGCTTGATTCTGTAGCCTTTATAGTTCGAGTTATTAAGCCTGAGGGGTGTTTCAACACCTAGTACCTTGAGCCAACTAGATTAGGGACACTGGCCTAATGCTTGTTACATGGACTATTTAGAAAGCTTAATAGAACTAAGTATTGCATAAGTCATATTTTGATATATACTATACTCTTATTCCCAGAATTTAATTGAAATTTGAAGGCTATTACATGAGGGTTTATTATGAGATGCTAAGGATGAAAGATTGTCATTGTTATATTTTTGAGTTAGTGAACTTTAATGAGCTTAGTTAATGGGTCACATAAGATATGCTTGTTAATAAAAAAAGAAATTGTATGGCTACAAAGTTTCTACACTTTATGTTTTTGAAATGTATATATGTAGTTGCACAATTATTTCTAAGATGGGGTTATAGAAAGGATTATTCCTTACTTGAAAGTGATCAGATCGAAATTGTTTACTTGTTTCAAGTATTTGTGGTTGGTTCTTTTTAAAAATAGTTATATGTTTTTAAGAGAAGATTGTTTTTCAAATTTTTATTTTCTTGTTTGGTTTATTTTTATATTTGTTAGGTTTTGATGTATGTGGGTATCATTGCTGCAAACCCTCACGAGACACAACTCGTCCAACTAGGGACACCTAGGGGTTTAAAGGCTTGTTGTATATGCTAAATGCAATTGTGATTCCCTACGAAAGTGGCATTTATTTTTTAGATTAGTTGTTTTGTTTTGTTTTGTTTTGCTCGAGGACTAGCAAAATATAGGTTTGGGGGTATTTGATAAGTATAATTTATACGTTATTTTACCCTTAATTATTTTATTTTTTAGTCTCATTTAAGAGTTAATATAGGTTAAATAATTATAAATTAAATTTAATTAGGTTAGAAAAAGCTTCCATGATGATTTAAATTAAATTGGCTTATTTTGCATATTCTTCATTGGCATTCGAATGGGGGGTAACTTACCGTTTGATCGGGATAATGTGCTTTTGAAGAAAATACAGTTCAAGCGTTCGAACGGGCATGTAGGGCGTTCAAACAACATAACACGCAGTTTCCTTGTTTGAGCCAATTTTCAATCCTTTTCATATTGAACTTCTTTCTCCAGCTCTTATACCTATATAATGACATATTTGGCTCAAAATTGGAGGATTTCAGTAGATTTTCTGAAGAAAAAAAGGAAGAAGAAGATAGAAGAGAATTCAAAGCTTTTAATGGAGATTCAAGTACTTTCTTCTACAATGGAAAGTTAAACTTTTCTTTTACTTAGGAGTTGATGAAGTTATAGATAAGTTTCAGTTTCTTTTCTTTTTAATTTAGATCTCAGTTGTGAATGATGACAATTGTATGATAAAGATTTCTTTTTTAATGGAAGAGCTTTTAATGTTTGTTCAAGTCTATGTTGATTTATTGTCTTGTAGATGATAGATTGATGTGGTTTTGATATTTTCATCGATTCTAATTTCTGTGATTTAGATGAGATGGTCATACAATAATTTTAATTTCAGATAATTAATGACTTGGATGAGTTATACTAAGATTAGACGGGTCATGCCTATAGCTAGTTTAGTGTAGATGATTTGTGCTATTGTCGAAGATAGTTCATGCCATGAATTTAATTAATGATTATTTCTGAAGTAATTCTAGCTTGTAGCTGAGAATACTTGTTCATATTCACACTAGATTTAGATTAAAAGTTAAGTAATTGTTATGGTTTTATAGTGGATTCAATTTCCTAAGTAATTTCCATCATATTAATCTCTTATTTTTAAACTAGTTGATTTCTTTCCTTTACTTAATTAAAGTTTAAGTTTGTTTTAGCTTTCAATCAGCAAATTCCTCTTTAGATTTAGTGATAATTCATCCATCCCTGAGGTTCGACAACCCTTAAATACTTATCCTAGTACAATTACTTTGTAAACTTGCAAAAGGTTTAATTATAAACGATCAGTTATAATAGTTATTTTTATTTAATTTAGTAGTTAGTGTTTTCATTTTTTTAGTTAGTTTTCAGTTTATTATCTTTGCTGATTTCTCTAATCATTATTAGGATGTGCTTATATAATTCATTATTGATTTCCCATATGAGATTATACTTGTGCTTTATTGACCATTTTTCTTTTTGTAGCTATGTACATGAGCACATCAACAGAGGTACTATCTCTTCTTTTTCCTTTTTTTTTTAATCTTAAGCATTGTATTTATTTTCTTTAATACATTGAGGACAATGTTTAGTTTAGGTTTGAGGGTGTAGAAAGATATTTCAATTTTATTTTAGACTATGTGTTTTAGTTTTAGTGAAAAAATGAAAAAAATTTATTAATTAGATTTATTTTATTTTATTTAGGTTTTTGCTTATTTACATTGAGAATTCTTTTAGACACGTCCCCGTGTTTAATGATACCAAACTGTTTAGAACATGTGTTATGTGACTTGACAAATTTAATGATTTCGAGTTTTGATTACATCATATTGGTTTCTTGTGCTCCTATTTTGAAAAATTAGAAAGACATTTGTCTAAGTGAGAATTTGAGCCCTTGATTATAGTCTTACATCTTGTTGGATATCATTGAATCTAAGTAATTATTTTCTTATGAGAGTAAAACTTTGGCATGATCTAGTAGTACTCAGGTTATTATAATAAGGTTTTGGGCTTGACTATTCTTGGTTTGTAGAACAGTCAAGGACAATCTGTTATCACAATTAAGGTTGATTGTATATTGTGCTCAAGAAAAAAAAAAGAAGAAATAAATTGAGTAAAATAAATTGAATGAAAAAATTTTAAGGAGCTAAAAAATTAAAGTTTCTCTATTGAGTAGACCGGGACTTAGCGTGCCTCACTAAGCATAGGGTGTTCGAGTCAAAAGGCTGAGTTGTCTAATTTATGACATGTATAACCTTGTAGCCTATTTGGTTCAGGTTTTTAAGCCTAAGGGGTGCTTTAACACCTAGTACTGTGAGCCAACAAGATTGAGAATCCTTAGCCTAACACTTGTTACATGGATCTTATAGAAAGCTTAAGAAGGCTAAGCCTTACACATGTCATGTGAGATGAGCATAAAATTCTAGCAGGACATTATGCAGTTTTAACTAGAATAGGTTTTCAAGTGATCTAGGTTGTTTTACTTTTAAAGGAAGGTTTTGCATGGTTCTCTATTTTGATATCTTGAAGATGAATGAATATCAATGTTTATTTTTTGAGTGTTAAATTGAAATAGTTGCGTGGACATGAGACACATTCAGTTGTTTGATTCATAAGATTGGGACTGTATAATTACTTGGCAATGTTTATTTTTAAAACTATTATGTATGTATGTATGAGCACTTGCCACCAATATGAAGTTATCAAAATGAATTATTGTTTTAGAAGACAAGTTGTATTATGCATTACACTCACTTATAATTGATTTTATTAAATGAAAGTCACATGTTTAGGAGGAGTTTATTTGTAAATAATCTATGGTTTCAATTTCAATTTTATTTTATTTTTTATTTTTGCATTTTGTCAGTAGATTCACAAAAACCCTCACAAGATATAACATGTCCACTAGTGTAAGCTAGGGGTTTAAATGTTTGTTGCATATGCTAAATGCAATCGAAATTTCCTGCAAAAGTTGAGTAGTTAGTTTTGTTTTCTATTGTTTTTATTTAGTTTTGCTTGAGAACTAGCAAAATATAGGTTTGGGGGTATTTGATACGAATGGATTTTATATATTTTATACGCCTATTTACCTTATTTGCTAGTGTATGATTAGGTTAATTAGAGTTTATTTATGTTAAGATAGATATTAGTAGTGTGATCTAATTATTAGTTAATTCAGATGATGTTAATCGCTTAGGTGTTTATTTGAACAAAGTTGGTATTCTATTTGTGTCTTACACACCTAAAATATGACTATGTATACATTATAGGTAATGCACACTTCTCGACATACTTAGAAGATGTTCGAAAAAATTCATTTTGACACACTTATAAATGATTTGGACAACTTTCTATATGGACATGAATAGAACAATTTAATGAATAGAGAAGAAAACTAGACAGTAATGTGGACTATCTAGTGAACAACTTCTTCTTCCCAAACAAATTCTTGGACACTTATCTAGGCAAAAACGTCCACTTTACATAGATTTGATTTTTGATGAAATTAAGTGAGAATTTGTCAAGATAAATTGGGCATTTGAAAACCCATTTTAATTAAATCAATGAAGAACATGTTAAAAGTTAAAAAAAAATAATGTGAGTTGATTTTGATTGAAAGGTAGATATCTTCATGTCTGTCATTATTGAACTCAAACCAGAAATTTAAAGGAAGGAAAATTCTTCAATTTTAGTTGGCAAGTGGAAGAAGAAACAAAAGAAAATAACTGCTGAACAACCATTAATGGTTGCTGATTGGAGCTTTAGAGTTTCAGTTGTGTTTGGACTTTGAAGTGTAGAAGTTGAAGAAGGAAGTTTGAAGTCATGAAGTAGAAGCAAGTTTCTTGCTAGAAGAAGCGTGATTCACTGAAGGTGCAATGTCGTGATGAAATAGGAAGGAGTGGAAAGAAGGAAGCCAACGTCGTGTGTTAAAAACAAAAAGTGTGACAAAATTGAGAAACCAATCAATATAGAAGCCAGAACATGTTGTTTTAATTGTAAAGCAATGCCTATTCAACTTAGGACTATACCAATAGAAGTTTATATAAGCATGAAGGCCGATGGAAAAGAAACACAAAAACACAGAAACCAGCGAGGTCTCCATGCTAGGCTATTGAGCTAAGATGAAAAATTCCAGAAGTTAAGTTGCTCAAGGTTAAAGTGAAGGGAGCAATCATCTCACTTCAATCCTTGTAAGTCTCTTTTTAATTCTTCTAATTGAATTAGTATCTCTTAGGTTAATGAATAGCTATAACTCTTTGCTAGGGAATTGATGAAGCTTCATTAAGTTGTAGAATTTCATGATTATGAGGCTTGATTAATTTATCTTAATGGTGGATTTAATGCTAATTATTTTTTCCTCTTTAATTGATGAGATTGATTTGGATATGAATTTAGTCATGCTTTTATCATGATTTAAATTGATTGTCATTAGTTTCTTACTTGATTTTATCTTGTTCAATTATAAAATTGGGTATTAGTTGTGATTTGAAAATTGTGGATACAATTAATGACTTGATTTTAATCAGTTTATGTGAGGAAAAATAATGTATTTGTTATTTACATGAGTGTTTAATGATGATATTTTCCATAATAACAAAGATTGAATTCTAGATTATTATAAGATGAATGTGAAAAAAATATTAATGATCATATTAATTTATGAGTGTGACACCCTGTGTTCCGATTATACCTAACCCAAAAGGGTTAGGGGCAATTATATAATTTTAGATAAATGTTAGGGGGTTTTAAGAGGTAGAATTCCTATATTTGGTTATAGCTTGAAATAACAAGCATAACAAACCAAAGAACAAGCGAAACGGAGGTCGGAAGCGAAGTTATGGCCTCGAGAAACATGCCATATGGGCGGGACCCACTTTGAAAGAGTAAAATAACCTATCTATGTAGGGTCTCGTTTTGGAGGGCTTGTTAATACGAGTCCATCGGTACAAAGGACGCACAATTTCGACTTTGGGATAAGAAGTTATTGAGTTTTGAAGTTGAAATATTAATAAAATAATGAAGAATGGACAAAATATATGATGTCATTTAGCTGAGCAGAGCCGAGTTGCCGAGCCGCAAATGCACTACGCACGATGCAGGTCCACCTCGTTTGGGCTGACTGCATGATGCTTACGAGGATGTGTGCATCACGTGCGATGACCACTTTTGGGGGTTCATTCAATTTGCACAACGTGGCGCGAGTGCGTGTGTGTGTATTTCCCTTTCTATCGTACGCTCAGACATCTTGTACTATAAATTCTCATTTCCGTTCATTCTTCCAGGGGAGTTTCTGGGGTAATTCTGAGTCCTTTTTCTTTCGTTCAAAAGTGTTCTTAGCTAATTTGAGGGTGTTCTACACAATGGAAGTGTTCATTCCTCGAGTTAGTGACCCTATATGGGGGAAATGCCCCAAGGCAAGGGGAGGTTTTGTCTGTTGCTTATAGGCACGGGAATTGTAAAGTGTCTCCAGGTAAGGGGAGTTTCTGATCGTGCCTACGGGCGCTTGAAGGGTAAAGTGTCTCTGGGAAAGGGGAGGTTCTGTCCATTGCCTATGGGCGTGTGAAGGGCAAAGTGTCTCTGGGTAAGGGGAGGTTCTGTCAACCGCCTATGGGCACATGAAGGGTGAAGTGTCTCTGGAAAGGGGTGGTTCTATCCACCATCTATGGGTAAGAAAAGCGAAAAGTGTCACTTGGGTAAGGGGAGGTTTTGTTCGTCGCCCACAAGCGTGTTGTGAGAAAAGTGTCCCAGTAAAGGGGAGGTTCTGTCTGTAGCCTACGGGCACAGAAAGAGAAAAGTATTCCAGAGTTAGAGTTGGTTCTGCACGCCGTCTCTGGACCTGCTAGGGGGGATGCCCTGAGGAAACGAGCAACTCCAAACGTCACCAGTTCCGAAACTGTAGGGGAGTACACTTTTCTGAACTTCTAATTTAATATGATTTGTATGCATGCACATCTTAATTAGTAATGTACTAATTAAGATATATAATTTGCTATGATCTATTATATGCTGATATGTTCCTGTTCGATCTATTTTGATAGATTTTGTTGTGATCCAAATTGCTCTAAAATACTCTATTGTGATAAGATATACTCCGATATGATCTAATATGATCAGATGGTCGGATGAAATCTAATATGATCTCATAGGATGAGTGGGATGTGTGATTTTGTTAATGTTCTACTCATCTATGTGTGATGTGTATTTTGCTAATTTATTGTTCTGATCTATGCACAACGGGATGTTAAAGCCCGTAGTGCATGGACGAACGTTTTGACTCTTGCACTCAGAGTCTGCAGCTCCTGGTCAGTCTGGATTTTAATTTTTCCATTTATTTATTACACTCAGATTTTGTTATTCGAATAACCCCCGGTCTAGGTCGGGTTTTCCGGGTTGGGGTATTACAATGAGTTTCTATGATTTGATGAATGTGGATTCCTATGCCCTAGTGTTTTGTTTATTTGATATTGCTTTCTTATTCTTAGATTAAAGCTGTAGAATTTGATTTGGATAGTTTAATTGCCTTTAAATTCTTATTTACTTTTGTTAGTTACCTTAGGTTGTTCTCTTTATATTTGCTAACTATATTAGGGTTTACTTGAGTTAGATTAAATTTGGTTTTAGGATTTCAAGTCTTTGTGGGATCGACACTTGACTTAGCCGCTTAACTAATGTAGATTCGTGCTCTTGCGAGTAAATAATTAAAATTTAATAACAAATATTAATGGTGAATTTATTATCCTGATCCACAACTAAGGAGGAAATATCACGTTGAAATTTCAGAGAGGAATTGCAGAAAATCTTCAATGAGAGATTGAAGAATGAAAAGGCCACGTATTAGAACAAGCGGAGCATGTTGAACTCTAGAAGAAGTTAAAGATAAATAAATGAGAGATTAAAGTTCAAGTGATTGAGGAGAAGACTTGATGGCCAGAATTGACGAGAATCTATGGAGATCTAAACTATTTTTTTTTTTTGTTAGGCTCAAAACAAAGGTTTGTGGTTTGCTTGTGTCATGTAATTGTCTTCATTGCTAGTAGTGCATTGATTTTGTCCTTGTTAAGATAGCCGTGAATTTTTACCCAAGGATGGGTTTGCAACATTAAATTGTTGTGTGTTTGTATGTGGTTTTGCATACTTTATGGTTTGATAATTGACTAATTGTGATTTCTCTTACAAATTATGTTTTCATTGTTTCTGCTATATAAGAAAATTTTGTGCAATTGATCTTTCACTTTAGTTGATTGATTGATATACTCTTGGCCAAATTTTGCAAAGTATGATTCAAGTGCCGATCGATGGATCTAGTTTATTTTTGCAGTGATGATCAATGCATAATAAATTTTCATATTTTACCCTAATTTAGTCTTAAACCTGCAGAATCACGTAATTTAACATTCCTAAGTTAAACTAAGTAAATTATGTATGTGAGTATTTGCAAATAAACTTTTTACCTTTGATACTCAGCTTAATCTTCAACCTTGATCGATAAGAACATATCTGCTCATATTTTTCAAATCAATTAATTTCAAATCCAACTCGACCACAACTAAATCTAATAAGATACCTAAGACTAAAACATACATGAAGTTTAGACATTATTTTGATAATCAATATTAGCCAATTTATAATGCATATGACTTATATGTTCTTTCAATCTCTGCCTTAGTCTATTTCGTGACAAAACACTACAAGAATGAAAAGCAATAAAAAATAACAACTTTTTGACATAGTGGCTTGACTTTCACATGTACATTTAGCTTGAATCAACTTAGACTCAAATAAGACCATTTGGATTTGATCTCAAAAAGCCTTATAAAATTTGTAATTATCTTGCACACTTAAAAAATAATGTTTTCATAGTACTGTTCAAATATGAATGAAAATAAGCACTTTGATTTTCATCCAAGTCATAATCATCACCGTAAGAGATGAAAATTAAATAAACCATAAGATAAACATGTCCATCACATATCCACTAAGCATAATCAGTTTGAAAATACATCCCAATGTCAATAAGAACAACTTATTAACTAGCAAAAGTTCCAAAGCATGAATACATGAAAAAAGGTGAATAAAAACATAAGTAAATCAAGAATTTGTTGCTCTTAGGGCATCATCATCCAGATACTTTCCCTCACTGTTAGATAGTGGAAATCGCTCATTAATCATCCTCCTAAGGTCAGCAAAACCCTGTCGCAGCTCCTCATGTATGTGCCACCTAAAATCAATGAACTCTCCATAAGTGACAAGTTTATCCATATGTGCATGAGGTCTCTTTGCTACAACTAGTGCCAATTGCTAATCATGCTACTCCTCTTGACCTACTGGCCCATGTACGCTAGTGTGGGACATCGTCGTCCTTACCACTGCAGTGTCAATCGGTCCCATATGGACTAATGTAGGCTCTGTGTGGGGTATCCTCAGTTTAATGGAAAGTGGAAATCCAAAATTATATATATGGATATAGAAGCATCTCATGTATATGACCATGTAGAAACATCATAATATGTCAAAAATAATAGACAGCAAATCAAGCTCGATGTGGGGTTTTGACAAAAGATATAAGATCTGCACCATAGTAGGATCAACTTTCTCCTTCCTTGTGCTCCCTACATCTTGCTGAATTATCACATTGAGCAATTGATAGCCTATTGTCATAGAATTTGCTAGAAGTGAAATGTCATAGTCTTTGCCACAAGGTCATCCAGTGAGACTGCTAGTAATCTCATTATCCAATATAAAGCTTGTCACTCGCACCTGATGTTCAGATAGTGTAAAGCTTGTCACTCACACTTGATGTCCTTGGCAATGATCTATGGAGTGAGTCATATAACTGTGCCACCAAATACTCCAACAAAAATATCCCCTTCATCAAATCGAAGGGACGAATATCACTAATAGACCAATCAGGGATAATTGGCTAATTGGAGGTGGAAATCATCCTAAAATAGTCTAAATAATATGGTCTCTGCTCTATCCACTCCATGGCGGGCTGGTAAGCAACATGAACCACTCAATGCTCACATCGTCGTGGCCTACGTCTACCCCCCAATGCACTAGAATTCTCAAGGTCTCCCGATTCATATCTAGTAGCGGTGTTTTGTTTATTTCCTTTCCCTGTCTAAAGTTGCAAAGAAAACAAATCCTAAGGCTAAACATAACTAGGAATGTATCACAAGACATTAAAGTACTCCTATATCAAAAATATTGATATATAATTTAATGCTCAATTTTTTGAAATATAATGAAACCCTAAAATGTTTTGTTGTCTGATCGACTCCAAAATTTAACACATGGTAGATATCAGTGTCCTGATCAAACTTAATAACTCGAGCTATGAACAATTTTGAAAAAAATGTCCCAATTTTAAAAAATCCTCAATTTTGCGAGTTTTAAAGAAACCGAAATGAAAAATATATGAAATTTTGATTTTCAATAGTTCAAATTGTGTGTAACTTTGGAAAAACGTAAATCTAAACATTTAAAACTACCCAATTGGTTCAAAAACATTGAAATCGATGTTAAAATTTCTAAAAGTTTAAAATTTTGGAGGAGGTTCTTACCTTGGTTGCAGACAAAATGATCAAATTGGTGGTGAGAGTGGTTGTTTCTTCATGCAAATTGACCAAAACCACTTCACAAAGCCTGTCCATAGCTCTTGGGAGTGATTTGGTAGAAATCAGAAGTAAATGGGCTTTCGCTACTTTAAAACAATGCATCCAAGGAAAAAAACGAAGTTAGCAATCGTTCGCTTGCACCGATTGATCAGTTTTGATTTTTTGATTTAATAAATTAATTCAAAAATTCAAAAAATTATTGAAAATTGATATAAATTCCATAAATTAAAAACTATTTTTGTCAAAATAAGAATTTTTTTACCATCAAAACTCAATACAAAAATAAAAACAATCAAACAAACAATGTTGAGCTCTTTTTGATAAATTTTCATTAGTTATCTTTTAAACTAAGTGAGTACACAAATTATGTGCATTAATACCTTGCCCTAGTTTATTTAACTATATTGGTTTGTGATTATACATTTTCACTTCTTTATTTTGATATTTTAGTTGTTTCTTTAATTATTTTAGAAGAAATCACCAATATTTTAACTCTTGTCTATTTTAAACATGAATCTTGCAAGATCACTCTTATTTAATTAGGAAAATTTTGTTATGATGCTAGTAAAGAAATATTTCTTATTTTTTGACTTACTTTAGCTATAATCTATGTTCTAAAACCATAAAAAAATTAAAGGCTCAATAAAAACATTGTGTGCGCTTTTCTTTTAGTCATGTTGTTTCTCCTCAATTATTTTTTTTGGGTTTAGTCTTTTATAAATCCTGTTAACTTGCATAATTGATATTTTTTATTCATTTATTTATATAAAGCAAATAAGATCTTCACACTACCCTAGGTTGACCTAACTAGGTAGCCTTTCCCCGTCATCTTTATGTTTACAATTCATTTGAATAAATTTTTTAAAAAATAACTTACAATCATTGAAGCATGTTATAAGGAATTTTCTTTCATTGAATCCTAATTAGAAATCTAACTTCAGTTGCTCTAATGTGATTACTATGACTCCTCTAGAATTTTCTTTTGATCTTCATTAATAAAATTGACTTGTCTAAACATGATGTGTGCACATTTTAAAAAATAGAAAATTGCAACATCAAGCAAAAGAAAAGAAAATTGATCTTCACTTTCGTTGGTATATCGTTCTCTTAGTTAATGTAGATTGACCACAAATTATGTCACATTTTAGCTCAAAATGAAGATTAATTTATTTTAGTCTCAAGAGATGAACATATCAAAAACAAAGAAAATCAATTTGCAATCTAAAATAATGTTTTACATTTTTTCACCAATTTTTTGTTTTCATTCAAAACTTATGAATAAAATTGACACAAAAACAAAGCAAAATGAAGCAAAAACTAAAACATGTGTATCCCAAAACATGGTTCTTCGCCCTGCCTAGCGAACCTATGTAAGGCAATCTAAGTTGCTCCTGCTCCCTCTATCAACTTGGGAACTAAGGTTCACTAAACATCATTTCTAATCCAAATTTGAAAAGTTTTCTTTTTATTATCTTGATTAACCTTGTTTGTTGTGAAAATTTATGTGTACTTTCTAATCTATGTGTCTTTGTCTTGAGGTTTCTTATAGAATCAATTGTTTTCTTTACTCTTCTTGGACAAATTATTTAAGTATGTATCACCATAACTCTCTTTGGTTTCTAATTTTTTCATGACACATTGACTAAGGTGATTTATGTTGTGTTTCATCACTTGAATTTGTCTAATTAAGGACTTATGATTATCACTCTCATGATGTCTCTTCCTACATTTAGACTGTGGAATTTTATTCTTTGGAGGATTCATAGGTTTTAAAATATTTTCAACTTGTGGAATAACCTTCTTAGTGTGCATGGGTTCTTCGGGCTTAACAAACATAGTGACACCATTGGACTTTGTCAACTCTTTTATTCTTATAATCACTTCAAATGTTCAACAACTTGTCCAATTTTTCTTGCCCTAAGGTAAAAGCTTTTTAATTTTTCTTGAGAAGCCTTTGAAAAACTAACTAAATATTCAATCCTATTCAAGTATTACTTAATTGTCTCTAATTTCTCATGAACTTCATTCTATAAAAATTTTATCTTACCTAGAAGATTATTTTTCTCAGATTTAAAGGCAATAAACTTCTCATTAGTAGACTTAAGTTCATTGTCTATAGATCTAGATTTTCTCATCTCTTTCTCAAGTTCACCACTCAAGGTTTTCACATCTTTCTTGAGAGTTTAATATCTGTTTAATTGACTTAGTGGATCGCTAAATTGCTCTTAACATTAGTACTTTTAGCAAGTAAGAATTAAAAGCTCTAGCCTGTATGCACAAATTTTTTTTATCAAACAAAAATGATTAAAACCATAATGTTTTCTCAAATTTCACTCACAAAATATCAATCAATAAACTACCAATCAATCCACACATGAACACAACAATTTACACGGAAAACCCCAACTAAGGTAAAATATCAAGATAATTCCAAAGGAACCAAATCAATGTACTAGAAACGAAACCATTTAGATAGACACAAGTAAACTACCGACCTTGTTTAGACTCTAACACAAACTTATCTTGTTTAGTTTTCTCTAAGCACTTGAAACTTTCTCCTTCTTGCTTATATCTATCTGCATCTAGTATTCAACAAGCTATCTACATCTAGTCTTCAACAAGCACCTCCTATTTCTTGACTTTGGCTTTAAAGAAATCATCAATCTTCCATTGGAGACCTGCTACAACTCCTCATTGATTACTTTATGTATTAGCTTCTTCCGTTGTGGATTGTCTTCTTCAATTCATAATGGATCTACAAAAAAAGATTAAGTGAATTCTCCTTTGGAAAACAATAAACAAAGGTGTAAAAGCTTTTTTTATTTTATCCTCTAGGTTTTCTTTTCTTTATTTTTGTAATTTCATAACCCTTATATAGCTCAATAAGTCAGTTTAGGAGTTGTAATTGAATAAGGAATGAAATAGAAATTAGAAGGTCTAAAATTATGTAAATTCTCCTTGAAACGATTGATCATTCTGAACAACAATCGATCGGTCAATGTTTTTAATGTGTACGATTCTTAAATCGATTGATCGATTGCAAGAGCAATTGATTAAAACTCTTGGCTTCATTTTGTACTGGGGGGAATCATTAGGCGATGGATTGTTTCTCCTTCATATTTTGAAGCGATCGATTGTGCTGCCAAAATTTGATATTTTTGTTGTTTTTACCTTAAGGGATTTGAAACCTCTATAATCACTTTTAAACATTTTCTAAGTGATTTATGTATTTTATTGGGATTTGCATAAGCTTCAAAACCCTTCACATTCTTTAATCTTTCACCTTGATCAATAAGAACGTGTCTGCTCCTATTTTTCAAGTATGTCAACTCCTAATCAGACGTAACCATAATAACCTCAAATATTACTTGACCACAATCTCTCCCTTTGGCTATTTTTTTAATCAAAACACTACACATTTGAAAATGAAAATAAAATTACATTGCATGACATAATGCATTGACTTTCAAATTGTACATACTAAATTTAGAGTACAAAGTCTCAACATAGAATCAATTATCTTAAACTCATTGATTTGGAATTGAGCTTGAACAGCCCTGTATAAACCTGTTCTTATCCTACACACTTAAAATCTATAGATAAGTACTTTGATTTTCATTAGTTACTTTTCCTTCTTTTCTCACATAAATAGACAAAAATTAGAGACATAATTAATAAAAATACACTAGAATAGTTTCATCAAGTTATAATCATCACATAAAGACACGAAAATAATTTAAACTATTTAACCAACACATGTCCAATATATATCCCATAATCAAATCTATTTCAAGAGTACATCTCATCATCATAATGAAACAAAAATGAACTAAACAAACTTTTCACCAATGGAATACATTAAAAGTGATAACAAAATAACAAAAATGAATCTGCAGCTGCATCATTGTCTCCACTCTGCTCCCCCTCACTGTTTACTCATGGAGAGCGAGATCGATCAATTGATCAAGGACAGAAAGTTATTGAAACACGGCATTCTGAAACACTCTAAACTCCCCCATAGTAACTAATCGATCATTATCTATAGGTGGAGGTGGATCTTGTGTTGTATCTTCTGCATTTGGTGCATCTTGTGCTCCTTGGGGCTCATGATCATCACCTTGATGGTGAGATAACATCTGTCAAATCACTCCAAGGTCAATAGGATGCATCCTAGTCATAGTCGGCTCCTCCTAGGCACTCTCACGTGTATGACTATAAAGATTCTATAGAGGATGTAAGGATATGGCAGCATCTCCTGTGTGGCAATGCAAGAACTCCATCATCCACCCAAAGATAACTGAGGGTAAATAGAGCTCTAATTGAGGTTGGGCTAGGAGGTGTAGTAATCTGGCCACCGTCCTATACACTTTCTCCTTCCTAGCACTCCACACATCATAGTGAGCAATCACATGTAGTAAATCAATGTCCTTGGTCATTGAATGTGCCAGTAAGGAGACCTCAAGCTCTCGACCTCGTAGTAATCCAAGTATTGTGGCAAATATCTCATTGTTAGGTGGACAGGCATATCCAAAAAATGGAAATGTGAGCTCTCTCCGCTCACATCTAATAACAACAGCAATGACATAAGGTGTCACTCGCACTTGAACTCCTCCGATAACTCCTATGACTGCACCATCATCCTCCAAACGGAGTGATGCAAACCACTGTCTAACAAGTCTAGGGTAGACTAGCTATCCCGAGGTGGAAATGGTACAATAATACTCCATCCAGTATGGTCTGGCCTCAATCGAGCCAACTACAGTCTCTAGGGGTATATGAACTCAGCTCCACTCCCACCTAATCAGCCCGACCCGATTTGAACCACTACTAGATGATCCTGGGTCCCTGAACCTGACTCGACAGCTTTTTATTTTTTTCTTTCCCCATCTAGATTAATTGACACATAAAATAACATAGTACTAAGCATTGACTAGGAATAAAGATATTATAGGAATTAATAGCCTAGAAGTTCAAATTGCATAGATATTTGTGCCAAAAAATCAAAATTTGAATTTACAATAAACCCTAAAAATTTGTTTTGTGAGGATGACTTCAAAATTGAACACAAGGTAGACCATGATTAGTAGATCAACTTTGTCAACTGGAACAATAGTCAATTTTGACCCTAAAACCCCAATTTTGAAAAACCCCAAATTTGATAAAAGTTCATGAAACCACATGAATTTTTTTGTCAAATCTTGAGTTTTAATGGATCAAATTGCTTGAAATTTTAAACAAAGCTAGATCATCCTATTTCAAACAACCCTGTAGGTTCAAATCACATGAAAATCCATTTGAAATCAATTGCAAATTCAAAATTTGGTTTCGAGCATACATTTGGTCGAAGTGAAAAACTCAAATTTTGATGAGAAAATTCTCTTGATTTTCAGAAAAGTTCACAAAACTCCACTCTATTATCTTCCAAGAATGTTTAGAGGTTTGGAGTGGAATGGAGGTGAAATGAATTGAAACCAAACTTTAAAATGAACTTCGTTGCAAAATTTTGACCAGGATCATTCGGGAGAAATATAATTTTTAAATTTTAAGAAAATATCATAAATCACAAAAATTTTAAAAATTCTAGTAAATTATGAAAATTATTTCAAAGCATTTCCCGTGAAAATAAAAATATTGACATCCAAAACTCAAAATAAAAATCAAACATTCAAATTAAGTTGACCTCTTTTTGACAATTTTTTAATCAATTTTCTTTTAATCTAAGTGCATCCACAAATTATATTAATTAATACCTTGCCTTAGACCAGTTAACCCTAGTTGCATGTGATTGTTAATTTTATTATCTTCTTTTTGACACATTAATCCTCTTTTATTAGTTTTTGAAGAAAATCACCAATGTAGTAAGCTCTTATCTCTTTTATTCTTGAATATTGCAAGATCACTCTTAACTAAATTTAGAGAAATTTATTCATATCCTAGTAAAGACTAATTTCATATTTTTTGACTCTTTTTAACTAAAATCTATGTACATGTTTTTCCTAAAAAGATAAAAACGTCGAAAAGCTCATAATCAACATGCCCCTGCCTTTATCTGAGTTATGATATTTTTCCTCAAATAATTTTTATAGGGTTTAACTTTTTCGGAATCCTCTCTATTTGCATCATAAACATTTGTTCATTAATTTCTTTCTTTTTCATTAATTTTTTTCGATGTCAAGTGGTTGTGTGCTTGAACTAGTTTTTCCATCATCTTTATTATGACAATTCTATTTTCTAAAGAAATATAAAATACATAACTCATAAGCATTGAAGTACATTACATGAAATTTTTTTTATTTGAATTTTAAATAAAAATCTAGCCATAGATCCTCTAATTTGATTACAAAGATTCTATTAAAATCCAAATGCCTCAATCAAATTATGATTAAGAATTTTCTCTTGGAGTTCTTATTTAAAAGTGACTTGGGTCTCAACATGATGTGTGCAAGTTTTTAAAATAAGAGAATTGCAACATCAAGCAAAAGAAATTATAAATTGATCTTCACCCTCCTTAGTGTATCATTTTCTTAGTTAAGGTATATTTGACCACAAATCATATTGCTTTTCAACTTAGAAAAAAATCAATTTCAAAGTATCCTAAGAACTGAACTTTATAAAAAAAGGCTAATTGCAAAACCAAGCAAAAGTTATACTATTTTTTTGTGTGTTTTTTATCATATTCTCTTTTTCTAATTCAAAACCTATGATTTAAACCATGCAAAAACGAAGTAAAAATAAGATAAAACCAAAAACATGAATGTCCCAATAGTAGAAAGGATTAAATCATGTACCAAAATCAAAATCTCTTACTTAGAGATGTAAGACTCCTTAGCCTTGCCTAGCTAACCAATCCTAAGGCAACCTAAGGTAATCTTAATTACTTGCTTTCCCTAATTGATCCTTCAAAACTTTAAGATTAATTTTATTCACCCATACTCTCTTCATCGTCTCTCATATACTTGGTGGGGGTAACTTAGGGGTATAGGAGGTAGTGTTATACTTCTTCTCATTCTTCTTTGACCTAAGTTTGAAGGGGTTATTTTTAGGACATTCTTTTAAAACATGGGCCTTACTATGAAAATTATCACACACATCCACAATAATAGAACATATCCTTCCTCCTTTCACTCTAAACCTAGGTGGGTTGGCACTATCTTAGGCTCTTTTACACTCTCTCTTGATTTCATAAAGACAATAGGTTTTGCTAAGGGGGTAGACAAGCAATTCGTAAATCCTAGGCCCATCTTATTATTTGACCAAGGCTAAGTATAATTTCCAACTTCTTCCCACATCTAATTTCTCATTAGAGGACATGAGTTCTCTATTAAGAGCAATAGATTTTTCTTTCTCACTCTCTAGTCTAGCTTAAGGTCATTCACTTCTCTTCCTAGTTTGTTGTTCAACTCCACTAACATATTAGTCTCTTGAGAATACACAACTTGTTCATCTTATTTCTTTAACTCCCTCTCATGATTTTTGGTTCTCTTAGTCAAAACTAAGAGTTGTTGGAGCTCCTTAAACTCATCAGAATAAACTTCAGACTCTGAGTTCTCTTCATGAGAAGTGGACTCATGAGAATCTTCTTCTAAACTATCATCCTTTACACTTTGCATAAAAGGCATTATAGTTGCACAGTTCTTTTTCTTAAGAAGAGTTCTAATCAAAGTAAGTTACTTAAAACATCTTTCCCTTTTTCTTATGATTAAACCCCTTTTTCTTCTTAGGCTTCTCGTCAGAAGAAATGTCAGAATTCAAGTTAGGACAATCAGAATAAAAATGAGCTAACTTACCACATTCAAACCCCTTCAAATTCTTCTTTTATCTTGATTTGTTAGCCTCTAATCTCTTTTTGCCCATTGCTTCTTCCCATAATTATGATCCTTATTCCCAAATCTAAAGTCCTAAGTCTTCAAGAATTTTTTAAGTTTTTAATTAATAAAACATTAGATCATCATTTTCATATAATTCAAACTCATCTAATGTATTTAAGGCTTCGTTTTTCATAAAAGTTCTTCTAGATGCTTTTAGGGCATTCTATTTTCCCTTGATCTTGTCACTCATCTCTGTTTATTCTCATAAGACTCTTTTTGCATATAAAATATTCTAAGGTTTTCAACTAACTCTTCTATGTCTAAGGTGTCAATTTTCTTTGATTCATAATTTGAGGGTAAGGACCTCAAAACCTTTTTCACAACAAGGTGTAAAGGAATAGGTTCTCCTAGTTGATCACATAGGTTGACTATGTCTAAAATTTTAGCATAATATTCTGATATTGCTTCTTCTTCTCTTATTATTATTATGCTTTCAAACTCTAAAGTCAATATTTGAAGTCTAAACACCTTTATTGTCTCAATTCCCTCATGTTTCATGAATTTTTCCTTAGCTACTTTGGCAGATACACAATTAGAAATCAACATATATTATGATTTTCTTACAACATTGAATAAATAATTAAGAGCTTTGCTATTTTGATTAACAAGTCTAGCCTAATTCTTATCCCATTGAATTTCATTTTTTAGAATTGAGTTTCCATCTTTATCTTTTGACATAGGAGGACTCTAGCCCTTAACAACTACTTTCTAGGCATTCCTATCAAACGCTTGTATAAATGCTCTCATCCTATTCTTCCAATAAGATAAGTTTTGCCCATCAAACAAATGAGGTCTATTCATAGGATTTCCCAAATCTCCATGCTCATTCATTGAGTTATTGAATCCAACCATTGAATTCAATAAACATAAATCACCACAAGAACCACAAATTAAGCACTAAAGTCAAGGAAAATTATGAGAGAAACAACTACCAACCTAGCACACACAAATTAGCAAGTTTTAATCAAGTATTTCTAAAAGACAACAAGCAAAACTTAAGTACAATTCAAGATTCAAACCCTAAAACAAGAAATCTAGCACAAGAATAAACTATGGAAATTTAAGCAAGGGTTTTAAGCAAAATCATGGCAATTCTAATTGATATCAAGTAGCACAAGATAAAAAATTTTAACAAAAATTACTCAACTACCAATTGAGGGTTTAATATCTATTTAATCGACCAAGTTGATGATTGCTCTTAAAACTAGTACTTTCAACAAGTAAGAATGAAGAGTTCTAGCCTCTATACTCATATTTTTTTTATTAAAAGGAAATGATTAAAACCTTAATGATCTCTCACTCAAGAAATATCAATCAATCAACCACCAATCAATCCACACATTAACACAACAAATCACATGGAAAGCCCCAACTAGGGTAAAAAACCACAGTAGTTCCGAAGGATCCAAATCATTGCACTAGAAACCAAGACTTTTACATGGATACAAGTAAACCACCAAACTTATTTAAAGTCTAATACAAGATCCACTTGATTAGATAGTTATTTCTGGCCTTCAAGTCTTCTCCAATCACTTGAAACTTCTCCACATTGCCTTGTCTTTGTCTTCTTCTAGTCTCAAACAAGCACCTCTTGTTGTCTTAGACTTTGGCCTTAAGGAAATCATTAATCTTCCATTGAAGACTTGCTGCAAATCCTCTTTGAATACTCTGTATATTAGCTTCTTTAGTTGTGGATTGCCTTCTCACTATAAAGAAAAGAACATTTAGCAACACATTTATGCATCGCTAATAGTCCCATAAGCGTCGCTAATGAATATTACTTACGCATAAAAAATGTTGCCATAAGCATTGAAAAAAGTGTCATCGCTATTGCCTATTAGAGATGCATAATACAAAGTGTCACTAATAGTCCCTATTAGCGACACATATTTATGTGTTGCTATTAGTTTTCCTTTAGCGATGCATAAAACTACGTAGCTAATAATAAATTCTTAGTGACACATATTTCTTAGCGTAACTAATGATTAGTTATTAGTGATGTTATTTTATATGTAGCTAATATAAAAACCATTTAAAAAAAATTAAAAATAACTTATTAGCGACATATAATTGTAAGCATCCTTAATAAGTCCTTATTAGCAACACTTTTGTATACATCGCTAATAGAATAAAGTTTTTTAAAAAAATTACTTATTTAAAGTGCCGCTAATAATATAATATGAAAAAAATTTACATGTAATAGTGATGCTTTTTAAAGCGTCGCTACTACATTTTAAAATTTTAAAAAAAAATTCCCGGTGGTGGGCCCACCAGGAAAGGGATATGGGCCAGAGGATAGTGGGGTGCTGGAATCCGCTCCCCTCTATCCCCTGCTCCGCCCTCTCCTTTGTAAATCAGAGAGGGGGAGGAGGGGGGTGGAGCAGGAGGACATGACACCAACTCCGTCCTTCCACCCCCCTCCCTGGCTCCTCCCCCCTCCTTCACCCCTCCTCTAATTTGGGGAAGGAGGGGGACTGGAGCAAGGGGAGAGGGGAGGGGGGAGCGATAGGGCGGCGGCACCATTCTCCTCCCCCCCAACTCCCTCCCGGTCCACCTTGAGGAGGGGCAGGAAGGAAGGGGGTGGAGCAGGAGAGAGCGGGGACTAGAGCAAGGTGGAAAGGGGGGACTAGAGCAGTGGAAGGGTGGACCGAGTAGGGAGTAGGGGGGACCGGAGGGTGTATGGGGCTTGAGGACAGCGCCACCTTGCCGTCCTTAGGTCCACATCAGAGGAGGGTGGGTGGAGCAGAGGGGGCTAGGAGGGGGTGGGGGCCAGAGGAAGACACTGCCTCTCCGTCCTCAGGTCCCCATCAAAGGAGGGGGGCGGAGAAGAGGGGTCGGAGCCAGGGGGATTGAGTGGGGGTGGGGGCTGGAGGACAGCGCCACCCCGCCATCCTCCGATCCCCATCAGAAGAGGGGGGTGGTGCAAGGGGGAGAGGGGGAACTGGGAGGGAGGAGGGGGTGGGGGGCGGCGGTGACGCAGGAGGACCGGGGGGGCAGGTGGACCCTTTATAACCTGGAAAAATTTTGCCCACGCACAAAATTTCCCCGCTTGGGTGGAATTTCTCCCACGTAAGCCTTTAATTTTTTTTAAAATATATTATTTGCAACGCTCATAACGAGTGTTGCAATTAGTATATGTATTGGTGACATATATACTATATGCATCGCTAATACATACTTTATTAGCGATGCATACAGGCATACGTCGCTAAAATATTAGGTAATAGCGATGCATAGACATATGCGTTGCTACAACCCCAGACTACTAGCAACGCGTACTATTATACATCGCTAATATATATATTTTTAAAAATAATGTATAATTCCCTTCTATCTCTCCTCTCTATCTCTTCTTCTCTCCCTCTCTCTCCTCTATGTCTTCTTCTCTCTCTCCTCTCTCTCTCTTCCCTTTCACTCTCTCCCCTCCCTCCCTCTCTCACTCTCTCCCTCTCTCTCTTCTCTCTCTCTCCCACTCCCCTCAATCTCACTCTCTCTTTCCCCCATCTCTCTCTCCCCTCTCCTCTCTCTCTCTCCTTTCTCCCTCCCTCCTTCCCTCTACCTCTCTCTCCCCTCTCTCTTTCTCTCCTCTCTCTACCCCCATTCTCTCTACCTCTCTCTCCTCTCTTCTCTCTATCTCCTCCCGATCCTTCCTCTCTCTTTCTCTCTCCACTCATTCCCTCCCTCTCTCTTCCTCTCTCTTTGTCCTCTCTCTCCCTTTTCTATTATTTTTTTTAAATAAAAAAACTATTTGTGACGCATAAAACTATGTGTCGCTACTACACAATGTAGTAGCGATGCAAGATCGATGCTTCGCTACTACCTTAGGGTAGTAGCGACACATCAATCTAGATGTCGCTAATAAAATAATTTATAATTAAAAAAAATCTCTCTCTACACTCACTCTCTCTCTCTTTTCGATTATTTTTTTAAATCTAAAACACTATTTGTGATGCATTGATTGATACGACGCTACTAAGGGTAGTAGCGACGCATATTTCTATGTGTCACTAAGGTAGGAGCGACGCATATTGCTATGCGTCGCTAAGGTAGGAGCGATGCATCAATCTATGCATCGCTAATTAAAAAAAATTGTCTCTCTACACTCACTCTTTGTCTTCCTCTCTCTCCCTCCCTCACTCTCTTCTCTGTCTACCCTCTCTCCTGTCTCTTTCCCTCTCATCTCTCTCTCTTCTCTCTCTCTCCTCTATTCTATCTCTCCCACTCTCTCCCTTCGTCCCTCCCTCTCTTGTCCTCTCTCTCTCTTTTATATAAATTTTTGAAAATAAAAAATACTATTCACGATGCAAAAAGCTATGCACCGCTAATACACAATGTAGTAGTGACGCATAGATTGACACGTCGCTACTACACACATATTGCTATGTGTCGCTACTACCCTAAGGTAGTAGCGATGCATTAATCTATCCATTGCTAATAAAATCATTTATAATGAAATTTTTTTTCTATGTCTACACTCACACTCTCTCTCTTTCCCTCTACTCTTTCTCACCTCACCTCACCTCTCTCTCTCTGTCTCTGTCTCTGTCTCTGTCTCTGTCTCTTCTCTCTCTACACTCTCTCCCTTCTCTCTCTCTCTCTTCTATTCTCTCTCTCTTCTCTTCTCTCTCTCTCTCTTCTCTTCCCTCTCTCTTTCTCTTATCTATCTCCCCTCTCTTTCTTTCCTCTCTCTTCTATTCTCTCCCTCCTCTCTCTCCCTCCCTCCCTCCCTCTCTCCCTCTCTCTTCCTCTATCTCTCTCCCCTGTCTCTCTCTCTCCCCTCTATTCTCTCTTTCTCCTCTCTCCCTCACTCTCTCTCTTCTCTCTATACCCTCTCCCTCGACTCTCTCTCGTCTCTCTCTCACCTCTCCTCACCTCTCTCTTTTATCTTATCTTCTCTCTCCCCTCTCCACTCTCTCTCTACCCTCTTTCGCTCTGTCTCTTTTCTCTCTCCCCTCCCTCCCACTCTCTTCCCTCCCTCCCTCTCTCTTCCTCTCTCTCTTTTCTTTTATTTTTTCTATGATAAAAAGCACTATTCGTGATGCATAAAGCTATGCGTTGCTACTACACAATGTAGTAGCGACACATAGATTGATACATCTCTACTACCTTAGGGTAGTACCGATGCATATCGCTATGTGTTGCTACTACCCTAAGGTAGTTGCTACGCATCAATCTATGCATCACTAATAAAATAATTTATAAATAAAAAAATTTCTTTATCTACACTCACTCTCTCTATTCTTCTCTCTCCCTCACTCTCTCTCTACCCTCTCTCCTCTCTCTTTCCCTCTACTCTCTCTCCCCCCTCTCTCTCTTTCTCTCTCTACCCTCTCTCTCTTATTAATTTTTTTTATAAAACACTATTTGCGATGCATAAAGGTATAAGTCGCTACTACATGATGTAGTAGCGATGCATAGATTGATCCGTTGCTATTACGTTGGGGTAGTAGCGACACAAGAATCTATGCGTCGCTAATAAAAGAATTTATAATTTTAAAAAATTATCTCTCTACACTCACTCTCTCTTTCCCTCTACTTTCTCTCTCTCTACTTTCTCTGCTTCTCCCTCTCCTCTTTCTTTTCTATTCATTTTTAAAAAAAATAAAAAACACTATTCGCGATGCATAAAGCTATGCGACGCTATTGCACGATGTAGTAGTGACCCATAGATTGATGCATCGCTACTACCTTAGCGTTGCTACAACCCAATCTATGCGTCAATAATAAAATAATTTATAAATAAAATTTTCTCTCTCTCTACACTCACTCTCTGTCTCTTCCCTCTCTCCCTCACTCTCTGTCTTCTCTTTCTCTACCCTCTCTCACCTCTCACCTCTCTCTCTCTCCCTCTACTCTTTCTCGCTGCCCTCTCTCTCTCCTCTCCTCTCCTCTCCTCTGTCTCTCCTCTTTTCTCTCTCCTCTCAATACTCTCCTCTCTCTCCCCTCTTCTCTCTCTCTTCCTCTCTCCGCTCTCTTCTCTCTCTCCCATCTCCTCTCTATCTTCCTCTCTCCCCTCTCCTCTCTCTCTTCCTCTCTCTCCTCTCTTCTGTCTCCTCTCTTCTCTCTCCCCTCTCCTCTCTCTCTCCTCTCCCTCCCTCCCTCTCTCTCCTCTATCTCATCTCTCTCTCCCTCCCTCTCTTTTCCTATCTCTCCTCTCTCTCTCGCTTTTTAAGAAAATTTAAGAAATAAAATATATTATATATAAATAGTGAATGTTTAATCTATTATTAAAACTACCTTTTATTGAAAATTTAATATTTATTTATTATATATACAAATAGTATATAATTAATAAAATATATTATATTTAAGAAGTTTATTTTGACCTTTTTTAATATTTATTTATTATATAAAATTAATTAATAAAGCTAATAGTGACATTTGTAGACAAGTGTCGCTATTATCAGTACTATTCGCGATACTTATTTACAGGCGTCACTAATAGTTATAAATTTTTTTTATGAGAAATTTATTACTATTAGTGACGCTTTTATTAAGTGTCGCTAATAGTATACGTATAAGTGACATTTGTATAAAACGTCGCTATTGTTAAAACAATTAGTGACGCTTAAGAAAAAGAGTTGCCAATAGTTATGAATTTTTTTTATTTTTTAAAAAATATATATCTTGTGCAAGCGTCACTAATAGCATAACTATTAGCGATGCTTATGAAAAAGTGTCGCTAATAGGGTTGGTATTAGCGTCACTTTAAGGTAAATGTCACTAATACATGGCTATTAGCGATGCAAATTATTTTGCGTCTCTAACAGTTTAATTTTTTGTGATGATTTTATATACATCGCAAGTAGTTGTTTTTAGCGACGCTTGTGTATGTGTCATTAATAAATGCATTGCTAATAGTACATTTTATTGTAGTGTCTTCAATTCACCATAGATCATAAATAAAAAGGTCAAGTGAATTCTCCTTTGGAAAATAATAAACAAAGGTGTAAAACCTCGTTCTCTTTTTTCCTCTAGGTTTTCCTCTCATCAATTTCATGATTTCATAACCTTATATAGTTCAATAAGTCGGTTTAGGACTTGTACTTGGATAAAGATTGACATGGAAATTTGAAGGTCTTAAATTAGGTAAGCTGTCCTTGAAACGATTAATCATTTTGAATAGCTATAAATCGGTCACTGTTTTTAATGTGCAAGATTCGTCAATTGATCGATCAATTACAAGAGCGATTGATCGATAACTATTAGCATATTTTTGCACTGGGCTGAATCATCATACGATCGATTGTTTATCCTTTATATTTTGCATCGATCGATCATTTTACCAAAAAATGATATTTTTTCCCTTTTTACCTTGAAATCTTCTAAAACCTCTGTAATCACTTTTAACTTTTATGAAGTGATTTGTGCATGCCAATGTGACCTGGATAAGCTTCAAAACCCATCACATTCTTCAGTTTTTCACCTTGATCAACAATAACATGTCTTCTCCTATTTTACAAGTATGCCAATTCCAAATCTGAATTAACCACAACAACCTCAAATTAGACTCTTAAGCTTATAACATACATATGGTCTTTTAACTTAATTTTGATAAAGAAATTTGCCAATAAACTAGACATATGTTCTTAAAATTCTCTAGTTATTCTTTATCTTCAGTCGGTTGGAATTTTCCAATAGAAATTGATTCAATTATCTCCTAATTTAATTAGAGAATTTTCTCTTACTTCTTACACTTTTTACGAGATTCAATGACTTGTCTAAAAATATTTTCAACATCTAAATTCTCATCATCACTAAAATAAGAACTGGCATGATGAAACAATCAAGCACAAGAAAACAAATTCTAGCAAACACACATAGTCACAAAAAACACACTTTTAGAAAGATGGGCATGTGATGTGCCCGACATAGGCATAATCGGTACAGGACGTTCTACGCAAAGGAGAGAGGAAGGAGTAATAAAATAACAAAGGAACTAAACTGATGTTCTTCATACCGAACCAAGGAGGAAGACGACTCTTTATGGGGAGTCGTGCCCTCCAATACTGGGACTTGTGCCGCTAGTGGGCCCAGCTATCTCATGGCCCACTAGCGCGCCTAAACCAGTTCATATTACAATAATCATGCCGTTCTACAGCTGATTTAAGGGAAACTAGCCTAAGATACTAAAATAAATAATAGTCTAGTGTACTCAAATAAAGATAAGTAATGAATCAAGTGCACATGCACAACAACATGATTGACACACACATGCAAAACCAATAGGTAGCATGATTGAAAAGCAAGTTTTTAAGCAAAATTCTCAGCTACCACTTGAGATTTTAATATCCTTCTAGATGGCTTCGGGGATTAATAGATTGCTTCAAGCCCTAGTACTTTAACAAGTAAGAAATTAAGAAATCTTCCCTCCGTACAGACATTTGTTTTGAAGCGAAGACAACTAAACCTAATTATGAAGAGCATTCATGATCATTATAATCATCAATCAAACCATAATCATGCAAACACATTAGAAAACACATAATTTTTATGCGAAAAACTTAAATTAAGGTAAAATCCATAATTAACTAATATTTTTGTGTTATTGAATTTTTTTAATTCAAAACCTAAAAAGAATAAACATATAAAACATAATAAATGAAACAAAATTGAAAAAATGTTCAAATACAAAGTGTAGAAAGAATTAATGCGTGGACAAAAGAAACATCATCGCTAAATAGAGATTCTCTCCCCCTTAGTCTTGTCGAGCCAACATATCCTAAGTCATTCTAAGGGTTTCTTATTGCGACTACAAAATTTAGACCTAGGGTTGTCTAAGACATCATTTCTTATCCAAACTTGCAAAGTTTTCTTTTCTTTTACCAAAGTAACCTTCTTTGGTTGTGGTACTCATTGGAGTCAATTGGTTCATTTCCTCTCTATAGTCAATTTCTCATGTATGAATCACCATAACTTTCCTTAGTTTCTAATTTTTTCATGACATAAGGAATTTATATTGTGCTTCATAGCTTGAATTTCCCAAATAATAGGACTTATTATTTTTACTCTTGTGATATGACTTTATATCATTAGAATGACCATGACTCCTAGTAATTTCTTTTGTTTTTGACATGTGATTATCTTTTTGAGTGTGAATAGTTCTTTTGTTTTAGCAAACTTAGTGAAACCCATGAAATTAGAAGAATTTGACTATCTAATATGAGTTTAGTATATGTCTAATAACCTAGCTGATAACTATAGTGCCCCTAGTCCAATTATCAACAAGGATAAGGACTATGAGTTGTAGCTTCTTTGTAACATTTCGTATTCTGATTACACCTAAACCAATTATTAAGGGTAACTATGTAATTTTTAGTTACATTTTAAGAGGTTACAATGGATGGAATCTAATATATGAGTAGAGCTTGAAGTAACGAGTGTAATGAACTAAGGGATACGCGAAACAGAGGTCGGGAGTAAAAGTTATCACCTCGAGAAGCATGCCACATCAGTGGGTTGCACATAAAAAGTGTGAATAACCTACCCATGTGAGTCTAATTTTGAAAGGCCCATCAATATGAATCGGTACCAAGAACATCCGATTTGGACTTTGGAGTAGGAAGTTAACGCGTTTTGAAGTTTTGAAAAAAGAAAAAATAATAAAATTAATCTGTGTCCATGTGGTAGTGCATGAACCACGTAGTGGTGCGTGAGATAAGGCTGACACACATTAGTCTTATCTGACAAGCATCTAACACATGCCAGACATGCGTCTGATGCATGTCTCCAGGTAAGGGAAAGGTATGTCCGTCACCTATGGACACATAAAGAAAAAAAGTGTTTTCGAGTAAGGGAAAGGTCTGTCCATCTCCTACAGGCGCATAGAGAGAAAAGTGTCTTTGGGTAGGGGAAGTTTTGTCCGCTGCCTACAAGCGCGGAAAGTGTAAAACGTCCCAAGTTAAAGAGGGGTGATTTCCACAACCTTCTAGAGCTAGAGGAGATTATCCCCCCATCTTTGGACCTAAAGGGGAGGACACCTAGAGGAAATGAGCAACACCGAATGTCGCAACATCTGGAATTACAATGGTATAAGAATTTCTGAATTTCTGAATTTTTTATTTAATTTGATTTATATGCATGAGTATCTTTATTAGTAATATTAATATAATAATTAACAAATATGATTTGTTATGATTTGGTAGATTTTGATATGTTCTAATTTGATCTCCTTTAATGTGCTCCGTTTAGATTCGATCTTCTATGAAATGTCATGTTTTAATTTGATATGCTTCGATCTGATATGTTATGATACAATTTTAATCTGATACAAACTGATATGATCTAATTTGCTTTGATGTGCGTTTGCTAATTTATTGGCTTCCATTTAACTCCGATGAATTCTTAGATTTCTGTATTATTTTTTGATTATTTATTCGGATATAAGGATAAACGTATTTTAACATATACAATTTCATGATGCTTGATGCATGTAATAGCCATTAGGCACAACTATGTTCAGATATGATTGTATTGGAATAATGTTGTAGTTGTTATCCAATATGTATGTAGGCAAGCAAAGGTACAGGCAATGTTGGCCTGATCCAAATTAGTTATAAAACTAGTTTTTGTTTTTACCTACTCACAACATAACGCTAAAACTCTATAGTACGTAGAAGAAAATTACAACTCTCGCACTCAGAATATGCCATTCCTTGTTGATATGTTTTGATTTTTATGAAAAAAATTAGGTTCCTCTGATTTTGTCTTTCGAACACTTCTGGTCCAGGTCAGTTTTCGGGTCGGGGTGTTAAAAATGGTATTAGAGCCTTTCTATGTATGCGAGAGGAAAATGTGTTAAAAATATGTATTGATTTGAATCCTGATTTTTTAATTAGAATTATTCCAAAATCTTGTTTTGATTGTGTTACCTCGAATTTAAGATTTGTAAATTCTATTTTCCATGTGTTGCAATGGATTTGATCGCAACAACAATTTTTTTAAAATGATTCTAAAATTTTATTATGGATAAGTTGTATCGGGTTTTGATTTGTAAGTTTGTTCTGCTAGTATGGCACTAGAATTGCTCTTAACTCTCATATTTATGAATTCTGATTTGTTTAAGTGAAAGTGATTTGAAATTTTTGTCCTACTTGGGTTGTATCAGAATGATACAAACTCCGATTTTATGAATTTAGCTTTTGAAATGGTTATTATTTAAGATTTTTGTTTCTTGGTTTGATACGAATTTCAATTTTGAATCTCAATTAATTTTAAATTTTGTTTTAACTATGAGATTGGATTTAATACGAATTCCAAATTTGAACTTCCTGTTATGTATGTATGTATGACAATAATTTAATATGAACGCTGATTTTATGAATTCAATTTTTTAATCAAACGTGATCTTAAAATTCTATTCTAAATAAGTTGTATCAAATTTGATTTGAAATTCTGTTTTGCATGTGTTACGAACTCTGAATTTGTGAATTCTGATTTGTAATTCAAAAATGATTTGTAATTTAGAAATGATTTGTAATTTGCTTTAGTATGAGTGGTGTCGGATTTGATCTGAAGCTTGATTTTACTAATTCCAATTTTGATTTTGAATTTGTTAAATGAAATTGAAAATGATTTTAACAACTTTGATTTCAAATAGTTTGTCAAATTTATTATAAACAATGGTAGAATTACCATAGAGTAACCACTAAACGCCTGTGGTATGGACACAAGGCACTAGTGGAAAACTCTACGATTAATTCTACTTGGGTATTGAAATATAATTTTTAATTTTGGATTGTCTGTTTCTAAAAATTTATCTAATTAAGGAACACATCTGTTTGGAAGGATGGTGAAACTACCTAAGAGTAACCGCCAAACACCCACGGTATGGGATGTGAGTGTTCGCGGAAAACTCTATAGTTAATTCTGTCGATATATTGAAATACAAAAATTCAACTTTAAAATACCTAAAATTTGAAAGTTCAAAAGATCTGTTTTACAAGAAGATGGAACCACCAAGAAGAAATCACCAAACACCCATGGTATGAGACATGAGATGTTAGTGGTTAGCTCTAGGGTTTGTTCTACAACTATGTTAAAAATAAAATTTGATTTCAAATTGTCATTTCGAAAAGAAAAATCATAATAATAATAGAAAAAAAATTAACTTCAAAATGCCTACATTTAAAAGTTCAAGAGATCTGTTTTGAAAGATGGTAGAGTTGCTAAGGAGAAACTATTAAATACTTGGTAAGGGATGTGTGATATTAGTGGAAAGCTCTATGGTAAATTCTGTCGATATATTGACACAAGATTCAATTTTAAAATGTCTGCATTTTCATAGTTCGTTTTTGGCAAAACAGTAGAACTACCTAGGAATAACCACTAAACGCCTGTGGTATGGGACACCTGGTATTAGTGGATCACTCTCGGGATTAGTCCTAATGGTGTGATGAAATTAAATTGTTTTCAAAGACATTGACATTCTCTAAGAGGTGGTATGGGATGCGTAGTATTAATGGACTAGTCTAATGTTGAGTCTACGGGTGGATTTGACATGGAAATTGAGTTCAAATCCTATGTGTTTTGAAAAATGGTTTGAAGTTGTAAAGTTGTCTCGATAGTTTGTAGATTTACTATGGAAAAACCATGAAGTGCCTGTGGTATGGGACAAGGGGGCAAGTACGTAGCTCCAATGTTGATTTTGCTAGTGCATTGAGACAAATTTTGATTTCAAGTCTCGTTTAGTTTGAAATGTTTCAATATGATTTGAATCAATTGATTTGATTTCTGAAAGACTGTAGGGAGCCTTAAGCTCTAAACTAATGCTCTTGCCCATATAATAACTTTTTTCTAAACTGTTATGGTTCCATTTTTGCTTTTCTGGGTTATTTTATAGAAAATATTATATTGATAAAATATTGTGCATTAGTTGCTTTATTGTGTGCATTTTTGGATAGTATTGATTTGCTTTGAAGAGTAGTTATTCGGTATAAAGACCCAAAACTACTGAATTATGAAAGATAGTTATTTGGTATAAAGCCCAAAAACTATCAGAGCATAGCTCCTTGATACCTGTCGAGAAAAATAACCAGTAAAGCTCACGCATGGGTGTGGAGCATCATGGGAAAGCTCTTAGCTTATTAAGGGGAACAATGTTCGGTATGACGGCTTTTTATAGTTATTTGGTATAAAGCCCAAAAACAATCGGATTTTGAAAAGATACTTAATTGGTATAAAGCCCAATAATTATTGGAGCATAGCTCCTTGATACTATTGTGAAAAATAATCAATAAAGCGTACACATGGGTGTGGAGGATCATGGGCAACCTTTTCTCTTATTGAGCCTCTCGCTACCCTTTGAGCATCGAGGGGAACACCATTCGGTATCACAACTTCTGGTATTTATTTGGTATAAATCCCAAAACTATAGGATTTTGAAGGGTAATTGGGATGAGCACTTGTCGTTTATTATTTGATTTTAAAATAATAATAATAATCAAATGTTGTTATTCAATCTTAAATTATCAAATTTCGATTATGTAATTTGTCCGATGAATTGCTTCAACAAATCTCTGGATCTATTTTGTTTCAATAAATTGACCCTTTTTGTTTTGTTTCTGAAACATGTTTTAATGTTCATAATCGGATTTTGTATGACATGCTTTATCCAATTTTAAATTAATAAGCAGATTTTGTTTAAAGTGTTTAACCAATCATAAATTATCAGATTGTGCTTCTGCATAAACTACTAGATATTTGAACTTCCACAAGGTTTTGGAATTGTGTATGAACGGATTTCATTAACTTTGCATTGCTATGTTCTATTTTTATTTATAATAATGACCTATTTGATTTTTAAGTAATAATCAAATTGAGTTTAAAGTGTTTAATCTGATTATACACTATTAGATTATGTTTATGGTGGTTTTATCCGATCCTATATATTCTGATCTTGCTTAAGAATGTGATGCTTGATTTCTTTTAAAGACATAGAATTCTGTTTACAAGCATTTAATTCACTTATAATTTATCGGATTTTGTTTTGTTTTATCCAAATAATTATCAGATTATACTTGTTTTTGAACATGTAAATCAATTATCAATTATTGGTTTATAAACGTATAATCCGATTTTAACCGTGGGATATGTTATAAAATTATAATTTATCAAAGTGTGTTTTTGAATGTTGTGTTTGATTGTGAATTAATTGGATTCATGTTTGTAATTGCTATCCAACTAACAATTGGATTTTATTCGCATTTTATTATATTTTATTTCATTTAAGGGGGGAAGAATGTAACATTTTGTATTCAGATTACACCTAAACCGAGGGGTTAAGGGTAACTATGTAATATTTAGTTGAATTTGAAGGGGTTTCAAAGGTTGGAATCCCAATATATGAGTATTGCTCAAAGTAATGAGTGTAGCAAACTGAGGAACAAGCGAAATGGAGGCTAGGAGCAAAAGTTATGACATTGGGAAGAGTGCCACATGGGCGGGATGTACATAAAAAGTGTATAATAACATACCCAATGACCTCCATTTTTGAAGGGCTCATCGATACGAGTCCATCAGTACTAAGAAAACTTGAATCTAACTTCAGAGTAGGAAGTTATCATGTTTTGAAGTTTTGAAAAAGAAAAATAATAAAATTAATATGTCGCCTGTGGCAGTGCGCGAGCTGCACATGAGCCACACAGTGGTGCATTAGATAAGACTGATGTGCTTCATGTCCGATGCATGTTAGACAAGCGTCCAACGTGCATGTGTCATTTTTTACACGCGCCTGACATGTGTTAACGACATTTCACTATAAATACCATCAGTTCATCATACATTGGGACGTTCATAAACTTCCTTTCCTTGTTTGTCACTCATTTTAAGTCCAATTTGAGTGGTTGAAAAGGCGTGTTGAGCTAATTTAAGGGTGTTCTATGCAACAGAAGTATCCATTCTTTGAGTTGGAGACCGCATAAAGCAGGAATGTCCTAAGACAAGAGGAGGCTCTTCCTGTTACCTTTGAGCCCTGAAGAAAGATAAGTGGTGGTAGTAAGAGGAGTTTCCGTCCTTTATCGCCACGAAATAATGAGAAAAGTGGACCATTGTTGGGGAAATTCCATTGTCCACCAAAGGGCCACAAAGAGAGAGAAGCACCTCGAGGTTAAGGGGAGAATCTCTCTGTAGCCTATGGGCACAGGAAAAAAGAGAGAGTCACCAAGTATGAGGAAGGTCTGTTCGTTGCCTACAACTGCATAGAAAGAAAAGTGTCTCTGGGTAAAGGAAAGGTCTGTCTGTCACCTACATACGCATAGAGAGAAGTGTCTCCGGGTAAGGGAAAGGTTTGTCTATCTACTACAAGCGCATAGGGACAAAAAGTGTTTCTAGGTAAAGGAAATGTTTGTCCATCGCCTACGGACGCATAAAGAAAAAAGTGTCTCCAGGTAAGGGAAAGGTGTGTTTGTTACTTTTGGGCGCATAGAAAGAAAAATGTCTTTGCATAGGGGAAATTTTGTTCGCTGCCTATGGGATCTAGAGGAGATTCTTCCTGCCATCTTTGTACCTTAAGGCGAGGCTACCCAGAGGAAATGAGCAACACTAAACGTTGTGACGTCCGATACTATAGTGGAGTAAGCATTTCTGACTTTTCGATTGAATTCGATTTGTATGCATGTGTATCTTGATTAGTAATATAAATATAATAATTAACATATATGATTTGTTATGATCTGATAGATTCTGATATAATCTAATTCGATATTCTTTAATATGCTCCGTTTAGATTCGATCTGCTATGAAATGTCCTGTTTTGATCTGATATGCTCAGATCTGATCTGTTATGAAATAATATTAATCTGATATGAATTGATATGATTTAATCTACTTTGATGTGTGTTCACTGATTGATTGGCTTCCATTTAACTCCAACTAATTATTAGATTTCTATCTAATTTTTGGATTATTTATTTGTATATAAGGATATCTATATTTTAATGCATACGATTTCATGATGCTTGATGCATGTAATAGTCATTAGGGAGAACTATGTTCAGAACCATTCATATTGGAATAACGTCATAGTTGTTATCCAATATGTATGTAGGCAACCAACGGTATAGGCAACGTTGTCCCGATCCAATTAATTACAAAACTAGATTTGTTTAGACCTATGCACAATAGAGCCCTAAAACTCCATAGTACGTAGAGGAACGTTACGACTCTCACACTCAGAGTTTGCCGCTCCTTGCTTATATGTTTTGATTTTTGTTAAACTAATTAAGTTATTCCAATTTTTTTTTCTGAACACTCCCAATCCATGTCAGTTTTTGGTTGGGGGTGTTACACTCTTTTAGCATAATTTTCATACATACCATAATCAAACTAATATTATCTCTAATCTTACTCACAATATATCAATCTTCATTATTCAATTACCATCATTCAATCTACACATGAACACAACAATTTAATGTGGAAAACCCGAATGTGGGTAAAAAACCATGACAGTTCTAAAGGAACTAAATTAATTCACTAGAATGCAAAACTTTACATTGACACAAGAAAACCACTAACCTTATTTAGACTCTAACACAAGCTCTTCTTATTTAGATTGATGTTGTTCACCTTCAAATCTTCTCCTTCAAGTATTTGAAACTTCAACCTCCTGCCTTGCCTCTATCTTCTTCTAATCTTCAACAAGTACCTCTTTTTGTATTAACTTTGGTGTTGTAGAATCTTTAATCTCCCATTGAAGATTTTATGCAACACTGTAAGATCACTAAACTTGAAGCAGTTTATTTTATTATATTTAATTGCTTTTGTGTGGTTTAATATCACTTCTGATCGATTTTGAGTATTTTCAAAATTAAAGTGGTTAACATAAGCTTTAACTAAAAATTTCTTTACATTTCAAGTTTTTAAGCTAATTTAAGACATTTGAATTTTTTTTTGGAATTTTTTCAATTTTAACTATTTTTCTGAAAGTTAGGGTTTGGCAGGACCCACCATGGGCCCCATGACAAAAATTGGAATTTTTAACCCAAAATGTTCCTAACATTAAACTAAGACCTTGGAAAATTATTTCAAAATTTTTTAGACCTTAATTTGGTTTTAAATAGCTAAATTATCCATTTTTAGTACAAAATTCTATTTGTACCCCATTATTTGATTAGGTCTAACCTACTCCTTACTATATAAGGAAAGGCACTACCACTTGAAAGGGCTAAGACCTGGAGTTTGGAGGCCTAATCCCCCATTTGCGTAAAGAGGAAGGAAATTAAGGTTTGATTTTCTTAATGTTTCATTAATCTATTAGGATTTTCATAAATATTTTCAAATATCTTCTTCTCCTATGGTTTAATTTTGATTTCAAAACATAAAGCTACTGATTTGAAACCTTATTTCAAACCCTAATATTGGGAATTTTGTTTTTGGGTTTCCTGAACCCTAGATCAATGGTTTTTCAAGACGTATAGATGTTCTAAATTGAATTTATGAAGGTATTGATAAAAATCATGTTTTGGGTAGGTTTTGAAGGAGTTTAAAGAGCCAATGCGAATCAAGAACTTCTTGGAAGGTAAGGGTTTTAGTCTTAAACTTTCTATGATTTTAGATTTAAACTTTGATGTGTTTTTGAAATGGGTTTCATGATTATGAGCTTTAATGGTGATTTGTTAAAAGCTTAATATTTGGTAATATTTTCTTAGGGTTTTGGCTAATAATGATTAGATGTAATACTGTGGAAGCTTTTATTTGATTATGATAGAGTTTGGGGCTTGGATTTGATGTATTATGTTGGATTGATGAAGGTTTTGATTTCGAAGTGGGGAAGACGAACCAGAACTGCCGTTATGGCATTTCAATGGCCTTGCAGGCCAATTGAATGGCCAAATGGTATCGCAGGCTGATTTAAAGGCAAGCAGACAACATTAGGTTTCCGTAAGGAATTTGGATTGTGTCCCGAGAGGGCAATGCCCTAGGTTTCTAGTTAGGAAATCGGACCACGTCCAGGGTAGGTGATATGACTATATTTCTCTCCATGATGGAGACATTCACGATTGTTGATGTGCATGTATATGAGATAATATGATGCTCAATTTACATAGGTTATGTGGGGATAATTGAGATTGTGTGAATCATGTCGATATGATTTATTATGCATGATTTAGTATTGTGTGATTGAGACACTTAATGTGCAGGGTGAATGATCTATGGATCAATGATATGAATATGCACTATGTGATTACGTGTTGAAGACACATGTTATGCATGTTGAATGTTATGAAGGAGAATGGCTTGATATGCATGATTGTGAATGTGCTTGTGAGATAATCACTTATTATGCAGGTTGGATGTTATGCCATGATGTGGTTATGCATGTCATGATTGGTATGAATGAAATACTTGTATGCAGAATGATTAGCTATGGGTAAGTAGGGGTATTGTAAGGGAATTAATCAGAAATGGGGATATTACCGGAAATATGGATCTGAATTACCATGTTGATGTGTGGTGACTGCTTTCGGATTAATGTTACCGTTTTTCAAACCTTACTAAGTTTTACTCACCCCTCTTTTTGTGTTTTATTTTGGGGCTGCATGGTATGACATGTCGTTAATCAAGATTCCTTTTTGTGGGACATCTGGGATATGCGTGGGATTAAGCATGGATGCTACCAGATGTTATTATGTCTTCTGATTTATGCTATTATGATCATAGAACACCTTATGTCGATTACTATGTTTCTGAGTCGTGTGTATTTTCTAATTTTAGAGTTGTCCCGGGTTTTTTGATTTCGAGCCATGTGTCGGCTCAGGATTTTAAACATGTGGGTTATGTGTGAGGATTTATATTAGAGTTGTTATCCTCTTTTCTTTTACCTTATTACTCTTGCTCAAAGGACTAAAGGTGTGCGACTCCGTGTTTGTGTTAAATACCCGATTAAGGGGTTAAAATCTTCCACAATGCAATCCCTGTCGCCCCCGTGTGGTTAGAATTGCTCTTGGACCAGGCTCGGCTTGGGTTGGGTGGGCCCAGGGTGTGACAGAAAGTTTTTGGTATTGGAGCACCTCTTTGTCCAAGAGTAAATAAGGTTAAGTCACAAGTCTTAAGGGTTAATGGGTTGTAAGATGATCATGGTCGAGACATGACTAGTGATGTGGAATTCCGTTAGTTGTTTGTCTTGAATGGTTGCTTGCTTGATTGTGTTGTTTGTTTTGCTTGTGTACTCGTGTTTCTTAGTGCAATTAGGCTTGGTGATTTAGTATCCTGTGGTTGTGTAGATGTCTAGACTGAATCACATCGGCACTAGTGTTGATCACATGGTGAGAGACCCGAGAGTTGTTGACATGTTAACCACCATTGAAGGGTTGACACACATCATGCAGACTTTAACGGGAGTTCTTCAGACTACCATGGTAATGGAGAAGGGCTCAGACGAGTGCTGATTGGATGAGGGACAACCTAAGCATTCTAAACCGGAGGACACACAGGCACAACACAAGAAGCCCTGAGGAGACTTTAGGCAGAGACATACTTGTCGCATGCAGTCAGTTCACCACAGTCATTATGCCCACATCAGCCACTAATTCTGCAGACAATAAGGGCATTACAAAAGGGAGTGTCATAAGTGAGTTTAGAGGGATGCCAACAACGTGAAGCAGGTTTACGACAACCATAGTGCTAAAGTCAAATGCTACAGGTGTAAGCAGAAACAACACTACATTAAAGATTGTCCCCAGACACCTACGGTTGGTACACTTGAGCATCAGCTGGTTCCTCAAGAGCAAAAATCCGGAGAGAGATTCCAAAACAAACAACATAATGATAAAGAAAAGAATCCGGTGAATGATGGGAAGGTGTATGCTCTATCGGCGCAGGAGGCAACCAACTCTTTGGGCATGGAGGAAGGTATGATCCTCGTTGTCTCCCACTATGCCAGAGTACTATTTGATACCAGTTCCTCTCATTCTTTTATCTCCCCACATTTTTCTCACGAGATTGGTGTTGGTCATAAATTGTTATGTGTTCCTTTGCAGTTGTCTACACCTTCGTCTTCACATCAGGCGGAGGAGTATATTGAGATGATTCCTATGGTGATTGATGGGTATGTGCTACATGTGGATTTGATTATATTGTTGATGATTGACTTTGATGTGATTTTTGGCATGGATATGATCTCTAAGTATCATGTGCACATGGATTGTCGAGGGAGAAAGGTGATGTTCGATTTGCCAGGAGCTAAGCCTTTTATCTTTCAAGGGGTTAAGCATCCTAGTAGCAAGTTCTTGGTATCTTCTTCTAAAGCCAAGAAGTGGATCGATAAAGGATGCGAGGCTTACCTTGCTAGTGTCTTGGGGATGAACATAGAGTTGCCTTCTTAGGATTCCATTTGAATTGTAGCAGAATTTTATGATGTCTTCCCTAGTGACTTATCGGGTTTTCCACCAGAGAGGGAGATAGAATTCTATATTGATCTCATTTCAGGCACTAATCCTATTTCTAAAGCTCCCTATCATATGGCTCCAGCCGAACATAAAGAGCTTATGGCTCAGCTGCAAGACCTAATGGATAAGGGTTACATCCAACTGAGTGCATCTCCGTGGGGCACGCCGGTCTTTTTTGTACGGAAGAAGGATGGTTCTCTTTAGTTGTGCATCGATTACCAAATGCTAAATCAGGTAACCATAAAAAACAAGTACCCTTTACCTAGGATTGACAATTTGTTTGATCAAATGTAGTGAGCACAAGTCTTTTCTAAGATTGATCTGAGATCGGGTTATCACCAACCTCAGATCCATCGAGATGATATGTTGAAGACGGATTTCTATATCCGATATAGGCATTATGAGTTCCTAGTGATGCCTTTTGGTCTCACCAATGCACCAGCCTCATTCATGGATATGATGAACCGAGTCGTTCATCCTTATCTTGATCGATTTGTGATTATATTTGTGGATGATATTATGATCTATTTAGCCAATGAGGAAGAGCATGAATCACATTTGAGAATTGTTCTGCAAACTTTACGGGAGCATCCGCTCTTTGCGAAGTTTGACAAGTGTGAATTTTGGCTCAAGAGGGTGCATTTCCTTGGTCATGTTATATCGAAAGACGGTGTTTCGGTTGATCCCTCAAAAGTCAAAGCCGTGTTGAAATAGGAGCAACCAAAGAGTGCATCGGAGGTTCGCAGTTTCTTAGGACTTGTTGGGTACTACCGTTGATTCATTGAGGGCTTTGCTAGCATTACACTTCCTATGACCAAATTGACCAGGAAGAATGAGAAGTTTAAGTGGAATCAGGCTTATGATGAAAGCTTCCAAGAGTTGAAGAGGAGATTGACTTCAGCTCCGGTTTTGACCTTGCCTTCCGGGAGTGGTGGATATGTGGTCCATAGTGATGCTTCACTTCGTAGTTTGAGTTGTGTTCTTATGTAGCACAGAAGAGTGGTAGCTTATGCATCTCGATAGCTTAGAGTGCACGAGCGAAACTATCCCACTCATGATTTGGAGTTAGTGGCCGTGGTATTTGCATTGAAGATTTGGCAGCACTACCTCTATGGTGGGAAGTTTGAGGTATTCACTGATCACAAGAGCTTGAAGTACCTATTCACTCAAATGGACATGAACATGAGTCAAAGGAGATGGTTACAGTTCCTTAAGGATTATGATTTCACTATCTCTTATCATCCCGGTAAAGCTAATGTGGTGGAGGATGCCTTGAGTAGAAAATTAGCCACTTCGATAGCTTGCATGCATGTTCGAGAATGGCTCTTGTATGAAGATGTCATTGAGCTTAAGCCAGAGTTAGTTATGGAGGATAAATGTAGTTGGTTTGCCAACCTTTCCATAAACTCTAGCTTGGATGATGTCATGGTTGAAGCTTAAAAGAGGGATGAGGAAACTCAAGCCTTTAAGGCTAAGTTGAAGGACGAGGCAGTGATTGACTTCGAGGAGAGGTCCAATGGGAGTTTGACTCATCGTGGCTGATTGTGTGTGCCACCTCCTTGGAGCTTAAGGACCGTATCTTGTCGGAGGCACATCACTATAGGTTCTCCATCCACCTAGGGGGAACTAAGATGTATCATGATGCAAAGAGGACTTTTTGGTAGAGTGGTGTGAAGAGGGACATTGCATCTTTTGTGTCCAAATGTCTTGTTTGCAAACAAGTAAAGGCGGAACATCGTCATCCGGGTGGTTTGCTACAACCCCTTCCTATCCTGGAGTGGAAGTGGGAGAATGTGGCTTGGACTTTGTTTCCGGACTGCCTAGATCGCCAAGTGGTAATGACGCGGTGTGGGTCATCATTGATCGACTCACCAAGTCTATGCATTTTCTTACGATAAGGATGACTAATTCTCTTGATGCACTAGCTGTCATGTATATGAAGGAGGTTGTATGGTTACATGGTATTCCAGTGTCTATTGTTTCCGACTGTGATCCTCGCTTCACTTCCTGATTTTGGCAGAGTTTTCAAAGAGTCTTGGGTGCATCGTTGCATCTTAGCTTAGCCTACCATCCTTAGATCGATGGGCAATCAAAAAAGATTATCCAAACACTTGAGGACATGCTTTGGGCATGTATACTTGAGTGGAAAGGAAGTTGGGAGTAGCACCTACCTTTAGTGGAGTTTGCCTATAATAATAGTTATCGGGCAAGCATTATGATGGCACAATTTGAGGCACTCTATGGGCGTCCCTGTCGATCTCCCCTTTGTTGGAATGAGGTCAAGGAACATCTTCTTACCAATCCTAATTTTGTGCAAAAATTGGTGGAGAAGATCCGACTTATTAGGGAGAGATTGCAAACGGCATAGAGTTGGCAAAAGAACTATGTTGCTCGACTGCGAAGAGAGTTGGATTTAACGTTGGTGATCATGTCTTTCTTAAGATCTTTCCATCCCGTGGTGTAGTTTGGTTTGTCCAATGGAGTAAGTTGTCTCTTAGATTTATTGGACCATTAGAAGTTTTTGAGCGAGTTGGAACTTTGGCCTACCATGTAGCTTTGCCACCTCGGCTTGCTAATATCCATAATGTGTTTCATATATCGCTTCTTCGGAAGTATGAGCCAGACCCGACACACATGCTGGATTTTGAGCCGTTAGAGCTATGAGAGGATCTTTACTATGTGGAGACACCTATTCAGATCCTAGACTGGAAGGAGAAGACTCTCCGGCAGAAGGTAATCCCACTTGTTCAGATCCTAGACCAGAAGGAGACACCAGTTCACGAGGTCAAAGAGGCTGCGCGGGCGAGAGAAGATGAGATCAGAGAGAAGTATCCCAATCATTTCAACACTGACCTCTAGAAAATTTTGTAGGACCAAAATTCCTAAGAGGGGAAGGATGTAAGATCCTTGAACTTGAAACAATTTATTTTATTCTATTTAATTGCTTTTGTGTGGTTTAATATCAATTCCAATCGGTTTTGACTATTTTCAAAACTAAAGTGGTTAAAAAAAGTTTTAACCCAAAATTTCTCAACATTTCAAGTTTTTAAGTTAATTCAAGTCATTTTGAATTGTTCTGAAAATTTTGGATTTTTCACTATTTTTCAGAAAATTAAGGTTTGGCGGGACCCACTGTGTGCCCCAAGACCAAAATTAGAATTTTTAACACAAAATGTTCCTAGCATTAAATTAAGAAATTGAGAAATTATTTCAGAATTTTGTAGACCTTAATTTGGGTTTAAATAGGTAAATTATCAATTTTTAGTTGAAAATTCTATTTGTACCCCATTATTTGATTAGGTCTAACCCACCCATTACTATATCAAGAAAAGCACAACCACTTTCCTATTTAGGAAAGGGTTGAGACCTGGAGTTAGGAGGCCTAACCCCCCATTTACATAAAGAGCAAGGAGATTCAGGTTTGTTTTTCTTAATTTTTCCTTAATCCATAAGGATTTTCGTAAATCTTTTCAAATCTCTTCTTCTCCTATGGTTTAATCTCTATTTCAAAACATAAAGCAACTGATCTGAAGCCTTATTTCAAACCCTAATAATGGGAATTTCTTTTTTGGGTTTCTTGAACTCTAGATCTAAGGTTTTTCAAGAGGTTTAGATGTTCTAAAGTGAATTTATGAAGGCATTGATAAAAATCATGTTTTGGGTAGGTTTTGAAGGAGTTTAAAGAGTCATTTCGAATCAAGAAGTTGATGGAAGGTAAGGGTTTTAGTCTTAAACTTACTGTGATTTCGGATCTAAGCTTTGATGTGTTTTTTAAATGGGTTTCATGATTATTAATTTTAATGGTGATTTATTAAAAGCTTAATCTTTGGTGATATTTTCTTAGGGTTTTTCTTAATAATGATTAGATTTAATATTCTTGAACCTTTGATTTGATTATGATAGAGTTTGGGGCTTGGATTTAATGTACTATGATGGATTGAGGAAGGTTTGGCTTTGATTTCAAAGTGGGGAAGACGAACCAGGACTCCAGTTGTGGCATTCGAACAGCCCTACATGCCGAGCGAACAGCTAAGCGGTATTGTAGGCTGATCGAGCGACAGTATTGCAGTTTGGCCACTTTTGCTCCTTTTGCTTATTTTGATGTTTTAATTTTTCAATACCATTCCCTATATTCATGTTGAGTAGTATGGGTTATAATGAGCTACTCGAAGTGTATATTATTGATGTTGGAAATTATGAAGAATATTTGAGTAATATGTGCAATTGTATGAAGTTGGCTACATGTGTTAGAATTGCTATCTTGATTCTATAATGGAATGATTCTTATGTTTCAGTTTGATTCCAGCATGATTATAGCATGGAAATCAACTGATATGTCTTCATGTAAGGTGGTTAAATTATGAGTGATTGATGATGTTATGTCTAGATTTAAGTGTGGTGTTAATATGCTTGGATGGGTTTAACATGAGAATACACTTGATTCGATTGATGGTTTTCACCCATGGTTTCAGTTAGAATCCCTCATTTAATGTTAATATGCATGTGTGGTATGATGAGGAGTTAAGTACAAGGGATTTCCATATGCTTAAAATTAGATGTTTCTACCAAGTACACACACATGAGGAGGATGATTATGATGACATTTAGTATTATGATTATAAATGATGCATAAGGGGGCTAATGAGAGCATTTATCATTAATTAGGTTCATGTATGCCTTGCCTACATATGTACCATGTTGCATGCATCATGAACGAATTTTTGATTGAGACTTCATCGAGGTTTAGTCGCATTTGATTGATTTGATGAAATGATGTGAGCTTGCATGCCAAATTAATCGATCATTAGCTTATCAAAAATTGGTTGGTCTAAAAGGACATGATTTTGATTTGAGTTCCTGTGTGGAACATAGATACTCCATGGGTTTAGTCGATCTAAATTGAGTTGAGTCATTTGACGCGGTTGAGATTTATTTATTGAGTCAAACCTGGACCTTGAGAATCCAAAGTAGTATGCCTTTGTGCACCGGCTACCAAGTGTTCTAGGTTCACCATGTGGGATTTGGACTCTCCAACCACAGAGATGTCCAGGGTGAACACACTGCTCTAGGTTTTCGTAAAGAATTCAGACGTTCCTGGCCAGGACTGTCCAGGGCGAGCAGACTAGTCTAGGTTTTGGTTAGGAATTTAGACTTTCCTTTTGGATCATCCAGGGCAAGCAAAGGGGCTGACTACCCTAAACACCCCATGTTTCCGTAAGGTAGGTTTCCAGTTAAGAAATTGAACCACTTCCAGGGCCGGTGATATGATTGTATTTCTCTCTATGATGGAGACATTCAACATTATTGATGTGCAAGTGTATGAGATAATAATATGCTCAGTTTACACAAGTTGTGTAGGGATAATTGAGATTATGTGACACATGTGGATATGATTTATTATGTATGATTTATTATAGTGTGATTGAGACACTTATTGTATAGGGTGAATGATCTATAGATGAATGATATGAATATGCACTATGTGATTACATTTTGAAGACACGTGTTATGCAGGTTAAATGTTATGAAGGAGAATGACTTGATATGCATAATTGTGAATATGAATGTGAGAGATTCACTTATTATGCAGGTTGGATGTTATGCCCAGATGTGGTTATGCATGCCATAATTGGTATGAAATAGATACTTGTATACAAAATGATTACCTATGGGTAAATAGGGGTATGGTAAGGTAATTAATAAAAAATGAGGATATTATGTAAAATATGGATCTGAATTACCATGTTGATGTGTCGTGACTGCTTTCTGATTAATTTTACCATATTTCAAACTGTACTAAATTTTACTCACGCCTCTTTCTGTGTTTTGTTTTGGGGCTGCATGATATGACATGCAGTTAATCAAGATTCCTTGTATGAGGGACGACCGGGATATGCATGAGATTAAGCATGAATGCTACCAAATATTACTTTGTTTTCTGATTTATGTTATTATTATCATATAACACATTATGTGGATTACTATGTTCCTGACTCGTTTGTATCTTCTACTTTAAGACTTGTCCCAGATTTTTTGATTTTGAGCTATGTGTCAGCTTAGGATTTCGAATCCAACTCGACCACAACAACCTCAAATCGGATTCTAATGCTTAATACATACATAAGCTTTCTTGACATAATTTTGACAAAGAAATCAGCCAATAAACTTGATATATGACTCATATGTTCTTATAATTTCTCCCTTTGTCTATTTCTTGTCAAAACACTACATATTTAAAAATTAAAATAAAATTACAACTCTTGACATAGTGCATTGACTTTCAAAATGTACAAAATAACTCAACACTACAAAGACTCAACATAGACTCACTTAAACTCATTTTTTTGGAATTGAGCTTAAAAGCCTTGTATAACCTTATACTTATCTTGCACACTTAAAATCAAATTGATTTGCATAGTAATGTTCATTCAACTATAAAGACAATTACTTTGATTTTCATGAATCACTTCTCCCCCTTTTTGACAAAAATATACAAAAAGTTAAGGAATAATTAACAAAAATACTCATCAAAGCCAAATGAAACTATAATAATCACTTAATGACATGAAAATCATCAAATCATTGCATGTCCATCATGTATCCCAATATATAACCAGTTTCAAAAGTACATCTCATCATCATAATGAAATATAAATGAACTGGGCAAGTTTTTAATCAAAGGAATACATGAAAAAAAAAGTGAATAAAAACATCAATCAGTACCTGCATCATCATCATCACTGTGCGCCCCCTGACTATCTGCCGTGGAAGTTGGGATTTGATGAAGCGTGCAAGTTATGTAAACCTCTAGAATACAACATCCTGAAATGATCTAAACTCAGCCATAGTCACTAGTCAATCTGAATTATCTGTAGGTGCTGGTGACTCCAATGTTGCATATGCTGCAACTTGTGGTTCATGATCTTCGCCCTGTTGGTGAGATAACATTGTGCGGATTACTCCAAGGTCAATTAGTCTCATCCCAAACATAATGGGATTTGCTCTAGGTATTTTGAATTGTACCACAACCAAATCTGACACAAAATTTAAGAATATGGTAACATCTCATGTGTGTGGCCATTTAGAAAGGTCATAATCCTCCCCAAAATGATAGAGGGCAAATCCAACTCTAGTTGTGGCTGTGTTAAGAAGTGTAGTAGTCGTGCCATCATTCTATCTACTCTTTCCTTCCTAGCACTCCATATATAGTACTGAGCAATGACATGAAGAAGCCTAAACACTTGTGTTATAAAGTGTGTAAGCAAGGACACCTCAAGCTCTAGTCCTATCAGAAAACCAAGTAAAGTAGCAGTTAGCTCACTGTCTGGTGGGAAGTCATATCCAGCAAATTGTGAGACTGTAAGCACTGTCCTCTCACAACCAATAATATCAGCTATGATGTTAGGTGTCACTCTCACCTAAACTCCTCCTGCATCTCCATTGAGTGCACCATCATCCTCCAAACAAAGTGATGCATACCATTTCCGAACTAACCTTGGGTATACATGCTTACCTAATGTAAAAATAGTAGAAAAATAATCCTTCCTACAATAGTGTCTTGAGGAATATGTATTAGACTCCTCTCACATGCATCTAGTAGGCTATACCCTATTTGACCCATTGCTCAATGCCCTTGGGTCCTTTGAGCCTAACTCAACTGTCTTTTGCTGCTTAGCTCTCTCCATCAAGATTTATTAACAATAAAGCAACCTAGGGCTAAGCATAAACTAGGAATAACAATAATACAAAGCCTAGAATTTCAAAATGCAATAAAATATGCACTGAAATGCATGGGTTTTATGCATTTTATGTGTCGGTTACCTTATTTGCTAGGATTAGGCTAATTTAGTGTTAATTAGGGTTGATTTGTGTTAAGATAGATATTAGTAGTTTGATTTATTTATTAATTAATTTGGGAGACATTAGTAGTGTGGGCGTGTATTTGAGTCAAGTTAGAATTTTATTTAATTTTTGCACTTCTCAAATATAGTTATTGTGCTTTGTTAGTAGATGTCGTGCGAACAACTTTCTTGATGCTCATGTTACTTAGAAAATATTTGGACATAGTTCAGACGCCTTGATGGATGAGACAATCGTACAGAGCAAAAATTGTCTAAAAGTTTGCACATGTTGAGTCGTTGGGGCCCACAATGAACATCATCGATATCGATACTGTTTCCATTACCACTAACATTAATAGGAAAAAAAAGCCTACTTCAAGGGCACTATCTGAGAAACATTCAACCCTCTTCTATTTCCTTAGAGAGCAAATCTGAGTACAGAAAAGAAGACAAATTTGAGTAATAAACCTCACCTATAATTATTCAATAAATTGCTTATCACAAGGTCTAGCTTCTCATTGTTGGGCGGAGATGATAATGAACTATAAGGAAGGCCAGCAAGAAATAGAAGGTTTAGCAGATTTTTAAAAGGACCAGCAAAAGGACAGAAGCTTGCTGAAGGAAATAAGAACAATTCAGTGGAGCGTGATTTTTATTTTAAAGACCATAGCCTATCAAAGGAAAGAAGAAAATAACAACCAATCAATGAAGAAGAGACAAACAGCCTTCACAGCCTTCACGTGAAGCCAATTCAGTTCCCAACCACAGCCAGAAAAAAGAAGATGCAGAAAAAAAGACAGAAAATAGAGCAGCAGAAGGGAAAGAAGGGAAGGGAAACTCAGAAGGTAACATAGGAAGATTGGAAAACCAAGTAGTGTCTTTTGAGGGAAATAAAGCCCAACAAAGGATGCATTTGAATAAGGCAAGTGGGGCGACCTGCAGAGCGATAAAACAGTGAATATCCAAATAAAGAGTGGGCTGAGAAGAGTAGAAAAAATGACAAACCAGAGGAGAAATCCTTTAATCTCATCCCACAAAAACCTTCAAAAAATAGTTTGAAAGCTAAAGAATCGAACCCCAATGCTGGAGAAATGAAGAATCAGCTAGAAAGATTTTTTTAAGGCCACAGTTACTATAGCAATACTACTCAAAGTAGGAGGTTGAAAATGATGAACAATAACCCGTGATTTTTTCCTTAAGTTTCTTTCTAGTTAGTTTAATGGAGATTATGGTTTTAGTTCTTAGGTTAATGAATAGCTAATTTTTTTCAACTAAGGCTATGATGAAGCCATGTTAATTTGTATGGATTATTGATCATGAAAGTTGATTAATTTCTTTTACATGTTCTTCAATGTTTGATTCTTCTACCTATTTTCAATTGATAAACTCTATCTTGGATATAAGATTAATCATGTTCTTCTTATGATTTGAGGTGGTTTTTATTAGTTAGCTATTTGGATTTTTTGACTCTTGAATTAGGGTTGGGAATTAATTGTGATTTACTTATTGTGGATACAACTATGGACTTAATCATAATCTTGTTAAGCAATGGACAACATAATTTTTACTCTTGAAAGTATGCTTAACGATGATATTTTCCATGATCATGGGATTGAATTCTTATGTGTTATGAGATAGTTTTGGAATTGAAGCAACAATCATACACATGACTCTTAACAAATTAATTCATGCAGATTCCCATGCCTTAATAGTTTGGTTAATTGGATATTCGAATCGCTTGATATTACTTTCTATGTTTAAATTGATTCTCAATGTTTTGATTCTTGTTAGTTCTTAGATTTAACTTTGAATTTATTACTTGTTTTTTATAGTTTCGATAAATTTACTTCTTTTATTTACTTTTCTTTTCATTCGTACTTGTTTTAGGATTTTTAAAGTAGGCAATTACTTGATAATTTGTTAACTAGATTTGGGTTAGATTTTACTTTCTTGATATCAAGTTTTTGTAGGATTGACCTCATTTAGATATTTTTCTACATTTAATTCATGCATTTGCAAGTAAACAATTAAAATTTAACATGTTTTTGGTGCCATTGTCAGGGACTTGTAATGGAAAACAAATTAAATTTAAACTAAGTTTACCCTTCTACTGGTTTTAGCTTGAGTAAGAGAGAGTGAGAAATGGGTGACAACAAGGGGACAATAGAGAGGAATTAGTCATGTATGACCACGTGGCTACATAATCAAACACACCTATTAGTTCAAGTTGATTTCGATCCCCTAGAGAGCCAAAAAATTGAAACTGGCCTTCTATGCACAATGGGAGATAATAATTCGGAAGCCAAATCCCTTAGGGAGTTATTTTCACCACTCTCCACTAATCTTCCCTTGTATATAGTGTTACCTGCCACCACGACCATACACTTTGTGTTGAAAGTTCAATTCATTCAACTTGTCCCCACCTTCCATGGTCTTAACAGAGAGGATCATTACATGGATGTAAAGGATTTTCTTGAAATCTGTGGTACTTCAAGTTTCAAAATATTTCTGATGAGTAAGTCTGTCTGCGCTTTTTTCCTTTGTTGTTAAAGGACAAGGAAAAAGTATGGTCGAATTCATTGCCTGCGGGGGTTTATTAATTCATGGGAGGGACTTGTTAGCAAGTTCCTTTCCAAATTTTTCCTGATGTCTAAAACAAATTCCTTAAAGAGAATAGTTGACTTTAGTCAAGAGTAGCATGAAAATTTTTATGTGAGTTGAGAGAGGTTTAAGGACTTTCTTTTGGAGTCCCCCACCATGGTTTTTCAATATGGTGGCCTCTACATTACTTTTAGGATGGTTTTACTCAAACACACCATAATATGATTGAATCCATGAACGATTGTATTTCTTGAGTCTGAATAATGATGCAGGGCATAATTTGCTAGAGGGTATGTCTGAGAGTTCCCGACAATGAGATTTTTCAAGCCATAGAGAAAAACCAACCCAAAACTCTAGGAAATGAGGTTTAGATGAAGTAAGGAAGATATAGACATGAAAGCTAGGTTAGACTAGCTAATGCGAAAAGTAGCAGACATGGACCTTGCTAAAAACATGAATTACACCAAACAAATTTAAAATGAAGTGTGTTCTTTGTTTGTAAGTTCAATGCACATTGCTCAAGCTTGTCCTTCCATGTTAGGGTATTCTAAGTGCTTTGCTGAGCAAGCGAATGCACTAAATAGTTATGGGAAGCCATTTAGCAGTCCCTTTTATGAGACATACAATTCGAATTGGCAGAATAATCTAAATTTAACTTTGAGGAAAACTAGACAACCATGAATGGAATAGGGCTGCTAAAGCAATAGATGACCACTCAATTTAGGTAGCCCAATGCTGCTACACATTTATTCCCCAATTAGCTCATCAAGTTCATTGTACCACCATGTCAACCATCACTTGAAAAATCTCTCAATGAATTCATGCAGTCTACTTATTAGGCCCTATTTAAACTGAAAAGTTCTAGTCAAATGAACACTCAAGTCATAGAAAAATTAGAAACTCAGATTGGCTGGTGATCAACTCATGTAGAGCAAAGAGAAAGGCAAATTTCCCAGTAAACCTAAATGCAACCCTAAGGTCAATATGCTATTAGTAATGCTTCAAGTTCATCACATGACCAAGGGCATGTGCAATCAATCACCACTCTTAAATTAGGGAGACAAGTTGACAATCATGTGAAAATGCTTGAAGAAGAGGGAACTGAGAATACCAAGTTAGAGAATGAGAAACATGAATCCAATGCCTCACCACTTATTTTAGTTGACCCCCCTAGGACGAGTTTTGTGCCAAAAGCTCCATTTCCTCAAAGAGTAGTCAATCCTAAGAAAAATGAACAATTTGGAGATATTTTAGAGGTGTTTAAACAAATGCAAATAAACATCCTAGTCCTTGTTATCCAATAAGTGTCGTCTTATGCTAAATTTTTAAAGATAGTCACAATCAAGAGGAAAACAAATGTTCCTAAAACGGCATTCCAGATAGAGCAAGACATCTATATCATTCAATGCAAATTCCCTATCAAATATAAGGATCCTTGTTGTCCCACAATTTAATGCAAGATAGGGGATCATCACATTGAGCGGGCTTTGTTACATTTAGGGGCTGGTCTGAATTTATTGCCTATTATGTGTACGTGCAATTGGGATTAGGAGAGTTGAAACCCACATAAATAACACTTCAATTAGTTGATAGATCTGCTAAAATTCCTCGAGGTGTTGTTGAAGATGTTTTGATTGGGGTTGACAGATTTTACTTTCCAGGGGATTTTGTAGTCCTTCATGCTCAGCCCATTCAATATATCCATGGGCAAATTGCTATCATTTTGGGCATTCCTTTCTTGGCCACATCCAATGTTCTAATAAATTGTAGATATGGGGTGATGAAAATATTCTTTGGAAACATGACGGTTGAGCTCAATATTTTTGAGTTGAGCTCAACATTTTTGACATAAGCAAACAGCTAATACACAGGGTTTTTATACATTTTATATGCCATTTTACCTCATTGATAGCATAGGATTAATTAGAGCTTATTTATGTTAAGATAGATAATATAATTTTAGTTTAATAATCAATTAATTTAGGCATTATTTGTACATTAGGCGTATATTATGTCGAGATTTTATTTAATTTTTACACGTCTAAAATTTATGGTGACATCAAGTACTTGTTGTTGGATGACCTAGGGTTTCAAACTGTTCTCATCTTTACACACATCAACATGACACAATAAGATTTCATTTTCCTGGCATTATTACTTCATCAAGCTTTTAGGTTCTGAGAATAAGTTGGAATCTCTCATGTAGATCATATGGGAGCAAAAGGAAAAGTGACAAGCTTTGTTGGAAAGGAAGATGCCATATTGGTCGCACTAAATGAAGAAGCTATGAGGAAGAGTGAAAGCCCAGAATCATACACAGTTGATAATGTTATAAGAGATGTAGCACAATAGGGTATTGGGAAAATAGCCTTCAACGTAGAAGTAGCAAGTTTGTAGCATCACACAAATGGCTTAGACAAAGCATGAAATTAAAAAGAGAAAGGAAGTCCAAATAGAAAACAAAAGGAAATAAACATAAGTTTCACATTCATTCAAAAAAGAAGTAGATCAAATTGTACAAGCAAAAATTAGTAAAGAACATAGCATGTCTAGTTCGCAGCAGATAGAATTCGCAGTGAACAAAGCATGAAGAAGAGCATAATTCAAAGGAAGGAAAGAAGATTTAAAGAGAGAAAGAATTGGGAAGAAAGAAAAGCTTACAAAGGGAAAGATTAAATGTAGCAAGAAGCTCCTATTCTGGGTTGGAATTTGGTGGAAAAAAAGGAAAAGAAAGCTACTCTTAGAAAACTATAAGAACCAAGTGAAAATTTCAGATTTGAGATAGGAGAATGAGGAGAGAAAACCAGGAAAAACCACTCAATCCTGTCCTTTGAAACCATCTAGAAAACACTTTAGAAGTCATAGAATTGAAGCCCTAAAGCCGGAGAATGAAGAACAAGCTATAGCAAGAAACAATTTCAATGGCCGTGGGTGATACTATAGCAGAGAAGAGAGGTTGAAGGCAATAAACAGGAACCTGTTAGTACTGTAGCAGTTCAATAATTGTTAAATTTTCTTGTTTTTCTTTTGAACTTGTAAGTTTCTTTCCACTTAATTTAATGGAGATTATGGTTTTAGTTCTTAGGTTAATGTGTAGCTAGGTTTTCATCTAAGGTTAGGATGAAGCCTTGCTAATTTATACAGATTAATGATCATGAAAGTTTATTTAATTTCTTTTACATGTGCTTCAATATTTGATTGCTCTACTTATTTTCAATTGATAAACTCTATCTTGGATATAAGATTAATCATGTTCTTATGATTTGAGGTGATTTTTAATAGTTAGGTTCATGGATTTTTAACTCTTGAATTAGGGTTTAATATTAATTGTGATTTGCATCTTGTGGGTATGATTATGAACTTAATCCTATTAAGCAAAGGAGAACATAATTTTTACTCTTGAAAGTACGCTTAACGATGATATTTTCCGTAGCACATGGGATTCAATTTCAATGTGTTATGAGTTAGTTTGGAAATTGAATCAACAATCATGGACATGACTGCTTAAAATTTATTTGTGTGGATTCTCATGCTTTAGTAGTTTGGTTAATTGGATATTGAAATCATTTGATTTTACTTTCTTAGTTTAAAACAATTCTCAGAGTTTTGATTCTTGTTAATTCTTAGATTTAACATTGAATTCTATTACTTATTTTTTATAGTTTTTGTAATTTTACTTCTTTTAATTACTTCTCTTTTCATTCTTACTTTTTTTAGAGTTTTTAAAGTAGATGATTATTTGATAATTCATTAACTAGATTAGGGTTAGACTCGATTAGATGAAAATTTAGTTTTCTGATTTCTAGTCTTTGTGGGATCAACCTCATTAAGCTACTTTTCTACCTTTGATTTGTGTACTTACAAGTAAATAATTAATATTTAACAATAAGTTTTTTGAGCCATTGTCGGGAACTTGTAAAGGAAAAAAAATTAAATCAAAATTAGGTTTACCCATCTACTAGTTTTAGCTTAGGGATTTTGAGAAAAAAATTGAAAATAGCGAGAGAGAGATGGGATAGAGAAGGTTTAGTTGTGCATGACCACGTGGTTACGTGATCAAACACATTGGTTAGTTCGAGTTGATTTCCAACCCCTAGAGAGTTGTAAAATTGAAACTAATCTTATATTCACAAATGGAGATAACAATGTAAAAGTCAAAGCCTTTAGGGAGTTATTTTTACCAATCTCCATCAATCCTCCATCATGCATAATGTTGCCTACCTCCATTGCCACACACACTTTGAGTTGAAGTCATTCAACTTCTTCCCACCTTCCATAATCTTGACAGAGAAGATCCTTACATATATGTAAAGGATTTTTTTGAAATATATGCTACATTCAAGTTTCAGAATTTTTCTAATGAGTTAGTTTGTTTATGCTTGTTCCCTTTTTCATTAAAGGACAAAGCAAAGGCATGGTTAAATTCTCTATGAGCAGGGTTTATTAATTGATAGGGGGAACTTGTTAGCAAGTTCCTTTCTAAATTTTTTCCAATGTCCAAAATGAATGCCTTAAGGAGCATGACAAATATTATGAGAGTTGGGAAAGGTTTAAGGACTTAATTTTGAAGTGTCCCCAACATGGTTTAGAAACATGGAGGCTTGTGCAATACCTTTACAATGGTTTGACTCAAACACACTGTAATACGATTGAATCCATGAATGGTGGCTATCTCTCATGTTTAAATGATGATGCAGCGTATAAGTTCTTAGAGGGTTTGTTTGAGAGTTCCCAGTAATGAGATTTTTCAAGCCATAGAGAAAAACTAACCAAAAACCGTAGAAAATGAGGCTTATATGAAGTAAGGGAAGATACTGAAATGAAAGCTAGGTTAAACCAGCTGACCACAATTTCATGCAACATAGGGTTAATTTATTTCTAGATTTTGTTTCTTTGATTAGTACTAAAAAATAGCAACCTAAAGTGGCTCCTCTTTCATTATCATCATCACCACCGCTTCTATCCACTACGGAACCACCCAAATGGATCTAAAACCATTACCTGACACCCTCATGTATATGTTTTTTGGTTATTCTCAAACTTTATTAGTCATCATAGCTTCAAATTCAAATGATAATCAAGATAAAAATTAATTAATGTCCTTAAAGATCACAAGGAGGCTATAGGGTGGACAATTGCTTACATTAAGGGTATTAGTCCTTCAATTCTTATGCACATAATTCACTTATATGAAAATGCTAAACCTTTACATGAATCTCATAGTCGCATATGCAAGATGTGGTTAGAGTAGAAATTTTGAATCTTCTTGATGTAGGTGTCATTTACTGAACTTTTGATAGTAGATGGGTGAGTCCTATTCAAGTTGTGCCAAAGAAGTCTGGCATAACAATAGTCAAGAATGATTCTGATGAGTTAGCCCCTATGTGTATTCAAACAGGTTGGTTTGTTTGTATTGGCTATAATAAGTTGAATGCTATGATAAGGAAAGATCACATTCATGTTCCTTTCACAGATTAGATGTTAGAGAGGTTAGCCGGTCATGCTTATTATTGCTTTCTGGTTGGGTATTCATATTATAACAAGATTCCCATGGCATATGAAGAACATAAGAAGACTACCATCACTTGTCCTTTTGGGATGTTCGCCTATTGTCGCATGCCTTTTGGGTTATGCAATACACCTGCCACTTTCCAACGGTGCATACTTGGCATTTTCTCAAACATCGTAGAACATTTCTTAGAGGTGTTTATGGATGATTTTACCATCTTTAGTTGTACATTTGATGAGTGTTTGAACAGCCTATCCCTAATATTAGTGTAGTGTAAAGAGAAGAATCTTGTACTTAACCGGGAGAAATAGTATTTTATGTTACAGAAGGGGATTGTTCTCGGGCATGTCGTATCACATAAGGGCATTGAGGTTGATAACGCTATAATTTATTTAATTTCTCATCTTCAACCTCCCCGAAATGTTAAAGAAATTAAATCATTTTTAGGTCATGCGGGTTTTCATAATAGATTTATCAAATACTTTAATAAAATTTCTAGACCTTTGTGCAATTTACTTGCTAAGAATTCTCCATTTGTCTTTGATGATGAGTTCCTTCATGCTTTTGAAAGGTTGAAAATAAATTGACCTCTGCGCCTATTCTTCAACCACCTGATTGGAGTATGCCTTTTGAGATTATGTGTGATGTCTCTGATTATGCCGTTAGTGCTGTTTGAAGGCAGCACATTGACAATCTTTCTAATCTTTCTAATATGTTCTACTATGTCAGTAAAACTCTAAATGATGCTCAACTCAACTACTCCACCCCTAAAAAAGAGTAGTTAGCTTTTGTTTTTGTACTAGATAAGTTTAGACCCTAATTTTTAGGGTCTAAGGTCTTTATCTATTTCGATCATACTGCATTGAAGTACCTTTCGTCTAAAAAGGATGCTAAACCTTGTCTTATCCGATAGATATTTTTGCTATTGGAATATGATCTTGAAATTTGAGATAAGAAGGGTTTTGAAAATATTGTAGCAGACCACTTATTTAGATTGAGGGTTGATTTTATTGATGATTTTGTACCTATTATTGAGTCTTTTCTTGATGAGCATTTACGTCATATCTCTCAGTTGCCTTAGTATACAAATATAGTAAATTATCTTGTTACTGAGCAAATTCCTTCTCATTGGACTAAATAAGATTGATGAAATTTTTTAGCTGAGTTATGTACTTCTTTTGGGATGACCCTTATTTGTTCAAATATTGTCCTGATCAGATAATTAAGAGGTATGTTCCTGAAAATGATGACTAAATTGTCATCTCCATTTGTCATGGTCATGCTTGTGGTGGTCACTTTAGTTCGAGAAAGACTACTACAAAGATTTTGTAATGTGGATTTTATTGGCTACCATTGTTTGAGATTCTCACACTTATTGCTTATCTTCTGAAAGATGCCAAAAGTTAGGGAGTATTCACATAAAAATATGATGCCACAAAACCCAATTTTGATAGTTGAGATATTTGATGTTTGGGGCATTGATCTTAGTGGTCCTTTTCCTATTTCTTTTTGTAATTTGTACATCCTTTCGGGTTAGATTATGTGTCTAAGTGGGTAGAGGTTAATGCCTACAAAACCAATGATCAAAAGGTTGTGATCTGGTTTTTGAGAGAGAAAGTTTTTGCATGTGTTGGTACTCCATGTGCCATCATTAGTGATGGGGGAAAGCATTTTTGTAATAGGGTTTTTGAGTAGTTAATGAAGAAATATGGTATAAACCATAAAATTACTACATCTTACCACCCTCAGACTAGTGGTCAAGTTGAGATTTCAAATAGAGAGATTAAACACATTTTGGAGAAAACAGTACATCCTAATAGGAAAGAGTGATCTTTTTGACTCATTGATGCATTGTGGGCATACCGTACTACATTTGAAACTCCCATTGGAATTTATCCATACAAAATTGTTTTTGCCGAGGCATGTCCTCTTCCTACTAAGTTAGAACATAGAGCATATTGGGCTCTAAAGCAATTGAATTTCGATCTTAAAAAGGCAGATGCTCATAGGAAGTTGCAGATTAATGAGTTGGAGGAAATTCAAAATAATGCTTATGATTGTGCTAAGACTTATAAGAACTGAATGAAAAAGGTTCGTGATCTTAACATTTTGAGAAAATCTTTTACACTTGGTCAGAAGGTTCTTCTTTATAATTCTTATTTGCATTTATTTCTTGGAAAATTGATATCTCGATTGACATGTCTTTTCATGGAGCTATTGAGATTGTGGATCCTAGGAATAGTGATTTGTTTAAAGTTAATGGTCACCATCTCAAACCATTTGTAAACTTGAGATCATATTTATTAGGAATGAGTTTTAGGTGTGTCTGGCTAAAGAGAGTAAACTTAGCACTCTTGGGAGGCAACCCAACTTTAGGTTTTGAGAGTTATTTTTGTTTAATTTAGTAGTTAGTGTTTTCATTTACTTTAGTTAGTTCAAACTTTTATCTTTGTTGATTGTTTTTATCATTATGTCGTTGTGCTTACATCATTTATTATTGATTTACTGATATGTGATTATGCTTGTGTTTTATTGTCCATTTTTCTTTTGATAGATATGTACATGAGCATGTCAATAGATATATTGTCTCTTCTTTTTCTTCTTTTCTTACTTTAAGAATTATATTTATTTTCGTTTGACACATTGAAAACAATGTTTAGTTTAGGATCGAGGATGTAGTAAGAGATTTTTTTTATAGTATTTGTGTCTTAGTTTTAATGGAAAAAATGAGAAAATTAAAAAAAACTTTTAGAGTTTCTAGATTTTTCTTATTTTATATTTTTAGTTATTTACATTGTTGCTTATTTTAGACATGTGACTATATTTAATACTATCAGACTATTTAGAACATGCTTATGTGACTTGACAAATTTAAAGGTTGGGTTCTAATAGCATCATTTTGGTTTCTTGTGCTCCTATTTTGAAAAATTAGAAAGACATTTGTTTAAGTGACAATTCAAGCCCTTTATTATGGTCTTACATCTTGATGGATATCATTGACTCTAAGTAATTTTTTTCTTATGACAGTAAAACATTGGTATGATCTAGTAGTTCTCAAGTTATCAAAATAGAGTTTTGTGTTTTACTATTCTTGTATTGTAGATTAGTGTAGGACTTTCCGCCATCACAATTAAGGTTGAGTGTATAATGTAATCAATAAAAAAAGATAAAAAGTTGAGTAAAAAAATAAATGAAACAATTTGAAAAGAGCTAAAAAATTAAAGTCTCTATTGAGTGGACCAAGCATTGACATGCCTCACTAAGCATGGGGTGTTCGATTACAAAGGTAGAGTTGACTAATTTATTACATGCATAGCCTTGTATCCTATTTGGTTCATGTTATTAAGCCTACGGGGTTCTTTAACACCTAGTGCCATAAGCCACCTAAATTGGGAGTCACTACCCTAACACTTGTTGCTTGAGAAGGCTAAGCCTTACACATGTCATGTGAGATGAGAATAGAAGTCTAGTAGCACATTATGAAGTTATATCTAAAATGGGTTTTCAAATGATCTAGGTTGTTTTATTTTTCAAGTGAAATTAAAATAAGAATGGAAGACCCAAGAGAAAATAAAAGGAATTCGCCATAAATTGTAGCATGGTTTAGGAAGCAAGAAGATCAATTTGTACTATCAGAAACTAGAAATATGAACATAGCATGTCCAGTTCACAGTAGATAGAAATTCGCAGAGAACAAAGCATGAAGAAGAGCATAATTCAAAGAATGGAAAGAAGATTTAAAGAGAGAAAGAATTGGACAGAAAGAGAGGTTGAAGATGATGAACAGTAACCCGTCGATATTCTAGCAGTTCAAAAAATTTTAAATCTTCTTCATTTTTTTCTAAACTTGTTTCTTTCCACTTAATTTAATGGAGATTATTGTTTTAGTTCTTAGGTTAATAAGTAACTAAGTTTTTCATCTAATGCTAGGGTGAAGCCTTGTTAATTTTTATGTACTAATGATCATGAGAGTTGATTAAATTTCTTTTACATGTGCTTCAATGTTTGATTGTTCTACCTATATTCAATTGATAAACTCTATCTTGGATATAAAATTAATCATGTTTTCTTATGATTTCAGCTCATTTTTATTAGTTAGTTGCATGGATTTTTAACTCTTGAATTATGGTTGGGTAGTAATTGTGATTTGCATATTGTGGATCAAATTATGGACTCAATCTTAATCTTATTAATTAATTGAGAACATAATTTTTACTTTTGAAAGTTTGCTTAATGATGATATTTTTTGTAATAGATGGGATTGAATTTTAATGTGTTATGAGATAGTTTAGAAATTGAATCAACAATCATGGACATGACTCTTTACAAATTAATTCATGCGGATTTTCATGCCTTAGTAGTTTGGTTAATTGGTTATTGGAATCGTTTGATATTACTTTCTTAGTTTAAATTGACTCTCAGAGTTTTTCTTCTTGTTAGTTCTTAAATTTAATTTTGAATTCTATTAGTTATTTTTTTATAGTTTTTAAAGTAGGTGATTATTTGATAATTCATTAACTAGATTAGGGTAAGACTCGATTAAATTAAAACTTTATTTTTCAATTTCAAGTTTATGTGGGATTGACATCAGTTAGCCACTTCTCTACATTTGATTTGTGTACTTACGAGTAAATAATTAAGATTTAACAACAACAGCCACCAGACATGGAAGATGTTAATGGTGTTAACTTGACTGATAGTTTTGTTTATAATGCCTTCATCTAATCACATTATTAGGATGCTTTAGAGGCTTGCCTAGCACACTTTGGTTGCGGGTTTGACATTCACAAGTTAGTTGCGGAGGTTAATTCATTGCTTTATTCAGTTCCTCTCATGAGCACTAAAAAATGTCAACCAAAAATGCCTCCTATTTCATTAACATCATCACCACTCCTTCCATCCACTGTGGAACCACCCAAGATGGATCTAAAACAATTACATGACACCCTCAAATATGTGTTTTTAGGTTTGTATGAAACTTCACCAATCATCATAGCTTGCAATTTAGATGATAATCTATGGAGAAAATTAATAGATGTCTTTAAAAACCAACAAGGAGGCTATAGGGTTAACAATTGTTGACATTAGTCCTTCTGTAGTTATGAATAGAATTTACTTAGATAAGAATGCTAAACCTTCACAAATCTCAAAGGCACTTAAACCTCTCATGCAAGATGTGTAGCAGAAGTTTTGAAATTTTTGGATGTGGGTATCATTTACCCAACTTTTGATAGTTGATGGGTCAGCCCAATTCAAGTTGTGCTAAAAAAGTCTGACATAATAGTAGTAAAAATGATTTTGATGAGTTAGTCCTGGCTCATGTTCAAATAGGTTGGCGTGTTTTCATAGACTATAGGGAGTTAAATGTTGTGACATGGATATATCACTTTCCTCTTCCTTTCATAGATTAGATGTTAAAGTGGTTAGTCAGCCATGTTTATTATTGCTTTCTAGATAGGTATTCCTGATATAACAAGATTCTCATAGCACATGAGAATGAAGAGAAGACTACCTTCATTTGTCCTTTTGGCATGTTTGCCTATGGTTGCATGCCCTGCGGGTTATGCAATGCACCCACCACTTTCAACGGTGAGTGTTTAATATTTTCTAAAACATGTTAGAACATTTTCTACAGGTGTTTATGGATGAATTTTCCTTCTTTGGCTCTACATTTGATGAGTGTTTGCACCACCTGTCCCTAGTGTTAGTGCAATGAGAAAAATTTTGTCATTAATTGAGAGAGATGTTATTTTATGTTACAGAAGGGGATTGTTCTTGGGCATGACATATAAAATAGAGGCATTGAGGCTAATAAATTTAAAATCAATTTAGTTTCTCATCTTCCACCTCCACGAATCTTAAAAGAAATTTGATCATTTTTGGTCATGCATGCTTTTATGGGAGATTCATCAAAAACTTTAGTAAAATTTCTAGACCTTTGTTCAATTACATGCCAAGGATTCTCCGTTTGTCTTTGATGATGAGTGCCTTCATGCTTTTGAAAGCCAAAAAATTTAATTAACCTTTGCACCTATTATTCAACCACCTAATTGGAGTATGCCCTTTGAGATTATGTGTAATGCCTCTGATTATATCATTGGTGCTGTTTTAGGGAAGTACATTGATAAACTCCCCCATGTGCTTTACTATGCCAAGTAAAACTCTGGATGATGTCAACTTAGTTACTCCGCCATTAAAAAAGAGTTGTTAGCTGTTTGTTTTGGACTAGATAATTTTTTGTCCTATTTATTAGGGTTTAAGGTCTATGTCTATTCCGATCATGCTGCATTGAAGTACCTTTTGGCTTAAAAGGATGCTAAACCTCGTTTTATCCGATGGATATTGTTGCTACAAGAATTTGATCTTGAAATTCGGGATAAGAAGGGTTCTAAAAATGTTGTAGTAGACAACTTATCTAGGTTGACAGTTAATTTTGTTGATGATTCTATACCTATTATTGAGTCTTTTCCTTATGTACATTTACTTCATATCTCACAGTTGCCTTGATATGCTGATATAGTGAAATTATCTTGTTACTAACCAAATTCCTTCTCATTGGACTAAACAAGATCGATAAAAAATTTAGAGGTTAAGTACTTCTTTTGTTACACCCTTAGTTGTTCAAATTTTGTCCTGGTTAGATAATTAGGAGGTGTGTGAAAATGATAAACAATGTGTCATCTTTTTTTGTCATGATCATGCTTGTGGTGACTACTTTAGTTCTAGAAAAACTTATGCAAAGATTTTGTAAGGTGGACTTTTCTAGCACACCATTTTTAAAGATTCACACATTATTTGCTCACCTTGTGAAAGATGAGAAACGTTAGGGAGTATTTCTCATAGAAATATGATACCACTAAACCAAATTTTAATAGTTGAGATATTTGATGTTTGGGGCATTCATTTAATGGGTCCTTTTTGTAATTCTTTTGTAAATTTGTACATCCTTGTCGGGGTAGATTATGCTCTAAGTAGATAGAGGATATTACATGCAAAACCAATGATCACAAGGTTGTAGTCATGTTTTGGGGGGTTAATATTTTTGCACGCTTTACACTCCACGTGCCATCATTAGTGATGGGGGGAAGCATTTTGTTTTAGCAATGAATGAAGAACTATGGTACAACCCATAAAATTGCTACACCTTACCACCCCTAGACTAGGGGTCAAATTGAGATTTCTTATAGGGAGATTAAACACATTTTGAAGAAAATGGTAAACCCTAATAGGAAAGATTGGTCTTTATGAGTTATTGATGCATTGTGGGCATATTATACTGCATTCAAAACTCCCACTAGAATGTCAATGCTTGTCATCTTCCTGCTGAGTTAGAACATAGAGCATATTGGGCTATAAAGCAATTGAATTTCGATCTTAACAAGGCAGGTGCTCATGGGAAGTTTCAGATTAATGAGTTGGAGGAAATTCACAATAATGCTTATGATTGTGCTAAAACTAAAAGAACCGAATGAAAAAGTTTCGTGATCTAAACATTTTGAGCAAATCTTTTGCACCTCGTCAAAAGGTTCTTCTTTATAATTCTCGTTTGCATTTATTTCTTTGAAAATTGAGATTTTGATGGATATGTCCTTTCATGGAGCTATTGAGATTGTGGATCCTAGGAATGGTGATGCGTTTAAAGTTAATGGTCACTGTCTCAAACCATTTGTAAAGTTCAGGAGTACAAAAGTTGAATATGAAAGATAATATTTATCAGGACTGAGCTTTAGGTGTGTCTAGCTAAGGACAAGTAAACTTAGTGCTTTTGGGAGGTAGCCCAACTTTAGGTTTTTAGTTTGTTATCTTTGTTGCATGTTCTAATCATTATTTGGATGATGTTATATGATTCATTATTGCTTTTCCTTATGTGATTATGCTTATGCTTTATTGACCATTTTTCTTTTGATAGCTATGTACATGAGCATGTCAATAGGTATCGCCTCTTCTTTTTCCTCTTTTCTTATCTAAAGCATTGTATTTATTTTCTTTTGAGACATTGAAGACAATGTTTAGTTTAGCTTTAGAGTTCAAGCTATCGTTTGTGCCCACACCGGGCACAACATTGGTATAAGAGCCTTAACAATCTCCGGCCATGACACGAGGCAAGCAGCTCGCTGCAACCCCTGAAGTTCAGCCCAAGAAGGAGGCTAAGCCTTAGCGAACAGCCCAAAAACTGTCGTGGAGACCCTCAGCACTCCTACCCTCGAGCAGATCATGGCCAAGATCGAGTCTCTGACCATGGCTGCCACTCAACTTCTAGCAGCACCCTCAGCGCCCTCAGCGCCATTATTGGCTAGGCCGCCAACATGGAGAAGGGGGAGAGGGAGGAGAGAGAGAGGAGAGAGAGAGGGAGAGAGAGAGAGAGGAGAGAGGAGAGGGGGAGAGAGAGGAGGAGAGAGAGAGGAGAGAGGGGAATAATAATTTTTTAAGATTTTTTTATAAATTATTATATTTTAAAAATAAAAAAAATAAAACAAATATTATTAGAGATGTATAGGAATATCTGTCGGTAGTAGGGCAGGTATTAGCGGCACATTTTTTTATGCTTCGCTAATACCCAGTATATTAGTTACACATATTACTATACGTCGCTAATAGTATTTATTTTTTTTTTTTTTTAAAGTTAATTTTCAAAAAAATTCATAAAAAATTGATATTAGATAAGAGATAGTGTATAGAGAGAGGAGAGAGAGAGAGCGGAGAGAGAGTGAGAGAGGGAGAGAGGGAGAGGAGATAGGAGAGGGAGAGAGAGGAGAGAGGAGAGGAAGGAGAGAGAGGAGTGGGAGATTAATTAATTTTTAATTTTTTATGATTGTTTATAAATTATTATATTTTGAAAATAAAAAAATAAATACCTAGACTATTAGTGACGCATATTCCTATGCGTCACTAATAATATTTATTTTATTTTTTTTATTTTAAAAATAAAAAATTGAAATTAGAGGAGAGATAGTGTGTAGAGAGAGGGGAGATAGAGAGAGAGGGAGAGAGAAGAGGAGAGGGAGAGGGAGAGTGAGGAGAGAGAGAGGGTAGAGAGACCGAGAAGAGAGTGAGGAGAGAGAGAAAGCGGGGACAGAGGGTAGAGCGAGAGAAGAGAGAGGTGAGGAGAGAGAGAAGAAGAGGATAGAGAGGTGAGGAGAGAGAAAAGTGGGGAGATATGAATAGTTTAATTTAAAAAAATAGTATTGGCGATGCTTAGTTGTAAGCATCGCAAATACTATATTATTTGCAACTCTTACATATAAACGTTGAAAATAATCAATACATTTGCGACCTTTATTAATAAACGTCGCAATAGATAGTCTTTTTGAGATGCTTCAACCGAAGCGTTGCTAAAGGTTTTGCTGCACCCGGCAAAATTTTGCCCGCCCACACGAAGTAAAATACGTGCAGGTGATTCCCCCCCAACCCCCGCCTCTTCATTTCTTCTCCCGTTCCCACAATCACCACGCCTCCACCGTGCCTCCGTTACGCCATTGCCCCACCTCCGCCGCCAACACCCTTAGTCCCGCCATGCCACTTCTACCCTACGTCACTGTATCTACTCCGCCGCCACCACTCTCCCAACTCAGCCGCAGCCAGCCCTTCTGTAACGACCCGTTTTCCAGTTACGCTTAACTTGGGTGAGTTAATGGTAATTCGGTAACTTGTGATTAGTGTTAGGGGGTTTCATTAGGTGAAATCCCCGTATCCGGGTAGAGCTCGGAGTAACGAACATGACGAATCGAAGAACGCGCGTAACGGAGGTCGGGAGCGAAAGCTATGGCCTCGGGAAGTGTGCCATATAGGTGGGGCCCACTCGAAAAGAGTGGGATAACCTATCCATGTGTGGTCTTATTTCGAAGGGCTCGTCAATATGAGTCCATCGGTGCATAGAATGCACGATTCCGACTTCAGGGTAAGAAGATATCGCGCGTTGAAGTTTAGATATTTTTGGATTAAAATAATATGGAAAAATATTATTTTAATCGGAAGAAGACGAATTAGCTGGCATCAGCGCTGACGCCAGTAGCCTTGTCAGCGGCGCCGCCCGACGCGAGGCATGGCGCCGCGTGGCAGGGGGCCCGTGGGCCCGCGCGGTGACCTACGCGATGCGGGGCGCGAGCGCAGCGCGTGGCCAGATCGTCGCGCACAGCACATCCCCGGGAGTGTCTCATACGCTCTCGGCTCGTCCCCTATAAATTGGATTCCCGTTTCGTTTTCTGGAGGAGTTTTCCAACTCGTTTGGAGTCCGTTTTCTTCCGTTCTTGAGGCATTCCTAGCTAATTCGAGGGTGATCTACGCAATGGCATGGTCCATTCCTCGAGTTGGTAATCCTATAAGGGAGGAACGACCCGAGGTAAGAGGAGGCTCTTTCCGCCACCCTCCTACCCCAAGAGAGTGAGAGAGATGGCCTGGTGAGAGAGGAGGCTCTATCCTCCGTTACCGGGCCAGATCAAGAGAAGTGGCCCAACGTAGGGGAGGCTCCATTCTCCATCGAAGGGCCACGACGTGTAAAGGAACACCCCGGGTAGGGGAGGTTCTATCCGCCGCCCACGGGTGCAAAAAACAAGAAGTCTCCGGGAAAGGGGAGAGTGGGTCGGGTTGTCTTTCGGTGCAAGGCGATGAACGTATGGAGGCTAGAGGAGGCTATTCCGCTATCTCTGGATCTGAAGGGGACGACGCCTAGAAACGTGCATCCTGAATACCGCTACCTCGTGAGACATCAGGGGAGTAAGAGTTTCTTACCTCCGATTTTAATTATAATGACATGTGCTGGTTATGATGTGTGTGATGCTATGCTTTTATGCCATGATGTGTGCCGTCTCGCTCTGGGTTAGATAGAGACAGGTTGTGCATATGTTTATATTATGATATGTGCTTATATGCCATGATGTGTGCAGTCTCGCTCTGGGTTAGAGAGAGACGGGTTGTGCGTGTGTTTATATTATGATATGCCATGCTTATATGTCATGATGTGTGTTGTCTCACTCTGGGTTAGAGAGAGACGTGTTGTGTGTGTGTTTGGTCTCGGCTCAGTGATAGAGCGAGACCTATGATTGTGTTCTGTCTCACTCTATGATAGAGCAAGACGTATGATGCGTACGGTCTCGGCTAAGTGATATAGCGAGACGTGTGATGTATGTGGTCTCAGCTCAGTGATGGAGCGAGACGTGTGATGTGTGGTCTTGCTCTAGGATAGAGTGAGGAATGTTGTGGCGGTCGTGTGGTGTTCGACTCTATGATAGAGCGAGATGTGTGTTGCCGCTGTTTTATTGGGTTTTCGTATAGCTCCGATTAAATATTCGGAGATACATATTTTATACATATGTGTTTTTGGTATGCCGGTTGTATGTAGTAGCCAATAGGCAGAACTACGTCCAGATCCGATCGTATCGGAGTAACATCATGGATGTTATCCGATATGTACGTAGGCAACCAACGGCAATGCAACGTTGGCCCGGTCCGAATTAGTTGTATAATTAGGCCAGTTCTTGCCTACGCGCAATGGAACGCTAAAGTTCCGTAGTGCGTAGAGGAACAAGAAGACTCTCGCACTCAGAGTGTGCCACACTTGGTTCTGGGTTTGGTTTTCATAGATCTTCAGACCCCCGGCCCGGGTCGGTTTTTGGGTCGGGGTGTCACACCTTTGCTATAGCTGCCACCATCCCTGCTTTGCCTCCGCCCTCCTCCCTTCTCCTCCCCCTGCCCCTGCCCCCTTCTCCCCGGTCTTCCTTCCCTTCGCCTCCCCTCCACCATCCTCCCTTCCCCTTGCCCTACCCCCGCTGCCACCATCCGGGCTCAGCCACCTCCACACGGGCTCCGTCCCTGCCCTACTCGCTTCCCCTCCCCTCCCCTCCGCTTCCTCCCTTCCCCTTGCCCTACCATTGCTGTGTCGGCTCAGCCTCTGCCCTCCTCCCTTCCCCCCTCCCCGGTCCCCCTTCCCCTCCCCTCTACCCTCCTCCCTTCTCCTTGCCCTACCCCCACCGCCGCCATCTGGGTTTTCCCGCTGGATTCCGGCACCCCACCCACTCCTCCCTTCCCTATCCCACCTCCTCCCCTCCCCCTCTCCCTTCCTCCCCTCCCCTTATTTCCATTTCCCCCCCCTCATTTGCTGCCGTCGGAGGAGGGGATGCCGGAATCCAGTTACCCCACCCCTTCCTCCCCCTCCCTCCTCCCCGTCTCCCTTCACCCCCTCCCATCCTCATTTCGTCCCCCCTCTTTCACTGCAGCTGCTGGAGGAGGGGGCTATGGATGCTGCAATCTGGTTCCCCTGCCAGATTCCGACACTCCACCCCCTCCTCCCTCCCTCCCCCTCCCTTCCTCCCCTCCCCTCAGTTCCATTCCCCCCCCCCCCGTCATTTGCCTCCTTCTGAGGAAGGGACTGCCAAAATCCGGTTCCCCAACCTGGTTCGAGCACCCCACACATTCTTCCCCCACTCCCTCTGTCACTGCCTCTCGGGGGCTGGATTCTGAAGCTTCACTGTCCTCTGGCCCCCTTTCCCTTCCCTGGTGGTCCACTGGGGATTTTTTTTAAAATTTTTTGTCTTTAGCAATGTATATAAAAGCATCGCTAATAGTATAATTTTTTTTCAAAAATTATCTTATTAGCGAAGCATAGCAAAACGTCGCTAATAAGTACTTATTAGCGACACTTAGAGTTATACGTCACTAATAAGTTAATATGAAATTTTTTTCAAATAGTTTTTCTATTAGTGACATATATAATAACGTCGCTAATAACTAATCATTAGCAATGCTAATAACTAAGCATTGCTAATAATTCATTATTAGCGACTTAATTTTACTAATAGTGACACATAAATATACGTCGCTAATAGGCACTATTAGCGACGTTTTGTGTTATGCGTCGCTAATAGGCAATAGTGACAACACTTTTTGCGACGTTTATAGCGACATTTTATATACGTCGCTAATAGTTATTAGCAATGCTTAGGGAACTATTAGTGACGCATAAATGCATCGCTAAAAGCTCTTTTTGTTGTAGTGTTAGTAGTTGGCTTACCAAGTGCCTTCTTCCACAATGCCAGCACAACATATCAATATGCTAGATCAGAGTAAGCGAACACCGAATGAGTATCGTATTTAATATCTATAAAAATTGAATAACTATAATTGTGTACACCATAATCAACTACTAATACAACTCAAATTCGCATATACATTATCCCAAAGCCACCTATGCTGCTGCATAATGGACCGTATAAACTCTTATGCCAGTTGAATTCCACCAATTGCCAGGCGGCTGATCAATTATGAATGCCATGAATGTCAACACATTATTGTAAATGAAATTGATCAATATGAAATGAAATGTGTATCAAACCTAATATTATAATATGAATTCACTCAGATTTCCAACCCTTCCTGAGGCTCTTTCGAAAGGGTTTTATCTTTTTTCGCTGTAAGGGCATGGGGTTCAGGACATGCCAACTCTAGCAAGGCTATCTCTGAGAGTACAACGAGGCTACATATCTTGCTCCTATGAACTTCTTGCCTAGCTAGAGTTTGTCCTGTAGCTGGGTTGGAAGTAACTGAATCGCCTCCATCTTCAATTTGATCCAATATATGGTTCACCATTTCAATGTTAGCTTGTCCATATTCTTCTCCCTCGCAGTGAACATCATACTCATTTAAGGGCTCGACAGTAGTCTCTTGCTCTAGAACATCACTTGGGCCCCTTACCATTCTCCTCTTGATTCTCCCTGGCACTGTATAAGGTGTCCTTACATATTTGCTAGCAGTTCTCTTCCTACCATGGACATCAGGGGGCACAACCTCTTTGACTTTTGGGGCATCACTCCCAATGTCGACCACTACCTCCCCAACATCCACACCAGTTGCACCATCAAATGAGTGAACTTCATCAGTGACGATGTCCTACAAAGACATGCACGTATGAGTAGAAGTGTAAATCAAAGTATAACAATATTAGGACAATGTGGGACAATTAAGATAACAAAGTATGAAGCATGTCATTTTAAATTGTATAACATTGGGGCAAGACATACATGTCCTTCATATGACAAAAGTTTTCATACCCTAACCTGCCGACAAGAAGATTCATTGAAGGGGATTTGATGGGCTTCATCTTCATTAACATAAGCATCTCCAGCATCCATCCCTTCTTGGTCAATATTAATTATTGTAAATATTAGTATGATTATTGTAGAATTACAAGAACAATAAAACTTAATAGTAGTATAAAGTCATAATCATTAATATAATGTAGCTAACCACAAATAGGTCTGTTGACCTCCCATTCATTAACAACAAAGCTGAAAGATCTTGAGACAATTTGTCTACTTTGGCCTCCAAACAGTCGAATGTAGCCACCTTTAGCTGAATGAGGTCAATTGTGTCAGCAAGCTTGACTAATGTGTCCTTCATTGAGTCCAATTAGCTCTGCACATTTTGTCCCATTGTAGCATCTAGGTGCTCACTTCCCTATTGTAGCACCTCATCAACAAATGAAACAACTATTTCATGAGCTCTTAGAGCCTCCTCCTCCGTATCTACTAGTACATGTTTCATTGCCCCTTGTAGGGTACCACCAAGGGGGACCTTGGATTTATAAAAAATTATCTAGTCCCCCTTAAGAAAATTCTTCAGCCCTTTGGCTAATTGCGCAATCTCCTCCTCAGACTCAGTCGGGTCAACTCCAAGCACCTGTACACCAACACCTACAAGCCAAAATATTTTCAGTATCAGTCATCATATGTGTTTTACAAATTTAAAGTCATTGGAAGACGACAAATGACATTATATTACCTTCTCCCCTCAAAAAATAGCTTTGTCAATTGCATCATAACTGGGCTTCTTATAGTAAGCCCAATTCAGCAATGTAGGATAAACATCCTGTACACGTCTCACATATAAGTCTCCCAATAAAGGAATCCTTTCCATTGCCAAAACTTGTATTTTCAAATCATTAAATGAATGTCATAATACCATTGGCAGCATATTACATTAAACCCTCAATAAAACTACCCACACAACGTACCAATAGTGCCAATACAAATCCGTGCACAATGTAAGTGGTTTTGGTTAGGGCCTTCCTTACTTCCTCCAAGCCATGGAGGGTGTCCTAATATGTAATGTTACCCCAAGGATAGGAATCGAACTCCTCCACATCATCAGCAAAAAAAAGAAATAGCCGGTCCACCTTATGCTCCCACCCTATACCCACAATGAAAGAAGCCAAAACCAGTATGCGGGGCAACTTCACCGTGTCATCATCACTTTTTCTTGTGATGATCTTTTGGTATATCTGCTCCTTTGTTATGTGCAGCTTCTCCTTGCCGAACACCCTACAAAGTAGGGAGTCCTTTCTCAAAACTTTGTGCACTGTTAGGAGGGATGGGAGCACATCTGCCATATGTAGACCGGTTACTTGGGCAAATTCGGTGTGAGACAACTTCATGGAATAGGCTTCCGTCACTTGAAACCTATACTCTCCCTCTTGCATTTTTATTATGTGGTGCATGGCTTGAAGGGGGAACATGAACTTCTCTATGTCTAACTGTAAGTATTTGCCAAAAATGATCCTTCAAATAGGTTTGCCTAGCGTCTATGCTTATTGAAATGGTCTTTCAGCCTCCTTATGTAAGCATAAGTTGATTTCGGTTGAGGGTCGCCCTCATGGGCTCTACCCTTATAAACTTCCATTGGATTAAAGATCACTGAGGCATTACTTGGTATCTTCACCGTATAATGTTTGACAATTCCATTTTGTAAATGTGTTATACTTTATAATAACCATCTATGCAAATATATGGTAATATACATAACACACATAACATGTTCATAATTTGGCATGTAACCTAAAAAATACCACATACCTATAGGCTAATATTTATGTAACCAGCACGTATTTTGCAACACATAATCTACTTTGTATAAAAAAACAACCTAAAATCTACCAGTCAACAGTTAGGCCCTATCACTTAACTTGGTCTATATCATATATACTTGCTTAAATGGGATCCCCCTTGGTATTCATCATATTGCATATCACCGAGAATGGTTAAAAATTAACTAATTAGCATTATTTTCAAGACTTTGCCTAACAACTAAATTTCAATCCTCAAAGAATTACGTCCCATGCTTTTGCATTCCATAAAAGTCATCCATGCAAACTAAGCACCAAACACAATCTACGTTTGACATGATTATTGACATACACTCATATTAATCTACCCATATATAGACCTATTAATATCAAGTCTAATGCATACACAATGTACTTTGCATAAAAAAATAACCTAAAATCTACCAGTCAACAGTTAAGCCCTATTAGTTAACTTGGTCTATAACACATATACTTGCTTAAATAAGCTCCCCCTTGGTATTCATCACATGTCACATAGAAGGGTTATAAGTAAACTAATGAGCATTATTTTCCAGACTTAGCCTACCAACAAAATTTCGATCCTAAATAATTATAGCTCATGCTTTTGAATTCCTTGAAATCCATACATGTAAACTAATCACCAATGTCAGAAGCTATGTTTGACAAGATCACTTACAAACACTCCTATTAATCTACCCATATATAGACCTAACAATATCAAGTCTATTGCCCACACAATGTACTTTGCATAAAAGAGCAACCTAAAATGTACAAGTCAACAGCTAAGCCCTATTATTTAACTTGATCTATAACATATATACTTGCCTAAATGGTCTCCCCCTTGGTATTCATCATATCACATATCACAGAGAATGATTAAAAATAAACTAATGAGCATTATTTTCCAATCTTAGCTTAGCAACTAAATTTCAATTCTCAAATAATTACAGCCCGTGCTTTTGCATTCCTTGAAAGCTATGCATGCAAACTAATCACCAATGTCAAAAGCTATGTTTGACAAGGTCACTAACATACACTCCTATTAATCTACACATATATAGACCTAACTATATTAAATCTAACATCCACATAATGTACTTTGCATAAAAAAGTAACCTAAAATCTACCAGTTAACAGTTAAGCCCTATCAGTTAACTTAGTCTATAGTATATATATTTGCTTAAATAGGCTTCTCCTTCGTATTCATTATATCGCATATCACAAAGAATAGTTAAAAATTAACTAATGAGCATTATTTTCTAGACTTAGCCTACCAACTAAATTTTGATCCTCAAAGAATTATGGCCCATGCTTTGTTTTCCTTAAAAGTCATCCATGCAAACTAAACATCAAACACACAATCTACATTTGACAAGATCACTGTCATACACTCTTATTAATCTACCCATATATAGGCCTAACTATATCAAATCCAATACCCACACAATGTACTTTGTATACAAAAGCTACCTAAAATCTACCAGTCAACAGTTAGGCCATATCAGTTAACTTGGTCTATAACATATATACTTACTTAAATGGTCTACCCTTAGTATTCATCATATCACATATAACAGAGAATGGTTAAAAAAGTCACTAATGAGCATTTTTTCCAGACTTATCCTAGCAACTAAATTTCAATCCTCAAAGAATTAGAACCCATGTTTTTATAGTCCTTCAAAGAAATGACCACAAACTAAGCACCAAACACACAATCTATGTTTGACAAGATCAATCTACCCATATACGTACCATACTATATCAAGTTTACTAACTGCACATTGTGCTTAAATACCCACCAATGTTGTACTAGTTAATAGTTAGGCCCTATCAGTTAACTTTGTCTAAAGCATACAAAATTGCTTATATGGTCTCCTCCTTGCTATTCATCATATCACATATAACAGGGCACAAGTCCAACTAAACTAATCAGCTATATTTTTCTTCCTTAGCCTTCCTTTAATATTTATATCATCAGAGATTTCCTTTTTATCTTTTATAATCAGATCATATCCTTTAAATAGCTAAATCAAATTTATCTTACGACATCAAATTAACCAATCATAGCAGCACATACATCTAATTTACACACCTATTATGAAATTTCTCATTTAACTTCCATTAAGATCTACCTAGCATTTCATCACACAATCTCATTAAATTTCATAACAAATCATATAAAACACCAAACAAGATATTCGATTATTCAATTAACCTACCAGGGTTGTAGGATCTTACCTTGCTACTTATATCATCTACTATTGATCAACTGCTGAGGAGATTGGTTAGATGGCTAAGTGAAGAGGCAAAATGGAGACTAGGGCCAAACACCAAAATTCGGGATGCGGCAGGCTAGATGAGAGGGACAGTGGGAAGACGTCTAGTTTGTATTTTTGCTTTTTGAATGGAAGAAAAGTGGTTGCAATATATGTCTCATATTGGGAAATGACTGTCGTAGTGAGATCGCCGGAGTGGAGAGTGAAGGATGGAAAAAAATTGAAACTTTCTCTGTGTTAAGAGTTACATTGGATGATAGATGCCATAGGAGGAGAATGCTTGACTGGGATGGTTATCACCTAAGTGGGGGGGGAGGAATTCTACCCGTTGAGTGATCGCCGTTGGATAGATAAAAGCCGGGATGGGTTGAGAGTGAAGAATGGATAAGAACTTTCAAGCGTGAAAAAATTTGACTAGAGGAGCGATACCGAAGGAGAAGAAGGTGAATGAGGGCAAATCCAGGAACGGTCGAGAGCGCCGGAGGAGAAGAAGGTGATGAGGGGTTGCTTGAAGGGAGTGGAAATTTGCAAACGGTCAAGAGCACCGGAGGGAAAACCAAATCTGAATTTGGGATGCAACCGGTGAAGTAGGGTTGTAACTTTTCATTTCGATTACCCAAGGGTATTATTGGTAATTTAAGTGCGTGTGTAGGAAAGTCGAATGTGCGTAAGTCTAATTATATAAAATCGATTTACCTAGCCTAAATTTATATTTGGGCCGATTGTGAGGTTTATTTCTAAAAAAAATTTGGTGGAGGGAGTATTTTAAAAAAATACACCGGGTTGGAATTAGCTGCGACTGCGAGTACAAATTTCCAAAAAAATGTAAAACGATTCATGATTTGCGTGACCCATTTTTGGCAGCAAAGTAAGTCTGTGGAGTCCTACCAGATTAGCATGTTTCAGGGGCGATGCCAAAGTTAGCTGGCAGCTGCATCCAATTAGAAAAACATCAGAATGTCCGTTTCTTCCTTCCTTGCACAGTAAGTGAGACCTGCCTTGAATTCATTTCTTTGCAACATTCATGCTCGGTGAACAAAATTTAAACTCATGCGCCTTAAAGATGATTTTGACAAACCTCCCAAGAGTGCGACATGTTGCACGCTACCAATTAAAAAATGTCATATGCGTAACTCACGTTGAGTTCTTACCTGCAATTAAATTTGTCTCCAACTTCGAGCCTTTGGGTCCGCCCAACTCCACACCCTCCTGATGTTTTCTTCTAATACAAAAAATCTTTAAGCGTAGTCCGAATCGACAAGTAGCCTCCTAGCCTCTCCAACTCCCAACTATAAAAAGACCATCAAGTTCAGCTCTAAATCCATTGATTACTGTCAACCATCTTCTCTAGTTTTGCTAGATTTCCCTTCGACGCGTTCCGCTGTTCTTTCTTGGCTTCAGCTGGATGGCTTTAACACAACTAGAGGCAGCGGAAGAGATGCTCCAAGCTCAAGCCCATGTAATGAACAACCTCTACGCCTTTGCTAGATCCATGTGCCTCAAATGTGCCCTAGAGCTCAACATACCGGACACCATCTACAAACATGGTGCTCCCATGACTCTTACTGACCTCGTCGCTGCCCTTGGCCTTCCCGCGATACGAAAACCGCACCTCCGCCGCCTGATGCGCCTTCTCGCCCACTCTGGCTTATTCATTAGACAAATAAATGGCGGTGATCTTGGCGAAGAAGCCTTCCTCCTTACTCCATCCTCCAAGCTCTTAATAAAAGAAAACAAGATAAGCTTGGCAACCTTCGTCCTAGTACAGCTGCACGAGGGGTCAATGCTCCCATGGTACAAGCTAAGTGCCTGGTTCAAGAACGAGGGCGGCACTCCTTTCGAGTTAGCCCATGGCGCAAAGCCTTGGGACTTCATCAGCCAGAATCTTGAGATGAATGACTTCTTCAATAGCGCTCTGGCTAGTGACAGCCGGCTCACCATGAGTGCTTTTGTGGCAAAGTGTGGTGGAGTCCTCAAAGGGATAGGTAAGATGGTGGACGTGGGTGGAGGGAACGGAGCCGTGGCTAAGTCCATTGTGGAGGCGTTCCCACACATCAAGTGCACCGTGATGGACCTGCCGCATGTGGTCGATGGCCTGGCTGAGCTCCCTGGAGTAGACTTTGTTGGTGGAGACATGTTTGCGTCTGTTCCTCCAGCAGATGCAGTTTTTCTCAAGGTTAGCGGAGTTGCTAATTATTAAACATGGTACAAAAATCTAAAGAAAACTTTTAGTAATATTTATCTCTGTGAATTTTTTTACACCAAACATATATTCACTACTAAGGCTGCAACCAGGCCGGGCCTTGACGGCCCAGGGTAGGCCCAGGCCCGGCCCATAAAAAATATAGAAATTATATGGCCTAGCCCGGGCCCGAGCCAAGGCAAAAACTTTGCCCCAATCATGAATTTAAATGGGCTCGGGCTGGGTCACGGGCTTTCAGGCCCAAATTAATTTAATATAAAATTGTAGTGGGCTTAGATTTTATTTATTTTCTAATAGTTCACAACTAAAAACCCAGCCCATAACAAATAAAAAAAAACATAGGATCTAAACTGTTGCAACAAACATTAGACAAAATGTATTGGGCTTATATTTTAGATGATATGCTGGGCAACTTGGGTTTGGGCTTAGGGTAAGTGGGTTGGTAATGGGCTTGGTATATAAGTTATAGGTAGCAGGCCTTAATAGTTATGGGCTGGGCCGGGCTCTTTTGTTTTTTTCCCAGGCCCAAGCCCAGCCCTAATAACAACAAATTTAAATATTTTAAGACCGGCATAGCCCGTAACTTATAATTTAAGGCCCAAGCCCGCAAATTTACGAGCCAGGTAGGGCTGGGCTAGCGGGCCGGACCATATTCTTGCAACCCTATTCACTACCCCTACAAAAATATATATATATTTATATTATTTTATTACTTATCCACCAAGGTCCCCCACTATTTTGCTGTTGGCCACCGCATATATTCTTTTCCCCTCTAGCACCGGTGGCTAGTAACTTTATTTTTCCTTTTCCATGGTCGACACAAATCTGCTCTCGCTGCTGGCCATGCCTACAATTGGCTCTTGCCAGACGCCATGGCAACAGCGAGCTCTGGAAAGACGCTATGGCCGCAATTGGCTCTAGGCTAACGCCAAGGCTGCAGCTGGGCTCTGGGCAAATGACATGGCAGCAACTGGCTATGGTGGAAGGCAATGGTAGCCTCGGCTAGAGTTGCCAGCAGCAACCATGGCTGCAGTTGCTGAGGCTAGGCTAGCCAATTAGCCCTGAGATGGCAGTCAGAAGTCGGTGCCAGGCGCATAAACCAAAGATAATAATACAGGTTTAAACAAAAGATTATTTGGTAGAAAGTTTAACTAGTATAAAACGTCTAATAATAATAATAATAGTAAATAAATAAATAAATAAGAGTAACATAAGTAAAATATATCACACAAACCACAACGTACCTTTAGCAAAGTTTTGAGTACTGTTACATATTAATACTGCATAGATATGTACATAGTATTTACAGGCAAACTATTATTGTCTAAAAGCAGTGGAATAAAATCATTGGATTGTCAGAATTCATCTTTTGGAATTATTTAATAACTCACTTCTAACATTTGATGTGCCAACTACAGAATATACTTCATGACTGGAGTGATGAACAGTGTGTTAAGATCCTCCAAAATTGCAGAAAAGCCATTCCTTCTAGAAATGAGGGAGGCAAGGTAATCCTAGTGGAGATAGTGGTGGGTGCTAAAAGCAGCGATAGTAATTTGTTGGAAACAATGTTGTTCATGGATTTGTCGATGATGGCTCATGTGGAGGGCAAAGAGAGGGAAGAAGAAGAATGGAAGAAAATCTTTGCTACAGCCGGCTTTTCTGACTACAAAATACACCCTATGTTAGGTTTGAGATCATTGATAGAGGTCTATCCATATTAGATCATATTGTCTCACTCCTAAGGAGATTTAACTTCGAACTTGTTGCACATTTATAGTATTATGAAAGGAATAAGTGCCGTGGATATTGTTGACTCTTTTGATAAAAGTAATTTACTCTCAGTCATGAAATAAGTGTCCCATTTGAAAGAATAATTTGTCTTAAAGTAAATGTCCTGTTTACTTGGCTGTCAACCACTTTCGCCTCTCTTATTATAGTTTTTATGCACACGTAAAACCTGTTGCAAAATTCAATCTTAAGTTCAATAATAGGTACACTTCAGTGTCATTTTCTATATTATTTTTCATTACATAATTATTAAGAAAACGACAATCTACACCCCTAAATACCCCCTAGTACCTTATTACTTTTTTACCCTGTATTAAGTTAAAATAATTTCTCAATATACCCTGAACTAAAATTTTAATTTAATTTTACTTTATTACCACTCCAGATTATTCACTGTGTACCCCGCCCACTATATGAGGCTTTGTAATCTGTCGGGGAGCGCCCACCGTGAGAGCCATTGTGGGCGCCCACCATATGAGACTTTGTAAACTATTGAGGGGAGCCCACCGTAAAAACTATTCCAGAAGGTTTGTCGGTGCTCCAATGCAAGTCATTTGCTCTCTCTATGGGGGCCCACCGTATGCTTCCTTATAATCTGTCAAGGAGCTCCCACCTTGAGAGCACTTCTGTAAGGTTTTGGAAATTTATGCTTGATCCCATTTTTTCACATAATTCATTTCTTTCAGTAGGTTGTTCATGGCTGTTTTATCAATTTATACATCTTTCATGTGAATACAATGGATTTTAAGTGCTCCCTATCGTTAAGCACTTCTCTCTAGGTGGGTTCAATTGAAAGCATAATTGGGTGTGCTCTAAGATAGGTGCCCACCATGAGAGCAATTTCATAAGGATTTTCGGGGCTCCAATGCAGGCCATCTACTCTCTCGGCGGGTGCCCATCGTATGATATTTTCTAAACCATCGGTAGGCGCCCACCGTGAGAGCAATTCTAGAAAGATTGTAGGGGCTTGAATGCAGGTCATCTGCTCTCTCAGTGGGCGCCCACCGTATGCTTCTTTGTAAACTGTCAAGGGGTGCACTTCGTGAGAGCAGTTCCATAAGGATTCTCAGGGCTCCAATGCAGGCCATCTGCTCTCTTGGTGGGTGCCCACCATATGATGCTTTGTAATCCGTCTGGGGGTGCCCACCATGAGAATAGTTTCAGAAAGATTATCGGGCTCCAATGCAAGCCATATGCTCTCTCAGTGGGAGTCCACCGTATGATACTTTGTAAACCATCAAAGGGCACCCATCGTAGCAATTCCCATAAAGATTACTGTTGTGCACGATTGTGCACGATGATCAGACTCTCTTTTAATTACTTTATTGCATTGAACTATTTAATTGTTATTGTAGTATTTTATTATCGTACTGTGTTGGTTCAGTTAGTGGCCTGGGATAGCCGACCCACTAACTGGGTTATATTGTAAGAACCGGACCGGTCTAGTTCAGGTGGTTCGGTTCCCTAGGAGGGTCGTCTCCTATATGGGGCGGCCTTGACTTTTAGTTGGAGTTATGCAAATTGAGATTTCCAGTTCCTCCCCTTTCTTCAATCCTTCTCCCCTTTCATCGCACAATTCTCCTAGGTACCGATTGTGCCTGCATCGGGCACAACATTGGTATCGGAGCTCTTGCAATCCTCGGGCATGGCTCGTGGCAAATAAGTTCCTGTGCAGGAGGCGCCTTCAGAGAAGGAGGCGCCACAGCCATCATCAGCGGACAGCCCGAAGGCCAATTCCACGGTAAGCGACGCCAAGCTGTCAGAGCTCACCATGGCGGTGCAAGCCCTTACTGCAGACCTCGCCAATGTGAAGGTACAGCAAGCCGCCCTGGCAGTGTGCTTCACTCCTATTCTGCCTAGACCAGTCGCTGCTACTCTGGAGAAGGGCGGGCCCTCGCAACCTCCAGAGCCGACCCTCCCTGACCCCCCAGTGCCGGCCGGCGTCAACGTAGGCGTGCTACCCTACCCTGCGCACTATGGCGCTAGCCAGCCAATGTTGGGAGGAAGACGCCAGACCTGGGACATGCGAGGCACGCCAGGTGTTCGTGAAAATGCTCCTATGATGCCGCTCCATCCTAACACACTGAAGAGGAGTGGGACGAGTATCCTAGGCATGGTGGGGGACGAGGGGGCGTTGAAGCCCGCCTTGATCACCTGCAGTTTCTTCGCTACAATGGGGATGACAATCCGATGGAGTGGTTGTATAAGGCTGAAAAAAATTTCGCCTACCAAGGAACAAATTCAGAGGCTGAGCGCTTGCGCATCGCAGCCTTCCACCTTGATGGTGACGCATCCGTGTGGTTCCAGAGTTTTGAGAAGTAGGTGCACTACCATACATGGATTGCCTTTTCCGATGAACTCTGCGTTCAGTTTGGGCCTAATGAGTTCTAGGATTTTAATGAGATGTTGTCATCCCTGCGCCAGACTACCACCGTCTGTGCATATTACACTGAATTCATGAAGGTGGCCAATCGGCTGCCCGATTGGCCGGTGGCCGCCTTGGTTGGTACCTTCAAGCGCGGCCTCAAGCCTAAAATTTCAAAGGAGATGCGGCACTTTCCGTGTGTCAACATGCGTGACGTGGTGCGCCACGCTCGCATCGAAGAGGAAAAATTGGCTAGATAGTGTAGAGGAGGGTGGCTTGGACCATTGGCTCGGTCTGTTCCTAGCGCCAATCCCCTAACCACGCCTCCCAGCAGTTCTGCAACCGGGCATCCCAACCAGCTGCCCGCTCCTGCAGGTCCGATTGTACGACGTCTCACACCGGCTCAAATGGAGGAACGTCATTCGAATGGGTTATGCTTCCGATGTGACGAGAAATTTGTTCCCGGGCACCGCTGTTCTGTTAAGGGAAGTCTTTTGGTGGAAGAGATTGACGACGTGGAAGAGGGTTCCAATGGCTCTACCTTGTCCGCGATTGAAGAGCTCTTACCTGAGATATCAGTGCATGCATTTTCAGGGGCATTTACTCCTCGCATGATGAGCGTCCAGGGGTTCCTCAAGCACCAATAGGTAGCTATCCTGATCGACAGTGGTTCTACTCACAATGTTAGTAATGACAGGGTCGCCCACACGCTTGGTTGTTTTGTATCGGATTCCAAGCCCTTTGACATACTGATTGGAGATGGCAAGCACCTTCGGAGCAATGGGGTGTGTGCGCAGGTCACTTTGTCTGTCCAGGGCCACTCATTCGTCACTGATCTCTTCCTGTTACCTACAAAAGGGGCAAACGTTGTGTTAGGCGTGCAGTGGCTACAAGAGCTCGGCGATGTCGTTTGGAACTTTCGGGAGATGTGGATGGACTTTGAGCTCCAGGGGCAGCACGTCCGGTTGGAAGGCTCTAGGCCGGGTACTCTTCTCTCCGCCCTTCCTTCGAGCACTTTGTTCCAGTTTTCCCCCCAAGGGCTCCTGTTGCAGCAGCGTGCAGCCCTTGAGGTGTCTCAGGACAGCATGCCGGCTGACCTCCAGGAGTTATTGACAAATCACCAGGACTTATTCGCTGAGCCGCAAGGTCTTCCTCTTGCCCGCTCTCATGATCATCAGATTCCTATCACACCTGGAACAGCTCCAACCAATGTGCATTTTTATCGGTACCCACATATCCAGAAAGCAGAGATCGAGCGGCTGGTGGCAGATATGCTTCAGGCGGGGATCATCAGGCCCAGTACAAGTTCCTACTCGTCGCCGGTGTTACTCGTGTGGAAGAAGGACGGTACATGGCGTTTCTGTGTTGACTACCACGCCCTCAATGTCGTCACTGTGAAAGACAAGTATCCAATTCTGGTGATTGAGGAGTTGCTCGATGAGTTGACCGACGCCACAGTATTTAGTAAGCTCAACCTGCATTCGGGCTATCATCAAATCCGAATGAATGCCGCCGATGTTCACAAGACTGCCTTCCGAACTCACGATGGCCCTTTCGAGTTCCTGGGTATGCCGTTCGGATTGACTAATGCCCCCTCCACATTTCAATGCCTCATGAACGACCTCTTCCGACCCTTCCTGCACCATTATATATTGGTATTCTTCAATGATATTCTGGTGTACAACAGGTCCTGGACAGAGCACTTGGCACACCTCAGGTCGGTCTTCTCTATTTTACGTGACAATTCCTTATTTCTTAAGCGTTCGAAGTGCTCTTTTGGCAGCCAGCAGGTGGATTACTTAGGCCACATTATCTCGGGGAATGGTGTCGCCACCAACCCAGCCAAGGTGGCTGCCATGCTATCTTGGCCTATCCCCAAATGTGTTCGGGCACTCCGTAGTTTTCTAGGCCTCACCGGGTACTATCGGCGGTTCATTAGTCGATATGGGGAGTTGGCTCGACCTCTGACAGCGCTGCTCAAACGGGGTGCATTTGATTGGACTACAGACGCACAGGAGGCCTTTGAGGGGCTGAAGCAGGCCATGGCTTCTGCCTCAGTCTTGATTCTTTCTGATTTTAGCCGTCCATTTATGGTCGAGACGGATGCCTCGAACTCTGGACTGGGGGTGGTTCTGTTACAGGACGAGCGTCCCATCGCCTATTTCAGCAAGGCTTTGGCAGGCCGATCCTTGTCTGTGTCTATATATTAGAAGGAAATGCTGGTCATCATCCATGCGATTACCAAGTGGCGGCCATACCTATTGGGTCGTCGGTTCCTGATTCGCACTGACCATCAGCCACTGAAGTATTTCCTCGAACAGCGGGGTCCACTTCATCTCAGCAGCGGTGGGTCAGTAAACTTCTGGGTTATGATTATGAAGTTGTTTATAAGAAGGGGTCAGAGAACACAGTGGCTGACGCTCTCTCTCGCATATCTGCCTGGGGTTCGTGCTTGACCCTCTCCACGTTATCATGTTTGTTTACTGATGAGTTGAAGCTGGCCTACTGTAGTGATGCTTTGACGCAGACTTTGATCGTTGCCCTCTAGACTGATCCTGCTGGTCGTCCATTTTATACTTGGCAGGATGATCTCTTGTTTTGGAAGGATCGGTTGTGGGTTCCTGATGTCGCTGATCTTCGTCGCCGCATTATATCTCATTTCCATGATTCTCCAGTGGCCGGTCATGAGGGGACTTTCCGCACCTATAAGAGGGTCAGCCAGAGTTTCTTATGGTTGGGGGTTCGTCAGGCTGTGCATGAGTATGTGACCGCTTGTGATATTTGTCAGGGCGCCAAGGCAGCTACCACTTCTCCCGCCGGTTTGCTCCAACCCTTGCCCATTCCTGATAAAGTCTGGGAGGATATATCGATGGACTTTGTTGAGGCCTTGCCGTTGGTGCACGGTAAGTCAGTGATAATGATGGTGGTCGACCGTCTGTCTAAGTATGCTCATTTCAGTGCATTGGGACATCCTTTCACTGCTAAGACTATGGCTGACCTGTATGTCCGGGAGGTAGCAAAGCTTCATGGTATGCCTCGCACCATTGTTTCTGATCGTGATTGTATCTTCCTTTCTCAGTTTTGGCAGGAGTTCTTTGCTTTACAGGGTACGTCACTTCATATGAGCACTGCTTATTACCCGCAGACGAATGGGCAGACGAAAGTGTTAATCGTTGTCTGGAGCAGTACCTGTGGTGTTTTACGATGGCGCAGCCTCGCCATTGGCTTCAGCATCTTCCATGGGCAGAGTGGTCCTATAACACTGCGTATCACACGCGTGTGGGCTTCACTCCTTTTGAGGTGTTGTATGGCCGACCCCCGCCTATGATTTTGTCTGATGTCCCTCATCGCTCTTCTGTGGCTGAGGTGGATTATATGCTCCAAATTCGCGATGAGGTCTTGCGTCAGTTGAAGATGAATTTGGCTGAGGCTCAAAACCGGATGAAACAACTCTATGATGACTGTTGTACTGATCAATAGTTCCAAGTGGGTGACTTGGTTTATGTCTCTGTTTTACCACAGCACCAAACTTCTTTGTTTCAGCCCGAGCATTCCAAGCTCGACCCCCGGTTCCATGGTCCTTATCCTATGGAGGCGCGCGTTGGTCCGGTTGCTTACCACCTCACCTTGCCACCTGATTCCTTGGTCCATCCTGTGTTCCATGTGTCCCGTCTTCGCAGGTTTGTGGGTGACCGGATGTTGGTTGTGGGTGCTCTGCCTCCGCCTTTGATGGGTCCTATTCCGCCCTCTGACCAGACCCCTGCGTCAATGCTTGAGAAGTGGCGGGTTCGTCATTTGGGTAGCATTGTTATTGAGGTTTTGGTTTCATGGCGGGGTCAGCCGTTGGAGGATGCTACATGGATGTCTGAGGACGATTTTTTGGCTCATTATCCAGCATGGTCACCTTGCGGACAAGGGGACTAGCGGAAGCATGGTGGAGTGTTGTGCACGATGATCAGACTCTCTTTTAATTACTTTATTGCATTGAACTATTTAATTGTTATTGTAGTATTTTATTATCGTACTATGTTGGTTCAGTTAGTGGCCTGGGATAGCCGACCCACTAACTGGGTTATATTGTAAGAATCGAACAGGTCTAGTTTAGGTGGTTCGGTTCCCTAGGAGGGTCGTCTCCTATATGGGGCAGCCTTGGCTTTTGGTTGGAGTTATGCAAATTGAGATTTCCAGTTCCTCCCCTTTCTTCAATCCTTCTCCCCTTTCCCTGCGCAATTCTCCTAGGTACCGATTGTGCCTGCATCGGGCATAACAATTATCGGGGCTCCAATGCAACTCAATCTTTTCACAAACAAATACTCCTATAATCATATAGATCTTTAATTGGGTTGATCACATTTAACACTCAATACCCCATTTCATTTGGGGACCCAAAAGTATACCAGTTTGATATACAAAAGGCATGCAACTAATAAGTTATAATACGAAGAAGAAAATCATCAAATATATGGTGGGCATGTTGCTGATAGATAATAATTTTCTCAAGAGGCCCTCCAACAGATTTTCAAAACCATATTTCATCTTTAAAATTCGATGGAAATCATCATCTCAAGTAGCATATTGCTTGGATGGAGTCATGTATGCATAACACTCTTCATCAATGGCTTTTCAATGTGCTCTTTTCCATTGTCTTCATCAAGACATCCATATTCCAAAGCCTCTGATGATCAATTATGCAAGCATTTTGTTTAATGGTTTAATAAGAGAATTGCAAAAGCCCTCTTTAGCACATAGCAGATCCAGTGTTCTCACTCTGCCAAACATGCTCTTTGATATACTTCTATAACAAATTCAGTAGGAGTCCAAACTCAAACCGATATCCCATTTAGTTTTAAAAAACAACAACCCTAAATCCCTACAAAGACTTCCACGGACCAATGCCAATGCACCTTAAATCCCTACGGGGACTTTCATGGGCCAATACCAAAGCACGAAATTCGTACATGAAATTTACAGGGATTTGTCGCTGGAGCTGGTTGTTGGGTTTGAGACATGGGCAACACCAGCACAAGACTTTGAAGTGGTAGAAACAATTCTCTTTATAACCCTTGCCTTCTAATGGGAGTGTAGAGGTCAGGAGACAGTGCAGAGAGGTAGTGAGTGAGGGAGATGGTGAGCAGCGAGTGCATGAGGCATTGAGGGAGACAAATGGATTCTGATGGAGCATGGAGGCATTGAGCAGAGTAGGGTGTTTCTGCTCAGAGGTTGAACCCAGGTGAAGCAGGGTAGAAGGGTGGAGGAGCTCAGTGGATTCTGATGGAGCATGGAAGAGAAGGTTACTCGTAAGGAAAATATCTGCAGTTCATTATTCTATGTTGGTTTATTTGGGATAATCACATAAGAAATTTCCTAGGGGCGGATAGGGTACTGGAGGGACTCAAAATTATCCATTTTTTCTCTGCAATGAGGTACCGAGGGGTATTTGGGGGTGTATATACATGCGTTCAATTATTAATTATGACCAAAAATCAAATTTAAATTGTCTCACGAATCTAAACGGGCAGTTTGTTATATTGATAAAAAAAATTTGTAGTATTAATATTTCTTGATATAAGATGAGCTTGAAGAATAGCTTGATATAAGATTGCAAGTGCGTTATGCTCTTGGTAGCTTTGACTTGAATGAGGAAATTTTTTGAAAACTGCTCCTTTCTTGAAGATCTATGGGAAGATTGAGTCCTTAGCATTCTGATTTGCTTTTCCTTCTTGTTTTTGTTTTTGGCATGTCTTTCTTGTGGGTTGGGTGGATAGCTTTTGGTTTGTATTTCTTTTTATATCTTTCCCTTCTTTTTCTTTAATCCATATTCTCATTTATCAAAAATAAAGATGGCAGCTTGAAGTTGTCCATGAAGTTTTTTGTTATAAAGATAAATTTTGATAGGATAAAAATGTAAAAGCAATACCAATGAATACTTTTACTTCTTATAAAAGGGAAAACATTTTCAAATAACGAGAATAAAAAAAGTAGAGGATTGGAGAAAACAAAAAATAAAAAGCTCACCTTCAATCCTCAATTCCCAAGCACATACCCAACAAGGCAATGCAGCCATCTCTTGCTTTAATGATGTAGGACATCCCTTGGGATTTTTACTTCAGTTCAGCCAAAAAGCTCCGAGCCGATGGAGGGGAGTGAAAGAAAAGGTTCGATCATGTCAGGGGGCTTGGAGGTTGGATTTTTAGGTTTTGGGTGGATTTAGGCAATGCAAGGGAAAGGGTGGGTGCCACCATCTCCCTCGGTTTAAAACCATTGTTAAGGTTATGTTTGGCAAGATTTGAATTTAGTTGTATAATTATTAAATGATGTCATTATAAATAATATGATAAGTAAGATTTGTATTTAAGAACTGAGTGTTTAGGAATTATAACCGCCACGACAAAATTGGGCTCTCTAAAGACTGTAGCAAGAAACTTACGTATTACAAAATGGGCCTTCTCTAAAGAGGAACTTATAGAGGCAATCATTCTAACCACACTATTAGGTTTCATTTTGGGTATCCCATATGGTAGTGGCTTATGAAACACAATAGTTTTTGCTGTGTTTCTTTTAACCGCCACTGTATCTATACGCCTGAATATCAGAATACATTGAAAATTTGCAACCACCAGTAACGAGTGTTTATGCAGCATTTTGTAGCAAACTGCCACTGCATAGGTATGTTTTAAGCCTATTAGCAGCATTTTTTAGAACACATTAAAATAACAACGACTATTAGTGTAACACCCCGACCCGGACCGGGGGTTATTCGGAAAATAAAATTGGAGTTTATATCAAATAAGTAGAAAAAATTTAAATCAAGACATGTCGCCCTTGAGCCCTGAAGAGAAAGAAGTGGCCCGGAGTAAGATGAGGCTCTATCCTCCGTCACTGGGCCACAATGAAGGAAGTGGCCGCACGTAGGAGACTCAGTCCTCCACCGAAGGGCCACGTAGTCTAAGATACATCCCCGGGTTAAGTGGAAGATTTGTCCATAGCTTACTGGCACGAAAAGAGAAAATAATCTCTGGGTAAGGGGAAGGTCTATACGTGTGCTACGGACACAGAATGAAAAGTGTCTCCAGATAAGGGGAAGGTCTATTCGTCGTTTATGGATGTGTAGAGAGAAAAGTGTCTCGGGGTAAGCGGAAGGTTTGTCTGTCATCTACGGACACATAGAGAGAAAAGTGTCTCCGAGTAGGGGAGGTTCTGCATGCTACCTACAGGCACGAGAAACATAAAGTGTCCCAAATTAAGGGGAGGATATGTCCGTCGTCTTCGGGCCACAATGAGGAAATGAGTAATTCTGAATGTCTCTACTTCCAAAACTATAGGGGAGTAAGTGTTTCTGATCTTCCAATTTAATATGTTTTATATGCATGCACATTTTACTTAGTGTTATTAATATACTAATTAAGACATATAATTTGCTATAATCTAATATATGCTAATATTTTCTAATTCAATCTGCTTTGATATAATCTGTTGTGATTCGATCTACTCTAAAATGCTCTGTTGTGATCTTATATGCTTCAATCTGATATGATTTGATCGGTTATGGTCGGATGAAATCTGATATGATCTCATGGGATCTGATATGATCCAATTTATTCTGTTGTGTGTTCTGCTCCACTCTGTGATAGAGTAGGATGTGTGATTCTGCTAGTGTTCTATACTCACCGTGTGATTCTTCTTATTTATTGGCTTTTGTTCTAATCCGATGATTTATGAAATTTTTGTTTGACTTCGAATGATTTATTTGGATATATATATATATATATATATATATATATATATATATATATATATATATTAACATATATGATTTTGTGATGCTTGATGCATGTATTAGTAGTTAAGCAGAACTACATTCGGATCAAATTGCATTGGTATAATATCACATGTGGCAAAGAGTTGTACTATGCGGGAATAATGGCAAGAAGTTGTTCCCGTTCAAAAAACTCAGGTTGGAGCTTCAGCCATGGCGATGACAGTTTAGGAAATTGAGGCCCATACGCTTTCCATGCTATTGTGGCTTCTCATAGTGTTATTAATACTATTCATTATATTATTGATGGTGAAGAAAACATAATTAACAACCTGGAGGACATTGGGAAAGAAGCAAAGAATTTCTTCAAATCCTTGTTCACCCCTTTCGACGTGCAAACCCAGGTGAACATTCCTTTTCATAAAAAATTATCTGCTACTCAACATCCAATTATTATTCTAAAATGGCATCCAAGTATGAGACCATTCGGCAGATCATCAAAGCAATTCCTATTTGGACAGTTTTCCACATCTACCTTTGCAATATTGGGGTGATGATAGTTTGGGAATGATTGCTAGTAGTTTCGGAGTTCCAATGCGGAAAGATTTACCTACTGGAAATCGCACTCAATTATCTTATGCTCGAGTTTGCATGGAGATTAATACCAATTTCAAATTTCTGAAAGATATAAGATTTGTATGTGATGATGGATAGTCCTTTCCGAAGAAGGTGGAGTATGATTGGAAGCCAAAAATTTAGGGAATAACACATAAGGTATATCTCTCTCCTAAGGCAACGTTGGCCCGATCCAAATTAATTATAAAATTAGGCCCTTCCATTTGAGTGTGGATATAGGAATCTTCATCAAAATCTTGTCATTCAAATTTATCCCAATTAATGTCTTCCTCTTGATGCTCTTGCCATCTATTATTAACGACTACTTCTTCATCATTGTCCTCCATTGTGTTGGGCACAAGCTCTTCAAATTTTGTTATGTTTGCATCATCAACTTGAACCCTTGCAATGGGGACCTCTACTAGTTCTTCATTCGAATCGGATTGCAAATATAAGTAAGTTGGAGGGGCTTTCTTTACCTCCATCTCCATGGGCTCACGCAATAAGTCATCTACTTTTGCGTCATTACTCAAATCCACCATGGTCTTGTACAATTTGTCCCCATCCATCCCCACACTTGTCAATAGCTGATTGCTTTTTCTGCCCTCACTCTCTCCTACTTCCTTCACTTCTACCTTCGGGTTAACCTCAGCATTCAACATATTAGACTTGTTAATCCTCCGCTCAGAGACATCAAATTTTAGCTAACATTCATGCAAGACGTTTGTTTTTCTCACTGTTGTTATAATCAATGGGAAACTATTATCCCTTGTCTTAGCATAACGTAGAAAACAATGGAGAGTCCTAGTATCTTGTATTCTGTTGGAGGTAGGTCCGTGGGGATCGCCAAAGGATATGTAAAAATCATTTTCAACGAGTATTTCTTGCTACAACATCCTATTACATTGTATATTGTGGTCACCATTAATTCATATGACAATGAGCCTCTTACAAATATCATATCAGAAATTGCATTGTAGCTATCATACTTGTGTCCATTTGCATTCCACTCTTCACCCTACACACATAACACATGCTGCTCATTTGTATCCATCTCATCTGAACATGCTTCACACTCCCATTAGTTCATCCAAGAGAAAAATATTACATGTACCGGAGAGTTACCTCATTTTGGCACTACCAGTTATCAGTTGAGCCTTATCAGTTAATGCTTTCACCCTCCCTTGTTCCACCTTATATGTTGACATTCTTCACTTTGATAGTACAACACATCCTTTGCTTCCTTTCTTTCATCTCAAATGTTTCACACCCACCATATAAGTGCTTCCATAAGTAAACATTAGATATACCCGAGAGTTACCTCATTTCGGCACTACCTATTATCAGTTGAGCCTTATCAATCAAAGCTTTCTCCACCCCTTAGTCCACCATGTATGTTGACATTCTTCACTTTAAAAGTACACCACATCCTTTTCTTCCTTTGTTTCATCTCAACATGCTTCTACCATATATGTGCTTCCATAAGTAAATATTACATGTACATGAGAGTTATCTCATTTCGGCACTACCAATTATTAGTTGAGCCTTAACAGTCAATGCTTTCGCCCTCCCTTTTTCCGCCCTATATATTGACATTCTTAACTTTGATAGTGCACCCCATCCTTTGCTTCTTTTCTTACATCTTAACATGTTTTACACCCACCATATAAGTGCTTTTATAAGTAAACATTATATGTACCCGAGAGTTTCCTCATTTCAGCACTACCATTTATCAGTGGAGCCTTAACAGTCAATGTTTTCACCATCCCTTAGTCCATCCAAGAGGAAAACATTACATGGACCCAAGAGTTACCTCATTTTGGCACTATAACACCTCACCATTGTTCTGGTCTGGCCACCCTTGGATAGAAACACGACGACCCATGCCTTGCCTCCATTTGATAGGGCACCATTCTAGATGCACAAGGAGATGACGCATGAGGAGATGAAGCACGAGGAGATGAGGGAGAAGACACTGGAGGAGATGAGGGCAAAGGAGAAGAGGGAGGCATCTTTTCTGGGAAGAACACTCACCAAACCTCTCCACTTTGCAGGGATAGTACACCAGAGAAGATGAGGGTGGAGGAGAAGAGGGAGGTAGCTTGTCCAGGAAGAAACAATTGGGTTAGAAAGCATGACGTTTTTCAACTCTCTTATGAGGAAGGGGCTATTTCAATATCTCTAGCGCGCATGTGGGCAACTCGAATGTGCCCAAGTCTAATTTTTCAAATTCAAGTTTCCTGGCCTAAATTTGTATTTTGGCCTAATGTCAGTTCTATTTCCAAAAAAATTCATTCCTTCAGCATACAAATGGATTAGGAGCAATGAAATCTAACAAAGTGTCCTTAACTCTCTTGATTGACCATGAAAATACAAATCCTAAGGTCTTATTCCTCTATACTGAAGGAAAGGCACTCTCACCTTTTCCTTCAGCTTGTCTTGTTGAAGGTATTCTCGTCTTTGTAGATATTTAGCTTTAGTTTAAAAATATAAAATATAGGATAAACCATGACAAAATATGCAACAATGGGAAATCCCCACTATTAAGAACCGTGCCAATAAGAATAACATATTCCATTCTGAATTCGGTTTTAAATGTTGACTAGAAAGACAACAACAATTATTACATAAGATAGAAAACTGACAAGTGCATTGCAGCATTGCATAAACATGAAATTTCAGACCATTTTGAATCTTAAACAGGTAAGAAATCCTTCAATGCAATTTTATCAAACTTAAAACTATGATTATATACATCCTCTTTTAGAAATAAAGTCTTATAGTAGTATTAAGCAAACTGCACAAGCATGCTAACCATTGAGGACATTGGGGCAAACTCACCACTGTTGTCTGAAGGACTAAGAAAGATGCCTCCTTTGAGAACTACAATCCAGAGTCAACACACAAATTGCCCAGGAAGAAGATCAGCTACAACCGCAACGAAAGAATAGAAAAGGTTAGAATCGACGGAAGGGAAGGGTGAAAAAGATGGTGAAGAGCGACAACCTATATGTGTCCGTGTCGAGCTTCTTTTGGTGCCCGATATCATTGGATGTGATAAAGTGCCCAGTCTCTCACTGCACTGGCATGACCTATTACCACTCCAACATTCAGGCCAGCTCAACGGCGGCAACAACACTTGCTCTGCCACCATGCAGGTCCTCCCCTCCAAGGACTTCATCCCCAACCTCACTCTCCACTGCATCATCCAGCTTTGGTCCACCTCCTCCTCCTCTCCAACCTCCTCTATTTCTCCTCAGCTGCCTCTATTGATGTCACGCCCCGGCGATGCCCGACCCGAGCCGAACCCAGTCCAAGGGCCGGTCAAGCGCGCGGGGGCGACAAAGTGAAATTGAGAAACGATTTAGCGGAAGACAACCCTAACCACGGGCGATTAACAGAATTACGGAGTACGCACAATCCTTTGAGCAAGAGTAAATAAAAACGGAAAGAAAAGAGAGTTGTTTAACACAAAGTAAACAACTAATCTCAAACCCACATACTTAGTCAAATATAGCCCACACTGGCTCAAAATAAGACTTAAGCAACACAACTATAAAATGTGACATAAATCCAAAACAAAGAACCCTACACAAAGGTTCTAACATAAAGCATAAAACCAAAGAAGATAAGTCACACAACGATCTCCATGATCACATCCAAGCCATCTCCGACCTTTCCTCAAAGAGGAGATCCTGTCCGTCTGCATGTCGTACCACGCAGCCCCAAATCAAAACACAAGAAAGAGGGGTGAGTTTAACAAACTCAGCAATGGTTTTTAATATCACTATCAACATCGAAAATACGATAGCATAGTAATAAGATCATTCAAATCAAAGATTTACATGGTGCATCATTCTATGATCACACATACACATCACCTAAAACTGCATCATAGTGCATAATCCACATAATTTCATTCTCATCATAATCACCCTGCATGAGATGTATCTCTAACATACATATTCCCACATGCATAACATCAACATCAACCTGCATGGATGTATCTCTAACATATATATTCCACATGCATAACATCAACATCAACCTGCATGAATGTATCTCTAACATACATATTCTACATGCATCATATCATAATCAACCTGCATGGATGTATCTCTATCATACATATTCCACATGCATAACATCAACATCAACCTGCATGGATGTATCTCTAACATACATATTCCACATTCATCATATCATAATCAACCTGCATTGATGTATCTCTAACATACATATTCCCACATGCATTTTATCATAACAACCTCCATCAAGGAGTAATCACACATTGGTGTCACACAGACGGGACATAGACAAGGCCACGAAGGCGTGTCAAGGTCCAAAATTCTACACAAAAATTCAAGAAAGATCGGGGTTGTTAATCCCTAATGTTGCTCGCCCTGGACGATCCTAGCCAAGGATGTCCCATTCTCACACAGAGAATCTAGAGGAGGGGTGTTCGCCCAGGGACATCTCCTGCGGAGGGAAGAGCCCGAGTTCTCACACAGAGAACCCTAGAACACGTGGTAGCGGGGTGCACATGGCATACCACACTGGATTCTCAGGGTCCAAATGACACTCATAATAACATCTCACAAATCCACAAGACAAGTACACAACTCATCCCCACATAATTCCATTTAATTAGACTCAACCCGGAGAGTGCACTCGTTCCACACAGGAACTCAAATCAAAATATGTCCTTTCGGACCAATCAACTTGTGATCAATCCTCGACCGATCAATGTGGCACACAATTTCATCACATTGCATCCAAATCGGTCAAATTCGATTAACCACGATGAAGCCTCAATTAGAAACCCATTTTCATGATGCATGCTGCACGGTACATACGTGGGCAAAGCATACATGAATCCTAATCTATGATAAGTGCTCTCACCAGCCCCTAATGCATCATTCATAATCACAATATCAAGCTTCAACATCATCATTTAACCCCCACATGTGTGTGTAACTAGTAGAAGCATTTCACACAATGCATGCCGACATGCTTGAAAGTAAACTCACTACCACACTACACATGTGAATTATCATCTAAACATGAATTCCAGCGGAAATCATAGGAGAAAAATCATTGAAATCATAACTCAAATGAAAACTCAACCATAAAGGCTAAACACATATAAGATCATTCATTTCATCATTGAGTCATGGCATTCACCAACATTCACACATCAACTAACCACATTCTATCATGACAAATTAGTCCAATAATAGGTTATAGTTCTACTGAAAATATGCTTAACAATGAGGAATCCACCATTCATAATTTCAAGATGACTATTCCAACATCATGCCACAAACATAAGTCATTCCACAAATCTCTAAGCATATATCTCAACTCCATAACCTCAATAACATGCATTTTCAGTAGCATAATATAGCTTAAAACACTCCACATTCATACGAAATTGTCAAGCTAAAGTGGAATCATCGAAATAAACATCATATGCACAACATACAAATTACTGTGTAGCCGTTCGAACGCCATTCAGGCCGTTCGATCGGTTACACGCAAAAATTTGAAATTCACAGTTTGGCCGTTCGAATGCCTAGCAGGCCGTTCGATCGGCTGAACTGAAAAACTGTCGTTTCGACAGTGTTGCCGTTCGAACGCCCAGGAGGGCCGTTCGAATGCCAACAAGGCAGAACTGGTCATCTTCTTCCTTTCGCAAATCCAAACCGAAACACCAAATATAACACTTCAAATCCACATCTAACACCCTAATCATCATCAAAAGTCCTTCATGACTTCCAGAACATCAAACCATATCATAATAATGCAAAACCCTAAGAAATCGAGATTAAATGATTCCATTTTCTAATCTTACCATTAACACACCAAATCAAGCAATCTCCATTCGAAATAAGCCAAAAATCAAGAATGTTACCATAGATAAACTGAGATTTCGAAGACCCATTACCTCAGCACTTGATTAAGCTCAGATTGGATAGTCACCCTTCTTGAAATCCTTGAAAACACATTGAGTTTGAATGAAACTCCATTACAAATTAATTTACCAAAGAAACCCCTAATTAAATCTTAGATCTAGGGCTTGTTGGTTGTAAAAATCAAATTTTGAAAGCTAGGGTTTGTAGTAAAACACAAATCAGTAGCTTTTGATGTCCAAAAACGGATTGAAATATGGGGAAAATAGTAGATTTGGAAAAGATTAAGAAAAAACTAGGGTTTAGTGCTTGATTAGAGTAGGCTTACCTTAATCGGCTTCTAATCCAGGCCTAAGTGGGGATTAGGCCAGACCTCCTTCCTTAGCTTATTCCCAAAAATAGAAATGGCTGAGGTTTGCCCTTTTATAGTAAGGGTTGGGGTATGCATGGGTAAGTTTTGGGGTGTAAATAGGAAAAGTAGGCTAAAGGTGGGTATTTTGCAAATTTAAGCACTAATTAAGCCTAATAAAATTCTAAAAAATTTTTTATGGCCTTAAGTAGATGTCTAGGTTCATTTAACCTAAAAATCAAATTTTTGACGGTGGGGCCCACAGGGGTCCCGCCAAAACCCTAATTTTTGGAAAAATAGTAAAAATTCAGAAAAATTCCAGAAAATCACATTTGATTTAAAATCACTTAAAACCACTAATCTTAAAGTTGATTTTGGTTAAAACCATCTTAAACACTATTTATTCATGAAATCATCGACTAGATCAGAAAACGCGTAAATCTCACGATCACCAATAATTAAATAAAACCAAAATCGGTTTGGAGATGAGGGTCCTTACATCCCCCCCTCTTAGGAATTTTGGTCCCCCAAAATTCGCTAGAGGTCAGTGACAAAAAGATGAGGGTACTTCTTTCTGATCTCGTCCTCCGTTTCCCATTTGGCTTCCTCGACTCCATGATTCCTCCACAACACCTTCACGAGTGGGATTGCCTTTTGCCAAAGTACCTTCTCCTTACGGTCAAGAATCTGGATAGGTACCTCCTCGTAGGAAAGATTCTCTCGCAGCTCCAACGGCTCGAAATTCAAGACATGAGTGGGATCCAGCTCATACTTCCGAAGAAGTGAGACGTGGAATACATTATGGATATCGGCTAGTCGGGGTGGAAGTGCAACCCCATAAGCTGTGGCGCCAATCCGCTCCAAGATCTTGAATAGACCAATAAAACGAGGTGACAACTTCCCCTGTTATCCAAATCGAACAACACCACGAGTCGGAGAGATCTTAAGGAAAACATGGTCACCAACACCAAACTCCAACTCCCGCCGTCTCCTATCGGCATAACTCTTCTGACGACTCTGAGCTGCCTGTAACCTCTCCTGGATGAGGCGTATCTTCTCCATTGACTGCTGGATAAGATCTAGGCCAGTGAGAAGGTGATCTCCAACCTCACTCCAACACAACAGTGATCGGCAAGGACGCCCATAAAGCGCCTCTAAAGGTGCCATCCGAATGCTCGCTTGGTAGCTATTGTTATAAGAAAACTCAACCAGCGGCAAATGTTGCTCCCAACTTCCTTTCCACTCAAGGATACATGCACGGAGCATGTCCTCAAGCGTCTGAATGGTCCTTTTGGACTATCCGTCCGTCTGAGGGTGATAGGCGGAGCTAAGATGTAGAAATGTGCCCAAAGCACCCTGAAAGCTCTGCCAAAACCTCAAAGTGAACCGCGGGTCACGGTCGAAGACAATAGATACTGGAATCCTGTGTAACCGCACGATCTCCCTCAAATACAAAGAAGCCAAAGCATCCAAAGGAGTAGTCATTCTGATCGCGAGGAAATGAGCGAACTTAGTAAGTCGATCAACAATCACCCAAACTGCATCATTACCACTCAGCGACCGTGGCAATCTGGAAACGAAATTCATAGTGACGTACTCCCATTTCCACTCCGAAATCGGAAGTGGTTGTAGTAAACCGCCTGGATGTCGGTGCTCTGCCTTGACTTGCTGACACACAAGGCATTTGGACACGTAGACCGCAATGTCCTTCTTCATCCTATTCCACCAAAATGTCCTCTTCACGTCGTGGTACATTTTCGTTCCTCCAGGATGGATAGAGAACTTAGAATGGTGTGCCTCCGATAGGATACGCTCTCTCAACTCAACGGAGTTCGGCACACACAACGACCCTTATACATCAAACTCCCATCGGACTTTTCCTCAAAGCCCAACACCTCCTTCTCCCTTAGCTTAGCCTTAAGAGCTAGAATCTCTTCATCACCTTTCTGAGCTTTGACCACATCATCCACCACACTTGAGCTAATAGAGAGGTTAGCAAACCAGCTCCGTGTGTCCTCCAAAGTCAACTCCGGCCTTAGCTCAATGGCGTCCTCATAAAGGAGCCACTCACGAACTCACATGCAAGCAATCGTAGTGGCTGATTTCCGACTCAAAGCATCTGCCACCACATTCGCTTTGCCGGGATGATACGATATCGTGAAGTCATAATCCTTCAAGAATTCAAGCCACCTCCTTTGCCTCAAATTAAGATCTCGCTGAGTGAATAAGTACTTCAAGCTCTTGTGATCAGTGAATACCTCAAACTTCTCACCATAGAGATAGTGCCGCCAAATCTTCAATGCAAAAACTACGGCCGCTAACTCCAAGTCATGAGTGGGGTAATTCCACTCGTGCACTCTAAGCTGTCGAGATGCATAAGCCACCACTCTCCCATGCTGCATGAGTACACAACCCAAGCCGCGAAGAGAAGCATCACTATAGACCACGAATCCACCACTCCCGGAAGGCAAAGTTAGAACTGGAGCTGAAGTTAGCCTCTTCTTCAACTCTTGGAAACTCTCTTCACAAGCTGAGTTCCACACGAACTTCTCATTCTTCCTTGTCAACTTAGTCATAGGGCTTGCAAGGCTAGAAAAACCCTCGATGACCCCGACCCTCCTCCTCCCTCGCCAGCCTCCTCCACTTCGCCTCCATCTCTGATTAGAATCGCAAGCTTCTGGCCCAAAACAAGTGCATGAAAGTCGTCGTCGATTTCCTGGCTGGTGGTGAGAGGAACAAGGGTAGCACGATTGAGGGAGTCGAGGTGGGCGTTCAGCTTCTCCAAGCAATTTCGATGGAGGAGGAGAGGGCCACATACTACATCATGAAGGAGATTTGGGGATCTATGTTCTATTCCGTTCAGGAAAGAAGTGAGAAGGGGAGGGAAATGGGCGGAGGATCGAAATTGGAGCAGACAGGGTAGGGAAATTGGAGCGGGGAAGAGGAGAGGGGGAGGAAAATTAGGCGGGGTGGAGGGAAATCACCAGAGATGGCTGCATATAGCCGTCATGAATGTTTACCATATGCCAACCGTCACAGATAACTTAATGCTATTAGTACTAGGACCACTAGTGATAGTTTTTCTAGCTATCACAGATGTAAAATTTTTCCATCGTTTCGAATAAATAAGCATTCTAAAATCATCAACAACAGCTAACTGTAGCCTTCACAAATGATGAGTAATAGCGATATCAAACTTTAGCCATCGCAGCTACTAAGTAATAGCAACAGCTTGCCAAACCATCCCTATTTCTACATCATTGCTGACTTTTTTTTTTTGTAGTGCTTGCTGAGCTAAGTTCACCCCTCTTTGTTTATGGTTTTTGTTTTGAGGCTGCATGTGCCATGCAGGTGCTTCAGATGGGCTCTACGTTGAGCATGATGATGGATACTCACCATGAGAGGGGCTAGAGTTGTTGGGTTATGTTAGATTTATTTTATGGCATGTTGAACTTATATTTGACTTTACTATACACTATGATTAGCCGTTGTTGGCTTAGACTTGTTTAGCCCTTGAGGCTTGCTATTATGTGTTAAGTAGATGATGTGAGTATGTGTGGACTAAGATTGATAATTAGTTTCCTTTTATTCCTCTATTTTCTTTTGCACAAAGGGCACATCCTCTCACTTCAATGTTTGTTTCACCCAAGGATGGGTAAAGTCTTCCACATTTCTACTTCACTTTATCACGCCATGTACCACCTCCTCCTTGGACCTGGTTTTGGTCAAGGATCGCATGTGTCGGGCGTGACAGAGAGTGGTAGAGGAGAGAAGAGAGAGAGGAGAAGACAGACAGGAGAGATAGGAAAGGAGAGAGTGTGTGAGTAGAGAGAGGAGAGAAGAGAGAGATAAAGGAGAGAGAGGGTAGATAGATGTTAAAGAGAGAATGTTGATAGAAAGAGAGGAAAAGGAAAGTGAGGGCCTAGACAGAGGAGAGAGGGAAATTGTTGGTAGAGACAGAGAGAGGAGAAAGATGGTAGAGAGAGAAGAGAGGAGTGAGAGAGAGAGAGAGGAAAAGGAGAGAAGGTAGAGAGAGGAGTGAGAGGAGTGAGAAGAGAGAGGGAGGTAAGAGAGTGAGAGAAGAGAGGAAATAGAGAGGAGAGAGAAAAATATTGTATAATGGTATATGTTGCTAATGTTTTGTTTGAGTCTTTATATGTTTGTATATAGAGGTGATAATATAGAGGTGATAATTGACTGATTAACTTACAACTAGATATGATACTTCTCATGATGGATAAGAGTTGGATAAGAAGTCTAGGGTTTCTAATGGGTACATTGACGGTGCAAAAAGATTCATCGAGTTTGTAGTAGTGTGGGGCAATTATTAATGGAATGTTGAAGTGTGAATGTATTAAAGGCAACAATGTTCTCTATCAAGATAAGGAAACAACCTTTGAACATTTGGTATGCAGTGGGATTTTAAAAGACTACATAGAATGGTTTCATCAAGGGGAGCCTACTACAAGTCAAATAGGTAGTTCAAGCATGGTAAATTTGGTAGACATAGGGGCCAACATGGATGATGTAGGCAACAATATGCAGGCTATGGTGCATGATGTATTTGGAGTTCAATATCTATTACTTGATAATAGTTCAAGACAAGGGACAAATGATATACCTAGAGAACTGCTAGTAGGTTTTTTAAATTGGTTGAAGATGCTGAGAAAGAGATTTATCTAGGATGTATAATATATACAAAGTTATCTTGGATCCTTAAGTTGTGGCATATTAAATGTCTTGGTGGATGGAGCAATAAGTCATTCACTCTTATGCTTGATATGTTATGTGAGTTACTTCCTCGGGGTCACACATTACCTAGGACATTTTCTCAAGCTAAGAAAATTATATCTGAGTTGGGGCTTGAATACACAAAGATTGATATGTGCCAAAAGGTTATATGTTGTACTGGAAAAATGACATCAACAAACAGTCATGTGATTATTGCCATACTTCAAGATATAAAACTAGAAATGGTAAGATAGTGGATGACGATAAGAAGACACCGGCAAATATTCTTCGTCATTTTCCTCTAAAGCCAAGATTGCAACGGTTATTCATGTCGTCTAAAAGTGCAACAAACATGAGATGGCATGATGAGGAACGTAAAAGAGATGGTAGTATAAGACATCCTGCTGATTCCCATGCATGGGAACATCAAGATAGTGTATACCCAACATTTGCTTCAGATCCACGCAATCTGAGACTTGGGTTAGTTAGTGATGGGTTCAACCCATTTAGGACAATGACACTTGGACACAGCACATGGCCTGTAATTTTGGCTCCATACAACTTGCCACTATAGTTATGTATGAAACAACCAAACTTGATATTGTCATTGCTCATTCTAGAGAAGAAGGCCTCAGGGATAAAATTGATACATACTTGCAACCTTTGATAGAAGAGTTGCAAGAATTGTGGGAATTTGGAGTTGAGACATATGACACCTCCAGGAAAGAGACATTTCAGTTGCATGCAACTTTGCTTTGGACTATTAGTGATTTTCTAGGGTATGCCATGTTATCAGGGTGGAGCACGAAAGGAAAGCTAGCATGTCCTGTATGTCTTGAGGACACATGCTCTAAATATTTGTGCCATAGCAGGAAGGTATATGGGCCATTGTAGATTTTTTCCCATAGATCATATATTCCGAAGGCAAAAACACTATTTTGATGGAACAATAGAAAAAAGGCAAGCTCCCATTATGTTCTCTGGATCAAATATTTTGGATAAGTTAACAAGTATTTTACATACATTTAAACAACCTGGACAACGAAAGAGAGCAAGAAGCAGAAATGCTAATAAAACTGGTTGGACGAAGAAAAGTATATTCTTTGACTTGCCTTATTGGGAGCATAATTTATTGAGACACAGTTTGGATATAATGCATATTGAGAAATATGTATGTGACAGCATAATTATGACTTTATTGAATGACAAGAATAAAACAAAGGATAACTTAAATGCACGTCTTGATTTAGTAGACAGGAAGATAAGAAAAGAGCTTCACCCACAGTGGCAATCAAATGGCAGAGTTGCATATCTACCACCTGCATCATATACTATGACTAAGAATGAGAAATTGATGTTTTGTCATGTATTGAAAATTTTGAAGCCTCCGAGTGGTTACTCATCGAATATACCTAGGTGTGTGATTGTTGAAGATCTCAAGATTTTTGGGCTTAAAAGTCATGATTCTCATGTTATAATGCAACAATTATTACCTTTGGCCATACGACGGACATTGCCCAAAAATGTGAAATCTGTGTTGCTAAAGTTGAGCAATTTCTTTCTTGCATTATGCTCCAAAGAATGGCAAATGGAAGAGTTTAAACATCTTTATGGGAGCATTGCAAAAATCCTATGCCATTTAGAAAGGCTTTTCCCTCCTGCATTTTTTGATGTGATGGAGCATTTACCCATACATTTAGCTTCATAGGCTTTACTTGGAGGACTTGTTCAATATCGATGGATGGATCCTATTGAAAGGTATGCTATAATAAAAACAATGTCATTAATTGTCATATGCATTATGTCGTTGATGTCATATATATAATTTGACATGATGTAGGTACTTGTATACTTTAAAATCATATGTACAAAATAGAGCTCAACTTGAAGCGTCTATTGCTGAAGGATACATTGCAGAAGAATGTCTTGCATTTTTTTTTTGTTATTTTAGCAATGTTGAATCACCATTAAACCGACCTTCAAGGACTCAAGGTGAATTTGAAGCAAAGGGTCATACACAATTCCTTTTGACAGAAATTGAATTAGAGCAAGCACATCGTTATGTGTTGTTCAATAATGAGCAACTCGTTGGACCGTACATAAGGTTAACTTTACATTTTAACTCTTTTTTTTTCTTTTCCACTATTATTTTCTAACTCATAAAATATGTGTTCTATAGGCAACACTAGGATATACTTTGCCTATGATTTCCTCGCGTGGGACAATGAGAACTCCAAAAAAAACATAATGAACATTTCATTGATCGGTTTAAGAATGAGGTATTTTTCAATAAAAACCTATCTTACTTATCATGAAAGGAATCTAATCATTTGGTTGTCTATTTCATCAGGTTCAACATGAGATCAAGGCTAACAATAACATTTAAGGAGGAGTTGACATACTTTCACAAGGCCCCAACTGTATCGCAAATAGATTCACTTCCTACACCACAAATGGATATACATTTAGAATATTCGATAAGGATAGGAGAGCCCAAACACATAATAGTGGGATTGCAATTGTTGCAGAAACTACAAGTTATCCAAGCTCAAGAGACAAATCACCAGTTTCTAGACAATTAACAGATTATGGTCGTGTGACAGACATAGTTGAGCTGATATATTCTGAAGTTCTCAAATTTGTGCTTTTTAAGTGTGATTGGGTTGATATACGAACACAAAATAGAGGAATTAAGACCGATGAACATAGGTTTACATTTGTTAATTCTTCACGAACATTGTTTTCAGGTCAAGGAGGGATAGATGAACCCTATATCTTAGCCTCACAAGCAAACCAAGTTTTCTATGTCGATGACCCCATCGACGCAAAGTGGTGCATTGTTGTCAAGTAAAGCCTAAAGACATGCTTAATGTGACAGATGATCTTGAATTAGAATTGTCATTAGATGAGTTGTGTAGACAATAACTACCTAATGATATTGACGCAGAGGATATTGGTGTTGCCTGGTTCAGACCAAATGAGGATGGAGCAACTGTAATTGCTAATGTGGAAGAGTTTGTTGGGCAAACATCTCACCTAGCTATGACTACAGAGGAGGAAGATGAATTAGATTAGACCATTTTATTTTAAATCAATCACTATCTTCTTGTATCAGCTATTAAGTTTAAAAATAATTTGATGTTTTTTCTTTCATAGTATATTACATATACTATCATCATATAAGTCATCCATAGTTATTGTAGCATAATATTTATTTGATTTTTATTAATTATGTTGTTCCATGACTTGCCATGGCTTTCTTACATTCAAATAATCTTCATCAAAGTAGGTATGTTCAACATGAATTACACAATTATAATTGAATTTATTTTATTATTTTATAGTAACTATTGACTATAAGTTTTTAATAATTTGTAGATGGAAAACCAATAAGCAAATCCGGAAATGACTAAACCTTCACAAAAAGTGAAAGGAAGAGGCCCAACTGTTGGGTAGTTTTTTGCCTCCAGGAAATCAAAAGTTGCATATTGATTGGGATGGCAATCAACCTTATGGAGATAACATGAGATCGTTTACAAGAATTTTAGGCACTTTGGCTAGAGACAGATTAACATTCTCTGTTGCTGAGCCCTCATGGCATAAAGTTTCACCCATAAACAAAGAGGATGCTTGGGCAAAGATATTAGTAAGTTAATTAATAGTTCATTACTCTTTCTAAATAAGAGATTTTTTTGTTTCATTTTCCATTTAGTTATACAATTTTTGCATAGGAAGTTTGACATTGATGAGACTACAAAGAAGTGGACAATGAACTCACTTGGCAAGAAATGGTCTAACTACAAATGTAGATTGAAACGCAAGCATTTTGATAAATATCTTACTCAGGAAGATCAAGCTAACCTAGAATGTCCTGAATCTGTTGATCCAAATCAATGGAGAGCACTTATTGGTTATTGGGAATCTGAAGAAGGGAAGGTATGTTGCAATTTATCCTCTTTGATAACATTTGGAAGCATTTGCTTCTCTTGTAGCTACATATTTGAGTGTAATGTTAGTAGCTTATGATTCTTTTTATAGGGCTGGTCCCATGACTAGGTCTCCTCTAGCTACGTTGCTACTATATTAATTCATTACTCTTGGCAACCTTCTAGCATTTATCTGTAACACAAGAAGTCTATTTGAATTATATATTTTTGGCATGTGTTAGACAACAAGAATTTCAAGATGAAAGGTTATATCATTTTTGTTGATATGTTCCAAGATATTATTAATTTCTTAATAGTCTAATTATGTTTACTATGTTATTGCCTATGATTGCCATTTTTTTAACACCTACCCTTTATGGATAGTCTTGTAAGCTAGTATTTTGTATATGTTATTTTATTCTATTCATTAATACAATAATTTTGTATAGATTTGCAGTACAACAAACAAATATAACCATGACAAACAATCTGTAGTGCATACGGCTAGGTGTAAAATTTTTTGACAAATACAATATGAAGAGATATATATTTTAGAAGAAGTCAAATAATTTTTTTTCAATTTTGCATGCATGTACTTTGATTTTTCTAAAGAAATTGATATTATTCAATGTCAAATGATGTAGTAAGTTAAAAGGGGAAAAGATGAAACAGCTGGTGAGTTTGAAATGTTCAAAATAACACACACAAAAAAATGGAGAAATTGTCAATGACGATGCAAATGAAAAAATTGTAAGTTTTTTAGCCTCTATCTTCTTTTCTTGGTAGTTAATAAATTTTATTAGTTTAATTTTTGTAGCCTTAACTTTACATAATTAACAAGTATGATAAATTGTGGGAAGTTTTTTCACTATTATAATTGGTTCAGCTTCACTATATTAGGATTTGGGATGTGTAGTTTATTACTTTGTAATAAAACTAGGCCTAGATTCATATATATTTGCTAAAAGTTTGCTATTTAGCATATATGTTAAATGTTAAGCTTTAGATGATACAAAAAAAAAATTGATATGTCATAAGAAAAAAAAATTGTTTGAAATTCAATGTTCGGTGGATGTACACAAAATGGGTTTTTTAATGAGGTATTGTATAGCTATTTTATAAGATAAAAGGGTGTGAGTTGACTCTTGCTTGATGAGTTCACATATGTTAAAGTCCTCATGGCCTCTTTGATATGTTTATTCTTGTTTGTTATTTCAAAGTTATATTTCTATTTACTTCTCTTGACCATCAAGTAAATATTATTAGACTTGATATCATTCCCTTGAATTGCATCTTCAAATAATATAGATTTCAATATATGTTGCAAAGAACTAATGAAAGGCTTTATTGAAAAGGGTGTCCAAGACACCCCTTTTCCTTCCCCTAATGATGCATTTGCTAAGGCTATGGGGCCTGAAAAGCTAGGATGAGTTCGGGGATGTGGTCATGGAGTGACTCCGACTCAATTGTGGGGAGAAACATCTAGTCATGCTAAAGCCTCAAGTCATGAATACAATGAAATAAAGGACAAAATTGTAGAACTTGAAGAACAACATAAGGAAGAAGTAGAACAACTTTGATTTGAGTAGAATGAATTAAAAACACAACTAGAAGAGTTGAGGAGATTATTGGCTTCTCACATGGGTCAACTATGTGACCTATTTTTGCTAGATAAAATAATTAGTCATATGAATTTTGTACTTTATTGTTTGGTTAATTAGTTATTTTATTTCACTATTTGTGTAGGTTGGTGGAACCTAATCATTGGCGGTTGGCATAAACTGCGTTTCAAATTTGAAGAATGTTCGTCGATTTTTGTTAAAATTGGGAACTAATTTCGACTTATGTTATTTCAATTAGGTCATTGATACTATCTTTACATTGTAGTTGTCTTTCTATTGTTAGCTTATCTTAATTTACTTGTTTTATTATGTGATTGATATTTTGAACAAGAACAATGATTTAGAGGGTTATTGTTTAAGAATTTGTATGTTAAAAAATTGTGGAGTTTTTAAAAGTAATGAAATTATGTTTTTTAGATGTTGGAAATAATTATTTTTTATGTAAATTGTCTCTTAAAAGTTATACAGCGAAGATGAAAAAATGATTTAAAATAAAAAAAAAATTATAAATTATCTAAAGCACCCTTACCTCTTGTACTTTTTGCGGGGGGTTTAAACCTCTCAAAAGTCATTAACTGATATTTGCTTTTTGCGGGGGTTTTAAAACTCTGCAAAAACTAATAATTGATATTTGAAATATTTCTTATAGCGGGGGTTTTAAACCTCCGTAAAAACTTCAAACTTTTAGTAGGGGTTTTAAACCCCCGCCACAACCTCGGCCAAAAACCTTTTGTGACGGGGCTTTTAGAGGCAAAGTGAGAACCCCCGCTAAAAGTTTAGGCGGGGGTTTTTTAAGCTTTTGTAAAGGTTTTAAACCCCCATTATAAGTCTAAATTCTGTAGTATGGTGGGTGTGAAGCATGTTCAAATGAAAAAAATGAAGTAAAGGATTGGGTATACTATCAAAGTGAAGAAAGTCAACATACATGGTGGAAAAATGGAGGGCGCAAGTATTAACTGATAAGGCGCAAGTGATAACTGGTAGTGTCAAAGAGGTGACTCTTGGGTACATTTAATGTTTACTTGTGGAAGCACTTATATGGTGGGTGTGAAGCATGTTTAGATGAAAGAAAGGAAGCGAAGGATTGGGTGTACTATCAATATAAAGAAAGTCAATATCCATTGTGGAAAAAGGGAGGGCGAAAGCATTAACTAATAAGGCAAAATTGATAATTGGTATTGCCAAAAAGAGGTAACTCTTAGGTACATTTAATATTTTATTCTTGGATGGACTAATGGGAGGTTGAAGCATGTTTAGATGAGATGGATACAGTTAAGCAGCCTGTGTTATGTGTGTGAGGTGGAGTATGGGATGCTAGTGGACACAAGTGTGATAACTTCAATGCAAAGTTTGATCTGATGTTTGTTAGAAGCTCATTGTCATATGAATCAATGGTAGCCATAGTACATAATGTAATAGGATGTTGTAGCAAGGAATACTTGTTGAAAATGAGTTTTACATATTTTTTGGTGATCCCCATGGACCTACCTCCAATGAAAATACAAGATACTAGGACTCTCCATTATTTTCTACATTATGCTAAGACAAGGGATAATGGTCTCCCATTGATAATAACAACAGTGAGAAAAGCAAATGGCTCCCAAAAATGTCAGCCAAAATTTGATGTCAGACAGGGAATTAACAAGTCAAATATGTTGAATGTTTCTGCAGAAGTTCCTAGTAGTCATGGGGAAGAGGTTAACCCGAAGGTAGAAATGAAGGATGTAGGAGGGAGTGAGGGCACAAAAGCAACCAACCATTGACAAGTGTGGGGGTGGATGGGGATACATCATACAATACCACAGTGGAATTGAGTGATGATGCATAAGTAGATAACTTATTTCATAAGGCCATGGAGATGGAGGAAAAGAAAGCTCCTCCTGCTTACTTGTATTTGCAATCCAATTCTGATGAAGAACTAGTAGAGGTCCCTAATGCACGGTTGATGATGTTAACATATCAAAATTTATAAAGCTTGTGCCCAATATAATGAAGGACAATGCTGCAGTCATTAATGATGGATGGCAAGAGCATTAAGAGATAAATTTGAATGGAAATTTTTTTATGAAGATGCCTACAGTGTAGGAGGAGAGAATGACTTTAGGAATGCAAATGGATTAAATGTGATTGCTGGAAGTAGGGATGTTGGAAGTGGACCCCCTCCGACATTAACTCAAGTGGTAAAGCCAGAAATGACTAAAAGAACGTGGTAAGAAATATAACTTATTGGTGTGAAAATCTATGTAATTGCAAACTTAACCTTGGTTAGTAACTAGTAGGGGTAATAAATGCTGGGTATATGAAGGTCCAAAAGGAGAAAATGCCACCATTTCGCATGAAATTTCCTTAGATGATAGTGAGAGGAGGAAAGCATCATCATCAGTTGGTTGTTTTAGAAAAATTCCAACACCAAAACATAATCCAAGGTAATATCATATAGTAAATTATCACTAAACTGGTTACACCTAAACTATAACTGTTGGGCTCATTCTAATTTGTATATAAATATATTCATTGAGCAACTTAGATGTGGAGGTATGTGTGAATGATGAGCACAACATGAATGTGGATGATGATTTATTTGAATTTGTCAAAGATCCAAATGTAGTTCTACTTGGGCAAGAGTTTAGGGAGAAGGAATTTCTGAAGCTACATGTACACAAGTTTGCTAAGCACAATAACTTTGAGTTCAAGGTATTATATTGAAGTTAATCTTGATTCATAGCTGTGTACAATGTGTCAAGTTGTCCATTGAGGTTACATGCAGCAATAACCAATGGTTGTAGTATATTCAAAGTGAAGGCTATAAACAATGTTCATACATTTGGGAAACTAATCTTTGGAGGGGATCACAAACAAGAAAAATTACGTATTATCGTTGACTCAATTGTGAAACTCCTTAGGCAACGTGTTGCTTATACTCCAAAAGATATTCAAGTTAATATTGATTTGGACTATGGAGTGAAGATAAAGTATTCAAATGCATATAGGGCAAAGGTTGCGACTTTTAATAGGTTAAGAGGATCATATAAGTCATCATATGGTGAGTTGGCTACCTATTTATATGAGTTGGAGAAGGCAAATATAGGCGCCTCAACTGCTCCAGTATCACACCATAGATAAGACCTTCGAGAGATGCTTCATTTTATTTGGAGCAGCTATAGAGAAGTTCAAGAAGTACATGCAAAGGGTTATATATATAAACAACACCTTCTTGAAAGGAAGGTACAGAGGGATTTTGTTTGTGATATCCACTTTGGATAGCAATAATCATATATACCCAATTGCTTGTGGTATCGGTGAAGGAGAGAATAATGATGCATGGGGCTAGGTCCTTGCACATTTGGAAATCCATCTTTGTTATTTGGAGGGTCTTGTGATAATTTCTGATTGGTATAGAGCAATCACATCACAAGTGGCTAAATGTTTTCCATATGCCGCACATGAATAATGTGTATTTCACATATCTCATAACATGTTTGCATATTTCAAAGACAAAGGTTTGAATATTAACTTCTTTAGGGCAGCCAAAATAGTTAGGTGGAGACATATTTTGAATAAATGCCTATGATTGAGGAGGGAAACCCGATGTCCACAAATGGTTAACAGAAATTGATGAGGCAAAGTGGGTTAGTGCATACTTTCCATCGCATAGGCACAACATTGTCACTTCCAACCCATGTGAGGTCTTCAATGGAATGATTAGGGAGCAGAAACACTTCCCTATTGTTATGATCATTGAGGTCATCCATTTGAAGGCTCCAGAGATATAGTACAAGCATGGATTGGAGGAAGAGAATTGGAAGGGCTACTGACAAAATTTGTCGAAAGCAAGATTGAGAAGTGTAATGAAGAGCAAGAGGTATGATGTGTTATCCCATAAGTTGCCATGAGGTCTTGACTAGGTCTGAAAGAGGTAATGATTAAGTTGACCTTCTATCAAAGATTTGTACTTGTAGAAAGTTTTAGCAAATGGAGTTACCTTGTGAACATGCATTGGTGACATGTGGTCATCGAAAACTGAATTATGTAGACTATTGCTCTCCGTTCTACAAAATGGAAACATATAGGCAAATCTATAGCAATGGAGTATATATATTCGGTCCTCAAATATAAAACATTGGAGACTCCTAAAAATGTGAAGAGCCTTAAGTTGAGGCCTCCCAAGGAGAAGGCACGACCGGGAAGGATAAAGAAGTGGATACTTTCTTAAGGTGAAGAAAAAGAAGAGTACAATGTTATAAGTGCAAATAATATGGTTACTATCACAATAATTGTACCACAGTTATGGGAGAGGACCCGGTCGAATGCCCAAATCCTCCTCCATCCACAGCTCAACCCCCTGCTCCTCCTGGCCCACCACCATCACTGCATCCTCCTCACCCACATCTTGCAACTTCTACACAAGGCCCGCAGCTAGTCAACTAGAAGGGAGTTAAAGCAATTAGGAGGAAGCATAAGACATGTCCAAATGTAGCGAAGCTCATCCCTCTAACTACAAAGGGAAAGAAAAAGAAGAAAATGAGAGACATGTCTAAGATTAATGCTTGTACAAATTAAGCCCACATGTGCAAGTGAACAATAGAATATCACAACTTTTAGTAGGGAATTGGCTGTTGGTGGCAAACATTCAACTTAAGGACAATTCCCAACTAAGAGGGATTCAAGATGTTATAATTTTTGGGATACAATGTGGGTTGATAATTTGTGTATGTATTTTTTGTTACATATAAATTATGTATAGGAAGTTTTTTCTTGTACATGACAAGACCGCATACAAAGTCATACCAGTGTAATACTTTAGGCCTTTCTTTTGTAATAGGAATGATTGTATCATGATCATGATACTTATAGCAAATTGTTCCTTTGATCCTTTTGTATTTAATGTTAAATATTACATATTCTTTGTCATGAATGATAACATCTTCATAATATTGGTAATGCATATAGTGCAACTTATTCTAATGAATTTTCCCTCTTACTTATTGTATTACTTATGGTGGTAGGGAAAGGTGGAGGAGTGTTTTTCTAAGATGGAAAATTTCTTTGATGAAACAAGACACAATTATGAACACAAACTGTGTCCGAATCAACCGGAAATTTCAAGTGCATAAACATTCTTTCTCTTTTTTTTTTGTTTTTTAGTTTTTTTCTTAATAGGGTTTGGGTCTTGTCCCCAAATTCCATTACTAGAGAGAAAGAGTCTAATAGTGCAAAGTTGATTGATTATGCAATCTAGGAGAACACACTTGTGATGCTCACTGCCTAGGAACTTCTCTCGAAATCATAGAAATAGTGGTGCTATGCATAGTGCAAAACCAAAAAACATTAGCTTTTGCAAAACTAGAGGAACTCAATGAGCTTATGGATGGGGATTTTTAAATGAATCCAAGTTTCGTTTGCATTGTTAGATCTTGTCTTTACTATCTACAATATAACTCTTAGACTAGGATTTTATGTTGTGTGCCTAAATTTTTTTTATCTTTTTTGTTTGTAGACATGGTATTCTTTCACTAATATTATTATTTTCTGTCCCTTGCTCCAGGCGATAACGGAGATCTCTAGTGATGCAACAAGATTTTCTCTAGCTGATACTGGGGAAAGCAAGGATGATGCAAACTTTGTGTTTGAAAAAGCTAAGGCTGTCATATTGTGTCGAATAAAAGAAATTGCATGGATGGAAGAAATTATATACGCTAAGTCATCCCTTAGAAATGGACCTCTTTCCACTTAAGCAAATAAGGTTTTTGCCAATGAAATAATTATCGCCATCACATAAACTGAAAAGCATTACAAGTTATTTATGTTCAGAGAAGCTCTTAAGATAGGATTTTATTATCTTCAAGCTGCAAGGATGAGTATAGGTTTTCATGCGGGGCTGGGGGAATGAACTGTAACTTGTGGCGGTTTATGGATGTTCAAACTCGTTTTATCACACCCCACTACAACAAAAAATATTATTAGCAACATTTTTAGGCATCACTAATGCCTATTAGAAACACTTAAAAAGTGTCGCTAAAATCATCAATAATAGTCCCATCGCAACTACTCATTAGTGACGCCTAACGAATAGCGTCCCTAATAGTTAATATTAGCAATGTTTTATTTTGTTGTTGCTAATATTAATTTAATAGCGACACTTATAAATTAAATTAAATGTCGCTAATACACTGACATATTATTAAAAAAATAAAAAAACATTAGCAACATTTTTTATCCGTCGCTAAAATGTTTTAGCAACGTTTTATAGAAATGCCGCTATTAAGATTAAATGACGCTATAAAGACCGTTGCTAATAATATACTTTTTATAAAAAAATTAATAAAAATAGCTATTGGTGACGCTTAAGAAAGAGTCGCTAAAAAAGAAAAAAAATGGTTAAACCAGTCGGGTCATTGAAGACCCATCGGCACGGTTCAGGGAAGACCCGCCTACGCAGTCAGTTTTGGGTCAGTGAAGACCCGCGCACGTGCCAGTCGGTGGTGACCCGCAAAAGTGGTCCGAGAGACCCGCTTTCTACGAGTTGTCTTCAACCTCTCGACAAAGAGGTTGAAGTTCACCGGCGAGTCCCGACGTGCCTCTGTCATTCATCTGGCAAGTCCTGTCGGCTCCCAAAATATTGGAATCACTCCATCCAACGGCAACGATTCTAGTTCCGGCAAGTCATACGGATGACGGCATCCGACGGGGGCTGATTCAAACCAAGACAGTGAGAATGTGGCCTCTGTGCGGAACAACGGCAACTGTGTGTGATGCTCGCCAAGCCCCCAAAATGCCAGAAAACTTTTCACCCGTTGGCGGCGGTTCAAAATCCGGCCTGAAAAGTGAACGACGACGTCTAGCGGGGTGGATGCAGTGACGCAGAGAGGGAACAAACTCGATGGATGCAATGAGGCGGGAAAAAGGCTGTGGGCGACAGTGGTGGAGAAAGAGCAAGGCGAAGGTAGGGTGGATGCTGTGCAACAGGGCAAAGCCGGCAGGGTGCGATAAATAGGGACGGAAGGAAAGGATGATTGATGGGAATAAATACCGCGCGGGCAAAATTTTGCCAACGTGGATGAATGAAAAAATCTCGCATGATCGAAACCGATCACGTGGGTAGAACTTTTAGCAACGATTCAAGAGAAGCATCGCAAGTAGTTCATATTTGCGACGCTTCTGTTAAATCATCACTAAAAGAAGTATTTTTTTTATGTTTACATATAAATGTCGCAATCAGGAAACTTATTGGCGATGCCTATTTAGTAAGCATCGCAAATAATACAAATATTTTGTATTATTTGAGATGCTTATTCATAAGCATCATCAATATTATTTTTTAAGAAATAAAATCCCCTCCTCTCCTCTCCTATCTCTACCCTCTCCCTCTCTTCTCTATCCTATCTCTCTCCCTGTCTCTCTCTCTCCCCTCTCTCTTTTTCTCTCTCCCCTCTCCCTCTGTCTTCCCCTTTATCTCTTTTTCTCTCTCCACTCTCTATGTAATCCTCTTTCTCTCTATATATATCCCTCTCTACCCTCTTTCTCTCTCCTCACCCCCTCTCTTCTCTCTCCTCACTCACCCTCTCTTTCTCTACCCTCTCCTCCCTCTTTCTCTCTTCTCTCTCTCCTCACCCTCTCTCCCCTCTTTCTCTCTCTTCTCACTCCCCTCACCTCCCCTCTCTTTCTCTACCCTCTCCACCCTCTTTCTCTCTCTTCTTCTCTCCCCTTAAGAACTCTCTCGCTCCTCACTCTTCTCTCTCTACCTTTCTTCCTCTTTCTCTCTCTCCTCCTCTCTCCATTTTCTCTCTTTTATTTAAAGTTTTTTTTTAAAAAAATGTAGTAGTGACACATAACTATATGCATCGCTATTACAACGCTACTAAACAAGGTAGTAGCGACGCATATGGTTATACGTCGCTAATGTAGTAGCGACGCATACGGCTATGCGTCGCTAATATTTATTTTTAAAAATAATTTATAATTAAAAATTTATTTCTTCTCCCCTGTTTCTCTCTCTTCACTCTCTCCCCTCTTTCTCTCTCTCCTCACCCTCTCTCTTCTCTCTATTTCTCTCTACCCATCTCTCTTCTCACCCTTTTTCTCTCTACCCTATCTCTCTCCTCACCCTCTCTCTCTACCCTCTCTCCCCTCTATCTCTCTCTTCTATCTCTCCTCACCCTCTCTCTACCCTCTTTTTCTCTCTCTCTCCTCACACTCTCTCTCTTCCCCCTCTCTCTACCCTCTCTCTCTTCACTCTCTCCTCCTCTCTTCTCTCCCTCTTCCCTCTCTCTCTCCTCTCTTCTCTCTCCTCTCTTCTCTCTCCCTCTTCTAGCTAGCTATCCTCTCTCTTTCTAATCTCTCTCATCCACGTGCATCACCGTGAGCTTAGTAGAAATTAATTTTAGTTTTTAAAAAATTTTAAATTATTTATTTTATTTTATTAGCAACGTATAAATTTAAGTGTCGCTATTAGGTAGAGTATTAGCTACTCATTTGACTATGTGTCGCTACTATATTTTTTTATTTTTTTTTATTTTTTTAAAAATATAATATTTAATAAAAAAATATTTAAAAAATTAAATTAAATTCCTACCTCCCTCTATACTTTATCTCTCTCTCTCCTCACACACTCTCTCTCACCTCACTCACTATCTCTCTCTCCTATCTCTCTCTTCACTCTCTCTCCTCCTCTCTTCCCTCTCTCCTCTCTTTTCTCTCCCCTTCTAGCTCATTGTCCTCTCTCTCTTTCTGATCTCTCTGTTCCACATGCATCACCTTGAGCTTCGGCTCTAAGGATAAGAGCGGAGAGATAAGTGGAAATTAATTTTATTTTAAAAAAAATTTTAATTATTTATTTTATTTTTAAAGTTATAAGTAAAAAATCAAGTAAATTTATTAGAGATGCTTATATATATATATATATATATAAGCTTCGGCTCTAAGGATAAGAGGGGAGAGATAAGTGGAAATTAATTTTATTTTTAAAAAAATTTTAATTATTTATTTTATTTTTAAAGTTATAAATAAAAAATCAAGTAAATTTATTAGAGATGCTTATATATATATATATATATATATATATATATATATATATATATATATATATATATATATATATATATATATATATATATATATATATATATATATATATATATATATATATATATATATATATATATATATATGCGTCGCTAATGCCATTATGTATTAGCGACGTATAAATGTAAGCGTCGCTATTTAGTAGGGTATTAGCAATGCATTTTACTATGCGCCACTACTACTCTCTCCTCTCTCTCTTCACTCTCTCTTTCCTCTCTAGTTCCTCTTTCTCCCCTCTCTCTTTCCTCTCTATCTCCTCTTTCTCCCTTCTCTCTCTTTCTCCCTTCTCTCTCTTTCTCTCTATCGCCTCTCTCTCCTCATTCTCTCTCCCTCCTCTCTCCTCACCCTCTATCCCCTCTTTTTCTCTCTTCTCTCTCTCCTCATCCTTTGTCTCTCTCTCTACCCTCTCTCCCCTCTTTCTCTCTCTTCTCTCTCTCCTCACCCCCTCTCTTCTCTCTCACTCCTCACCCTCTCTCTCCTCATCCTCTCTCTCTACACTCTCTCTCCTCCTCCTCTCTCTTGCTCTCTTCACCTTCTCTATTTTATTATAAATTATATTTTAAAATTAATAAGAAAAATTAAGAAATAAAATATATTATATATAAATAGTGAAAGTTTAATCTATTATTGACACTACCTTTTATTGAAAATTGAATATTTATTTATTATATATACAAATAGTAAATATTAAAAAAATATTATATTTAAGAAGTTTACTTTAAATTTTTTAATATTTCTTTATTAAATAAAATTAATTAATAAAGCTAATAGCAACGCTTGTAAACAAGTGTCGCTACTATTAATGCTATTTTCAATGCTTGTTTAAAAGCGTCACTAATAGTCTAAATTTTTAATTTTTTTTATTTTTAATTTATTACTATTAGTGACGCTTTTAACCGGTGTTTTAAAAACCGGACCGGCCGGTCCAACCGGGTTCGACCGGACCCGGTGCAAAAAACGGGCCGGTTCGATGCAAATTCCGGGTTGGGTTGACCCGGCCGGGTCAGCGTGACCCGGCCGGTTCAACCGCAAACCCGGCGCTCCGGTCCGGTTTTTAAAAAAAAAAATGATTCAGAATTTCGGGCGCGAGGCGAGTCGCGGCGTCAGGCGATTACAACACTGTTCACTTTAGAGTTCAGAATCGGGTGAGGTAGGGTTCACTGTTCACTTCGACGACGACGACGACGACGATTGGCGATCTGGAAGCTCGGCGGACGGCGGAGAAAATTGGGGCACAGCCGCGCCGGAAAGAGGCGATCTCCGGCCTTCCAGTGAGTCATCTGCCCTCCTTCTCCGTTTGCCGCCACTGCTGATTGAAAAGGAAAAATTTTGGCGATCTGGGCCGGTGCTTCCTCTCCGGCGAAAATCCATCTCCAGCAAATGTCTATCTCCGTCGAAAACCCATCTCCGGTAAAAACCCATTTCTCTTCTCATCAATTCCTTTTTTTCTCCAGCGCTGCCTCACAATGACGGTTTCTTCTCCCAGTGACAATTTTTTCTCCCCTGGCGTAGTTAGTCACTCTGCTAGTCTGCTACCGTTCTGCAATCTGCACACGATCTCAATTCCGTGCTTCCTCTTCTGGGAATTGTGACTAGAGCTGCAACCCCCCCCCCCCCGTCAGTGGGTCGTGACTAGTGATGCGCAGGATTAAAGAGGGAGAGACACAGAGTTCTTTCTTGAATTCCGGAGCTGCCCCTTTGCTTTGACCCTGCATAGCATTCTATCCCATGTGGGTCTCTCCCAATTCCTAATTAATCATACATATTAGCACTTAGCAGAAGCACACACTCTTCCATGGAGCATTATGGAGGTCCCCCAGCAGACGTAGGTTCCCCATAGTCCTCCCACACGCTCTCTTTTTTGTGTAGTGTACTGAATTCGATAATTACCACCAGCTGGAAAGAAATTATGGTGTTTCGTTGCATGTGTTGATTAACTTGTTTGGATAACATGGATTAAACACCAACTGAAAATTAGGGTGTTCATTAAGCTTGTGCAAATTTCATTCTCTATGTTAGAAATGAACTTTTGCAATATTGTTGCTAGTCGCCAGGATATCGTGTCATAAACTACTGTTGGCAGCTAAATCACTCCACAAAGAAATCCTTTTGATCGTATGATTGTGTATTGTTCTTGTGTAGGACTTTCATACGTGAAGCCCCAAAAGTTTGAAGGAGGAAAGCGATCAAACTGTTGAGCATTAAAAAGAGTGAACTCAGACTGGGATCTAGCTCGATCTGAGCAATTGGAGAAGAAGCCCTCTGGGATCTAGCTCAGAGAACTTGCCCAACTCAGAAGACCTTTGGCCGTTGTAAGTTTTAGTCTTTTAGCTTAAGTATAGATGGCATTAGGGTCGGGGTGTATTATCAGTTGTAAATTTGGGTGTATTATCAGTTGTGTATTTAAATAATTGTTTGATTGATCATTTTTATCTTGTAATAGTTTTTACAGGTATATATACAATGGCATCAGGGTCGGGGTCTTCTTGTGCTAGTGCATCTATGGAGGCAGCCCCGAGTGCATCTTTAGGGAACACACCTAGTGCTACTGCATCTATAGCGGGCCCAAATGCTAGCACACCCATTCCTACAACCACATTATCAACTAGGGGAAAAATGGATCCAGCATGGGCGCATTGTTGTTTAGTTGAAGATGGAAAGAGGTCTATTAAGTGTCTTTATTGTGGAAAAATTTTCAATGGTGGAGGCATTAATAGGATAAAGCTACACTTGAGTAAACGTAAAGGGAGTGTGGTTTCTTGTACTAAAGTTCCAGATGATGTGCAATATCAAATGGGTGTTTTATTAGATGGTAATGGTTCAGATAAAAGTAAGAAGAGGAAAACTGTGGGTGTAGAGCCTCTAATAGATGAAGTTGAAGAGGTAGAGGAAGCAAGTGTACCACCACAACCAACTGGACCAAGTGGAGGGAAAGGGAAAAATAGCATAGACAGCTACTTTCCTCCACGTACTACCCCAGGAGCCCAACCTACTATCAAAAGCATGTTGGCAGGAAAAAAAGCTATTGAAATGGCGGACATGGCAGTTGGTAGGTTCTTCTATCATTCATGCATACCATTTAATGCTATTAATTCTTTATACTTTCAAGAAATGATTGATGTTGTTACTACTATTGGTCCTGGTTATAAGGCCCCTAGTTATCATGCTTTGAGGGGAAGGATTTTGGATGATGTGGTCTCAGAAGTAACAGGCAATATTGACAAATTTAGAGGTTATTGGAAAGAAAGTGGTTGTACCATAATGACTGATGGGTGGACGGACAATAGGAATAGGACATTGATAAATTTTCTTATTTATTGTCCTGAGGGTACAATATTTTTGAAGTCTATTAATGCATCTAATCAATCCAAAACAGCTGATATGTTATGCTATGAGATTTCTCAAATTATAGAGTTTGTTGGACCTGAAAATGTTGTTCAAGTGGTTACAGATAATGCGTCTAACTATGTGGCTGCAGGGAGAGAATTGAGTATTAGGTATCCAAAATTATATTGGACTCCTTGTGCAGCACATTGTTTGGATTTGATGTTGGAGGATTTTTGTAAATATGTGGATGAAGTAAGTGATGTTGTGGATGATGCAAGAGTTATAACAAAGTTTGTCTATAACCACCTTGCCATTTTACAATTGTTGAAGAAGTTTAACAATGAGAGGGAGATCATTCGACCCGCTGCTACTAGGTTTGCAACCAACTTTTTGACATTACAAAGTGTTTACAATAATAGAGATGCATTAAGAAAAATGGTGGTTGTAGAGGAGTGGAAAGAAAGAAAGATTGTAAAAGTTAGAAAGATCTCTTAAAGAAGTGGAATTTCAAAATGTGGTTTTGAGTTCATCATTTTGGCCAAAGTGTGCTAAGGTCATTGCCATAAGTGAGCCGATTGTGAGAATACTTAGGATGGTTGATAGTGACAAGAAACCATCAATGGGTTATTTGTATGAAGGGATGAGGAGGGTAATAGAAAGAGTAAAAGTTATATGTAATAGGAGGGTAGAAGAGTATGGTCTTTATTTAAGTATCATTGAGAGACGGTGGAAGGATCAACTTTGTCGGCCTATTCATGTAGCGGCTTATTATTTGAATCCTCAATTTCATTATGATAAAAACTTTGAAGCATCATCAGTTCATGTACAAAGGGATTTTTTAGATGTGGTTGAGAAGATGCACCATGATGATGTTCAAACCCAAGCTACAATTGTAAATGAGGTAAAGTTGTTTAGTAAGGTAACAATTAATACAGGGTTTGCACGTGACATGGCAATTGTCTCACGAAAGACCATGCTTCCAGGTGATATATATTTTATACTTACATAATTTTTTATCATGATATATAATTATATAGTTGTTTGATTATTTACCATTTATTTTATGTAGCTGAGTGGTGGCATACTTTTGGAGGCTCTGCCGAAAAATTACGAAACATGGCAATTAGGATATTAAGTCAAACATGTGCTTCTTCGGGTTGCGAGCGTAATTGGAGTATCTTTGAAAGAATTCATACAAACAAAAGAAATAGATTGGAGCACAAAAGGCTTAATGATCTTGTTTTTGTTCAACATAATCTACAGTTGAAGTAAGATAACTTATTTGATAATTAATATATGTTTTTATTTTCTTCATTTTGTATTATATAAGTCCCATTCATGATTATAATTTTTTTTTCTTTTTTGTAAATGAAGGCATTTGGTTAAGAAGGGTAAGAAGGAGGACCTAAAAGATATCTTTGACCATATCTCATTTGAAGCCTTTGACTTGGTTGAAGATTGGGTAGTAGACAAAGATATCATTCTTGATGATATTGATGACGAAGAACTTAGGGATGAGGCTAATGAATTGGGTCTTAACTTTAGAAATCAAGGTGATAATATATTTACTTTTTGGAGTTCATACTTCATAATACAATTTTATATCATTTATTATTTTTTATTGCTATTAATAATTTTATTTTTGTAAGAAATGAGGAAGAGCCAATCATGTATAATGAAGGGTTGGATGATGGTTTTGGATTAGATAATAATCTTGATTTTTGATTTTAGAATGGTAATGTTTACATATGACTTGTGATTTATTTAGTTCTTTTACTATATTAATATATAATATTTTTTTGTAGGGAATTTGGAAGAAGAATGCAAAGTTTGAAGATCTTGGCATTTGGAAATTTGAAATTTGAACTTTGAACTTTGAAGTTGAAGATTAGGATTTTTCATTTAAAGGAATTTTATGTGATTTGAGTTATCTACTTATGTTTGGTGAACATTGGAGTAGACAATGAATTGTTGTTTAATTTGGACTAATGGACTTAGAAGTGAAAAGTAGATGGTTTTTTATGATATGAAACTAGGAATGTTTGTTTATCTTTCTAATTATGATAAAAGTATGAGTTTGAATGAGTAGTGTAGGTTTAGATGTGGTTGGAATGAACAATATTTTGAATGGTTAAATAGGTTTAAATAAGATTTTGAAACAGGTTTAACAAATTTTTTTTTAAGTGTTACGGGGAAACTCTTGCAAATTTTTTTTTGATGATGACGTCATCACCCGGGTCAACCCGGGTCGACCCAGCCTAGCCACAAATCCGGGTCGGGGTCCGGGCCGGGTTTTAAAACATTGCTTTTAATAAGCGTCGCTAATAGGATAAATGCTAGCGGCGCACACAATAGTGCACCCAAGTTAGCGTAAGTATGTTCACTAACATGCACTACTGTGTGCACCATCGACCTTGAAAATCAACGCCTCCTAGACATTCCTTACGCTCGGCTCACAAAGCGTGGAGCATAAAAAACGCTTCCCTCCATATGATGAGCACTTGAATCCTCCAAATAGAATGTGTTGTGGTGTGAAGAGATTAGAAAGCAATCCAGAGCAAGAGGAAGAAGAAAGTTGAAATTCTTGACATGAACAGATCGAAAAGCAATCCATGAACCTGCCGGTGGCCTCAGATGGCGGAGAAGGTGGGGAGGCCCAACTTCATGAGGGTGGCGAGGGTGTCTTTGGAGAAGTAGTAGCCTTTGTTCGTGGTGACGAGGGCATCCACGGGGCAAGGGAAATGACAATGTCATCGATGGAGGAGGGAGCAGAGGTCTTGACTGTCGAATTTGCCAGTGATGGTGAGGATGTAGACATGGCTAGAGCACTCCAAGCAGCAAGAGGGCCACTCCCCTTCCAGGATCCTCCTCCCCTACTGCTGCTTCTGGGCCATCCTCCTCTCCCCTGCTATGCAATTGGAAGGAGACATGACATTTTCGAGGGAGAAAAAAAGGGAAGTGCAGGTTTTTATTTGGTTTTTAAATTTGGCCGCAATTATGACATTATCCCAGCTGGAGGGTGGGTTGACATGGGAAGACCATATTGGTACAAGTTGGTGACATGAGCAATTGTTGTGATGATCAGTTGTGGGAATATTATTATCCTTTATTTATCAGCCATCGAATCTTATTGATCACCTGATCAATCCACCTTGAATGTTTTTACAAGGGGCTCTAAAACAAAAAACTAATAGATCTCCAAGTGGCAAGATAAATCAGTGCTAGTCTCATAATGTTCCAATGGATTGAAAGATCACTCATTCTGAAATGATCACTTGTACATAAGATCATATCACAGTAATTAAATAATCAATCACCTTGTAGAAAGATTGACCGAATGATGATAAGAACTAGTCTAGTAATATGAATGATCATATGCATGTTCAAAAGTTTTACCACGGTTAGATCAGATTGAATCCAATAACATAATTGATTGATTGTTAGTTGCAAGGATCAATAAATTAGACATTAGCGCTCGAACAATACAAGGAATGATCAATCGCCATGTGGAACAATTGATCATTTAATGTGGAATTTCTTTAAATAAACCATTCTAAGTGGAATTTAGATTATTGTTATAAGTCTAACACCTAAACCAACTTAATTGTCTATTCAAGTAGTACGTTGGATATAAGAAAAGAAAGGAGAAATCATTGTTAATATAAAATATATTGGTGAGTTTACTCTATTGAGTTTTTAGTGACTAATATTTTTCATTTGCTACATGCTTTAAAGGAGATTTTTTTAAACCAAAAAAGAATCTTACAATAGTTAAAATCATGAATAGTTGTTGAGGGTTTATTAACAAACACAACACACAACAATTGCTAAATGAGCTTTTCATAAAGGGACTTTGAAGATCAAGTTAAAAGGGGCTTGATTGGTGGTCCTACTATTGAAAAAGATAAAGAACAAGCTCAAAGGGAAAAGTATCAGAGAGATATCCTAGTGACCAACAATTTTTTAGAAAATGGACTTCTAGTTTAGGTAAATGATGGTAGTTTTAGTCTTGTAAGGTCTTACTTCATAGTGCATTATTCAACCAAAGGGACTGGCTTACGTCACAATGCATTATTCAACCGAAGGGACTAGCTTTTTGTGGTTTTCTCCTGATTTAGGTTTCTATGTAAAAATCGTTATGTGATTGTGTTTGCATGCTTTGATAGAAAATCTATGCTAGTAGTTGTTTAAAAGAGGCCACATCTTATACTATTTTACCTTGGTAAAGTATTTGAGTTAGAGGCACTACAGTGATCCTCTAAGTTTAGAAGGATAGTAAACTCCCATAAATGACTTTCACTTGCTAATTTACTTGTTTGTGGTTAATTTCATGTATAGCCTTGCATGTATGAGATTAAGGTTTTCTTATTACATGTTCAAGTTATGTTTTGATAATTGATTTTATGAAACTTTTTATTATTTGATGGAAAAACATGTTTAAATGATTTTTGGTGATTGTTTTATGGTCTACATTCATGCTTTAGCGTCTTCTATTTGATGTGTCCAATTGTTATGTAGACTATGTAATTCAATTGCTCTGATTAAAGTTTGATTCATGTTGTATTAATTCGCCTCATATTATAGTCTCAAGAAATCAGTTTAGTAAAATTTTCATCATTTTTCATAGAGTTTATCCCGTTCAAAAAGTAACCTTTTCTCAAGTTTTCTTCTCAGCCAATTAATGACACACACGACGGATTTATAACTTCATTTAGGCCTACAAAAATTATTGGAGATTCATAAATGTGTCTAATTTTATCTCATATTTTCATTGATTTTTCCTTTTAATCTTGATTTATTAAATTTTATGGAATCCAATCTATTTGGGAATGTGTTTTTGGATTTTTTCCCAGTTCAGTTTGGGTCAAATTGCTCCCAAATTTCTTGTGGGAAATATTCTATAAGTCCTATGTCTATTATTAAAATAGGTTATTGACTTGGAACCTTTATCACCAATGTGTTCTATGTGATCTAAGTGTGCAAAATTTCTAATACCATGAAGCAATTTCCATAACTTAAAATTAAATAGTCTCTCATGTCAATCCATACAACAAATTTAATGTTAAATAATTGATTAGGTTAATTGACTATATTCTAAATTTCTTGAGCATCAAATTTAGGTCTTAAACTTTTGCATGTAGTTAAATAATTTTAAAGAAAATGATATTTCTATTTTATTTTCTCTACACCAAAAACTTACTCAAACTCAAATTGGACTAAGAAAAATAAGTTTCAGTATTGTCAAATGTAACTCACTTTCTATCTAATGATAGGCTAAAGTAAACTTATAGCGTAAAAGAATGGGGCAAGAATATTAGTTTCCTAATTTTAATCACACAATGTTGTAAAATTATTTTTATATGTCATAATAAAAAAAATTTGTCAAGTCCACAAATAAAAAAATTATTAAATTAGACCAAACGGGACCAGAGAATTTTTTTCGAGGCACAAGCAATACCTTCTAGATCGATGCCAAATGCACAAGTGGTCCTTGTTATAGGTACTTCTACTAAAGGTGTGGGGAAAGAAAAAATTCTATAATATATCATCTTAAATCGTGAGCATTTTATTATCTTAAATCATAAACATTCATTTGGACAAAGATGCAGAAGTCCACATTTCCTACTATATGAATCTGTTTTCATGCATAGCCCAAATGAGCCTGTGGTAGTTAAAGAAACTCGTAGAAATTTTTGTTTCCTTACTAATAGGCAGAAGTTTCAAAAACACGGATTTTACATGCACATTAGTATACAAAAAAATTTGCCATGCCATTTCTAACCCGATATGATAACACAATTCTTGGAGAAAATTAATAATTAGCCAATATATCTGCCCAACAAAACCACCCAACCAAGTTTTGGTTGCGCAAAACATGTAGTCCAGTATTTTTGTGTGAAGACCACATGTTATGCCCAACCAAAATCCAATTGAAGGTCTTGTGCAGATTGGTTGGGTATGTATCAATATTCATTGAAGGATGCTTCCCCTTCTCCCCCACTCTTACAATATGTGCGGGCTACCTTCTCTTCAGTATGTGCATGGCTCATTGTTGTCAGTTCAGAATGGACAGGTTCCGCTTGAGATTAATGCCAAAATGATCCTATTTATTGGATCTAGAGTTGTAATTTGGTAGTTGGACGCATTGTCAGGCACCTGGCCTGTAAAATTGTGTGAACTGTTAAATTTTTGTTGCATCAAGCTGTAGGCAAGAAGTATAACTCGTGAAATCACTTACCGAGGTTTAGAATTCTTTTGCAATGATGTGACTGCATCATTGACTGCGTGTATAAGCATCTTCTTCACCTGTTTCACTGAGCTAATTCAGACTATTTGCATACTATTCTAAAATTGTCCAATAATTTAGTGCTACTAATAAGTAGCCACCTTGCATACCGTCATGTTGAAGTGTTCACTGCAAGAACATAAGCAGAGACAACTGATACTGTTGGCAAGGTTTTTTCTTCCAACACATCATTCTTGCACTTAGAACAGAGCATGTTTTCTACAAATAATATATCAATAATATGCGTGTGTGTCTGTGTGAGAGAGAGAAAGCATGAAGGGAAAAATATGCCAACCTCTAACTTATCCTCTTTGGCCTTGTGATTCTGGGGAAGACAGCGGAAATCATCAGTTAAACGGATGCATGTGCTGACGTTTTCCGGAGACACAAAGTCGAGTGCAACCTTTATGCATGACTGCGGTATATACACGCAAAGCAGAGGTGTGAAAAGATATAATCCGTCTAACTAGGCAGTTCTGAGTTTAGAACACATTTCTCTGAGTAAAGAGTATTCAACCAAAAAATTTAATCTCCTTTTATCACATGACAACCAACAATGATAAACTCACAAATGAGGCTAAAACAATATGAGCATATGAACTTAGAAAAAACAATGAAATTAAAATAATGCACCTTCAGGTTTCTAACTTGATGAGGACAGCCGGCTGGAATAAAAACTGCTTCCCCAAGTTCTTGCACAAATGTCCACGGTTCAACTCCTACAGAATTGAAATAAATGTCAAGATATCAGTTTCAAATACGCCAAATACTAAAAAGAAACTAACTAAATGAATAGAAAGCAAAACCAAATTCCTCCTTCAGCTTCCTTTTATGCTCAACCGTCAGGTAGAAAGACTGATCGTGAATGGCATGAACGACCTGAATGTCAAAAAAAAAAGATAAGAGAGATGCATCTTTAATATCAGTATATGACATTGTCTTGATTCAATACACTATAATTACCTGTTCCACAGGGGAGCAAAAACTGTGCCTGAATTCCCTACAATGCTTCACAAGGTATTCCTCTAGCTTACCAACATCTTCTCTTCGAAATATGTCCCAAAGAGCACCACCAGAAGCAGGTGCAGAATCTATTTTGTCATTAGAAATCAAAGCCTTGCTGCATCTTTTAGTTTTATTCCCAATGCCACCGCATGTTTTCGAATTCCGAGGCACATCCTCTGATTGTGCATTTAGTGAGACAACAGAAAAGCCATTTTTTCCTTGTTTCACAGCAGCTTTCCCACATGCTTTGGTTGCCATATTTCCAACATAAGATGACACGGTGGTTCTTCTCCTCTTCCTATTTTTACAACCAGAACTCTCCATACTGAAAATATTGAGTGGTTCGTCACTTGACCCCATCAGACAAAGCTGACCGTTGAGGCAATTGGTAAACTGCTTTTCTGATTCTCCTAATTCTTCAAGCAATTTCTTCTGTGAAGCCTTCTGGTGATCTTCAACATTGAAAGATAAATGATCCTCCTCAAAATTATGCTTTTGAGTACTGGCAATCTCAAGAGTAGAAGATTCACATGACTGGTCATCAGAAACAATGAAACTTAGCTGGTGCAAGTTAGGTTTTCCAAAAGTTTTCTCTTTAGACAAGGCACATTCTGAGTCAATGTGTTCATTCACGTGTAGCAGAACTCCAAGCTCCCTTTGATCTTGTTCCCTGTGTTTCTCCTTTAATTTCTCTATTTCAGCAATTTGCTTTCGTGAAAGGTTTATTTCCTCTGTATGAGTCAAGATATTAACCTGAAGTCATCAAAGGGAACACAAAATGAGAACAATCTTAAAAATGATTAGCAAAATTTATTGGAGTCCACGAAATTGAAACTATATTCACTACCAGAATAGTTGTCATAATCTTTTGTTTCAGATGCCAAAGTGGCAATCAATGATGGTCTTTATTTCATTCTAAAATAAACTCTAGTCAGAATACTTTTTACCTAGTATGTTAAATAAAGACTGTATTCCTAATATAATTTGTCATTGCATATAGAAACGGAAAAGTGGAAGTCAATGGGATCAAAGCATTAAGCGATGAGTAGGAAAGAACATGAAAAGGATTGGTCAATCTCGTTAACAGGAGTTGAAGATCATCTTAGAAAACAAGCACATGTAATGTAACTACACCTACCGCATCAGACATGTCACAATGAAGTTTGGTCACAGAATCCCCTCTTCCTAGCTCCTCAGCAAGTCCATATGCAATATAAGTCTTTGGCCCCATATCAGGTTTAATGGACTCCGGTGGCAGCTTTACAGCAAGATTGAGGGCTCCCAACTTAGGGTTTGTATATTCCTGAAATGGCAATGCGCTGATAAACTCAGCAGCATGGCGTGGTAATTTCTTCTCAAATAGAGTAGAAGGAGGCCAATCCTTCAGTTTGAGCATTTCAGGCCAGTAATTATTGTGTGCCCTCCCTTCAGTATATCCTGTGAAGAACTGGTGAATGTTGATATTAACCTGCGGAAGTATTAGAGAATTACCAGTCATAAATTAGCATCTACGATCCACTGCATATGATTTTTTTTCCAAGACACTGCATATGATAAGATGCTACAGTATGGCATATACAAGAAGAATGAATCATACACTGCAGGAGTGAACATATTTACAAACATGAGAACCAATTAAAAAACTAGCATTCACCTAATTCAAAACAGGTACAGATGCCAGAGATGGACCCAGTCCAAAAAGCGTTGTTCCCCTGCAGAATGCCAGGACAAGGCCAAATGGCCCTTTCAAGAACGTCCTACTCTATCGAGAACATAATGCAGGAAATTAAGAATGGTCACAAAGAAACACAAATAGAGAGAGCATTGAAGGCAACATGACAAAGCACAGATGAGGCCACATAGAGTGCCATATTTACAAACAAATAATCAGGTAACAATTCAGGCATTCAATCAACATTGCATATTTATTGTTAACAGTATTTGCAAACAAGGATAGTGCATAACAATCCTCATTCAGGAATAAAAGAAAGTTACCTCACACAAATCCAGGCAATCGATAGCTGTCACAATCAACTCTGAGTTAGATTTCTTAGAGTATGTCACGTTGCGTAATGCACGCCACATAACCATTGGCTCCCAGCTCAAACCGAATGTGGTATCATGAACATTGCAGACAATCACCGGCTCACCTTTCATCCAATGCATCTGGAAATGTCCCAAATCCCCAGCCTGAATGTCTTTTGCTAATGGGCAATACAGATAATTATCGCCAGAACCTTCCCTACTGGATGCTTTTCTTGAATTGCTATGGCCACTTGATGTACAAGCACAGGACTTTGCAGATTTGTTGGAGAGCACCTGTGGAATTTTTATGCTGCTAGTAATTTTTTCAGCCTTCCTAATTAACTTCAAAATCCAGTTTGACGGAAATATACGATTCAGCTCCAAAAGACCCTCTCCACAACCACCCATCTTCTCTGGGGGGCAAGGGATACTACCATCACTTTTGGCTTTCCATTCAGCGATATCAGGAAGGTTGTTGGTTTCCATTTCGTGAGTGTCTGAAGCTTCAGTTTTTCGGTCAATAATCACGGCCGACCCACCATGCATATAATCTTTTCCCCTGTCAGGGTAATCAATAACAATTGAACTCCCAAATCCCCTTAAATGGTTTTGGCGAACCTCTTTACAGCAAATTAGACAAAGATCAAGGTGGCAATTTTGACAGCTTCGATGGAGATCGAAAATTGACGTTTTGCAGATGTCACTGTAAGTAGCAATAGAAAGACGAAGAAGAAGGATAATAATAAGAAGGGTGAGATTAGATTTAAACTATAGACAGTTGGGGAAACACCAAGAAAAGCCAGAAAAGAGTCTGTACCAATATATCCTTTCATCTTTTGAAACATCTGCTTGTTTGGGCATAATGTGTCTCTGAGACATACCTAATTGAATAAATATGGAGATGATGAGGGGATATAAAAACTATGAAGAAGACAAGAATGGCCAAACAATGAAAAATTTACTTCTAATAGTTGCCTCCTCCTCCATTTCGGCCACTTGATCTTGGTATATCTGCTTCAGAAAAGGAAGAACCATTTGTAACATATACATGCAATGCTGCTGCTTTTTTTCTTGTCTGTTAATAGCCAATTCAGTTTTCTGCTGACAAAGCACAGAACTTTGTTCATTAAATCAATCTTTCATGAACTCTGCACCAGACATGTCACATAATTCACATAGTAGCGTTGTACCACCTCGAGCCTGTCACGCAGCTCCCGATCTTTGGTATGCAGGCATGCCTTGCAGTTGCAATTACGCGCACAGAATGGGCAACATTCTGCAACTTGTTGCTCTGTCAAAAGAGGATACCTGGAGAAAGGAAGCGAGTAAAAGATTGAAAACCATAAGTATGTGACTCGGCGTCAAACGTAGAATTGTTTCTAGTTCAAGTACGCAAGCAAAAAACTTGTTCTTCATCAAAATAAAAAGGCAAGCAAAAATCTGATGAAACAACGAACAAAAAAGATACCATCTTTGGATGCAGGGAATACAGAAACGCTTCCTGTCGCATCGCCCACATCGGACGATCCTCTCTTTATCGCTCCTCTGGCACTGGTGGCACATGTTGCTGATCTCCCCGTTCTTACCCAGCCTCATATAAGGTATCTGTTAATAGAGAAAGATTTAGCAGAAACCCACAAGGAAACAGCTTCAACGAAAGAGCAAACAGATAATGTACCTTTTTCAATTTGCTTGAGGAAGGGGCATGCCTAGGGCGAAGTGATATGGAAGAAGCCGCCTTATGCTTCTCGTCTTCCTTCCCTGCCATTACTACCGCTTCATGCTTCATGATAGTCTGTTCGGTCTTCCTCTTTCTTTTCCCAACAGTCCTCATTTTTGGAGGTTTAACGCCTTTTACAGTCGCTACCATTTTATTCCTCCTGCTTTGGGATTTCAGACTCCCGCAGGGTTTCTCTTCTTCCTCCTGCAACCGCTCTGCTTTAACAGACTCCCCATTTACTTCTTTTGGGGTCTTTCTGCCATTTTTCTTTCGACTCCTCAAAGAAAGCCGGTTTGGATTGTCCCCCACGCCCTCAAAGACTTCATCTTTCACAACGACTAAACCTTGTCCTTCTGCGTTTCTGCTCCTATTAGGAGCTCGAGTGCCTCTTCTTAGCCCCTCTTTCTTTCCCAGATTAATCAGACTCGTTTCCTTCTTTCCCACGTCCATCTCCTCCGCGGGCTCCTCTTTAACTCGAGCATTTCTTTTTGTCTCAGTCACCTCCTCTAACAAAATCTCTTTTTTAACACCGCTCTTCTTCCCCGGCTTCTTTTCCGCTCCCACCTTACCGATCCCTCGCCCCCGTTTCTTCACCATCCTCTTCTTTTCCCCACGAACCAAGATCATACCCTTCTTCTCCTCCTCCGAAGCAAGATTCTTCCGCGGCTGCCTCTCTCGCAACCTGATTCTGTCCGTCCGGCCTACCGTCACGCCACCGCCGGAACGAAACGCACCATCGGCATTGCTCCTTCGCCTCCTCTTCTGACTCCGGCTCTTGGTCTCCGGTTGTTCCCCATCCTTCCCCTCTTCATGGCGGCCGTCCTCCATTAACGATGACACCAAGGCGACTTCGTCCATTTCTGATGAGAGCAAGCAGCGACGGAGGCAAGCCAAGCAAGAACAAGAGAACCATCCAGTGTGTAAATGGGAGTGAAAGCCATCTGGTGCCGGGCAATTTAAACTCAAAATAATACAAGAGAAAGCAAAAAACAGTGAAAACGCCCGCCACCGCGGCGACGCCATCCCGCCCAAATCTGTCATTTCGTATTCCTCCGGACCAGTTGTCTTGAATGTGGCGGACAAACGGACGGACGGACGGACGATCTCCAATGCGTTCTCACTGGGCACGACATTCCCTATTAAAAATAAATGAGATCTATTTATTAAGGAAAATGTATAACCAAAGCCGCAGCCCTCGTTATAGAAGCTCATTTAGTATTAATCAACGAGTTTTAGGTCCCGGGGGTGTTAGAGGAGGCTTCTACTTGAATCCGGCTCAACTCAAGCTTAGCTTGAATTCAAATAGGCTCAAATCAGGTTTGAATATATGCCTACTTATCTTAAATTAAGCTCCAACTCTGCTTCGGGGCTTGAACTCGAATGTAATTACAAATTTATACATATATAATGTATATATAAAATAAAATTATATATAATTATTAATTTAAATATGCAATTACAACATGTATCATAAGTTACATGAACTCTAAAGGCTATTTGGGTAAATAGTAAAAAGTAAGTTATAAAATGGGTATATGAATTAACTAGGAGTCTAGTTTGGCCAATTCTTTTAATTTCTATGTGTTGATATATATTGTGTATGTTATATTTTTAAAAAAATAAATGTTGAATATATTAATATGTATATATATATATGTATATATACATGTGATTAGTATTGAAATTTACATATATCATAAAGATAGAACTAAATAACATATATAAACATATCTAAGTATATATCAATTTTAATATGATATTGCAATAAAATACCTAAAAACTCTTCTAAAGTTTGGAACAAAAATTGAGGAGATGGCCTAACGTCCTAACTCCAACCCAAAATGAAGATTTAACAAAATTGGACTCAATTGGCAATACAATTAGTGCCCTATTTCCTTCTCTCCCTATTTCCTTCTCAATTTATATGATATCATCTTTATAACATATTCAATTATTTAAAATTAGAAGTAAATAATTTTTTAAATCAATGACGTGGGAGAATTGAAGTAAAACAAACTAAATAATACCTCCTAGGTAGGCTAAATCCTTAGCAACACAGAGCAATGACAAACAAAATGACCAATGCAGACTCTAGTGACAAGACCAGTAGAAAAGTCCCCTATTTAATAGTCTACATGCTCGTGATCTAATGACTGAAAAGCATGTTGTGTTGCACATGATGCTAGATGAGTTGGGCTAATATAAATGGGACTTTCATATTTCTCATATCATTTGAAAAAATAGTTACATGAAAATTTTAAAATTAAAAATTAAAACTACATCATAACGTCAACATATTTGTGACAAATATATGTAAGAAATAGAAATCTAATAAGAGAAATAAAAAAGGGCATTGCAAAATAGATAATAAATTACATTTAGATTAAGGTCACATTTATATCCACTAGATGTGTGCCCGTGCTCATGTGCCAAATGTAAAATTGCACATGCAGTAATACTCACGGGGCAAGTGGGTTTTGATCCACCTGCCTATCTTGCCATTAGTGTGCTCTATCATATCTTTGATTCAATAGTGAGTAGCGTGGCGGGTGCATGCTGAGAAGCGTGCAACCCGATGCATCTTAACATTTTCCTTTAAATTATACACATTGACATAAGAATTTTTAAAAAAAGGTTAAGAGTAGTTCTATTTTGTGGGTTTCTAAATTTTGTATATTTTTAAATGATTTATATGCATGTAAAGAGAGGAAGATATGAGGAGGTAGATAGTAATGTTGCCTATGTGAGTTTCTACATTATGCATCTTTTTGTATGATTATATGTGAGTTTCTACATTAATGACATAGTTTACTTCTTTCCTAGTGACTATTGTCAGTTGTTCAAGGTGCAATTGTAATACTTGTTGAAACATATTTATTTCAAGCCAAACTCGAGCTTCGAGCCAAGATTGAATAGTTTGAGTTCAAGCCGAGCAAGTCCAATACTCAACTCGATTCATTAACACCCCTAAGCTTTAGTAACAAATGCCTTGTGCATTTTACTAATAGGTCGATAAAAAATGACAATAGTTTTATCCACCTTAATGTTGTATAGGACTATCCAATGTACGCCTTGTCTATTTTCCCATTAATCATTATGTCCATATTAACACAAAAGGAACATGTTTTATGTGTTGGGGATGCAGATGTGGAAGTGACCTTAAAAATCGTTAACCCCTCGAGTGAATATGAATGTTGATAATCTTACACCACTTTTTGTCCATTAGAGAAATACGAGTCTTATGTGACAATAGGGAAGTCCACTTTTCTTTGTCCAATCAAAACACAATATAAGGTTTTGTTGGACACGAAAATCTTTATCCAGCAGATGTGGCTTCACATAGATCTTTCCATATGTGTGGAAAACCAATTTTTTTTCTTATGTTTGGATTGGTGGAACATAGGGAGAAGGAAATGAATCATTTAAGAAAGCCTTGGTTCCCATGGTTTGGTACAATGAGGAAAGTGAAAATAGAACAAAAACTAAGAGAAAATGGGTAAAAAAATCACACTAAAAACTCCCCTCCCCCTCGACCTATAGATTTTAGAAGAAAATATGTAAACTGAGTGTCAGTTTGTAAAGGCCAAACCTAGGCTAAATACAATGCCCCTAGTTCAAGATTTGCTTAAGAACTACGTGATGTCATCCCTCATTGTGTTGCAAAAATCAAAACTTAATTTTTACACTAAGCACGTATGTGTTTATCAAATATGAAAAATCAATTAAACCATGACACATGAGAATTTTTATGTAGAAAACCCTCAAGAAAAATGATAGACACTGTGGAAACCAATTAATGCACTATTATAAAAAAAAATATAGTGTAATTGTTTACAATAAAAAAGTTCTTCCTTTCTTCTTCAATTGATCTTCAAACCACTCTAACTCTTGTATCATCACCTCAACCATTTACTTGCATTTAATTGATCATCACTCTGAGTTTGCTTCAAACTAGCTTTATCTTTAATGAAGGTCACACTACAACAAAATGTATTATTAGTGACACTTCTATTAGCGACGCAAACATAAGCGTCACTAAAAAATGATACTTGCGACGCATTAATAAGCATCGCAAAAAAATTAAATATTAGCAACGCTTTTAATTAAGCATCGCTAATAGTTACATAATAGCGACATTTATTATAAAGCGTCGCTATTACTATAATTATTAACGGCATTTAATACAAAGCGTAGCTAATTAAATCACAATTAACGATGCATAAAGCAAGCGTCGCTAAAAGCTATTTATTTTTAAAAAAGAAAAAAGACATAAGCATCGCTAATAGTTTTAATGATAGTGACGCTTGTGAGAAAGCGTCACTAATAGTAATGAATTTAAAAAAATTAAAAATTTAGAACTATTAGCGATGCTTTTAAACATACGTCGCAAATAGCATTGATAATAACGACGCTTGTAACGATGCTTGTTTACAAGCATCATTATTAGTTTTATAAATTAATTTTATTTAATAAATAAGTATATAATAAATAAATATTAAAAAAATTAAAATAAACTTCTTAAATATAATATATTTTATTCAATATTTACTATTTGTATATATAATAAATAAACATTAAAAAAAATAAAATAAACTTCTTAAATATAATATATTTTATTCAATATTTACTATTTGTATATATAATAAATAAACATTAAAAAAATAAAATAAACTTCTTAAATATAATATATTTTATTCAATATTTACTATTTGTATATATAATAAATAAATATTAAATTTTCAATAAAAGGTAGTCTAAATAATAGATTAAACTTTCACTATTTATATATAATATATTTTATTTCTTAATTTTATTTATTAATTTTAAAATATAATTTATAATAAAAGAGAGAGTGAAGAGAGCAAGAGAGAGGAGTGAGAGAGAGAGAAGAGAGGAGGAGAGAGAGGGTAGAGAGAGAGGATGAGAAGAGAGAGAGGGAGGAGAGGTAGAAGAGAGAGAGGAGAGGAGAGAGAGAAAAGTGAGGAGTGAGAGACTGGGTGAGGGGAGAGAGAAGAGAGAGAAAGAGGGGGAGAGAAAGTGTGTATGAGGAGAGAGAGAAGAGGGAGAAAGAGGGGAGAGAGGGTGCTGAGGAGAGAGAGAGTGTGTGTGTTTGAGGGGAGAGAGAGAAGAAAAAGAGAAAGAGGGGAGAGAGGGTGAGGAGAGAGAGGGTAGAGAGAGAGGATGAGGAGAGAGAGAGAAGAGATAGAAAGAGAGGGTAGAGAGAGAGATGAGGGGAGAGAGAAAGAGGGGAGCAAAAAAATTTAATTAAAAATTATTTTTAAAAAATTTTAAAAATATAAAATTAGTGACACATAGGATTATGCGTGGCTACTACATATTTGTTAAAAACAAATTTAAATAAAAGAGAGAAAAGGGAGAGTGAGGAGAGAGAAAGAGGGGAGAGAGAGGAGAGAAAGGGAGAGAGAGAGAGAGAGAGAGAGGAGGGAAAGAGAGAGAGAGAGAGAGAGAGAGAGAAAGAGGGGAGATAGGGATAGAGAGAGGATGAGGATGAGGAGAGAGAGAAGGGGAGAGAGAAATGAGGGGGAGAGAAAAAGAGGAGAGAGAGAGATGAGGGGGAGAGAGAGAAAGAGGGAAGAGAGAGAAGAGTGAGGGACGGGGTGAGGGGAGAGAGAAGAGAGAGAAAGAGGGAAGAGAGGGGGAGAGAGAGGAGGAGGGAGGAGAGAGAGAGGGAGAGAGATGGGAGGAGGAGAGAGAGAGAGAAATAAGGGAGATAGAGGAGGAGAGAGAGGGTAAGAGAGCGAGAGAGGAAGAGAGAGATAGAAGAGAGAGAGTGTGTGTGTAGAGAGAGAGAGAGTGAGGAGAGAGACAATTTTTTTTTAATTATAAATTAATTTTAAAGAATTTAAAATAAAAAAAAATTATATTAGCGACACATACAAATATGTGTCGCTAATGCATAGTGTAGTAGTGATGCATAGGTTTATGCGTTGCTAATAGTATTTTTTTATTTTTTAAAAAAGTAATAGAAAAGAGATAGTGGGGAGAGACAGAAGGGAGAGGAGAGAGAGAGAGGAGAGAGAGGGTCGCTCCTCTCACTTCCCCTCTCTCTCCTCTCTCTCTTCTCTCTCTCTCTCTCTCTCCCCTCTCTCTCTTCCTCTCTCACTCTTCCTCTCCTCTCTTCTTCTCTAGCCCATCTCTCTCCTTACTCTCTCCCCGCTCTCTCTTTCTCTCTCCGCTCTCCCTCTCTCTCTCTCCATTAACCTCTCTCTGTCTCTCCTCACACACTCTCTCTATCTCTTTTAATTTAAAATATTTTAAAATAAAAAGAAAAGTAGTGACGCATAACGTATGAGTCGCTACTACACCCGTTAGTAGCAACGCATACATGTATGCCCCGCTACTAGCCTAGTGTAGTAGTGACGCATACCATATGTGTCGTGACTAACTAATGTATTAGTGATGGATATATTATGCGTTAGTAATACAATTTTTTATTCACCCTCACGAGCAAAAATTTTGCTCACACTAGCGAAATTTTAACCGCTCAGGCGAAAATTCGCCCACGTGGTTATTTAACCCTCCTCTCCCCTGCGGTGCCGCCGCCCTAAGCTAGTCGCCACCCCTCTGCACTTTGCCTCTCTCCCCGGGCCCTGCCCCGCCGTCCTCCTATCCCCCACCCCCTCTTCCCTCCCGCTCCCCCCTCCTTCCCCCCTTCCTCTGATTTTAAGAGGAGGGGGTGGGGGCCAGATTCCAGTGCCCCGCCGGCCTCCGGTCCCCCACCACCCTCCTCCCTCTTGCTCCACTCCCCTCCTTCTCCCTCTCCTTTGATTTTCAAAGGAGGGGGGAAGGAGGGGGTGCGGGGCCAGAATCCGGCCCCCTCTCCCTTCCCTAGTGGGTCCACCATTGGGGATTTTTTAAAATTTCATCTTTAGTGATGCATATAAAAACATTACTAAAGCAATTTTTATTTTTTCAATGTAGTAGCAATGCTTTGAATACATGAAAATTTTTAATATATTTTATTATTAACGGCGCTTTGAATAAGTAATTTATTTTTAATTTTTTATTATATTAGCATCCCTAATAAGGACTTATTAGCGACATGTCTAATTATGCGTCACTAATAAGTTATTTCAAATATTTTTTAAAAATATTTTTTATATTAGTGACATATAGGATAACGTCGCTAATAGTTGATCATTAGCGACACAAAGAATTTTGCGTTGCTAATAATTTACTATTAGTGACGTTGTTTTATATGTCGCTAAAGGAAAATTATTAGAGACGCATAAATAAGTGTCGCTAATGTGACACTATTAGCGACGCTTTGTGTTAAGTGTCGCTAATAGGCAATAGCGACTGGACCTTTTTCAATGCTTTTTATGTGTCGCTAATAAGCATTAGCGACACTTATGGGACTATTAGCGATGCGTAATTTTGTTGTAGTGTCAAATAGCTTGAATGATATCCCCTTTGAACTTTTTAGCAACTCTTCAAAGATAAGATTGGAGAGAAACTTTCAATCTCAACTCTTCCTTTTTTCAACGGTTTTCTAACTCCAACACTTTTCTAACACCCTTGTGATTCTAATATATGTCTAGCATTGCCCATAGCCCATAGCCTGAATACTTTATCAATAAGCAACACACTACAAGTTATGGCCTCTATGCAAAAATATAAAGCAATAAACCATTACCAGCACATCAAGCATGCAAGCAACACATCAAACACAAGAATTTTTATGTGGAAATCAACGTATATAAAAATCATGGATAGCCACTCTCCTGCTAAATTAATGCACTACGGATGTAGAACTTACAAGACACAAAGCTACCAGCCTCTACCCCAACACTAAAAATCTTTTCTATAGATGAAGTTGTTGGCCATCAAGTCTCCTCCTTAACATTTTTTGCTTCAAGCATGCTTTTTGTCTTCTACAAAGTTCTTGTTCAATCAAAGCCCTCCTTGATTATTGACATCAAAGCTTCTCCAATCTCCCTTGTGAAAAAATCCTCCTCAACTCCTTTGTGTTGTAATTTATGATGTGCTCTTATCACTCAATCTTTATTCTATAATATGTTTATGAAACAAAGCCTTCACTTTTCATTAATTTTCTCTCGAAGTGTAGGTGAATTAGAGATGAACTATTAGCATGAAGCACTCTTTTTTCCTCTTAGAAATTTTGCTCCATCCTGTGTTATTTTGTCCAAAACTAGCCTTTAAATAGTCAAAAATTTGCTAGGATTTTATTCTTTTAGTTAGGAAGTATCTCACTCTAGATTTCCTTAAACTAGATAACTATTCACAGAGTGATCAATCATTTTTATAGGGCATTCAATCATTCATTACTCTTATCTTAACCTAGATTTTGAAAACTTTTTTAAATAGCATGAACGGTAAATCACAAGGAATTTTTTTCTTAAATGAAAAAAAAATGATTGTAAGAACATAAGAGTCCTTATGTCATGTATTGCTTATTGTCATGATCAAAACAATGTCATGAAATGTGTATTTTGAGTAAGGATATAGTTTGAAGATGGATTTCTAAAGGTAGAATGGAAAGAAGACTCAAATTCGTGTTTTTGTTATGTAAAAGCACACACACATCACATTCACACACTTTAGGGTAAAAGAGCCATTAGGTGAAAGAATGGTAAAGTTTAGAGATTTAAATAGTAAAAAATAAAAAATTGACAAAACGATCGATCGGTTTTGTAGAGAGATCAATCAGCACCTGTAATCGCTATGTGTAAAACAAAACTGAGAGTTAGCAATTAATCTGGTCTTTGAAGTGATCGATCTATCTAAAGAGTTATGAACAAAAATACAAGGAGCGATCAATCGCCTTGTCGAAAAGATTGATCAATGGAGTGGCTAATTGCCAAATTTAAGATTTTCGGTTTTGTTTCACTTCCAAATTAGCGACCTTTTTCTTTTACGGTTTTGGAATCTATAAAAAGGCATTGGAACGTGATGGAGGAAGAGAGAAGACAAAAAAATTTGAGAGCTTGTGTGGAGTCTCTTAAATGGAGTTTTGATAGAGTTGTCTTCTAAATTGAGAGAATCTCTACCATAAATAAAAAAGAGTAATTAAAGGCGAAATTAGAGTACAAAATATCGTGTGTTTGTTGAAGCTTGTTGCTGAGAATATCAATTGAATTGAAGTTTTATTCTAAGGGGGAGATGAAAGATCTATGTTGATTAAAAGCGCACAAAGAAGAAGATCAAGCCGGTTTATTTAGAATTTAAGAGTGGTGTGAAGAACTAGCCGGTTTAAGAGTGGTGTAAACAACCAAGGAGTGGTTTATTTAAAATTTAAGAGTGGTGTGAAGAACTAGCCGGTTTGAAGAAAAATGAGTCTTTTGTTTATGTAATTGGTAATTCTGTAATTTTGAGTATACATAGTGCATAGTTGATATAGATAGAGTGTCCACTAGTATTTCCTCGGTTGGGTTTGCACATAAAAATTATTGCGTGCTTTGGTTGCTGATTTGCTTGCGAATTTCTCGTTAGAACACATTGGCATTCAGAATGTTTAATTGGTTAAATTCCCTGTTTATTTTATTTAAAGGGGGAAAATAAATCTTATAACTTAATTGTGAGTTAGAGGCACTTTATTTTCTCAGTTTGTCTATGCCACACAAATAGTCCAATGGACTAACAAGTGGTAGTTGAGGATATTTTGTTTAATTCTAAGATTTTTCCCTTGTGATTGAAGCTTAACTTTAATTTTGGTTGCCATGGAATTGAAAAGCATGCGTATCTTGTCCTTATTTGTGTCAAACTTTGTTTTTGCTATGAATAATCATATTTTTGATAAATTAAATATGCATACAACAAAATTTTGTGCTATGGAACATGAGAACCCTCAACTTGTGCATGACAAATCCTTGTGTGAGATAAAAATGATTGTCTTGAAAAAATTGAATTATTGGAAGAAGAATTGAAAACATCAAATTCAAATTTGAAAGAATTTGTCAAGGCAAAGAAAAACTTGATAAAATTCTCTCATGTTGTCAATTTAGATGTGACAAAAGTGGTTGAGGGTATTTGGGATAAAAGAATACAAATTCCCTAAGATTCACTAAATTTGTTAAAGCTAAAACTTTGAACAATCATTGTGCTAATACCTCAAATTCTAAACTTTTGGTTAGAACACAATTGATTAAGAAGAATCAAGTAACCAAAATTGAGTCAAATAAGAACAAATCAGTGAGAAAACTATAATTTTTCAATGTTAAAATTGACTTACTTAGACAAATCACATGGATGGGGAAAAGCATAAGGGAATTTTGTTTAGCAGTTCAAAATCTTAGAAATAGAAATTCACTCTAATTCACTAAGTTTTCCTCATAAGTTTGCTCATAATGGATATGAAAAGAAAGAACAAAAGATGAAATCAAAGACTCTTGAGAATACTAAACATGATAAAAAATTGAGTGAAATTCAAGAATTTGTGAAAACTAAAATAATTTGGGTGAAGAAAGATAATGTGAAATCTCTTGTAGTGCACATTTCCATAAAAACTCAACATTCTAACATGTGATACATAGATAGTGGATGCTCAAAGTACATGACCAATAACAAATCTAGTTTTACTAATTTAGTAGAGAAGTATGATGTCAAAGTTATATTAGGAGATGAAAATAGCTTAAAAATAGATGAGATAGCCACTTTGAAAGTTTCTGGATTGCCTGATTTTGATAATGCTTTATATGTGCATGGTTTGAAAGTTAATCTTTTGAGCATTAGTCAAATTTGTGACTTTGGTTTTGTTGACAAATTTACAAAGAATGATTATTATATTATTGTCAAATATGGAATAAATTGTGTGAAATACTTAAGTGCTCTTGATAATTGTTATATGCTTGATCATGTTTACTTTGCAAACTTGTCCTTGCTTGATAATACTTGTTCCATCAAAGATTAGGAAATGCAAATTTTAGAAATTTAACAAAAATAACAAAGGAAGGGATCATTAGAGGTACTCCTATTTTGAAAACTCATGAAAACTTTGTATGCGGTGCATGCCAAAAGGGTAAACAATCAAAATTTTATCATAAAAATTGAAACGTGTGGGAACTAAAAGACAAGTTGATATACATGGACTAATAAAATAGCTAGTTTGGGTGGTAAAAAGTATATCTTGGTGATGATGAATGACCTATTAAGATTCACTTGGGTAGATTTTCTTATAGAAAAGTATAATGTTTTTGAAGTATTCAAAACAATTACCCTTACCATGCAAAACACAAGTACTCTAAAAATTATAAACATTAGAAGTGATAGAGGTGGTGAATTCACTGACTTTAGGTTCAAAAGATTTTGTGATAAACATGAAATTTATCATGAGTTCTTAGCCCCTAAAACTCCTCAACAAAATGGGATAGTTGAAAAAAAGAATAGGACTATTTAGGAAAGGGCTAGGGTCATGCTGAATGAAAATGAATTTGGCTAAACATTTTTGGGTAGAAGCTATAAGCACTACTACTTACACCCTTAATAGAGTCTACTTGAGACCTGACATAGTTCAAACCCCATGTTAGTTGTGGAGAGGTAGAGAAATTATTTTTAAACACTTTAGAGTCTTTGGAAGTCCTTGTCATATCATAAGAGGTAGGGAAGCTTTACAAAAATTTGATAGTAAGAATGATGATGAAAGTTTCCTTAGATATTCTATGACAAGTAGGGCATACAAGGTTTACAAAAAAAGAACTTAAACTGTCAAGGAGTCTTTTAATATGGTTATGAATGATGCACACATTTTTGAAACACAAAATAGTCAACATGGGAAAGAAAAACAGAAAGTTGATGATTGCTATGATTTTGATGATTTAGCTAATGTGTTTAGTGATGTAGATGATAAGGAACAAGAATAGGTAGAAATTCATGATGATCATATTCATGAAATTGAAGTTCAAGAAGAAGAGGAAGAACCACAAGTTAAAACTAGACAAGTCCAAATTGGGTTAAAAACACCATCCTAAAACTTGTTATGTATCTCTAATTGAACCAAAGAAGATTTATGAAGCTTGTTAGGAAGTGAATTGAATAAATACAATGCAAGAGGAACTAGGATAACTTACTAGGAATGATATATGATTTCTTGTCCCTAGACTTAAGCAATGTAACACCATAGGTACAAAGTGGATTTGCAAGAACAAGACTAATGAACAAGGTAATGTGGTAAGAAACAAAGTAAGATTGGTTGCTCAAGGCTACACATAGGTAGAAAACATTGATTTTGATGAAACTTTTACTTCAGTGGCTAGACTTAAATCTATTAAATTACTTTTTGCTATGACTTGTCATTTAAAATTTAAAGTATATCAAATGAAAACCAAGAGTGCTTTTTTGAATATATACTTGAAAGCAGAAGTCTCTTTCGAACAACCCACTGGCTTTGTTGACCCTCATAATCCTGATTATGTATATAAATTGAAGAAAACTTTGTGTGGACTAAAACAAGCTTTAAGACCATGATATGATATATTGACAAAATATCTCACAAAGCAGGATTACAGATCTATGTGGATGACATCATTTTTAGTTCTAAAATTGACAAGCTTGCTAAATTTTTGACAAAAGAGATGTGTAAGGAATTTAAAATGAGTATTGAAGGTTTGCTGACTTATTTTCTTAGTTTGCAGGTACAACAAACTAATTCTAGAATCTTCATCTCACAATCTTAGTATGCTAAAAATGTGGTGAAGAAATTTGGACTCCAAGGTGCAAAACATGCTAAGACACCTATGTCTTATTCTGTCAAGTTAAGTAAAGATGCTTCAAGTAAATCAGTTGAACAAACCTTGTATAAAAATATGATTAATAGTCTTTTGTACTTAACTACTAGTCCCTTAGATATTTATATGTGTAGGAGTATGTGCTACATATTAAGTTGATTATAAGGAATCCAACATGATTGTTGTAAAGATAATAATAAAATATGTTAGTAGATCTACATGCATGATATAGCTTATGGTTTCTATTTAACATTACTTCTGGACTAGTAGAATATGCAAATGCCAATTGGGTAGGGAATGTCGATCATAGAAAAAGTACTTTAGGAGGATGTTTTTATGTAGGAAATTGTTTAGTTTCTTGGCATAGTAAAAAGTAAAACTGTGTTTCCTTATCAACCACTAAAGTTGAATATATAGTTGTTGGTAGTGGTTGTACACAATTAATGTAGATGAAAAATGGGTTATTTAGCTATGGAATACGTTGGGGCAAGTTGACTTTATATTGTGATAATCTAAGTTAAATAAAAATTTCCCAAAATCCAGTTCAACATTCTCGTACAACACATATTGATATTAGACATCATTTTATTCGAGATTTGGTTGAAGATCAAATTGATAACTTATAACATATTTCAATAGAGTTTCAATGGGCTGATATTTCTACAAAACCTTTGTAGTTTAATAGGTTCATTAACCTTCGAAAGGTTATTGGACTTTCTTGTCTAGAGTAATTTCATAAGAGATCTTAATCTTTGTTTAGACTTAAATAATTTTTGGGGCATGAAAACCAAACAAAAGTTGTTTTCAATTTTTAAGTTTTAGTAGTTTTGATTGATTTAATTTGGTTTGTTTAGAGTATAGTTTGAATTTTTTTAGAAAAAGTCCAGGAAAATAAAAGAAAAATATAATTATTTTGTGGGTTTTCAAACAAATAGTTGGCATATCATATGTAATATACTTGAATTGTGAAGGTATTGCACAATAGTGGGTCATATATGTAATTCATTGAATACAATTTTAAGTCTAGAGGATTAGTTGAATATCAATTAAGCAAAGTTTTAATATTCATAATAAGACTTGATGCATTGTTGATTTAGTGAAAGACTTAGTACTCAATCTGGGGATTCAAGATCATGTATCGAGTTTATGTTTTATTTTTTGCATACTTTATGTAATCATTATCATGAATAACTCTTATAAAAATGATAGAAATAGCTGCCTATACATTTTATGTTAGTGTGAAAGTTATCATCCCCTTGACATTGAAAAAGTTATATATTTAAAAAAATATATATAGTACAAGGTCAAGAGAACTAAGAAAAATCCATTGAAAGCCCATTTTTTAAAAGAATGAAAAGTCAAAACTTAAAAAAATCAAGGGCATAGAGGGAGTAAAAACAACAGAAATAGAATTTTTGTATAAATGCTAGTATCTCTTCTTTATTCAATATAAATCCATGATCAAACAGAATACGAGCATGGGCCAGGTTTCTCAATGGAGTCATTTGCCAAAGTAATGGAGGAGAATGATTGTTTTTTACTATATTATCCATTGATATCCTGATTATTGTTTTGAATGGTAATAGAACAGTCATGTACTTAAAATAAAACATTATTGAATTTTCTCTTAATATGAGACTTGTAACTTGAAATTATAATTCTTTGGTCAAGTGGCTAATGAGATTATGTTATGCTAATGTGGGATACATAATTATGGTATACCGAACCTTAGAAAGTGTGATATTAAGTATAATGTTATATAGTTACCAACATACTTTGTTTTTAATAAAAAAATTGTATCCTTGATTCTCCTTCAAGTGGATTCTAAATGTGGTTTTAAATTATTTTTACAAAGTTTTTTTCTATTTTATTTTCTTCTTTACCTCATTTTTCTTTTGTCTATTTTTGACAAAAAGGTGGAGAAATTTGAGTTATATAAAACCTTAAGTTTTGAGGTTATAAGCTAACAAAGAGCTTGACAAAAGGAAAACTAGGCTGAATTGAAGAAAAGAAGAAATTTCTTATTTGGTTATGACTTGTTTAATCTTTTACTTACTTAAGCATTTAAATTCTGTATTTACTTGTTTCTTGGAATAGTATTATACGGGTATGATCTAGTTTGTGATGAGTAGGTTGATTACAGGTTGAAGACCACACCACAATAGGATAAAGGGTTATAGATTAAAGGAAAAAGTCATTATTGGATAATATGTCTAAATCTGATTATGCATTGTAGAGTTGTAATTTTTATTTTTCAGATGATGGGTTGTACTGCTTTGTCACGAAATAGCCTAAGGGGGAGATTGTAAGAATATAAGAATCCTTACGTTGTGTATTGGTTTCTTGTCGTGATAAAAACAATGTTGTGAAATGTGTATTTTGAGTCAGGATTTTGTCTGAAGATGAATATATGATGGTGGAACAAAAAGCAAACTCAAATCCATGTTTTTGTCATGTAATAGCACACACGCACATCACATTCATACACTTTAGAGTAAAAGAGAGACCTTAGGTGAAAGAATGGTAAAGATTGGTGATTTAAATAGTAAAAAATGAAACATTGACAAAATGATTGATCGATTTTATAGAGCAATCAATTGCCACCTGAAATTGCTATGTGTAAAATGAAGCCAAGAGTTAGCGATTGATTGGCTTGTTTAAGCAGTCAATTGGTCTGAAGTCATGAAGAAAAATACAAGCAGTGATCAATCACTCTGTGGAAATGATTGTTCATTGGAGCAGCTAGTTGCCAAATTTAAGATTTTCTGGTTTAGTTTCACTTCCAAATTAGAGACCTTTTTCTTTTAGGGTTTACAAGTCTATAAAAAAACATTAGAACGTGATGGAGGAAGAGGAAGACTTAGAAAACTTTGAGAGCTTATTTGAGTCTTTTCAATAGAGTTTTGAAAGACTTGTCTTCTAAATTGAGAGAATCTCTACAGTAAATAAAAAAGAATGATTAGAGGTGAAATTAGAATACAAAACATTATGTGTTTGTTAAAGCTTATTGTTGAGAAGATCAACTGAATAGAAGATTCATTTTAACGGGGAGATAAAATATCTATGTTGATCAAAAGAGCACAAAGGAGAAGAAGATCAAGTTATGACCAGTAAACAACCAATGAGTGGTTGATTGAGAATTTATGAGTGGTGTGCAGAACTAGCTAGTTTGAAGAAAAATGAGTCTATTTTCTATGTTATCTATAATTTTGTAATCTTGAGTTTACATAGTGCATAGTTGATTTGGATAGAGTATCGCTTGGTTTTTCCCTAATTGTGTTTACATGTAAAAATTCTTGTGTGCTTTGGTTACTGATTTTCTTGTTAATTTCATGTAGAAATTATTAGAATTAGGAACATTTAATTGGTTAAATTCTAGGTTTATTTTGTTTAGAGTAAGAAAATATATCTTGTAACTTAATTACTAGTTAGAGGCACTATATTTTCTCGGTTTGTCTATGCCACACATATAGTCTAACAAATTAATAACCATTTAATTAAATATACAACTCATGATAACTGGGCTTCATAAACATTAATATCAAAACATATATTATTACATGCCTCCAACATCCATAACTAGCAAACTACCTATCCAAGTACAAGTTTGTCATAAGTTCGAAAATAAATAACCAAGTTGGTTCTTATGCTAAAGATACATTCACTTACTATTTTAGAAACAAGGAACTAAACCTCATGCTCCTTGGCCCTAGTCTTACTAGTCCTTTCCTGAAGAACCGACAACCAACAAAACCCAATAATAATGGAATATTTTATCCCTTATATAAAGATAGTTTCCAAAAGAACAAAAGAATTAGTTAATATTTTTCAGATAAGGCCAACATCATTAGAGTTAGTTGACTACATACTTATTGGATAACATCTCCAATGTTACTTCTAACCAGATCGGATCCAGACAGAGGTCTACCTAACAATTAATGCACCACATATAGCATAGCATCATATATGCAATGTTTAGGTATTTTCATCCAACGTACATTTTATGTAAGTCATTTAATTATTCTACTTGTTCTAATTAACATTCAATATGAAGCAATGCCATTAGTTATCTCACAAATAGTTGTTCCATAATTAATAACCTCATCTAATCCTTTGGATCGACAAACACATTATATGTCAACTAGAATAACATGTGATACAAACCACCATTCATTATTTTGGCCCAACTCTAGGTTTAACAGTACATAGCTCATGATGAGGGTCAATACACTATAATTGTAGTATAAGGAAATTGAATATAATATAAGTATGTATCAACTTAGAGATAACTCAACTCTCTAGGAAATCCTTAAATATCCATTTTCACTTTTGGAATTATGACTATCCTCATAGAAGTTTGAGCCATGTCCCAAGTGTCCTCAAGAGCCCACCACGAATCTAGAAACATGGATACCAACTGTGCTCATGGACACAAATGGTAAAAAATACAAGTCTTCCATGATGCTCATGTAATTCCACTTTTCTTATGTACTATAGTCTTGTGAAGACCCATGTGATACCCATGGTAAAGACCTCTCTAGGCCAATACCTAAACCATCATGGCTGTGAAGAAATTATACAAGTATCATAATTTACACCCTCCTCGACACTACGGGAAATGTCCTCAATGATAATAAAAGTTTAACCCATAGAAGCCTAAGGTTCATATGATCACTAACTCCCCAAACACTTGAAACTTAGACTCAAACAATTTTGTCTAGTAAAGTATTAGTCCAAACACTTAGATCCTCTTCACATGGTGAACTGGCCTAATAAACAACAAATCGAACGAGCTATGACTCTAAACCCATCCAAAACCCTATCATTCTCCCTAAGACTAGGGTAAATTCCTACAACTACCCTCAGTTTATTAACTAAAGTAAGTTTCTACATAAGGGCCCCTATTTACTCCATGAACTGGTCACCGACCCCATTAAAGGTATTTAGCCTTTATCTTGATTAGGTGTTCTCCCCCCAATCTAAAGCCAACCAATTTCTCATTCATTAGTGTAAGTTTAGCAATACATTACTAACATGACAACATCAAAAGAATGCATCAGAGTAAGTAAACATTAGTAAGATAGGTTCACACAAGTACCAACAAGCAATCTATTAGGATTCAAGCCCAAAATGGTAATGCAGGCTCATTACACTCAATGGCAAGGCTAGGCCTTGACAAATTCAAGCCCACGAATGAAAATAATTCCTCCTACCATGCAAGATACTTGTCACACTTGAGATTTTACTACACAATTTAATTAAAATTCACAACTTTTTTCAAGGTAATGACTATAAATTGGGAAAATATCAAAATCCAAAACTTGTAAAAACAATTTTTATAAATTTAAATTATCACACATCCATTTTCCACATATTTTTTTCAATCATCGTACAACCAAAACCAAATATTCTTAGTCATGGCCATGAGCTTAATCATAAATACATCTTAGACGTCTGTGAGTACAAGTATGACAAATAGTCCAAAGTCTAATCCAGTATACAAGTCTAGAAAAGTATAAACAACTCTCATCTTACTTAATATGTTAGATAATGGCAAAACAATAAAGATTCACAATGAGTCAGAGGTATACCTGAGCCAATGGAAATTAATCTACCAACGGAAATAAGAGTCCATCTCCAGGAATTATCCACTAATAACCTGCAAAAGCCTCTAGACATTCGAGGTTGAAAAGAGGGAAAATGAGTATTTTCATACTCATTTTGAGAGTTCTAATTAGTGAACTCTAGAAGTTCAAACATAGATGCGGTCATCTAATTTTAACAAAAAGCATACATAACAAAACATAATCTCACAATACCAAATATCTATGCTCACACACATGTCATCTTACCAGTCATTCTTCATCTTACCATACATTCTTACACATATTGTCTTACTCATACTATCATAATCAAATTTGTACACTTACAATCTCGCTCAAAAATATTACTCGAAAACTTACACTTATAGTCCTGCTAAAAAACTTACACTTACAATCTTACTTAGAGTCTTACAACCTTACTTTCACTCATAATCTTACAAACTTACTCTTACAGTTGTATTCATACTTGTACAATCTTACTGTTGACAACTATAGCTCATTATAATTTAATCAGCTCTATCGTAAAAGGAAACGAATGTCAATAAGACATCACCTTAACCTTCAGGGAGCAACTAAACGCCATGGGTTTTTTTGAAGGCAAGGCACACTATGCTCGTGGGGCATAGGATCAAACAGGTAAGAGTAGATCCATGATACTACTTACTTGAGCATGTAGCCATACAATGCTAACTAAGGGTGACAATCATAGAGTGCTTCTTTTGGGTAGAAATCTTATAGTGCCAAATATGGGCGGAATCATACAGTGCATCTATAGGAAAAATCATATAGTGCTGACAAAGGGAAGAAACTTACAATGCTCCCAATAGAGAATCAAACATCTGGGCTTAAATACAACACTAAGACATGACTGACAAAACATACAATGCTCAGAATAGAGCATCAGATGTCTGAGCTTAAATACAACACCAAGAAAACATCTAATAAGATAACACCATGGCTAGACATGGAAAATGCACAACTGACTAATTGCCAGGCTGGCTGGCAACAAAAATGGAATTGAATCTGTTGAACCTCTATGGTCTCAAGCTCACAAAGTTATTGCATTAGTTTTTCTTACGATTTGAGTTTGATTTATGTAAACTATGCAAGTACAATTTTGCCAAGAAATCCTTTAGTCTTACAATCTTTCACTAACTATACCAAAGCTGAGCCCGCTCCTAAACTCTAGTTCGTAGGGTAGTATATTTCGCTTAACCCATCCATCTCATAGCATACTTACCATACAATGTATCCTTACATATACCCATACGTTCTCCTCCATCCACCTCATGGCCACATCATCTTACTAAAAAATGATCACCCTAAGCCCCTTTGTTCTAACTCTAGTCATCAAACTCTTTCAAATACATACTTTATTCTTGTACAATTATGCTGTAAAATCATACTATCTTGCAATTCCCCAAAATGCTCCAAACTCTAAGTTTGCTCACTTACTAATCCCCCAACATATGATCCTAACCAAACCAATCTAATCCAATCATCACCCATCAAACTTACACCCTCTGATATAAGACATACTGATATAGAAAAAATCCATATAAAGTCCCTTTATCACCGCTTACATTCCATTGCACAAAACATGTCCATCACCCATACTTATGTCCATCACAGGTACATTAACCCAACACGCATACACATATTCATCATTCATATGCATCACGTACCTATAATTCATCATAACGTTTACCCTCATACTCCTTAGTCACCATACTATCATACATATGGTCCTCATACTTAAAACATACTTAAAGCTTACATGCATGTCATATGCATATTTGAACATACCATATTTTAACATCTTTCCCTCTTACATCATGCAATCCGATCATAATTTAACATCCAAAGCATTAAATCACACAATCTTAGCATGTTGCTAAACATTTAAAGCATGCTATCACGAAATTGTGATTTCAGTCCCCAACCTCATAATCCACTTGAGTTTTATAGTGAGCACATGATAGTGACAGCATCGGAGGGAGAGTTGGAGGCTAGAGGCATTGCCTCAAGGAGAGAGCTGTTATCTCGAGGGTTTAGGGAACATCAGGGGTAATCTTGAATCAATGAAGGGCTTAACTGCACTATGGGTAGAGAAATTAAGGTCCACAACAGCGCACAAGGGGCTACCCAAAGCAAGGTCATGCCAAAAGAAGTGGCCAGTGTGACCGAAACTCAAGGGTAGACTATATGGAGGTTGGCCATTGCTGGGAAGCACTCAGCTGACATTAAGATGCTAAGATTGGCTACGAACAACACCCAATTGTGGCAAATTCGAGTCATTGATGCCCCACTATAAGGGGGGGGGGAAGACATGGATAGATGCTAGAGGACAAAGAAGAGGGGAGGCGGGTTCTAACAATCAAACTTGACTAGTGGTTATGTTGGTCAATCATCACCTTGATGCAAAGGCAATGCCTTTACCCTAATCTATAGCAGCATTTAGCCACTAATGGCAAGATTGGTTGCCAGACAGCGTATTCACGTGTTATTTCGGCCAAACCCAATAAAAAAGTGGTATCTAGGGAGGAAAAATGTCCATACAATGGAGAAGGATGGTACAATAGCGGGCTAAGATATGGAAGGGGGCAATAGGACTAGGGCAAGGCAAGGGTGGGTGGCAAAGGGCAGCAATGGAACTAATGACAACCTTAAATCAAATCTAATGGAGGGGTGGAGCATAGGTCCATAGGGGCAAAGCAAGGCCGGAAATGACAGCCCCCTACTGTCATCGGGTCAATGTGGGCTCGACGGATTCTTACTGGAGTCTGTCCAGTGGCAGAAAATGGACCAAAGACAAAAAATTTGGGTTGTTGACTGATCTTGAAGTCCAGGCAAAAAAGGCAAACAGAGGCATTTCTATCGCTGGTGAACCATTGTCGTGCTAGTGTAGGCCAAGCATAGGCTAGTCAGTGTTTAGTGATGGCCATGGGAAAAAGGAAAACCTAGAGCGACAAAGTGAAACAAAGAGATGAGTGGGGTGTTCTTAGCCATCACGACAGAAGAGAGGAACGAGGGAGGCAAAGAGGGATCTTGAATAATTGCCTGTTGCCAACACCAAGTCGAGGCAGAGCCCACGACAAAGCGAATGAAGGCAGGCAAGAGATCGATCAGCTGCTATTGGAGAACAAAAAAAGAGAAAAATAGCATAAAAAGGGTAGTTTTATTGTGCAATGCAAAAATAAGGCATAGTAGGTGGAAGGAAGTTGGAAGCAGCCTCCCACAATTGTTGGGTCAAGGAAAAACTGGCTAGAGGCCGGTTGGCCATGGAATTCTAGCCAAAGCAGCTGTGGAAGAAAAAATAGGGGCAGATCAATGTTGGTCGAACAGAGAGGTGGAGGCAGAACCGAGCTAGGGTCCAGCAAACCTAGGCTGGGACTATGGTCGAGCCATCTCCTTGTTGGGCTGTCTGGAGGCTAGTGACTAGCAGCATCTCAGTCAATCCTAAACACTAGAAAAATTAACAAAAGGGGGGGGGTTACCTTGCACATGCGGAGGAGCAGGGGAATGAGGGGCGACGACCACCTGCTATCACCAGGCTAAGGCAGTGTCAATTGCGGCGGTCCAAAGGCCCACTGTCAGGGGTAGAGAAAAAGACTAGAAAAGGGGGGGAGGGGAGAACCATGGTATGGATCGGGTGCACAGTCCGCACGTGATCCCTTCTTATGTTTATTATTAATTTTTTCCTTTTACTTCCTTTCTTTTTATTTCCTCCTATTCCCATTCCCTCTTTCCCTTTTAAATTCATTTTTCCCCTTTTTCACGCTTAATGCTTGTGTGGCAAATTGAGGCCCACAACTCGCGTCTAGGCCCACATCTGAACTTATGGTTAAGAATATCAAGGTAACATATGAAAATCAAATACACCAAAGCATCAAATTGCACCCTTCGAAAATGAGCAAAAAATTAGCCGAAAAGTCTTAGAAATTGTAAAAAGATCAGGGATGTTACACTATGTATATACTACCCTAGCTATTCAATGTACTATGTGTTAAAAACATGTATTATGTTTCCTTAAACTTTAGGAATGAGGATTCTTCTCTTTGTTTCCCGTGACATAGTGACCTTATAGGTCTTCGTGTCACCTACTAGTTATAACCCTTCCACTTAAAGGCATTATATGGTGCCCTAACTCTCCTTTAGTTAGGGTATCTGTTTCTATGAAAACGAGATAGACTACTGTTATACCTAAACTATTGATTCATTAAATTGAATTAAAGCTTAGGGTTATATTACTTAAAAGTGCGCAAGTGGATGTAGTTTTGCAAGGTCGAATCCACAAGGACAGCCTTTGTGTGACTATCACAATGAATACAAAATAGGAGTAAAGAAAAATTAAGAGGGAGAGAGTAGAAGAGTATCTAGGTAATAAATAGTTAAGAAATCAATAAGATAAAACATTAAGGCATTGAGGGTGATTGTAACATTTAATGATGTTCTTCATGTGTCATGTTATCTTTTTTAGAATTGAATGAAGATTCTATCTAATCGGAAGGTATGAACATGAAAAGTAAAAACAAAGATAGAGAATACATTGGATAGATGAAGGATTAAATGAATTGTATCTTCAAGAGTTCTATGTATCAAACCCACAAAAAATAAAAAAGGTGAGCCTTGAAGAATCTTATGTATTAGTTTCACAAAGAAACAAAAAGAGGAATAATATTAAATGAAAATCACTTCAAATAACCAATACTTTAATCTTTTGATGAAACATGAACAGAACTCCATTATATTGTTATAAATCACCTTTAACCTTAGTTAGAGGGCTTTTATGTCATTATAATAAAACTTAAATACAAAAGCTACAAAAGAAGAGAAAAATAGGAGAAAAGAGCTCCAAAGAGGAGTTGATCCTCTCCCATGTCTACACATCTTTTTATAGCAGTAGAGGGGGTTGCTTCAAAGGGAAAAGGTCCAATCATATCCTTCGATTGCTTTTCTATTGATTACTTAATTAGTTGCTTCTTTGACAATAATTAGATTCTAAATAAATCAAAGATTTATTCAGCAAATAAGTATCATTTACTCTTTCTATAGTTATCCAATCAACCTCATTAATTTTCCATATTTTAAAATACTCAGCAGGGGAGTTTATACTATTAGGCATAAATAAACACATGGCACTTTCACAACACATATCATATATAATATTTTTCATAAAACGGGGTGTACCTCTCACCCAAAACCACCCTTAGTGCTTCTTCCTACGTATCGAAAATGCTCCTAGGGTTTGCCAGATCTCACAGCTCGCTACAAATGTCCTAGATATATATATTATTAATAAGAATTTTTTACGGGTACAAAGCAGCGGCCTCTTACTCCTCCACATATCATCTCAAAATATTTCGTGCTTCTAGATAGAAGAGCCACCCTGTGCTCATGGGGCACTAGGATCTAGAGAGTAGAGAGTCTTCTCATGTTACTCTCTACCCTAGCGCATGTAGCCTCGATAGGTACCCTTTGTTAGGGGCTAATCAGGGGTCTTGCCCTTCGTTAGGGGCTCACCAGGCTAAAATAGGTACCGTACATCTGATTCCGAACCGGATAAATTGTGCCATCATCTAGTCAACAGAGCTCTATCAGGGCCCCAATAATATATCCAGACAACCAAAACACTCTTGAGTCCCATACTCATATGCTTGAGTCTCAGACTCATAATCTTGAATCCCAGACTCATAATTAAAATATCCTATAGTTCCCAGACTCCAAAAAGGGCCCTTTGAAACTTTCTATCCTAGTGTTTATCCTTTTGAAAACCCTAGCTTCGCCTTTATAAGCCATGGGAGTCACTATCAATGACTACAAAGGCAAGGTTAGTTCGCCCATTCCAATGAGACAATTACTCCTTCTTTGTCCTACTCTAGTGACTTGATCACCGTGCTCATACGTCTTTTCAAAATAAACTTGAGAATCCTCCTTTTAACAAGGACGAGTCCTCTAAAACCATCTTTCAAACATACTATATTCATTCGCAATGTAAACAGTGGAAAAGCCAGTTTGTCTCCATCTCACACTCTCCAACATGTATAATTTATATCAAAATCCATGGATAAACATTCGATCAATCTATTATCTATGAGGGAATTGCAAAGCATGCAATGTATATAACATATCCGCTTCCAACGGAATCTACATGAGAAAATCATAAAGCATGCAATATATAAAACATATCCGCTTCCAATGGCTAATCATTCGACTAATCGAATATTCATAATAGAATTATAAACATATGGTATATAATTCATATTCTATCTCAACGATTAATCATTTGACAAATCGAATATATGTGCGGAAATCATAAATCATAACTTGAAAGTAATCTCCAACGCATAACATGCAAGATTCATATAATTATTAAGTTAAAAATACAACCAAAGTTCATAATCATACCTTAAGAATGGATAAAAGCCCCCACCTTGCTCTCCGCGCGAGTTAAAAGCTAATACACCGGACACCACTAAATTGGATGTCCACTTTTGGGGTTCTAGAGGTCTCTAACTAGAAAAATCATAAAGCATGCAATATATAAAACATATATGCTTCCAATGGCTAATCATTCGACTAATCGAATATTCATAATATAATTATTAACATATAGTATATAATTCATATTCTATCTCAACGATTAATCATTCGACAAATTGAATATATGTGAGAAAATAATAAATCATAACTTGAAAGTAATCTCCAATGCATAACATGCAAGATTCATATAATTATTAAGTTGAAAATATAACCAAAGTTCATAATCATACCTTAAGAATGGATAAAAGCCCCCACCTTGCTCTCCGTGCGAGTTAAAAGCTAATACACCGGACACCACTAAATTGGATGTCCACTTTTGGTTCTAGAGGTCTCTAACTAGAAAAATCATAAAGCATGCAATATATAAAACATATCCGCTTCCAATGGCTGATCATTCGACTAATCGAATATTCATAATATAATTATAAACATATGATATATAATTCATATTCTATCTCAATAATTAATCATTCGACAAATTGAATATATGTGCGAAAATCATAAATCATAACTTGAAAGTAATCTCCAACGCATAACATGCAAGATTCATATAATTATTATGTTGAAAATACAACCAAAGTTCATAATCATACCTTAAGAATGGATAAAAGCCCCTACCTTGCTCTCTGCGTGAGTTAAAAGCAGATACACCGGACACCACTAAATTGGATGTCCACTTGTGGGGTTCTAAAGGTCTCTAACTAGAAAAATAACCCTGCCATGGCATTCAACACGCTCGATTTAGGTAAGAACAACTCAAGAATGACTCGAATCGGACTTAAAATGAGTGAGAAACTAATAAATGAAGTTTGAAGAACATAGGAGAAAATGTAGAAACGTGGGAGAGAAAGAAGAACTAAAAAGCTGGATGCTTTGGACACTATTTATAGAAAAAATGGAGAGATGTGAGGCTGACACATGGTAGATGGGATAGACACATGTCAATCCTATCCGAACGTTACCGTTCTTATCTACTATGTCGTCGATCTTATCCGCTTCGTCGTTGATCCTATCCAGAATGATATTATTTTATTCAAATTAATAATATCTTAACCTCAAAACGTGATAACTTCCAACCTTGAAGTTGGAATCACGTGTTCTTGTTACTGATGGATTCGTGTCAACAAGCCTTTCGAAACAAGACCACACATGGGTAGGTTATCATGCACTTTTCCATAACTTTCGACCTTGGTGTCTGATTTAAGCGTTCTTAGGCTCATTAAGCTCGTCTCTCCAAGCTTTACCACACCCAAATAAAAACCCACCAAATATTTGCCTTTGAATAATTTAAAATCATTAAAAACTCATAAAATAGTTTTATTAGAGGTAAGAAATCATACCAAAAATTTATGGTCATTACATTGCATGTCTGATTTGATCATAAATCTTTGTAAATTATTAATTTCATCCTTGAATAGGGAATGTATCTACCGAAGGCTTCTTTCCAATGCCACTAGAATCATGAAAATCCGAATTTTCTATAGTATGATATGACATAAATACTAAGATTGTGTCAATATGTCAAAATCAGTTCCTTCTCAAATTTGGTTCTCTTGATGAGAATTTCAAATCCAACGGTTCCACATGGTTGTATTCTACCATTCCATGCATGTTTAGACCATTAAGAGCCCATTCTTGACCCTTTGATAGCTTTAGGTAGTTGGGCTTTACTTCCTCTCCCACTTTGATATTATCAAAACCTATTTGGACATGTAAACATAAAAGATGTCCAACTCACCTATTTAAAATATAAATACTGAAAATACATAATGAATTAACACACAATAGGATTGCAATTCAAGATTTAAAATTATTTAATTCAACATAATTTCAGTGCATAAAATACCCCCAACCAACATATTGCTAGTCTCTAGCAATCCATGCGTTCTAAGAGAAAAATAATAAAAAAGAAAACAAAAAAGCATGCCACTTTATTAGGCTATCGCAACTACATTTAGCACATGTAGCAAGCCGTGAAACCCATAACTTGTGCTAGTGGATGAGTTGTGTTTCGTGAGGGTTTGCAATGAATATACCCACAAAATTTAAAAAACTCATGGGTCGCCTCCTAAGCAGCATTAAGTTTTTTGTCTTCAACAATAGAAAACAATAAATAAGAGAAAAAAAATATGAGTGACAATGCTAACAAGTTATGTTGAGGAAGTAAAGGCTAAGATAATAATTGTAAAGCAAGATGAAAGAATCCCTTCATCCCCACTTAGCAAACATTAAAATTTACAATTAACTCTAAAATACTCAAGTTGTAGTTTTCAGAGATTAAGTATTAAAAAAATATATATGATAGTCCAAACCATTAAATTTCTATGTAGAGGAATTTTTGAAACAATGTGTTAGTGAGTGTATATACAATTTTAACATGATCATTAAAGGATTGGTCTCCTAAAGTGGTATGCTCTTCTACTCACCAGAAGATGTATTGATAGCCAAAAGAACCAATTTAAAACTTAACATCCTATCTGAGATAACAAGCGGTTTGTGTCACGCCCCGGCGATGCCTGACCCGAGCCGAACCTGGTCCAGGGGCTGGTCAAGCGCGCGGGGGCGACGAAGTGAAGATTGAGAAACGATTCTAGCGGAAGACTTAACCCTAATCATGGGCGATTAGTGGAAATATGGAGTGCGCACAATCCTTTGAGCAAGAGTAAATAAAAGGGAAGGAAAAGGTGTTGCTTATCATAAAGTAAACAACAATCTCAAACCCACAAGCTTAGTTAAGTAAAGCCCACACCGGCTCAGAATAAGTCATAAGCATCACAACTGTAAAATATGACATAAATCCAAAACAAGAACCCTACACAAAGGTTCTAACATAAAGCATGAAACAAACGAAAGTAAGTCACACAACGATCTCCATCATCACACCCAAACTATCTCTGACCTTTCCTCAAAGAGGCAATCCTGTCCGTCTGTGTGTCGCACCACGCAGCCCCAAATCAAAACACAAAAAGAGGGGTGAGTTTAACAAACTTAGCAATGGTTTTAATATCACTAACAACATCGAAAATACGATAGCATGGCGATATAATCTTTCAAATCAACGATGTACAAGGTGTATCATTTTCTGATCACATATTCACATCACTTAAAAACTACATCATAATGCATAATTCAACCTGCATGGATATATCTCTAACATACATATTCCCACATGCATAGTATCAAATCAAACTGCATGGATGTATCTCAAACATACATATTCCCACATGCATTATTTCACAATTCAACCTGCATGGATGTATCTCTAACATACATATTCCACATGCATAATATCAAAATCAACATGCATGGATGTATCTCTAACATACATAACATACATATTCCATATGCATTATATCAAATCAACCTGCATGGATGTATCTCTAACATACATATTCCACATGCATAATATCAAAATCAACATGCATGGATGTATCTCTAACATACATATTCCCACATGCATTACATCAAAATCAATATGCATGGATGTATCTCTAACATACATATTCCCACATGCATAATGTCATCAAAATCAACCTCCATCAAGGAGTAATCACACATTAATGTCACACAGACGGGAGCATAGACAAGGCCACGAAGGCGTGTCATGGTCCAAAATTCTACACAAGAATTCAAGAAAGATCGGGGTTGTCAATCCCTAATACTGCTCGCCCTGGACGATCCTGGCCAAGGATGTCCCATTCTCACACAGAGAATCTAGAACAGGGGTGTTCGCCCAGGGACATCTCCTGCGGAGGGAAGAGCCCGAGTTCTCACACAGAGAACCTAGAACACGTGGTAGCGGGGTGCACACGGCATACCACACTGGATTCTCAGGGTCCAGATGACACACATAATAACATTCTCACAATCCGCAAGACAAGTACACAACTCGTCCCCACATCATTCCATTTAATTAGACTCAACCCGGGGAGTGTACTCGTTCCACACAGGAACTTCAAATCGTTCCACACAGGAACTTCAAATCAAAATATGTCCTTTCGGACCAATCAATTTGCGATTAATCCACGACAGATTAACCCAGCACACAATTTCATCACATTGTATCCAATCGGTCAAATTCGATTAACCACGATGAAGCCTCAATTGGAAATCCATTTTCATGATGCGTGCAGCATGGTACATGCGTGGGCAAAGCATACATGAATCCTAATCCATGATAAGTGCTCTCACCAGCCCCCAATGCATCATTCATAATCACAATATTAAGCTTCAACATCATCATGTAACCCCACATGTGTGTGTGTGTATCTAGTAGAAGCATTTCACATAATACATGCCATCATGCTTGAAATTAAACTCACTACCACACTACACATGTGAATTTCCATCTAAACATGAATTCTAGCGGAAATCATAGGAGAAGAATCGTTGAAATCATAGCTAGATTCAAAACTCAACCACAAAGGCTAAACACATATAACATCACTCATTTCATCATTGAGTCATGACATTCACCAACATTCATACACCATTAACCATAATCTATCATGACAAATCAGTCCAATAATGATTGTAGTCCTACTGAAAATATGCTTAACTAAAGGGAAACAACCATTCATAATTTCAAGATAACGATTCCAACATCATGCTACAAAACATAAGTCATTCCACCATCTCTAAGCATACATCTCAACTCTATAAACTCAATAGCATGCATTTCCAGTAGCCTAACATAGCTTAAAACACTCCACATTCATATAAAATTGGCAAGCTAAAGTGAAATCATCAAAATAAACATCATATGCACAACATGCAATTTCCTGTGTAGCCGATCGATCGCCCTTCAGGCCGTTCGATCAGTTACATGCAAAATTTTGAAATTTACAGTTCAGCCGATCGATCGCCCTGCAGGGCTGATCGATCGCCAACACGGCAGAACAGTCATCTTCTTCCTTTCGCAAATCCAAACCGAAACACCATAGATAACACTTCAAATCCACATCTAACACCCTAATCATCATCAAAAGTCCTCCTTGACTTCTAGAATATCAAACCAAACCATAATAATGCAAAACCCTAAGAAATCGGGATTAAATAATTCCATTTTCTTATCTTACCATTAACACACTAAATCAAGCAAACCATTTCGAAATAAGCCAAAAATGAAGAATTTTACCATGGATAAACAGAGATTTCGAAGACCCATTACCTCAGCACTTGATTAAGCTCGGATTGAAGAGTCACCCTTCTTGAAATCCTTGAAAACACAATGAGTTTGAATTAAACTCTAATAGAAATTGATTTACTCAAGAAATCCCTAATTAAACCTTAGATCTAGGGCTTGTTGGTAGTAAAAATTGAATTTTGAATGTTAGGGTTTGTAATAAAACACAAATCAGTAGTTTTTGATGGTCAAAAACGAATTGAATCAAGGGGAAAATGGTAGATTTGGAAGAAATTAAGAAGAAAGCCATAGATTAGTGCTTAATTAGAGTAAGCTTACCTTAATCGACTTCTAATTCGGGCCTAAGTGGGGATTAGGCCAGCCCTCCTTTCTTAGCCTATTCCCAAAAATGGAAATGGCTCAGGTTTTCCCTTTTATAGTAAGGGTTGGGGTATGCATAGGTAAGTTTTGGGGTGTAAATAGGAAAAGTAGGCTAAAAGTGAGTATTTTGCAAATTTAAGCACAAATTAAGCCTAATAAAATTCTGAAAATTTTTGTATGACCTTAAGTATATGTCTAGGTTCATTTGACCCAAAAATAAAATTTTCGACGGTGGGGCCCACAGGGGTCCCGCCAAAACCCTAATTTTTGGGAAAATAGTAAAAATTCTGAAAAATCCCAAAAATTCACATTTGGTTTAAAATCACTTAAAACCATTAATATTGAAGTTAATTTTGGTTAAAACCATCACAAACACTATTTATTTTACGAAATCACGGAAGAAGATCAGAAACACGTAAATCCCACGATAACCAATAATTAAAGAAAACCAAAACCGGTTTAAAGGTGAGGGTCCTTACAGTAAAGGTGAGGGTCCTTACCTTTGTGTGACCATCACAATGATTACAAAATAGCAGCAGTAAAGGAAAATTAAGAGGGAAAGTAGAAGAGTATTGTGTCAATGAAAATATTAAAATGAAATTCAATAATATAAAACACAAAGTCATTAAGGATTATTATAACATATAATGATGTTCTTCATGTGTTATGTTATCTAGGTTAGAATCAAATGAGGATTTTATTTAACCGGAAGATATGAACTTTAAAAGAAAAAATAAAAATATTGAATACTTTGGATAGATGAAAGATTAAAAAAATATTTATTCAAGAGTTCTATGTATCAAAACTACAAAAGAAGAAGAACAAGAGCTTTCAAATATCTTATGTATTAAATATTAAATAAACAAGAAAAAAATTAAATAAACATCACTTTAAATAACTATTTCTTACTTTAAACCATTGATGAAACATGAATAGAACTATATTGGATTGTTACCATTCACCTCTAGCCTTTGCTAGAGAGCTTAACAAGCCATTACAATATTATATAAAAATAAAAGCTACAAAAGAAGAGAAGAAAAATAGGTAAAGAGAACCCCAAAGAGGAGTAGGTGATGTCTCTCCCACATTTACCCATCTTTTTATAGGAGTAGAGGGGGTTGCTTTAAAGGGGAATGTCCAATCACATTATTTAATTACTTATTGATTGATTGCTCTTTAGCAATGATTAGATTTTAAATAAATTAAATATTTATTCAGCAAATAAGCATCATTTAGTTTTCCTATAGTTATTCAAACAACTTCATTATCTTATGTGCAAAAATAACAACCATTAAAAAGATCATCAATGTATTGGCCTCAGGTTGATTGACTAGATGTTCCTTTGCATGTCTGATTTGACCAATATATCTTTATAACTATGGATTTATTTTGGAAATAGTGATTGTTGCCACGACTATCTTATTTCTAATGCCACTTAAATAATAAAAATTAGAATTTTCTATAGATAGATATGACTGAAATACTAAGGTTGTATCAATTTGTCCAAATCAGCTCTTTCCCAAGTTTGGTTCTCTTGATGCATATGTGAAATCCAATGGGTCTACATGGTTGTGTTCTATCACTCCATCCATGTTTAGACTATTAAGAGCTCATTTTTGTCCATTGAATAACTTTAGGTAGTTGGGATTCACTTTCTCTTCCATTTGGATGCTATTGAAGCCCGTTTAGACATATCACAATGGAGGTCCAACTCACATATTCAAAATATAAGTAGCCCAAAAAAGTAATGAATTAATACAAAATAGGATTGTAATTAAAGATTTAAAAATATTTAATTAAACATTATTTTAGTACATCAAATACCTCACAACCAGCATATTGCTAGTCTCTAGCAATCATGCGTTTGAAACTTTGTTTTAAAAATAAACAAGAAAATATGCCACTTTTGTAGGATGTCATGACTATATTTAGCAAATGTAGCGAGCCATTAAACCCTGAACTTTTGCTAGTGGACAAGTTAAGTCTTGTAAGGGTTTATAGTGAATACACCCATACAGTTCAAAAACTCATGGGTTGCCTCCTAAGTAGCGCTAAATTTTATGTTTTTAGCTAGACATAACAAAAAAGAAGAGAAGAAGAAGAAATTATAAGTGATAATGCTAACAAGTTATGTTGAGGAAGTAAATACTAAGATAATTATTTTAAAGCAAGACCAAAGAACCCCTACATCCCAACTTAGCAAACATCAAACTTCACAATTAACTATAAAATACTCAAGCACTAGTTCTCATAAATTAAGTATAAAAAAACTATTCATGAAAGTCCAAACCATTAAGTTTCTATGTAGATGAACTTTTGAAACAATGTGTTAGTGAGGTATGTAAAATTTTGACAAAATAATTAGAGGATCGGCCTCCAAAAGTAATATGATATTCTACTCACCAAGAGATGTTTAGATAGCCAAAAGAACAAATTAAAAACTTAGAGATAATAAGTGGTTTGGATGTTCACTTTAATACCTAGTGGGCTTTAACTTTGATATTCCAACATGCTTGCGTTGTTATAATGATGGCCTCACCCTATCTTACAAAATGAAACATTATTTAGAAAGTTTATTTTTTTTCTTTTTTTTCATATGATCTCCAACACTTTTTTTACTCCATTTCTTTAATTTTTTTGTTGTTTTTATAGGCAGCCATTTTCGAAATAACTAGTGTAATGCACTGGTTGTTTCCATAATGATAATAATCCACTATTTTTTTTTCTTCTTTCCCAAGCAACTAAGTGAACAAGGAGGTCAAAGTTTATTGGATTTGGTGTCTTTTGACATTTTGGGTGAATATTTGAGCAACAACCACATAATTCAACTTCAACTCTAAAAATTAGTCAAGTGTGAGTAAAATTTTGAAAACTATCATTAGTTTCTAATATCTTCTTCATGAAAGTTAATTAATAAGACTCATCACACAAAAAAATTAAATTAAAAATATCTAAGTGCCATCATTATCTAGAGATCAAAGCAAAGAAGAAGAATTACAAGAAATGATGAAGGTTATCATAGTCAATACTATTAACGAAAATTATCAAAACTCACTCCCAACCCAAATGAAACATTTTTCTCAATGTTTGAACTTAGAAGTAGTCTTTTTAGTAGAAAAATGACCACCACATGCGTCAGAATGGTAGAAGGAGATAATATTTGTATGCTCAGAATCAGGAACATATCTCTTAATTATTTAGTTTGAATATTATTTAAATAAATAAGGATCATCCCAAAATAAGTGTTTTACCTCTATGAAGAATTTGTTTCTATCCTGTTGAGTCCAATGAGTGGGAGTTTTACTTGTCACAAGATAGTTTGCAATGTTTGCATACCATGGAATATGAGAGGTGTTGAACAACTATTCATCAGGAAAGGAGTCCTTGATTGGCAGTGGTTCCAAGGAATCAAAAAAATCTACTTTTGACAAGTAATTGGAGACCACATTCTCCACTCATTTCATGTCTTGGATAGTAAGATCAAATTCTTGGAGTAGGAGGATCTACTTGAGCAATCTGGGCTTTGCATCCTTCTTGCTTAGAAGGTATTTGAGAGTTACATTGTCAGTAAAAATAATTAGTGACCATAAAATGACATTTTTCCCAATTTAAACAAGGTTTTTTTCCTCATATCTAGCCAAAGCTTTCCAAATTACTAAGAAAATAATCAAAAGTATCTGTAAAGATAGAAAAATCATCCATAAAACTTCAAGAAAAAGCTCAACCGTATCACTGAATATACTCATCATGTATCTTTGAAATGTAGCAAGAGCATTACACAATTCAAATGACATCCTGCAATAAGAAAAGGTACCAAATGGACATGTAAAAGTTGTCTTTTCTTGATCCTCAAGTGCAATCTCAATTTGGTTATATTCAGAACAACCATCAAGGAAACAATAACAATGATGACCATCACCCATTCTAAGATTTGGTCCATGAATGGTAAGGTAAAATAATCTTTCCAAGTGACAAAGTTCACTTTCTTGTAGTCAATGCACATGCGCCAACCAGTGGTGACTCTAGTTGGGATCAACTCATTTTTTTATTTTTTACTATAATCATATCGGATTTCTTCGGCACCACTTGGGTAGGAATTACCCACTGACTATCACAAATAGGGTAGATGATCTCTACATCTAACAATTTTATGACTTTTGCTCTTACAACCTCTTTCATGTTAGGATTCAACCTACGTTGCATTTCTCTAGAAGGTTTGACATTATCTTCTAAGAAGATCCTATGAGTACAAACCAATTGCACTTTTATGGGACATGGAACAACTTTTGCTCTTGTGTGTGGTCCAATTGTGAGGAAACAACTAGAGGGTATGTCTCTCCTTCACCCAAAAATGCATATTTAAGCTAAGGTAATTGAATTATCCTCGTAAAGCTGATAGGGAAGGGCTACTTACATAGGTTGGCCTAGGCTAGTGTGAAGCTCCCATTCGCTTGATATCAAGAAAAATGAATAGAAAACAAAAAAAGAATGTTGCAAGTTAAGAATATTTAAAAAAATAGCTAAGCCCTAGAAAAATAATTTGAGAAAAAATATCATAACTCAGAAATAGGCATGAGTATAATTTTATGTGCTTTACTTGTTTTATTCTTTTTAGGAGAACAATGTACATGGATTCTAGCTAAAGTGAGTTGAAAAATTAAAAATGAGTCTTTACTAGGATTTAAACAAATTTGTCTTTGTTTGGTTAAGAGTGGTCTTGCGAGATTCAAGATTAAAAGAGACAAGAGTTGTAAACATTGTTGGTTTCTTCAAAATTAATAAAAGAGGATTGAAGTGTCAAAAATAAGATATAACAAGCACATACTAATGGAGTTGACTAATCTAAGGCAAGATATTAATGAACATTATCTATGGATGCCCTTAGATAAAAGGGAAATTATTTAAAATTCCTCAAAAGGAGCTTAATTATGCTTATTTTCACTATTTAATTTTTAATTTGAGTTCTATTGGTCAAATTTTTTTTATTTCTATGGGAAGTGTCTTGAGATAAAGTGTCCCAATTTTCTTTATTTTTAAAAAATAAAAAATTTGAACTTTTCGAGATCAATTGATCACCAGTTAGGTTTTCACATTGAAGCATTGTTTGGCCAAAGCTCATTTTGCTCCCATATCACTCCAAACTCTTCCAAAGGGGGCATCAGTGAGATTAAAGGCAATTTGGGTTATTTTTATGCATAACAAGTCCAGATTTCATCATAAAGATCTCGATTTTCTTTGTTGCCAAAGTATGTACCGAACCAAAAATTTTGAATTTTAGTGAGTGTTCAATGGATTGCAATGATTTTAAGCTGATAGGATTGTTAGGAATATTTTGACATATTTTTTGCCAAAGTTACATGCGATTTGATATGTCAGATTGCGATATTTCATGTAAAATCCATTGCGGTTTTAAGTTTTCACTTCAAATTGGCAATATTTCAAAATTTGATGCTTATCTTCAACTTAGCAGTAGATCTAGTTATAACTTTTGTTCTAATCATCGATATCTACATTGTATCTAAATTTGAAGTCCATCAGACATAGTTTATTTTAGGGTTTTATTTAATTTCAAAAATTTGATTTTTAACTTGCATTTGAATGATTTTTGAAATTCTAGGACTTTATTATTGTCTATTTCTTCTTTTCTAGTTACGCTTATCCCTAGGAATGTTTCTTTGGAATGAAGTTAGATGGGGTGAGAAAAGAAGCAGAAGGTCACCTCTAAGTCTGGCTCAGGAGATCTAGGGGCATCGACTAGTAGAGTAGAGAGGGTCAAACTGATTAGGTGTGAACATAGTTTGGTTCGCATTCCACTTGAGTTTGCTATGGACTGGATCGTGGCATGTCCATATTCGATGGACTACTTCTGGATCATTTCTACATTTGGTCAGTCTATTTATCTATGTCGAGTTGGATAGTGGTACTTATCACTCCGGTTGGAGGATGATGATTCTTTAGTTGCAGTAGCAGGAGGCTTGTAGGTGAGAGTTTTGCCTGATGTTATTGTATAGGTTATTGGATGTGAGAGGAAACCACTCATGTATCCACAATTTGATGGTTATGAGTTTTCAACAGATAGTGAGTTTACTGAGACATTGACAGGTCTTCACAGAGGTCCAAGGTTGGATGTGTCATTCTTGCACACTCCATGATTGCTAATTTTTCGCTTGCTGCATGTCATAGCACAATATGACATATAGAGTGATCGTAAGGAGATAGTTGATCACATGATGGCTAGGATTCATTACATCCTTGCACAACTGGAGCTTTAGCTTGATCTTCCATCTATCATATTTGGTGGGATGATGACATTTTTGTATGGACATACTCATGAGATGCTACCCTACCCTTACATCTTGTGTTGGATTTTTACTTAAGTTGATGTTGGGATCCGACATGGAGAGCCAATAATGGTTGGGATGGATCCTATAGATGTAGTTGTTGTTTGACATATGATGTCACATCAATTAGAGGAACCATAGGCATCACTAGAGGCACCAACATGACAAGATCAGCTGGACATACATGTTACATTGTTGAGTTCATAGCATATCAAGATGCAGATCTATAGAGTGATAGATATTAGCTGTATGCTTAGAGATAGATTCCCATCAGCTGAGAGTGAGGGGGAGCAGTCCGATGATAATGATCATGATGATGCAATTAATTGATTTTTTAATTATTGTATAACTTTTTTATGCATTCTATTCTTAAACTTGTTTCAATTCAATTTATATTTTATTTAACTATGCGATGTATTTTGAAACTGATTATGTGATAGATATGTGATTATGGACATAATTTATGTTATGGATTATTTATTTTCATATCTTATGGTGATACGTGCGACTTGATTGTGCTTAATTGAATATTTTTGTTAATTATTTCTTAGCTTTTTTGTCTATTTATGTCAAAAAGGGGAGAAAATGATTAATGAAAATCAAAGTACTTATCTTTGTACATGATTAAATAGTACTATGTAAATCATTTTGATTTTAAGCATGCAGCACAAGTACAAGGTGATACAAGGCTTTTCAAGGTCAATTTCAATGAGCCTATGTTAAGTCTTTATGTTGTTAAGTTATTTACAAATTGAAAGTAAATTCACTATGTCAAGAATTGTAATTTTACTTTGATTTTTAATTATGTAGTGTTTTGACTAGAAATAGCCAAAGGGAGAGATTGGTAAAATACATATGTCATATATTAGGTTAATTAGCTAATTTCATTATCCAAATTATTTCAGAAACCATGAGTATGTATTTAGTCATGAAATCTGATTACATGTAGTTGTGGTTGAGTTAGGTTTGAAATTGATGGACTTGAAAAATAGGAGGAAATGAGTTCTTAGGGATCAAGATTGAAGACTAAAGGATGTTCATAGGTTATGAAGCTTATTCAGATCACATTTTCATACCAAAATCACTTGAGTAGTTTTAGAAGTGATTTCACATATTTCATAATGTTTTAGGGTTAAAATGACAAAACTATCATTAAATAGTGTTATCAATTGATTGCTAGAAGATTGTATTGATTGATCGATCACTAACACTACAACAAATTGTAGTATTAGCGACGCTTAAAAACCGTCGCTAATAATGATTAGCGATGCATAAAAAATGTCGCTAAATACGTCGATAATACTACAGTCGCTATTGCTTGCGACGAATATTATTATGCGTCACTAATAGTCTTAACATTAGTGACATTTATCTAAGTGTCACTATAAATTATATTATTAGTGTCACATATGCATGTGTCGCTAATAGTTAAGCGACGTTTAATTTTAAATGTTGCTAATAGTTACGTATTAGCGACGCATATATATGTGTCGCTAATAATAAATATATTTTTAAAAAAATTAAAATTTTGAATCAAAACGGAATAAAAAAAATTATTTTGCTATTAGCGACGCTTTTGAAAGCATCGCTAATGACTTAAAAAATGTTAAAAAAAAACCCACCACCAGTGAGAGGAGCTGCTGGTGGGGGAGGGGTTGATTGGGGAAATGGCATATGCGGTGTAGGGTGGGGGAGCACCGGGCGGAGGGGGTTGGTGGTGCCTGAACCAGGACGATGGTAGCGAGGTGGAGCTGGAGGTGGTGGGGTGGAGCCGGAGGCAGAGGTGGCTCTAGGCGGCGGCAGGGTGATTCTAGAGAAAAGAGGGGACCGAGGAGTGGGAGAGAGGAGGCAGAGGCGGTGGGGAGGAGCTGAAGGCAGCGGGGTGGAGCCAGAGGCAACGGCAGGGGCATTCCAGAGAAAGGGGGGACTGGGGAGGGGGAGGTGGAGCTGTCGTAGGGGGAAGGGGGGCTTTGGTGTTGGCTGATCAGGGACGGTGGCGGTAGGGTGGAGCCGGAGGCGGTGGCAGGGAGGAGCAGATGGCGGCTTTGGTGGTGGCTTAAGGATTCCAAAGAAGAGGGGGGAACCAGTGAGAAGGAGCGGGGTGGTGGAGCCGGCACATGGGGGCGGCTCTGGCTGGCTGATCTGGGACGGCTATGGCAGGGCGGAGCTGGGGCGGAACCAATGGTGTCTCTAGGCGGTGGCTTAGGGATTCTAGAGAAGAGGGGGGGACTGGGGAGAAAGAGGGGGAGGTGGAGCCGGCACAAGGGTGCCGGCTCTGGCTATGGCTGATCTGGGACAACGGCAGCAGGGCGAAGACCGAGGAAGAGGCGATAGAGTGAAGACCGAGACAGAGGTGGCGGGGAGGAGCCGGAGGCAGATCTGGGCGGCTAGAGGGGGATTCAAGAGAAAAGAGGGGATAGGGGAGGGGGGGCTCCGAGGCAGACGGCGGGGCGAGCCGAATGCGTGGGGCGTAGATGGCTCTCGGGGGATTCCAGGGTAAAGAGGGGACCGGGGAGGGGGAGGAGGAGCCGGTGCGCGAGGGAGGCTGTGGCTGAGTAGGGATTGCGGAGGCGGGGTGGAGTCGGAGGAGGAGGCAACGGGGCAGAGGCGGAGCTAGCCAGGGGTGGGGGATAACAGTGACAATTTGGGGGGTGATTGGGATAAATACCGTGTTGGCAAAATTTGAAATTTTGCCAGCGCTGGTAAGTGGAAAAAAAGTAGGGCGAATTTCAGCGACACACATTAAGCGTCACTAAAATAAGCCATGTTGCGACGTTTAACTACAATTGTCGCAATAGGTAACTTATTTTCAACGCTTGTTTATAAGCGTTGCAAATAACTTTTATATTTGCGATGTTTTTTTGTTTTCTGTTGCAAATAATGCTCATATTTGCGACACTTTATCATAAGCGTCGTAAATACTAATTTTTTAGAAATAAAATTAATCTCCTCTCTATCCTCTCTCTCTCCCCTCTCTCTCCGCTCCTCTCTCTCCATTCCTCTCTTTATCTCTCCCCTCTCTCTCCCTCTCCCTCTCTCCCTCTCTCTCTCCACACTATCCTCTCTCCCTCTCTCTCTCCACACTATCCTCTCTCTACACACTATCTCTCCTCTCCTCTCATTGCAATTTTTATGATTTTTTTTATTTTAAAAAATTAATTTGAAAAATAAAAAAGTAATAAAATAAATACTATTAGCGACGCATAGTCATATGCGTCACTAAAAGTACAAGGTATTAGCGACGTATAATATTATACATCGCTAATAGTACAATGTATTAGCAACGTATAATATTACGTCACTAATATTTATTATTATACGTCGCTAATAATATTTATTTTAATTTTAATTTTTTGATATAAAAAATAAAATAATTTTAAAAAATTAAAATAAAATTACTCTCCCTCTCCTCTCTCCCTCTTATCCCTCTCCTCTCTCCCCTCTCTCTATCTCTCTCCTCTCTCCTCTCTCCCCTCTCTCTATCTCTCTCCTCTCTCTCCCTTTCCTCTCTCTCCCTCTCCTCTCCTCTCTAACCCTCTACCCTCCTCTATCTCCTCCTCCTCTCCCTCTCCCTCTCCTCTCTCTCTCCTCCCTCTCCTTTCTCTCTCCCTCTCCTCTCCTCTCTCTCTCCTTACACACTATATCTCCTCTAATTTCAAAATTTTAAGATTTTTTATTCTTTAAAATTAATTTTAAAAATAAAAAAGAATTACAAGAAATCATATTAGTGACATATATAATTATATGTCGCTAATATGTCATGTATTAGCGACATATAATTTTATACGTCGCTAATATATATACTAATAGCGACGTATATCGATATACGTCGCTATTAGTATTTATTTTAATTTTAATTTTAAAAATAAAAAAAATTAATTTTTTTAAAAAATTAAATTAAAATTACTCTCCCTCTCCTCTCTCTTCTCCTCCTTTCTCTCCTCACTCTCCCCTCTCTCTCCTCTCCTCTCTCTCCTCTCTCTCTCCCCTCTCTCTCTCCTCTCTCTCTCTCTCTCCCTCTCCTCTCGCTCCCTCTCTCCACACTATCATCTCCCTCTCCCTTTCCCTCTCTCTCCATCTTTTCTCTCTCCTCTCTCCCTCTCCCTCTCCCTCTCCCTTTCCCTCTCTCTCTCCCTCCCTCTCTCCTCTCTCTCTCCTCTCTCTCCCTCTCCCTCTCTCTCTCCACACTATCCTCTCTCTCTCCCTCTCATCTCTCTCTACACACTATCTCTCCTCTAATTTTAGTTTTTATGATTTTTTTTTATTTTTTAAAATTAATTTTTTCAAAGAAGTAATAAAATAAATACTATTAGCGACACATAGTCATATGCGTCGCTAATAGTACAAGGTATTAGTGACGTATAATATTATACGTCGCTAATAGTACAATGTATTAGCGACATATAATATTATACGTAGCTAATACATTGTACTATTAGTGACATATATTATTATACATCCCTAATAATATTTAATTTAATTTTAATTTTAATACTAAAATAATAAAAATAATTTTAAAAAATTAAAATAAAATTATTATCCCTCTCCTCTCTCTCTCTCTCTCCTCTCTCTCCCTCTCCTCTCCTCTCTCTCTCCCTCTCCTCTCCTCTCCTCCCTCTCCTCCTTCTCCTCTCCCTCTCCTCTCCTCTTTCTCTCCCTCTCCTCTCCTCTCCTCTCTCTCCCTACACACTATCTCTCCTCTAATTTCAAATTTTTAAGATTTTTTATTCTTTAAAATTAATTTTAAAAAATAAAAAAAGAATTACAAGAAATCATATTAGCGACGTATATAATTATACGTCGCTAATATGTCATGTATTATCGACGTATAATTTTATACATCGTTATTAACGTCGCTAATACATATACTAATAACGACGTATATCTATATACGTTGTTATTAGTATTTATTTTAATTTTAATTTTAAAAATATAAAAATTAATATATTTTTTTAAAAATAAAATAAAATTACTCTCCGTCTCCTCACTCTTCTCCTCTCTCTATCCCTCTCCTTCTCTCCCTCCTCTCTCTCTCCTCTTATTTCAATTTTTATGATTTTTTATTTTTAAAAATTAATTTTTAAAATAAATAAATAAAATTAAATAAATCTTATTAGCGACGTACATAAATATATGTCGTTAATACCTATACTATTAGCGACATATATTTCTATATGTTACTAAAAGTTTTTTTATTATAATTAATAACTATTTGCGATGCCACTAATAGGTCAATTATTAGCGACGCTTAAAACAGGCGTCGCTAATAGTTATAATTTTTTTTCTTTTTTTATTATATATATATATATATATATATATTTTAGCAACGTTTTCATAAAGTGTTGCAAATAGGTCAACTATTAGCAACACTTATAATTAAGCGTTGCTAATATGATCAGTATTAGCGAGGCTTATAAGTAAACGTCGCTAATATCTTACTATTAGCGACATATATATTTATGTGTCGCTAATAGTTGATTTTAGTGCAATGTTTCTATATGCGTTGCTAAAAGTTTTTTTTAGCGATGATTAGTTTTGCGTCGCTAATAAATGCGTCGATAATACTACATTTTGTTGTAGTGTAATGAACAATTGCACAGAATCAATAAATTGATCGATCACCCTTGGAAATGATCGATTGTCACTGAAATCAGTCATTTGTAAAACGAAGCTGAAAGTTTTTTGATTGATCGCTTCATAGACTAATCAATTGCTCAAGGAGTCGTGTGTTCAAAAAATAATGAATGATCAATCACTGCTTGAAACAATCGATTGCTCACAGTTTTAGTTTCCCCTAAAAATCATTCGAGATTGGATTTCTTTCCTTGTTGAAGTTAAAGTGCCGAATCATTTTGGAGACCTATATAAAGGATAAGAAGTGGTGAAATTGAAGAGAGGAAAACCTAGAAAAATTGGAGAAGAGAGGAAAGACCTTTTCATATTATTTTCCTTGAGAATTCACAAAGGAGTTTGAAGAAAATATCAATGGTGAATTCATGCTGATACACACTAAGAAGCAAAGATTTCACATAGAAATTTGAAGAGAGGAGTGAATAAAGTTCTTCAAAGGAGTTGAAGAATCTTAAGGGGTAGATCAACAAGCAAGGAAGGAGTTCTTGTTTGGGTTGCTAGATGATGAAGACAAAGGTCATAACATGAGAAGGAAAACTTCAAGGTTTCAACGGAGGGAAAAACTTGTGCCAACAACATGAGAAGATTGAACAAAAGGAGTTTGTGCTAAGCCTTAATGTTGGTTGTTTGTTTTGAGTCTTTTAAGATCTATATTGGTCTAGTGCATTGATTCTGCCTTTGGTTGAGGCTGTCATAGTTTTTTACCCAAGTTTGGGTTTTCCATATTAAATCCTTGTGTAATTGTGTAGTTTATTCATTGATTGATCATAAATGACGCTTAATACTTAGATTTATTTATTCCGCTTTAAAAATAAATTCTTGTGCATCGAGGGTAGAACTTGTAGTCTTTATCTTTATTAGATAATTAGACTAGGGGCAATATAGTAATTTGATAACTTCATCTAGATGCATATTAAATTCTCAAAGACATGCTTGATATTAAGGAGGTTCTGGAGGACAAACGTGTTCCCTTGGTGGAGACTCTCTTTCAAGATCAAGCAGTCGCATGGTGGCAACAAATCAAATCCACCTGTGCTAGCCAAGGCAAGCCACGAGATTGATGAATGAGAGAAGTTGAATAAACACATGAGGCAAGACTTTCTACCTTACAACTTTGCCTGAGTGATGTATCAACTATTACAAGACCTATGGCAAGAATTGAAGTTGGTAGATGATTATATTAAGGAATTCTATCAATTGTTACATTGTAGTGACTTGGTTGAATCAGAGGAACAAATTGTGTCTCGTTATATTGAAGGTATGCGCCAAAACCTTAAAGAGACCTTGAATTTTTTTCATACTTTTTCCTTATCGGAGGTGAAAGTTTCTTGAGGAATTGAAGGGAGGTGATGTTTTATATTCTTTGGTTTCAAAGGAGGATAATGATGGTGAGGATATTTGAGAAGAGGTAAAACCTTTGATATATGAGTATCATGATATTTTTTTGGAGTCCATAACCGATAGATTGCGACCCCTTAGAAACATCCAACATCAGATTGATTTGTGCCTGGATCTATACTCCCTAATCATCCTTATTATAGGACGAGTCTTAAGGAGCATGAGGAGCTTCAACGACAAGTCTTTGAGTTGTTCCGGGTGGACATATTAGAGAGAATCTGAGTCCATGTGCTGTGATAGTTGGCATATGTGTGTGGATACTAGAGACATTAATAAGATTATTATAGTGTACAACTTTCCTATTCTCCACCTTGATGATTTACTTGATTAGTTGAGTGGTGCTTCTATCTTTAGAAAGGTAGATTTGAAATGTAGTTACCATTAAATTAGAATTAGATTGGGTGATGAGTGGAAGATAGCTTTCAAGACAATAGAAGGGTTACATGAGTGGTTGGTCATGCCCTTTGGGTTGTCAAATGCCCTTAGCACATTTATGACGGTGAAGAACCAAGCTCTTCGACAATTTATTGGTAGATTTGTGGTGATATATTTTAATGATACACTTATTTTTAGATATGATATTAATTCTTACTTACAACATCTACGGGATGCTTTAATTGTTCTTCGCAGGGATATACTTTTTACTGCTATCAAGAAATATTTTTTCATGTGGGATTCTATGCTCTTTGTTAGACCAAAACTATTGATTCATTAAATTGAGCAAAAGCTTAGGGTTATATTACTTGCAAGTGTTCAACTTGATGTAGTCTTGCAAGGTCAAATCCACAAGGATTGCATTTGTGTGACGATCACAATGATTACAAAATTGAAGGAGTATAGAAAAATTAAGAGGGAGAGTAGAAGAGTACTGAGGCAATGAAAGTGTTAAAATGAAATTCAATAATATAAAACACTAATGCATTAACAGTCATGGTAACATCCAGTGATGTTCTTCATGTATTTTTTATCTTAGTTAGAATTGAATGAAGATTCTATCTAACCGGAAAGCATGAACATTAAATGTAAAAACAAAGATAGAGAATACTTTGGATGGATGGAGGATTAAAAAAATTATTTTTTTCAAGAGTTCTATGTATCAAAACTACAAAAGATCAAGAAGGAGAGCCTTCAAGCATATTATCTATTAAGATCACAAAGAAACAAGAAAAAAAATAATATTAAATGAACATTAATTCAAATAACCAATACTTACTTGAAATCATTGACACAACATGTATAGAACTGCATTAGATTGTTACAAATCACCTTTAACCTTAGCTAGATGGCTTAGAAAGCCATTACAATATAACTTAAATAGAAAAGCTACAAAAGAAGTGTATGAAAAATAGGAAAAGAGCTCCAAAGAGGAGCAGATGATGCCTCTCCCACGTCCACCTCTCTTTTTATATGGGTAGAGGGGGTTACTTCAAAGGGGAAGGTTTAATATATCCCTTGATTGCTTCCTGATTAATTGCTTAATTAGTTGTTTCATTCGTAATAATTGGATTCTAAATCAATCAAATAAATTAAATATTTATTTCTAAAATAAGTATCCTTTACTCTTTTTATAGTTATTTAACCAGCCTCATTATTTTTCCTTTTGTGTATCAATCACAATTATTGAAAAGATCCTCTATATGCTGGCCTCGGGTTGATTGATTAGTTGTCCCATTGCACGTTAGATTTTTCCCATATATCTTTGGAATTAGGAATTTCTTACTTAAATAGTGATTGTAGCCACCAAATTGTTCTTTCTAAGGCCACTTGAATTATATCAAGCTGAATTTTTTATAGAAATATATGACTAAAATACTAAGGTTGTATCAATCTATCTAAATATGTTCCTTCCCAAATTTGGTTCTCTTGACGTAAATATGAAATCCAATGGGTATACATGGTTGTGTTTGACCATTTTATGTATATTTAGACCATTAAGAGCCTATTCTTCACCCTTTAATAGCTTTAGGTAGTTGGGCTTTATTTCCTCTTCCACTTGGATCATGTCGAAGTCCATTTGGACATGTAAACACAACGAAGGTCCAACTCACCTATTTTAATATATATAGCCCAAATAAGTAATGAACCAACACAAAATAAGATTAAAATTTAAGATTTAAAAATATTTAATTCAACATTATTTCAGTGCATTAAATACCTCCTAACTAGCATATTGCAGTCTCTAGCAATCCATGTGTTTGAAAAAAAGAAATAATAAAAAAGAAAACAAGAAAACATTTAGCACATGTAGCATGCCGTTAAACCCCTAACTTGAGCTAGTGGATGAGTTATGTTTCATGAGGGTTTGCAGTGAATATACCCACACAATTGAAAAACTCAAGGGTTGCCTCCTAAGCAGCACTAAGTTTTTGTAACATCCGGGATTTTTCTAAATTCCCGAAGTCGGCCACGTAAAAATTAGGGTATTAGACCCCTTTAACTTCTTGTGAAAATAACTTGATCATCAGTTTGGATTAGTGGCTGGAACTGATATGGATGGAAGTTAGACAGAAAGAGCTTTGAAATGCAACAAAGAATGTACGAATCAGAGTTCAGATGAGGGAGATACAACTGTTCGAAGTTGAGCATATCACTCATGGCCCGTTTACTTGAATTGGATGTCCTAAATGTATTAGGAGTTGGGAGTCCTAAACATACTACGAGTTGGGAGTCCTAAATATACTAGGAGTTGGGAGTCTAAATGAACTAGGAATTAAAAATCCTAAAAGAACTAGGAATTGAAAGAGGGAGAGAGTCCTAGCGGGACAAGGACTCCAATAAAGAAGAGGACGCAGCCATAACTTTTATGAGATGAGATGGCATGTGAGTAGAGGATTTCTAGGTAGAGTAGGAGTTCGAGGAGTTCTAGGAGAGGGGGGAAACTTGAAGGAGGGATTAGCTATACTTCTAGTTGGGTTAGGGCTCTTTTGGGACTGTTTTGAGCATGTATGTGGGCTAGTTTCCTATTTGTAATGGGGCAGGGATTGAGATTTCAAAATTGTAACTAAGGTTGGGAGAGTCCTAGTGGTACTTGGCTTCCTGACCAATCCTCTAAATAAAAGGGGCATTATGGCTGGTTGGGGGGAGGTGATTCAAGCATTCAAAACTTAGAAATATGCAAGGGTCAGATTGGGAGCTTTGGCCATAATTCCGGAGGACTATTGGGTAGCAAACACTTCGCTGACGACTTGGAGGAGCTGCTATGAGTGCACTCAACCAAGGGGCGAACCATCCCCAATAATTTAGTGAGGCTTGTTGCAGTTTTCAGGGAGGGGCGGATTGGTTTGCAAGATAATTGAGATGGTATTGGGTCTGGGAGCATTAGGGGCGAATTGGTAGAGGTAGGTGCATCTTTTGTACATGCATAATCATGCGGATTTGGATGTTGTGTTTCAGCCCTAGGTCGACCTTAATGGAATGGTTTTGAATGCATCTATTTTCCCTGATTCATGCTCGACCTTTTCTGAGTTTAATCGTTGGTTTTAGCCCTGATTCATGCATAAACTTTGCTGAGTTTAATCATTGGTTTTGGCCTTGATGTAATGCTCAAACTTTGCTGAGTTTAATCATTGGTTTTAGCCTTGATTCATGCATAAACTTTGCTGAGTTTAATCATTGGTTTTAGCCTTGATTCATGCTCAAACTTTGCTGAGTTTAATCATTGGTATTAGCCCTGATTCATGCATAAACTTTGCTGAGTTTAATCATTGGTTTTAGCCCTTATTCATGCTCAAACTTTGCTGAGTTTAATCATTGGTTTTAGCACTATATTATGCATGAATGATTTTATTCCTAGTCAGGTATATTATCCTTAATTTGGGTACAAACTTTGCTGAATTTAATCCCTGGTTTGTAGCCGTAGTTTAGACCATACTTTTGCCTATTCAATCCCTGATTAGTGGCCAAATCCCTGATTTGAGGCCTTAGTTTATGCCATACTTTTACCTATTTAATCTCTTGTTTGTGGCCTTAGTTTAGGCCATACTTTTGTCAATTTAATCCCTAATTTGAAGCCTTATTTTAGACTCTACTTTGGTCAATTTAATCCCTAGTTTGTGGCCTTAGTTTAGGCCACACTTTTCCCAATTTAATCCTTGATTAGTGGCCCTAGGTTGGGCTATACTTTTGTCATTTAAATCCCTAATTTAAGGGCTTAGTTTAGGTCATACTTTTGTCAATTTAATCCCTGATTTGAAGCCTTATTTTAGGCTCTACTTTGGTCAATTTAATCCCTAGTTTGTGGCCTTAGTTTAGGCCATACATTTGCCTATTTAATCCCTAATTAGTGGCCCTAGGTTGGGCTATTCTTTTGTCATTTAAATCCCTAATTTGAAGCCTTGTTTTAGGTTCTACTTTGGTCAATTTAATCCCTGGTTTGTAGCCTTAGTTTAGACCATACTTTTGCCTATTTAACCCCTGATTAGCAGCCCTAGGTTGGGCTATACTTTTATCATTTAAATCCCTAATTTGAGGCCATAGTTCAGGTCATACTTTTGCCTATTTAATCCCTGATTAGTAGCCCTAGGTTGGGCTATACTTTTATCATTTAAATCCCAAGTTTGAAGCCTTGGTTTAGGCACTACTTTTACTTATTTAGATCCCTGATTTGCAGCCTAGTTTAAGGCTATACTTTTGCCTAATTAAATCCTTGAATTGTAACCTTGTTTTAGGCTCTACTTTCGCCAAATTAATACCAAATTCTTAGCTTTGGTTTATGTTATAATCTGGATGAGTGAATACCTAAATTTCAGCCTTACTTTAGGTTGATTATTGTCTATGTAATACTTGATTCTCAGCTTTGATTTAGGTTATAATCTTGCTGAATGAATCCTTGATTTTTTAGCATTAGTTCATGATGTATTCATGCTTATTGAGTATTTGAATTTCAGCTTAAGAAGCCTCTGAATTTCAGCTTATGTTGTCTTTGAATTTCAGCTTAAGATGCCTATGAAATTCAGCCTATGTTGTCCCTGAATTTTAGCCTTGATTGTGATATACCTTAAGTTGAATTTTGGTGGTTGTATCAGCCTGTATTTGTCATATTAGGTGGCTGACTTGAGTTTTTCATCTCAGCCCCAATCCGTTTCATTATAAGGTTGAATTAGTTAGTTCATCATAGCAGAAGTTTGAGTCCTTGCCATGTTGATTAGTTCACATGCTTAAGCCCTAAATCTGCCTATTATCTTGCCAATTATGAGAGTCGGTTGCATGCATGATAGGTTGTGTTTAGTATTAAATCTTTGGATGCATTAATTCATATGCTCATTCAACATTGTGTTAGTTCACAACAATAGCCATGGCGGTAATCTTTCAGTCCTTTGTGGTCTCCACTCATTTGGGACGATGGATCCCTACAAATGCGCAAACCAGGTTTTTGAGCATCATGGAAGGCTCATCTACCTCCGGCCAGTGTGTCCATGAGCACAGCTGGTACCTACATCTCTAGACCCATGGCTGATCCAAGTGGATCCCTAGGGATGTTAGGATTTCCCTGCTAATGTGTAGTACTCCTTATGAACAGGATTTGGTTTTTCAGATAACAATAATGAGTTGTTTTCTGAATGGTGTAGATATCAGTTGAGTTGTTCAAGTTTGCATTAGTTAAAGGCCAGTTTGGGAATGTTGTTTATTTGATAACCCATACTTTGTATATTACCTTCATGTGGTACTCTTTGCAGGATGTTTTGCATTATTTGATATTGCTTGTTAATTAGACAAGTGGAACAAATAAAGGACTTGCATAAAATGTAGGTTGCTTTAAAATACTTAAGCATTGCATGTGTGTTGTTATGCTTCTTAGTATAGTGTAGTTTTAGGCAGAACTATGTCTAGATCCGATCTTGTTGGAAACATTGGAGATGTTGTTTGATGAGTACATAGGCAACTAACATCGGGTGATGTTGGCCTTATCTAAAAAATATTAATAAAACCTTTTATCCTTTGGAAGTTCTTCTCCTGAAGGTGGAGTGGCTCCATTGTTGTTGTTGTGGTTGTATGGTTTGGTTGGTTGCAGATTCTCCACGCGACGACAAGTGAGACTAGGAGGTGAGTACAAGATGAACTTTTTCATGTCTGCAACTCCGATATGTAAGTATATCTTTAGTGTGAGAGTCAACTTGTTATTTATGTTTAGACGCATGATAGACTTGTACTTAGATGGATGAACTGTTCTTATTGAATTTTTAGACGTGTAATAATATCATATGATTTGATATCCATATTTGTGAACCCTAGTTATCATGACCTGAATATTTAATCGAATAGTTTGTTTTGTATTTAAGAAGAAAAAAATTTCTCATGACTACCGTTCATGTTATTTTGAAAAGGCTTTTAAAAATCTGGGTCGTGACAGTTTTATGTCTTCAACTAGACAAAACAAAGGAGAAGAAAAAAAAAACTATGAGTGACAATGTTATCAACTTAAGTTGAGGAAGTAAAGACTAAGATAATAACTGTAAAGCAAGACCAAAGAACCCCTTCATCCTCACTTAGCAAACATAAAACTTTACAATTAACTCAAAAATACTAAAGCAATAGTTTTCATATGTTAAGTATTAATAAAATATTCATGAAAGTCCAAACTATTAAATTTCTATCTAGAAGAACTTTTGAAACAATGTGTTAGTGAGTCCATATAAAATTTTGACATGATAATTAGAGGATCGTTCCATTAAAGTTGTATGCTCTTATACTCACCAGGAGATGTTTAGATAGTCAAAAGAATCCATTCAAAACTTAGAAACCTATTTGATATCATGAGCGGTTTGGATGTTACTTTAACAGCTCGTGGGTTTTATCTGTGATATTTGAGCGTGCTTGTGTTTTACAACGATAGCTTCACCTATCTTACAAAATGAAACATTATTTAGAAACTATATTTTCCCCCTTTTTTTCTTATGATCTCCATCAATTTTTTGCACTCTCTTTCTTTATTTTTTGATAGGTAGCCTTTTTTGAAGTACCTTGTCTAATTCACTGGTTGTTTTCCATAATGATAATAAACCACTAATTTTTTTCTTCTTTCCCATAGAACTAAGTGAACAACAAGGTCAAAGTTTATTGGATTTAGTGCCTCTTGACATTCTGAGTGAGTATTATAGCAACAATCACATAATTCAAGTGTGAGTGAAAATTTGAAAACAACATTAGTTTCTAAGATCCTCTTCATGAAAGTTAATATGAAAAGACTTGTCACAAAAGGAAAGTTTCAATATATCCAAGTGACATCATTATCTAGAGATCAAAGCAAAGAATAAGAATACCAAGAAAGGATGAAGGTGATCACAGTCAACACTATTAACATAAATTATCAAAACTCACCCCCAACCCAAATGAAACATTGTCTTCAATGTTTGAAAAAAAGTAATTTTTTTTTGCTTTTTTGATTTTTTTTTGAGAAAAAAATCTTGAAATGATCAATCCTCATAATTAGGATCTTCAAGAATTGTGGACTCAACTTCAGGGACAAGATGTTCTAAAAATGGTTTCAACATTATCAATTAACTTTAAAAACATTACCATTATTTTAGTTTTCAATTTTAATAGTTCCATAATGATAAACAATTATGAAAGGACCTCTCTAGCGAGATCTCAATTTTTTTGGAAAAAGATGGAGCCAAGAATTATATAAAAGAACATTTTGAGATGGTTCAAAAGTCTTACAAAGAATGTTCTTATCATGAAATGCCTACATTCTTTTTGTGTACATTCTACTACTCTCATAAGCATCATGCCGGATCTCATCTAATTCATTTAGCTATAATTTTCTATGCAATCCAGCCTTGTAAAGATTGAAGTTGACAACCTTGATTGCTCAATAATCCTTATGTTCTAAATCCACAAGCAAGTGATAAGCCTTTCCAAAAATTAATCAATAAGGGGACATTCCAATCAGGGTTTTAAAAGCAGTACAATAAGCCCAAAGGCATCGGTTAGTCTTAATGACCAATCTTTACCATTTGGATTCACCATTTTTTGTAAAATATTTTTGATTTCTTGATTTGAAATGTCTACTTGTCCACTTGTTTGTGGGTAATAAGGTGTAGCAAAATGGTGTACCCTAATCAAAGGACCCATTTCGAAAGTGCGTACCCTGATCACTTATAATGGCTCTAGGTGTTGAAAATCTTAACAAAATATTTTCTTTTAAAATTTTTACAACAACTTTGTAATCATTTGTTTTGCATAGAATTGCCTCCATCCATTTAGACACATAATCAACAACTACTAAGATATAAAGATTGCCAAAAGAGGGAGGAAAAGGTCTCATGAAATCAATGCCCCAACAAGAAAAATTTTCAACAACCAAAATTGGGTTAAGAGGCATCATGTTCCTAAGGGATATGGCTCCTAACTTTTGACAATGTTCACATGCTTTGCTAAATTCATGAGTACCTTTGAAAAGAGTTGGCCAATAAAAACCACATTGCAAAATCTTGGCAGTAATCTTTTTAGCAAAAAAATGGCCACCACATGCTTCAAAATGGCACAAGGACATAACATTCATATGCTTAGAATTAGGGACACATCTTCTAATTATTTGGTCTAGAAAATATTTATACAAATAAGGATCATCCCAAAAGAAGTGTTTTACCTCTGTGAAGAATTTGTTTCAATCTTGCTGTGTCCAATGAGTGGGAGTTTTACCTGTCACTAAATAGTTTGCAATGTCGGCATACCATGGAATATGAGAGGTGTTAAATAACTATTCATCAAGAGAGGAGTCCTTAATTCTTGACAAGTGATCGGTGACCACATTACACCTTTCTTATGTTTGATAGTGAGATCTAATTCTTGGAGTAGGAGGATCCACCTGAGTAATTTAGGCTTTGCATCCTTCTTCCTTAGGTGTTTGAGAGCTGCATAGTCAATAAAACTATTAATTTGGGGACCAATCAAATATGATATAAATTTGTCAAGTGCAAACACTATAGCAAGAAGTTCCTTTTTAGTAGTTGAGTAGTTTATTTGAGCACTATTTAAAGTCCAACTTGCATATTGAATGAGACAAAGCATTTTATCTTTCCGTTACCCAAGAACAACCCCAACAACATAATTACTAGCATCACATATGATTTAAAAAGGTAAACTCCAATTAGGTGGTTGCATAATAGGAGCAGAAATGAGCATTTTCTTTAGTTTTGTGAAGGCTTGTTCACATGCTTCACTCCATTCAAAGGAGTTGTCCTTTGATAGAAACTTGCACAATGATCTAGATATAATACTAAAATCTTCAATGAACCTTCTATAAAATCCTACATGCCCCAAAATAGATTTAACTTCTTTAATTTTTTTTGGGTTAGGAAAATTGGTAATCAATTTAATTTTTCCCATATCCACTTGAATTCCCTGCATAGAAATAATATAATCAAGTACAATTCCCTTAATAATTGTAAAATGACATTTTCCCCAGTTTAAAACAAGGATTTTCTCCTCACATCTAACCAAAACTTTTTCCAAATTATTAAGACAATCATCAAAAGAATATTCCAAAGATAGGAAAAACATCAATAAAAACTTTAAGAAAATGCTCCACCATATCACTAAATATACTCATCATGCATTTTTGAAATGTGGCAGGAGCATTACAGAACCCAAACGACATCATTCGATTAGCAAAGGTACCAAATGGACATGTAAACACCCTTTACTAAATCAATCAAATAAATTAAATATTTATTTATAAAATAAGAATCCTTATAATCTTTCTATAGTTATCTAATCAACCTCATTATTTTTCTTTGTGTATCAATCACAATTATTAAAGGATCCTCCATGTGCTAGCCTTGGGTTGATTGATTTGTTGTCCCTTTTCATGTTAGTTTTAATCAACATATCTTTAGAATTATAAATTTCTTCCTGAAATAGTGATTGTATCCACGAAAGTCTTCTTTATAATGCCACCAGAATCATATCAATTAGAATTTTTTATAGAAAGGTATGATTGAAATACTATGTCTATATCAATATGTGCAAATAAGCTTCTTCCTGAATTTGTTTCTCTTGATGAAAATTTGAAATCCAATGTGTCCACATAGTGTGTTCTACCATTCAATGCATGTTTAGACCTTTAAGAGCCCATTCTTAACGCTTGAATAGCTTTAGTAGTTGGGCTTCACTTCGTCTTCCACTTGGATCATATCGAAGCCCTTTTAGAAATGTAAATACAAAGGAGGTCCAACTCACATATTCAACATATAAATAGCCCAAATAAGTAATGAATTAACAAAAAATAGGATTAAAATTCTAAATTTAAAAATATTTAATTCAACATTATTTTAGTGCATCACTCTTCCTTAGGTATGTTGTCTCAAAGGACAAGATAGCTGTGGATGAGAGAAAGGTTGATGCGGTGAAGAAATGGCCAAGACCTACTAATATACATGAGGTACAAAGTTTCCATAGGTTAACTTCTTTTATTTAAAGGTTTATTCCCCATTTCAGTAGCATTATGACTCCCATTGCTAATTATATGAAGTTAGGATCTTTTGTTTGAAATGATGAAGTTGAATGTGTTTTTGTTCTTATTAAAGAAAAACTTATTTTAGCACCTTTGTTAGCCTTTCCTAACTTTTCCAAGCATTTTCAGTTACATTGTGATGCTTCAAAGGTTGGTATTGTGGTTTTCCTAAGTCAAGAGAGTTGTCCAATTGCTTATTTTAGTAAGAAATTATCAGGAGCACGAGGAAGGCATAGTGCCTATAATGTTGAGTTTTATGTTGTTGTCCATGTTCTTTGACATTGGAGGTATTATTCGATTCACACAAACTTTATTATTTATTCTGATCATTTTGCTCTTAAGCATATTAACAACTAATAGAATTTGTCTGCTTGACATGCACAATAGGCATCATATTTGGAGGAATTTGCTTTTGTAGTTAACCATAAGTCTGGAGTTTAGAACACGATTGCAGACGCCTTGAGTCATCGAGCATGCTTACTTACTAGTATGCATACTTAGGTGTTAGGGTTTGATTCACTTCAAGAGTTATTGTTTGCTACTCCTTTCTTTGCTAGGATTTTGTCTTAACTTGTCGCAGGAAAGAAGTCATATTATTTGCCGCATGATGGTTTTCTTTTTAAAGGCACTTAGTTATGTGTTCCTACTTGTAGCTTACATTTGAAGATCATTATAGAATTGCATGATGAGGGTCATATGGGAAGAGATAAGACTATTTAGCTTGTTTCACCTTCTTATTTCTGAACATCTATGAGTAGGGAGGTGTATAGATTTGTTAGGAGGTATTATATATGACATGTTGCTAAAGGGACATCTACTAATATAGAGTTATATATGCCTTTGCTTACTCCTACTAAGCCATGGTCCAATATTAGTATGGACTTTGTTCTTGGATCATCCCGTACTCAGAAAAAAATGAATGCTATCTATGTGGTTGTTGATAGGTTTTCAAAGATGGTCCATTTCATTGCTTGCAAGAAGGCCAATGATGCATGTCAAGTTACATTATTATTCTTTTGAAATGTATCTCGTTTACATGGTTTACCATTGACATAGATACTCAATGTCTAAGTCATTTCCAGTGTTCTCTGTGGAAATTGACATATACATTTCTTGATTTTAGTAGTGCTTATCATCCACAAATAGATGGATAGATAGAGGTAGTCAATAGACCTCTTAGAAATTTATTGAGAAGCTTGGTTGGTGCTAATCTTAAATCTTGGGATCAACACTTGTATAAGGTTGAGTTTACTTATAATTGGAATATGAACTGAAGCAAAGGCTTTAGTCTTTTAACTATTGTTCGTGGCTTTAATCCTTGTTCTCCATTGGATATAGCCCATATTTTGGATGTGAAGAGATTAGATGGCTGGGCCGAAGACTTTATATCACACTTGCAAGATATTCATTCTGACACTTAAGAAATTGCAGGTGTCTATGATATTTATGAAAACACTGGAGATTTAAAAAGAAGACTTGTGGAGTTTAATGTTGGTTATTTTGTATGGGCTGTTTTGACCAAAGACAAATTTCTAGTTGGGGAGTATAATAAATTATTAGCAAGGATGATTGGGCCTTTGGAGATTGTTCAGGAGATTAATTCTAATGCTTATTGTCTTAAACTTCCTAGCCACATTCACACTTTTGATATTTTCAATGTTAAACATCTAATTCCTTACCTTGCAAGTTCTTCAGGTGATGATTATGTGAATTTGAGGGAGAATTCTTTTGAGCCAGGGGAGGATAATGCATATCAGTTACAAAGAAAAATTTCAATTCTCTGTTGAGAGATCGATCATTTTTGGGTGATCAATCAAGCCATTGATTGATCGTTTGGCCTCAGCAATCGATTTGCACTATTTTTCACTTAGTGTAAAATGAAGTCAAGAGCATTGGAGATCGATCGGCCATACTAGCAATCGATCACCTCCATGGCGATATGGTTTTTAAGTCCATTTTGGATAAGAATTTGATGGCAAATAGATTTCTTTCAAGTCTTTTGCTTTCCTAGGAATCATTATTCTGTATTGCTTTGATTATTTAGAGATTTTATGGTTTATTTTCCTAATTTTGATTGGTTAGTCCTAACGTAGTTAGAGATTAGTTTATTTTATTTATAATTATGCCATTAGGACTTGTATAAAAGTTTGTCTCTTTCATAGAGGCCATAGTTTTTTCACAAATATTGAAGAAGAAGAGAATATTTATTTCTCCTTTATTTTCCCCACTACTTTATGTGAATTTGCCATTGAAATTCATGTGAGTAGAAAGTTGTGTGCTTGTAGCCGGATTTGTTGAATGACGCTCATCCCATCAATCCAACCCTAGAGCACCTCTTCTACAAGATTTGTCTTCTCAAATTTGAATCCCTTAACTTCTTCACTAGATGGTTTTTCACTTTCAAAAGATAGATTTTTTTCTTTTCTTTTCAAGTTCAACTTTCAAGATTTGAACCTCTTTCTATAATGATTCTTTGTGTTCAGCCAAGTGGAATTTAGACTTAGAAATTGAGTCAATGGTTATCTCATTTGATTTTATACTTTTCTAAAGTTTTTGAATCCTTTTACCCCATTCAATGACTTTTCTAATAAGAGTTTCTTGATCTAAATCCTCAACATCACTAGAATAAGTAATAGGCATGATGAAATAATCAAGTACAAAACAATCAAGGCCAAATTGAGAAGATTTCATGGAGATTTCTAGCAAATACAACCAATCAAAAAATAAACTAGTTTAGGAGAGACAAAATTCACAAGTAGCAAGTCAAACTAGGATAATAAAAAAATTTGTAGCTATAACTTGAGAGTTTAATACCCTTCTTTATGTGGAGAGTTACCATGGTGCCTTTAGTCCAAATACCTAGCTAAGGTAAAGAACTACATGATATGCTCTCAATGTGCATGGAATTAAAGTGAAATAAACTAGCACAAAACAATCAAATATGTAAACATACATAATCACAAAAACAATTGTATGTGGAAAACCAAATCGGGCAAAAATCATAGCCAGCTTGTCCCTCTAGCTTGATTAATGAACTATGAAGTTGAGAACTTACAAGCCTCAAACAACCAACCTCTAAGTAAGCTAGAAGTCCCTTCTCTAGCTATTTATTGGCCACCGAGATCCCTCTTTGCTTCTTTTCCCTTCGAGTTTGATCTCCGCCTTCTTCAATAGCACAACCACCAATCAAAGCCCTAATTTATTGTGTTGATTAAGCTCCTCAAGGTCCCTTTATGTATATGCCTCCAACAAACTATTTTTGTGTTGTGTATTGTATTTGTCAATAAATACTCACCAACCATTCATGAACAAACAATTATAGTATCCCTTTCGGCTAAGCAATATATTCTTCAAAGCATCTAGCTAATGGAAAGTGCTAGTCACTCAAAGCTCAATAGAGTACACTTACCAATCTCTATCTACCTTAACATTGGCTTTCCTATGCTTTTCCCACGTCCAAAAAACCACTTACGCAAACAACTAAGTCAACTAAGGTGTTAGACTTTGAATAAGAATCTAATTCTACTTGGAATAGCCTATTTCAGGAAACTACACAATGGATTGATTTATCGTTCCATAGGGTGATCAATCATTCCTTTTATGGTTTGAATGTAGATGAGCAATCAATCGATCCATTTAGACAATGGCCAATTGTTCACCACCTCATATGAACAATCATTCAACTTACTAAAGAACATTGTGATTAGTAATCAAGGCTGATCAATCGGGTGATCATGTGCAATTGATCATTGATTAACAAAAGCACAGTTTTCGTCCGAAAGTTGTCTATGCTCTTTCTCACTCTAATATGATAATCTCATTTTCCAACATATGTGAATCTGATGTGTGTTCATGTTTTTACATGTTAAAACATCTCTAAGTCTTCTGATATACTTAATCTTCAATAGGAGATCTTGAGCAACAACCAATCTATCTTATTACTTAAATTACACACCAATTTAACATTGTTTTGATAAAAAAAATCCAATACATTACATATAACATATGTAGTTTTTAAACAATTTTTTTATAGTAAAAGTTAGGGGTATTGATTAGAACTTGGTGAGATGAGCATAACAAACCTAAGAAAATGCAAAACAGAGGTCGGGAATGAAAGTTATGACCTCAAAAAATGTGTTATATGGGCGGGACCTACTTTAAAAGTGTGAGATAACCTACCCATGTGCGCTTTAGTTTCGAAAGGCTCCTTGATATGAGTCCATCGGTACTAAGAATGCATGATTCTGACTTCGGGATAGAAAGATATCAAATTTTTAAGTTTTAAAAACAAAAATATATATTTATAAATAAAATGCCACGTGGTAGCATCAGAAAGCTGACACGCGTCTCTGACACGTGTCAGAAAGTTGACACGCGCTTCAAAAATCCAATGTGTGATGCACATTAGTTATGTAGACACGCATCAAATGCGCGTTAGTTATGTGGACACACGTCATACGCGCGTGAGTCATGTTCTCTTATAAATAGTCGTCTGTATTCTGATTCAAAACATTCCAAAATTTCTTTTTTTCATTTCTTATTAATTTTAAGCCCAATTCGTGAAATTTAAGAGACTGTTTTACTTAAATCTAGTGTGCTGAACGTCGTGGTGTGGTTAATTTTTTTTGTTTTGAGATATCTAGGGCCTAGAAACCCGTCATCTTATTTTGGGGTATTTAGCGTATTGTTTATTTTCTCGTGCAAGAAGCAATGTAGGGGCTTTTATCATCTTTTAAGATATAAATACTTACATTGGTTGTCTTTAAAAGTTTATATAGATAATTATTTTTTGTATATGTTTTGGGATTGCCTCATATACTTATTTTATCGAGTGTTTATGTTTTAAATTTAATTATGAATTATGCTTTATGCTATATGTGATGTAAAGAAAATCAAGCTTCACCATTATTTTAATTATACTTGAGTAAGGTAAGATTGAAAGGCATTTTTTTTTGTAATTGTTACTCTATCACAATGATATTTTTGAAATGTGTACAATCATGACTACCGAGTTACTAAAATGAGATAGAGAAGGGGTAACTATCTCGTTGGAACGATCGACTAACCCTACCTTTACAATCGTTGTGAGTAAGACGACCATGACTTGTAGAAGCGAGGCTAGGATTTTGAAGGGTTGATCTTTGTGGAAGAGTGTTTAAAGTAAAGAAAAAGAGAAGAAAATTCCCGTTTGATTCAGGCATATAAGAGATTTAATTATTTGGAGTTCAAATTGGTAGACATACCGATATAGTTCTATAATTGAGAGTACACAGGTAAATCCGGTTTGGAATCGTATACACGGTATGCACATTACCCTGGTGAGTCCCTAACTAAGGGCAAGACCCCTGATTAGCCCTTAATGAAGGGCAACTATCAAGGTTACGTGTGCTAGGGTAGAGAGTATCATGGGAAAACTCTCTACTCTCTAGATTTGGACACCCCATGAGCACAAGTGACTCTTCCCTCTACAAGCACGAAGTGTTTTATGAAAAATTTGTAGAGGAGTAAGAGGCCGATGCTTTGTACCCGTGGCAAATTCTTTATAATATAATAAGTGTCTGGGACACTAGTAGTAAGCTATGAGAGCTTACAAACCCTAGAAGCATCTTCGATACGGAGGAAGAAGCCCTGGGGAAGTTTTTGGGTGAGAGGCACACCTTTACTACTTATTTTGAACAATATTATGTATTTACTTCATCGTGCGATTTAAAAACTGTCAGATATTATATATATATTTGATAGTATAAGTACTCCTACTGAGTATTTTAAAATACTCACCCCCCCTAGACCTTGTAGGACCCAGTGCGGAATAGACATGGTTAGAAGAGAACAGTAAAGACACTTTTTGCGAGCTTCAAGCGGTGACAAAGGAGTCTACAATTGCACGAGTGGTTTCCTAAATACACTTTCATTCTTTTGGTTTGAGGAGATTTGTTTATATCTTTACTTGTGTGTTTGTACACAGACAATGTATTTCTTGGGAAATAAAGTATATCATGTTACGTTATGGTCATATGTTTCCCAGTCGCAACCCGAGCAAGCTCTGATTTTACAATTTAACTCCTTATATGTTTTATAAAATCCCAGGTCGTGACATTACATATGACAACATATATTCTAGCAATTTTTTATGGAGGTTAGCACATACCTCATTAGACTTTAGTAGTGCTTATCACCCCTAGATAGACAATCAGCCAAAGGTAGTTAAATGTCTCTAGACATTTTGTTGAGAAGCTTGATAGGTGCTAATTTGATGTATTAGGAATTACATTTGTATAAGGATAAAATTTCTTATTCTGGGACTTTTAATAGGGTTTAGTCCATTTACCATTTTCATTGGTTATAACCCATGCTCACTATTGGATTTGGCACATGAGAGCTTAATATCTATCTAATCGACCTAGTTGATCACTAGATTGATTTTACAACTAGTACTTTCAATAAATAAGAATTACTAGTTCTAGCCTCTTTGTACATAATTTTCTTATTAAGAGGAAATGATTAATACCTAATACTCACTCAACCTCACTCTCGAAATATCAATCAATCATCCATTAATCAATCCACACATGAATACAATAATTTATGTAGAAAACCCCAACTAGGGTAAAAAACCATGACAGTTCCAAAGGAACCAAAATAATGCACTAGAAATCAAGACTTTATATGGACACAAGCAAACCACAACCTTGTTTAGACTTTAACACAAACTCCTCTTGTTTAGATTGTTCTTGCTAGCCTTTAAGTCTTCTCGAAGCACTTGAAACTTTCTCCTCCTTGCCTTGTCTCTATCTTCATATTCTTCAACAAGCACATCTTGTTGTCTTGACTTTGACCTTATAAAAATCTTTAATCTTCCATTGAAGACATGTTACAACTCCTCTTTGAATACCCTGTCTATAATCACCTTTAGTTGTAGATTGTCTCCTTCAATTCACCATAGATCTTCAATACAAAGCTTATGTGAATTCTCCTTTGGAAAATAATAAGCTAAGATGTAAACCCTCTCTCTATTTTATCCTCTAGGTTTTTCTCTGTTCAATTTCTTGATTTCATAACCCTTATATAGCTCATTAAGTCAAGTTAGGACTTGTACTTCAATAAGGAATGAAATGGAAATCGGGAGGTCTTAAATTAGGTAAACTATTCTTAAAACGATCGATCGTTTTAAATGGTGATCGATCAGTCACTTTTTTTAATGTGCACAATTCTTCTATTGATCGATCTATTGCAAAAGTGATTGATCAATAACTCTCGGCTTTGTTTTGTACATGGCTGAATCAACTGGAGATCAATCATTTTCTCCTTCATATTTTGCAACTATCATTTGTTCTGCCTATTTTTTATATTTTGCCCTTATTGCCCTAAATCCATCTAAAACTTCTGTAATCACTTCTTAACCATGTCCAAGTGATTTATGTATGCCATTGTGATATGGATAAGCTTTAAAATTTTTCACATTGTTCAGTCCTTCACCTTGATCAATAAGAACACGTCTGCTCCTATTTTTTAAGATTCTCATTTCCAAATCTGACTCGACCACAACAACCTCAAATCAGATTATAAGACTCATTAAAAACATATGGTTTCTTAACATAATTTTAACAAAGAAATCAGCTAATAAACTAGACATATGACTCATGTTCTTACAATCTCCCCTTTTGACTATTTCTTGTCAAAACACTACACATTTGAAATTCAAAATAAAATTATAGCTATTGTCATGGTACATTGACTTTCAAATTGTACATAATAACTTAGCATTACAAAGACTCAACATACAATCAATTAACTTACTCTTTAATTTGGAATTGAGCTTGAAAAACCTTATATAAACCTGTATTTATCTTGCATACTTAAACTCAAATTAATTTGCATAACACTATCCAATCAATTATAAATATAAGTACTTTGATTTTCATTAATCACTTCTCCCCCTTTTCTACATAAATAGAAAAAAAATTAAATTCATAATTAATAAAAATATAATTATAGCTCTATAAAGTTATAATCATCACATAAAGACATAAAGTTTAAATAAAATATTCAAACCAACACATATCCCACAATAAAAATAGTTTCAACAATACATCTCATCATCATCATGAAACATAATAAACTTGAATAAGTTTTAACTAAATGGAGTACATGAAAAGTGATAAAGATAAATAAATATATTAATCTGCATATGCATCATCATCTCCACTCTGCTCCCCCTCACAGTCTGGGGGAAGTTCCCATTAGGCAACAACGGTTCTGCCTAACCCTACTCAAGCATGCTCGTAGAAAGCATGATCTAATCAAGTGATCAAGGGCAAAAAACTTTGAAGTACAATATCTTGAAATCGTTTGAACTCCCCCATCGTCACTAAGTGATCAGCATCAATAGGTGGTGGTGGATCTAAAGCTTCATTTGCTGCATCCCATGCTCCATGGGGCTCATGATCATCACCCTGATAGTGAGATAACATGATCTATTGAACCACTTCAAGGTCAATAGGTCATATCCTAGTCACAGTATGCTCTGTTTGGGGCACTCTCAAATTTATTGCTGTAAAATTGAACAGAATGCATGGATATGGCAACACCTCATGAATGTGGCCATGCAATAACTCCATGATCTTCCCAAAAGTTATAGAGGGTAAATCAAGCTCCAAATGAGTCTGGGAAAGAAGGTGTAGTAATCTAGCCATAATTTTGTCTAAGCTCTTCTTCCTAGAACTCCAAACATCATATTGAGCAATCACATGCAGTAGTATAAAGTCTTATGTCATTGAATGTGCAGGCAATGAAACCTTAAGCTCAGGACCTCGTGTGGCAGACAACTCACTGTTTGTATAAAGGCACATCCAATAAATAGAAATGTGAGCTATCTCCTCTCATACCAAATAACAGTAGCAATCTTGTTAGGTGTAACTCACACCTAAAGTCCTCTAGCAACACCTACAAGTGCATCATCATCATCCAAGCGGATGGATACATACTGTTGTAGAACAAGCCTAGGGTAAACTTGCTCGCCTGAGGTGGAAATAGTAGAAAAATAATCCATCTAGTATGGTATAGCCTCTATCTAACCTATGGTTGTCTCTAATGGTATATGGACCAGACTCCTCTCACATCTAATAGGTCTAACCCGATCTAAACCACTGCTAGATGAACCAGGGTCCCCAGTGCCTCACTTAACTGTCTTTTGCTTATTTGCTCTTCCGATCTAGATTAATTGTTACATAAATCAACCTAGAGCTAAGCCTAGTTTAGGAATAAAGATATAATAGGAATAAACAACCTAGAAGTTTAAACTACATTGAAGTCCATGCAAAAAGTACAAATTTTGAATTTAAAATAAAGAATAAAAAATGTTATGTCATAATGACTTCAAAATTGAACCTATGGTAGATTATAATAAGTAGATCAACCTTGGCAACTTGAACAACAGTCAAATATGACCATAAACCCTTGATTTAACACCCCCCCCCCCCCCGACCCCATTTTTGTGAAAGTTCTTGAAACCACATGAAAATTTTCATCAAATCTTGAGTTTTAAAACACCTGAAAACTTAACCAAAGCTAGATCATCCAATTTTTAACAATCCTACTAGTTCAAATCTCATGAAAAATAATTTGAAATCACCTAAAAAATCAAACTTTGGTTTGGAACATACCTTTGCCCATGGTGAAAGGTTGTATTTTGAGGTTGAAAACTGTTTGTTTTTCACCAAAAAATCACACCAATCAACTCTGTTCTCTCCAACAAAAGTGTAGAAGAAGTTTGGAGAGGAATGGAGGTGAAATGGAAAGAAACCAAATTTAAAACTGAGCTTCAGCACGAAGAATTTGACCAACAATCAATCGTTTTGACTAATCAATCGACCATTTGGGAAAAAAATAATTTTCAATTTTTTAAAAATAAAAAAATTGTAAAAACTCAAAAACTTTTAAAAAATTCCAATAAATTTCTAAGATTAATATAAGGCATTTCTCATTGAATTAAAATTTTGCTGATATACAAAACTCAAAATGAAATTCAAACATTGAAAATTAGCAAAGTTGAGCTCTTTTTGACGATTTTGTTTAATCAATTCTCATTTAATCTAAGTGCATTTATAGATTATGTTTATTCATACCTTGCCTTAGATCAGTTAACCCCATTGGTATGTGATTGTCAATTGTATTATCTTATTTTTTACACTTTAATCCTCTTTTATTAGTTTTTAAACAAAAACCACCAATGTAGTCAACTCTTGTGTCTTTTAATCTTGAATCTCGCAAAATCAATCTTAACCAACTCTAGACAAATTTGTTCAGACCCTAGTAGTAAAGACTAAGTTCCCATTTTTTGACTCTCTTTAACTAGAGTCTATGTACATGATTTTTCTAATAAGATAACAATAATTAGAAGCTCATAATCAATATGCTCTGCCTTTTTTTGAGTTATGATATTTTTCTCAAATCATTTTTCTTGGGCTTGGCATTTTCTGAATCCTCTCGAATTGCATCATAATTTTTATCATTCATTTTTTTTTCAATTGTAATTGGATGAGTGCTTCACATTCGCTTTTCCATCATCTTTATAAGGACAATTCCATTATCTAAAGAGATATTAAAGTTACGAGGCTCATAAGCATTAAAATACATTACATAGAACTTTCTCCTCCTTGCCTTCCCTCTATCTCCTTCTAGTCTTCAACAAACACCTCATGTTGTCTTCAATCATTAAGTCAGTTTATAACTTGTACTTGGATAAGGGATGAAATTGAAATTGATTCCATCGATTGATCGATTGTGAGAGCGACCGATCAATAATTCTCGGCTTCATTTTGTACAGGGCTAAATCAATTGGCGATTGATTATTTTCTCCTTCATTCTTTTCATCAATAGATCGTTCTACCTATTTTTGACATTTTTGCCTTATTTCCCTAAATCTAAAACCTCTGTAATCACTTCATAACCTTTTCTAAATGATTTATGTATGCCAATGTGATCTGGATAAGCTTCAAAACCCTTCACATTCTTCAGTTTTTCACCTTAATCAATAAGGAGATATATGTTTCTATTTTTTAAGTCTATCAATTCCAAATTTGACTCGACCACAACAACCTCAAACCATATTCTACTTCTTAAAATAATTTTGATAAAGATATCAGCCAAGAAAGTAACCATATGGTTCATATGTTCTTACAACACCTGTACCACATTTGAAGCATTTGAGTGGCAAGGCTGAGGATTTTATCACACAATTGCATGACATTTATGCTAACGCTGAAAAGAAATTGTATGTACCTATTGCAAGTTTAAAAGTGTAGATGATTCGAAGAGATGACATGGAGGTCGAAGTAGGTAATTATGTATGATATCCTTTGGCAAAAGACATGTTTCCAATTAAGGAGTAGGACAAGTTGTCTACTAGGAAGATTGGCTCATTGGAGATTCCTTGGAACATCAACCTTAATGCCTATCATCTCAAGCTACCTAGCCACATATGGACATCTAATGTATTCAACGTCAACAAAGAGAATGAGTAGCTCAATTCACGAGAAAATTCTTTTAAACACTAAGAGGATGATGTAATTTGCATTGGATTTAATACATGGAGGTGTGGAGAGTGTGCACCCTTATACCTTTGTGCAAGAGAAATAAGGAAAATAAAAGAGGACTTTAACTCTGAACTAGTTCATAAATCATATACCCACAAATTTAAAATCCTGAGCCGACATGTGGCTAGAAATTAGAAAGCTTGAAACAAATCTAAAATTATAAGAAATACACGAGTTTGAAACAAAAAACACCATACATGATGATCTATAATTATAATAGTATAAATGAGAAGACATAACAAGGTCCAAAGGCATCCACGCCTACTCCCATGCTCTCCCCGATCGTTCTTCATATAAAGGATCCTGGTTAACTTCATGTCATGCCATGTAGCCCCAAAACAAAAACATAGAAAGAGGGGTGAGTAAAACTCAGTAAGGATTGAAAAATAGTAACGTTAATCTGAACAATGTACATGGTAATTCAGATCTACATTTCACATAATATCCCAATTTCTTATCAATTCTCTTACCATACCTCCACTTACCCATAAGTAATTATCCTGCATATAAGTAGCTCATACATATTGATCATGACATGTATAATCACATTATGACATAACATCCATTCTGCATAATAAGTGATTCTCCCCCAATCACATCATGCATAATCATCACATATAACCTCTATGAGAAGTGTCTCTAACACACATTTAGATCATGCATAAACATCACATATAACCTGCATGAGAAGTGTCTCTAACACACATTCTGATCATGTATAAACATCACATATAACCTGCATGAGAAGTGTCTCCACCACACAATCATATCATGCATAATCATAATCCATCAACATGCATATCAAGTGTCTCTAATACATAATCATAACCATGCAAGTCGATAAAACAACCTTGCTTAATCGGCCAAAGCATATGCAGTCCCTCCTCACTCCAAACCATCATCAATAGGAAAGTCTGAAGGAATTACTCAGTTTGGGTAAATTCCCTAATAGGGAAAACTACTCCCTAGTAAGCCGGTGCACTCAGCTACACTATCCTGGATTCTCAAGGGCCAAATGGTCTTAATAATTTTATCTCCTTATGGCATTGTCGCTCTTCTCAACCCGGGGAGGAAAACCCGTCTTCAAGGGAAGTAAAACCCCATCCTTTCAGATATAAAACTGAATCGATAAGCCTCCGATCGATTAACTCGGCAAGTAATATTACACAATTGCATCCAATTGATCAAAATTATGCTAATCTCGATAAAGTCTCATTCACAAAATTTGCTTCATGATGCATGCAACATGATACATACGTGAGCAATCTCTACATGAATTCTAATTCACAAAATGTGCTCCCATGAGCCCCACATGCATAATATTTAATCAAGAATATCAACAATTACCATTACTCCCCACATGTGTGTGTGTTCAAGATAGAAACATTCATTTTTAAGCATATAACCATGCATTATAGATAACCCACTAAGACACTACACACATGCTCTTTAACATCTAATCATGGCTCCTAACTGAAATCATGAGTGAAACCATCAGAAACCATCAATCAAATCAAGTGCAACCTCATGTTAGACCTATATAAGCTATGCACACTATACTTGAAGCTAGACATGACACTCTCATTCACCCATAATTAAATCACAATATATAAAGATATAAAAGTCCATTCTCATACTATAACCTTGCTGGAATCATTCAATCATTAATTCAAGCTAAGCAATCCTAACATGTTTAATCAACAACATGCAATTTCACATAATACTTAAGTATTTATCATAATTTCCAACATCAATTTCATGCCCTTCTAGTAGCTCATCCTAGCATAAATTATTCAGCATTAACATAGGAAATGATATTTAAGAGTCAAAACTCAAAAATGGACAAAATCAAAAAAAATCACCAATCTGTTGTATTGGCATTCGAATGCCCTGCAGGGCTATTCGAACAGGCCGTTCAATCGGCATGCATGGCCGTTCGATCACCATAACGGGCTTTTCTGGTTCGCCTTCCTTACTTCGAAATCAAAACCAAAACTTCGCATACACTTCATAAATAATCAAATCTCACTCCTAAACTTCAAGTTAATCATATCCATGATTAGGGAATATTAAATCTAACCATTTCTGAACAAAAACACCAAGAAATCTCATCAAAGGTTAAACTTTTCTAAATTCCCCATTAAAGCTCATAACCAGGAAAACCCACTTCAAACTCTATCAACACTCAAATATGAAATCACATACATGTTTAGGACTAAAACACTTACCTTCAACAAGCTTCTTGATTTGAAATCACTCCTCCCACACCTTCAAATCCTACCCAACAAATGATTTTTGTTAATACCTTCATAAATCCAATTTAAAACACCTAAATATCTCAAAAACTAGTAGATCTAGGGTTTAAGAAGTTTAAAAACGAAATTCCCTATATTAGGGTTCCAAATAGAAGTTAAAATCACTAGCTTTTTCGTTAGAAATCAAGATTAAACCATAGCAAAAGAAGAGATTTAGAAGATTTAAGAGAAACCCTAAGAAATTAGTGAAATACACTACAACAAAATCCACTATTAGTGACGCTTATAAGCATTGCTGATGACTATTAGCGACACTTAAAAAGCGTCACTAGAAGCGTCGAAAATAGTCCCGTCGCAACTGCTCATTAGCGACACTTAGCAATAGTGTCGCTAATATTAACGATGTTTTTCTAAGCGTCGCTAATAAATACTTATTAGCGACGTTTACTAACAATCGTCGCTAATAAGACATTATTAGCGACGTTTATACAAACGTCGCTATTATGTTAATATATTATTTAAAAAAATTAAAAAAACATTAGTGACGTTTTATATATGTCGCTAAAGGCTTTTAGTGACGTTTATTAAACGTCACTAAAAGCCTTTAGCGACGTTTAACAAAATGTCACTATTAACTTTTAAAAAAATAGAAATTAAAGCAAGCGTCGCTAAAAAACCATTATTAGCGACACTATAAACACCGTCGCTAATAATATATTTTTATTAAAAAAATTTAAAAATACTATTGGCTACGCTTATCAAAGCACCGCTAAAAAAGAAAAAAATAAAAAAAATAGTAAACTGGTCGGGTCACTGAAGACCCGACCGGTACGGGTCATTGAAGACCCGCTCGGGTCGGTGGTGACCCGTAAAAGCAGTTTGAGAGACCCGCTTCTGTGGGTCGTCTTCAACTTCTCGACAGAGAGGCTGAAATCACCGGTGGCACGAGGTTGATGCCCGCCGGCTGTGGGCGGAGGTTGTGGGCAGCGGTTGTGGGAGGGAGGAGCTGAGTGGACGGGAGGAGGGGAAGGAGTGGGGCGGGGGAAACCGGGAGGGAAGGGGGAGCAGTCGTCGGGGTCCTGGTCTCCAGGAGGTGGTCACAGGGGGCGGTGACCGGAAGAGCGAGGTGGAGGCTGTAGAAGTGGGAGGGAGGAGCTGAGTGGACAGGAGGAGGGGAAGGAGTGGGGCGGGGGAAACTGGGGAGAGAAGGGGGAGCAGTCGCCGGGGTCCTGGTCTCCAGGAGGTGGTCATAGGCGGCAGTGACCGGCAGATGGTCGCAGGGTGGCCGCAAGTTGGCTGAGGATCAGTGAAATATGAGAGGCGAACCGGGGAAAGCAAGAGCAGAGCGGCTGATGGAGGACTGTTCTCCAGGGGGCGAACGACGGGTGGTGGTCGCCGGGGGGCAATCGCCGGGGTCCGGTGGTTGCTGGCGATGGTTTGTGGACGATGAGCGTGGAAGACCAGGGAGATAGGAGAAGGGGATTTAAAGCATGCAGGCGAAATTCGCCCTAGCGGGGAATTTTCCCCTGCGGCAAAATTTCCTCGCGCAGGAGAAATTTCGCCTGCGCAAATCTATTTACGACGCTTCTAGTGGAAGCGTCGCAAAAAGGGAGAAAGCACAGTAAAAAGAGGAGAGAAAGGGAGGGAGGAGAGAGAAAATAGGAGAGAGAGTGAGGGAGGTAGGGAGTAGAGAGAGGAGAGGAGAGAGAGGGAGAGGAAGGGAGGAGAGAGAATGGGAGAGAGGGAAGGAGGGAGGAGAGAGAGAGTGAGGGAGGAGCGAGAAAAGAGAAGGGAGAGAGGGAGGGAAGGAGGGAAGAGAGAGAAAAGAGAAGAGAGAGGGAGGTAGGGAGGAGAGAGAAGAGAGAGGGGGAGAGGCGAGAGAGGGAGGAGAGGAAAGAGAGAGTGGAGAGGAGAGAGAAGGTGGAGAGAGAGAGTGTGGATAGTGAGAGGGCAGGAGAGAGAGGGAAGGAGGGAGGAGAGAGAGGAGAGAGAGAGTGAGGGAGGAGCGAGAAAAGAGGAGAGAGGGAGGGAAGAGAGAGAGAAAAGAGGAGAGAGAGGGAGGTAGGGAGGAGAGAGAAGAGAGAGGGGGAGTGGAGAGAGAGGGAGGAGAGAGAAAAGAGAAGAGAGAGGGACGTAGGGAGGAGAGAGAAGAGAGAGGGGGAGAGAGGGTGGAGAGGAAAGAGAGAGTGGAGAGGAGAGAGAAGGTGCAGAGAGAGAGTGTGGATAGAGAGAGGGGAGGAGAGAGAGAGGGAGGGAGGAGAGAGAAAATAGAAGAGAGAGAGAGGGAGGCGAGAAAATAAGATTTCTTATATTTTTTTAATAGAAATAATGCTATTAGCGATGCTCAGAAATGAGCATCACTAATGGTATTGTAAAGGTGACGTTTGGCAAATATCGTCGCAAGAATTATACACTATTAGCGACGCTCGTCTAAGAGCATCGCTAGAAGCTTTCGGCTTTATTTTTTTTAAAATAAGTTATTAGCGACGCTTGAAGTAAAGCGTCGCTAATAGTAAACATATGCGCGACGCCATAGATATGGTGTCGCTTTTACGTTTACTATTAGCGACGCTTCATCCGAACCGTCGCTAATAGGTTAGAATTTGTTTAAAAGGAAACTAATTAAAATTGGCAATGCTACATACAAGCGTCGCTAATAGGCCATATAATTGTGACATATAAGAAATAGCGTCGCAAATACATATACTATCAGCGACGCTTTACTCTGTCCATCGCTAAACGTTCAATTTTTTACCCTTCCCCCTCTCCCTCTCTCTCTTTCCTCCCTCTCTCCTCTCCTCTCTCTCCTCTCCTTCCTCCTCTCTCTCTCCTCTCCTTCCTCCTCTCTCTATCCTCTCTCTCTCTCCTCTCCTCTCTCCTCTCTCTCTCCTCTCCTCTCTCTCTCTTCTCTCCTCTCCTCTCTCTCTCTCTCTCTCTCTCTCTCTCTCCTCTCCTCTCCTCTCTCTCTCCTCTCCTCTCTCTCCTCTCCTCTCCTTTCTCCTCTTTCTCTCTCCTCTATTCTCTCTCTCCACCCTTCCTCTCTCTATTCTCTCTCACTTTCTCTCTCCTCTCCCCTCTCTCTATTCTCTCTCTCTCCTCCCTCTCCCCTCTCTCCTCTCTCTCTCCACCCTCTTGCTCTCCCTCTCCCTCTTCCCTCTCCTCTCTCCCCCCTCTCTCTCTTCCCTCCCCCTCTCTCCTCTATTTTTAAATTTTATATTCTTTAAATTTAATTTTTAAAATAAAAAAGAATTAAATAAAATTACTAATAGCGACATATAGTAAAATACGTCGCTATTAGGACATGTATTAGAGACGTACGTCGCTATTTAGTACACTTATTAGCGACGTATATATCTATACGTCGTTAATACATGTACTAATAGCGACATATATATCTATATGTTGCTATTAATAATTTATTTTAATTATTTTTTTATTTTTAAAAATAAAAAAATAATTAAAAATTTTAAATAAATTAAAAAAATTCCTCTCACCCTCCCTCTCTTCCCTCCCCTATCCCCTCTCTCTTCCCTCTCCTCTCTCTCTCTCTCTCTCTCTCTCTCCCCTATCCTCTCTCTCTCCACCCTTTCTCTCTCCTCTCTCTCTCTTCTCTCTCCCTTCTCTCTTCCCTCCCCCTCCCTCTGACTTCCCTCCCCTCTCTTTCTCTCCCCTCTCCTCTCTCTCTCTCTCTTCCCAATCCTCTCTCTCAACCCTTTCTCTCTCTCCACCCTCTCTCTCCTCCCTCTCTCTCTCCACCCTCACTCTCCTCCCTCTCTCTCCACCCTCTCTCTCCTCCCTCTCCCTCTCTCTCCCCTCTCCTCTCTCTCCCCTCTCTCCTTTCTCTCCCTTTTCCCTCCCCCCTCCCTCTCTCTTCCCTCCCCCTCCCTCTCTCTTCCCTCCCCTCTCTCTCTCTTCCCCCCCCTCTCCTCTCTCTCTTCCCTTCCCTTGTCTCTCTTCCCTCTCCTCTCTCTCCTATCTACTACACACTATCTCTCCTCCAATTTCAAAATTTTAATATTTTTTATTCTTTAAAATTAATTTTGAAAATAAAAATACTAATAGCAACGTATAGCTCTATACGTCGCTATTAGTATTTTATTTTAATTTTTTAAAAAAAATTAAAATAAAATTTTAATAAAAAATAGGTAGTAGTGACGCATTTTACCATACGTCGCAACTACTATTAGGTAGTAGTGACGCATAGCATATGCGTTGCTATTAGTTCTTTTTTTTAATTTTTTTTAAAATTTAAAATTATTAGCGACATTTATTTATAAATGTCGTTATTGTTTAAACTAGTAGCGACGTTTGTAAAAATATGTCGTTAATAGTTTTGAATTTTTTTTTAAAAAATTTAAATATATATCTTTTAGTGACGCTTATGCAAGCATAGCTAATAACGTAAGTAGTAGCGACACATAACTAAAAGCGTCGCTAAAAGTGTAAGTATTAGTGACGCTTAGTATTATGCGTCGCTAATAGTGATTTTTGTTGCGACGGTTTTTTATATGTCGTTATTAATGCTTTTTAGTGACGCATAGTATTGTGACGCTTATATAAGCGTCGCTAATACCCAATTTTGTTGTAGTGAGATTAAGCAAATCCCTATCTTAATCTCTTTCCCATTTTTAGAAAATCGGGATTAGGCTCCTAAGCTCCTACTCTCAGCCCTTTCCCAATTGGGGAAGTGGCTGTGCCATTCCTTTTAGAGTAAAGGTTGGGGTAAACCTAACAAATAGGTGGGGTACAAATATAATTACTACAAAAGATAGAAAAACTTGCTTATTTTAAACCCAAATTGAAGTTTGAAAAATTTTAAAATAATTATCTACTATCTTAGGATGTTGTTAGGGTTATTTTGAACTAATTATCCCAATTTAGAATGTGGGGACCACAGTAGGTCCCGCCTCCTAACTTTTCTGGTAAAATAGTCAAAAATTCTAAAAAATCTAAAAAAATTTCTATTGACTTATATTAGATAAAAACCATTAATGTGAAGAAAATTTTGGTTAAAAACTTTTTAACAACTATAATTTTGAAAGTTGTCCAAAACCGATCAAAATTAACAATAAACCATACAATAATTATTAAATCAATTAAAAAGAAGCGGTTAGAGTTTAGAGATCTTACATACATGACACCAAGCTACAAACTAACCTCTACCCAGCTCTAGAAATCCTTTTCTTTGTGAAGAAGTTGACCTTCAACTCTCCTCCTTGACCCCTAAAGCTTGTCCTTTGTCTTCTCCAAAGCACTTCAATCAAATTCTCTTTTGATTGTTGATGTATGGCTCCTTTAATCACCATTATGATGAACTCCTCCAACACCTTTGTCGTGTTGTGGTGTTTGTGAATCATTCACACTCCAATTCATAAGATGATTATGAATCAAAACCTTCATGTCTCTTAATTTCTCTCTCATCCATAGTGAATTAGGGAAGAATTAATCTCTTGAAGCACTTGATTTTTCTCTAACAAATATTACTTCCCCTTGTGTTACTTAGTTCAAAACTAGCCCTTATATAGTCTCCTAAGGTGGCTAGGTTTATAGTCTTCTAAATGGAAATAGATCTATTCTAGATTGCTTAAACTGGGTACCTATTCCACAAATCAGTTAATCATTCCACAGGGAGAACAATCCTTCCCTATTTTGTTTGAACCCAAACACTTAATTAATCTATCTTTTTTATCAAACAATCTATCGATTAAGGTACTGTAATCCTCATCTCAAAAACCGATAGATGCTTTGAACTTGCGATTGATCGTTGAAGTTACTTTGATGGTTGAATATACAAACCGATCAATTTATCAATCAAACATTAAACCATTTAGCCATATGCTAAAATATCCCAAGAACATTCATACCCAATTGATCCTTTGTTCTAAACTGATCAATCGCTTCTAAATACATTTATGATATTTCTCCATGTTTGTCCAAAACAGCCAAAAATACTTTATAAGGTTTTTCTAATTTAAACCTAAGGTTTTTGTGCAAGTGAGTAAAATTTTCTTTGAATCAAAATACTTTGTTTAGTCTTCAACTTTGAACTTTTAGAACTCGTTAGCTCCTTGTGTAACTTACCTAGTTTAAGCATTATGAGAAAGAGATCATTCCTATTTGAAGTCTATACATCTCCAAACTAAATTATTGGACTATAAAAGGCATAGGTAAACATGAAATTAAAAAGAGGAAAACTGAGAATTTAACAGAGAAAAGAAGAGTAGTCCTTTTGTTATTGTTTTTCCTTTTGATCATGATTGTGCTTAATAATTTAATTTTAATGGTGGTTGATTGAAGAGTCTGAGAGTTTAATATCTTTCTAATCGACCTAGCGGATCACTATATTGCTCTTAAAACTAGTACTTTCAATAAGTAAGAATTAAGAGTTTTAGCCTCTTTGTGCAAAATATTTTTATTATGTGGAAATGAGTAAACCTTAATATTCACTCAAACCCACTCTCGAACTATGAATTAATCATCCATCAACCAATCTACACATGAACACAATAATTTATGCAAAAAACCTCAACTAGGGTAAAAAACCATAGTAGTTCTAAAGGAACTTAATCAGTGCACTATAAACCAAGACATTACATGGACACAAGCAAAGCACAAACCTTGTTCAGACTCTTACACAGGTTCCTCTTATTTAGGTAATTGTTGTTAGCCTTCAAGTCTTCTCAAAGTACTTGAAACTTTCTCTTCCTTACCTTGTCTCTATCTCCTTCTAGCCTTCAACAAACACCACTTGTTGTCTTGACTTTGGCCTTGTGGAAATATTCAATCTTCCATTGAAGACATACTTCAACTCCTCTTTGAATACTTTTTGTATAAACTTCTTTAGTTGTAGATTGTCTACTTCAATTCACCATAGATCTTTAATACAAAGCTCAAGTGAATTCTCATTTGGATAATAATAAGCAAAGGTGCAAACCCTTTTTCTCTTTTCTCCTCTAGGTTTCCCCACTCTAATTTTGTGATTTTATAACCCTTATATAGCTTATTAAGTCAATTTATGACTTTTACTTAAATAAGGAATAGAATGTAAATCAGAAAATTTTAAATAAGGTAAACTATTCTTGAAACGATCGATCAAGGTGGGGAGAAGTTGAATTACTTGACCTTTCAACTCAATGTGTGTGGCAATGTTAGTGGAAAAAACTAAGCAGGAGGGAGGATTGATGAAATTTTAATTACTCGCAAGCGCAAAAATCATACCAAAGTATAATTGGTAAAGCAAAATCGATCCCTCAAAGACTCGAAATCGAAAAAACTAATTTTAGTCTAACTCAAGTAGACCCTAATATGATTAATTACTTATAAAGAGAATAACTAATTTAACTAAGAGGAATTACGACAAAGAATAAATAAAAACAAACTTAAATTACTAAAATAAACTAAATCAATAAAGGAAAAGAAATTCAAGTAAAAGATAAAGGCTAAAATTAATTTAAAATAAGAAAGTAATTAAATGTGTTGAAAGTATTAAAAGAAAATTGGCTAGGGTTTCATAATCCCCTCTTAGTAACTTGTAGAAAATCACATCCATGTTCATCTATTTATTTCCCAAATATACCTCATAATAAATGATAATTTAATTCTCTTTATCATGTAAATTTTCATCTTTTAGAACTCTAATCAAAATACTAAACTATTTTCTTCCTCGCTTCAACAGAATAGAACCAATTCATAAGTTGTATCCATATTAATAAATCACAACTCATGCCCAATTGTAAAAATAAAAAACCCTCAATTGAGCAATCAATTGATGAAAACTAATTCAAATAATAAAAAAACCATGACTAGACTCATATCCAAATAAATTCCACTAATCAAAATGGGATAAGAACAATTAACATTAACACCCTTTCAAAAATTAACAAAATCAAATGAATTAGAATATCTACAAAATTAATATGAGGTTCATCTTAACCTTAGTTAAAAAAACTAGCTGCTTATTAAACTAAAATTTAAGACTATAATCTCCAATAAATTAAGTGAATAGGCACATACAATATTGGAAGAAAATCAAGCAAAATCAATATTTTCATTTTTCTATAGTACCCACAAAATTAATTTTTTTCTTGCTTCTTCTTCATTCTCCAACTTCTAGGCTTCAATTATCTCGCTCTTAAACTTCTTTTTGATCATTTTGGAGGTTGGAAGGCGAAGAATTTCTCTATGAACCGTCCTCTTCTTCTCACCTCAAATGTGAAAATTTTCGCTCTATGTTCTAATCATTTTTTGGACATAACTGTTCTTGCCATATTGCAGTCCAATTCCACCCTAAATAAGCCTCTTGCTATTTATTGTACCTACCTTTTCAATCTCTTGCTTTCTCATCAATTCTTTCCTTCTATTCTTTTTCTTTCATTTTTATGTTCGGCTAATTCGTTTTCAATAAAGGAAGACTTGAAAAACACTCAATTTCTACTTCCACATGCCTTAATCTTCAAAACTGAACCCATACATCTCTTTAGAATCATTAAATTAGCAAAATAAATTTTGTCCTAGTTTATACACTTTTGGACAAAATTGTCTAAAAACATGTTCATCTTCTGTCCAACTTTTTGTTTGACATGTTTAGAAACAAGTTTAAATCCGCCTTCGACTTGACTACCAAATTAACTTTTAGCTCGCATCAATATTCATTTCCAGTATGCTTGTGACTCTGAAAAGTTGTCCAAATTATTTAAAAGCTTGTTAATAATATTTTGAATTATTTCACATATTGTCTGAGTTCCTCGAGAAGCGTATCTTTCCTACAAAATATAAAAAGTCACAGTTTAAACATGTAGTACATAATAAAATACTGAGTTCATTCAAATAAATGTCTAAACTACTAATAGTGCCTAAATTAATAATTAATTTAGACTACTAATATCTATCTTAATATAGATAAACCTTAATTAACCGAATCTTATGCTAGCAAATAGGGTAAAATGACATTAATATAGCTATATTTTATGTGTATCAATTACTATTGATAAATCTAGGCTTATAAATTTTGTAGAGAAAAATGATGGCAAAGTTAATTTGGAGATAGGAGTACCTTAAAGATGGATGGGATAGACACATTAAGAGTTTCTGGATTGCCTAATTTTGATAATGCTTTTCTTAGAGAAAAGTCAGGCACTTTTGAAGTATTCCAAACCATTGCCCTTCCATACAAAATAAGTGGTCTACAAATCAAAATTAGAATTGACATAGAAGGTAAATTTACTGACTTTAGATTTAAATAGTTTTGTGATAAATTTGGAATTCTCCATGAGTTTTTAGCCCTAACTTCACAACAAAATTGAATTGTTGAAAGTAATAATATGACTATTTAGGGGGTGGTTAGATTAATGCTAAATTAGAAGAACTCGACTAAACATTTTTGGGTAGGAGCTGTGAACACTGTCACATATACCCTTAATAGAGGTTATCTTAGGTATAAAATAGTCCAAACACCTTATAAGTTGTAAAGAGGTAATAAACCCAATACAAATGCTTTAGAATTTTTAGAAGTCCTTGTCATATCTTGAGAGATAAAGAGGCCATAGGGAAAATTGATAACAAGAGTGATGATGGGATAATTCTTAGACATTCTTTGACAAGTGAGGCATATAGGGTGTTTAATAAATGAACTCAAAGTATCATAGTCTTCTAATGTTATTGTGAATTATGTACAAATCTTTGAATATTTGATCATTTATAATTAAACCCTTTGCAAGTGTACAATGTAATTATACTAGGATAAGTATTTAAGGGTTGTCGAACCTCAGGGACGAATAAATTATTACTAAATCTAAAGAGAAATTTGCTGATTGAAAACTAAAACAAACTTAAACTTTAATTAAGTAAAGGAAAGAAATCAACTAGTTTAAAAATAAGAGATTAATATGATGGAAATTACTTAGGAAATTGAATCCACTATAGAACCATAACAATTTCTTAACTTTTAATCTAAATCTAGTGTGAATATGAACAAGTATTCTCAGTTACAAGCTAGAATTACTTCAGAAAGAATCAGTAATTAAATTTCATGGCATAAACTATCTTCGACAATAACATGAATTATCTATACTAAACTAGCTATAGGTATGACCCGTCTAATCTTAGTATAACTCATCCAAGTCATTAATTATCTGAACATTAAAACTATTGTATGACCATCTCATCTAAATCTTAGAAATTAAAATTGATGCAAATATCAAAACCACATCAATCTATCATTTGCAAGACAATAAATCAACCTAGATTTGAATAAACATTAAAAGCTCTTCCATTAAAAAGGAAATTCTTATCATACAATTGTCATCATTCACAACTAAGATCTAAATTAAAAATAAAAGAAAGTGAAACTTATCTATAACTTCATCAACTCCTAAGTAAAGGAAAATTTTAGCCTTCCATTGTAGAAGAAAGCATTTGAATCTCCATTAAAAGCTTTAAGTTCTTTTTCATCTTCTTCTTCCTTTTTTCTCTTCAGAAAATCTACTGGAATCCCCCAATTTTAAGCCAAATATGTCTTTATATATGCATAAGAGCCGGAGAAAGAAGTTCAATATGAAAAGGATTGAAAATTGGCTAAAACTAGGAAACTATGTTATCCTGTTCGAATGCCGATATTGCATTTTTGTCCAAATTCACGTTATCCCGTTTGATACATCAAACGCCCCGTTCGAATGGATACACTGTTTCTGCAATTTAGACAATTTTTCTGGATAGTCCAATTTCTGTTCATTAAGCTTTTCTTTGTGTCCATATTAATTTCTAACATGTTTATAACTTTGAAAAGTTATCCAAATCACTTTAAAGCATGTCAAGACTACTTTGAATTATTCCAAACATCGTCCAAGTACCTCGATAAGCGCACTTTACCTACAAAATATAAAATATTATATTTTAGACATGTATAATGTAACTAAAATTCCAACTTGATTTAAATACATATCTAAACTACTAATTACTATTAAATTATTAATAATTAAATTAAAATATTAATAACTATCTTAATCTAGATAAACCATAACTAACACTAAATTAACCTAATCTATACTAGCAAATAAGGTAAAAGGGCATATAATATATATATATATATATATATATATATATATATATATATATATATTTCATATTTATCAAATACCCCCAAACCTATATTTTGCTAGTCCTCGAGCAAAACAAAAATAAAATAAAATAACTAATCTAGAAAATAAATAAATGCCACTTTCGTAGGGAATCACGATTGCATTTAGCGTATGCAACAAGCCTTTAAACCCCTAGGTGTCCTTAGTTGGACGAGTTGTGTCTCGTGAGGGTTTGCAGTAATGATACCCACAAACATCAAAACCTAAAAAAATAAAACAAATAAGAAAACAAAAATTCAAAAAACAATCTTCTCTTAAAAACACATAACTATTTTTAAAAAGAACCAACCACAAATACTTGAAACAAGTAAACAATTTCGATCTGATCACTTTCAAGAAGGAATAATCCATTCTATAACCCCATCTTAGAAATAATTGTGCAACTACATATATACATTTCAAAAATATAAAGTGTAGAAACTTTGTAGTCATACAATTTCATTCTTTATTAACAAGCATATCTTATGTGACCCATTAACGAAGCTCATTAAAGTTTACTAACTCAAAAATATAACAATGACAATCTTTCATCCTTAATATCTCATAATAAACCATAATGTAATAGCCTTCAAATTTTATTAAATTCAGGGAATAAGAGCATAATATACCTTAAAATATGACTTGTGCAATACTTAGTTCTATTAAGCTTTCTAAATAGTCCATGTAACAAGTGTTAGGCCAGTGTCCCTAATCCAGTTGGCTCAAGGCACTAGGTGTTGAAACACCCCTCAGGCTTAATAATTCGAACTATAAAGGCTACAGAACCAAGCAAGTCATAAAAGAATTTATCTCAACTTTTCACCTTTTGACGCGATCTCTTATACTTGCCTAGGCACAAGGTCTGGTTACTCAGTAAAAAATGAAACAAGCTTTTACATTTTTTTCATCATCAATTTTTTTTCATTCAATCTATATTTTTTTCAACTTTTTTTTTCATTCTTTTTTTTTCATAATTTTTTTCATTCTTTTTTTTCTATACACACTTATCCCATTTTTTTTAAAAATAAAAGCTAAGCATAAAGATCTATCATAAAATATTAAAAATTACTCAATTGCCAAGTTTTTAAAAATATATGCTTAGTTAAAGATATCACACTAAGATTACAAGTAATAAATCATTAAATTATATTCCTACAAGTTTCAAGTGTGTGAAATGTGATTTAAAAATATAACCACAATTATCCAAGATAATGAAAATAAAATAGAAATTACTCACTTAATCGTGTTCATCACTTAATTAATTACTTGAACTTTCTTCATGTAATTGATCTCTTCAAAAAGACATATGCTTTTAAAAGAAAATAAGCGATAAAAATCCACTTAAAAGAAAAGAAAACAAAAGAAAAACGAAAAAAATACTCTAAAACATCCTAAAAGAAAAAAATACTCTAAAACATCCTAAAAGAAAATTAAGAAAGAAAAATATCTTTCTACACCCCTAAACCTAAACTGAACATTGTCCTCAATGTTAAAGAAAATATATACTACAATGACAAGAATAAGTAAGAGAGGGAAAGAAAGTTATCACCTGAAAGCATAACTAATTCACTAATCTGAAAAGTGAAGTACATAGGATTGGAGAAAAGAAATAAATATAATTGATGAGCATTTCCCCAAACCTAAAGTATTATATCCCATAAAAGAAGAAAACTATAATGAGAAAAAAAACTGAGAAAATAAGTAAATAAAGCCTAAATGAAGCAAAGAAAATAAACAAAAGGAAAAGAAATATATCAAAAACATGGGTTGCCTCCCAAGAAGCGCTAAGTTTATAGTCTTTAGCCAGACATTGCCAATATTCTCAAATATATCAGGGCGGCTGGTAGATATTAGCATTGGCTCTTCTCTTAAGTCTCCAAAAAGATGATGCAGAAAAATTAGAAGACATGACATGATTATGGGCTGGTGCTACAAAAGATGGACCTCTATCATAAGCATCAAATCTAAAATTGTCTACCATAAAACATTCAACATTAGAAGTTGCAGGCAAATGATTAGACACATCAAAAGCATTTAGTTTCACTTTCATGTTCCCAAAGGTCATCTCCATTACCCCCATCCTACAATTTATGCATGCATTAGCTGTGGAAAAGAATGGACGACCTAGAATGATAGGAATCTGATATGTGGAGTCGGCACCGGTCTCCATATCTATGATAATAAAATCAACAGGGAAAAAGAACCAGTCAACCTTCACTAAGACATCCTCAATGACTCCCCGAGGCTTACGCTCAGAACTGTTGGCTAGCTGCAAGGTAACTGATGTAGGCTGCAATTCACCTAACCCTAGTTTCTCATACATCGAGTAAGGGAGTAGATTGACACTCGCACCAAGGTCAAGGAGGGCTCTATGGATGGAGTGATCACCTATGACACAAGAAATAGTGGGCACTCCAGGGTCCTTATACTTAGGTGGGGTGTCAAACTTCAAAAGAGAGCTTACTTGCTTGGTGAGAAAGACCTTCTTAGACACATGGGTCTTGGATTTACGCTTATGATTGCATAGGTCTTTGAGGAACTTAGCATAAGTAGGGACTTATTTAATGGCATATAAGAGGGGGAGATTAATTTTGACTTATTTAAAAGTCTCAAGAATATCATCCATCTTAACTGTGCTCTTTCTAAATGGTGGGGCCATGTCAAGACACTGAGGAAAAGGTGCCTTAGGGATATAAGATCCATCGGAAGTGGTCTTAGACTGTGGCTCTGAGGAAGGGGAAGGAGATACAAACTCCTTCTCATGTGGTGCACTAACTTCTACTTGAGGTTCATTAGGGGCTGCCCTCTCTAACTCCTCACTCCTATCATCTATCATTGGTGTCCCCCCAACACTCTTGTCAACAATCCTCCCACTCCTAAGGGTCATTATGGAATTAACTTATTCATTAGAGGGAGAAACTCCCTCTACCTGAAATTGACCTTTAGGGTTTGGTAGGGCTTGACTTGGCAACATCCCCATCTCTCTCTTGTTAATAACATTAGCTAGTTGTCCAATTTGGGCTTCTAACTTTGCTATGGATTGAGTGTGAGAGTGGAGGAGTTGAGATTGAGATTGAAGACCTTGCAAGGCACTCAAGACCTTTTCTTCAAAACTTGGACTCCTATTGGGTTGGACATACGGAGGTTGCACTTGAGGTTGGTGGATATGGGCTGGTGGGACTTGGAATGGGTGCCTAGGGGGTTGGTTACCCATAACCCCTTAGTTTTGTGTCCGCCAAGAAAAGTTAGGATGATTCCTCCACCCAGGGTTATATGTATTTGAGAATGGATTGTTCTCAGCCGTAGGGAAGGATTGGGTGGCATTCACATGGTCTTGGACAAGCTCAGGAAATTGAGAGGCAGAGGGGCACTCAATTATAGTATGGGCTGGGCTAAGGTATATTGTGCATGCATCTTGAGTGAAGGGAGTGGGCTGATGGGTTGAAGTCATAAGGAGGTCTAGCTTCCTACTCAAAGTATCAACTTTAGAGGATATGTCTAATGGGTTTTTGACTTCATACAAGCCACCCCTAGAGGGGGCATTGTTCAAGGTAGATAATTTACTCTCATTTCTATTCAACGCAACATGTTGAAGAGAATTTTCACTCAAGTCCTCAAAAAGTTTTCATGCCTCATTTTCATTTTTTAACAAAAAGGTACCCCCACAACTTACATCAACAAGATGACGGTTTTGTTCAGTAAGACCCTTATAAAAACGTTACACTAATTGCCAGTTAGGGACAACATGATGATGACACTTTCTAAGAAGGTCCTTAAGTCTATCCCAACTCTCATGGAACTGTTCAGTGGGAAGTTGGGCAAAAGTGGTTATGACCTTTCTCATTTGGTTGGTCTTACCTATGGGGAAGTACTTTTTAAGGAACTCTTGTTGCATTTGAGCCCATGTTGTGATAGTGTCTGGCTCTAATGAGTGAAGCCATTCTTTAGCCTTATCTTTCAGTGTGAAAGAGAAAAGCCAAAGTTTAACGGCCTCATTGGTTAAATTTGAAAGCTTAAAAGTTGTGCATAGTTCTAAGAAGTCATCTAGGTGCCTATATGGGTTTTCATTATTAAGCCCATAAAAAGATGGAAGCATTTGAATGACATTGGGCTTAATTTCATAATTTTGAGCAGCGACTGCTGGCAACTTAATGCATGAAGGAGAGATGTACTCATTGGGAGTGTAAAAAGGGGAAGAATAAGCAAAAACTAACTAAGAAAAGAACTAAAAATAAAGAGAGAAAAAGATCTTGCAAACCAAAGAAAAGCACTATGCTTGTCGATGTCCACTTGTGGCCACAAGTGTAGAGAGCACGATCTTCAACTCAGCCTACAAGATCAAATTAAAAAAAGGTAAGAAACTAAGAATTAACCTAAAAACTAAAGTAAACTGAATCTAAATTTGATAGAATTATCCTAATACTAATTTAGTAACAAATCAACACCGTCCCTGGCAATGACGCCAAAAACTTGATCGTTTATAATTAAACTCTTTGCAAGTGTACAAGGTAATTGTACTAGGATAAGTATTTAAGGGTTGTCGAACCTCAGGGACGGATAAATTATTACTAAATCGAAAGAGGAATTTGCTGATTGAAATTTAAAACAAACTTAAACTTTAATTAATTAAAGGAAAGAAATCAACTAGTTTAAAAACAAGAGATTAATATGATGGAAATTACTTAGGAAATTGAATCCACTATAGAACCATAACAATTCCTTAACTTTTAATCTAAATCTAGTGTGAATATGAACAAGTATTCTCAGCTACAAGCTAGAATTACTTCAGAAAGAATCATTAATTAAATTCCATGGCATGAACTATCTTCGACAATAGCAAGAATCATCTACACTAAACTAGCTATAGGCATGACCCATCTAATCTTAGTATAACTCATCTAAGTCATTAATTATCTGAACATTAAAACTATTGTATGACCATCTCATCTAAATCACAAAATTTAGAATTGATGCAAATATTAAAACCACATCAATCTATCATCTGCAAGACAATAAATCAACCTAGATTTGAATAAACATTAAAAACTCTTCCATTAAAAAGGAAATTCTTATCATACAATTGTATCATTCACAATTGAGATCTAAATTAAAAAGAAAAGAAATTTAAACTTATCTATAGCTTCATCAACTCCTAAGTAAAAGAAAAGTTTAGCCTTCCATTGTAGAAGAAAACACTTGAATCTCCATTAAAAACTTTGAGTTCTCTTCCATCTTCTTCTTCCTTTTTCTCTTCAGAAAATCTACTGGAATCCCCCAATTTTAAGCCAAATATGTCTTTATATAGGCATAAGAGCTGGAGAAAGAAGTCCAATATGAAAAGGATTAAAAATTGGCTAAAACTAGGAAACTGCACGTTATCCCGTTCGAATGCCTAAACTGCATTTTTGTCCAAATTCACGTTATCCCGTTTGATACATCAAACGCCCTGTTCGAACGGCTACACTGTTTCTGCAATCTAGACAGTTTTTTTGGACAGTCAAATTTCTGTTCATTAAGCTTTTCTTCGTGTCCATATTAATTTCTAACATGTTTATAACTCCGAAAAGTTGTCTAAATCACTTTAAAGCATGTCAAGACTATTTTGAATTATTCCAACCATTGTCCAAGTACCTTGATAAGCGCACTTTACCTATAAAATATAAAATATCATATTTTAGACATGTATAATGTAACTAAAATTCCAACTTGATTTAAATACATATCTAAACTACTAATTACTATTAAATTATTAATAATTAAATTAAAATATTAATAACTATCTTAATCTAGATAAACCATAACTAACACTAAATTAACCTAATCTATACTAGCAAATAAGGTAAAAAAGCATATAAAATAGATATATATTTCATACTTATCAATATCAAATTGTTACAAATGAGAAAGGAAAACAAAAGGTACATGATTGTTATGTTTATGATGATTCACCTAATATTTTAGTGATGCAGATAAAAAAGAACAGATACATGTGGAAGTTCATGATGATGATCATATATATAAAAAATAAACTCATGAGGAGGATCAAGAAACTACAAGTTCACCATAGTCAAGTACTTAATTTGGTTCAAAATGATCATCCTGAAACCAATGTGATTGGAGACATCAATGAAGGAGTAGGAACAAAACATCAATTAGAAGAACAAGTAAATTTTTCTTGTTACGTATTTCTCATGAAACCAACGAAGATTGATTATGCTTTTTAGGATGAGAATTGGATAAATATAACAAGAATAGTTAGGTCAATTCACAAGGAATGATGTGTAGTATCTTGTTCAATGACCTAAAGAATGCAATGTGATAGGTACTAAATGGATCTAGAAAATTAAAATAAACTAATAAGGAAATGTGGTTAGAGACAAAGCCCGTTTGGCTGCTCAAGGGTACACATAGGTAGAAGGTATTAATTTTTATGAAACATTTGCTCCCATTGCTAAACTTGAACCTATTAGATTACTACTTACTATGATTTGTTATTTAAAATTCAAGGTATATCAAATGGATATAAAGAATATTTTTCTTAATAAGACTTGTAAGAAGAAATTTATGTTGAACAACCTAAGGGTTTTATAGACCCTCATCATCCTGATTATTTGTATAATAAGTTAAAAAAAGTTTTGTATGACTTGAAACAGGCTCTAAGAGCATTATGAGAGGCTAATAAAATACCTAATAAAAAAAGGCAATACAAGAGATGGTATTGATGAAATATTATTCATTAAGAAGTTTGAGAAGCATGTGGTGATGACACAAATTTATGTTGATGAGATTATTTTTGGATTTACAAATGATAAGTTTGCCAAAGCTTTTGCAGATGAGATGAGTAAGAAATTTGAAATGAGTATGAAAAGTTTACTAACTTATTTTCTTAGGTTGCAGGTACAATAGACTAATTTAGGTTTCCTCATCTCACAGTCAAAGTTTACTGAACATCTTGTAAAAAGTTTAGATTTCAAGATGCAAAACATGCCAAAATGCTAATGTCCCATTCCATCAAGTTAAGCAAGGATGCTCAGGTAAATTTGTTGAACAAACCATGTATAGAAGAAGCATAATAGTTCATCTTTTGTACTTAATTGCTAATTACCTAAATATTTTACTAAATGTAGGAGAATTTTCTAGATATCAAGATAATCCTAAAGAATCACAATTGACTGATGTAAAACATATATTAGAATATGTGAGAGATTTATGGGATATGGCTTATTGTACCCATTTAACACAACTTCTTAACTAATAGGATATTCAAGTTCTAATTCAACTGGGATTGTAAATGGTCGAAAGAGTAGCATGGTAGATTGTTTTTATGTAGGAAATTGCTTAGTCTCTTGGCATAGTAAAAAAGTAAAATTGTGTTTTATTATCAACTGTAGAGGCTGAATACATGATTGCTAGTAGTGGATGTACACAACTAATGTGGATGAAAATAATGCTAATTGATTATATAATCTATCAAGGCATAATGACTATATATTGTGATAATCTAAGTTCAATTAAAATTTGAGAAAATCTTACTCAATACTCTAACACAAATCACATTGATATTAGACATCATTTTATTCGAGATTTGGTTGAAGATCAAATTGTTAACTTAGAATATATTTCAATAGAGTTTTAATTGACTTACCCTTTTACAAAACTATTGGAATTGAATAGGTTCATAAATCATAGGAAGGCCATTGGACTTGCTTACCCATAATAGTTCCTTATTTTACTTAAAAGATTTTTGGGACATGAAACAAAACAAAAACTATTTTTCAAATATTTTTTAGTAGATTTTGGTTTTTTGTATTGTGTTAAATTGAAAATAAAAACAAAAATAAGTTTTTTCTATTTTTAAACAAATAATATGAATATCATAAATAACATACTTGAATTATAAAGTATTATACATAGTGGGCCACACATGGAATACATAATGAGTAGAATATTAAGTCAAGGGGACTATTTTTAAATAATTTGAGTAGAGCTTTAAGATTTATAATAATAATTTATGCACTATTGTTTTACTAAAAGACTTAGTACTCACTATGGGAATTCAAGATCATCTATCGGGTTAAATATATAATATGTTTAATTTACTTCTAAACTTTAATGTTATGAGGTAGTATAAGGTAGTTGAGTAATTTGAATTCCTTTGTAAACTAAATGAGATTTGAGATATTTATGATTTGTTTAAATAATTTATGTAACTATTGTAAAAAATAGTTCTAAAAAAGATGATAGAGTAGGCTGCTTACATAAGACATCTTGGGTTATTATGAAAGCTATCATCCCCATGATACAGAAAAATGCACATTATGAGTAAAAAAATAGTACATGGTCACGAGAACTAAGTAAAAACTAGTGAAAGCCCAACATCTAAAATGCTAGACAAAGTCAAATCATTGAAAAAAGGCAAAGGGCATAATGAAAGACAACAAATGCCATAGAATTTTTTGTATTGATGATTATATATTTTACTTATTCAATGTACATTAATGATAAAATAGAATGCAAGCAAACATCAAATTTTTTGACTAACTCATTTGCCAAAGTGCTGGATGAGAAAAGTTCTTTTTGATAATATTATTCATTGATATCCTAATGTCATATTGATTGATCATGGTATAGTATTAGACATGAGGTACATTCGCATATCTCATTATTGTGAGCTTTGAAACTTTAAATTCTGATTCTTTAGTCGATTTACTAATAAGATTATATTATGCTTATGTGGGAAATACTTGGTGTGTTAATATTAAACTTGGATAGTGTTCATAAATGATACTACTATATGATGATGATCACACTTTGAGTTAAATGAAATTTTTTAAAGGTTTGATTCTCCTTACATTTAATTTTTAATGCGATTTTAAATTTATTTTAATGTTATTTCTCTTACTTCTCGTCTTCGTTAACTCATTTTACCTTTGTCTATTTCTGACAAAAAAAGGGAGAAATTTGGGTTATGAGTTTTTTAAGGAAAATCTTCATCATCTAGAGGGAAGATAGCAAAAAGAGAGCTTGAAAATGAAGATTGAAGCTTAATGTTTTTTAAAAAAGAAAATCCTTGTTCAGGTTGCAACTTGTTTAATCATCTACTTAGTTGAATATTTAAATTATGTATTGACTTGCTTCTTAGAACAATCCTATGCTGGTATGTTCTTGTATGTGAAATATACATTAATTGCAGGTTGAAGACTATACCACATTAGTATTTGAAAATTTTAGATTAGGGTGGAGAGTCAGTATCATTGTTGGATAATCTGTTTAAATCTAATCATGCACTATAGAGTTGCAATTTTTAATTTTTAGATAATCTGTCTAAATTTGCAAAATTTTGATAGAATGGCAGGATGAAAACCTACACTAATAATTTAACTGAGACTAGAAGGATCAATGGCTTAGTGGAGATGATTGATTGGTGGGTGAAATCGAGAGAAAATAAAGGAAACCAATCGATTACCTTTTGGAACAATCGATCGATGTCATGTAGAATTGCCTAAATTAGACATTTCCATGTTCATTTATATTCCTAGTTAAAGACACATTTGTCTTGAGACTGTAGGAGTGTATAAAAAAGGCTAGAATGTGTAGAGAAACAAAAAAAGGCTTTGAAAGGTTAAAGAATTTATGTGGAGTTGCTCTAATAATTTTTAGAGAGATTCAGTCTTCTAAGTATTGATTTTTATCTATCTTAATCAAAATAATAATTAAAGGTGAGATTAATATAGAAAAATATATGTGTGATATGGCATTTTGGTAAACATTGTTGTTGAGAATATTAAAGAGAAAGAAGATTTATTCCACAAAATGAGATGAACGAGCAAGATTGATCAAAGAGCACATGAAAGAGAGAAAATCAAACTATTGCTAGTAAATAACTAAGGATTAAGTTTGTGTGTACAAAATACTTCTATTGTGTACATTACTATGCTACAGGCATTGCTCCTTATTTAGTTAATTTTTTATGACCTTATTTAATTACTTGAATATGTATTTAATGCATGTAGCATTAGTTACTTGGATAGGTAAGCTTCGTTGTGAGAATTCCTTTTAGTTACATTGGATAGTTGCTCCATGTGACCCTCCCTTGCGTATTCAGCATGCAGGCCTTATAGTACATAATGAAAACAACCGTGGCAGGATGATTCTTTAGCCAATGCAAGTGGATGATTGCCCAAAAGTAGAGGTAGAAAGCAAGACAATCTTTTTCATTTCTCCGCTGTCCTATTATCTTTTTCTGTGCCTCGTTTTTATGCGGCCTCCTTTTCAGTGTCAACTGATTGCGGGGCCCACTAAAAATCTCCTCCCCATCAGTGATTTTATCACTAGCAGAAAACCTTCTGGTCCCTCAAAATCAGCGATTTGTTACTCCATTTAGACTTATCTTCTCCCTTTTCCTGGTTTTTTCGCTCGTCGATTTGAGCCCATCAATCGCCTTCCTCTTTCGAGCAACAACTTGTCATGTACATCTTGTATATCTTCTTTAAAAGTAGTCTTTCTATGAAAAGTTTGTTACGAAAATTTTGACCTCTTCCATAACAACCCTCCTAGAGATCGTCCTCAATTTAGGGCATTGTGAACCCTACATAAGACCAGAGGCGGTGGTCCACAACGACTATATGAACACTTTGATCCCCCACTACATTTCTCAACTCCCTATTCTGAAGGCCTTTTTTGTGTTTTAAATTGGAAAAATGATGAATAGTATGGTTGGTACAATAAACCCAATAATTTATCCAATAACAGCTCTCAAGTGGGTTTCATTGGACCGAATTTGTAGGCCAAGTAAGCTCTTTAAGGCCATCTTCTGTCCAACCATAACTTTGGAAAAATTTATTGGGTGTGTATATCATTATCCATCCAATAAAAATGACATTGTTTTGCCTGACTCCTAAGACTATGATTATTATACGTAGAGGTCCTAGCATTGTACATAGAGGCTTAACAAGGTGTATAACTATAGTCTTCCCATGGTCAACAAATAGTAATGTACTATGTTAAATTTCTATGTACCATGCTAGGACCTCTACGCTACACACCACACTGGTCATGCAGCCCATTACAACATTTTCCTAAATATGAACTAATCTTAATAGATACTAGTTAAGTACACATCAAAATGCATGTGACTAAGTTAGAGTTGGATTTATAACTTCCCACTTCACAAATAGTTAGATAAATAATTTAATTAACCAATATAAGCCAATTAGAAACTTTAGCTGAGTATTTTAGGATATTAATTGAAAGAAGTGTAAAATAATCTTAGAAATTTGAATATTATCTCCATATACCTTGTAGGTCTTTTAATATCCCACCCCTCTCCCCATCCCTCCCTCTCCCCACCACCCACTATATTATAATATATAAAGTTCTAAAACCATATCTCAAGTTATTCATATATGAAGGTTATTAATATTAGTATACTACTTTTTTTTGCTTACAAAATTATACAATTTTTATCCACACGCATATTTACCCTCACCATACAGTTATAATATTTTACAAACAGTAAGCACAACCAAGTCAGACACAAAAATATTTATGTACACCTTTTAAATTTATCATGTGTGCAGCTTATCTACCATTTGGTAAGAAAAAATATATATCTATTCAATGATGGACTAGTAACTACTAAATACTCCCTCCGTCTCATCATAAATACCCAATTATATTTGTGAAATTCAACAAAAAATTCTCTGAACTCTTACTTTAAAGTATGGACTTATAAAATTTCACAAGTTTTGAATCAATTAGGGTGTCCTATTAAAAGTGGATGCAATTTATAATTTTTACTGCATAATTAGAGAAACTCAAAAAAGAAGAAAATTATGATTGTGGTATTTATAGAGCGAGAATTGATTGTAGTTTTCTAGATTATAGTGGGATGAGGTGAGGCCTCTCTAAATAATGCCCTCTCACACTGGGAAACCTAACAAGTAATTTCATTTTGTATTGTCTTCATTCATAGCGTGACAAAAATTTCCTCCCCCTCCTCAATTTAATAATAGTATATCTATAATACTAAAATTGATGGGTACATATCATATTTTCTGAAAAGCTTTTCTCTTTATTCCGATCATTTCCTACAATAATCATAGCAATAATATGCATATTTAGAGTTAATCAATAAAATAAGAGTAAGGCATGGCTTTGAATTAAAGCAAAGATTATCTCTAAGTGATATTAATATTTTAAATTAATGTTTACGTTGACAAAGTGAAACATAACATAAGTCTTACAATAATGAAAGAACAGTCTTGTCACGAACTGATAGATAACAAACACCTTACTTTAAGAAAAAGATGCTTGTCTTTACAAAGTTTTCACATTATTGTTGGAAAATGCTTCTCCTCCTAAAATCTTACTTTAAAGCTTAATCTATGCATTTTGACATCCTGGACCCACCAATCAATGGTGGTGATGTATAGATTAAATATGGGATTTTTGAAGGAGATATAGCATTATTTATTATTGTCATATATTGTACCAAATATATAACTCGTTGAAAATGAAGTGATACAACTTCCTTATGCCTATCTCAAGGTAGGCATCTTACACACGACGAAAATCATCATCTCCTCCTAAAAAAGAAATTTCAAAGTTTCCTTTGAGAGTGATCAATTTTATTGACTAGCTTGTAAATTATTCTTATTTCTTACAATAGCGAATTTACAAAAATGCCACTGATTTCTCCTAAAGTACAAAATCACTCTGAGAGTTCACCCTTCCCCATTTAGTTTAAGGATAATTCTTTTAAAAATAAAACACCTCCCCAGCCACTGGTGGTTACCATGGATCTGGCCACACCACATGGCTATTGCCGCCGGAAGTGGCCAATGCCAAGCCTTTGATGCCAGATATAGCGGCAACCTGCTGGCTGCGACTACTATAACTTTTACAGCCTGTTGTTGGTTGTGACCAAAAGATTTTGTGGCAGAGGAGTTGGGGCATTAATTTTTAAGTAGGAGTATGATTTTGAAATGAATGTGACTATCCCCTCCCCCCCCCCCCCCATATTATACTCAAAGCCCTTCCAAAAAAAATAAGTGCCCTTTAGTATCTCCCTTCCCCTTGCCACATATGAGCATGAAATTTTAGCTATCGGCAAGGGGGTTGTGGCTGTTGGTGTCTCCACTATCCAATGCGAAATATCTATTGAAGCCAGGTGGTATCCTCTATCCTCCCTCCCATCTTCCTCACTCCCCTATTCATAGTATGTTCTTTTGTAGAGGGCCATATTCATTTCTTCAGCTTCTTGTCATCCACATGCATGGTACTAGCAAGGGGGGTTGTGGCCACAAGCATCTCCATTGAGAAATCTCTATTGAAGCAAGGTAAAATGAATATCTTCTACTATTTTTTGAAGTGGATCGTTGAAGAGGTTACTATCAGTGAAATCACTTATAGAGAACTATCTCATATCTATTGTAGTTGGGTGCACATCAGCATATATCTAGCCAAGGATCCTGTTTCCACATTGAAGAAAGGAATATAAGGTGGAGCATAGGTTCTAGTGATAGATAAAATGGAGGAAAAGCATAAAGATGGGGGATCCTATTGTGGTCTAGTCTAATTTTATTTGGCATTTTTGTATACATGTACATGACATTTTATTTTCAAGTTTGGACACAAAGATTTCTGGTTTAGCACTTTGTCTTGCATACTCTAATATGTTTTACCGAGAATTTTATTGGTTTCACATAGGAATATTAATTGTATGTGTCCTCAACTCTAAATACTTAAACTTATGACAATGATGATAATGATAATTGCCTGTTTTAAGCTTATGTAGATCTAGTGATACTAATTTGAAGCTCAGATATCATCTTTCTCAACAAAATAAATCTAGAAGTCCCCCCCACTCCCCGCCACATAAAATTGCATTATTCGGTCCTTGTCGAATTTTGCATGTTGTGATGGTAATTACCCCCCTTCCCCAAAAACTCTTCAGAAGTTTAAAAAGCTTCTAGAAGTTTCTTGGTTGTGGGTACCCTCCACCAAATAAAGCTGCATTATATAGGGGCCAAAGGTCCCCATCAATTTCTGTATATTGTGGTGATGACCTCTCCATGCCAAAAACGAAGTTTAAAAAACTTTTGGATGTATCTTAGCAGGGGTACCCTACTCCAAATATAACTGATTTGGATGCAGACCTTAGATCCCCGTCAAATTCTACATATTGTGGTGGTGACCACCCCTCGCCAGAAACCATCTAGAAATTTTTGAAAAGCTTTTTAAACTTTTAGGGATTTGTGGCGGGGGGTGCCTCCCACCAATTAAAACTATGTTATACAAGCAACAAAGGTACCCGTCAATTTTTGCATGTTGTCGTGGTAACATCTCCCCTCTAGAAACAATCAAGAAGTTTACAAAACTTTCGGAGGTTTATTGGCAGGGGGTATCATTCGCTAAATAAAACTTATTTGGACAAAGACCTTAGGTCCCTGTCAAATTTTGTATATTTTGGAGGTGACCACCCCCCACCAGAAACTATCCAGAAAATTTTCAGAGTAGCAAGGTAAGGGGGAGAGGAAAAATAATCGTAGAAAATGAGTCACAAGCGAGGGGGAAGAAGGAAAATAGCCAGAAAACAGGAGCCACAAGCGATGAGAGGAGGTAGACGAGCTCACACTAGAGGGAGAAGATTGTGGATAGGGAAATGAAAGAGTAGAAATAAAGTTAAAAGGTAAAGTGGGGAGTGTGTTTAGTAAACAATAATATTGAGTTAGGCTAGGGTATATTAAGTAATTTATTTAATTTTTTTGGGGGTGTGTATAAGTACAGGGGCTTGAGAATAATATAGGAAAATAGCCGCATTGTTTTAAATTTTTTATTCAGGAGAGAAGGCACTTTGGACTTCATGTCTCTTTAATAACATTTATAAGGGATGGAGAAAATGATAATCACCCAATCAATCGTCCCGATGGACTCTTTTAAGTGGGTTTTAGTTGGAAAGAATATGTGGTGGTACACAGTAAATTTTACGTGAGGCACATGTTCCTTCCCAACCAAAACCCACCCAGTTGGAAGGGTTTGCTGTGTGGTTTAGTTAGGCGTATATCATTATCCTTTTTTTCTATTCAGCCCTTTTGATTTATCATTTTCCTAAGCTTATATGAGTATCGTGCACTATAAAATGCAAGAGGGGGATAAAGTTGATAGACAAGCGAAGTATGTTGGAAAACTATTTGTCCGTCATTTGCTTTACTCTTATCCTCCTCTTGGAGTCTGCAATCCCCGTGAGGTCACGGGCGCCGGCCCTCTACTGCTTTGGTGCTTCAGTTTCAGACAGTGGCAACAACAATTATCTCGCTACGCTTGCAAAGGCAAATTACACACCATATGGCATCGACTTCATCAAGGGTCCAACCGGCAGATTCACCAATGGCCGGACTATTGTCGATTTCCTAGGTTAGCATCAGTGAGCCAATATAGATAGTAAGATCTTGAAGGCTGGACTCCGAAGCAGACTTTTAATGCCTTCGTTTGTTGTAATTTTGCAGCTAAGAAGTTGGGTTTGCCTTTTGCGCCACCCTACCTGGGACTGCAAGGGAAGAAAAAGCCACTGACAGGAGTAAACTATGCATCAGGAGCATGTGGCATTCTTGATGAAACTGGGGAAAGACTGGTAAATTATCCAAATTCATGCTTTCAAACGCAAAATTTCAGATTGCTATTTCTTCGTAAAGATTCTGAATCCATATGATGTAGTCTGATAAATCTGCTTTATGATGTGCAGGGCGAGTGTTTGCCACTAAGCAAACAGATAGACTACTTCCAAACAACTCTTGAAGATTTGAAGCAGCAGTTTCCCGTCCCAAAGATGCTCGCAGAAGACTATCTGGCCAAATCTATTTTCACAATTACCACTGGAACGAATGACTACATAAACAATTATCTGCAACGTGATTACTACAACTCCAGCAGAATATACACTCCTCAGCAGTTTGCTCAGCTGCTCGTGGACAGATTCTCTCAACTTCTTGAGGTATAGGATGTTCTCACAATAGTGATAATGCCTCTTTTCTTCCCATTATTTAGATTTGTTTATTAAATTATGTCATGCAGAGGATTTACGAATTAGGAGCCAGAAACATTGTTGTGTTCGATATTCCCCCAGCCGGGTGCACGCCAGCAGTACTGAATGCCGTAAATTCGACCGGACTATGTGTAGCAGCTGTAAACCAACTTATAGTCATTTACAATGAAAACCTTCAGAAAATGCTATCAGAACTCAGTTGTGAACTACCCGGATCAAAATTTGTTCTTGGGGCTACTTATAATACTAGCCTTGATATGAACCTCAACCCTTCCAAATACGGTGAGTTCCATGCGTAGTAGTATTTTGCGGAATGATTTCAAGAAAATGATGGTTACCCAGTTTCATGCCAAGCGTTAAACTCATTTACCCTCATAAATCTTACAGTTTATATAGAAGGATCTTTCTATAATTTATGCAGAAATCGTTTGTCGAGTTAAAAGAGTTGAATTCTTGCAGGATTTCAAGAACAAAAGGTCCCATGTTGTGAGGTAGGCAGCATTGGCACATGCATTCCTGGAGGAAGAGTGTGCGAAGATAGGAGTGACTATCTCTACTTCGATGCAGTTCACTGGTCGCAGGCAGTACACTCATACTTCGCAGCCAATTGTTTCGATCAGTCTGCTTCCATTTGCTCTCCAATGACTGTCAAACAGCTTTCGCAAACTTAGGGCAGCATATTTGTGGCACAATGTAATGTCGACAGACCTTTTCCTGTGGACTGTGCATGTCTGAATTAAAGAGTGACTTGCGATGGATGTAGTACTTTATAATTCTTCGTAACTTCTCTTGTAGGTGATGGCATGCATGTATCAATAAAAGGAATATATTGCCAAAGATGATAGAAATGTAATTGCTGTAAAGGCAATTCGTATGAATGTAGTTAGGAATACATTTCTTCATAGTTCATTGCAAGCATATGGTCCTGCATAATTACGACTATAATCAAAATGCAAACGGAAGTTTGAAAAGAAGGGTGTCCATTGGGTCTGATGATCAACTGGAGGTGTACTAGAAAAACAGAAATCATACACCTTGGTTTGCGCTAAGAATTTGTCTTTTGTTCTTGATTAAAGCTTGCATATAGTTTACAGCACTTGTACAGGTATAACATAGAAAAGTTGGTGTGCCTAGAAAAGATGCATATAATATTCTTGATTATGTTGGGTTTATATTTTGTATTAAAATATTAAGTGGCTCAATTACCTCAATTGACGCTATTTTGAATTTTTAAAACTATATGGGTAATAGGTCTGAGTTTGAATATCAATTAAGCTGTGGTTTTAAGTAATTTGGACTGTTAACTAACCTCTGGATGGAAGGTCATGATTCGAAGGTTCTTAACAATGATGTCTTGGTTTAGTTATAAATACACCATTAACCATCCTAATACAATTTCTTAAGCGAGATTATTCTTAATCAAGTTCTAAACCAAAAAGTCATTTTGTGATTCTGAAGAATATTAATAGAGACAAAACTTTATTATGGAGATTAAGCTTGATTGAAGACTCTAATAGCTACATGTAAGCCTAAACCTTGTATATTATACTCTTGCAATTGGTATTGAGGCTATGTTTTAGACGACATAATTTTTTTTGGTTTGCCATCGTTGTGACCTGGTTGCTGCCTGTCCACCGAATAGCTATTGGACTGCTGGCCAGAGGAAACGTGCTAGCCAGAGCCGCCAAGCATTGGGCTTTGACCGGAACCATCTTTGCGCCAGCCCTCCAGACTGTTCGTACAGTCCGACAGTGGTTGAAAAAATTAGATTTTTTCATTATTTTGCGTGTCGGCTTCAGTTTTTCGGTCGTTGTGGGCCTCCAGCTGTCACCTGTCTCCGATCTTGCCTGGCACTAGCCACCGCCACCTCCTTACAGTGTCTGGGCATTGGCCGATGCCGCCACTGCACTAAGAGCCGCAATTTGCTTTCCTATTTTTTCTGACAGTTTACTGGTTAATTTGAAATCCGTCGAATGTTGAAGATTGTCTTTATGGGGCAGATCTGGAACCTCCGCCATTAGACGAAACTTTTTCTGGCCTCCTGGGTTGCCAGTGGGTATCGCCCACAATAGCTGGATCCCGCTTTACTCATTGTGATACATTGAATTAGTGCTACTGGAAGGCGCGCTCTGGATCTTCTGATCACTAGTGGATTAGCCATCGTCGTGTAGAATTGTTCGGTCTTCTGGCCTGTTGGCTGGCCTCACCGAGCAACAGCTTGGTGGCCTGGCTTCTCTTCACTAGGTGTCTCAACCTCTTTGTCGAGAGGTTGAAAATGACCCTCAAAAGTGGGTCACCGCTGACCCGTGCTAGGTGCGGGTCAAGAAAGCTGACCCAGATCCAAATCGGGTCTCCAGACCCGGTTTGGACTATTCCAGGTCACCAAAAAAAAGAAAATTCTTTTTATGAATTTTTTTTATCTAGTTGTGATTGCATGTGGAATTGTAGATGTGTTTTAATTATCATGTCAAGGCCTTATTAATGTTATGGGCCGGCCAAAGGATTATATTGCAATCATATGTTTTGTCAATTTCTTTTAAAATTGTTGAGAGTACCACTTAGGTAACTTTGAGAGAGTGTATATTATACTTATTGTAAGCAACACTAGAATTCAAGGACTACGTCTAGAGGTAGATGCCGTCGTGAAGAATTAATGTAAATTTTTGTCTATTGTAGGGGCCTAAAGCTTACAATTTGTACATTTATTATTTTTTTTAGGGACTGTACATGAACTTTGGACTATATTTTTTAATTTTGGTGTGTGGTGATGGAACCCCTAGCGGAGTCGTAAAAGCCTGATGAAAAAAATGACAAAAAGGCCCTTGTCAATTTTGTGTATGGATATTTTTTTATTATATGATAATTAATTGCATTCATTTATTATATAAAAAAAATTTGATAAGCACAAGTTCAGTTCTCACATACATTGAGATGATTTAGGAGTGGCCAAAGCATTCTAAGTTATTTTTTAGTGTGTGAATCATATAGAATGCTACAATGGGGTTCATAGATTTACATATATAAAAATAGTGTACAGTCATCATATTTGATTATGTGATAAAAATCATCATCCGGTCCCAAAAAGAGATGGTAGTTATTGTCACATAATCTAGATAGGGTGGAGGGTTATATATTTTAACATTGTTGAATCCCTAGGCCCAAAGGTGTAGGATTTTTTGGTAATATTTTTTATATATAACCCACTAGCCTTATCATTAAACAAAATGAACATTTGTTTCTATACAACTTAGTAATTTTGGTGGAGATTGTGGCCTTCGTCCAAAGGGAGGTTTACAATTTTACTAAATAATTTTAGCATTGGCTATTTCATACTTATGTTATTGTTTCTTGCCCTTATTAATTGTTTTAATGTATTTATTCTTTTTTTGCAGCTTATCTGTCTTTTATTTTTTACCCTAATTAGTACATTTCATTATTGTCTGGGGACAATTTTATAGATTGGAAGGAAAAGATTCTTTTACTATTTGGGTGCATGGACTTAGATTTGACATTTCGTATGGATGTACCCGCCACTCCTATAGAAAAAAGTACGCGAAGTGAGGTAGTGTCTTTCAAAAAGTGGGAGCAATCTAACCGCTTAAGCATGATGCTCATGAAGTCTCACATAAACAAAAGTATTAGGGGATTCATCTCAGAATGCTCTACAGGTCAAGAATGTTTGAAAGCTATTAAAGCTCAACTTAATAGTTCTGATAAAGCTTTGGTCAGCACCTTAATGTCTTAGTTGTCATCAATGAGGCTAACAGGTGACAAAGGGGTGAGAGAGCATATCATGCAGATGCGTAATATTGCTAATTAGTTAAATAACATGAAAATAAAGATAAATGACACATTTTTGGTTCACTTTATTATTAACTCTATGCCTGCACAATATGGGTCATTTAAGATCTTTTACAACACACATAACACTCAATGGTCAGTCAGTGATCTTTTGAGTATGTGTGTGCAGGAAGAGGGGAGACTTATGCAAGAGAAGCTAGAAAGTATTTATCTAGTTGCTCATAAAGGACAGAAGAAGAGAAATTATAGTGCTTTAAATGAGAAAGCTGGTAAGGTGTGTCAATGAAGTTTATTGGCATCACAAAGGAAATCAAATATTTTTTCTGTAAGAAGAAAGGACATATGAAGAATGATTGCCCTAAATATCAGAAGTAGTTTGCCAAGAAAGCAGGTAATTTCATATCTCTAGTGTGTTATGAATCTAATTATGTTAATTCTCATCACAATAACACATGGTAGATTGAATTTAGTTCTACAATACATGTTCTACTATCATGAAGGGGTTTCTCAGTCTAAGAAAATCAAATGATGGGGAGCACAACATCTATCTAGGAAATAAGATGTATTCGAAGGTTGAAGGTGTGAGAACATATCGACTTGTTCTTCATACAGGATACATCTTAGATTTGGAGAGAACTTTTTGTATTCTAAGTTTTTCAAGGAACTTAGTTTTTGTATCAAGACTAGTGCCTCATAGCTTTAATTTTTAGTTATAAATTCCTCATTTCTGATTATTAAAGATTCAGTTACCATTGGTTCTAGTTCCTTGCTAGATGGATTATATTGTCTCTTTTTGCATATTTTCTTTGAACAATTTATGATGTCTATGCAAAGATGTGTTATTAAAAAAAATTACTCTATGTTATGGTACAGGCGGTCGGGACATATCTCTATTGACCGCTTAAAACGATTAGTAAGAGAATGTATTTTTAAAACTCTTGACTTTACTGGTCTTAAGACATGTATTGACTGCATAAAGGGAAAACAGAGTAAAAAGTCTTCTAAGGGTGCTAAAAGGCATGATGAGAAATTAAACATCATATACACTGATATCTGTAGACTATTTAGTACTCCTTGTTTGAATGGTCAAAAGTATTTCATTACCTTTATAGATGAAAATACAAGATACATGTATCTTTATCTCTTAAAGGAAAAAGCTGAAGCATTTGATGATTTCAAGACTTATAAGGAAGAGGTAGAGAAAAAATCTAGCTTGACTATTAAAATTTTTAGATTAGACAAGGGAGGGGAATACCATAGTAGGTACATAGAGAGTGAATAAAAACCTAGACCATTTGCACAATTCCTAAAGGAACATGGTATTATTGTACAATACACAATACCGGGGATACCATAACAAAATGGTGTGGCTGAAAGAAGGAACCATACTTTGATAGATATGGTGAGGAGTATGATCAGTAACTCCTCCTTTCCTCTCAATACGTGGAGTGAAGCCTTAAAGACAACCGTGTACATTTTAAATCGAGCTCTATCTCAAGTCATTCCTAAAACACCCTTTGAGCTATGAAATAGATGGAAACCTAGTTTAGATTATGTACACATCTAGGGATGTCCTTTTGAGGTTAGGGTGTATAATCCACTTAAGAATAAGCTTGACCCTAAGACTGTCAGTAGATTTTTCATTGGCTATGCAGAAATGTCTAAGAGTTATTGGTTTTATTGTCCCTCGCATACCCCTATAGTAGTCGAAACATGAAATGCACGTTTTCTTGAGAAAGACAACTTCAATAGGAGTATTTCCCCTAAACACATTGTGTTTGAGGAAACACGAGTTCCAGTTGTTATAGCCACATCCGGTGGAGGATCACATGTTGTACGCCCATGGTGATTCTAAAGCAGCCTACCATTCTCTCATGATCAAGTTGTTGAAGTTCCTATTGTACAGGCACCTCCACATGTTGATCAAATAGGACTTCGAAGGTCCTCAAGAGTAAGAAAACCTGCACTCCTTTCTGACTATGTTGTACACCCCTAGGAATCTGACAAGAATGTTGGACTCATTTAATAACCTATTACATATTTACAGGTCATGTCTAGAGATAACTCTAGCAAATGGTATGATGTCATGTAGGACGAGATGAAATCTATTGCTGATAATCAAGTCTACGATCTCGTAGAGTTACCGTAGGGCGTTATGACTCTTGGCTGCAAATGAGTGTATAAGACTAAATTAGATCCATTTAGTAACATTAGCAGATATACGGCCCAACTTGTAGCTAAAGGTTTTCTTCAAAAAGGTGGTGTTGACTGTAATAAAACTTTCTCTTCATTTTTTATGAAAGATTCATTGAGAGTTATTTTGGCCCTTGTAGCTCATTTGACTTAAAATTATGTCAAATGGATGTCAAGATGAAGTTCTTGAATGAGGATCTTGAGGAGGAGGGTATATGACTTAGCCTAAAGGATTCACCTTAGATAAAAAAAATCATCTAGTTTGTAGACTCCAAAAGTCAATATATGGACTTAAACAGTCCTCCTGACAGTGGTATTTGAAGTTTAATGATGTTATTACTTAATTTGGTTTTAAGGAGAACATTATTTACCAATGCATATACCTTAAGGTTAATGGGAGCGATTACACGGTTTACATCTTGTATGTTGATGACATTTTATTTACAAATAGTGAATTACGGATGTTGCACGAGACTAAGTAGTTTTTTTCTTAGAACTTTGACATGAAAGATGAGGCATCTTGTGTCATAGGGATTGAGATTTAGATCTATCGATAGATCCAGAAGGATCATTGGGTTGTCTCAGTAGGCCTATATCAATAAAGTTCTAAAACGGTTTAAGATGAAAAACTACTTACATAGTGTGCCTCCTATTGTGAAGGGTGACAAATTTGGCTTGTTCTAGTGTCCAAAGAATTCTTTCGATTTGAAAAGCATGAAAGAAATTCCTTATGCATCGGCAGTTAGTAGTATGATGTACTTGGAGGTCTGCACAATACTAGATATTGTCTTTGCTATAAAAATGTTGGGCAAATACCAGAAAAATTTAGGGTTAGATCATTGGAGAGTTGGATAGAAGGTTATGGGGTATCTACAAGGAACGAAGGATTACATGCTTATATATAAACATTCTGATCATTTGGAGTTGGTTGGATACACAGATGTAGACTTTGCTAGTTGTGTTGACTCCAAAAAGTCGACATCGAGTTATATTTTCCTTTTAGCAAGTGGTGTTATCTCTTAGAAAAGTATCAAGCAAACTCTTATAGCGTCGTTGACTATGGAAGCAGAGTTTGATGCTTATTATGAGGGAACGTCACATACTACTTGGCTGATAAGCTTTATCACAGGGCTTACTATTCATATCTAGGCCGTTAAAGATGTTCTATGATAATAGTGTTGCTATGTTCATTACAAAGAATAACAATAGTGGAAGTTGGAGTAAGCACATCGAAATCAAGTATCTTGTTGTTCGGAATCGTGATAAAGAAAGGGCAATTGTTATTGAGCATATAGATATTGAGCTTATGGTTGTTAATCTAATGACTAAGGGTTTACCCACTTCTATCTGTTTAAGAGTCATGTGGATCGTATGGGTCTTATTAGCTCATTATGCATTTGATTTTGCTTATATACTTTTGGACTTTTTCATTTATTATAGTAGTTATAGTTTCTTGTCTTGTGTTGTCTCATTTTTTGTGCACTTAAGTATGAGACAATATTTTGAAGAAGAGTGAGAGTATGCTTTCACTCATATATAAATTTTGTCACATATAGTACTGAAACAGAATGAATTAGTTGCATTGTGATACATGAAAGAAAATATTCTCCTATGAGGATATAACTGCCCTGATTTGTACAATTATGACATTTTTTAAGTATAAAGTTACTACATATAGTTCGAAGGGTATTATTTTTTCAACTAAAGTTGTATGCTCATACGAAAATAATTTTAACCTTTCCCATTACCCTTTTGGTTATTTTTTAACTAAATCTTTTTCTCAAATTTAGTTTCATTGAGCTAAGTGGGTGATTTTATTATTTCTATGGCTCAACTGAGAAGTTGTGCCAAGTGGGAGAATGTTGGGCTTATTTTTTGTATTAAAACATAAAGTGGCCCAACTATCTCAATTAAAAATATTTTAGGCTTTTAAAATAGTCTGGGTAATGGGCTTGAGTCTGAGTACCCATTAAGCTATGGTTTTAAGTGGTGAATTTGAACTGTTGTTGGCTGACCTTTAGATGAAGGGTCAGGATTTCAGGGTTCTTAAAAATGGTGTCTTGGTTTAGTTATAAATACACTATTAGCTATGTTAATATTGTGCCTTAAGTGAGATTATTCTTAATCGAGTTCTAAACTAGAAACTCATTGTGTGATTCTGAAGAGGATTAACATAAACAAGACTTCATCAAGGAGATTAAGCTTGATTAAAGGCTCTAATAGCTACAAGTATGCCTAAACCTTGTGTATTATACTCCTACTAATTACTCTTTATATGGTCTCTAACCAAAACTGCGCTCTCAAAGCTTTTTTGTTTTTGCTTTTGTCACACATGCAACACATTCCCACATAAGAAGAAAAACAAATGTGTGTGGAACAACCTGAATAGCTCAAATGACAAGTTGATATCTTCAAATAAAAAATCGATAACTAAACAATTCCGTTAGACAATGTAGTTCAAACGTATTTCTTTCCTCAGAAACAAAGAAGCTTGCAGGGAACGAAGGAAAGCAAGATACATCCACTTTTCAGGAAGCCAAATTAATGGGGATTGAAGCAGTAAAAGGGGAGGATCAGCTTAGACGAAGTTCACGCTAGAGCTACGCCAAGTTGTGGCTTGTCCGGGACCCTCAGGTCGTTCCTGAACCAAACGAGGGACATGTGATGCACAGAGTGAGACTTGGAATGTAGAATACTGCACCCCATTAAACTCTTATGTCCCCAAAATTAAATATTCTTTTCATTATTTAAGTTGTTCTGATGCCCCATTAACCCCCACCATGTTTCCCATCTTTTACCCCATGACCGCTTCCCTCTTTCTGATTCCATTTTCTCTTCTCTTTTTCCCTCACATGTGAACAACTACCTCCAGCATCACTCGGCCCCCTTTGTCTTCTCTCCACGTCGGTCAATCATATCTGTTGCCCAGTAAATGTTTTAAGAGTGGTGAGTATCAATTACGGTTACCATCCTCCACTTTATTTCCTGAAAGTAGTTAGTCTTTGGAATGTGAATGATGGTGGTTGACCACCATTAAGACATGAAGGAAGTCGTTGCATATCACTGTAAGTCTGTACTATCATCGAAAAAATCACGGTGGGTATCCAGAGCTAAGTTAGATAGCCGGTCGCTTTTGCTTTATTTTTTGAGAGTGGTGACAATCTGGGTTGTGAATGACAATGGCCACCGACTACATAGAGATGAAGTTACGATGGCTAGCCATCGCCACAGTAAAGAAGAGGTTAATATCTAGCATGGGACAATGGTGAATTCTCAGCATTACAAGAAGGGCATCTGTCAGCAGTATTTTTGTGGCCAATGAACGATAAGGGGATGGGCAAAGGGTATGCTTGCAGCAGATTGAAGAGGTTGAGGCGAGAGGTTGATGGATGCCGGGGCAAATGCGGAGGCAAGCTAAGGTCAGAGGAGATGAGTAGTACATAATTGTAAGCGTCGTGAGTAGACAAATAGGTTGCCAATTCATTTAACTATGAGCGTGGCTATCTACACCCTATTCTTTTCTCTCTTGAGAGTTTATTTTATTAAAATATCTTACTTATCTTCTATCTTCTTATTTTTTTTATCTTTTTCTTATTTTAGGGCTCCAACCGGTGGCCAAAGCCTGGTCGGCCTACACTGAAGCACTGGCCAAAGCTCATTTAGCGGCAGCTGACCGTGAGTGTGGCCAGCACGCCTCCACTGGCATGTGCATGTAGCCAGATCTGGCCACGACAAACCTATATTTACGCACAATTAGAATGTTATCACCTTTACTGGAGCTGTAGTTAGAGCCGTCACCAAAAGAGAAATGGGTGGGGTTTATGTATTTGGAGAAGTGTGGGAAATAAGAGCAAAGTGATCAGGGGAAACATATCAAAATAAAGTTTAAAAAAATGTCATTTTTTCACTTTGTTGGGGACACAAAAAAAAGTTGAGGTTTGAATAAAACTATTCTCAAACTATGGGATGAAAAATATTCATGTAATAAACCGGAGATGTGGGGTATGAGTAAGAGACTATAAATTTTTTGCAAAGAGGTTAGTAAGAATTTAATGAGGCGTAAAGAATCCCCTTCTAAAATATACACCACACCTCCCAAGTTCTCCACAAGTTAATCATTCACCCATACATATAAGTAGGAATAAGTTAGAATGTGCACTAAGTTGAACAAGAAAACAAACCTAGGTACACAAATAACATAAACCATATTATTTTAGTTGATGTACAACTTATTATTTCTACAAACATTAATGAATTTTTGGCGAAGAATAGTAAAATCCATTGATGGTGTTGATGGATGGAGATGCTACATAAATAACACCTTCACTCTTCTCACTCCAACAGTAGACAGTGTAAAAGGAGGAGAAGCTTTCGTTTTTTAGAGTACTTTCAGTGGTAGAATATATACTACACTGTGTCTAACGTAAACATTATTTGATTATGGCAAGTATACAATGCTCTACGCTGTGTCTAACGTAAACATTATTTGATTATGGCAAGTATACAATGCCAAAAAAAGTGATTGTAAACGACTTTGAATTCCTTCCATTAATGCGACCCCCAAAGGTTGGAGAGCTTCTCATTTTTCCTTGCCTTGACTAAAAACGTCTAGCAAAGATTCCTTTCCTTCATGAGAATCCATCGGATAGGAGACAACTTGAGTGTCCTGGTTTACATATTTAGCATTCAATGTTCCGTATGCCTTAACGCCCTTCCACAAATTGAGCGTATCGGAGGAAGCAGTCAAATTGTCTCCGTGCAGCTTGAATCAAACACTGGATTGCCCTTTAGACAAGATGTTTGCTAGTTGTTCGGAGCTGGTAGAAATTGATTGCAAATGCTACCATCTTGAACTTTTTCAGAAACAAAATGGACACTGATTTCAATATTTTTTGTAAGAGCCTGAAACATAGGATTAATTCTGACTTATGAGATATGTGAAACTGATGTTATCAATACAAAGAATAGGTTTGTCTGTCGTCGAAGTAAGTAGGAGGTCATATTGCAAGAACTGTAGACTTTGAATTTCTGTAGTAGATTTTGCATGCTCTCTATATTCGGCCTCGGACATTAAGTGAATTATTGTCATTTGTTTCATAGGGCTCCGAGAGATTAGATTGTGTCCCACAAAAGTGAATGAGCCAATTGTGGACCATTGATCATTAAGATTACCCGCCCAGTTGGGCTTGGAGGTTAAAAATAGGCTATTTCATTAAGAGTAATCCTTCGTCGAGAGAACCTTTAAATTATCATAGCATTCTTCGAATGGCTATGATATGGGATGTGCAAGGAGAAGGCATAACTTGAATTACTTAATCGATGACAAAGGCTAAGTCTAACTGAGTTAATATGAGATAGTACAAATATCAAACAAGGCTTTGGAATTTGGTACCATCGGCTATGGGATCCCCATCATGAAGTGAGAGGTTGGCGCTAACTGTAGTAGTCACTGTTTTGGAGACATCAATATGATTGCGTTTCATAAACTCAATGGAACATTTTAGTAGAATTAAATATATCCTTTCTTTAGAGCGTGCGGCATGCATGCCTAGAAAATAGTCAAGTGGTCTAATTAGTTTTCTCTTTTCAAAGTGCTCATTGAGATTTTTAACAAGGTAATCTATGGAAAAAGAGCTATTATTGTATATCCTGGGATTTTGAAATTATTTTACAGGAGTAAAGAGCAGCAAAAAATTATTTTTAATAATTTTCTAATCAAATAAAGTAGTGACGAAGCTACACCGACACTGCAACTAATGTTTTGCACACATAAATATCAAATTATGTATTTCAATTTACATAAAGAATAACAATCCATAAGCTAAAATCAACCATGAAAGCCATGATTAGTCATAAGTACACAAATATTAAAAGAAATGGCACCACTATGCCTACATTACACCATAGCTGGGACTATGTACTATGTTGCAGTCCAAACTGTCACTTCGGAGCTGGCTACCCCAGCTAGAGGAACCAACACCACAAAGATGCAAAAGTATATTGAAACATGCTCAACATGATAGAAAACTTTAATTAAATAAAAAAGTAGTAAAGCGACTAAGCAGTCAATGACTACCAATGAAGTGCCAAACTCTTATAAAGACCGGCATAAATTATAAATTGAAGAACCCAATCTAAGACTAAATAAAAATTAATCAAACAAAATTAGAGAAAATAAGGCAAATAAATCCTAAATAACTAAGAGCACATTGAGTTAAGTATCTTACTAAAGAAAAAGACTCTAAAAATAAAAAATGGCATCCTAATGTTTCCTGAAGTTGTGCAATCATTTGCTTGTAAAGGCCCATCAATCATTCATAATTCTGGACAAATGAATAAACAGTCAATCGATTGCTCAGGGACCTTGATCAAATGTTCGAGTTACTGGACCATTCTGTGAAGGCTTACTGGCAAACAATTAATTACACACAAGACCCAATAAAAGGATGCGTTATTGCAAACTCCATTTTCCCCATCTTAGTTTTCAACATACTTCAAACCCAATTGACTTCACTATAATAAAATGTAGTATTAGCGATGCATTTATTAGCAACGTAATTATAAGCGTCGCTAAAAATCTATACTTGCGACGCATAAAAACCGTCGCAAAAAATAAACTATTAGCGACGCATATTATTATGCATTGCTAATAGTCATGCATTAGCGACACTTAGTTTAAAGCGTCGCTAATACGAATGATATTAGTGACGCTTTATACAAACGTCGCTAATATATATATATATATATATATATATATATATATATATATATATATTAAAAAAATTATAACTATTAGCGACACTTAATTTAAGCGTCGCTAATAGTCCATCTATTAACAACACTATTTATAGTCCTGATATTAGTTATTAATTTAAAACAAAAAAATAAAATTACCAGCGACGTATATAACTATAAGTTGCTAATACCTGTACTATTCGTGACGTATATGCTATACATCGCTAATACATGTATTATTAGCAACGTATAGAATATACGTCGTTAATATTTATTTTATTTTTTATTTTTAAAATAAAATAATTTTTAAAAAAAATCTTAAAAAATTTGAAATTATTTAATGTCCGTCTACCCTCTCTCTCTCCTCTCCTCTCTCTCCTTGTTAAATAAGTGTGGTAAATAGCATTTGTAATAGCGACAATTAATTATAAGCGTCGCAAATAGATTTATTAATTAATATTATTTAATAAATAAAAAAATAAAAATTTTTCATAAATATAATATATATTTTATTCAGTAATCACTATTTGTATATATAATAAATAAATATTAATTTTTTAATAAAAAGTAGTGTTAATAATAGAATAAACTTTCACTATTTAGGTATAATATATTTTATTTCTAAAATTTTCTTATTATTTTTAAAATATAATTTATAATAAAAGAGAGAAAAAAGAGAGGGATCGAATAGAGAGAGAGAGAGAGAGAAAGGGAAGAGTGAGATGGAGGAGAGAGAGAGGGTGAGGAGAGAGAGAAGGAGGGAGGAGAGTAGAGAGGGGAGAGAGAGAGGAGGGAGGAGAGTAGAGAGAGGGGAGATAGAGAGGAGAAAGAGGAGAGGAGAGAGAGAGAGAGGAGAGGAGAGGAGAGAGTGGGGATAGAAGAGAGAGGAAAGGGAGAGGAGAGAAATAGGGAGATCTAGAGAGAGGGAGAGAAGGGAGAGAGAGATAGGGAGATCTAGAGAGAGGGAGAGAGGGGAGAGAGAGATAGGGAGATCTAGAGAGAGGGAGAGAGGGGAGAGAGAGATAGGGAGATCTAGAGAGAGGGAGGCAGGAGAGAGAGAGCAGAGAGAGAGAATGGAGAGAGACCGGAGAGAGAAGAGGGAGAGAGAGAAGAGGGAGAGAGAGAGAGAGAAAGGAGAGAGAGGGTAGAGAGAGAGGAGAGAGAAGAGAGGAGGGAAGAGAGAGGAATTTTATTTTATTTTTAAAAAAATTTATTAAATTTTTTAATTTTAAAAATAAAAAATTAAAATTAAAATAAAATACTAATAGCAATGTATAACTTTATACGTCGCTATTAGTACATGTATTAGTGACGTATAAAAGTATACGTCACTAATATGTGTACTAATAGCGACATATATAATTATACGTTGCTATTAGTATTTTTATTTATTTATTTTATTTTTAAAATTAATTTTAAAGAATAAAAAGTCTTAAAAATTTGAAATTTGAGGAGAGAGGGGAGGGAAGAGAGAGACAAGGGGGTGAGAGAGGAGAAAGAAGGAGGAGAGAGAGAGAGAAGGGAGAGAGAGGAGAGAGAGAGAGGAGAGAGATAGGGAGATCTAGAGAGAGAGAGGAGAGAGAGAGGGGAGAGAAGAGGGAAGAGAGGGAGAGAGAGGAGAGAGGGAGGAGAGAGAGTGAAGGTCGAGAGAGAGAGAGAGAGAGGGAAGGGAGAGAGAGAAGGGAGAGAGAGAGGGGGAGAGAGAGATAGGGAGATCTAGAGAGAGGGTAGAGAGAGTAAGAAGAGGGGAGGGAAGAGAGAGAAACATTTTATTTTAATTTTTTTAATTTTAAAAATAAAAAATTAAAATTAAAATAAAATACTAATAGCAACGAATAGTTTTATACATCGCTATTAGTACATGTATCATCAACATATAAAAATATACATCGCTAATATGTTTACCAATAGCGGCATATATAATTACGCATTGCTATTAGTTATTTTATTTTATTTTTTTATTTTTAAAATTAATTTTAAAGAATAAAGAATCTTAAAATTTTGAAATATGAGGAGAGAGAGGGAGGAGAGAGAGAGAAGGGAGAGAGAGGGGAGAGAAAGAGGAGAGAGAGGGTAGAGAGAGGAGAGAGATAGGGAGATCTAGAGAGAGAGGATAGAGAGAGGGAGAGAGAGGGAGGGAGAGAGGAGAGAGAGGGGGAGAGAGGGGAGAGAGAGGGGGAGAGAGGGGAGAGAGGGGGAGAGAGAGGGAGAGAGAGAGGAGAGAGGGAGGAGGGAGAGAGAGAGGGAGAGAGAGAAGGGAGAGAGAGAGAGAGAGGAGAGAGGGAAGGGAGAGAGAGGAGATCTAGAGAGAGAGAGAGAGAGAGAGACAAGGGAGATAGAAAGGGGTGAGAGAGGAGAGAGAGAGAGGGGAGAGAGAGGAGAGAGAGGGGAGAGTGGGAGGAGAGAGAAAGAGGAGAGAGGGAGGGAGAGAGAAGAGAGAGAAAGGGGAGAGAAGGGGGGAGAGAGGAGGGGATATGATATTTAAAAAAAAAAGGAGTATTATCGACGTATATAAAACATCTGGCGAAATTCATCGATAGTTTGCAACTAAAGGTATTGTTAGTGATGCTCAACGTGAATGCCACTAATTTAATTTATTTTTTTTAAAACATATGGCAAAATTCTGCCCGCGCGGGCGAAATTTCCCTGTGCGGGTGAAATTTTGCCTGCTCCTTATAATACACCCCGGCCCCAACCCCCTCCCTCATTTTTCCCCCACTGCCTCTCCGCCCCTCCGCCTTTCCTTCTTGCCGCCCTGCTGCCTTATCTGCCTCTTCCCTCCGCCGCCCACGGTGCCTCGTCCTCCGCCCCCCACCCCCTCCGTTGCCCCCTATTTTCTCTTTCGCCCCGTCGCCGCCACCGCTTCTCCCAGCTGCCCCCCTCCGCGCAGCCCCTCCGACCTCTGCCGCCCGCCCACCCCTACGGTCCCCCCTCCCCTTCTCCGCCCTGCCTCATTCCCCATCTCTCTTTGCTCCTTTCCCCCTCTCCCTACTCAAGCCGCCCCACCGTGCCTCCTAGCCGCCGTGCCTCCCCTCTGCCCACGACCTTCGTCCTCCGCTGCCCTCCCACCCCTCCGGCCCCCCTTCTCCACCCTGCCCCGGTCCCCATCTCCCTATGCTTCTTTTCCCCCTACTCAAGCCACCTGCCACCGTGCCTCCCCTCCGCCCATGGCCTCCATCCTCTGCCGCCCTCCGACCCCTCCGCTCCCCCTTCTTCGCCCTGCCCCGTTCCCCCCCTCCCCTCTGCTCTGGTTCCCGCTCCCCCACTCCCTCCCCTTGCTCTAGCCGCCCCGCAGCCTGCTGCCGCCCAGTCCCCCTCTCCGCCCCTTGCTCAGTCACCCCCTCCCTCCCGCCCTCTGCCCCCCCCTCCCTCTGATTTGTAGGGAAGGGGGGAAGGAGCCGGGGCACCTCCATGCCTTGACCCACCAGCCTCTCCTCGCCCAGGTGCGCGCTGCCCTGCGTGGGTGCGTGACCAGCGCGGGTCAAGACTGACCCGCGTGGGTGCCTGACCCGTGTCGCGGGTCAAGCCCATTCCAAACCGAGTCAATGACCCAGTTTGGTAACATTTTTTTTATTATAAATTTGTTATGAGCATCGTTAATAGATATTTTTTAATTTTTTTATACTATTAGCAACGCAAAATTGCGTCGCTATTAGTATTAAATTATTTTTTATGTATAAAAAAATTTTAATACTTTTTTTTAAATTATATTTGAAAAAAAATTAAAATATTTTTTATTAGTGCTAAAACTATACTTTTAATGAGACTTAGTAAAAAGCATCACTAATAATATATTAATAGCGACATTTACTAAACGTCGCTAATACTATATTTTTAGCGACATTTTACAAAACGTCGCTAATATGTAGTAGCGACGACAGTTTCATTGACGTATGTAGCAACATTTTTTATGCGTATTAGTGATGCTTATAGTACTATTAAGCGTCACTAATAGTCAATTTTGTTGTAGTGCTTGTATCATCCACCCCGGGTTTGAAAGAATTCGCCCTTCGATTCATATAGTAATCATTTGAAGAAAAACCATGATAAAAAATGAGGTGCTTAACATTAAACACATCAATAGTATGAATGTGTTTAGGATGCTAGCGATGGTAAGTATTAGGATTGATTTATTGAATGATCTCAAAAGGACCAATCCTATTTGTAGATAATTTGTTATATTCCCCAATTAAATATATGTCTTTAAATCAATCCACACAAAGTCACCAATATCAAATTGCACATGTTGTCTCTTGAAATCACTTATAGCTTTATATTTAGCAGTATCAAAATATATATCTAGCAAGTGAGAAATAAAGTCTTCAGCTTGACCATTTAATCACTACACCTCTACAATAAGAACCAATTTACTTCTGTTCACACTTTGATTGTATGCAAACTCTATTTTAAACCCTAGATTTATGCTTGATCACAAAAGTAAACTCCTACTACTAAGATGCCCATTGTGCATGTGGAACAAACAATTTCCCTTTGCTATTAATTTGTTTGAGAGTAAAATGATTAGAATAAAGAACAAACTCAACATGAATCAAATAATGTCTCTAATGCTTAAGTGCTTGAATGACAATATAGCACCCAACATCATAAGCATTGTAATTTGCGGTTGCATATGATAGTTTTTCACTAAAGTGAGCAGCTCAGTGACCCTCTTAACTTAAGATAACTTCTATACCAATCTTAGAAGCACAACAATATAGCTCTACAGATTTTGTAAAATTAGGCAAAGCCAACGCAAGTGTTAAAATCAATTTTTCTTTAATGAGGCCAAAAGAGCTATCAACTTCATCACTCAAAGAAAAAGTTTCTAACTTCAATCATTTATAAGAGCCATGATAGTGAAAAAATGGGAATAAATCTCCTATAAAAAGAAGCTGATCCATAAAAACTCTGTACCACATGTATGTCATTGAGTCTTGGCCACTACTTAATGCATTACTTTACTTTCATTCAAAGCTAATCCATATTTAGACACAATGTACCCAAGAGTACAAAATCTCTCATTAAATATCATTTCTTGATAGCTGCAAAAAGTTATTTTTTGCAAAGAATAACTAACACATCACAAAGTTGTTGCAAATAAGAGTCAAAATCATATCCATAAATGAGTATATTATCAAAGTATACCACCACAAAACTACTAATGAATAGTCTAAGGACTTGGTTTATCACTCTCATGAGCATACTTGGGCATCATACAACTCAAATAATATGACTAACCACTCAACAACCCTTCACTTGTATTAAAAGTTGTCTTCCTTTCATCTCCCATCGAATCTGGTGGTACTCAATTTTAAAATCAAGCTTGCTAAAAATAATAGTACTACTTAACTGATTAAGCAAATCATGAAGCCATAGAAGCCATAGAAAAGAAAAATTATATTTAACAATGACCTTATTAATAGCATTACTAACCACATACAAACACCAATTATTGTCCTTTTTTGGGTGTCAGTAAGGCTTATACAACAAAAGGAATCAAATTCTCTCTAATGGGCCCTTTGTTCAACAGCTCATGAATTGGTTGCTAAATCTCTTGATGCTCTTTAGAACTCATCTTATAATGTAAACGATTAGGGAGTGTAGATCCTTACATCAAATCAATTTGGTATTAGATGTAATGCCTGAGAATTTTTAACATATTTTCTTAAATATTCAAAGAAACATTTTGCAACATAATGTCTGTAAATTGGGAAAAATGACGAAATATGAAACATGTAAAAGTAGTTATATAATTTAAAACAACACATACTTTTTTTCATAGAAAATATTTTTTTCAAGAATCAAACATCGTACAGCCAAACTAAACATTCTCAATCGCTACTAAAAAACAAACATATGAAAGGAATTACCATGATCATGGACTTTAAATATAACTTTATACCATGCATCCTTCATGTCCCAAAAATAGTCCATAGTTTAATTCAAATTACAAGTCCACATAGTATAAACACTTTAATTCTTATCTCACCCATTACATCAGATCGTGGCATAAAATAAAGACTCGCAGGGAGTCAAGGGTATATCTAAGCCACTGGAATTGAATCCACCTATGAAAATAAGCATCTATCTCTAGAAGCTCTCTGTCACAAACCTGCGAAAGCTTCCCGGATATCAAGGCTATAAAATAGAGAAAATGAGTGTTTTCATACTCAACCAGAAAATACTTACTAGGGGAGTTCTAAATAGTGAATTATGTAATTCAATGCATAGATGCATTTATGCACTCAACCATGAAGCATAAAACATACAAATCATAATAGAGTCGCATAATAAGACAATCGTGCACAAACATATATCATCTTACCTCTCTTAGACTTACTCTTACACTTATACCATACTCGTACAACCCTTATACTTACAAGCACTACAACAAAAAGGACTATTAACGACACTTTTATTAGCGATGCAATCCAAAACATCAATCACAACTACTATTTACGACGCATATCAAAGCATCACTAATATTTGTACTATTAGTGATACTTTTATCAAAGGGTCGCTAATAGTAAAATATTAGCGACACTTTTATAAAAGAGTCTCTAATATTAATACTAAAAAACATCACAAAAGGTTACAAATTATAAAAAATAAAAAATTTAGAACTATTTGTAAATTAATAATAGCGACACTTTTATATAGGTGTCCCTAATAGTTGTACTATTAGTGATGCTAAAAAAATACGTCGCAAATAAAATAAAGTAAGTATTTTTTGGAAAAAAATTAAGACTATTAGTGATGTTATAGCAAAAGCATCCCTAATATTACAACTATTAGAGACGCTTTCACAAAATCGCCACTAATGATTTTATTATTTTATTTTATTTAATATTTATAATTAAAATATATAATATTTAATAAATAAATATTTAAATTTTCTAAAAAACTTCACAAAAATAATATATCTTATTTAACATTTATTATATATAATAAAACCATAAAAAATTCTCCTACTTTATCCCAACTCCTCCTCAGAGTTAGGGTTCATATTCACCGTGTAAGAGAAAGAGAGAGAGATGAGAGAGAGGAGTACTGAAGAGAGAAGATAAAGAGAAGAGAAGAGAGAGAGGAAAGAGAGTATTGAAAAGAGAGAAAGACAAGAAAGATAGTGAAGTGATAGATCTAGAGAAGAGAGAGGAGAGAGAGAGTAGATAGAGACTCGAGAGAAGAGAGAGTAGATAGAGAGAGAGGCAAGGAGAGAGAGAAAAGAAAGTGAGTGAGACAAAAGAGAGAAATAGGGTAGAGAGAGAGGAAAGAGAGAGAGAAGAGAGAGAAAGAGAGAAGAGAGGAGAGAGAGGCAGGAAGAAATTAATTTAGATTTTTTTTAAAAAAATTATATATTAGAAATTGCATTACTAAAAGCCTAGATAGTAGTGATGCATATGAATATGTGTCACTAGTACATTTTATTTTAATTTATTTATATATTTAAAATATAATATATAATAAGAGAGAGAGAAAGAAGAGAGAGAGTGGGGAGAGAGAAGTGAGAGAGAGGAGATAGGGAAGAGAGGAGAGGGAGAAAAACAGAGGAGAGAGAATAAAGAAAGAATGAAGAGAGAGGGGAGATAGAGAAGAGGGGAGAGAGGAGAGAGAGAAGATAGAGAGAGAGGGGAGAGAGAAAGAGTGAGAGAGAGAGGTGAGAAAGAGACGAGAAAGAGAAACAAGGGAGGGAGAGAAGAGATAAAAAGAAAGAAGAGAGAGAGGATGGGAAAGGAGAGAGAGGTGATAGAGGAGGGAGAGAGGATGAAAGAAGAGAGAGAGATGATAAAGGAGAAGAGAGGAAGAGAGAGAAGAGAGAGGGGAGAGAGAGAAGAAAGAAAGAAGAGAGAGAACAGAGAGCAAGGGTTGAGGGATTTAAAAAAAATTATCCTATTTAGGAGCATCACAAATAGTTACAATAGTTGCAATGCTTATAAGGAAGTGTCACAACTATTATACTATTTGCTACGCTCATTACTAAGTGTTACTGTAACATCCCAAATTTTAGGTAATTTTTTTTATTCACAAGTGTGTGTGATGCATTGCTTGTAAATTGTATCTTTGCATGGGGGTGAACTAAATAGGGTATAAAGGTCAAACCTTGGTTGGAAGGGGACCACTTGGGAATTAGAAGTCATAAACAAACTTGGAATTCGATGTCCTAGAACAACTAGGAATTAGAAGTCCTAAAAGAATTTAGAAGTCCTAAAAGAACTTGGAATTGAAAGATGAAGAGAGCCCTAGAGGGGAAGGACTAGGCTAGAAGAAGTTGAGGAGGGGCAACCCCTAAATAGTAGGGGGCGCCCCTAGAAAATAGGAGAAGGTTGTTATAGAAGGAAAGAGGGTGCGGGGGGGGGGGGGGGGGGGGGGGCTAATGTCTTTTGGCTAGTTTGACCTTCTCTCTCTCCCCACTTTTCCCTTCTCTTCCTTCTCCCATCAAAAACCTCCACAACTAGTAGCCATTACGGGGAAAGCTACCACCTTTTCAGAGTAAATTGAAGGGGGAAAGGTATAGGAACAAAGGATTGAAGCTTTGGAGGTGAACTTTTTGAGGTAGGTGCATTTTTTATACTCCTAGTAATTAGGATTTGATGGTGATTCCCTTCCTAGGCCAACTCCCCATATGCTGAATTTGATCTCCATGTTTATCCCTAATTATTGCTTAGGTTATACTGAGTTTTATTCCCCATATGTACCCTGATTTGTGCCTAGGTCATGCTGAATATTATCCCTTATTTGTACCCTAGTTCATGCTGAATATTATCTCTTATTTGTATCATGATTCATGTTGAATATTATCTCTTATTTGTATCATGATTCATGCTTGACCATGCTGACTTTAATCACACATATGTACCCTGATTTATGCTTGATATATGTTGAGTTTAATCATTTATATGTACCTTGATTTATACTTGATCTATGCAGAGTTTAATCACTCATATGTACCCTAATTTATGCTTGAACCATGTTGACTTTAACCATCTAGGTTTGCCCTATTCCATGTTTGAACCATGCTGAGTTTAACAATCTAGGTTTGCCATATTCCATGTTTGAACCATGCTGAGATTAACCATCTAGGTTTGCCATATTATATGTTCGAACTATGCCGAGTTTAACTATCTAGGTTTGCCTTAATTCATGCTTGTTTTATGCTGAAATTAGTACTCTTATCTCAACCATATTTAGGGTTATGTTATGCTGAATTTAACCTCAGGTTTTTAGATCAAACTTGTGCCCTGATTTGCTGAATTTAATCCTAGGATTTTAGATCTAATATGTGCCCTGTTTTGTTGAATTCAATCTCATGTTTTTAGGTCGAGTTAGTACCATGCTTTTGCTGTATTTAATTAATCCTTTTTAGTTTTCACTTAACTCTTAACTTGCTGAATTTATATATAATGTTTCAGCCATAATTAGATGTATATCTTGTTGTTTGATTTAATCATATTAGCCTTGTGTAAGTTATGATCATGAGCAATGTGGTGGTTTGTGTCGAACTCATTCGATGTCAATTTCATGCTATCAGTTGCTGAATATTTCAGTTTGGATTGTGGTGTTCGGTTGCTGATTTCAATAGTTATCTCAACCCCAACTCGAGTCATGACCTTGATTTAATTGATCTTTTCATTTCAGCCTATGTCTAATAGTCGTCATGATGATTTGATTCTCATGTCTCATCCTTAACGAAGTATGTTATCATGTCGTTTTTGTTAGCTGAGTTCATCCATGATATGTTGTGATTAGTTTCAATCCTTTTTGCCTCATGTGGCTGTATCATATTATTTGTTGACTTTGAGTTAAGTAAGCTGACTGTAATAGCCAAGGCAGAAATTTAGGCCCGTGTGGCCTCAGCAACTTTGCGACTTTGGTTCCCAGCTCTTTGAGCATTTGCACGCACCCAGGTTTTTTAGCATCAAAGAAAGCTCATCCATCTCTGAGTAGTATGTCCATGAGCACAGCTGGTACCTATGTCTCTAAGCCCATGGCTGATCCAAGTGGATCTCTAGAGATGCTAGGAATACTATTAGCATACAATTACTCCTTTGAGCGGGAGTCGATATTTTTAGGTAACAATTAATTCATTGTTTCCTAAATGGTGTCCGTTGTTTTGTGCAATGTGTTGGTCTTTATTTGTTAAAGGTCAGCCCACATATTTGAGTTATGTTATATTTAGTGCTCTGTACATTACTTTATATATGTGACTATTTATTAATGTTTTGCATGTTTATTGCCTATGGATTCATGTTGTTGATATATATATGCATCATCTTAGCCTCTTTACTGTGACTGGTTTTTCATGCCACTTATTGAGTATTTGCAGAAATGCTTACGCATCTTTTGATGCAGGATCAACAATAGACATAGATTAGCAGGCTTTTCTTAGTAGGAGTTGGTCAGAGTAGGAATGGTAGATTTTCTGAAATGAGTAGGACATTAGTTTCTATTATTATGCTAGACTGTAGTAAGGCACTTTGTTTCCATAAGACTTTAGATCATGTTATTTTATTGTGTTAAGGTACTTACACTTGGCATAAAATAGATCCTAGAATAATAATATTTTTCTTTATTAGGTGAATTATTAATGTGATGAGATGTTTATTTATGCAAAGTAGCACCCTGAATTTGCATTGCCTCATGTCTTTGTGAACGAAAATCCAGGGTGTTATAGTCACAAATAATGCAACATTTTAAAAAATAGTTTTGTACTATTTGCGACGCTTACAAGAAGTGTTGCTAATGGATAAAATAGTAGTGATACTAAATCATAAACATCACTATTATTTATACTATTTGTGATTCTACTTATAAGTGTCACAAATAGTATAAAGCTATTTTTTTAATAAAATTACTATTTGTGATGCTCTTTACTAAGCATCATAAATAGTAACCTTTATTAAAAAATAGTTTTATACTATTTGTGATGCTCATAAGTAGCGTCCCAATAGCATTTCTTTATAGAGCATCACAAATAGGCATACTTTTTTTAAAGCTCTCTCTTTTCTCTCTCTCCTCTCCCTATTCTATCTCCTTGCTCTCTTCTCTCGTCTTTCATCTCTCTCTCCCCCCTCTCTATTTCCTCTCTCTTCTATTTTCCTCTCTCTCTTTTCTCTCTCTACTATATTTCTCTCTCTTCTATTTTTTTTCTCTCTTCTCTCTCCCTCTCTCTTTTTCCCTCGTCCCATCTCTGTTTTTTATTAACAACAACATTTAGAAATAAATGTTGCGAATAAAAGTTTGATGCTGATATTTATATCTAAATGTCGATGAAAGCTTCTTTTGGGACACTTTCAAAGCATCGCAAAAGCGAATTGGCACAGGCTAAAATTACCGCCCGCAACCTGGCAAAATTTCTTTAAATACCCCCACTCCTTTCCATGCCCCAATCATCTCCCTCCGCCGTGTCTCCACCCACAGTCGACGCTTGCCGCTGCTACTGTGAGTTTGCCTTGACTCCACCCAAAGCCGATGGTCTCCTCATCTTCCCCACTCTCTGTCGTTTCCGCCCTCTCTCCCTTCCTCTTGACTGCATGTTTTGCTCCAAGACGTTGAAGTCTAGTTCCTCCCTCCTGTCTCTAGCGTCCACCCTCTCTTCCTCTCCGCTCACCCCCTCTCTCCACAGTCTCCCCCTTCTGTCCCGCCCATTGTTTTCCTTTGTCTCCAGTCCCCCTCTCATCATGGTGAGATTTATTTAAAAAAAAATCATTGTTATTAGCGGAGGGTTTGAAAAGCACTACTAAAAACAATATATATATATAAATTAGCAACACTTTATAAAGCATCGCTAGTACATTGTTTAGACTTTTTTATTTTTTATTAGCGATGCTCTATAAGAGCATCCCTAATAGCATTAATTTTTTTTATATTTTATAAAAAATATTTTTATAGTAGTGACGCTTTCTAAAGCATTGCCAATAATTATCATTTTAATTTTTTATACTTTTTTAAAGAAAATGTTATAATAGTGATGTGTTAAAAAGCATCTCCAATATTATATTAATACGAATGCTTAAAAAAAGCGTCACTAATAATAGAGTATAATTGACACAAAAAAAGTGTCATTAATAGCATACTATTAGTGACACTTTGTGATATGCACTGCTAATGAGCATTTGCGATTGGACTTTTATTGTCGCATTTAGAGACGTTTTTTAAGCATGAACAATTGTCATTAGCGACGTTTTTTAAGTGTCACTAATAGTCTTTTTTCTTGTAGTGAATCTTGCTCAAAACATTCTTACAGTCTTACTCATACCATCTTACTCAAATTTTTACTCTTTACAGTCATGCTAAAAAATGGATTCTTATAGTCTTACTAAAAAACATAGGCTTACAGTCTTGCTCAGAAGCATACTCTTACAATCTCTCTGAATGTACTCTTATAGTCTTACTTACTTAGAACATACTCTTATAGTCTTACTTAGAATATATTCTTACAGTCTTACTCAGAACATACGCTTACGGTCTTACTTGGAATTTTGCATATACAATCTTGCTAAAAAATTTAATAGCTTAATTAAAAACATACATACTCACTATGTAATCATACACATACTATCAACTACTGAAGCTCATTACAATTAATAAACTCCAGCATTGAAATGAAAAGGAATACCACTGGGGCATTACCTTAACATTTGGGAAGTAACTAAACATCATGGACTTTTCTAAAGGCAAGTTATACCTATGCTCATGGGGCAGAGGACCAAATAGGTAAGAGCCATTCCATTATACTACTTACTTAAGTGCACAAATGCCACACTCTAGGCACCATACAATGCCAACTAATGGCGGAATCATACAATGCCATTCTTGGGCCAGAATCATACATAGAATCTTGCATTGTCACTTTTAGGCAGAATCATACAGTGCCACTCTTGGGCAAAATCATACAGTGTAGACTAAGGGCAGAAATATACAATGCTCTCAATAGAGCATGAGATGTTTGGATGTAGAACCAACACACAGACAACATCCTACAGGATAAACACCATGGAAAGATATGAGAAATGCTTAGCTAACTCATTATTGGCTAGCTCAAGCATGAAAATTAATCTGTCAAAACCCTCAAGTCTCAAACTCACAATGCTATCATATTAACATTTCTTATAATTCAAGTTTGAATCAAGTAATTTCTGCAGGTACAATTATGCCATAAAAACTGTCAATCTTGCAGTCTTCCATTGACCAATCCAAAGCTGAGCCCGTTATGAAGCCCTAGTTCGTCAAGGCAGCAATCTTCACTGTGGCCATCCATCTCACAACATAACTCACCGTACACAAAATTTTTACATATTCATACAGTCTCCGCCATCTAGCTTATAGCCAAAACCTCTTGCACAAACAACAACAAACTATATTCCTCATAGCTAACCTTAGTCATCACTCTCTTACTTGTACCTCACTTATTATGCTTACTTTTCACTTCATAATATGTACATTATGTATGTATAATTATGCAACACTCTTACTGTGACAATCCTCCATAAGGCTCCAAGCTTATGTCCTCTTACTTATGAAACCCCAAACGTATGGTCTGAACTAAACAAAACTCATTCTGATCCTCGCCCTTCAACTTACCTCCTCTGTCTTCTGTTATACATTTGCTAATCCACAACAAATCCATACCAAACCCTCCATCACATTTTACCGTCCATTGCCCATACATCCACCAACACATATACACATATCCTTCATACTGGCATGTAGCCATCATACATACGTATGTCCACACATATGTATCTCATACCCATACTTCATCATACTTGCACATCACATACTCATAATTCAACATGTAGCTTACCAACATACTCACTAACCATCACTAGCACACACATAATCGACATACGTCAAACATACTTTTAGCTCATATGCATGTCATATGCATTTTTAAACATACCATATAATCATGCTTACATGCACATCATGCAATCGGATTGTTATTTAGCATCCAAGGCATTGAATCATACAATCCTAGCATACTGCTAAACATTTCAACCATGCTATCATGAACTTATGAGATCAAAGATTCCTTACATCGTAATCCATGACATTTGATGATGAGCGCACAACAGTGGCGGCATCAGTGATAGAGTTTGCGGCCAATTGCATTGCCAAGTTGAGAGAGTTGTTGTCCTGAGGTTATGGAGTGTCAGAACTAATCTCAGCAAGATAGGGCTCACCGAAGTCTATGCGGCAAAATCCGCAATCTATGGTGTTGCACTAAGGGTGGCTAGGAGAAGGGTCGTGCCAAAGAAGTGGCAAGTGTGACCAGAAACCATGTATAAAATAAATAGAAGTTGGTTGGCTGCTAAGAAGTATCTAGCGAGCCTCAAGATGCGGAAATTGGCCTTGGATTGCACCCAATGGCGGTGATTTCGGGTTGACTACGGCCCATATAAGGGGTGGAAGGCATGGGACGCAGCTTGAGGATATAGGAGAGGTGAAGGGCTATAGTGGTCAACTCAATCGGTGATGGAGCCATCCGATTGTCAGACGGCACAAAAACGATGCCTAAACCCAGAAACACCCATGAGGTATCTTGCACAAGCAGCAAAGAGTTCCACCTGAGGAGAAGAGAACCTATCAATGGGTCGGAGGTGCTCTAGGCCCACAAGGGTGACAAAGCTAAGGCCAGGATGTGGTGGCCAACCAAAGCAGTGACATCGGCGATCGCCACCAACCAAAATAATTGGTGCGGCAGCTGTGCATCAAGCACGACAGAGGGCAAAGGGGTGTCTTAGGGTTAAGTCTTGGTGAAGAACATGCCATGGGTGACAAAGTCTTGGTGGACGTCATAATAGCAAAACGGCAATAAGGGTCATACGGGTAACACACATTGTGGCAGAGGGGTAGAGTAGAACCTCCTTGTGCCCGTAGGCAGTGAAGAGAACCTCCCTTTACCCAATGACAATTCCCGCGCCCGAAGGTGGAAGGCAGAACCTCCCAGCCCGGAGCTACTTTTCCCTCTACACGCCCGTAGGTGACAGACAGAACCTCCCTTTAACCGGAGACTTTTCTTTTCTACGCCCGTAAGTTACTAACAGAACCTCCACTTACCTGAGGATGTTTCTCACACAGTATGGCCCTTTCGTGGAGGATGGAGCCTCCCCTACTATAGGCCACTTCTCTCAATGTAATCCGATGATGAAGGAAACAACCTCCTCTTTCTCTGGGTCGCCTCTCTCTCTTCGGGACACGAGGGTGGGTTCCCCCTTCTAAGGACACCAACTCGAGGAGAAGACTATGCCATTGCGTAGATCACCTAAGAATTAACTGGGAACACCTTTTGAACGGATGAAAATGGCCTCAGAATGAGCCAGAAAACTCCTTCCGGAAGTTGCACGGGATTCTAATTTATAGAGGAATGCCCGAGAGCATACGAAGGAGAAGACACACGAGTGTGCCATGCATCACGTGTATGTGTGGCATGAGATGCGTGCGACACTGCATGCGGTCACACCGTGCATTCCATAGGGCCCTGTTGAACATTGAGTGACGTGGCTGACACCTACACTGGCGTCGGGCATGAGATGCGTGCGACACTGCATGTGGTCACATCGTGCATTCCATAAAGCCCTGCTGCACATTGAGTGATGTGGCTGACACCCACACTGGCGTCAGCCGTTGACATGGGCTATTTTGTATTTTTCCAAATTTTTTATACTTTTCCCATTTGATTTTATTTTAATAATATTCTAACTTTAAAACGCGATAACTTCTTACCCCGAAGTCGGAATCACGCATTCTTGGTATCGATAGACTCATATTGACAACCCTTCAAAACTAGACTACACAAATGTAGGTTACCCCACACTTTTCAAAGTGAATCTCGCACAAGTGGCACACTTCCCGATGTTGTAACTATAACTCTTGACCTCCATTTTGTGTGTTCTTCGATTCATTATGCTCGTTACTTCGAGCTCTACCCATATATATACCTTGAAACCCCCTAAAACTTAACAAAAAATTATATAATTACCCCAAGCCCCTCTAGTTAGGCGTAATCGAAAAATGGATCATTTCAATTTTAGTTGGAAAACCCACTGGTTTGGAGTAAAAAAGATAAAGGGGATGACTCGGGTGAGGCGGAATTGCGCTCCACCTATGGAGGTGGGCCAGATCAGCCACGTCACCATCACCAGTTTGGGACAGATCCAGGCGAGCTCCAGCTGGCCGTGTCTAGATGTGGGTGGCGGCGAGAAATGTGAAAAAGAGAGAGAGTAGTAGGTTGGTGCAATTCCGGTGGTGGGGCGAAGAGGCCTAATGGCCGGAAAGGAGACCACCTCCCTCGTCACCAGGTAGGGGTGGAGCCATACGGAGGTCTAGTCGGCCGTGGCTCTCCGCTAGTAATCAATGAATAATCTAATCAAAGAAGGGGATGGTTTGGGCTAAAAATAGGGGAGCGAAAATAGAGGAGAGAAATGGGGCGGGGTGGGGGGGGAGACAAAGTGGAGCTGGGAGGGGTGGTCCATCGCTATTGTCATCACTAGGCCATGATGGAGCAGTGGGCTGCTGGCCGGCCCTTGCCGGCCCACGGCGGCAGCATCAAATAGTAAAAGAGAGAGGATGAGGGCCCACCAGAGTGTGTCTAGCAGAGGGTGGAATGGCTGTGCTGGCTGTAGCAGAGGCTCCTCCTGCAGTCGTCAAGCTGAGGCCCATCTGGCTAGGTCATCGACGAAGGGTGGAACAAACTGAACAGTGGCGGGAAGGGGGGGGCTCTTCCTGACGATTATGCTTTCTGCTTTCTTTCTCTCACACATTTTTGTTTTTCTTCTCCCTCACTTTCTGCTTTCTTTTTTTTCTCATAGTCTTACTTTTTTGTGTTGAATATGCACATCAAGGCCTGCAGTATGTGACAATCTCTCACCTAACTCTATGTGTACAAATATTGGCTAAAATACAAAGAATCAAATACACTATAGCATCAACTTTATCTGTCAGAAAAATAAGCAAAAAATAACAGGAAGGTCACAAAAAATATTGCGGAAAAATAAGGAATATCACTTAGGTGTAGGGTAAGCATTCTAAAAAAATCTTCAAATTCCTCCATTAAAGGTTGGACCTCTACAAGAATTTCACACCATCATTAATTTCTTTGGACACAAAAAGATATACAAAATCCACCTCCTTCACCTCCCTATAAAATTTCCCCTAGCTAGAAGAGTCACCTCATTTGTGTTTTGTGGTTTAACCACACCGTCTTTGTTAGTGACAATAAATTTTTTTGTGTTACTTCAAAGAAAATTATAAATATTTTTACAACCATCATGCATGATATGACTATCATATTGTTGTGTCCTAGGGTTTTCAATCCATGTAGAATTTATTAAAACATATCGGAGTTTGCCTAGGCTCGGGACAAACACACAAGATGAAAAATAAAAAGGTTTCTTACTTAATGATTTATGGTGCAATTCAAAATTTTTGAAAAGATCTCTAAGGCTCTCAAGTATTTTCTTCTACCCGCGCACAAAGCTTCACCAAGCCCTACAAGGTTTGGGGGGTAGTGAGTATTTTAAAATACTCCATAGAAGAATTTATGTGATTAGGCATAAAGATAATACATCAAAGCACATAAGACAAATAATACTTTTCATAAAACACAGTGTGCTACCCACCCAAAGCCTCCCATATAGTTTCATTCTATGTATCGAAGATGCTCATAAGATTTGCAAGATCTCATGACTCACTACTAGTATCCAAGACACCTACTATATATTAAGGAGTTTACTGAAGGTACAAAGTAGCCTCCTCTTACTCAATAGAACATCGTAAAACACCTCGTGCTTATGGAGAGAAGAGACAACCATGCTCATGAGGTACTGGGATTATGAGAGTAGAGAGTTTTCCCCTGATACTCTCTAAACTAGCACGCATAGCCTTATTAAATGTTTTTGCCCTTCATCAAGGACTGACCAAGGTTCCCACCCTTCGGTAGGGGCTTTTCACTATCTCACAGGATTCAATGTGGAAAATTCATAATCAGATTCAAAGGACAATCATTTGATAAAATGAATATATGAGGCAATCATAAACATCACAATGTATATGTCACATCCTACTTCAAGGGATAACCATTTGATAAATTGAATATATGAGCGAATCATAAAACATACAATACATAATTCGTACACTAAGGGATAATTATTCAAAAAGTTGAACATATATGTGGAAATCAAAAAACATACTTTGAAACTAATCGAAAGCCTATCATGCTAGAGTCATACATATATTATGATAATAAAAACAACCAATGTAAACATTTATACCTAACCCTCTGTGTGAGTTCGAGGGTGACGAACTAAACTCTCTGCAATGAGACTATGTTTTTCCTGGATTTAGAGCTATCTAATCAGGGAAACCCCCCTCCTTCTCCATGACATTTGACATGTTCGATATAGGTAAGAATGCCTCTTGAATAATTGAAATCAGACTTAAAATGTTATAGAAATGGAGAAATGAAGTACAAGGAGTGTCAGAGAGAAGAAGCCAAAAAAATGGATGCCTACATACCATTTAAAGCATTTTGAGCCAGTTTGAACATCATGTGCTACGCGTGAAGCTTGGCCGGCATGCATCACACGTCTCACTAATGCAATTAATTCTTTTTTCTATTATTTTATTTTTTTAAATAATCAAAAGCTTTAAATGTACATAACTTCCACTCTCGAACTCCTATTTGTGCATTCTTGTTACCATTGGGTTCATATCGAGAAGCCCTACAAAGCTAGATCTATTTGGGTAGCTTATCCCATATATTTTAAGTGGGTTTTGCACATGTGGCATGTTTCCCGATGTCATAACTTTTGACCCTAGAGTCCAATTTGCATTGTTCTAGGTACGTTATGCTCATTTTTAGATCTCTATCACTTCTTTAAGAAAGGCCACTGAATAACCACCTATAAATAATAAAAAATCACCAAAACTATAATATTAGCTTTATTAGAGGAGCAAAATTATACCAAAAATTCACGGTCATTAAACATATTGCCAAGGATGTTGAGTATGTAGAGCGATAACAATAACATTACACAATATTTTATCCTTATATGTAGAGCCAATAGAAAAAAGAACTAAGTAATGTTTGGAAACTTGTACCTCACTTTCTTTCTCTAGCCAAGAAAGATTGTATGTATATGGATTGCTCAGCTAATGCCTCTTCAGCCCTCACATTATCGCAACAGCCCAAATCCATCACAAGTTTATACACCCTTCTTCCAATAGTGAATATGGTATGAAATATAATATTTCTTAGCCAATGGTCACGGTCAACCTCCTTGGGAGCAACGCAAAGGCCGTTTCACAAAAGCTTCCCCATGGTCACCTTCAGCCACCTCTTTGTCTTGTCATTCTCATCATAAATGAGGTTAATTTAGTCAAAATCAATATCATCATAATCATTATTCTTACCATGTTTAGTAAATATCCCTTTGCCCGTCCAAATACTCTAAGGATAGTTTGCCGCTCTTTGACCCATCCCTCACACATAAATCACTTTTGCCCAACTCTAGTAGACGAATTGGTAGTGTTTTGAGTGCATGCGATGCAACTTTAGAAGTGGGTGGTGCACTATCAGAGTTGGTGGTGGTCTGCATGGCTAAAGAATTCAGTCCATTTGCCTCAAATCTGTGGTCAATTGGCCCATGTTGCTTTTCCAAGTAAAGTCCCTAAAATGCGCTACAAAAAACAAGTTTTGTTAGTTCTAGAGTAGTGGGTAAATAATTGTGCTTGTTCGAAACTATCAATCAGTTCTAGGCCAATTGCAAATAGTATAGGGAATGATCGATACCCTATGGAATGATTAGCCAGTCGGTGTCATAGTTACTTAAAATAGGTCATTCCAAGATTAGTTTTTTTCCAAATATAACACAAATACCTAAACTGAGATGAAATTGAAAGAGAGGAATAGGGTTCTTAGATAAAATTAAGGGTGTAGAGAGAGTTTATTTGTGAGATATTGGGAGCCCCTCTACTTAATTCCTTCACCAAACTTGTACAAGATGTTTTAGAACATATTGAGTCATATGTAATGTTTTGTCTTATTTTCATGATCACATAATATCAATTATATGTAATATTGAATTAAAGTGGTTAATGGTTATTGCTAATGATCACATGGTGATGATAAAGCATAATTGAAGTCTCAAGAGGTGGTTACAAAGTAAAAACACTCGCACCCATTTGAGAGTGATGGAAATTATTATATAAGAGTGTGAGAGAGAGTATGAGACATATGGGCAAAAAATTAGCAAATGAATGTGATTTTATTCATTTGTGAGCGTCACCCTTTATTGCTTGATCGATCGGTCTTGAATGTTGTTCAATAGGTTCTCAAGAAGATTGAATGATTGATCACCAAGTTGAAAGGTTGACCATAACTAGTGTCATAATATTCTAGAAAATGAACAATGGATCACTCTCTAGAAAAATCAAACATTTGCAAATAAGATTTCAAACAAAATGGAGAAGGATCGTTATGACGTATTGTTGTTCAAATTTGGATATTGTGTGTAGAATTTATTTCCAATTCAAGGTTACCCACCTAAACTGACTTGGGGATCTATAAACTAAGGATTTCCATGTTACAAAGGTAGAGATGAAACCTAGAAAATCTAGAGAGAAAATTGAGAGACTTTTCCATTCAATTGAGAAGCGAGAGAGCTTCCATTGCTCTTGAATTGTGATAGGAAATCAAAATAATCATATGAATCCTTGAAAATTCATGTCTATGCCTTTACCTTTATTAATGTCTACTGAGGATGTGTTGCACAAAACATGACGGACGAAGTGTCAAAGAAAGTATGACTGGGATTGAAATTTTCTTTCAATTGTCATGGAGTTGCTGAGAAGTTCAAAAGAAGGAAGATCATTCAAGCTAATGGACAACTGTTGAAGATCGTGATCATTTGATGTAAGCTCAGAATGGAGATCAATTAAATTCAACTGTTGGGGTGATGATACAAGAGATCGTGAAAGCGAATCCCAACCAAAGCAAAATGTAAGAATATTTTGTTGTAATATGTAAATTTTTATTCTGTTTACAATGGTGCATTTATTGGGCATGACATAGTCTCCCATGGTTTTCTTGAGGGTTTTCCCCGTAAAAGTCTCTTGTGTCATGGTTTGAGTGATTTTTATTTTTGTACAAATAGGGTTTTTGGCACTTTGTATCAAATCAGTTTAGGATTTTTGCAACACAAGGTGGAAGTACATCTTGTTCTTAAGTAAAATTTTGAACGAGGGGCATTGTATATTGCCCTAGTTTTGGCCTTTACAAACCGATAGTGAGTTAATTTTATTCATATCTTTCTCGAATGAGTGTCTTACACTAGGCGACATCCTCTTAGAGGTATTTCTACTTGAATCCTCTAAGTCTCCAGGGAATGACTTCAAGAAACCTACATGAAGCCCATGGTGAATCTTGAACTGTTCTGGTAGTTCGAGTTGGTATGCTAGCTCGCCAACTTTTTGCTTCACCTCAAAGGGTCAATCATATCTCTTGATGAGCCCCTTTTCCACCACCATCCTTCGCAATTTCATCCATATTTGGGAGTTAGCTTCAGAATAACTTTGTCCCAACCTAGAATTCAGTGGCCTATGTTCATGATCCACACATTTCTTTATCTTCTTGATAGCTTTGGCCAAGCAGTCACACACCTCATCTATCCTTCCTTTCTACTTCAGGTGGTAAACATGCCCCATGTGTGCTGCAAAGCCACATCCATCATCGTGAGGGGTTGTTGGACCATTGCTAGCTCGAAAGGACTGTTTCCTATCCTCGAGCTCTTGTAAAAATTGTAGAAAATTGGGCAATCTCAAGTAGATCGGCCCAATTTTTTTGGTTTGCTATCACATAACATCACAAGTACTCCTCTAGAATGGTGTTTACCCTCTTTCTCTGGTCGCTTGTCCGAGGATGATTGCAAGTGGAAAAGTTGAGCTAAGTGCCCAACATGTCAAACAACTGAGTCTAGAATTGACCCGTGAACAAGGTGTCCTGATCGCTTACAATGCCAACTAGCATTCCCCAAAACATGTTGACGTTCTTGAAGAACAAATATGCTACTACCTCCACGCTACAAGCTTTAGGGGCTCGTATGAAAGTTCTCTACTTTGAGAAGCAACAAAGCCTTGCACTGTAGGCAAACACGTGATGAAGTCCACTTCCTTCTACCTCTCTGTCTTGCCCTGCTAACAAATAATGCATGTTGTCAGATATTGCTCCACATAATCTAGCATTTGTTGCCAGAAGTAGTTTTGGGCCAAGAGCACGTGAGTCCACTCGTGCCCTACCTTGGAGTCCCATTAGGAAGTTAATAGCTTGTCCTCCTCTATCATCCATTTGATATCAAGGAGGAGGGACTGGAACTATTTGATGTCTCCCTAATTGTACTTGTCTGCTTGAGCTTTTTGAGCGACTATCTTGCAACTCACACTATGCTCGTGGGAAGGAATTGCTCCCCTAGTTCCTTCTTCATCATGTACCATGTTTATAAATGAAGCCAACCCACCAAAACATCATCCTCAAGATTGGTCTGCCACCATAACTTTGCATCTCCTACGAGATCCAAGCTAGTCACCTTCTCTTTGTCCAAGGTAAGGGTAACCTCAAAGAATTGCTTCATATCCCAAATAAAGTTATTGATGCCCTTCGCACTCCTTGAACCAGAGTACAACTTGGGTTACGGCACCTTGGCTATCTTTATGGACTGAAAGGACTTGGGCCTCAATTCTGTCTCCAGCGTTGAAGGGGTTGTGTTAAGAAGGGCCCTTTCTACCAAAGCCATCTTGCCTGAAATCTCTTAGCTATTACCCAAAGGCTCGTCCAACTCTTGCAATTTCTGCTTGAGAAAGTCTTTCACTACAGCCACATTCATGGCTAGTGTGGTGTAGCACGCAGCACATCAAACAGAGCCTCCTTCCCCCAAATCGACAGTGTAGGAAGTGATCTCCAAAAGTGACAGACGTTGGTCTAAGCCTACAAGGCACTCCTGAATCACTAATAAGGAGGTCTAGACTTCAGCTAGCATGTCATTCGTAGTTGCTATCACATCCACCTTTCCTTCTATATCTCCTAGGTGCATCAACATCAAACCCACCATGATCAGCAACCCATGCTGTCAACTAAGCTAAAATTCTTCATGATCCTGACAATGGAACTAACTGTCATGGGGATGAAGCTTTACCTAGCATCCGCTCTCATGATGGCCTATCAACACCCAATCCACTCTTCATTCTCTTATGCACAATAGAAAAACAAATCAAGAACAATACCTCTATGCAAGGACACCAACCCAATATTTATTACTACAAACTTTGAGTAACAATGGTGTAGAAGACACTAGCGGAATCCCTAAATTAGTCCATGTATCTTCCTTGTATAAACCCAGCCTTGGCCAAGGTCTAGTACAACTGGAAACAACAATCCCACCCATACAAGGAGTTTCACTTCCTCTCAAAATCTGCTCCCTAATGCATTTCACCCCACCCCATAAGAAAGGCCATGGCTAGGTCTGTATAAGGGAGGGCGCATGGACGGATTTAAGGATTCAGCCAACCTCTTCCTCACAATTGTTACCCAAAGTTTTTATGAATAAAGTTTGGGTTGGTACCCTTCCATAGAAGCGTTGTTGCTGATTAGGTTTTCTTCTACGCATTCAAGAGGGAAAGGTAGAATTGGATCCTCGTTGCTAGCTGAGGCTAGGCCATCATGAGAGCTAACACTAGGCAAAACTTTGTATCCGTGACAGTTGGTTCCATTGCCGAGATTGTGAAAATTTTGGCTTTGTTGACAACACTAATTGCTAATCATGGCAAGTTCAATGTTGATACACCTAAGAGATCTGGATGAGAAGGTGGATGTGATGGCAACTACGAATGACACACTGGTAGAAGTGCAAGCCTCCTTACAAGCAAATCAGGAGCGCCTCCCCTATAATTGTAATGACCCAGATTTTTTAAAGCCTTTCTAAAATCGTATGAACGGTAGTCACAATTTTTTTTTCTTAAATGCAAAACAAACCATTCGATTAAATATCCAGGTCATGATAACTGGGGTTCAAAAATACAAATATCAAATCATATGATATCATTATATGTCTCACAATTTAATAAAAACAACTCATCCATATAAGTACAAGTTCATCAATCGTCTAAAAATAAATAACTAAGTTGACTCTCATGCTAATGAAAAACTTACGTACAGAAGTTACAAAAACGCAGAAACTTCTTCTTGTGCTTGCCTATTTTGTCTTGTTGTCACTAGAGAATCTGCAACTAACTAAACCAAACAACCACAACAACAACAATGGAATCTCTCCGCTTTCAAGAGAAGAGTTTCCATAAGGACAAAAGATTTTATTAATATTTTTCGGATTGGGCCAACATCACCCGATGTTAGTTGCCTACGTACTCATCAGACATCTCCAATGTTTCCAACAAGATTGGATCCAGACGTAGTTCTGCCTAAAAACTATACTATACTAAGAAGCATAACATCACCCCTGCAATGCTTAAGTTTTAAAAAAAAACCTACCTTTTATACAAGTCATTTAATCATTCCACTTGTCTAATTAACAAGCAATATCAAATAATGTTATTAATTGTCTCTCAAACCTTTGTTCGATAATTAACACTAACAAATCTGTATTCACTTAGAGAAAACTCGCCCGTCGAGAAATCTCTAGATATAAGACTCCAACATGTAGAACACCAATATATAGTGACACATGTAAAGTAATATATAGAGCACTGAATATAACATTGCTAAAACACATGCGCTAACCTTTAACCAATAAAGACCAACACAATGCACAAGACAATGGACACCGTTCAAGAAACAATGCACTAATTGTTACCTAAAAATACCAACTCCCGCTCAAAGGAGTAATTGTATGCTAATAGAAATCCTAGCATCTTTAGAGATCCACTTGGATCAGCCATGGGCCTAGAGATGTAGGTACCAGCTGTGTTCATGGACACACTGGCCGGAGGTAGATGAGCCTTCCATGATACTCAAAAACCTAGTTTGCACATTTACAAGGATCCATTGTCCTGAAGAAACAGAGACCATGAAGGTCTGAAAGATTACCGCCATGGCTATTATCATAAATCCTAGCATCTCTAGAGATCTACTTGGATTAGCCATGGGCCTAGAGATCTAGGTACCAGTTGTGCTCATGGACACACTGGCTAGAGGTAGGTGAGCCTTCCATGATGCTCAAAAACCTAGTTTGCGCATTTGTAGGGATCCATCGTCCCAAAGAAAAAGAGACCATCAAGGTCTAAATATCTACCATGTCTATTACTGTGAGCTTAAACTTTGACTCTGTGAACATCCCATAACCACCCTCAGTTCATTAACTAAGGTAAAATTCTATGTCAGGGCCCCATTCACTCCATGAACTGGTCCCAACCCTAAAGAGGGTATTTTAGTCATATCTTGATTAGGTGTTCTTCCCACAACCAAAATCTCTTGATTATTCTTTATTAACCTTAATTTATTGGTATAACTTAACACAACAATAATAAATGTAAGCATCAGAATAATCAACATGACAAGAACTCAGACTCATGTTGAGATGAACTAACCAATTCAACATTATAATGGAAATGATTTGGGACTAAGATTCATAACTCAAGTTATACACCTAACATGACAAGGTTAGACTGAAACAACCATTAACATTCACCCTAATGTATATCACAATCAAGGCTAAAATTCAAGGATAAATTATGCTGAATTTCAAAGGCATTTTAGGCTCAACTTCAGAGACTTAATAAACATGAATATATCATGAACTAAGGCTCAAAAGTTAGGGATTCAAACAGTAAAATTATAACCTAAATCAAAGCTAAGAATCAAGTATTAGGTAGGCAATAATGCAACCTAAACTAGGGCTGAAACTTAGATATTCTCTCAGCATGATTATAACATAAATCAAGGCTGAGAATTTGGTATTACTTTGGCCAAAATAGAGCCTAAAACGAGGCTGTAAAATAGGGATCTAAATAAGCAAAAGCATATCCTAAACCAAGGCTTTAAATCAGGGATTTAATTGACCAATGTAGAGCCTAAACAAAGTCTTCAAATTAGGGATTTGATTAGCCAAACCAAGGCATCAAATCAGGGATTTAATTAGCCAAAGTATGGCCTAAACCAAGGCCACGAACCAAGGATCAAATTGACCAAAGTATGGCCCAAACTAAGTCTTCAAACTAGGGATTAAATTAGCCAAAGTGTGGCCAAATGTAAGGCCACAAATCAGGGATTAAATTGGCCAAAGTATGGCCTAAAGTCAGGCCACGAATCAGGAATTAAATTGGCCAAAGTATGACCTAAAGTAAGGCCACGAATCAAGAATTAAATTGGCTAAAGTATGTCCTAAAGTAAGGCCATAAATCAGGGATTAAGTTGGCCAAAGTATGGCCTAAAGTCAGGCCATGAACCAGGGATTAAATTGGCCAAAGTATGGCCTAAAGTTAGGCCACGAATCAGGGATTAAATTGACCAAAGTATGGCCTAAAGTTAGGCCACGAATCAGGGATTAAATTGGCCAAAGTATTGCCTAAAGTAAGGCCATGAATCAGGGATTAAGTTGGCCAAAGTATGGCCAAAAGTAAGGCCATGAATTAGGGATTAAATTTGCCAAAGTATGGCCTAAAGTTAGGCCACGAATTAAGGATTACGTTGGCCAAAGTATGGCTTAAAGTAAGGTCACAAATAAATGATTAAGTTAGCCAAAGTATGACCTAAATTAAGTCCACAAATTAGGGATTAAATTGGCCAAAGTATGGCCTAAAGTAAGGCCACAAATCGGGGATTAAATTGGCCAAAGTATGGCCTAAAGTAAGGCCACAAATTAGGGATTAAGTTGGCCAAAGTATGGCCTAAAGTAAGGTCATGAATCAAGGATTAAATTGGCCAAAGTATGGCCTAAAGTAAGGCCACAAATCAGGGATTAAGTTGGCCAAAGCATGGCCTAAAGTAAGGCCATGAATGAAGGATTAAATAAACTAAAAAATGGCCTAAACTAAGGCCATGAACCAGGGATAAAATTTAGCAGAGTTAATGCACAAATTATGGATGATAAACATGGTTAGAATCAGAATAATTTATGCCTAACATAGCGCTAAGATAGATGACAAAAATCAGTAACATGCTTGCATGAATTAAGGATAATCTACTTGACAAAAATCAAAATCATGCATGCACAATTCAGCCATATAAACATGAGATAAAATCAAAATCATTCAAAATAAGTAGAGGCTAATTCATGACATCAAAAACTGCCTTTGAACCAGGCTGAACTATGTCTAAATTACATCTATCAAAGCCTCATGTTTAAGGTGTATAGAGAAGCACCTACTTATACCAACTTGTCCCCAAAGCTCCTAGCCCTTGCTCCTACGCTTCTAAGCCTTGAATTCAATCCAAAGAGGGCTGCTTTGTGCCTTCTAAAACTACTAGCTATGGATGTCCTTGCTGAGAGAAGGAAGAGGAGAGAAGAGATGGAGAAGAGGGAGGCTGAACCTTGATCAATCCCCCTCTTTTTTTCTTATATAAGGCTTTCCCTCTTCAAACTCTTCGGTGCCCTCCCCCTCTAGGACTCTCCCTTAATTACAATCCCAAAATCACAATCCCTGCCCCATTACCAATAGGAAACCAACCCACATACATACTCAAAATAGTCCCAAAAGAGTTCTAACCTAACTAGATGTATAGTTAACCCCTCCTCTAACTTTTTCCACCACTCCTAGCACTCCTCGGACTCCTACTTGAGCTAGAAGTCATATGCTTGCATGCTATCTCACCTCAACAAAGTTCTAGTTGCGTCATCTTCTTGCTTGCAGTCCTTATCCCGCTACGACTCTTTCCCTCTTTAAAATCCTAGTTCTTTTAGGGTCTGTTTGGATTGGTGGAAACCGGGAGAAAGGGAAAGAGAAAGAGAAAGTGAATCTAGGTGAAAGAGAAACTAGGAGATTCCTAAATATTTTTCACTGTTTGGTTACACAAATGATGTTAGAGAAAATTAACAGTGACAGTGGTGGTAGCGGCGGCGGTGGTGGTAGTGGCGGTGACAGTGGTAACGGTTGTGGCGGCAGCAATTGTGGTGGTGGCAGTGGCGGCAGTGGTAGTGGTGGTGGCGGCAGCGGCAGCGGCGGCAGCGGTGGTGGTGGTGGTGGTGGCGGTGGTAGAGATGGTGGTGGCAACGGTGGTGGTGGTGGCAGCGGCGGTGGTGTCAATGGTGGTAGTGGCGGCGGCGGCAGCAACGACAGTGGTGGCGATGGTGGTGGCGGCGGTTGCAGAGATAGTGGCGGTGGCGGCGGTGGCAGTGGTAGTGGTGGTGGCGGCAGCAACGGCGGCGGTGGTGGCAGCGGTAGTGTTGGTGGCAGCGGCGGTGGCGGTAATGGTGGTTGGTGGTGATGGTGGTGGCAGTAGTAGAGGTGGTGGCAGATATAGTAGTGGTAGTGGCGGTGATGGTGATGGTGGCGGCCGGCGATAGTGGTGGTGGCGGTGGCATCGGTGGTGGTGGCGGCGGCGACAATAGCGGTGACGGTGGCGGTGACGATAGCAGTGGTGGTGGTAGTAGCAGTAAGATATAAGTGTTTAATACAATAATTTTCTCCCAAAATCCATGGGTTGATGGGTGGAAAATTTTTGGGCCAAATTTTCATCTATTTTCTCACTTTTCACTCTAGTTTCTCTTTCCCCGTTGCACCAAACAGTGGAAACTGGGAGATTTTAAGAAGATTCCTTTCCTTTCCCCCGCTTTCCACCAATCCAAACAGACCCTAAGTACTTCTAATTCCTAGTACATTTAGGGCTCTTAACTAATAGTACGTTTAGGACTCCTAACACCTAGCATGATTAGGACATCCAACTCCAAGCACGAGTAGGATATCTAACTCCAAACATGAGTAGGACATCCAACTCCAAGCATGAGTAGGACAACCAACTCCAAGCACGAGTAGGATATCTAACTCAAAGCATGAGTAGGACATCCAACTCCAGGCTTGAGTAGGACATCTAATTCGTGTAAACGGGCCCTATGCGATAAGCTTAACTTTGAAGGTTGTATCTCCTTCATCCAAACTCCGATTCACACGTTCTTAATAGTGTTTTGAAGCTCTTTCAGTCTACTTTCTAACTATATAGGTGTCAGCTATCATTACTAACTTATGATCAAATTATTCTCATAAGAAAGTCAAGGAGTCTAACACCTTAATTTCCACGTGGTCGACTTTTAGAATTTAGAAAAGTCCCAAATGTTACAATAGTGCTAACAATCAATGAGAAGGCAGCTTTGGTAGAAGTGCTGCTCACTACACCACGCTGGTCCTGGATGTAGTTGCAATGAAAATTTTCCTCAAGAAGAAATTGCAAGAGTTGAAGGATGAGACTTCGAGTAAGTCGAAAGAGATATCAAACAAGGTGGCTTTGGTAGAAAGGGCCCTTTGTAACAAAGCCCCCTTGACGATGGAGACAAAATCAAGGCCCAATTCCCTTTTACTCCATGAAGAAAGCCACAATGCCAAAACCCAAGGCATATTTTTGTTCAAGGAGTTCGAATGACATCGAGAACTTCATTTGGAATATGGAACCACTCTTTCAGATTACCCATACCCTAGACGAAGAGAAGGTGACTAGCTTGCATCTTGGGGAGATGCAAATATATAGTGGCAAACCAAACTTGAGGATGATGCTTTGGCGGGCTGTCCTAGTATCCAAACATGGTACATGATGAAGAAAGAATTGAGGGAGCAGTTCCTCCCCATGAACAAAACATGGGCTGCACGAGAGTCGCAAAAAGCTCAAGTAGATGGGTACCATTAGGGAGTATGTCAAATAGTTTGAGTCCGTCCTTAATATCAAATACACGATAGAGGAGGGCAAATTGTCTAACTTCCTAATGGAACGCCAAGGCTGGGCACAAAATGAATTATGCAAGAGAACGTGAAGGATCTCCCCAGAGCAATCACAGCCACTGAGCTCTTGGTGGATTACAAGCAAGACACTACCGTGTAGAAGAAAGATGACAAGGCCTCTTCTACTAAGGTTAGCCGAAGACGCAATCATAAAGGAAAGAAGAATGAGTTCAAAGGTAAGAAGGGTGAGTAGTTTGACTGTAACAAAAATAGGAGTTTATTTTTTTCATCTATCAAAGCCCTCACCATGCCAAGGATTGCTTGAAGAAGGAGAAGTTGAATGCTATTGTGGTTGAGGATGAGTCCTCTTTGGTCAGGGAAGATATCACTACATGCATGGATGAATCTCATGTGGTTTATGAGTGCCATCCGCAAGGTGAAGGCAGATTCTGATGGGTTGATGTACGTGGAGGCCATATTCGATAAGTGACCGTAATGGTGATGGTTGATAATGGTGCAGCACACAACTTTCTAGCGAATAGATGTGTTGAAGCATGGGGACTTCAGGTGATGAAGGCCCAAGGCTGAATCAAAGTTATCAATTTGGCCCCCTGTTTTCATGATCGTCAATGACTTGCCATTGCAGATTGGGGATTGGATGGGAAAGGTATGTTTCACAGTTGTCCCCATGGATGACTTTGAGCTTATCTTGGGAATTGATTTCCTATGACGGGAAAAATTTTCCATGATTCCCCAAGTAAAGGACATATTCATTGGCGACAAGAGGATCCCCTACTTTATTGTTGGGAATAAAGGGGACTAGAAGGAACAACTTGTGTCTGTGTTGCAGGTGATGAAAGCCCTCGAGAAGGCCATAAGACCTACTTGGTCTTGATGGTGGAGGTGGACGAGGAGACAACTAGCACTATCTTGAGAAGGTGGGGGAGATGCTGAAGGAGTTTGCAGACGTTATGCCACCATAATTTTCATAAACTCTTTCGACACAATGAGTAGTCAACCATGCCATTGAGTTGCTGCTAGGAGCTCATCCTCGAGCTTGGATTCCTTACTGCATAGCTCCACTAGAACTAGCTTAACTTAGAAAGTAGCTGATAGAGTTGCGATGGCGGGCTTTACTAGGGCATCCAAAGCTCCTTATGGAGTGCCAATCCTATTTCAGCAGAATCGGGATGGGCCCCTTCCTTTATGCATTGGCTATAAAGATTTGAATCAGATCATGGTAAAGAACAAGTAACCAACCCACTTGGTGGCTAACTTGCTCGATCGATTGGTGAAGGCTTCCTTTTTCTCCAAGATGGATATTAGGTCGGGTTATTGGCAGATGCACATCGTTGTAGGTGATGAGTCAAAGACATCAATGGTGATTCAATATGGCCTATTCAAATTTCTTGTCATGCCTTTTAGCTTGACAAATGCTCTAGCCGTGTGTTGCACTTTGATGAACAATGTCTTCTACACATACTTGGATCAGTTCATGGGGGTACTTAACTACATCATTATTTACTGTGGGACTTTAGAAGAACACATTGGTCATCTAAGAATCGTGCTGGAACGACTTAGGGCAGCCTCTACTTGAAGCTCGAGAAGTGCAGCTCCACCCAAAAGGAAATCATGTTCATTGGGAACTGCATTTCCAAAGGAAGGATAAGGATGGACGAGAAGAAAGTCAACGCCATTGTGGAATTGCAAGCCCTAACGAATGTCATAGAGTTGATAGTTTTCTTCATTATTGATAAGAACTACAAGCAGTTCATCAAGAACTATTCCAAGAAGGTAGCAATGCTAACAAACCTATTAAAGAAGGATAATTCTTTGTGGTAGGCTGTGGCTTGGCAGTCGGCAATTGAGCGGCTTAAGGATGCCATATACTCTGAGTATGTCCTCAAACTCCTCAAGTTTGATGCCCCTTCTGAGGTGAAAATCAATGCTTTCAATAGGGCGATTGGAGGTGTCTTGATCCTGGTGGATCATCTACTTTCATATGAGAGCCGCAATCTAAACAAAATTGAGTAGAGGTACTCAGTCCACTAGAAGAAGATGACATCGGTTGTCCATTGCCTTAGGGCATAGAGGCATTAGTTGCTAGGTGGTAAGTTCCTTGTGGGGACTTAGAATGTAGCCATAGGCTACTTGTCGATGTAGAAAAGACTTATCCCTAAGCAAGCTCATTGGAAAAAGTTTCTGGCCATGTTTGACTATGCGCTAGAGTACAAGCCGGGCAAGACAAATGTTGTCATAAATGCCCTTAGCCCACGGATTGATCTAGAGGCAATGCTTAAGGCTTTGGCGCAAATGTCAGGCGACATGTTGGATAGAATATAGAAGGGTACAATGAATGATCAAGTCTTCCTTAGGTTGATCAAAGCTGTGAAAGATAGGTCTATTCGGTGATTGTGGTTGGATGATAGGATACAATATTCGAAGGACGGTCACCTTTATATATTATTAGCAGATGGCTTGAGTAGGGAGTTGCTGAAAGAGACACACGATGCCGCATCGGCAAATCATCTAGGGCATAAGCAAACTGATGCACTCTTGGCTCAGAACTACTTATGGCCATGGATGCTAGAAGATGAAGACCAATACGTGACGACATGCATTATTTGTCAGCAAGACAAGATGGAGAGGCAGAAGGAAGTGAGCATGCTTCAGCCCCTTTTGATTGTAGACAGACCTTAGGTGAGTTTGTCCATGGACTTCATCTCGGGTTTGCCTATAGTTCAGGACTTCGGATCTATTATGGTGGAGGTAGATTGGTTCTCGATGTACATGACTTTCATACCAGCCCCTAAAGCTTGTAGCGCGGAGGTAGAGACATATTTGTTCTTTAGGAACATTATCAAGTTTTGGGATTGTTGGTTGACATTGTGAGCGATCGAGACACCTGCTCATGGGTAAATTTTGGACTTAGCTGTTTGATATTTGTCGGCATTGACAACTTTTATTGCTTTTGATTTCTATGTTCACTCTGAAAATAATAGTCCATGTTGTTTTCCATATGTACATCTCTCGCAAATCTTTTATTCTTGATTAATTTTTGAGAGTCAAAAAATCATATTCTTTTATTTTAGCAAAGTGAGCCTCCTATAGTTCAAGTATCCAAACCTCAAGTGTCATAATAAAGAATCATCCCTATCAAAAACCATCATTCCATAGTTTACACAAGTAAGAATGATTAAGGAAAATACCTTATTTGATGTCATTTTCATTTTAGTTATCACTTGCACCATGTTTTTATCAATTATAACATATTCATCTTTGTCAATGCACTTTATAACCTCTTTACATAATTAAGTTGCGGCACATTAAGAAAATTTACGTCAATCCAGGAACACAAGGAACAACATAAATGACTTTAAAATCACCTCATTTTGTTTTGACGGCTATGATTTCTTTGCCCTCAATCTTTGGCATTTTTACATCTTTAAGCTTTACTTCAGAGTTAGCATTTTGTTTAAGTTTCACAAAATGTACCGGTTACCCGTCTTGTGTTTACTAGAACTACTATCCAAGAACCAAATCTCCTTTTTTTCTTCTTGTGTGGTCATGCAAGAGTAGAATATACGACATTACTTATCTTCCACATTTTCAGTGAAATGTGCTTCATCCTTATGTTGAAACTTACAATCCTTTGGGGTATGTGTGATATTTGCATCTCTTGCATCTTATCAGCAATCATCGGTAGCATGATTGATTTTTTTGCAAAAAAAAACAACTATTATTTTGTTTCTCATATTTATCACTTCCATATGCATTGCATCTTCCATTTCCTTGGTTTACCTTTCTTTTGCCTTAAAATTAATTATTTTTAAAATTTTTATTTTCTCTATCTTACTTTTCTCCTTAAAAGTAAACTTCGATGGAGGATGGAGTAAACTTTTTCATTCATACTTCATATGTTTCAAGAGAATTCCTCAACTCATGCTACTCAATTTTGATAAATTTCTTGTTACTTCAATAGCAGCCACAACATGCTCAAATTTTGCGGCATGCTTCTTAAAACTCTTTGCACAACCTTCTTATCTGGAATACTATCTCCATAATTTTAAATTTGATTAACAATTGTAGCAACTCTATTATTGAAATCTTACACATTTTTATTGTCTTTCATTGCTACATTATCAAATTTGTTACCAAATTTGTTGAATTATCAAAATCTCTCCACAAAGTTCAAAATTTTATGAATATTACATTTTCAGTTCCTTGAAATTTATTCTTCAAGATTTTTCATGTTTCATTTTCTCCCTGTTTTATGTAAAATAGGGTTTTTGCATCTTGTTTCTCGTTCTATTTGTATAGTTTTATTTCTCTTTATTCTAAGTGACTAGGTATTCTCCATTTTGTGGTTTCTCAAAACTTTTTTTCAATAACCTGATATGATCCTAATTAGCTTAGGTTTTAGCTTTTCTAGATTAACCTCTCCCCCTAATTTTACTAGGATTAGTGTTTTCTATTGTTTTCCTTATTGTATTAGGAATTTTACTTTAGATCTTTATAAATTGTAGTTCACAGCCAATTCTAAATCAGCTGATAGAAATCTAGAATTAATTTGTTTAATTTTTTACCCTAACCCCTTTCTTCTCTTCCCTTTCTCTTTTATTTTTCATATGTAGACCCCTTAGTCTACATTATATACTCTAATAGATATTTAGATATGAAGAGTGTCTTCATTTATATTAAAAAAATGTAGTTTTTCCCATTGAAAGTTAGGGCAATGGAAGCTTCTTTAATGAAGACACTGCAACAAAAAAAACTATTCGCAATGCTTGTCGTCAAAGTGTTGCTAATACTAAAAAGCATCGCAGTGTCAATAAAAATGGAGTTGCTATTACTCATTAGCAATGCTTATGATTAAATGTCGCTATTATTAGCAACATTTGTTATTGCATCTCTAATACAAAATTATTAGCAAAGTTTTTTATTACATGTCGCTAATAATCTAGTATTAGCAACGTTTTTGGAACATCGCTACTAAAAAAATTTAAAATTTTTTAAACATATATATTTTAAAAATTATTAAATTAATAAATAATTATTAAAAATATTTTTGATTAAAAATCGCCAATAATATAGTATTAGTGATGTTCTTAAGCGTCATTAATGTAGATTATTATTTAAAAAAATAAAAAAAATTAAAAATAAATACAAATAATAATTTAACACTATAAGCGACGCTCTTAAACTGTGTTGCTAAAATATATATGTTTTTAAAAGAAATATAAACTATTGACCCGGTTTAGAAATGGGTCAAAGAATGACTTGCAATACAAGTCCGTGTTGACCCGCAACATTGATCAGTGCACACCCGCACAGGGCGCAAGATGACGCACACCTGCGTGGTGGGTAGGGGGTGGGTCAGTGATGATCCACAAAAGCGTGTTGAGGAGACCTGCTTCAGTGGGTCGTCTTCAACTTCTTGACAGAGAGATTGAAGGTAAGTGCCGCGGTGAAAAAATTTCGCCTTCTGCCTTCGGGTGAGGCCCGCCGACTCCCAGCTTCCAGAAGAGTTTCTGTCTGTTGGCAAGGATGCAATAACCGGCAGTCATGCAACTAGTCATCATCTGCCAAAGCTCCAGGGCTTGTATTCTATCCCCATGCAGCTAGTCATCATCTGACCCATCTTTCAAAAGGAACTCATTGATTTGCCCAAAGACATCTCCCTTCAAATCCACCTCCTCTGACGAGGTTGCGTCCGGAATGGGCACCTGGTCCGGCTTGTTGGAGATGACGGACAAATTGCCCTGAAGGAGGCCGCTTGAGGGTGGGGGAATCAGTTCATTAGACAGAGGGACATCGAGGAGAGGAGAGAGTGAGGGTCGGGGGAGTTTCAGGCGAGGAGATGAGAGAGAATGGTCTTGTTGTGCAGTTGGGACGGCTGCCGAAGGTTATAAAGGCACGGGCAGAAATTGGACCGAGCATGAAATGTCACGCTTGAGCAAATTTTTGCCCGCGTAAGACTTTTAGTGATGCTTCAAAAGAACTGTCCCAAAAAGCAAACAAATTAGCGACTTCAGTGTTGCTAATACTGGTGATATTAGCGACGCTTAGTGCCGATAGTCGCTAATATCTTGAAAAAAATTTAAAAAAAATACTATTAGTGACGCTAAGTGGTGAGCATCGGTAATAGTGTTATTAGTGGCAACACTTAAGAATAAGCTTTGCCACTTATTATTCTATTAGAGATGCTCATTTCTAAGCATCGCTAATAATATTTTTTTAACTTTTTTCCTTCCCTCTCTCTCCTTTCTCTCTACCCTCTGTCTCAACCTTCTCTCTCTACCTCTCTCTCCTCTTTTTTTTCTCTTTTCTCTCTCTCCTCTATCTCTCTCTTCCCTCTCTCCTCACTATCTCTTCTCTCTCCACCCTCCCTCTCCATTCTCTCTTATCTCTCTCCCTTTTCTCTCTTTTATTTAATTTTTTTAAAAATAAAAATTTATAGTAGCAATGCATAACTGACGCATTTGGCGACACATACAATTATGCATCGCTAATATACATTTTTTATTTTTAAAATTTCTTTTAAAAAAATATAATAAAAAATTTCTTACCTCTCCCCTCTTTCTCTGTCTTCTCTCTCTCCTCACCCTCTCTCTTCTCTCTCTCTCCCTCTCTCTTCTCTCTCTCCCCCTCTTTCTCTCTCCTCACCCCCTCTCTTCTCCCTCTCTCTCTTCTCTCTCTCTCCTCATCATCTCTCTCTACCCTCTCTTTGTCCTCACCCTCTCTCTCTCTCTCTATCCTCTCAACCCACTTTCTCTCCCTCCTCACCTCCTCTCTTCTTTGTCACTCCTCACTCTTTTCTCTCTCCTCGCCCTCTCTCTTTTCTCTCTTCTATCTTTCCTTTTTCTCTCTTTTTATTTATTTTTTTTAAAATAAAATTTTTTAGTAGCAACGCATAACCGTATGCATTGCTACTATCCTCGAGTAGTAGCGACGCACATGGTTATGCGTTGCTAATATACATATTTTAATTTTCATTTTTTTTTAAATAATTTATAATTAAAATTTTCTTTCTTATCCCCCCTTTCTCTCTCTCCTCACCCACTCTCTCTCTCCTCATTCTCTCTGTACGACTCCTCACTCTCTTTCTCTACCCTCTCTCCCCTCTTTCTCTCTCTTCCTTCTCTCCTCACCCTCTTTCTCTCTCTCCTCCTTCTCTCTCTCTCCTCATCCTCTCTCTCCCCTCTCTCCCCTCTTTCTCTCTCTTCTCTCTCACTCCTCATCCTATCTCTTCTCTCTCTCTTCTCATCCTCTCTCTCTCTCCTCACCCTCTCTGATGCAGTAGCATACACAATATGGTCAAGGCATTGAAATTGGTTGGGGCATTTGATCAAATATTTACCGCAAATCTTTAACATGAGGGGTATTGTGGGTAATCACTAACGTTTCAAATGTGTTAGTGTTAGTATAACGGGTAAAAAGCTGGAACAGGAAGGGGCATTTGTGACAAATGAGTTTAAGTAGAATAGCAGTTAGTATGGTTGATCATCTTCGTCGGGAGGACTTCAGAACAATATCAGAAAGGAAGCTGAAATAAAGGCGGGACATTTTGAAAATGATCCAGAACAATCGGATCGAAGGTGTAAAAGTTGTTTAGTATAAATAGTTAGGGATCTTTTGCCAAAATTTGAATATTCCAGAACTACTGATGCTGAAGCTCGGTGGATTGATTCTCATGGATTTGAGAAGAGCTCGTTGTGGATTCAACGAAGATTGCTGTTAGCTTGTGGATTCAAGCAACTAGGTGGATTCCTGGAACATGTTGTTTTCTTCTGATATGTTTGAATTTTCATTCTGTTTAGGAATTGTATAGAAAACAAAAAAAAAGATGAATACAAATTCTGTTTTCTGGACTTGATTCCTTACTGGAAAAATTGTGCAAAGTTGTTTTGATTAGCTGAACAAATACTTGTTTAGTTATTTGATTTGGGAAGAAAATATTGGTTCTGTTTGGATTCATTCATTCAATATAAGTCTGCTTCAGTTTGGTATCAGAGCCTGGTTCGTCAATCTATCATGGCGAACAATGAAAATTCCAGTGGACCGGTAGATGTGAGAGAGTTAAATCAGAGAATGGATAGAATTGAGCAGATGTTACAGCAGCTTATGATTACTCAAAACCAATCTCAATTTACAGAAACTTCAGTTCCAAATTCAGTTCATCCATCATTTGAGGAAACTTCTGACAGGCCATTTGCTCCTCTTGTTCGACCACAAAATATACATGCTACTGGTAGACATCAAGCTCCTTTCCAAGCTGGTATGAATACAATAAATCCTAATATTGGTCGCAGAGTGAATAGAAGATTTCAAAATGTCAGAATACCACTTTGTGAAGAGGATGAATCCAGTGATGAAGAAGTTGACATTATTGGAAGAACAGATCGAAGGGGTGAGTATTTGAAGGGGTGAGTATTCAAATTCACATAACTATAAAATGAAAATGGACTTACCTTCCTTTGATGGTTACAAGCATATAGAAGATTTTTTAGACTGCATTTATGAAGTGGAAAAGTTTTTCGATTATATGGAGATTGAAGAAGCTAAGAAAGTGAAATTAGTAGCCTATAAATTGAGAAGTGGAGCTTTTGCGTGGTGGGATCAATTGCAATTAAGCTGAACTAGCCAGGGACAAAGACCAATTCGATCTTGGAATAGAATGAAGCAGTTACTTAATGCTAGATTTTTACCTGCAGATTATGATCAAATGCTTTTTCAGCAATATCAGAGTTGCAAACAAGGTAACAGATCTATCAAAGATTATGTTTCTGAATTTTTGAGACTATCAGCCAGGAATGATTTACAGGAATCAGAGGCACAATTAGTTTCCAGATTTATCCATGGTTTAAAATACAATGTCCGAGATAGATTTGCTTCTCAGTCAGTTTATTCATTACATGAAGCTATTCATATAGCTAACAAAATAGAATTGCACATGGAAAAGCAAAATGCCAGAAATTTTGTTAATCCAAAATTTTCTAGTGTGGCAGCTCCTCAACAAAAGTGCAAATCTGTGTCTACTAATTTTATTTCTAGAAAGTCTGTTAGAACGGAAAATGCAAAATCTGTACAAAAGAGGAACTGGTTTTAATTCAGTTAAGCCTAATCCATATCCTCCACCACCTCCTATTAAGTGATATAGGTGTGGTCAACCTGACCACAAATCAAATGTATGTCCTCAAAGACAAGTTGTACATTTGACTACCAGTCAGTCTATTCAACAGGAAATACAAGAATTTTTTGACAGTTAGAACAGGAAAATGATATCATTGTGGAGGAAGTAGCTGGTGATAGCAGAGTTGATTGTGACAGTCATCCAATGTCTTTAGTAATCATAAGGATATTGTATTCAAACAAGCAGTCAACAAATAATCAGAAACACAGTCTATTCAAAACAAAAGGAACAATTAAAGAAAGAGTATGCAGTGTGATTATTGACAGCGGCAATACTAAAAGTATAATTGCACAAAGTGTAGTTGACAAGCTACAGTTGAAGACTGAAAAACATCCTAATCCATACTCAGTTGGTTGGATCAAAGAGGTGGGTAAATAAAAAATTACCAAGAGATGTAAAGTACCATTTTCAATCGGTAAAACTTATAAGGCAAATATTATGTGTGATGTGATTGACATGGATGCATGTCATATACTCTTGGGAAGGCCTTGGCAATATGAGGTTGATTCAGTACATCAAGGAAAAGATAACACTTATTCATTTCAATTCAAAGGAATCACAGTAAAACTGTTACCTGAAATGGTAACCCCAGTAGTTCCAATTTCACGAGAGATAAAGAAGACTTTCTTATTAACTCATAACCTGAAATGTGATCTACATAAAGTTGATATTGTGATTGCTTTAGTGTATAAAGGGGATGAAGATTTAGTAAGTGCTATACCCAATAAATTGCAACAGTAATTGCTGAAAGAGTTTGCACATATTATGCCTGATGAACTTCTTCCTTCTATAGATATATAGCATCATATAGATCTTATACCTAGATCTAGTTTACCAAATTTACCTCACTATAGGATGACACCAAGAGAGCATCAAATCTTGCAAGAACAGGTGGAAGATCTGCTAAAGAGGGGACTGATTAGAGAAAGTCTTAGTCCTTGTGCAGTGTCAGCTCTCTTAGTCCCTAAAAAAGATGGCAGCTGGAGAATGTGCATACACAACAGGGCTATAAATAAGATTACAATTAAATACAGGTTTCCAATCCCTCGGTTAGATGATATGTTAGACATGCTTGAAGGAGCCAAGATGTTTTCTAAAATAGATCTCAAGAGTGGCTATCATCAGATTCGAATTAGAAGTGGAGATGAATGGAAAACTTCGTTTAAGACAAGGGAGGGATTGTACGAATGGACGGTCATGCCCTTTGGCTTGTCCAAGGCCCCAAGTACCTTTATGAGGTTGATGATCCAAGTTTTGAAACCATTCCTTGGCAAATATGTAGTTGTTTACTTTGATGATATTCTCATTTATAGCAAGAGTGAAGCAGATCATTTTCAACATTTGAAACAGGTTTTGTTAGCTTTGCAGAAAAATAGTTTGATCATAAACCTTAAAAAGTGCAGTTTCATCACTGATGAGTTGTTTTTCTTAGGCTATGTAGTAAATTCCTAGGGAATACATGTTGATCAGACTAAGGTTCAAGCTATAGTTGATTGGCCAGTTCCTAAATCAGTTGACTAAGTTAAGAAGTTTTTTGGGACTATCTACATTTTATAGAAAATTTGTAAGAAATTTTAGTATGATTGCAGCCCCTATAACTGAGTGTTTAAAGAAAAATCAGTTTGTTTGGTTTGATGCAGATGATAACAGCTTTTAGTGATTGGAGAGTAAACTAGTGTCAGCTCCAATCCTAGTTTTACCCAACTTTGACAAGGTGTTTGAAGTTGAAACCGATGTTTCTTGTATTGGTATTGGTGTTGTCCTTATTCAGGAAGGCAAACCTGTGGCATATTATAGTGAAAAACTCAGTGCTGCTCGAAGGAAGTGGTCAGCTTACACCTTAGAGTTGTTTGCTGTTGTCTAGGCTTTCAAACATTGGAGACAATATCTTCTTCATAGGGAGTTTATTTTGCACACTGACCATCAATATTTGAGGTTTTTACATTCACAACAAAAGGTGGCCTGGATGCAGTTGATTCAAATTTCAAAGATATTTGGCAACAATGTTTATCAGGATTACAATTCAAAACAAAGTTTAGTATCTATGAAGGATATCTATATAAAGGCAATGCACTTTGTACTCCAAGATGTTCTTTGATAGAACAATTAATTCAGGAGCTTCACAGTGGTGGTTTAGGTGGTCATTTGGGCAAGGATAGAACTTTCAAACTGATTGCCACAAAATATTACTGGCCCAAAATTCAGAGAGATGTTATTCAATTTGTTGCTGGTTGTTTGATTTGCCAAAAATCTAAGGGACACAAGCAGAACACCGGTCTCTATATGCCATTACCCATACCACAATCACCCTAGACAGACATTTCCATGGATTTCTTATTGGGTTTGCCTAGAACACAGCGAGGAGTAGATTCAATTTTTGTAGTGGTTGACAGATTTTCAAAAATGGCTCACTTCATTCCATGTAAAAAAACTACAAATGCTACTCATGTTGCACTTTTGTTCTTTAAAGAAATTGCGAAGCATCATGGAGTTCCGCGTACCATCACATCTGACCGGGACAACCGATTTCTCAGTGGAGAACATTGTGGAAGAGATCGGATATACAGCTTCAATTTAGTTCTACTTTCCATCCTCAACTGAAGTCGTGAATCAGTCATTAAGAACATTATTGCGTTGTTTGTCCAATGATAATCCTAAGTAGTGGGATCTTTATCTTGCACAGGCGGAATTTGCCTATAATTCTGCTACCAACAGATCAACGGATTACAACCCCTTTGAAATTGTTTATGGACAATTACGTCGACATACTTTGGATCTGCTTACTCATCCCAAACAGACTGGTGAAAATGTTCATGCTATCACTACTTTGTCTAAACTTCAGTCTATTCATCAGCAGGTTTATTAGAATTTGCAGCATTCTACTCAAAGTTATAAATCTTTTGCTGATCGCCATTGTCGTGCCAAGACTTTTGTAGAGGGTGATATGGTTATGGTACATTTGACGAAAGACCTTTGTTCCAAATTGACTCCCAAGAAGTATGGTCCATTTCGGGTGTTACAGAAAATCAATGATAATGCATATGTCATTGATTTACCTCCCGCTTTTACTATTTCCAAAACATTTAATGTTTCTGACATCTTTGACTATCATGATCCTTTTTTGGTTTAGCTCGAGGTCGAGCTTTATTTGGGAGGGATGCTCTGATGCAGTAGCATTCACAATATGGTCAAGGCATTGAAATTGGTTGGGGCATTTGATCAAACATTTGTAGCAAATCTTTAACATGAGGGGTATTGTGGGTAATCACTAACGTTTCAAATGTGTTAGTGCTAGTTTAACAGGTAAAAAGCTGGAATAGAAGGGGCATTTGTGACAAACAAGTTTAAGTAGAATAACAGTTAGTATGGTTGGTCATCTTCATTGGGAGGACTTTAGAATAGTATTAGAAAGGAAGCTGAAATGAAGGCGGGACATTTTGAAAATGATTCAGAACAATCGGATCGAAGGTGTAAAAGCTATTTACTATAAATAGTTTGTTGGAAGGAAGGGAGGGATCTTTTGCCAAAATTTGAATATTCCAGAACTACTGAAGCTGAAGCTCGGTGGATTGATTCTCATGGATTTGAGAATAGCTCATTGTGGATTCAACGAAGATTGCTGTTAGCTTGTGGATTCAAGCAACTAGGTGGATTCCTGGAACATGTTGTTTTCTTCTGATATGTTTGAATTTTCATTCTGTTTAGGAATTGTAAAGAAAACAAAAAAAAGATGAATACGAATTTTGTTTTCTGGACTTGATTCCTTACTGGAAAAATTGTGCAAAGTTGTTTCGATTAGCCGAATAATACTTGTTTAGTTATTTGATTTGGGAAGAAAATATTGGTTCTATTTGGATTCGTTCATTCGATATAAGTCTACTTCACTCTCTCCCATCTTTCTCTCTCTTCTCTCACTCCTCACTCCCTCTCTTCTCTCTCTCCTCACCCTCTCTCTCTCCTCTCTCTTCCTCTCTCTTTTATTTTAATTATATTTTAAAATTATTAAAAAAAATTTAAAATAAAATATATCATACATAAATAGTGAAAATTTAATCTATTATTGACAATACATTTTATTAAAAATTTAATATTTATATATTATATATACAAATAGTAAATATTGAATAAAATATATTATATTTAAGAAGTTTATTTTAAATTTTTTAATATTTAATTATTATATATTTATTTATTAATTAAAATTAATTAATAAAGCTAATAGCGATGATTGTAAACAAGTGTCGCTATTTGCGACGCTTGTTCAAAAACGTCGCTAGTAGTTCTAAATTTTTATTTTTTATTTTAAATTTATTACTATTACTTACACTTTTATTAATTTACGTTAATAGTATTACTATTAGTGACGCTTTCTTACAAGCATTGCGATTATTAAAACTATTAGCGATGCATAAGAAAAAATGTCACTAATAGTTATGATTTTTTTAAAAAAAATAAATATCTTTTAACGATGCATGTTTTAAGTATCTCTAATAGTCATATTTTAGTGACACTTTATATTTTAGCGACGCTTATCTTAAAGTATTAATAATAATTGGAGTATTAGCGACGTTTTATGAAAAATATCTTTAATATATTACTATTAGCGACCCTCAATAAAAAGATATTACTAATATTTAATTTTTTTTACGCTTATTTATGTGTCGCAAGTAGTAGTTGCTAGTGACCATTTTATTTGCGTCATTGATAAAAGTGTTGCTAATGATACATTTTATTATAGTCGAACTTAAGCTTGAAGCCAGATCCAAAAGGCATTTCAAGATTACCCTAGTTACTAAATTTAAAAGAGTAGATGGGTAAAAAATAAGAGTGACGCAAAATATGAATTTTTTAATAGAAAAAATAAGAGCGTTTGTATTGGCAAGATGGACAACAAAGGCGAAGGAATGCGGCTATGTTTTTTGTTTTTACTGTAGCCGCTAGAAAATCTCCATATGATGGGCAAAATAAAATGACATTACATTATCTAAAGTACCCATACATTAAATGAAAATTACTAAGTACCCTTACTATTTGACTTTGACTAGCTTTTAACAAGATATATGATATGCCTTCATCACTTCATGGAGTTCAATACACTAGGATACAGTTGTCCAATCATAATGAACATCGGCAAGTCAATACTTGGCATATGCAACTCAAATGGGTATAAATTTCAGGGTATTCTGAGATACGGTTTTGTCACAATAAAAATTCACAAACAAGGTTAGTTCACACGATTCTAAGCAGAATATTCAAACTCCAGAAGAAAATATTTCGGGCCCTAAGTTTCTGATCTTTGCGGTCTAACATATCCAGCATGAAATTATTGCAAAAACACTCAAAACGAGCAGAGGACAGAGCATACCTTCCTCTTTGATGATTTTGATGGAGTTTCCAGCCTTTCCTGTCGCGTTTTCTTGTTGGAGAAGATGGACAATGTTGAAGTTGTTAAAAACCATCAAATGAACTTTCTCTCTCTTTCGAATGCCACTTTAGAGAAGGGAAACAAGGAGGTAGAGAAGAAGAAAAGGGTGGCCGTTTGAGCGCGGTGCCGGCGGCTGATGCTATTGTCGTTCTGAACCAACCAGAGAGAGAGAGGACAGTAGTGCTGAAGTGATGATCGGGAGGGATGGAAGCCCTCTCCTATTTAAATAGTTGTTCTGAGTTTCCCTCTTCTAGCTAATCTCTTCTATATCAGTTCTCCCTTTTTGAAAATTTTCCAAATTGGGCAACTAAATTTTAATAGAATGTTAAACTCCCTTCTTAAATTCTGAGTTTCCCTCTTCTAGCTAATATCTTCCATGTTAGTTCTTCCTTTTTGTCATTTTTCTAAATTGGGCAACTAAATTTCCATAAAATGTTAAACTCCTTTCTTAAATAATTTAATTGAATTGGATTTCTATTAGTTTGGGCTGTATAGAGAAAGAAAAAGAATCCCTATGTAGTATCTCTCTCCTTTAAAAGTTTTTTGTCAACCTAAAAATACCTAGATAAGTCTCTTAAATTAAAAATTCTTCATTAACGACAAAGGAAAGCTTTCCCCCTAGGGTTGCCACCTAGAATTCCGTACACTCTCCTTTCTCCACATCGTGGTTGGTCTGGCTCTACCAGCTCTTTTCCTCTATTGCTGGGTGTAAGGACCCTCATCTTTAAACCGGTTTTGGTTTTCTTTAATTATTGATTATCGTGAGATTTACGTGTTTTCTGATCTTATTCGATGATTTTGTAAATAAATAGAGTTTGTGATGGTTTTAACCAAAATTAACTTCAATATTAGTGGTTTTAAGTGATTTTAAACCAAATGTGAATTTTTGAGATTTTTCGGAATTTTCACTATTTTCCCAAAAATTAGGGTATTGGCGGGACCCCTGTGGGCCCCACAGTCGAAAATTTTATTTTTGTGTCAAATGAAACCTAGACATATACTTAAGGTCACACAAAAATTTTCAGAATTTTATTAGGCTTAATTCGTGCTTAAATTTGCAAAATAACCACTTTTAGCCTACTTTTCATATTTACACCCCAAAACTTACCTATGCCTACCCCAACCCTTACTATAAAAGGGCAAACCAGAGCCATTTCCATTTTTGGGAATAGGCTAAGGAAGGAGGTCTGGCCTAATCCCTACTTAGGCCCGAATTAGAAGCCGATTAAGGTAAGCTTGCTCTAATTAAGCACTAATCCATGGCTTTTCTCTTAATTTCTTCTAAATCTACCATTTTCCCCTTGATTCAATTCGTTTTTGACCATCAAAAGCTACTGATTTATGTTTTACTACAAACCCTAACTTTCAAAATTCGATTTTTACTACCAACAAGCCCTAGATCTAAGATTTAATTAAGGATTTCTTAAGTAAATCGATTTCTATTGGTGTTTGATTCAAACTCATTGTGTTTTCAAGGATTTCAAGAAGGGTGACTCTTCAATCCGAGCTTAATCAAGTGCTGAGGTAATGGGTCTTCGAAATCTCTGTTTATCCATGGTAAAACTCTTCATTTTTGGCTTATTTCGAAATGGTTTGCTTGATTTAGTGTGTTAATGGTAAGATTAGAAAATGGAATTATTTAATCCCGATTTCTTAGGGTTTTGCATTATTATGGTTTGGTTTGGTATTCTGGAAGTCAAGGAGGACTTTTGATGATGATTAGGGTGCTAGATGTGGATTTGAAGTGTTATCTATGGTGTTTCGGTTTGATTTTGCGAAAGGAAGAAGATGACTGTTCTGCCGTGTTGGCGATCGATCGGCCTTGCAGGGCGATCGATCGGCTGAACTGAAAATTTCAAAATTTTACGTGTAACCGATCGAACGGCCTGAAGGGCGATCGATCGGCTACACAGGAAATTTGCATGTTGTGTGTATGATGCCTATTTTGATGATTCCACTTTGGCTTGCCAATTTTATATGAATGTGGAGTGTTTTGAGCTATGTTAGGCTACTGGAAATGCATGCTATTGAGTTTATGGAGTTGAGATATATGCTTAGTGATGGTGGAATGACTTATGTTTTGTGGCATGATGTTGGAATCGTTATTTTGAAATTATGAATAGTTGTTTCCCTTTGGTTAAGCATATTTCCGTAGGACTACAATCATTGTTGGACAGATTTGTCATGATAAATTGTGATTAATGGTGTGTGAATGTTGGTGAATACCATGACTCAATGATGGAATGAGTGATGTTATAGGTGTTTAGCCTTTGTGGTTGAGTTTTGAATCTAGCGAAGATTTCAACGATTCTTCTACTATGATTTCCGCTGGAATTCATGTTTAGGTAGAAATTCACATGTGTAGTGTGGTAGTGAGTTGATTTTCAAGCATGTTAATATGCATCATGTGAAAGGCTTCTACTAGTTACACACACACACATGTGGGGGTTAAATGATGATGTTTGAAGCTTAATATCGTGATTATGAATGATGCATTAGGGGCTGGTGAGAGCACTTATCATGATTAGGGTTCATGTATGCTTTGCCCACGCATGTACCATGTTGCACGCATCATGAAAATGGATTTCCAATTGAGGCTTCATCGTGATTAATCGAATTTGACCGATTGGATGCAATGTGATGGAATTGCGTGCCGGGTTTATCGGTCGTGGATTAATCGCAAGTTGATTGGTCCGAAAGGACATATTTTGATTTGAAGTTCCTGTGTGGAACGATTTGAAGTTCCTGTGTGGAACGATTTGAAGTTCCTGTGTGGAACGAGTGCACTCCCCGGGTTGAGTCTTGTTTAATGGAATGATGTGGGGACGAGTTGTGTACTTGTCTTGCGGATATGTGAGAATATCATTATGTGTGTCATCTGGACCCTGAGAATCCAGTGTGGTATGCCGTGTGCACCCCGCTACCACGTGTTCTAGGGTTCTCTGTGTGAGAACTCGGGCTCTTCCCTCCGCAGGAGATGTCCCTGGCGAACACCCCTGCTCTAGATTCTCTGTGTGAGAATGGGACATCCTTGGCCAGGATCGTCCAGGGCGAGCAGTATTAGGGATTGACAACCCCGATCTTTCTTGAATTCTTGTGTAGAATTTTGTACCATGACACGCCTTCGTGGCCTTGTCTATGCTCCCGTCTGTGTGACGTCAATGTGTGATTACTCCTTGATGGAGGTTGATTGTGATAACATTATGCATGTGGGAATATGTATGTTAGAGATACATCCATGCATGTTGATGTTGATGTTATGCATGTGGAATATGTATGTTAGAGATACATCCATGCATGTTGATGTTGATGTTATGCATGTGGAATATGTATGTTAGAGATACATCCATGCATGTTGATGTTGATGTTATGCATGTGGAATATGTATGTTAGAGATACATCCATGCATGTTGATTTTGATGTTATGCATGTGGAATATGTATGTTAGAGATACATTCATGCATGTTGATGTTGATGTTATGCATGTGGAATATGTATGTTAGAGATACATCCATGCGGGATTGGTTATGATGTGAATGCATGTGGGAATATGTATGCTAGAGATACATCCATGCAGGTTGAACTATGCATTTTTATGCAGTGTTAAGTGATATGAATGTGTGATCAGAAAGTGATGCACCATGTAAATCTTTGATCTGAAATGATCTCATTTCTAAGCTATCGTATTTTCTACGTTGACAGTGATATTAAAAACATTGCTGAGTGTTAAAACTCACCCCTCTTTTGTGTTTTGATTTGGGGCTGCGTGGTGCGACACGCAGACGGACAGGATTGCCTTTTTGAGGAAAGGTCAGAGGTAGCTTGGGTGTGATGATGGAGATCGTTGCGTGACTTATCATCGTTTCTTTCATGCTTTATGTTCGAACCTTTGTGTAGGGTTCTTGTTGTGGTTTTATGTCACATGTTACAGTTATGTTTGCTTATGACTTATTTTGAGCCGGTGTGGGCTTTACTTAACTAAGTTTGTGGGTTTGAGATTGTTGTTTACTTTGTGTTAAGCAACACCTTTTCTTCCCCTTTTATTTACTCTTGCTCAAAGGATTGTGCGCACTCCGTGTTGCTGTTAATCGCCCGTGGTTAGGGATTAAGTCTTCCGCTAGAATCGTTTCTCAATTTCACTTCGTCGCCCTCGCGCGCTTGACCGGCCCTTGGACCGGGTTCGGCTCGGGTCGGGCATCGCCGGGGCGTGACACTGGGTATGTTCGACAACTCTCAAGGGCCTTGCCCATTGCAAAATTGTTTAAACCGTAAAAAAGATATCCGAGTAATAAAACATTCAGGTTGTCACACTTTCTCATACCAGTTAATGACTTCTAAAACTATCTTGAGGCGCTTGAGCACCAGATTTACGAAATATCATCGTGGGATCATATGCATATAAAATGTGGGAAAGAGACTGCACTCGTAGAATGTTGTAGATAGAGCCCGATAAAGATAAAATTTTAAAGCAAGCTAGGTCAGAATTAAATTTGGGTAGAATGTAATTGAGTGATTTAACAGATTTTGTGGATGTTCTTTCTAGTCTGGCCAACTGCCTTAAATCACATAAAAACTGCTTGTGCTTAGCATACATGGATGGATATGCGCAATGGCGGACACAAGAATTTTAATCAAGGGGGTCAAAAAATAGAAGAGTGCTATTTAAACCCCTGTTTATCCCGGTATCCCCCACTACTTCTACACCCCGAGTACAAAAGTAAGAAATGCTCATTTAAACCCCACAACTCCAGGATACCAAAACAGTGCAGCTGTTATTTTTTAACCATGTATACCCCGTCATTTCCTCCCTCCAGCGACAGCGGCTCAGAGAACAGATCTTTGGCCTCTCCGGTCTCCCCCAGTGGTGGCGCCTAAAATTTTCGTTCCCCTCCACCGGAACAGCACCTCGTTCCCCTTTGCCGAAACAGCGCCTCGTTCCCCTTAGCCGGAACAATGCCTCTTTCCCCTCTCTGCTGGAACAACGCCTTGTTCTACTCCGCCGGAACATGTCTTTCGCCTCCGCCGGAATAGCGCCTCCTGCTCCACCTCCACTAGCGACTCCAAAGCTGCCGCTACCCATAAAAAAGGTCAGGTTTTTACTTTCTTTCTGAACGCGACGGGCTGAAGCTGTGGGGGGTACTCTTGTTTGGTTTCATCAGCGCCGGAATCACAACTTTTGCTGTAATTTCAGTTTTCATTGGCCCTTCTACTTGTTCTTTGTGTTTTTAAAAATGTCTAATTTCTTATTTTCTCACATTCTTTGAACTGCCCATGAGGTTGGACACTTTTGGGCGTTTTGTTTTCCTTGTTGATTGCAATAGCGTCTCTTTATTTTATTTTAATTTTATCCTTTATACATTTTCATCTATTCTTCTTGGTTGCCTAATTATTTCATTTTTCAAGCAGGACGAGTATCATATTTCAAATGATTTTTACCTTCCATGTTGTTGTTACTAATTTTTAGCTTCCAATTCTGTCACCTGTGCGGAAGTGCCTATGAATTGGATTGTGAGCATTGGTTTTTTTTGTTCAGTGGTTTTATGGTCTAGCCAACTAAGTCTTCATACCATGTAATGATGTCTATGATATTTCTAAACCGATCGTTTTGATTGCAATAGTCCATGCTATGATCATATCTCCTCTGATGCTATTTGCAGAGGCTTTCTGTAAGGGTAGTAGGTTCTTTATGTTTCTGTGGTTGTTATTGTTAACGAGCTAACTTGGGCTGGAAGTTTTACCTTGCATGTTCTTTGTGCGATGTTCTTTTTATTATTAAACTTTGTACCATCTAGTGCTGTGGTCTTCATCTTCCATGATCATTCAAATTTTATCCATGTTCTGCAAGGATTTATCTTATGTGTGGAGTAGAATTTCAAGAGCTTTTAGGGAAGAACTTTTACTGTATCCGATCAGGAGTGTTTGTGCTCTTGGGCTTGCTTCAACATGCTTTACAATCTTTCTTGTGGACTAGTGAGTTTATTTGGTATTACTAGCTCAATTAGATTCTTTCCTAACTGGTCATGCTCAGATGAATTGGAAAAATTACCCTCTTATGTTGTGATTATTTTGAGTGTTGTAAATCTCTTTATATTCTATAATTCTAATAGCAGTGGTATTATGGGGTTTATGCATATATTGTTACTAATTAAATGACTATTAAATAATATTGAGGCTAACCTTTGCTTTGATTCTCCGTACGCTAGATGCTGAGGGCACACCCAACAGCATCAAATAGGAGGCGACGAGCTGAAGCAAAACATAGAGTGGCCGATGATGACCTTGAAGCAAATGCAAATGCAGTGGAACAAAGACACGAAGTTGATGAAGAAACCACTGACGTTGATAGAGAACAAGAAGGCCATGTAGGGGAGGAGGAAGAAGGTCAAATAGTGGAGGATGAAACTTATCCTTTCCCTGGAGGCCTTGTAGAAATGACAGTATTAAATTGTTACCAGACTCATGTGTCAAAAGATATATGGAAAAGCAAGGTAAGTTAATTTACCTTAAAAAACCTTTACTCAATGCTATCATTATACACAATTTTTTAACATAGTATATACTACAGTTGTATAGGACCGTGGACCTCTCCGATGTGTACATCATCATAAGAAGCTTGCCAATTGGGATATGCATGATAGTCCAATAACGCCATTGATAGAGGCTAGTGGCCTGTATCCATTGACCTATGTATCTTACAAGACAATTAATAGGATGTGGATCTCTTCGTTGGTTGAAAGGTGGTACCCGGAAACCAATGCTTTTCACATGCCATTTGGAGAGATGACTATCACCTTGGATGATGTCCAACAATTGATAGGGATTCCAGTGAGAGGACATGCTATGGTGACCCCTGACTTTAATAGTGGCAAGTTGGTCGATTTATGTGTCAACGCCCTAGGGATTGACAAAGAAGAAATTAAAGATCAATTGAGCAAATGCAAAGGGAAGGGCTTGACATTGAATTGGTTGCGGGATACATTTCAACAATTGCCAGAGGATGCTACCCAGGAAGATATTGATTGTGCCGCTTGTGTTTATATTCTATATTTGTTAGGGTGTACAATCATGTGTGACAAATCAGGAACGAAAGTTCCGACAAAGTACTTAAATTTACTTATGAATGTGGATAGCATCAGCAAGTATGCATGGGGAGTAGCTGCCCTTGCATTTTTATATCAACAATTGGGCATTGCATCAAGAACAGAAGCGCTGCAAATCGGTGGCTATCTTACATTGTTGGAGGTAAGATGACAGTTGTTTATGTATTTATTATTTATTATTGTGTCACATATTGCTTAGAAATATAATAATTAATTTTCAATAAATCCTGCTCATAAGCTTATTAAATTCAGGGAAGCACTTGATCATTTAGATGCACAAGAGGTATAATATGTTAATTTCAATTTTCATTGGTTGCAATTATAACAATTCCCTAGTAAGATTATAACGTCCATGTGTATTGCCTCATAGGTCATATGGGATCCATACAAAGAAGCAAGGGCATTATCCACAAGCTGGTAATTCATTGTACTCAGGGTTCCTTTTTTGTTTTCAAATTAGGGAACCTCATAATCCTGCAAGGGTACTATGACAGTTTGGATTTATCAGAACAATCCCTCCACCACCACCACAACCAATGCCCAAAGGATCTAGCAGGGGTGCGCACACGAAGGGGTACAAGCTTGTGTATGATGCGAACATAAACATTTGGAAGAAGAATAATAAACATACATTGCCTTCCAAAGAATGTGGAAACTTATGTAGAAATCCATAGGATTATGCACCTGATTACATTCAATGGTATAAAATAGTGTCACACCCCTTGGTGCAAAATCTAGATGGCCAAGTTTATGCATTGGACTACACAGGCTCACAGAAAAATGAAGACGAATGGGTAATTTTGTTAGTGAATTATTGATGGACACTTCTATTTATATATATATATATATATATATATATATATATATATATATATATATATATATATATATATATATATATATATATATATATTAATGTTTTCCATTATGCAGCTTGTCCACAAGAAAAAAGCAATTGCCTTGTTACAAGATCCGTTGATGGCTCTTCAAGACAATGAAGGGAAGAAAAAAGTAAGCTTAGCACTTGAAGAGCTTCTTTACGATGAACCTGTTCCAAGTGACACAGGAAAAAGAATGGCAACTCGAACTGAGACTAGAGTAGTAAAATAATGGGAAAGGAGGTTTCTAAATAGCCTTGGATTGCTTCGTTTGTTGAGACACTTTAATGTCAGTCTTATCTTAGAGACATTTCAATTTCAGTCTTATCTTATCTTACTGTTTAGTTGTATGGTGAAAACAGTGGATGGTTTTACTATGTTGAATAGGATGAAAAAATGTGCACCAGGTTATTTGTATGCTGAAAACAATGGACAGGTTATCTGTATACGTGTAATTTTTGTGGTGCTATAGGTTAGTTGTATGGTGAAAATAGTGGAATTAAAAGTTATGTTGAATAGGATGAAAAATGTGCACCAAGTTATTTGTATGCATGTAATTTTTGTGGTACTATAGGTCAGTTGTATGGTGAAAATAGTTGAATGAAAAGTTATGTTGAACATGATGAAAAAATGTGCACCAGGTTATTTGTATGCGTGTAATTTTTGTGGTGCTATAGGTCAGTTGTATGGTGAAAATAGTTGAATGAAAAGTTATGTTGAACATGATGAAAAAATGTGCACCAGGTTATTTGTATGCTGAAAACAGTGGACAGGTTATTTGTATATGTGTAATTGTTGTGGTGCTATAGGTTAGTTGTATGGTGAAAATAGTTGAATGAAAAGTTATGTTGAACAGGATGAAAAATGTATGCAATGGAACCCTTGCATTCCTACTCCACAAAAGAACCCCCATCATTCAAGTTATTGTCTTCGAGTTGACGGGGGGTACCCCCTGCCAAATTGTGTATGAAGTGGTGGGGGGCACTTGGTGCCCATAACATTCTTTGAAAACAGACGGGGGGTACCCCCCGCCACGAAGAAGACAGTAACTCAAATATGTTATTGTCTTCCAATTGACGGGGGGTGCCCCCCGCCAAATTGTGTATGAAGTGGCGGGGGGCACTCGGTGCCCATAACATTCTTTGAAAATAGACGGGGGGTACCCCCCTCCACGAAGAATACAGTAACTCGAATATGTTACTGTCTTCCAGTTGACGGGGGGTGCCCCCCACCAAATTGTGTATGAAGTGGCGGGGGGCAACCCAAGCAGTTAACATTCTTTGAAAACAGACGGTGGGTACCCCCCGCCACGAAGATGACAGTAACTCGAATATGTTATTGTCTTCCATTTAACGAGGGGTGCCCCCCACCAAATTGTGTATGAAGTGGCGGGGGCACTCGGTGCCCATAACATTCTTTGAAAATAGACGAGGGGTACCCCCCGCCACGAAGAAGACAGTAACTCAAATATGTTACTGTCTTCCAGTTGACGGGGGGTGCCCCCCGCCAAATTGTGTATGAAGTGGCGGGGGGCAACCCAAGCCCGTAACATTCTTTGAAAACTGACGGGGGGTACCCCCCACCACGAAGATGACAGTAACTCAAAGTGAATTAACTCTTTCAATAAAGTGAAGATCTTCCAATTGTATCCAAAATATCATAAACATCTATCCATACACACTTTCAATAAATCCCATCTTTAGTTAGGATTCCACTGTCGGCTCTTCAAAACTATCACATAGTAAACCGTCGCACACGATGGTGGAATGCTACCACATGGACGCATATCAAAAACTCGATCTGTAACACCACGACCCGCACCACCTGACCCGGACCGGGGTTTAGATCGGAATTCACAATCGGAGTGTCAAAAATTAGCGGAAAAATTAAAACCGACTGACCAGGAGCTGCAGACTCTGAGTACGATAGTCGTAACGTTCATCTGCGCACTACGGAGCTTTAACGGTCAATTGTGCATAAATCAAAATAAACCTAATTTTATAACTAATTTGGATCGGGCCAACGTTATTTTATCGTTGGTTGCCTACGTACATATTGGATACCATCTCTGACGTTATTCTAATACGATCGGATCCGAACGTAGTTCTGCCTAATGGCTAATACATTTACCAAACATCAGAAAATCATATACGATAAAATACGTATACGTTATATCTGAATGATTCATCCGGAATCCAACGGAAATCTTATCAGTCGTCGGAGTTAAATGAAAGCCAATAAATCAGAAAACACACATCTCACGTAGGTGAGAAGAAGACTAACAAAACACATATCCCACTCTATCATAGAGCGGAGCAGAACACACTACAGAACCTGTTGGATCATATCAGATCATATCAGATTTTACCCGACCATACTGGTCATATCAGATCAGAGTATGTCACGTCATAGCAGAGAGCATTTCATATCACAACAGAATAAATCAAGATGTGTAGTCATATAAAGCATATTAAACAGAAGGTCAGTTAAGCGTACTCCCCTCCAATTTCGAAAGTGGCGATGTTCGGAGTTGCTCGTTTCCTCAGAGCATCCGCCCTTTCCGATCCGGAGGCTGCGGCCAGAACCTCATGTAACTTCGGAATACTTTACCCTTCTTGTGTCCGTAGACGGAAGACAGAACCTCCCCTTACCCGGAGACATTTTACCCTCACAGCGCCAATAGGCAGCGGACAGAACCTCCCCTTGTCCGAGATACTTTTCCCTTCCCGTGCCCATAGGCAACGGGCAGAACCTCCCCTTACCCTTGGGATGTTTCTCTCACAAAACATTGATAATTCGAGGAGTGGATGCTTCCATTGCATTGCTCACCATTGAATTAGCTAGGAAGGCCTCTTAAACGACTCTAATCAGATTTAAAATGAGTAATAAATGAAGAACGGAAGATGAGAAAACGTGGGAGAATTTCCCCTTACCCGGAGATATTTTACCCTTTTTGCGCCCGTAGGCGGCGGACATAACTTGAAAAATTGACGCTTCCATTGCGTAGAGCACCCTCGATTTAGCTAGGAACGCATTTTGAACGGAAGAAAACGGACGCAGAATGACTCCAGAAACTCCTCCAGAACAATGAACGAAATGAGCTATTTATAGAAAACTGGCGTGCGAGCGTACGGAAGAAGAGGAAAGACGCGCGCACGCGCTCGTGCCACTTGGTGCGTCGCAATTGGCCCAAAATCAGAGGCGGTGCATATAATGCGCGCGTTACGCGCGCGTCCGCCGCGCGTCCCGCGCGCGTCGCGCGGTCCGCCGCGCGATCGTGCGGGACCCGCGTCGCGCGGACGGCCGCGATCGCGCGCCGCCGCGTGGCGCGCGGCTCCCCGGTGCGGCTCAGGCGCGACTCGGCTCCGGCTCGGCTTGACTCGGCTGCTGACGTCATCTATTCTGTCTTTTTCTGAATATTTTATTATTATTTCACTTAAACACAATTCAAACTTCAAAACGCGATAACTTTTTATCCCGAAGTCGGAATCGTACGTTCTTAGTACCGATGGACTCGTATTGACGAGCCCTTCAAAACTAGACCCCACATGCGTAGGTTATCTCGCACTTTTAAAGTGGATCCCGCCCATGTGGCTCATTTCCCGAGGTCGTAACTTTCGTTCCCGACCTCCGTTTTGAGTGTTCTTGGGTGCGTTGTGCTCGTTACTTCGAGCTCTACCCAGATACAGAGATTTCACCTAATGAAACCCCGTAACCCTGATATTAAATTACCAAATTACCCTTAACCCCCCCGGGTTAAGCATAACCGGAAGACGGGTTGTTACACGATCTTTATATAACTTTTCCCAAGCATGAGCAGGCGATTCATGATATCTTCTCCAAACAGCTGCAATGGGAGGCACTAGGGAGTTTTGTCTAACATGGATGCCTATGAAATGGTTTCCGTTGACATGTGCCATACAAATCTTTTTCGGCTTACTGGCAGGTGCTATTCTAAATGGGAATATAGTCATGGAAATGTGATTTGAAAAAATAAGCAAAGGAACACCGTAGCAAGACGCAATCACATACCCCATGTCCAACATGGTCATCCAATTCTTTGGTGGTGCCACATCTCCAAAGAAGGATAAACTTTCTATCAATTCATCAATCCTCTCATTTCCACCAAAAATACTAGCATATTTAGGTGTATGGGTAGATAATTCATATACAAGATCTGCTCTTACCTTTCTCCATCCAAGCTCACCCATTCCTAAGGCAACAGAGATTACATGGAAATCACAATGTTCATCTGTAGCAACGTCAAAAATATCCTTGACGTATGGATAAATAGTACTAGGAAGACAATTCAAATATCTTTCTTTGACATTACTTTGTTTTAACTTCTTTGATATCTTCAACTTCTTCATCCCTGCATTTTGTTGAGTTTTTAACTCTGCTGCAAGGAATTCAAAACCAGAGGGATCTTGCTTAGTAGAATTATCGTGCTTATTTTTACTACCTTTGGGCCTTCCACGTGACTTTGTGGGCATTGAAGGCATATCCAACTAGTTTGATTTAGGATCTGCAATATCCCTACATTGAGATAATATTTGGGTTTTAACCTCATCACTTGCTATATCAAATGGAGTGGATATTTTCTCCAAGTACTCCAAAAGCTCATGTTCCATTGATGACCTATTTTTTCCAAAGGCATATAATGTTTGCCAATGTTCATGAATTCCATTCAGTGGCATAGGTCGGCCTTCAAGTAGCCATTCTGACAATTTGTGTTTGCACGGCAGACCATGTGTATTCCTTAGTTCATGTTGACAATCTGCTTTCAAAATATGGTACTGCTCCACACATTTCTTTTCTTCATCTATTATATCCAATGCAGCCCTTGACCCTAATCCAACCACCTCTTTGTAAAACAGAATTCTATAACGGTGACATCTCTTGAACCTACTTTCCTCAAAAGATTTCCATATTTGAACATGTTGCAATTGGACAACTTCATTAATATTACTCCATGAATGAAGAATGTTCACCATTGAAGATGTCAAACCACTTTTTAGTTTTGCATGCATGCTTTCAACTCTATTTGTGGTTTTATTGCCAAAATGCATGTATTTATCTGTCCAAGCTCCAACAAATTACTCCTTATGTGGCTGTAACCATGTAGAATGAAGATATTTTAGCACATCTTTAAAGTCATTGTAATCAATCTCCAACCTGCGTAATGATTCTTTATAATCATTTTCCGTGCTTGAATAGACAACAATATTCCAACACTGCAAGAAATGAACCCAAGCTTCCTCAGTATCAAATGCTTTACGACAGTTGCGCATAATCCGTGTATATATATGCCACAAACAAAGTAAATTCTTTGAAGATGGGAAAACCTTCTCACTTGCTATCATGAGTGCTTTGTCTTTATATGTGACAAAAATTGAAGGCAAATTAGTTCCATTGAACAAGGACTTAAAATTATCCAATGCCCATACATATTCACTCGCATTCTCAGATGAGATAAATGAAAAACATGTGAAAAATGATTTGTGTGTCGATGTCATGCCAATTATGGATAGAACTAGGAATCCATATCTGCTGGTTTTATAAGTGCAATCCATAACTTAAAATTCTCCAATGCCCATACATATTCACTCGCATTCTCAGATGAGATAAATGAAAAACATGTGAAAAATGATTTGTGTGTCGATGTCATGCCAATTATGGATAGAACTAGGAATCCATATCTGCTGGTTTTATAAGTGCAATCCATAACAAACACATGATGGAACAAATTTGCTAGCTGAACCGATAATGGATGAGCAAAAAATATAGATGTTATTGTGTCTGTGTCCTCATCCTTCTTATAGTAGCAAACATACCCTGATTCCTCGATCCATTTCATCAACTCTTGTACCACAGTTTTGCCCTCTCTTTGAGTTAAAGACAAGCAACTAAGGACATTGTAAATTATTTTCATAGTTGTACAATTTGTATGGTCAACTTCCTTCAAAGATAACAAAATTTATCGAGGTTTCAACCCTACCTTTGACAAATTCTTCACAATTTTTATCTCTCCTTCTTTAAGACGACCAACATATGCATGCCCTTCTCCAAATTGCCCTAGGGGGCGATTGTGACTACCACAAATTACTTTCAATTTCCACCCAACAACATTGTCAATATACATTTCCCTTGCTTGTAACTTGAATGGGCATTCACATTTCTTTGTGGTTGTTTGTCTACTATGAACATCCGACTTGGGCTTTTGAATAATACTTCTTTTGTAGTAATCTGCCCTTTCACAAGCTAAAGTAACACGTGGTTTCCGCTTTTGGGCATCCGATTTTAGGATAATAAGCATTGTACCAAGCCTCATACAAATTTCTTTGGCCCATTTTATTAAAGCGTCTCGTGATGGGAACACCTGCAAGTTGACAAAAATATATTAATCTTGACATTTCTTCAATTAATATGACATATTGTCACGACATTCATGATTTTACCTTATTATCAGAAAATGCAAAAGATATATCCATATTTAAGATGTCGCCCTAGCTTTGGCCTTCTCTTTCATATACATCCTGCTAACAAAGAGTTGCATCATAAGATTTTCATTTCACAACATTAGAAAATACCATAATTCTTTGTGTTGCCTTATATTTTTCTTTTTATATAAAAAAATGGTCTATACCTCTTTCGAAGACTAGTTTTCTACCTCACCATATGGTTCATTTGCCTCTATTTGTTTCAATGAACATGGAACAATCTCGTCTATTTCCTCGTTTGAAGCAATACACCCACTATTCTTGATAATATATGACATCAAATACATAAAAGAAGAAGATTCACCAGTAAGATGATCCATTCTTGATTGACTTAATCAATAAGCTATAGTTACCTATAATAACACAAAGTAAGGGTAATGAAAATCTAGGACGATCATAAATAGACAAATAGTACTTGGCAAGAACTAACAAAAGTTTTTAGCCCATCATTATACATTATTGTACTTATAAGTGGGTTATCCCCATGTAGATCTAATCACATTATTGCAGGGTTTACCCTCCGCAAGTATACTAATTTAAGCTCTGCAAGTATACTATTTGAAGCTTTTACTTAGTTAATATGTAGCAGGGGGTGGTCCCCGTGAAGTGAAGAACAATGTGGCAGGGGCTAGCCTCTGCCAAAAAAATAACAGAAGGTTGCATCTGTAAACGTTCTGCTAGAAAAAAAATCTGACTAACTTGTATCTAGAAGTGTAAAGACGGTCTCTGGAAGTGTAAAGATGTCATTGATGAACAAAGGAAGAAAACTTACAAAAAGGGTTCAATTGGTAGGTCGCTGGAGCTTTTCTACCCACCACCGGAGTTTTTAAATCGTCGCCGGAGCTAGGGTGTATGCTGAAGGCAATAATACTCTCTGATTGTCGGCGGCTACAGTGCTCGCCGGTAGTTATAGTGGTCGTCGGCGGCTACAGTACTCACCGACGGCCTTGAGGAAGAGGACAAAGTAAAAAATCTCTTTCATTAGGTTAACTCCTGAAGTAAAAACGTGGGGGAAAAAAGAGTAAGCCATGAAAAGGTAAATGGGGGATAAATGAGTAAGTTAGGGAGGGGGAAAGTGGGGTATAAAAGTAATAAAATATTCAGACTTTTCACTTTCGTTTGGGGGATAGTGGGAAAAAACAGGGGTTCAAATAGCCAGCTTCCAAAAAATATATACATATAACTTAATTTATCTTTTAAATTAATTATTAAACCTTATAATAAAAATGCTATTAGAAAATTTAAAAAAATAAGTAATTATTAGTACTACAATAAGAAAAGTAGGAGCTTCTTAGGGTACATTAAATGAGTTTTTATTTTTATTTTATTTCATAAGCATGCCCCTCTATAACTAAGCCTATTGTCCAACAAGTCATGGGGGTCAGCTGACCACCTTGGCTTGTACGTGGATCTGCCCCTGCATATGCACCCAGTGCTTTCAGGTCACGCGTTATCGATGCAGTAGCTCATATAACTTGTAGGACAGGTGGGTTTGAATCACTTATCCTGCCCCATTGTATGATGTGAGCTGTTAAATCCCATGGTTTGGGTCAGACCATGCCTATATCATTCAATATTAACCCTATGAACCTTTTCCTACATAAAAATATGTTTTCTCCGTCTTTTATTAATACTTATATTTAGAAAAATAACAATTTTAATTGGTCTAATAAAAAACATTGTTTTATATTAATTGTTCTATTTATTTCAATTTAACCCTAGATGAGTATTTGTTGTTTCTCATTTTTACATTGCTCCTCACAAATAGTTCAAAATCAAGCATGATCAGCAAAAAAGAACTAACTTGGATCACGAGCTGCTATGGTGGGAGAAGCAGATCAGTGAGCAACCTGGCACAGGAGTTTGAGCTCTAAGGCAGCTGGTTTGGAAGTTGTTGTTGCTTCCTAGGACCAAAGAAGACGAAGAAGTCCCTCCTCCTCCTTCTTCGCCTCTTCTTTCTGTGCGGATCAAAATTCTTGAATTCTGATGGATTGGGTTTTTCACTTCTTTTAGGAGATTCAAGTGGGGATGGGGCCAACGGGGGAGCTCAGGTACCCATTGTATCCGGAGCTGAATGGGACCTGGAAGTTCCCTGGCATCGGGGCCTTCCAGTGCTACGATAGGTACATGATCAGTAGCCTGAGGGCAGTGGCAGAGTGCCTAGTGACTCCAAGCACTGCAACAACTAGCCCGAGGATGCTCCCTTTCTTCCACCGGGATGGCGGCTAGACCGGGCAATACGGTGAGTTCTTCTTGACATGATACTCGCAAATGCTACTCAACCATGGCGAGTGCATCCTCTCTGCTGCAACACCGATATTCACTGACACCGGCATCAAGATTTCAGTCAAGATGGCCTGGATCAATGGCACTACAAGAGCCAGCCCAATGTGTTGGAGCTGACGACCGAGTACTACAACACCCAGGGACACGATGGCTACCTCCCGATTTCCAAGATGTTGGCCCAACACAGCCCCGTGTTCAACTTCACCTGCATCAAGATGCGAGACCACGAGTAGCCATAGGAGGCGCAGTGCCTGCCGGAGAAGCTGGTGAGATAGGTGGGTCTGTCGACCGAGAGGCTGGAGTGTCGCTAGCGGGGGAGAATGCGCTATCGCGGTAAGACGAAACGGTGCATGAGCAGATCCTGATGGCAATGGCTGAACGAGGAAGAAGATGTAGAAGAGGGAAATGTGCACTCAGAGAACTGGAGGAGGTTCGTAGCATTCGTGAAGAGGATGGGAGAGGGCAAAGAGGCCGTGCCAGGAAGAAGTGCCTATTAATATAGGATAATATAAAGAGAGTAATTTTTATTGGTTATTAATATTGGATAATTTTTTTTAACAAATAAAGCTATTAAAGGACAAAGAGAGTAATTTTAATGAGTTATTAATATAAAATATTTTTTTTACGAAATAAAGCTATTAAATTAGGATAGAGAAAGTATAAAATATTACTACAACCACTTGTCTCAATAACTACAATTTTAAACTCAAATGGGATGGGTGTTGTCACACCACAGCACTGGCCGACCCTAGCCAAACCCGATCCAAGGGCCAAAAGAGTAAATAAGTATAACCAAAAGAGTTACTTAAACTCTAAATTAAACTACAAATCGCAAACCCACATACTAATAATCCACAACCAACACACTTGACTCAAAACAAGGTTTTAAACAACACTAAAGATATAATGTATCACAAGTCTGAAATAAGAACCACTCTACAATGGTTCTAACATCATAACAAAATAATGAAAAAGAGATGCAAAACTAGTGGCCTCCACTCCTACTCCCAAGCTCTCCTGACCTCTCTTCATAAAGAAGATCCTATCCGACTGTATGTTATGTCATGCAGCCCCAAAACAAAACAAGGAAAATAAGGTGAGTATAAAAACTCAGTAATGGTTTGAATACAACTATAATAATAAGAAAACACAATGACATGGTAATGTAGCAATTCAAATCTAAAATTATCATGTTATACCACTTTCTGATCATTTACTAGCTAAAACCCCTATTTATCCATAAGCACAAGAACTAGCTTGCATAAGACATACCTATCAAGTCAAGTCATAAATATTCAAGTCATAACTTAATATACATTCCACATAGGTATTTGTTTATATATACTCAAATCAAGCATGATAATCCCATAAATCACATAAAAAGTGTATTTCACACCATTTTCTGATCATACATTCATATCACATAAACTTACATAGTAGTGTCTCAATAGCAAACTTTCTGATCATACATTCATATCACATAAACCTGCATAATATTGTCTCATTCACACACTTTCTGATCATACATTCATATCAAATAAACCTGCATAATAGTGACACAATCACACTATTTATGATTATGCATTCATATCACGTAAACCTACATAATAGTGTCTCAATCACACTATTTCTAATTATGCATTCATATCATATAAACCTGCATAATAGTGTCTCAATCACACCATTTCTGATATACATTCATATCACATCAACCTCATTCACCCTGCATGACAAACATGTCAAGCGCATGATATATAATCATGCATAGCATTCATAATAAATATGCATCAATACAAATGGTGAATGCCTCCATCAAGGAGTAAACACAAGTATTGCCACAAAGGCTGAACATAGTTTGATTTCCTAACGGGATACCTAGGGCATTGCCCGCTCTGAACATAGACCGAATTCCATAAGAAAACTAAGATGTAGGGGTAGTCAGCCCCTCTGCTCGCCAAGGACAATCCACACAAGAAGTCAAAATTTCCACGTAGGGAACCTACAGTAGGTCTGCTCGCCAAAGATGATTTTGGCCAAGAACATCCAAATTCCAACATAGGGAACTTAGAACAGGGTGTTCGCCCAGGACATCGCTGTGGTGGGGAGAGTCCAAATTCCCACATAGGGAACCTATAACACGTGGTAGACAGTGCACAAAGACATACCACTCTGGGTGCTCAGTGTCCAGATGTGACTATCTCAATAAATCTCAACTGCAAGACAAGTATACAACTCGTCCTCATATAACTCAATTTGACTCGACTCAACCTGAAGAGTATACATGTTCCACATAGGAACTTAAATCGAAAACATGTCCTTCAAGACCAACCAAGTTCCGATTAATTTACCAAGCTATTAATCCGGCAAACAATCTGAACCATTTGATACAATCCATTATTTTCAGTTAAACATCGGTAAAACTTCATCCATGAATACCAATTCATAATGCATGATAGAATAATACGTCCGTGAGCAAGACCTACGTGGGTTCCAACACATAGAACATGCTCCCAATCAGTCCCCTCATGCATCATAATTAACTACAATTTCATAGTAGATTCTTCATTTGTGTGTATATTCATGTATATCTAAGCACATAACCAATGCTTGACATAAACTCATAAGACAATTTACACATGCTTGAACACATTCTAAACAATGATTCCGAACTGAAATCAAAACAAAATCCACCATAAAGCTTAAATCCACCCATATGAAATCGAACATTCACTCCCACAAACATGATTCTTCCACACATTAAGTCACAACATGATCACATCTATTACCCATAAACTATCCTCCTGATAAAAGAATACATTTTACCATTTTCCATATAATATCCCTACTGAAAATATATCTAATCATAAGAATTCTAACATGCACAAATTCAAGGTACTTCAATATCAACATGCATAATTATCAACATAGTATGATGCCACATGACCACACTTAAACACATTCTATAAACTTCTATCATAAATTCTACACCTCCAGTAGCTTAATTTCTTCATAATACACTTCTCATAACCATTAGAATCATCAAATGAAGTAAAATATTGAAATAAATATAAGTTTCAAAAATAACAAAAAACTGCCCTGTAGCCGTTCGATCGCCCTGCAAGACCGTTTGATCGGCTAAACTAAAAATATGCCAAAAATGTAGTGTTGCCGATCGATCACCCTGGTAGGCCGTTTGATCGCTAATAAAGCAATTTTCACCTTCTTTTTCATTTCGAAAATCAAAACCGAAATGTGTCGGTGCAATTGATGAATTCCCCCACATCATATATGGTGTTCTACATGGGTAGAAATTTCAAACATCCCACAGAGAAGGCCATGCAAGAGATACATAACTTTGAGATTGGGCATGCTTTTTGCCAACATAGGGGATAGGATTAAAGAATGAAATTTTCACTTGTAAAAATTTCATACTCTCAACAATTGGTACATTATTGGCTTGTCTAAGTTGTTCTCTCATCTCTTTGTTGATAAGAATACATTGTGGACTAGGTGGATACATTTTCATATTATATTAGAATCGAGGATATGACATTGTGTTGAAGCGTAATGCATCAACAGTAGGAAAAAAACATCATCTCTATCAGCAATTTGATGATTGACCATATTGTCCACAAAGTAAATGATGGAAATGACACTTATTTCTATAGTTACCCTTGGATTTGAAATTTTACCTAAACAATTATGGTCAGTCTTATTTATCAGATGGTAAGTCATTCTTTAGACAAAATTTCAGATTGCCTTATCAACTATAGATAGATATGGGATTAGAATATCAATTTGTGAACTCTCCATTTCATTCAAATAATTGACACTGCTAAGCCCTCTTTGAACAATGAGAAGAATAACATCCTAATTTGGAAAGCATCCTCCACAGGACGTTTTACCCCTGCTTCAGCCCATAGAGTGTAATATGAGCATTGGAGTTTAGGACGCAACTTGTTTGGTTTAAACATAACATTCATCGGCATTCTTTTACATGTTGGTTAATGATTTATGGTCAGCTCCTTTGACAAAATTCAGCGAACAAGCATTATTATTGTTAACATATACATTCTAAGCAAGTTAGATCAAGCAAGTTCAAAGCTCATTTTCTTCAACTATAGCTACTACAAGTGGGTTACGTTTTCTATATTTAAACTTTTCAGGGTGGACATTTTTTATCGTCATGCATCCCAGGTTGTAAACCATATCATGTTCCTGGACAAAAAACATCCTGGGTATTCTTCTCAAATTCTTCTTGAATTGAACTGTTTACCATATATAGAGGGAAAGGAATCTTATCTTGAAATGAAAATCTCCACAAGAGAAGTCTATTCAAGCACTACAAGATTCAACTAAAAACTTATGTTTGCGCAACCTACCACCTTTCTTAAATACCTCTACCAATTTCGTTTATTATATGGGGATAGTGTTTATAAATTTTTCCATTTGATTTCTGGAAAAATCAATTTTAATTTCTCTCATTCATCCCTGCTTTTGATTAATAGATGGGTTACAAACTATCTCTTACTAATAAAAATATTATAGGACTTCTATGTTGGGTTTTGAGAGATTAAGCGGATTGCCCACTTGAAGCCAACTTTGTCTGGCTTATAAGTCAAATTTTGTTACATAATTTAATTTTAAGGTTGAAAATTTGGAAGGAGTTCAAAGACTAGTTTTCATCTTCGAGGGATTATTTCAGCCACACTTAATATTTCAATTTGGAGAGAAAGTTTTGACCTAGGTTTCTCTACTAAGGAAATTTGCGGATACCCCACAAAAGAAAATAAGTGAACGGGTCGGATCATTTATACTTTTGTCTGTTTGTCCAAATAAGGGATTGTTAAGGAAATACAGTTTGTAAGAGGGTGTGTATTCAGGTTGCAGAGGTCTGATGGCCGATGAGTCTCCAAAGTGCTCAAGGACAGTTGCCCATACAAACACAAGAAAAATACTCCAAAAACTCAGACAAAAAGTAATTAGTGATATTATTGGAATTTTGAGAGTTTTCTTCGTCCTCATTTTGCATGTGTTTGTGGCAAAAAAAAAGAATCCAAAACTTTGACTTCGAGTTAGGCTTATTGAAGTGCACACTACACTATAGGGCCTAATGAAGAGGTCTAGAGATCTGTAAGTTGCCGGTGAAGCAAGTGCCCGGAGGGCAGCAAGATCAGAATAAATTCATCCCGTTTTCTTGCAATTCGTCAAGTTCTAATATCATATGTTATCTTATTTATCTACTATGAAGAGTAAAGTACTGCACTCGTACCTATTTCCAACAATCTATGTAGTTGAATAATTAGAAACACTGAATTCATCTATAAATAGTAATAGGTTTAGGCTTTTCGTGATCAACTCCATTTTCCCCGCCCTACAATTGATCACAGATAATTGCAATGCAAGACAAGAGTCTGATGATATATTAGCTGATTGCAGCTGAGAAGATTGGATTACCGCTCCCTCCTGCATATTTGGGTCTATCTAAATGAAGCAAGAGAAGAATCATTACTGGGGTGAACTATGCATCTGCCGCTTGTGGCATTCTTAATGAAACCGGCAGCGAAGTTGTGAGATCTTATCCACTCTTTCTATACGTCCTCACTTCCCAAAGTTGAGTAGGTAATGCGTTTGAATGTGTCGATATGCATCCACTAATCTTCTCGGTACCCTAATAACCCCATAAACCTATCATAAATTTATAAGTAAAATAGGGTACTCAAGATATTATTTGGGTGCATATAGACGCAATCGTGCTTTTGTATATAAGAATGAAAATATGCATAATGATGGTACATCACAATTAGTTGATTTTTTTTTGTTTCATCAAATTCTATGTCTGCTATTTCTTATACTTGCATTTTACGTAGGGAGAATGCTTGACGTTCCATAGACAGCTACAATTTTTCCAAACTACCTTGGATAACATTACTCCACAATTCAAGTCCAAGGAAGAATTCCAACTGTACTTAGCCAAATCAATCTTCATAGTTAACCTCGGGAGCAATGATTTCGTCAATAACTATCTGCTACCAGACCTCTACAGTTCAATTGCCAAATACACTCCAGAAGCATTTTCCCATTTCCTTCTCAATGAGTTGTATAAAGGAATCAAGGTAAACAGTAACAACTATCACCAGTGTTACAAGAAGAATGAAACTTTCAACAGCAGAAGAAAGTAAGAAGGCAAAGTTGGTTACACATTAGCTGCTTCATTGAGCTAATTAAACAAGGATGCATTTAGCCTGAACGGACTCCATGACCAGTCCCTTGACTAGCCACATAGGGTTCCAGCCATGGCATATAGAGGGTAGTTTGCCATCTATTTATAGCTGCCCTCTTATGTACTGTGTTTGGAGACGCGTGTGGGCAGGTCGCAAGCCTTTAGTCGCAAAGTTGGACAGTTAAACAATCACAAAATCATAAATAGTGTTTCACATAGAGCAAATTAATTTTTTTAACACTTAATGTTATGTCTTGACATGAGGGAACTACATCGCCACGATGAGCCTTATTCATTTATAATAAAATTAGGGAGATAGTAGTTATTGGCTTATCAGTAAAGAATTTTTCATATAGCAATGATTTGTCTTATTTATTAGACAATAACATTGGACCTCAGGGATGTATGGGTTTATTGTAGAGTTTAGTGTAGCACTATCATTTGTTAATGTTATTAATTAGTTTTTTGAAATAAATAATTGACCGGTTAACATTCTCTAATCAATTAGTGTAAGGGCTTAGCCCCAATAGAAGGATGTAATGAATAATTATTATGTTTGCCGTAATCCTCTTCATCCCCCTTTCTCTTCCACGAGATGTTGTTGATGAAGAGCTAAATTTTGTTTTTTCGCATTCTTAAAAGCTTACCATCTCATGCTTTTATATCTGTAGAGACTGTATGAATGCATTCTTTAATGGTAATGTAAGTGAGGAAATATATATATATAAAACTACCTTAAGGGTTTGTTGTACCGAGTCAAGAAATCAAAGAATGTAGACTTGTTAAATCTCTCTATGGGCTTAAATAAGCACCTAAGCAGTTGCATGAAAATTTTGACAAAATGATGATGTTAAATGAATTTAAAATTAATGAATGTGACAAATGTGTTTATGTCAAAAAAAGACCTAACGACTATGTCATTGTATATCTATATGTAGATGATAATGCTCATTATTAGTAGCCGTGATGATATCATTAAAGCTACTAAGAGGATGTTAAATAAATAATTTGACATGAAAAATATGAGTGTTGTAGATGTTACACAAGGGACAAAAATTACAAGAACATTTGATAGATATATATTATCTTAATCTTATTACATTGAAAAAATTCTAGAGAAATTTAATAAGAATGATAATCGTCTAACGAGAGCACCTGCATATGTGACATTGCACTTAAGCAAAAACACTAGTGAGGGTATATCATAACTTCAATTTTTTTAAATTATTGATACTCTTAATTGCATAATAATTCTACAAGACCGGACATAGCATACTTAGTATATATTTGTATATTAAATAATGTATTTTAGAATTAAAATATATTAGATAAAATATAGGGTATTTGTGGCGCAAAAAAGTTATGCATCACAAATACCCTTTGTATTTGCTATGCAAATGTATATATTTTATAAATACCCTAGGGTATTCGTGACGCATAGTCTTTGCATCACAAGTAGGATGGTTATTTATGACACTTATATTAAACTTTTGAAAATAACCAAAGTATTTATATATTGAAGAATATATTGAGTATATTTATTATATTACTTACCACACTTTTAATTAATGTCTTAGATATAATATATTATTTGTGACACTTGTTCGTAAACATCACAAATAAGCATATATATTTACAATGTTTTTTTGAAGAAAATGTCATAAATATGTTTTCTAGCGGGTGCAAGAATTGTATTTGGAACTCTTTATAGATAAGAGACACAAATACTATCATTAATAGAAAGGCTTAGTTAAAATCATAGCTAAATGGATAGCAATTAGTGATGCTTGTTTAAGCATGGCAATTACTCTCTTTTAGCAACGCTTTTTTAAGCATTGCTATTATATGCTTCACCACTAACCCTTTTTATTGTAGTGAGTGTAGTAATCTAGTTAGAATTGGAATAAAAAAATATGAAACATAGGAGCAAACATGTTCAGAAGTTTTAAGGGATGAAGACTAGTACGAGTATCTGACTTCAAAGATAATTTACACAAACTCGCGTACACATATCACTTTGATTTTGATATAAATTATCCTTTGAAGTGATTTTAAGTGCTTTGGAAAAAAATAGTAAACAATTTCAAAATTGTTCATAAGAGATCGATTGGTTTTGAAGACACTATTTGAATGATCAATCACTTAATGACTCGATTTTAGATGGCTTTGCGATTTCGTTCAAATAGAAAGGCTGAATGATCGATCGCTTAATGAAATGATCAATCACTTCCTGAAAAAATTGTCGTGTTCAAGATTTCAAAATAGTCATTTCCAAGTGTATGTATCCTTAACACCAGTTCCCTTCATGCATATATATCCTTAGCATGGGCGTTTGCTTAACAAGAAGTCATAAAAAAAAGTTTATCTAAAATATGTCATCTTTTGGCTTTTTACCTAACTGCTGCTGAGAATTGAGATTCTCCTCTCTAACCATGGATGTTGTTAGCCCCTCAACTTTTTTCATAGAGAAGGGGGTGGCTACCCCCTATATTTGATAGCAAACAGCTAAGTTAGCCTAGGCAATGGACAGCTTAGGCAGCCCCTTGGGCTTGGATGGATGCTAGGAGCAGCGTTGGAGTAGTTATGGATCCATACTCACCTTGCAGGGCAGGCTAAGAAAGAGTCCCTATGTGGGCGGACTCTTGATAGCGAGCTGGGCGCCACAACCCCTTAGGGCCAGACTCCTAAGGCAACTAGGATCCCCTCATGAAGCGCAGCCAAGCTCCTAGCACAAGTAGGAGCAAATGCAGCAGGTTTCTCTGGTTGGACAAACTCTAGAAGCAGCAGGGCTCTGAACTCCTAGCCAAAGACGGACTCCTAACTAGTTTCCTAATTTGTGTTGGGATGTCTCTGATTGGGTTGGGAGAGTTGGATAGGGAATGACTCTTGTATGGGTTGGGCTTTTGTATTCCTAGTATGATACGGACCAGCCAAGGTTGAGTCTATATAAGGGGAGAGTGCAGGGTGGCCATGGATGATGGACATGTTGTGAAGATGAACCAGAGAGCTCTGAGAGATTGAGCATAGTGACCTGGTTGATCAGCCTCTGCCCTCTCCCTGCCATTATAACTGACGGACTGAGTTTACATAGCACAAGGCAAAGCCCCTTTGCACCAAAGAAGGTGTTGCTTGCTTATTGTTTTATTCCCCATTTGCGCATACAAGTGGGAAGGTTGTGAGAGTAGACTGTTGGCTGCACAGTGCCGCCAGGTCATCACGGGTGTGGACGTGAGGCAAAACTCTGCACCTATGACATATTCCAACATGTGGAGGGAATTCCTAAGGAGAATGCTAGAGACCTTGGCTGCCACTACTGTGGTCTTGATGGCAATGCTTCTCTCCTTCTTCCTGCACCTGGGCCAACATAAAAAGATAAATTATGTCTTCTTTCTAGCTTTTCTTCAATTATTCATTATTGGGTTCATCCTTCAATTCATCTTCACTCAGAAGAAGAATGGTTGGCTCATGCTCACTTGTTCTTGGTTTGTTTCTCTGACCATCTTTGTTTTGGAGTCTATGTCTGTTGTTCAATCCTTTCCGTATAATTAGTTTAAAATTTTTGAAGAGAGAGTGCCAAAGAAATAGGAATAGGGATAATCTTCGAATAAAAAATATTTTAGGGTAAAATAGTAAAAAATAATAAGTTATATTGTACACCGTTTGCACTTTTTAATAAGGTACTTCCTTTGTTCTATATTAATAGCTATATTTAAAAAGTAATAATTTTTATTAAATGGTAAAATCCACGCCTAAGAGCAAAAAAAAGCTTACGATACTTTTTTTTATGTACCTAGCTACTTAAATTAAACAAAATAAAATTATTAATTTAGAATAATTTTTTTTAATTAAATAGAGCTATTAATTTAGGATGGAGGGAGTATAATTTTTTTTATTTACTAACTGCTTTCGGTGATTATTGGAAATTATTTTAAAGTCATGATTTTTTTTGTTGCTCTCTTCAAAAAATTTATTTTCAAGTACGAATTTTGCGTTTTTTTGTTCTAAATTCTTGACTTGTTATGGAATGTAGGGGGGAAGAGGTCCCAGTAGCTGTCACTCGTCAGAACCACTCGGTCTAATCGGTAGTGTCTCGGTCTCTTTCTCCCTGAAATGTAACAAGTTAAAATAGAACCACTGTTTTACAAACTTGCCCGGACCTCTTGTTCCAACCAAACCCAGTAGACTTCTCGTGCCGGGCCGTTTACCGGAAAACCTGGACCCGGTCATTAATTCGGGTTGATGGTTCAATTTTAAAAACACCGCATAGAACGTCATTATTGCTTAAAAAATACATGGCCTTATTTTTATTGCACTTCATACCATACTTAAAATAAGAGCGCCACATTTGGGTATGAAACAACCCCTTGTTTCATGACAACGCACAAATAGTAAAAGGAAAAGTAAACAATTTGCCACCTATTTCAGAAGATAGTGAAGTAAGCTTTGCTTCCTTGCGTGTCTTTGAGGCACCTTTCATACATGTCGGATCTCCGACTCTATCAGTACAGATGCAGCAGTAATTGGAAACTTTGGAGGAACCTTCTCAATTAAATTAAGAGGTGATTGATGATAATGATCCAGTTTATGGCGTTGAGATTGGTGAAAGCCGTGGGAAGATTGGTCAGATTATGAAGGTGAAGCCGCTAGCAGCTCTAGCAATGATTGATGAGGGAGAGTTTGACTGCAAAATGGTTGCGATTTCACTGGATGATCCCAAGGCTGTGAACGATGTAGATGATGTTGAAAAACATTTTCCGGGAACTCTTACTGCCATCGGAGACTGGTTTCGGGACTACAAGATTCAGGATGGAGAGTCGGACAATAAATTTGGAATTTTGGATACAAAACTCTCTAGTTACAAAACTATTGGTTGAATGCCAAATATAGCAGCAAACAATTGGCAGAGTATGATTTGCAATTTTACTCCCAAAACATATATTTCAGGCAAATTCAACGCACGTAGTAATTATGCGTAGGCTGATCTTGCCTACTACTTGTTACAACAGGCATTTTGGAGTTTATTCGGAAGTTTCTGCATGAAGTTGACCATGGAGTTCTCAATCCAGGAACCCTTAGAAGATCACGACATCTAAGATATGTTCACATAGTTAATAATTCTCTTTTCCCTAACAAGGCTTTTTAAGAGAAAGAGGTCCTTCATCAAACCGCGTTAGAAGGGGCACGAGGATGTGTAAGCATTGAAATAATGATGCGTCGTATATGTTTTCTAATGCAAAAGCCCCGAACAAGCATAAACAAAAAACCAATATATTTCTAATAAATAATATACATATAATGTAGGCTAGTTGGTATTGACATATATAGAGCATGAAGAAAAATGAGAATTTATTCTCTAGTGATTGATCGATCCTTATGGGTGATCGATCGGGTAAACGATTGATTGATCTCTTAACGTGAGTGATTGGAACATAATAATGTTTAGTATACAATGAAGTCAAGAGTTGTTAATCGATCGCCCTATCTCAGCGATTGATCAATCCCTCAGTGATACAATTTTTTTTACTTAGATTTAGATTAGAATTTCATTCCATTTTAGTTTGTTTTCAGTATTTTTCTATCTTTTAAGTCTTTCTTTCATATTCATTTGCTTATTTGTAAATTTTCTCATTAGTTTTCCTTAATTTTAATTAGTTAGTCATAAAGTAGTTAGAAATTAGACTATTAATTTATAGTTATGCAACATGGAGTTTTATAAATACTTGACTCTTCCATAATGACCATAAGTTTTTTAATTTTATGATATTCTCAAGAAGAAGAACATGTAATTCTTTCTCCTCTATTTCCCCTCCATTTTGTGTGAATTTACAACTGAAATTCGCAAAAGAGGAAGGTTGTGTGCACTTGTAGCCTAATTCGTCTAACGATGTTCATCCCATCAATCCTATTCTACATCAATTGATGGCTCTACTTAGGTCCAATACCCTACCCCGATGCCATGGAGGACATTACAGGAATTGATGAAATCAATGATCGCGATGAAGTAGCAAGGTTGTTGCAACAAGTTGAGCAGCTAATGCTTTAGATAACTTATTTGATAGTCATCATTGCTCGCCACAGCCCCAACTTGGTTCAACCCAATGACCAAGTTGAAGATGTTGAGCCAGAGGTTGATACCCTCAACAAGAATCATTTCGCCAATGTTGCCATGTATGGTGATGTGGAAGTAGACCAACTACCTTACCGAGAGGCCAGTCACATAGGCGATTTCCATCACGAGCTCCAAGGAGACTGGGAGCTTTCTTGCCCACAAGGCAAGATGATATAGCGAATTTGCGCTTGGAGGACGGTTTGAAGATTGACTTGAATTTTAAGAGGAGATGTGTCCCAAAGAGTTTATAAATTGGGTTGCTAATGTAAAAAACATCCTTGACTTCAAGGAGGTTTCAGAAGACAAGCATGCTCCCTTAGTGGTGACTTGTTTTCGAGATCGAGCAGCTGCATGATGGCAACGAATTAAATTTACTCGTGTTCACTAAGGTAGGCTAAAGATTGTTGAATGGGAGAAGTCAAAGAAGCATATGAGGCAAGACTTTCTACCCTATGACTGCTTGATTGTTGTATTACCAATTACAAAACCTACGACAAGGGTTGAAATCGGTGGATGAGTACACTAAGGAGTCCTATCAATTGTTATTACAATGACTTGGCTGAATCGATGAACAACTTGTGTCTCATTATATTATATGTATGCATCAAAATCCTAAAGAGACCATGAATTTGTTCCATACGTTTTTCTTTGTCAAAAGTGCATTCTAGAGCACTCAACTTGGAGAAGCAAACAAACCCCATTGGTTGTCATTTTGGGACAACCGATAATACTTCTCTAGCCATGCTAGCCGCCACAAATTCTAGTAGTGTGCAAGCACCTTCCAAGGCTGTAACTCAGAGCACTCATAACACTACTAGAGTCTCTACAAGTGTTGGACTAAAGTCTTTAAATGTGGTGGAATTGGTCGTAGAGTGGAAAATTATCTGCGTAATAACTAGAACATCAAAGGATTATTTACTATGTATGATGAAAATGTTGAGCATGATAATATATTTTTATTATATTAATTCTATATGTGATGAAGAAGAACTACCAAATGAAGTAATAGTGGAAGGTGACTATGGAGAAGCTTTGGTTACACATCACCTTTGTTTTGCCCCTAAGGATATGGAAGGTAAATGTTGGTTGAGGAATAATATATTTCACTCTTCTAACATAATTGGGAGCAAGGTATGTCATCTTATGATTGATTCAAGAAGTTGTGACAATGTGATGGCTGAAGGGGTGGTTCAAAACCTTTAATTGAGTACTACACCTCATCTTCATCTATATACAAATCCTTAGCTGAAGAAAAGAAGTGAGGTACAAGTCTCTAAATAATGTTTAGTTCATTTCTCTATTAGTTCTATATATAAGGATAAAATATGGTGTAATGTTATTATAAATGTTTATCATTTGTTACTTTGGCATCCTTGGTAATATGATCGATGTGTAAGGCATGATGGTCATAAGAACACATATAACTTTGTTTGAATTAATAAAAAAATTATTCTTGTGTCCTACAAGGATGAAGTGTTTAAACCCCAAAATAACAAAGAGGTAACTCTTTTGTCTAAGCTAAAATTTCTTGAAGAATTAATGAGGGATGATGTCATTTATGCTTTCGTTTCTAAGGAGGATAATGACGGTGAGGGCACTACCGAGGAAGTTAAACCTTTGGTGCATGAGTATTATGATATTTTACCAGACTCCCTACTCAATGGTTTGTTTCCACTTAGAGACATCCAATATTAGATTCACCTTGTGCATAGATCTACAGTCCCTAGTCGTCCACATTATAGGATGAGTCCAAAGGTGCATAAGCAGCTCCAACAACAAGTCCTTGATTTGTTAAGTAAACGACATATTAGAGAGAGTTTGAGTCCATGTGTTATGTCAGCTTTACTTACACAAAAGAAACATAGTAGTTAGCATATATGTGTGGATAGTAGAGTTATTAATAAGATTACTATCAAGTATCCTTTCCCAATTCTTCACCTGGATGATTTACTTAATTAATTAAATGATGCTTCTATCTTTAGCAAGTTAGATTTGAAAAACGGTTATCATCAAATTAGAATCAAATTAGGTGGGAAGATAGCTTTAAAGGTAATAGAACGGTTATATGAATGGATGGTCATGCTTTTGGGGTTATCTAATGCCCTTAGCCCATTTATGATAGTAATGAATCAAGGTCTTTGACCGTTTATTGGCAGATTTATAGTGGCCTATTTTGATGGTATACTTATTTATAGCTATCATATTGATTCTCACTTACAACATCTATAAGATGTTCTAGTTGTCCTTCGTTAAGGATAGACTTTTTCTAGCCACCAAGAAGTAATATTTCATGTCATATTTTGTATTTTTCCTTAGGTATATTGTCTCAAAGGATGAAATAGTTGTGGATGAAAGTAAGGTTGATGTAGTGAAACATTGGTAACGACCTACTAGTATATATGAGGTACAGAGTTTTCATAGGTCGGCTTCTTCTTATTAGAGGTTTATTCCTTAATTTAATACCATTAAGGCTCCTCTTACTGATTATATATAGTTAGAATCTTTTATTTGGAGTGATGAAGCTAAGAGTGCATTTGTTAGCCTTACCCAACTTTGCCCATCATTTTGAGTTACATTTGTGATGATTCTAAGGTTGGTATTGGAGTTGTCCTAAGTCAAAAGAGCCATCTAATTGCTTATTTTAGTAAGAAGTTAACAGGAGCACGAGGAAGGCATAGTGCCTATGATGTGGAGTTTTATACAGTTGTCCAAGCTCTTTGACATTGGAGGCATTATTTAATTCATGCAGAGTTTGTTCTTTATTATGATCATTCTTCTCTTAAACATATTAATATCCAAGATAAATTGTTTGCTAGACATGTACAATGGGCATCTTATTTGCAGAAGTTTATTTTTGTGCTTAATCATAAGTTTGGAGTTGAGAATAGGGCAGTGGACGCCTTTAGTAATCAAGTATGCTTACTAGTATGCGTACTCAAGCGCTGGGATTTGATTCATTTTAAGAGTTATTGTTTAGCAATCCTTTCTTTGCTAAGGTTCTATCTAAACTTAAGACACAACATAAATTAGAATATTTGTTGCGACTTGGGTTTCTATTCAAAGGCAATTGATTATGTGTTCCTACTTGTAGCCTACACTTGAAGATAATTAAGGAGTTACATGATGAGGGTCATATGGGAAGAGATAAGACTTTTTAACTTGTTTCTTCTTCTTATTTTTGGTTATCTATATACAAGGAGGTGTATAAATTTGTTGGGAGGTGTCAATATGCCACATGGCCAAAGAGACATCTACTAATGTCGGATTATACCTGTGTTTTCTTACCCCATCCTAGCCATGGTTCAACATTAGTATAGACTTTGTTCTTAGAATACCTCACACTCAGAGAAGGATGGATGTCATCTACGTGGTTGTTGACAAAGTCTCCAAGATGGTAAACTTTATTGCTTATAAAAAGACCAACGATATGTCACATGTTGCATTACTATTCTTTTGGGAAATATATTGTTTACATGGTTTACTATTGTATAATGTTTTTGATAGAGATACTAGTTTTTTAAGTCTTTTTTGGCATTCCCTATGTAAACTGGCAAATACTTATTTCAATTTTAGTAGTGTTTATCAGCCTCAAACAAACGGACAAACATAGGTAGTTAATCGATCCCTAGAAAACTTATCGAGAAGTTTAGTTCTATGCTAATCTAAAATCCTGATATCAACACTTATAAAATACTAAATTTTCTTGCAACGAGGTTATGAATCGAAGGATAGGATTTAGTTTATTTACTATTATTGGTAGTTTTTATCATCACTCTTTATTGGATCTAGTTCTTATTTCATATGTGAAGGGGTTAAATATTTGTGCAAAAGACTTTATTTCACACTTGCAATATATTCATTCTAATATTCTTAAGAGATTGCAGGTGTCTAATGACTAGGCTGTTTTGACTAAAGATAGATTTTCTGTTAATAAATTATCAACAAGGAAGATTGGGTCTTTGGATATGGCTTAAAAGATTAATTCTAATACCTATAGACTCAAACATTCAAGTCACATTAATGCTTCATATGTTTTCAATGTTAAATATCTCATTTATTATCTAGGCAATACTTCATATGATGATAATATGAATTCGATGACAAGTTTTTTTCAGTCAGGGAAGGATGTTGCAATCCAATTGGCATTGACATATATGAAGCATTGGGATCACATGGAGCATATAGATCGACACTTATGGGTGATCGATTAGGTGAACAATCAATTGATCTCTTAAAGCCATCAATCGGGACGTAAAAATATTTAGTGCAAAATGAAGTTGAGAATTGGTGATCAATCGCCCTATCTCAGCGATCAATCGACCTGTGAGCGATACGGCTTTTTACTTCATTTTGTTTTTTTTCTTCATATTTTGCAATTTAATGAGTCTTTATTCTCTATTCCTTTGATTATTTAGGGATTTTCTAATCAATTTTTCTAAATTTTGAATAGTTAGTTATTCGGTAATTAGAAATTAGACACTTTATTTACAATTATGTTACTACGAGTTGTATAAATACTTTTCTTTCATGAAAGCCATAAGTTCTATAATTTTATGATTTGCTAAAAAGGAAGGAGATGATATTCTTTCTCTTCTATTTCTCCTCCTATTTTATGTAAATTTACCATTAAAATTTGCGAGAAATGAAAATTGTATTTGTTTATAGCCAAATTCGTCAAAAGAAATTTATCCCATTAATCCAAGCCTGCATCAACATCCCTTCTTGCCACAATCAATCCGATAAACCACAAGGTATAGAATATAATATCGCATAAAAAGTACAATAATTGTAGTAAAGATGAGACAAATCAAATATTTTAATGACATACAATAAATGCATGTTAGGCGGATAGGACTTCAAACTTTAACCTCAAGCAAATTTTAAAAAAAATTGGGCAAACACATATTTACTATCCTGGTCCAAGCACGGAGGCAAGCATCATAAGAAAAACCTAATTTTGCTAGTTTTCCTTTTATTCTGGGTCTTAAAAAAAGACTCTCCCAAAATTGTATGTTAAGCTTCGAGAAGGCATCCATGCATGATTTTGTATTGGTGATATTTTATAACTTAAATGTTTTTAAAAAACTATTCAATGTGAAGATATGACAGTAATATGTAATTTTTTGTATCTTTATCAACTACTCTCTCTGTCCTATACCGGTAATTCCATTGACTTTTTTAAAATAAATTAATTTTAAAAGATTAAATATAAATATTAATTTAAGATAGAATCTTGACAGTTCATTTTAGAGTAAAAACATAGAAAAATCACCTTTCCGCAAGAAGGGGCCCACATGACTTCTAAATGTGCTAACAATTAAACCACCGATTGGGGTAAGAAAATAAAATATTTGCTGTGGGAAACGCAAGTTTCAACATGTTGGTTGTTTCCTTTGGACATGTAAACTTTATAATGTCCAAGTTCTTTATTTTGGAGCATAAAAATAAAAAATATTATTTTTTATGCATGGAAAGAGTTTTTTTTGCTCTACTTGGACAATGAGCCCAATAATGAGTCCATCTATGAAATCAATAATATATATATATATATATATATATATATATATATATATATATATATATATATATATATATATATATATATATATATATATATATATATATATATATATATATATATATTAACACTAGAACTAATGTGTACTAGGATGTGTGCTATTACTATGAAATATCAAAGACTCTTATGTTCCCTAAGCTGTGCACATTGTCTAAATGGAGCAGGAAAAAACACTTCTTTCCGCATAAAAGCGTCCCACAAAACTTTCAAATGACCTAACTATTACAACAACCCATATGGGCTAGAAAAATAACGTGTACGTTGGGGCCGTACTGTCATTTGATCACTAACACGTTAACACCGACCATCACATTTATGTTTTTGATGTGAGAGCTCATACAAGGGCTCCCAAGTGTTTGTACATTTCAATAAAATTTAAATAATTACACGTGCATACCTTTCCCCACCGAAGTATATTTTAAAGTAGAACCAATTCAAACTCAGTTAGTAAGTCCCTTTCTCCAACCATATGAATGTGATGGGTGAACTCAATTATTAAATCACGTCAACGTCAACAATAATTAGAGAACGGAAGTATACTTTAGGGAAATGATGAAAGTAGGCTCAATATTGAATTTTAGACTTGAGGTAAGCGCTCTACAAGGGCTCCCAAGTGTTTATACAATTCAATAAAATTTAAATAATAATACATTAATATCCTTCCTCAAATAATAATATTTTAAAATAAAAATATTTAAACTTAGTCTCTTTCTCCACTTTTAGCACCAATTTCAATAGTTATGATCGCAGCGACAGTGATAACAATGACCCAACTGCTCTTCCCCCCTCATTCTTTCCCTCCTAGATCTAGGTGCGGCCTTGATTGCAACGAGGCTACATGCTAGACCGGGGCCGTACTTGTAATGACTTTAATTTTTTGATCTAATTTTATATTTTTAATAATATTTTTATTCGAGTTTTTATTAAGTTATAATTAATTAAAGAGTTTACTCGATGAGTTTTCGTAATTATATGATTAGAGCACTGAAAGACGAGTGTAATGGTCCTTGAATTGCTCTAATCGGACATTGGGATACGACCTCAAGAAATGTGTTACATGGGCGGGACCCACTAGGAAAGACCGACAACCCCCCCCCATGTGTAGTCTAGTTTAATAGGGCTCGTCAACATGAATTCATTAGTACCCAAAATGCGCAAAACGGAGTCCAGGAGAGAAAGTTACACGCGTTTTAAAGTTTTTAAAAACTTTAAAAAAAGTATAATAAAAATAAAAATAAAAAACTCACTGCGGCGTGCGTTCCATCCACGAACGCATGCAGGATGCACGTTTGTGTTGCGACTGATGCCAACTCACGCTGTCGGATGAGAGTCGCATCGTGGCGTGATGCGTAACGAGCGTGTGATGCTTCCCCTTTGACACATCATGGATTAAGCGATGCATGCCATTCTCTCTTCTAAGCGCGCTCGTTATGCATTGTTCGTTAAGCGGTGCTAGGCTCAGTGCGCCATTCTCTCTTCTACACATTCAAAAATTCTCTCCCTCATTTCTCCCTCATTCGGAGTCCGAATCAGACGATTCAAGAGTCATTTCCAACTAAATCTATTGTGTCGTACACAGTGGTGGGGTCAGTTTTTCCATTTGAGTCCTTTTCAATTTTGAATTTTGCACTTCAAATTTGAGGTAAGGGGTCTTAAACTCTAGCTTATGTTGTGCTCGTATCATTGAAATTTTATGCATTATTTTTACTCCTTTATGCTTATTTGCTTGAGTTTTCTAAAAAATGTTATACCGTGTTATGTTTAATCTACCCTGATTTGTGTCATGGTATTTTCATTTTCTGGATAATTCTGGGGTTAAACCTATAATTGTTATATTTTATCTAAATACCTACCCAGAAAAATAATAGGTATGGTGCACGCATGGGTATGGAGCATTATAGGAAAGCTCCTTACATACTAAGCCTCTTGTTGCCCCATGAGCATTGGGAGGAACATTATTCTGTATTACGACTCTAGATTTATCGTCATCGGACAAACCAATATTTTCTGAATTTGTTTCTGAATTCAATTATGAAATAAACTCTATTCTAGCAAAAATTATTATCATCATGAGTTTTCTACTTAACATTAAATTAGATTTTAATTCCACCTACTAAGTTTAAACATACTCACCCATCCCCAGATTATGCAAGAATTACGACTAGAATGGAGATAAGGGACGAAAAGTTATCCAATCAATTTTTATGGTAGCTACTTTAGATATAATATTGGTAATTATTTTGTGACCAGTGTGTAAAGGCATGACATGCCTCAATTTTGTATAACTATCTGCTCTGCACACAGTGATCATAAGCATGTAATTAAATTTTACTATGTTTCATGAACTTGATATAATATTTTAGCTAGGCAATTACTTCGATGTTTAGTTTTATTTCATAATATATCATATTTCGTGTGTTATATGCATCGACAGCTGTCATATTTGGTCACGTGGATATAATTTACACATGTCGGACAAAGTTATGTTTCATGGTATATTATTATAAAATGGCGGTCGTCACAGTACTTGCTAGCTTGGGCCACATGCTGGTCACAACCAGTATCCGCATGAGTAGCTAAACATGGCCAAATTTGGCCGCTTCTAGTTTGGCCAATCGTAGTGGCCATGCCACATCAGGACTGAGTACTTGTGGCAGCCAGAACTAAGAATTTAATGCCAGGTCTTGTCTTAATGTCGGCTGGGTATTGGCTGTAGAAGAAGATAAAAAAAATATCAAGATGGTCAATAGTAAAATAGTAGGTGATGCATGAGGGGCTAATCAATAAAAAAATAGCACTTTTCTGCCTTTTTTGCGGGTTATAACCAGTATTTTAAAAACCGGTCTAGTAATTGACCCAAATTGGTTGTCGGGCAGGGTTAACTGGGTTCAACCACGGCTCAACCCTAGTTGACCTGATTTTCTTATCTATTAGATTAAATAGAATATTAAGTATAATATGTACACAAGATCATCATAACTCAGTGGGTAGAGTGCATATGTTATTATAACCATGGTCTTCATTTGAATCTGATGGGGAACAACCTTTTTTAATGATATGTTATAAAGTAGATGAACGTTTAAATAAAACACGAATAGAAATATATACAATAAAACTAACATAGCCCAATGTGTAAGGCTTGTGATGAGCTTCACCATGATGTGAGTTTGAATCCCGTTTCAACCAATTTTTTTTTCCACACTCAGAATATTAAACTAGTCCAACCCAGTCAGCGGGTCAGCAATTCATCCGGCCGGGTTATATTGACTTGACCCGGTTAACTTAACCCGAAAAAATAATAAACTAGCCCGATTTATCAACCGGGTCTAATTGAACCTAGTCCAATCGGCCCGGCCAATTAGTGTTTTAAAACACTGGTTGTAACAAGCATATGCTGGTTGGAGATAACAGTGTACAAACATTATTAGCAAATTTATTAAATTATTATATCTATTTTCTTGCCTGTGGAAGGGGATCGCCACATTGTAGGAAAGCATGAGTCAATATTCACCCTAATAATCTCCTCAACACCCTAATACCCCATACACTATTTTATAAATTTATAAATAAAATAGGCTACTCTGTGGATTATTGAAGTGCAAATAGACCCATTTTATAGGTAATTTTGGGCATAAAAGGACACCGCACATGGGACTATATCCGAAACCGAAGACCTTAACTTGGTGAGATAAGCATTTTGAGCATCTAAAAAACATGAAGTGCTAGAAAGAGAAAGGTTTCTAAAGTGATTTCGACATTATCCTTTCCCCTATGATTTCTAAAGTGAACATGATCACTAATATAGGAGATTGGTGGGTGGACACCGGGGCCACTCATCATGTGTGCTCAAACAAAAAAATATTCTCCATTTATTAACGGGTGGAAAATGGTGAACAACATTTCATGAGCAATTATTCTACTACGAAGGTTGAAGGTATAAGAAAGGAGGTGCTAAAGATGACTTTAGGCAAGGAATTCACCCTGAACAATGTACTATATGTTCCATAAATTTGAAAGAATTTAGTGTTAGGATTATTGCTGAGCAAACATGAGTTTAAATTGGTGCTTCAATTAGATAAGTTTGTATTGACTAAGAGTGGGATGTATGTGAGAAAATATATTTTAATGAAGGGCTTTTCAAGCTCAAGGTATTGACTATTATACCTATTGCTAATATTAAAAATGCTAGTGCTTCTTCTTATTATATAATTGAGTCGTGTGATGTGTGGCATAGTAGATTAGGCCATGTTAATTATGATGTTATGTAAATATTGATTAATATAGAATATCTGTCTAAATTTAATATTGAATCCCAACAAAAATGTGAAACTTGTGTGGAATTAAAATTAACAAGGAAATCATTGCAAAGCATTGAGAGATGTACTAACCTCTTGAGTTAATTCACAATGATGTTTGTGACTTAAAAGTTGTATAAATAATTGGAGGCAAAAAGTACTTTATTGCATTTATTAATGATTGCACTAGATATTGTTATCTGTACTTTTTGAGAAGTAAGGATGAGATTATAGACATGTTTGTACTATACAAAACAAATATTGAGAATCAACTTCGCAAGAAAATAAGAGTTATGAGTGATAGAGATAGGGAATATGAATCTCCTTTTGGTGAATTTTGTTCACAAAATGATATTATACACCAAACTACAGCACCCTATTAACCTCAACAAAATGGAGTTGCTAAATGAAAAAATAGAATTTTAAAAGTGATGATAAATGTCATGTTAATAAGTTTTGGATTACCCCAGAATATGTGGGGGGAAGCTTTGCTTTTAAGAAATTATATTCTAAATAAAATACCGCATAAGAAAACTTTGAAGACACTGAATGAATTATGAAAAGGTCAAAAGCCTTCCTACAATTTTTTAAAGGTGTGGGGATGTTTGGTCAATGTAGCAGTATATAATCCTAAGTGGATTAAGATTAGACCAAAGACCATTGATTGTATATTCATTGGTTATGCTAACAATAGTAGTGCATATCATTTTCTTGTTCATAAATCAGATATTCCTAATGTAAATCTCAATACTGTGATTGAATCTAGGAAAGCTTTATTTTTTTAACATATTTTTTTGTTGAATTCTATACAAAAAAAAGTTTTCTTCAAAGAACTTTGGATATTGCACAGGACAATAGTGAATACCAAGAGGAAAAAGATGATGAACCTAAATGTAGCAAATGTGTTAGAACATCAAAATCTTTTAGTCTAGACTTTCTGACTTATTTGTTAGAAAATGAGCCTCAAAGTTTTAAGGAAGTCATGCCCTCTCCTAAAGAAAATTATTGGAAAGAGGGTGTAAATAGTAGAATTAAATTCATTATGCAAAATCATATTTAGGAGCTAGTAGATCTTCCACCAGGGAGTAAACCTTTAGAATACATGTAGATATTCAAGAGGAAGATGAAGGTTGATGAATCAATTGAAAAATATAGAGCTAGACTTGTTATCAAAGGATACAAGCAAAAAGAAGGTCAAGATTACTTTGATACATATTCACCAGTCATAAGGATAATATATATTATGATGTTAATCAATATTGTTGCTTTGTATAATCTTAAAATACATCAAATAGATGTGAAAACTGCATTCTTTAATGATAAGGTGAATGAAGAAATATATATACAACTACCTTAAGGGTTTGTTGTACCGAGTCAAGAAAACAAAAAATGTAGACTTGTTAAATCTCTCTATGGGCTTAAATAAGCACCTAAGCAGTTGCATGAAAAATTTAACAAAATGATGATGTCAAATGGATTTAAAATTAATGAATGTGACAAATGTGTTTATGTCAAAGAAAGACCTAATGACTATGTCATTGTATATCTATATGTAGATGATTATGCTCATTATTGGTAGTTGTAATGATATTATTAAAGCTACTAAGAGGATGTTAAACAAATAATCTGACATGAAAGATATGAGTGTTGCAGATGTTACACTAGGGATGAAAATTACTAGAACATTTGATAGATATGTATTACCTTAATCTCATTATATTGAGAAAATTCTAGAGAAATTTAATAAGAATGATAATCGTCCAGCGAGAACACATGTATATGTGACATTACACTTAAGCAAAAACACTAGTGAGAGTATATCACAACTTCAATTTTTCTAAATTATTGGTAGTCTTAATTGCATAATAATTCTACAAGACCAGACATAGCATACTTAGTAAGTAAACTGACTAGATATAATAACAACCCAGGAGCATACCACTGGAAGGCTATAGTCAGGGTTCTTAGATATCTAAGATATACATTAAACTATGGACTGCATTATACGAGGTATCTAGCAGTTATAGAGGGTTATTATGATGCAAACTGGATATTTGATACAAAAGACTATAAATACACAAGTGGGTATGTCTTTATACTTGGTGGTGCAACGATGCCTTAGAAATCTTCTAAATAAACATGTATAGCTAAATCCATAATGAAATCTAAATTTATTTCACTTGATAGAGTAGACGAAGAGGCTGAGTGGCTACATCATTTTTTAAAATATATTTTAATGTGAGGGAAACATGTGCTGCCTATTTGCATCTATTATGATAGTTAATTGGCTATAGGAAGGGCACATAGTAACTTGTATAATGGTAAGTCTCAACATATACGTCGGAGGCATAATACAATAAAATAATTGCTCTCTAGTGGAATACTTTTCATTAAGTATGTTAGCTTAAAAGAAAATATTGCAGATCTACTTACTAAGGGTTTAACTAAAGAACAAGTGAGTAGTTCATCAAGGGAATAAGTTTCAAGCCTATGCATTAAGAGTCACCATAATAGCAACCCCCTAGTTGACTGGAGATCCCAAGATCTAGGTTGAAAGGGATAACCGAATTGTGGGGGATTCAAGGGGAATTACTATTAAGATAACATCTTGTCCCTATTCCTATGATGAGATAATGATGCCTGTAGAGTGAATCAAGATAAGCTTTGTTTTTAATAGTTATTATAACTTCAATTAGTTAGAGTGGAATATAGCATGATACTCCTAATAAAAATCACCTATATGAGTTTGAAGAAGTCGCTTCTATGAGGATTTTAAGGCAAAATCTTCTAAAGTACTCATAAAAACTAGGTTGGTTTAGGGCCAAACTGAATACAATCATGAGAACCATGTTGTGTCTGAGAAGTGTGTGTAAATTCTATTATCTTGCTTTACACAAACGGTTGAACAGTTCAAGACATCATGTTCACTGATTAGCCAATAGACTTGAAACTTTTTACAAATGAAGGCTCAAAGCTAAAACTAAAAGTTACCTTTCCCCTATGCATAAACTTTTCAATAATTGCTTTCACGTTTTATCTGTATTGTTTTACATAGTTATCTAATCTATTCTCATTTATGTGGGGAATTGTTATAAGTGAGTATGAGCTTATATGGGTTAAGCTCATATGAGTATTGAGAGCCCAAGCCAACTTTGAAGTGATTGAGAATCACATATGTGAATTGGTTGAAGGAGTAAATAGTCCCACATCGCTTAGAAAAAGGTGATGGTGTTGGTATATAAGACATAAGTTTGGTCTTTCAAGTTAGGCCTTTGGGTTAACCCACTTTTGTGGGGGAGTCACATATTGGACCCATGCACCTAGGTGGGCCAACCCACGTGCTCGTGCTACCGCCGTTGTTTGTCTGTCCGGCTAGCGCTACACGGCTCAGTTCGGTTTGCACGAACAGCCAGCTAGGCCATGTCGGGTGGGTTGGGTCAATAAGCTAATTATTTTTTGGACAAATTCATTTGGTTTTCTCATAACCCAAAATGTGTCGGGTTTTATTCTCACCAAAATGCGTTCGTTAACAAACAAGAGGGGTTGTCTTCAATGGGATTTCTTAAAAAAACACTAAAAAATAGTTTTTGAATCATCCTTTGCTAGATTTTTGTCTCTACTTTTTCTGTTAGAGCATTCCATAACATGGTTCACTGCATGTGTTTTGTAAAGGTGCTTCTACAGCATGTGGTTGATCATCCTAGCCAAGGAGATAGATAGCCAAGTTAATCCTCAACACTAGTAGTGTGGGCAAATTTTGTCTTAAGGACATAGATTTTGCTTGATTCGATTATATTTTTTCAGTGAGTTTCTTTCATCGCAGCACTTACAAAGGTACAAAAATAACAACCCCTACTTGTGGAAACGCACAGGCTCCTCATCCGACTCACCTTTACACCTCTCGTCTCTTCTTTGCTCTCTTGTAGGCCTCTTCCCCACTGCCCTCCCCATCTCCTGTAAACATACCATTGAAGTATGAGAGACAACCACCGGCTGCTCCTCCGTTGAAAGAATTCGCTGGAGCACGGAGCACCACCATAGACAGCTAGACCCTGCCAAAATTCGGCGGAACGCGGAGTATGCCAAACCACCATCATAGTTTGCCGGACAATGTAGACATACTGCCATTCTGCCAAATCATCAGTCAGAGACAGCCAAATTCTACAGAGAGTGCTAAAGATGGCCAAATCATGATCAATTTCCATTGGACTGGTCCCTGAGAATGTGGATTGTTACAGGATTCCACTAAATGGCCGAGTCCACTAGAATGCAGCAAACTGCTAGCAAAGTCTGTTTGTCTGCCTCGGTCTCTTTAGCTTATTCCTCTCCAACACTCTTTCGTGTCATTCTGCACGTCTCTAAGCCCATGAATTTTGAAACCATGGTTTTGAAACATAGGAATTTGGACTAAAATCTTAAAATATGCGTTCACAAAATGCATGTTACATTGTCCACATTAAGCCTTAACTAGAATTTGCTAATATTCTTCTAGGGGTACAAAGTGGATTTGAGAGTCGAACAAGTAAGTTTATGGTTGTCACTCTCTTTGGTAGGTAAAGATTTTTGCCTATGCACGTGCTTTGCAAACATTTTTTGTGGTATCCTCCACAAGGTAAGGAGATGTTTATCATAAGAGTTGATGATGCATACATTAGCACACATTAGCGTTTTCTATTACTTGTGCTAATAAATCAAGAATTCAATTCCTCTTACTGTACCTTCAGTCATGCTTCTAGGGTTTTGATTAGCCAAGTTGACTACGTTGGGTATATAATCTAGCATTAAGAGAAAGGGGAGAGAGAGAGAGGAAGAGAGGGACAGGGGAGAGAGGGGGGAGTGAGAATGGAGAGAAAGAGGGGAGAGAGAGGAAGAGAGAGGAAGAGAGAGAGAGGAGAGAGGGAGGAACAATTTTTTTTTAAAATGTATTAGATATGCATCGCTAATAACTCTGGGTATTAGCAACGCATATGTGTATGCATTGCTAATATCATAGTGTATTAGCGACGCATATGAATATATGTCGCTACTACTCTAAGTTAGTAGTGACACATTGTATGCATCACTAATAGAAATTTTTTATTTTAAAAAAAATTAAATTAAAAGAGAGAGAAAGAGTGAAGAGTGAAGAGAGAGGAGGGACAGAGGGGAGAGATAGGGGAGGGGAGAGAGAGAGGGAGGAGAGGAGGAAGAGAGGGGAGAGAGGAGAGAGAGAGAGAGAGGAAGAGAGAGATGAAGAGAGAGGGGAGAGAGAGGAAGAGAGAGAGAGAGGAGAGGGGAGAAAGAGGAAGAGAGAGAGAGGAGAGGGGAGAGAGAGGAGAGAAGATAAAGATGAAGAGAGAGAGAGGAGAGAGAGAGAGGAGATAGGAGGAAAGATGATAGAGAGAAGGGAAAAGGGAAAAGGGAGAAACGGTGTTGAAGGAAAAAATGGAATTTTAGAAAGCACGTCTTTTGCTCAAACCCAAAAACGCAACAAAATTTAAATAGATTCTTAGCGAAACAAACAAAGTGAATAGTTTACTAAGATGGCTAAAAAATCTTTTGAGTGAGACTTATTGTTGATCACACATTTCTTAGGACCATGACTTAAGTTCCTCCCATTGTCCCATTGTACACTCACGGGGAATGCTTCATCAAGCACGAGAATTCGGGAGTGATCTTCCTTGAATCTGCTCCAATTCAAGTCTAACAAGTCGCTGCTAGTTGGAAGGTTTTAGATTGGAGAGGCGGAATTTGGGTAAGGCACACACCTGAGTGACGGAGTCCATCTATGTCGCCGCTACAATAGAAGTGTCTGAAAATAAGGAGAGAGGAAGAAAGAGAGAGAAGAGGAGAGAGAAGAGAGAGAGGATGAGGGGAGAGAGAGATAAGCTAGAGAGAGAGGGTGACAAGAGAGAAAGAGGGAAGAGAGGGTAGAGAGAGAGATGAGGGGAGAGAGAAATAGTGGAGAGAGAGAGGAGAGAGTGAAAGAGGGGAGGAAAAAAATTTAATCATAAATTATTTTTGAACATTTTAAAAATAAAAAAAATGTATAGTAGTGACGCATACTAGTATGTGGCACTACTATAATCGTGTAGTAGCGACGCATACCAATATGCGTTGCTACTACAATTTAAAAAAAAAAATTAAATAAAGTGAAGGAGAGAGAGGAGAGAGAGAGATTGTAGCGACGCATACTTTATGTATCGCTAGTAACCAGTGTATTAGCGGTGCATACTTTATGCGTCACTAATAACTAGTGCATTAGTGATGCATATCCTATGTATTGCTAATAACTATAGTATTAACGAGACATATATTATATGTCGTTAATACATGTTTTTTTAACCCGCACCGGCAAAAACTTCGCTTGCATGGGCACAAAATTTTAATAGAGCGGGAAAACATTGCCCGCACAGTTATATAAGCTCTCCCACCCCTCTCTCCTCTGGCTCCACCATCCGCCGCCACCCTCACTGTCGCAGTCCTCCACCATCTCCACCATCCTCTGGCCCAGTCTCCTATTTCCACCCCCTCCTTCCCCTCTATCTCTGTTTACATAGAGGGGAGGCCGCCTCCTCCTCTTCCCCAGTCCCCCCCTCCTTCCCTTCTCTGTTTACGAGGGTAAGGAGGGGGGGCGAGAGAGGAGGGAGCGGAAAGGTGGAGGAGGGGCGGATTCCGGCACCCTACCGTAATCCGGAAACCTCCCTCTACCTCACTGGGCTCGACACTGAAGAGCTTTTAAAAAAAAAATGGTTTTTAGCGACGCATATCATTAGCGATGCCTATCAAGCGTCGCTAATAATATATATTTTTTATAGTTGTGATGCCTATCAAGTGTCGCTAATAACTTTTCATTAGCGACACATATCATTATGCGTTGATGATATGCGTCACTAATAATATATTTTTTTCAATTAGTATTGAACATTACCGATGCATAATTTAGCCTCGTTAATAAGACATATTAGCGACGGTTATAATTATGCATCACTAATAAGCTTTTTTTTATTTTTTTAACATAGTATGAAGTCATTAGCTACACATAATTGCGCATCAATAATAACTGATTATTAGCAAAGTATAGAACTGTGACGCTAATAATTTAATATTATCGACACATAATTATGTGTCACAAAAGCAAATTCATTAGTGACGTATAAATATATGTCACTAATTGTAGACTTTTAGCGATGCTTGGAGTTAAGCGTTGCTAATGCACAGTAGCAACTGTAGTTTGATGGACGCGTGTAGCAATGCTTTTTATAAGTTGCTAAAAGTATTAGTGACGCTTGCAGTACTATTAGCAATGCTTAACAACAACAAAATGTAGCATTAGCAACGCTTCTTTTAGGGACGCAAATATAAGCACAGCTAAAAGCTGATATTTGCGACACATAATTAAACATCTCAGAAACAATAACTATTAGCGACATTTATCATAAGCATCGCTATTATTATAATTATTAGCGACGCATAATACCAAGTGTTGCTAATATACTTCTATTAGCGACGCATGCAATAAGTGTAGCTAAAAGATATTTATTACAAAAAAAAGAAAAAAATTATTACTATTAGCGACGTTTTATCAAAAGTGACGCTAATAGTTTTAATAATACCGACACATTAAACAACGTCGCTAATAGTTATGAATTTAAAATAAAATAAATATTATTAGCGATGCATACCCATATATGTCACTATAGGGTAAGTATTAGCGACACATATTACTATGTGTCGCTAATAGTACTTATTTTATTTCTTTTTTATTTTTAAAATTAATTTTTGCAAATTAAAATTAGAGGAGAGATAAAGTGTACAGAGATAGAGAGAGAGGGAGGGAGAGAGAGGAGAGGGAGAGAGGAGAGAGGGAGAGAGAGGGAGGAGAGAGAGACAAAGGAGAGAGTAGAGGGGGAGAGGGGACTGAGATTAATTAATTTTATTTTTTTAAGATTTTTTTTATAAATTATTATATTTTAAAAATAAATAAAATAAATATTATTATATTAGCGACGCATATTGTTATGCATCACTAATACCTAGTCTATTAGCGATGCATATTACTATGCGTTGTGAATAGTATTTATTTTATTTTATTTTTTATTTTTTAGAATTAAAAATTAAAATTAGAGGAGATATAATGTGTAGAGAGAGTGGAAAAGAGAGAGGAGAGAGAGATGGAGAGGGAGAGAGAGTGGAGAGGGAGGAGAGAGAGAGGAAGAGGGAGAGAGAGTGGAGAGGGAGAAGATAGGAGAGAGAGAGAGAGGCAAGAGAGGAGAGGGAGATTAATTAATGTGTAATATTTTAAATTTTTTTATAAATTATAATATTTTAAAAAAATTATTAACAACACATAAGAATATACGTCGCTAATGGGGTATGTATAGAGAGGAGAGAGAGGGAGTAGGAGGAGAGAGAAGAGGGAGAGAGAGGAGAGTGGTGAGGGAGAGAGAGGAGAGGAGAGGGAGATTAATTAATTTTTATTTTTTAAGATTTTTTAAAAATTATTATATTTTAAAAATAAAAATAAAAAAATATTATTTGCGACGCATAAGAATATACGACGCTAATAAGGTATGTATTAGCAACACATTCATATGCATAGCGAATATCTAGTCTATTAGCGATGCATAGTAATATGCATCGCGAATAACATTTATTTTATTTTTTTATTTTTAAAATTATTTTTTTACAATATAAAATTGAAATTAGAGGAGTGATAGTGTGTAGAGAGAGGACAAAGAGAGAGGGAGGGAGAGAGGAGAGAAAAGAGAGGGAGAGAAAGGAGAGAGGGAGAGAGGAGAGGGAGAGAGAGGAGAGGGGGACATAGGGCAGAGAGAGGAGAGGGAGAGAAAGAGGAGACAAGAGTGAGAGGCAGAGAGAGAGGGAGAGGGAGAGGCAGAGGAGGGGAGAGAGGAGAGAAAAGAGAGCGAGATGAGAGGGAGGAGAGAGAGAAGCGAGAGAGGAGAGGGAGATTACTTAAGTTTTTAATATTTTTTATAAATTATTATATTTTAAAAATAAAATAAATATTACTATCGACTCATAGAAATATACGTCGCTAATAGGGTATGTAGTAGCGAAGCATATTCCTATGTGTCGCGAATATCTAGTATATTGGTGATGCATATAACTATGTTCCGCAAATAATATTTATTTCATTTATTTATTTAATTTTAAAATTATTTTTTTAAAATAAAAAATTTAAATTCAAGGAGTGATAGTGTGTAGAGAGTGAGGAGAGAGAGAGGATAAAGAGGGGGAGGTGAGAGAGAGTGGGAGGAGAGAGAGGAGAGGGAGGAGAGAGAGTGGAGAGAGAGGGAGAGGGAGAGGCAAGAGAGAGAGAGAGAGGAGAGGGAGATTAATTAGTTTTTAACTTTTAAAGATTTTTTTAAAAATTATTATATTTTAAAAAAAGAAATATTATTACTGATGCACAGGAATATACGTCGCTAATAGGGTATGTATTAGCAACGCATATTTATAAGCGTCACGAATATCTAGTCCATTAGTGACGCATATTACTAAGCGTCATGAATATCATTTATTTTATTTTTTTATTTTAAAAATTAATTTTTAAAAATAAAAAATTAAAATTTGAGGAGAGATAGTGTGTAGAGAGAGAGGAGAAAGAGGGAGAGAGTGAGGAGAGAGGAGAGGGAGAGAGAGGGAGGAGAGTGGAGAGGGGGAGAGTGAGGAGAGGGAGAGGGAGAGGGAGAGAGAGAGGGAGAGGGAGAGGAAGAGAGAGGAGAGAGGGAGAGGGAGGAGAGAGGAGAGAGAGAGGGAGATGGAGGAGAGAGGAGAGGGAGAGGGAGAGTGGGTGAGGAGAGTGAGAAGAGAGAGGGGGGAGAAAGTAATAGTATTTGGATGAGCGTCAAAAATAATACTGTTTTTTGTGATGCTTATTTATAAGCATCGCAAATGCATAGAAGTAGCGACATTTAAAAATGCATCTTAAATATTAATTTATTTGCAGTGATTTTTAAACGTTGCTAAATGATTTTTTTACGATACATAGATTAAGCGTCACAAATGACATTCATTTGTGGTGCTTTCTATTCGTCGTTAAAAAATAAGGCGCACGCGCGATATGCAAAAATGGCCTGCGCGGGTGTATATTTTGCCATCTCCCTCCCCCATACGCTCCTCCACCCGCCACTATCTACCCTTTGTCGCCATCTGACGACATTTTCCACCATCCTTCTCTGTCTGCCGCCACTTGTCCGTCCCCGGCCACCCCACGTCCACCCCCACCCCCTTCGATACCCCCTCCTCCCTCCTGGTCCCCCTTCTCTCCTCTGCTCCCCCTTCCATGGGGACCTGAAGATGATTGGCCAGCACCGTCCTCCAGCCCCCCATCCTATCTGGTCCACCTCCCCCCAACGCCGCTGTCCTCCTGCACCTCCCGGCTCCACCCTCCCTCTCCCTCTGTTCCGGCCCCCCCTCCTTCCCCCCTGGTGGAACCAGGGAGAGGGGCGACTGGGAGGGGAATGGGAGGCCAGAGGAAGATGCCGCTGCTGATGTCTTCCCGCTCCGCCAGTCTCCCCCTGCTCCGGTCCTCCCTTCTCTCATTTTCAAAGGAGGGGGGAGGAACCGGGGGAGGGGGGACCAGGAAGGGGAGGGGGCCAGAGGACAGCTGCCCCACCGTCGTCCTCCAGCTCCCCTGGCTCCGCCTCCCTGTTCCAGTCCCCCATCCTCTGATTTTCATAGAAAGGGGGACTAGGAGGGGGTGGGGACTGGAGAACGGCGGCGCCGCTACCGTCCTCCCCCCCCAGTCCCTCTCCCGCCCTTCTCTGGCCCACCCTCTCCCTCTGCTCCCCCCTGATTTTTAGAGGGGAGGGGGGAAGGAGGGTGGTGAAGCCAAGGAGAGGGGAGGCCGGGAGGGGGTGGTGGCTGAAGGGCGGTGGCGCTGCTGCCGTCCTCCCTCTCCCTTCTACTCCACCTTCCCCCTCCTCCCTCCGCCTCTGATTTTAATAGGAGGGGGGCAAAGCTGGGGATAGAGGGGGGCCAGATTTCAGCACCCCGTCGTCCTCTGCCCCCCTCTCCCTTCTCCGGTGGCACACCGGGGATTATTTTTTAAAAAAAAATTTGCCTTTAGTGACGCTTATAATAGCGCTGCTAAAGAATTTTTTAAAATGTATTACAAAGCGTCACTATTACATTTAGTTTTTTTCATAGTATATTATTAGCAGCGTTTTGAATAATTTTTTTTAAAAAACTTAATTTTATTAGCATTGTATATGCAAACGTCGCTAATAAGGATTTATTAGCGACGCTTATAGATATATGTTGCTAATAAGTTATATTTATTTTTTAAAATGGTTTTTCTATTAGTGGCGTATAGAATAACATCGCTAATAACTTATCATTAGCGGCTTATATTTTACTAATAGCAACACATAATATGTCGCTAATAGGCACTATTAGCGACGCTTTGTGTTATACGTCACTAATTGGCCATAGCGACGGCACTTTTGTCGACGATTATAGCGATGTTTTTTATGCGTCGTTAATAGTCATTAGTGATGCTTAAGGAACTATTAGCGACACATCTAAAAGTACTTTTTGTTGTAGTATTAAAAGTGTCACTAATAGTGAGTTTTGTTGTAGTAACTTGTTTTTTACTTGGTCCAATACTATTAACAAGTTTTTAGCTTTAAAACCAAAGTAATAAGTTTTCAAATTTGCAGAAGTTTTCTTCTGAACAATTTATTTTGAGAGTTTTACTTATCTGCTAATTTTGGGGTGTCTTCTACAACCAGGACATATTTTCGCAACATTAGGAGGGCAGTCTCTTAAAATTAAAAATCATTGATTGTTTTAGAAATAAATGCAATTTAATACTATATTTTTCTCAAATTATTTTACGATTGGATTGAGTTTTGCCAAAGGTATGAAATTATGTGTTAAATCTACTTTACGACACAAGTGACTTTTGGATGACGCCTAAATAGTGAAAGTAACTGATTTGAGTAGTACCAAACAATTGGAGCTTCGCTATGTACTTACTAAACTTTGCATGAACATGCTAATGCTGTTGTGGTGTGCAATTAACTCAGCATTGCTTGTGCATGACTTTGTCTAGGCCAAAGTGGGGCCCATGCCATCAATGTTAGCATACTGCGAGTGTCACCCGACCCCACTACAAGAAATCTAGTCAATTTGTCACCAAAATTTAGAAATTTGTTATAAATAGTTTTTGAGACAACACCATGGTCATAGCAAGTTAGTTGTAATATACCAAAAAAAATTCTAATGACTTTCCTTTTTTTTACATAAAACCTGTTTTGCAGAAAAAGTGTTATCGCTAAATGTTCAAATTTTATCGTAAATTTCTTTTCCATGTTTTCTTGGTTAAAAAAATCCTAATCCAAAATTGGGAAAAAAAAATAGATGTTACTATTTTTTATGACTTTTAGTTCATTGGAAATGTGATATATGAAATAAAATAAAAGATAATCACAAATAAAATTTTTCAATTTCAAAATTTTTATAAACTTTAAATGGTACTATATGCCATGAATGAATTTGATCACAAAAAGTGTCATTTTGCAACGAGTTTGAAAAATCATTGCACAATGTCATTATGAGCAAAAAAAATTTATTTGTAACAAATAATAAATTCCCAAAATAAAAAAATTTGGAACACCTTTTAGTTTTTGGTTTATTATAAAAAATTATATGTTGAAGCTCAACAAAAGTATTTGGGATTATTTTCATATAGCTCTAATAAGTTGTCAATGATTTGTAAATAATACAAATTATTAAGAAGCAAACTAAAACTAAACGTCAATGCATTACATAAATGAATGTGCAGTAATCACGTACAGAGCATTAGAATTACATACTCCACATAGGAAGTGTTTTAATGCTCCAATATGACAATGGGCCTAGCATAAAGAATGGATGAGAGCCCTTCTTCAATGAAATTCACGGCGCACATGCTAGCGCACGCTAGTACCAATGACGCTAATATGCACTAGCATGTTTACATACACTAGACTCATTGTCATAGGGAAGCATGAAAAACTCTTCCCTCCATGTATGTTTCAAGGAAGAGCACAACTCTTGGCCTTTATATGGGTTATAGGTTACCGCTAACAGAGATGAGACAAAGTCATGCCTATTAAATTTGGCTGAAGCAGAAGAATAATATTCATTCTGTTCTATTGATACTCCTTTGACTTGTTTTTTATTAAGTCCAAAAGTATAGTGATATTCGTACACCACTTTCTCTATACCCATAGGTCTTACACTAATTATGATTGGATGGGGAAAAGTGATTGTCATTTTGTCAAGTGGGAGGACCCACTTTTCCTATCCAATCAAAGGTGGTATAAGGCCTATGGTATAAAGAAAATGAAGTATAAATATCATTTTTGTCCAAAATCGTTGTTTTGTGTAATCTACAACATATTTTAGCATGTCACTCATAGATTCTCTTACATATTCTTTTGCAATTACTTCAATACTAGGCTTTTATTTGTTTCTCCATATTTAGGTTATTTTAGATTATTTGTATGCACCTCATTGGGGATTTCTTTGTACAAAAGTAAAGTGATGGATGATAATGTGATCTAATGCTATGTTCAAAAGGAAAAAAAATTTTGTTCCCCAGCTTATTTCCACTTGGATATTCTCCACACAATAATAGATATTCTCCACACAATAATAAACATGAATGTCACAAATTCATATGCTAATGATCGACTTCTATAAAGTGGAGAATATCAAAGAAGATGTAAGTAGGAGGACCAAACATTTTACCAGATTTGAAAGTGGGTGAAAGGGATATCCAAGTGACAAGTTTTTAGCTTAAAAAATAAATTTTGTGAGGATTAAAAAAAATAGAATGTTTTTTTTATCAAATTATTTTGAGAGTATTGATGCTTTTGGAACTTTTTTTAGAACCCGAACAACAAATTTTTGCAACATTACGATGGGCAATGCAGCAAAATAAAAAGTTTTTGAAAACAAATGTAATTTAATCTTGCATTTTCTCCTAAAATTTCATCAAATTTTGCCGAAGGTATGAAATTATACTCCCTCCATTCTACATTAAGAACACCATTTGGTAAAAACATTTGTTCCATATTAATAGCTTTTGTTCAATTTAAATGGTTGGATACTTAAAAAGAAGTCTTATTTTCACTTCTCATAGATGTTGGTTTCACCATTCAATTATTTTTCCAAATGTAACTATTAATATTGGATGGAGTGAGTATCTATTGATTCTATTTTAAGACACAAGTAGCTTTTGGATAAAACTCACATTATAAAGAGTTTTGTCCATATTGTTTGGCCAAAGAATAAAAAAATTCATATTCCCTAGATTTTAAATTGAAATGCTATAAAACTTGGAATAACACGATATACGGAGAAGTTTGGACTAAAATGCCCCTGACTGGAGGTAGGGTTTTATATCGTGTAAAACCCTCACAAAGTTGCATTCATTGCCATACGACTTCAGACACCAGCGATTCCTCCAATTGAAAACTCCTTTCCGATTGGAAAGTCCTCTGATTGAGCACCATTTACACAACGTGGGAGAAGCTTTTGTGACCAGACATGGAAGATTAGGGTTTTTTTGTTCTGGAACGAGTTTGCAAAGAACGAGTTTTGGAACAAGTTTATCTCATAAGTTGAGTTTTTGAATTGTACGCCCCAAAGGTGGTTCTTCTTTGTAGCGTAGTTTGGGTTTGCGATGATCCCAGTAAAGGAGTAAACTTTGTAGAAAAGCAGCGGTTGAATGAGTGGTTAATCCGGCTCAGAGAACAGCAGTTGCGGTTTTGTGGTAAGGCATTTCGGATATTTGTATGCACGATTTTTTATTTAGCATGTATGAGAGCACACGACATAGGCAGTCAAAGCAGACTATTATTGAGTTAGAAAGATGATGAGTCATATATAGTGTGCTCAATGAGACGCTAGAAACACAATGTTCAACCATTATGATATCGTGTATAAGAGTTACATGTAGCGTATGTTTGAGCACACGAAAAATATACTTATCGTATAAATATAAGTTAGTTAGATAATGTGAATCGATGTGGCTATTGATTATGGTCACGACCTATTGTTCATTGACATATATTTATCCAATTTTGCAGACGTAAAGTTAGAGTATTACATCAAATGGCGGAGTCAACGAACGTTGCAAAAGAGAAGAAGAAGATAATCTACGGGAGAAGACCGGGTTTGGGAACGAATAGTTTTCCCGTTGGACTGCGTCTATCGAAAGACCTTGTAGATTCACGTTTGGGATGCAAGGCCATATTGGTGGACACTGGGTTCTACCTAGTATATGATTGTGAGCCCATCATCATCACCAGGCCGATGTTGGATGTACTCATTGGTGATTGTTGGGATGACTCACTAAAGGTGTTCAACATAAGGTGCAAAAGACTACCCCTTACTGTGGCTGAAGTGGCTATGATCACGGGTTTGAGGGGGAAAGGGAACCTATGTAAATTGGAAAGCAGCGAGGGGTAGGCTGTGCAAGGCAAGGGGCAATTCTACAAGAAGTTCTTCCAAGGGAAGCGGCCGGAGAAGATAGAACTTGAAAAAATGTTGAATGAAGTAGATGTTGAAACAAGGACCGTTTTAGATGAGGACTTAGCACAGTTGGTGATCGTGCACATTGGTGTCCTCGTGTTATTCACACAGAGCAACAGAGTTGTATCCTTAGCTCTGTGTGATTACTTAGATGAAATGTCGTATGTGAGGAGCTACAATTGGGCTGGCATTGTACATGATATGTTGAAGAGAGGCATATTAGCAGCCCATGGAACATCATGAGCAAACAAGATGAGCGTTCTGACAAGGTCGGAATTCTCATTGGGACTTCATGTGCTCCAAGTAATGCTCATATGTTTTGTACCACTCAAAGTCTAATATTGTCTCGCTAATGCCACGATATGTTTATGGATAGATTAATATTGCGGTATCGGTCACACAATACAAACTCAATCATGTTATCGAACATACAACATATAACATGCATAGAGACATATCGTGTTTTTGGTAACAGGACTAAGTGTAATATCATGGATAAGACATTAGATGATCGGTACGTATCATGTTATTGGACACACTATGTGGCTCAAAACGTGCTATCAGTAACACGACTAATTTGTCAAACTGAAAATATTGTCCATTTACACTAATGACTATATTCTTTTATATTGTCCGCTAGGTATGGTTTTATGAGCATACATCCATATGGGGTCCCAGTGGTCCTCCATGCAATTTGAGGTACAAGAGGTGGTTCAGATTGACCCAACTTTTGAGCGATGTAGAGAAGTTCAATAAACTTGACTTGGTTGACAAAAAGGGGAGGAAGAATATTCTAGCTCATCGCCGGATGAGGAATTGATACGAGGAGGCTGAAGCCAAAGTCACAAATTATTATGTGCATCACACCAATTGCCGAAGAAGCCAAAGTTTACCAGCAGCTACATTGAGGAGAAGTAAGCCAAGTTTGGACACATTTCCCAGGCTACAAAACCTGGAGACAAAAATCTGCTGGCATCGGTCCCTAGCTCATACATTGTCCATTTGGCACATCCAAATTCTCCCACCCTGGCACCAGCTGTCTCAATCGTTGGCTCCACTGAAAGGACTTTATTGGATACACCTCCAGTTGATGTAGAAGTAATAGAGAGTATCCGAAATGTGATAAATGTCGAAGATGATACTGCAAATAAGACGAATAAGGACGATACTGCGAATAAGGTGGAGCTCAGTCTATAGGCGAAGGACTATCTTGACACAAAGTTGGCATTCCACATGGAGCTTCAAAAGGAGGCAGATAAGTACATTATCATGGAATTTTTGTCGAACCCATACAAGTCGTGGCCCATAGAAACACTCCTTTACACCAACTACCTATCTCTGTTAAAGTAGGAGTGCATAACGAATGAGGTAATATTGTTTCATTGCTCATATGTTTTAACCTCTGTTGTGTTATCAATCAAACGATTGAATAACCGAAAAAGATGTTCTATTAATTATCGTTTTATCAATTAGACTACCTTTTCTCATATCATTGTTTTCATAATACACTAAGTTTTGACTATAATGGCTGAAGTAAAACTAGCGTGTTAATTAATACACGACTTGTAACTTTGTCGTGTGATCAATAATACAATATAGTCGTATAACGTATAGTCGATGGCACGATTCGTCGACTATCGTGTCATTACTAACACGTGTGGTTTGTTCTAGGTCATAGACATGTTCTTCCAACTTCTTGATGAACGCAATTCAAGAAATCCAAGCAGGTACCAAAACTATTTTTTCAGCAGGTTCGCCATTTAGCACTATTTTAACGTGGCACGGAAGAAGGGCCAGCAGAGAAGGAGGGAAAACTCTCTCACATATTGTTCAGAGGCCTGAATGTTAACACAAAGAGTGGTTTCATTCGTGTCTATGTCAAGGGCCACTTTCTCTTGCTTATTGTCTGCTGCAGGGAGAAGCGATTTAGTTGGTACAATACTCTAAAGGGTGAAAACGGTCACCACTTCGCCGAGGTGGACAATGACTAAGATCAACAAATGCCCGTACTAGGAAACATGTGAAGATTGTTGGTTGTATGTCATTTACTACGTAGCGAAACAGGCAGGGGACATCATTCAGCTGGATTTTAGACAACTCGAGATATTAGGCTTAGTTAGGCCAATGATCTGCGCTGCTATACTTCAGGCCAGAATCAATGAGAATTTGATCCGAGTACAAGGGGTGGCGCCAGATCTAGCTCCTACGGTGCCACCCCCTCTTCTCCTCCTCTAGCACCAAGGGCAGGGAGACTGTGGAAGCATAGAGGAGGAGGAGAGAGAAGAGAGAGATAGAGACAGAGAGACACTACAACAAATAGTAAGTGTCGCTAATAGTGCTTAGTATTTTTAAATAAGCACAGAGATAGAGAGTGAAGAGAGAGAGTAGAGAGAGAGGGTAGAGAGAGAGTAGAGACAGGCAAAAGAAGAAAATTTATCAAATAAAACTAAGCCTAATAGTGAGCGTCGCTATTAGACAAAGTAGTTGTGACGCTTATATTTAAGTGTCGCAACTAATATATATAAGAGCGACACTCGTTACTGAGCATCGCTAATAGGCTTGTATAATAAATAAATTACTCTATTTGTGACACTTAGTAAAGAGCGTGGCAAATAGTTTTAAGTCGTTGTGACATTTTCGTTTTAGTGTCGCCACTTCTTAAACTATTTGCAGCTCTTTCCTAAGCATCACAAATAGTGTAAATTGATTTTTAATATACAAGCCTATTAGCTATGCTCAGTAATGAGCGTCACTAATGTACTAATTAGTTGTGATGCTAAAATGTAAGTGTTGCAATTACTATGTCTAATAGCGACGAGCGTAGCTAGTAGGCTTAGTTTTTAAAAAAATTTCTCCTCTCTCATCTCTCATTTCACCCTACTCTCCTCTCTCTCTACTCTCTCTCTTTCTTCACTCTCTACCCTCTCTCTCTTCACTCTCTCTCTGCCTTCTCTCTCTTCACTCTCTCTACCCTCTCTCTTCATACTCTCTCTACCGTCCCTCTTTTCACTCTCTCTAACCTCTCACTCTTTCTCCTCTCTCTACCCTCTCTCTTCAATCTCTCTGCCCTCTCTCCTCTCTCTTCACTCTCTCTACCCTATCTCTCTCTCTTCACTGTCTCTCTCTACCCTCTCTCTCCCCTCTCTCCTCTCCTTAATCTCTATGCACTCTCTCTAGTGTCTCTTCTTATTTTCTCTCTCTACCCTTTCTCTTTTATTATAAATTATATTTAAAGTTAATAAATAAAATAAATTAGCAATGCATGTCAAATTACGTTGCTAGTATCCTATGTAGTAGTGATGCATACACATATTTGTCGCTACTACTTATGGTAGTAGCAACACGTACGTATATGTGTTGCTACTACTTATGGTAGTAGTAAGCATCACTAATATATTATATATCAAATTATTATTATTTTTTTAAAATATAATAATATATAAAAATCCTAAAAATACTCCCCATGTCCACTATTAATAGCTCTATTTTTCTTATTTTTTTATGGTAAGTCTTACGTAAGTAATAGCATAGGGAAATTTCTCATGGTAATGCCCTGGATTTCGAGACATCCCCCTTCCAAAAGACTATCCTTTTCTTTGTTGTGGCCATCTCCGTCACCGCCTTCCCCTTTGTTGCTCGCAGCCTCACCGAGCTGAAGCTCATCAACATGGAGGTCAGAGTGTAAGACGCATTGTCATATCTGATGCATAGGCAATGAACAACCACCACGAGGGCCCACCATGGGGACCCCTCAATGCCAGCTCACTTAGAGAGAGTCATAAATGTAGATGCTGGACAAAACCTCACAAAGAGCGTAGGTTCCACCTGCCAACGACAACGAGGCATTGTCTAGTGGCAGTGAGCTCGCAGAAGAGGGCCAGTCCCTCGTGGAGGGAGAGGATTGGGTGGAGGTGGCACCAAAGGCCCGTCTTCTGGAGAAATTATTCAGTGTGCGTCGCACACCGTGTTGGCTATGTGTTTCACCATTTACAAAACGACTCATCAGCATTTATAACTGTTTATTGCCCTCATGTCTCACAACTATGCTGATGAGTCATGCGTTCAATGGTGAAATACACGGCCAACGGGGTATGCGACGCACACTGAATAATTTCTCTATCTTCTGACCAAGCGTGGAAGCTAAGGCGGAGGTTGGTGACGGACTAGAGAAAGAAGGTGGCGTGGTAGAGACTGATCCTATCGAAGCCTGAAGAGGATTTTCTATAGTCGAACTTAAAGCAGTAGATGGGTTGTATCACGTTGTGGCCATTGCTGGAGAATTGGATCTCCATGCAGTTAGAGCCCAACTGTACGTTCAACCACCTAGTGTGGTGGCTCACTCTAGGAGGAGATCCCCGCAAGAACTTGAAGACAACGAAACGATAGTAACAACTTCTCTATTGAGCTCACTACGAGCGACATCAAGTTCGTCGGCAATTCGTTGCTGCTCATGTACTTTACTGACTCGTCCTCAGCATCATTCTTATCCACCAAAAATAAAGAGTTGTAATCGTCATCATCTTCTGAAGAAGCTTGAAGTAAAGGATGGTCTTGAACCATATCAGCCATCCATCGTACTCCGCATCTCGCACAAAGCAGCGGTTGAGGAAATCCTTGCACAAGTCGGGCAAGTCTGAGGGGACGCCCTGGTATTCCTCATCTGATGATGGGACCCAAGGCGGCTTGCCCGTGAGCATATGCAGTACCACACAGCCGAGAGGCCACATGTCCATGGGCGGTTCGAAGCAGCTGCTGGTCACGGCCTCGGGGGACATGTATTGTGGGGTGCCTCCTTGACCAGTAACGCAGTTCACTCCGGTTCTCTAGTTCTCTTCCGCAGCTTCCTGGGCCTCAAGTTCTCCCCAGAGCAGTTTGCATACCAGAAGGAGCTCCGCTTTATCCACAGCCCTATTACTTGATATTCGCCCTTGCGGGTGGTCGGATTTCAAGCAGGAGCTGTCGTCTGGGAGGTGGACTTGGCGCAATGAAACGACAGCTACAAGATCAGTGAGGATGCGTGGTTCGATGGACCCAAAATCCCCATGCGAGACGCCATGGTGCAGCCGATATATAGGTTTTTTTCTTTTCTAAATTATCTGAAAAGTTTCTCAGACTTATATAACTATTGAATTAACCTAAATGGAGTAATTAATATAAAATATTATTTTATTCAACTGGAGTTATTAATATAGGACGGAGTGAGGGAGTATAAATTAATTTCTATCCCCCTTTTCTCTAATATTTCTCTAACCTATCTCTTTCCCTTCTCTCTCCTCTCCACTATCTCTCTACCCTCTCTCTTTTCCTCTTTTTATGCATTCTCTCTCCTCTCTCTTTTTATTTTTTCTCTCTATCATGTTTTTAGTATAAAATATATTTTAAAATTAATAAATTAAATTAAATTAAATATATTAGCAACACTTGGGTCGCTAGTATCCTAGGTAATAATGACACAACGTAATAAACATCGTGAATATATTTTATTTTAAATTATTATTATTTTTTAAAAATAAAATAAAATAAAAAAATAAAAATAAATTAATTAATTTCTTCCCCCCTCTCTTTCTCCTATATTTGTTATCTCTCCCACTCATCTTTCTCTCTACCATTTCTCTTCTTTCTCACCTCTTCACACACTCTACACTCTCTCCTCTCTCTTATGTCTCCTCCTCTCCTCTCTCCCTCATCTCTCTCTACCCTCCTTTTCCTCTTCACACACACTCTCTCTTCTCCTCTCTCTATGCACTCTGTTTACTCTCTCTTCTTCTTTTCTCTCTCTTCTCTCTCTTTTATTATAAATTAAATTTTAAAATTAATAAAAAAATTTAAATAAAATATATTAGTAATGCAATTTATGAAGTGTCGCTAATATATTTTATTTTTAAAATATAATAATATAATAAATAATCCCAAAAAATATAAATTTATTTCTTCCCTCTCTCTCTACTCTCTCTCCCTTTCCTCTCTTTCTTTATGCACTCTCTCTCCTCTATCTTCTTCTCTCCTCTTTCTACCCTCTCACTCTTCTCGTCTCTCCTCTCTCCCTCTTCTCTTATCTCTCTAGCTCCTCTCCTCTTTCTCTTCACGCTCTTTCTTCTCTCTATCTCTCTTCTCTCTCTCTCCTATGTCTATCTTCTCTCTACCTTATTTATCTCTCACTCTCGTCTCACTCTCTCTCTATCTAATCTCACTCTCTCTCTATCTAATCTCACTCTCTCTTCTCTCCCCACTCTCTTCACTCTATTTCTCGCCTTTCTCTTTCTCTTCACTACTCTCTCTCCCCTCTTGTCTCTTTCTCTTTTATCTTCGCTCCTCTCTCTCATTCTCCTCTTTCTCTCTCTATGCATGTACATGAACGTGAGCGCCAACTTTGAGGAGGAATGAGGATAAATAGGACAATTTTATTTTTTATTTATTATATATAAAATAATAAATAATAAATATATTGTACTATTTTTTATTTATTAAATTTTTTTAATATTTATTTATTATATATTATATATTTAAATAATAAAAATAAAATAAATTAGCAAAGCTATTAGTGACGCTTTTCTAAAAGCAACACTAATAGTGGTATTATTAGTGACACTTTTTAATAGTGGTATTATTAGTGCCACTTTTAACAAAGGGTCTCTAATATGCTTATATTTGTTTTAAAAAAATAAATTTATTTCATTTGGGTCGCTTTTTTGTAAATGTCTCTAATAGTTCAAATAACTACAGACACTTTTAAAAGAGAATCGCAAATAGTACTAAATTTTTTATTTATATATTTATAATTTATAACTATTAGTGACACTTTTTAAAACGTGTCGCTAATATTAAAACTATTAGCGATGTTTTTATAAAAATGTTGCTAATAGTACCCGTATTTGAGACACTTTATAAAAAGTGTTGCTAATAGTACTATTATTGGTGATATCAATTATTTAAGAACATGATTTTACCAATAACATGGTGTTAATGCACGTAAAACATCATCAAACAAAACCCTTACCTATAGGATAGAGAAACTCCTCAAATTTTCCTAAATCAAAGGATCCCTATTCAACAAAATTATGTTTTTTCAATAAATCTAAGCATGAAACAAGGAAATTTTGGGGCTTTTGAAAGAAGTGGATATTAAAATTTTATTAATCATGAAGAACCTTCAATTTTCCATTAAATATTAAAGGATTAAGGAGAAAATAATCAAATTACTCAGCTTGAGGGAGGCTATGACACTACAAATTATCAGTTAAATCTAAACAAAGCTCCAAAACTCTCTAATTAAGCCTCTTACGACCTATTTACAGAGGGGTATTTGGGTTCCTAATCCTCCTAGGATTTAGGCTACTAAACCAACATTGGGCTACCCAAATTGACCCTTAAACTACTATTTCCGTAACTTACTTTAAAATTTTAAATAGGTGCAATTTTAGGTCTAAATCGGGCAATTTGGTATGGTGCATCTAGTACATCTTCAAACGGCCATCCCCCACTCATCCGAACTCCGTCTTACACATTCTTTGTCGTGTTTCAAAGCTCTTTCTATCTAGTTTATAAGATACAAGTATCAGCACTAAATTAAACATATTTAGAGAGTTATCTAACTCATAAGACTAATAGGTCAAACTCCTAAAATTTCTATAAGTCAACCATAAATAAGACAATTGGAAAACAAGAACAACCGGATCTTACAAGAGAGAGAAAGGAGAGAGAGGAAGGAACGAGAGAAAAGGAAGAAAGAGAGGAGTGAGAGAGATAAATAGTATAGAATAATTTAAAAAACTAGTATTTGTGACACTTATACAAATAGTGTTGCAATTGGTATACTATTTGTGACACTTCATAAGAAGCATTGAAATAGTTTATGTTTACTTTTTTTAACATATACTATCAGCGACACTTTGCCCATACTTATGCTATTACCAATGCTTCAATGAAAGTGTCTCACATAGTGGATGTATTAGAGACACAATGTTTCCAATAGTATATGTATTTAAAAACATAAATATATATTAATTGCGACATTGCTTATGAAGAGTAGCAAATAGTGTACTAGTTGCGATGCTTTTTAATAAGTATTGCAAATAGGGTGATGTTGTGCACGATCACCCAAACTCTTAAACTTTACTTTACTTCTTAGCATTAGACTATTTCCTTTTGTAATAGCTTAGTATTTGCTTGTTATTTGCTTATATAAGTTGTTACTGGTTTAGTTAGTGGCCCCGGACTAGCCTAACCCACTAACCGGCGTGTTTGCCTAGGGAATTGGGCGGCATGGCAAAGCTTGGCGTGACTCCCTAGGGGACTGGTTGTCTCCTATAAGGGGTGATCCTCTTCTTTGTTTTAGAGTTATGTTATTGGAATTACTTAGAACTTCTCCCCTTTCTTCCTTGTTTCTCCCCTTTCACTGTGTGAACCTCCTGGATATCGATTGAGCCTATGTCAGGCACATGATTGGTATCAGAGCTTCATCGATCCCCAGCCATGGTGCGAGGCAAACAGGTTACTGTTGCACCTAAAGTGCAGCCCATGAAGGAGGCTGACGCATCAGCGGAGAGCCCTCTTGCCACTTTTGCACCGGCTCCGTCAACATCGGACGGCCCCATGCTGGCTTAGCTCATGGCCAAGGTCGACGTCTTGACCCTAACAGTGGCCCAAATCCAAGCAGCACAGTCAGTGCCTACAGCCCCACTACTCTCCATACCACAAGCTGTCCCCATGGAACTTGGGGAATCGTTTCAGGGCCTTGATAGGTGTGTTCCTTGTCTCCAGGCCACTGCAAACAGGGAGGGACAACAGACCTAGGCCCCCTTGTGTGTTGGGCCGACTGAATTGGCTACAGAAGAGAGGCGCCAGGCCTGGGCACCGCGAGGCCCTCTAGGTGTTCGGGAAAATGCTCCAATGGTACCGCCCCCCAGGAACTTGTTTTAGGAGATGGAGGATGACTAGGAGGAGTACCTAAGCCCTCGCGGTGTTCCTCGGGGAGGTGCTGAAACCCGCTTGGCCCGCCTACAATGCCCACGCTACAATGGGGATGACGACCTAGTGGAGTGGTTGTACAAGGTGAAAAAGTTCTTCTCTTATCAAGGCACGCAATCAGAGGTTGAACGACTGTGCATCACCGCATTCCCTCTGGACGGAGACACCTCTATTTGTTTCAGAGCTTTGAGAATGAGATCCGCTATCCCTCCTAGGCCGGCTTCTCCGACCAGCTCTGTATTCAGTTTGGGCTGAATGAGTTCCAGGACTTCAACAAAATGTTCTCCACTCTATGCCAGACCACCACTGTCCATGCCTATTACACGGAGTTTATGAAGGTGGCCAACTGCCTCCCTGATTGGCCGGTGGCCGCCTTGGTGGGCACATTTAAGTGAGGCCTCAAGCCTGAGATTTCTAAGGAGATGCGCCACTTTCCCTGTGCGAGCATGACGGATGCGTGCACCATGCTCGCATCGAGGAGGAGAAGTTGGCTAGGCAGCGCAGGGGGGGCGGCTTGGGCCTTCTCCTCCGCCTACTTCTAGCGCCAGCCCCCTTGCAGCGCCAACTAGTAGCCTAGTCACAGGCCGCTTTGGCCAACAGCCTGCTCAGGCAGGCTAGATTGTTTGTTGTTACGTCTGAAACAAGACTATGAAGAAGTCAAATTCAGATTTATTTTACTTGCCAATTGTAGTAGACAAGGTCGATCCACAGGGAAAGCCTTGTGCAACAAAGAAAATAGTTACGAAGAAATAGAGGAAGAAAAATTAAGAAAGAAAGAGTAGAAGAGTATTGAGGGAATAACAAGTTAAGAAATCAAGATGAGAAAACACTAAGGCATTAAGGATCATTGTAACATCTAATGATGTTCTTCATATATCATGTTATCTCAGTTAGAATTGAATGAAGATTCTATCTAACCGGAAGATATGAACATTAAAATTAAAACTAAAGATAGAAAATGCTTTGGATAGATGAAGGATCAAAATAATTGTCTCTTCAAGATTTTTATGTATCCAAATCACAAAAGATCAAGAAGGAGAGCCTTCAAGCATCTTATATATCCAAATCAAAAAGAAACAAGAAAAAAAATAATATTAAATAAACATCACTTCAAATAAACAATACTTACTTGAAACCATTGATGAAACATGAATAGAACTCCATTAGATTGTTATAAATCACCTCTAGCCTTAGCTTGAGAGCTTAGAAAGCCATTACAATAAAACTAAAAACAAAATTACAAAATAAAAGAAGAAAATAGCTCCAAAGAGGAGAGAGTGCCCCTTCTATCACGTCCACCCCTCTATTTATAGGAATAGAAGGGGTTGCTTCAAAGAGAAAAGTGAAATCAAATCTCTAGATTGCATCCTGATTATTGCCTAATTGGTTGCTTCTTTGGCAATGATTAGATACTAAATAAATCAAATAAATCTATGATTTATTTAGCAAATAAGTATCTTTAAATCTTCCTTTAAATATCCAATCAGCCTCATTGTCTTTCTTTATGTGTATCAATCAAAATCAATGAAAATATTCTTTATGTGCTGGCCTCGGGTTAGTTTACTAGCTGTCTGATTACATGCCAAATGCGACCTATATATCTTCGAAATTTGGAATTTTGTCCTGAAATAAGACTTGTGGCCACGGAAGTATTCTTTCCAATGCCACAAGAATCGTATCAATCCGAATTATACAGAGAAAGATATGGTTAAAATACTATGGCTGTGTCAATCTGTCCGAATCAGCTTCTTTCCTAATTTAGTTCTCTTGATGCAAATATCAAATCAAACGGGTCCACAAGGTTGTGCTCGACCATTCCATGTATGTTTAGACCATTAGGAGCCCATTCTTAACTTTTAAATAGCTTTGGGTAGTTGGGCTTTACTTCATATTCTAGTTGGATCCTGTTGAAGCCTGTTTAGACATGTAAACTCAATTAAGGTCCTATTCAAAACATAAATAGCCCAAATAAGCAATGAATTAATACAAAATAGGATTGCAATTTGAAATTTGAAAACATTTTATTGAACATTATTTCAGTGCATCATTGTTCATCAATGCACCCCTGCCCAGATGGAGGAACACAAGTGTAAGGGGCTATGTTTTCGTTACGACGAGAAGTTCGTCCCGGGGCACCGTTGTTCGGTCAAGGGCAGCCTTCTCATGGAGGAGATGGATGATGAAGGAGAAGGGGCAGACTGGGTTGACTTGCTTCCCCCTAATGACGTGCTGCTAGAAATTTCTGTCCATGCTTTCTTGGGGGCATTCACTCCACGCACGATGCGAGTACAGGGCTACCTCAAGCGACAACAAGTGGCTATTTTGATCGACAGTGGGTCTACCCATAGTTTCATTAAGGACGAGGTAGCCCATCGGCTAGGCTGTTTTGTCTCCGATTCAAAACCATTTGAAGTGCTGATTGTTGACGGAAAGCACCTCCGGAGCACCGGGGTGTGTGCTCAGGTTACTCTCTCTGTCCAAGGCCACACCTTTGTTACCGACCTCTTCTTTCTGCCTACAAAGGGGGTGGACGTGGTGTTGGGAGTGAAAGGCTTCACGAGCTTGGGAATGTGATTTGGAACTTCAGAGACATGGTGATGGACTTCGAGCTTCAGGGCCAGATGGTTCAGATTAAAGGCTTCAGGTCTGGCACCCTCCTGTCCGCCCAGTCTTCGAGCTCCTTCTTTCGGTTCGCCCCCCAAGGGCTCCCCTTGCAACAACATGCCACTATCGAGGTGACTCAGGACGAGATGCCTCTAGATCTCTAGGAGTTGCTAGCAGCCCATCAGGACTTGTTTGCAGAGCCGTAGGGTCTCCCTCCCATCCGGCCTCACGACCACCAGATTCCCATTATCCCTGGAGCGGCCCCGGCCAATGTCCACCCTTACCATTACCCTCATATACAGAAATCAGAGATTGAGCGTCTCGTGGCTGACATGCTCTAGTCCGGGATCATCTGCCCTAGCACGAGTTCCTACTCATCTCCGGTGTTGTTGGTTCGGATGAAAGACGGTACATGGCGATCTGTGTCAACTACCGCACCATGAATGCAATCATTGTCAAAGACAAATATCTCATACCAGTGATTGAGGAGTTGTTGGACGAGCTGATGGGTGCCAAGGTCTTCAATAAACTCGACCTTTGTTTGGGTTACCATCAGATTTGGGTGCAGCCAGCCAATGTGCACAAGACCGCCTTCCGGACTCATGATGGCCATTTTGAATTCCTTGTCATGCCATTCAGGCTGACCAACACCCCCTCCACATTTCAGTGCCTCATGAACGATCTCTTCAGGCTGTTCCACCTCTATATATTGTTTTCATTGATGACATCTTGGTGTACAGCATGTCATGGGCAGAGCACTTGACGCATCTCAGGTCCTGATGGGCTACTAACAACTCCTTACTCCTAATGCGTTCAAAGTGTTCCTTTGGCAGCCCGTAGGTTGATTACTTGGGCCATATTATTTCGAGGAGTGGGGTTGCCACTGACCCCGCCAAGGTGGCCGCCATGCTCTCTTGGCCGCCACCCACCTGCGTCCAGGCACTCAAGGATTTTCTGGGCCTTAAAGGTTATTATCGGCGGTTCATCAATCAATATGGAGAGTTGGCTCGTCCCCTTACAGAGCTACTCAAGAAGGGGGCTTTTACTTGGAACGCAGCTGCCCAAGAGGCATTTGAAGGGGGCTATGGCCGCCGCCCTAGTCCAGATCTTACCTAATTTCAGCCGGGCTTTCATGGTGGAGATAGACGCTTCAGAGATGGGGCTTGGGGCAATTCTACTCCAGAATGAGCGCCCCATTGCTTACTTCAGCAAAGCTTTGGGTGGCCACTCTTTGTCCCTGTCCGTGTATGAGAAGGAAATGTTGGCAATCATCCTTGTTGTCGATAAGTGGCAGCCTTACTTACTTGGCCGTTGGTTCCTGATTCACACAGACCACTAGCCCCTGAAGTATTTCTTGGCACAACGAGTATCCACAAGTTACTCGGCTATGATTATGAGGTTGTGTACAAGAAAGGGTCCGAGAACACGTGGCCAATGCTCTTTCTCGCAGGTTTTGCTCGGGCTCTTGCTTGGCCTTCTCTACTCTATCTTGTCCATTCATTGATGAGTTGAAGCAGGCATACCTTGCTGATTCATTGACGCAGGCTGTGATTGCAGCCCTCTAGACCGACCCTGCTGCTCGGCCCTTCTTTGTGTAGAGGGATGACCTTCTCTTTTGGAAGGACCGCCTATGGGCACCCGATGTCGCTGTCCTTCGTTGTCGCATTCTCTCCCACTTCTATGACTCTCCTGTGGCCGGTCATGAAGGGGCTTTCCGCACCTATAAGCGGGTCAGCCAGAGCCTCCTGTGGCAGGGTATTCGCTGGGGTGTCCAAGAGTATGTGGCCGCTTGTGATGTTTGTCAGAGAGCTAAGGCCGCCACAACGTCTCCCACTGGTTTGTTGCAGCCATTACCTATTCCAGATAAGGTATGGGAGGATGTTTTGATTGGTTTTGTGGAGGCCTTGCCGTGGTGCAAGGTAAGTCAGTTATTATGGTGGTGGTGGACCGGCTGTCCATGTAAGCCCATTTTTGTGCGTTGGGGTATCCCTTCACTGCCAAGACAATGGCTGAGATGTATGTTCGAGAGGTGGCCAAACTCCACGGTATGCTCCGTACTATTCTTTCTGATCGTGACTGGATATTCATTTCTCAATTTTGGCAGGAGTTCTTCACTTTACAGGGCACTTCTCTCCATATGAGTGCTGCTTATCAACCTCAGTCGGATGGCCAGACTAAGGTGGTTAATCATTGTTTGGAGCAGTATCTTCGATGCTTCACTATGATGCAACCCCGCAGATGGCTTCAGCTTCTTCCATGGGCAGAGTGGTGTTATAATACTACTTATCATACTTATGTTGGCTTTACTCCTTTTGAGGTGATGTATGGCCGCCCGCCACCGACCGTGTTATCGTATGTACTTCACCGTTCCTCGGTGGTTGAGGTGGATTATATGCTCCAGACACGAGATGAGATCCTGCATCAGCTCAAGGAGAACTTGTCTTCCGCTCAAAACCAGATGAAGTAGATTTATGATGGACATCACATTCACCAGGAGTTCGTGGTGGGTGACTTGGTTTATGTTTCAGTTATGCCTTAGCTCCAAACATCTTTGTTTCAGCCTGAGCACTCGAAGCTCGCCCCCTGTTTCCATGGTCAATATGTTGTCAAGGCACGTATTGGTCCGGTGGCTTACCGCCTTACTTTGTTGCTTGACTCCTTACTTCACCCTGTCTTTCATGTATCCCTACTGCGCTGCTTTGTGGGTGACACGTCCTTGGCTGCTGCTACTCCAGCACCCCCTTTGTTGGGCCCGGTTCTATCGTCTGACCCTATTCTTGCCTCGCTTCTTGATAAGCGTTGGGTCTGTCACTCTGGGCGCATTATTATTGAGGTTCTAATTTCTTGGTAGGGCCAGTCACATGATGATTCCACATGAATGCCTAAGGAGGTGTTTATGGCTTGATATCTGACTTGGTCACCTTAAGGACAAGACGAATAGCATAAGTGTGGTGGAGTGTTGTGCACGATCACCCAGACTACTAGACTTTACTTTTCTAACTGGCATGTTTGCCGAAGGAATTGGGCCGACATGGCAAAGCTTGGTGCGACTCCCGAGGAGACTTATCGTCTCCTATAAGGGGCAATCCTCTTCTTTTTTTTAGGGTTATGCTATTAGAATTACTCATAACTTCTCCCCTTTCTTCCTTGTTTCTCCCCTTTCACTGCGTGAACCTCCCGAATAGCAATTGTGCCTACGTCAGGCACATTAGTTGATTATTTGTGACACTTACAAAAAAGTGTCACAAATGCTATTTTTTAAAATTGTTCTATACTATTTATCTCTCTCTCCTCCTCCTCTCTCTCTCCCTTTTGTCTCTCTCCTCTCACTCTCTTCTCTCTCTCCTCCTCTCTCTCCCTCTTATCTCCTCCTCTCACTCTCTTCTCTCTCCCCCCTCTCTCTCCTCTTTCTTCATTCACTCTCTCCCTCATATCTCTCCTCTCTCTCTCATCACTCGCACTTGCTCCTCTCTCTTCTCACTCTCTCCATGTATGTCCTCTCACTTTCCCTCCTTTGTTCTCTCTCTCTCTCCCTCCCTCCCTCTCTCTCCTCCTCTCTCTTATGCTCGTCAGCTCTAAGGAGGAGAGATGAGAGAGCAAGGGAATTTAATTGAACTTTTTAAAGATTTTTAATTATATATTATATTTTAAAAAATAAAAAAAAGAGGTATTAGCGACACATAGGAATATGCATTGCTAATACCCATGGTATTTGCTACACATACTCATATTGTGCTGTTAATACCTAGGGTAATAGCATCACATATTTCTATGTGTGACTAATACCTCTTATTTTATTTTTATTTTTATAAAAGTGTGTTATTAATTAAAAATCTTATAAATTTAAAATTAACTCTCATGATCTCTCCCCTCTCCTCCTCCATCAGAGTCTAACGATCCTCCTGTTTGGCCTATTTTTGTTTGTCTAATTTTTCAAATTCATGTCTATTGTCATCTCTCTATGTCTCCCTCCCTCTCTTTCTTATCTCTCTCTTCAATTTCCCTCTCTCTCCTCTCACCCTATCTTATCTCTCTCCTCTCATTCTCTCTACCTCCTCTCTCCTCTCACTCTCACACACGGCAGCTTGAGCCCTAACTCATAGGAAGAGAGGGGAGAGAATAGTGGAATTTAATTTTAATTTTTTGGGACTAATTATTACATATTATATCTTAAAAAAATATAAGTTAAAAAAATAAAATGTATTAGCGATGCAGAGGAATACGAGTAGCTATTACCCTAGGTATTAGCAATGCATATCAATTTGCATCACTAATATGTACATACAACATTAGCGACGCATATCCCTATGCATTATTATACCTCTTATTTTATTTTAATTATTTTTAAAATATAATATATAATAAAAATTTAAATCCTCTCTCTCCTCTCTCCTCTCTTTATTCTCTCTCCTAGCTCTTTCCTCTCTCTTCTCTCTCCCTCCATCCCTCCATCCCTCTCTCCTTTCCACCTCTCTCTCTCACGCATGTTAGTGTGAGCCCCGGCTTTGAGAAGGAGAGGTGAGAGAGCATGAGAAATTAATTAATAATTTTTTAAAATTAATTACAAATTATATTTTAAAATTTTTAAAAATAATATTAAATGCATTAGTGATGCATAGGAAAACATGTTGCTAATACCCTAGGTATTTATGATGTGTACTCATATGCATTGTTAATACCTAGGGTATTAGCGATGCATATTCTTACGCGTCCCTAATACCTCTTAAATTTTTATTATTTTTTAAAAATATATTATTAAAAAATCTTTAAAATAAAAATTAAATGCTCTCTCCCCTCTCATCCTCTCCTATCAGAGTCCACTCACCCTATTCGTACCTATAGAGTTTAACGTGAGACTTAGTCGTATGCCCTAGGCCTCGACGTGCCACAGAATCTTTCAGCGCAAAAAAGTAAGAAAAATGAAGGAAAGTGGAGGAAAATAAGATGAAAGAAAGAGAGAAAATAAAATTTATATATAGAAAATCAAGAATCCTGGCATGAATAAATCATGAGTTTAATCTGACAAGTAAAACTAATTATCCCATAATTTTAAAACATACTACACAATACAACAATTCTACTACAGTAAGGACTCTAGTGTCATATCTCAGTTGAAACAAGTCCAAATAGACTCACCTCTTTTTTATTCAGAAAGGAACTCATGGCAAAATATTCATAAAGTTTTTGAAAAACTTCTAATTCACTTTGGATATGGGAGATACAATTGTGAATAATTGTAATTTCCAAACCCTCATGGCTTACAGAAAATCCAATAAATCAAGGATAATTGAGAAAACTTAAAAAAATTTATTGTTGAAACTAGACATGATTTTGAGTCGCCAATAATTTTTTAGGGTATTTATTCAAATATAAGATCATTACACTACACCAACAACTCGAGACTGTAAAAATTGGCCTAATGAGGTTTTGAGGAAGATATAAATGGTGGAATGAGTAAAGATTGGAGAAAAGTTAAAATTTTGAACCATACATAGATGAACAAGTTAAAAGATTTGAGATGGAGTAAAAAAGCTTACTAGAAGGCCCCGAACAGAACCAGTCATTCAAAAGGTGTAAACAAAACTAAGGCCAAAAGATATAAAACAATACAACTTGAATCAAAGACCAATGAATTTACCCTTCCTCAAACACCATTGAAACAGTGAGAGGATACCTTTAAACACCAAAACACATCATGACCAACCGTCAAAATCGACAACAGCCCTAGCATAATAAATTGAAGTAGCATGAGAGTAGTCCCTACCTTAATCAAGGATAAATGTCTTCTCCAACTCTTTATGCGGTTCCATGTGCTTCTATGGTGCTATGGACTTGTTTTCTTCTTCTTCAAGAGCTTTAATGGCTGACTTGAAAGTTCAATCTCAAGGAACAAAGGAAGAAGAACTAGAAGCTGGTCAGGGCAGCTAGAGAGAGAAAGAGAGAAGAGATAGGGAGGGCCGGACCAAAGGGAAAGAGGATAGAGAGAGTGGGGCAGGTGGGGAGAGAGAGAGAGAGAGAGATGTCTCCTTATAGGTGGTAGTTTCCTCTTTTAGTTGATTCCTAGTTAGAGTCATTATAAACCTTCTCTTCGGCCAGTTAGCAATAAATATTCCATATTTAAGTTAATCTCTACCCAAATTAGGAGATTTTGGGTCATCCACCCTACTTCATGCCAAATCACCTAATTGGTTGGGTCATCGTCCCACTCTGGTGCACGCCTTGTCCATCCAAGCACTATTATCCTTCATTTCAAACCTATTTTCGGGCTCATTTTCTCCTAATCAACATTAACAATCCCTACCACAAGGTAGGGTTTTCTCAGGTAAGTTTCACCTGTTCGTGGGTGCACACTCTCACTTGGGTCAGTACGGTCAAGTAATATACACAAGTCTTCTTACTAACCTAAAGTGAACTCTTTAGTCAATAAATAATTCAATTTATCTTATTGAATCTTCAGTCATGCTTCTATGGTTTTGATTAGCCAAGTTGACTCAATTGACTATGAAACTACGCATTCCCGGCTAAATTAGGAAAATTCTGCCCCCTTCCCCGAATGGTCAAGGGTCAAAAGCACTCATAGTGTTCCACATTAACTCAACAACGGAAATTTTACACTTAAAAGTAAACTACTAAAAGAATATTCTTTTAAATTTTCAGGGCGTTACAAGCTTGCCACAAGGATAATGATATTCCTACTCCGGATCTTATACACCCTCCCTACTCCGGCCAGAGTGTCACCAACCAGTGACTAGCACATCAGCCTCCAAAGTTAAGCTGTGCAGGACAAACACGTCAGCTTTAATTTAAATTTGAGGTCCAAAACACTAAAAACCGCCTTCCAACTTGCGATAGTGCGGCCTTCAGATCCGCTGTGGAGCACTCACATGTGAGTGCTCTCACAAAAGCCAAGCGAGCCATGAATGCTCGCATGAGTTTTCATGGCTCGCTGGGCTTTTGTGAGAGCACTCACATGTGAGTGCTCCACAGCGGATCCAACGCCGATAGTGCGCGCCTTCTCTGCCTACTTGTTTTTCCTTCCTCTCCGCCCACCCAACTCTCTGCCACTCCCTCCTCTCCCGATGCTCTCAATCTTAGCACCTGTGTGTGAGTGCGCACCTTCTCTGCCTACTTGTTTTTCCTCCCTCTCCACCCACCCAACTCTCCGCCACTCCCTCCTCTCCCGATGCTCTCAATCTTAGCACCTGTGTGTGATCTCCTCTCCCTGTGGGGTTCAGACACAAACTCTAGGCCTTAATAGAGATAGACGACAAGCTGAAGCAACGTTTCTGCCCCGTCTATAGTGTGCTGCCCCCCACTCCCCTGCGTACTTCCCGGTCCACCTATCACCGCCACCTGCGAATCCTCCGACACTGTCCTGTGAACCCCGAAGAAGCTGATGCTGTCCTTGTACCCGTGGCTCCCCTCGCCTTCCAGCATCGCCGTGAACACCGTCATCTGGCTGGTCCCGTCCTCCAAGCTCGCCACATAGACCCCCTGGGCCCTGCCCACCACCCCGAAGTCTGCCTCGTGCCCCTCCGTTAGCTCATTGTTGATCACGGTCATGGTCCCGAACACAAGGCTGCATACTTCCCAGTCCCGCTTATCACCGCCACCTGCGAATCCTCCGACACCGTCCTGTGCACCCCGAAGAAGCTGACGCTATCCTTCACCCGTGGCCCCCCTCGCCTTCCAGCATCGCCGTGAACACTATCGTACGTCTGGCTGGTCCCATCCTCCGAGCTCCCCACATTGAACCCCTGGGCCCTGCCCACCACCCCAGAGTCCACCTCGTGCCCCTCCGTCAGCTCGTCTCTTCCTCCGTATCATTTCCTGTCGCGACTACCATATAACTACTCATTATTTTTCTTTATGGGCGACCTGCCTATCTGTAGCATGGTTGTTGAATGTTGATTCAGCAGCATGTGGGTGTGAAGAGTTGTCAGAGCTTATGGGTCATGGCAACTTGCGCATTACTAAGATGGGAAAGGGATGTTTTCAACGTTTCAATGTTTTCTGTGCAAGGTTCCACCTGCTGTCGGAGTTTGATTAAGGAAAACGGAGCTGCAGGAGGAGGCTGGCCGACCACAACAGGAGGAGAAGAAAATCTCTGCCCGGTCTCCATTCTCATTCTGGGAGAAATGGGTCGTCCCTTCCCGTCGAGGCTCTGCAGCGTGGACCCCATAGGCAGCTGGCCTCTGGCTACGAAGGGGAACTGATTGCCCCCAACAACGACATTGTTGTCGTTGCTGCTGATGATGGTGCTCCCCGTCTGCCCGCCCGGACCAGTGAGGAACTGCGCATTGTTGCCGTTGTTGTTAAGGATGGTGGCTCCGTTAGCGCCGGTGGCGAACGGGATGTTGCCATTGGGGAGGGGTCCCAGCCATTGACCGGAAAGACGCCGCCATTGGGCCTGCCAAAGGGGAGCAGGCCGTTGGTGGAGGTGGTTGCCACAAGGCCCGTGACGGCCCCGGCCGAGGCATGCGACCCGTTCAATATGTCGTGCATGAAGAAGGTGAGGGCTCACGGTGATTAGCGAGGCAAAACCTAAAAGATGAGTGCCACGTGAGCAGTGTAAGGAGGGGTGTAAAGATGCCGAGTACATATATCATTTTCCCATGAACAAGGCCCTTGATTGTGTGCATGTAATATGCATTAGAGAGACATTTTTTTTTTATGAAGTGATAATTGGGTTTGAGTTGTTGAATCCGAGAACGAGTCAAGCTCCTATAGAGAACTTCTAGGGAGTGCCAAAGGCCAGCCATTGATCGCGATTCACATTGAAAGACCTATATGAGAATTGTCTCATACAAGGATCTTGCCAACCATGCGAGAACCATCTAGTCTAGCTAGGGAAAGCTATTATAGAATTACCAATGAGTCATGAGCACGAGAAGGACAAGGCATAGTGCCAATGTCACAACACAGATTTTTCTTAAACTACAAAGAAAAATAAAATTATAATCAGAACTTGTTCAAGTTGCGACCTGGAAACAATTTGTCACAAACATAACAAAGTATAGTTCATTTCCCAAGAAATATAGTGTTTATGTACAAACACACAGGTAAAAATATAAAGAAGTCTTCTCAAGCCTACAAAAGTAAAACAAAGTACTTAGGACATATTGGTATAGTTGTAGTTTCTTAGTAACCTCTTGAAGCTCTCAAAAAGGTATCTTCTCACAAGTCTTTTCTACCCGTAATCTATTCCTCACCGGGTCTTACAAGGTCTGGGGGTGATAAGTATTTTAAAATACTCAGTAGGAGTATTTATTATATCAAACATAAATTTAACATATGCAGTTTTGAAATAAAGCAATTAGGTAAATAGATAATACTTTTCAAAAACTTGGAGTACCTCTAACCCAAAACCTACCCTAGAGCTTCGTCCTACATATCAAAGATACTAGTAGGGTTAGTAAGCTCTCGAAGCTTACTACTAGTGTCCCAACACCTACTCTATCCTATATACTTTGTTACGGCTACAAAGTAGCCACCTCTTACTCCACGAATCATCGTACAACACTTTGTACTTGTGGAGAGAAGAGATACTCGTTCTTATAGGGCGCCGGGATCAATAGATTAGTGAGTCTTCCTATGATACTCTCTACCCTAACACACATAACCTTGATAGGTGCCTTTCATTCTGGCTAATTAGGGGTCTTGCCCTTCATTCGGGGATCACCAGGCTAATGTGTGTACTGTTTATCTGATTCCAAACCGGCTAATTTGTAGATTTCTATCAGTCGGTACGTCTACCAAGTTAAAGCTAAAGACAATCAAATAACTCTTGAATTCCCTGACTCAAAACATGGTTTTTCTTTTTTAGAACATCCTTCCTTGTGGTTTAACCTGTCAAAATCCTATCCTCGCCTCTACAAGTCATGGCCGCATTATGGATAATGATTATAACAATAGGGTTGGTTGCTCGTTACAACAAGACAATTTCCCCTTCTCTATCTCATCCTAGTAACTTGGTTGACATGATTGTACGCATGTCACAAATCCTTTTGACAACTCAATAATTCCATAAAACTGTCTTTCAATCCTACTATACTCTAAGTATAATTAAAATAATGGGAAAGGTAGATTTTATCTACATTACATATATCAGATAGTATAATTCATAATTTGCTTCAAGAGAAACAATCGATAAAACAAATGTATGAGGCAATCTTAAAACATACATGGAAATTACTGAAGTACTTAATGAAAATTATATATATAAGCTTTATAAGACAGCCCATGTAAGCACTTATGTCTTGAATGAGGATAAAATCTCACACTGAATCTTCTTCATAAATTTGAAGGTGAGAAACAAGATACCCCTTAATTGGACGAAATATTTTACCCTTTGAGAGTCATCCAATCCTAAAAACAAGCCTCCCATTGTGTAGACCACATTTGATTTAACTGGAAACATATCTTGAACCACCCAAACTAGACTTAAAATGGTTTAGATATTGGAATATGAAGTTTGAAGAGTTTGGGAGTGGAAAAACTAAAAAAACAAATGAGTCACACACCTTTTGTAGGTGTTTGAGGCGGTTCTGCATGCCACATGATGTGTGGCACATGCATAGCATGTTGCCACCCCTACTCATGGTAGCGTGTGGCTGCTGCGCATTGTGGGTGCCCCCCTCGTGCTGCACAAAGCTGATGTACGAACTCCACATGCCTTGCGAGCTGGGTGCAGGCCTATTGCATCCAACCCCAGGAAACTTATTAGATGGCAGAGTGGGTATGGAAGTGTCCAGGCAGTCCCCACAAACATTGGATGCGATGTCATTGACTCACAGTGGTGTTACAGCCTCCACAGTTGGCGATCTCGCTGAACTGCAAGATGTTATCATTCAACCTTGCCCCATATTGGTTTTGACGATGCTGCCATTGGGAAATTTTGCTGATATTAACGATGCAGTCCTAGTGCATGAATTTTCATACTTCTCCCATACTGATGCGAGCCCACCACATGCGGCTCGTCCTGGCTGATGCAAAAATTTGAAATTATTTTATTTTTTATTTCTTTGGTCTTTATTTGAAAACTGAAATTCAAATTTTCAAATAAGCATATCTCCCTACCTTGAAGTCAAAATATAGCATTCTTAGTATTGTTAAGCTCGTATCAACAAGCCCTACGAAACTAGACCCCACATGGGTTTTTTACACATTTTTTAAGTGGGCCCCGCCTATATAGTATTCTTCCCGTGGCCACAACTCATGACCCTAGTGTTCGATTTAGGTGTTCTTAGGCTCATTATGCTCGCCTCACAGATCTCTACTCAACACACTTAAATTTTACTACAAAGATATTTTAAAAAGGTTCTTCAAAAATTGTAGATGTTACAACCTAGGATAAGGCCAAGGAGCCCGTGACACCATAATATAGGAAGAATCTACATTTTCCAGTTGAAGTAATTTGAAGAGGCCAATTTAATGGAGATTTTTTGAGTAATTGCCTGCATGGATGGAAGCGAGGAACACCTATCCACTGCAATTGTGGAGGGAGAAGCAAGTTTTACAGGTAGAGGTGGAGCTTTGGATCCACTGTGAAGCACTCACAAAAAATTGCCTGCATGGATGGAAGCGAGGAACACCTATCCACTGCAATTGTGGAGGGAGAAGCAAGTTTTACAGGTAGAGGTGGAGCTTTGGATCCACTGTGGAACACTCAAATGTGAGTGCTCCCACAAACACCGAGTGAGCACTGAAGACTCATGCTAGCATTTATGGATTGCTTAGCTTTTATGAGAATACTCACAAGTGAGTGCTCCACATTGGGTCCCAAGACCAGCAGTGGAGGACAGCATAAATGATGGAGGCACATGAACCTTACAACCCTATGACAACATGTGAGTGTGAGTTTAAAATCCATCTACTCAACCTAGTGGATCGCCACATTGCCCTTAGTTTATAGATCTTTGCACAAAAGTTTCTCATAAAGCGGAAACAAATGAATCTTCTCTCAAATCGCACATGCACACACAACAATTTTAACTTGGAAAACCCAAGCTCGGGTAAGAAACCATCGCAGTTCCAACAAGGAACCAAATCACTGTAATACTAGTAAGTAAGACAATTTGCATTGACACAAACAAACCACCAACCTTTGTTTTGACTCTAACACAAACACTTTTTTGTTTAGATCTTCACAAACTCTTGTCATTATTGGCCTTCAAGTCTTTTCTTTCTCCTTTCTTTGTCCTTGTCTTCTTCTTTCCTTCAAGAAGTTTCTCTTGGTGTATTGACTTTTACCATTTGGAATCTTTAATCTCCCATTGGAGATTTGTTGCAACATGTGAATTTTTTTGGAAAACAATATGCAAAGGTCTCACCCTTCTTCTCTCATTTTCTCTAGCTTTTCCTCTCATCATATTCGTCATTTCTTGACCTTTATATAGTTCTCCAAACCGATTTTGTTCTTTGGCTTTAACAAGAAAAGAAATTGAATTCGAAATGACTTGTTTATGGCCAGTATAATTAATAGTGATCATTCATTTTAAACAGTAATCACTCATTCATTGCTTTCTGAATACATGGTACTTCGAGTAATCGATCAATATCTCTCATGTTCATTTTACACGAGGAAGATTGAAGTGCCGATCGATCATTTTGACTATATAATTACAATTTTGCTCTTTTACACTAAAACCACTTGAAACTATTGAAATCACTTTTGAAACTTTTCCAAGTGATTTTGGTATGCGAATGTGATCTAAATAAGCTTCAAAAACTTTAAACATTATTTAGTCTTCTATCTTTAGCCAAAAGAACATGTTTGCTTCTATTTCTTAAGTCTGTCAATTTGAAATATGACTCAACCACAACTACATCTGATCATAATTTAAGACTAAGTACATTCTTAAGGTTTCTCACATAATTTTGATAAAGAAATTATCCAATTAACCTAACATCTAACACATATGTTCTTACATTTAGAAAAAATAGAAAATTAGCCCCTCAAAGGTTTTATAGTATAACTTTTCTATAAATAATGCAAAAAGATAATTTCTAAAGCCTTCTCCTCATTCTTCACATTTTCTCAACCCTTTTTTATAGACCCCCCATGTTCAAAAAGGAATTTCACGCAATCTCAAAATCTAAATCAAATTTGAATGGTCTAATTTAAGTACTTGCAGTAAGGAGCAATCGATCGTTTGACAGAATTATCAATCACTTGCTATTTTGGTTCTCTTGAATTTACTTAAATTGATTGATTTATTAAAGAAGTGGTCGATCGATCACACTCCCAATTAGTACTATTTAAAAAAATTATGAAACTTTATTCAAAACTCCTCCATCACTCATCTTCACACCCATGTGAGTTTCTTTACCCTATAATATTACTTGTAAAAATACAAAATTTGAGTCTTCTTCATGCTTCATCTACGGAAACTAATTTTTAGATATAACATGAATCAAGATTAAACACATTTATGAAATTGTTTTGATCACAAAATAAAGCAAATACTTGACATATGACCACATTAAATTACAAGTCAAGGGTCAATTGGACCAAACCCTAATTTTGACTCTACTTAAAGTTCTAATTTTTGCAAAAAAATATATTGAGAAATGATAGATTAAAACAAAATTCTGACCACATTAGAAATCAAGAATCTAGAGCACATAATTAAATCATGAGTTTAATTTGACAATTAAAACTAATTATCCCATAATTTTAAAAACTGTTGCACATTCGAGCAAATCTCGTACAATAAGGTCTCTTAGGTTTATACTCAGCCCCAAATAAGTCAAAATAGACAGCTCTTTTATATTGGGTTAAGGGCTCATGGAAAAATAACGGATTTTGGCGGCAGTCATTTTTTATTTGGATACGGGAGACACATTTGAACCAAGTTTAAAGAATTATAACTTTCAAATCTCTTGATTTATAGAAAATCCATTAAATAAAGGATAATTGAGAAAAAAAAGTTTATGAATGAAACTAGACATGATTTTGATGTTGGAATTAATATTGCATAACATCATAAATCAGTTTTTTTAAATGTGGCTATCCATACCCCAATTTTTTCCTTGTGTCCCCCATTTCTCTTTTACCCCACCCTCTTTTATTAAAATCTCTCTCATCCCCCATCTTTACACCACTTCCCCCTCTTTCTCACTTTTTCTTTTTTTTTTCCTACTTCCCTTTTCTTCTCCGGTGAAGTTTGATTGTCGACACCGGTACCAGTGCTAGTGGCCTGTCCTCGCTGTTGCGGATAGCTGCTACCAACACACCGGCATTCGACCAGCTAGATCTGGCCGTCCCCGGATCTAATCGACTGGATGCGATTGAATCTGGCTAGTCGTAGACAACCTGTGTGGCTGGTCAGATTTGGAAATAGTCAGCCACGACCAACTGCCATGGCCGAATCTGGCTGTTGGCTAGCTAGATTTGGCCATGGCTGGTCAGATCTGGGTCATGGCCTACCAGATCCGACTTCAACCAAATTGGCTGCAGTCATATCTGGCTATTGCTGGCTAGATTTGGCCACGAAGGGTAGGCCAGATCTGGCCACAACGGGCTGGCTACGGTCAGCAGCCAGACCAAATCTAGGATTATGCGATAGTGCCAAATCTGGCCGGCTGTGGCCAACATTCTTTTTTTTATCGACTGTGTTTTCAATAATACGACGTACCTAGTTCCATGCTTTGTTGATGAAGTTTCGTAAGATAATATTCTCTCCCTTGTCCTTTCCCTAATGATGATTTTCTGCTTAAGATGGATTGTGCACCATCTGGTTAGTCTGTTGGGTGGAGAAATGACCTTCTCCTCTAATTTCTTCTTAAGTAACCACTTCCATCAAGTAGTTACAACGTCCCAATTGAGAACCAATGACAAAGAAGATAATTAATCATGTTATAATTCTAATTATCATATAGGACCACTTAATTAAACAATGGAATTGTTTACATTCTCCCACCTTGTTTGAATGATAATTAATCATGATAGTATAACAAAATAGCATAAGGTGCACACAATTATCCATTCAAATTGGTTACATAATATTATGATTAAACAAATCACTAATATGAGTCATGGCAATTCAATGTCTTTAAATGACATGGTCCCTTCCATGTACCACAATATTAAAAGCTTATGAATATACTGTTCAAAAGAGGAAATCATAAGAGTCTGCATAATGTCTCTATAAATTGAGACGAATCCTGTCACACACACACACATATATTCATTCACATCAATGCACATAATAACTAAAACAGGAGAATTAGAAACACTTTATTGATATCAAAATGTAATAGATCGTAAACATCATCATAAATAAAGCATAATCCATCACATTAGTAACTGTTTAAAATCATGGATTATTTTCAAGACCAATTCTATTGGCATGTTCAATAAAGGTCTTGATCTTCAATTATAAGGTTAGTACTAATTTTCTCTATAAACACTCTTTGTTTTTATACTTCTTTAACAACAAGAAACTTTAATTCCATGTGTTTTACTCATTTAGAGTACTTGTCATTTTTTGAGAAGATAATTGTTGCGAAGTTATCACAATAAATTTTTAGTGGCGAATGAATAGAGTCATCAATTCTAAGCCCTGAAGTATAATTCTGTAACCATAAAGTATTAAGTATGGCTTCATTGCATGCCATGAATCCAGCCACCATAGTAGATGAAGCTATGATAGATTATTTTCCTCTTTTCCATGATATGACACCTCTAACAACCATACATAAGTAGCCAAATGTGGACTTTTGATCACCGACACATCCAACAAAATCAGAATTTGAGTAGCCATTGACCTCAAGATTTTCATACCTTCTATATATGAGCATGTGATATTTTGTTCCTTACAAGTACCTCATGACTTTCTTTCAAGCTTTCCAATGATCAAATCCTAGGTCCTTTTGGTATCTTCCTAGCACACCAGTAACAAAATTGATATATGGCCTTCACAAGTTTGTGCATAGATTAAACTTCCAACTGCAAACAAATAAGGAATTCCCTTCATCCTTTTTCATTCCTAAATATTCTTTTTGACATTGCATAAAGTCTAGTTTTCCCCTTTCTGAATGGGAACTGGGCTTGATGAACACTTGTTATTCCAAATCTTTCTACATTTTTTTCTATATAGGCCTTTTGAGACAAACCCAACAATCCACTTGAACAATTCTGAAATATTTCTATTCCAATCACGTATTTTGCCTCACCCATATCTTTCGTTTCGAAATTTTGAGAGAAAAAGTCATTGGTTTTATACAATAATCAAAGGTCATTACTTGCAATTAATATCTCATCAACGTACAAAAAAAAAATATGAACTTACTCCCACTTACCTTTAGATAAATACACTAATCAATAATGTTTTCTTTAAATCTAAAGGAAGTAATGACATCATTAAACTTAAGGTACCATTGTCGGGAAGTTTGCTTAAGTCCATAAATTGATTTCTTAAGTTTGTACTCTAAATGCTCTTTTACTTCAATAGAGAATCCTTCAGGTTGGTCTATAAAGACTTCTTTATCTAAACTTTAATTCAAGAAAGCTATTTTCACATCCTTTTCGTGGAGATCTAAATCATAATGAGCAACCAATGCTAAAATAATTATGATTGAGTCCTTTTTGGATACAAGAGAAAAAGTATCTTTATAATGAAAACCTTCTTTTTGAGTAAATCCTTTGGCCACAGTCGAGCTTTAGATCATTCTATATTACCCTTTGAGTCATATTTGGTCTTAAATATCCATTTGCAACCCACTTTCTTTCATCCTTTGGGCAATTCAACGAGTTCTCATACTTCATTTTGGGCCATTGAGTTTAATTCAACATTCATGGCTTTAATCTATTTTTTAGAATTAATACTTTCTATGGCTTGTGAAAATGAAACCAGATCTTTTGAAGCCCCAATATCATAACTACACTACAAAGAAAAGGACTATTAGCAACGCTTTTAAGTGTTGCTAATAGTTCCAAAAGCATTGCTAATGGGTATTAGTGATGCTTAAAAAGTGTCGATAAAATTGTCGATAATAGTCCCATCGCAACTGCTCATTATAAGTGTCACTAATAGTATAATATTAGCAATGCTTTATCCTTTAGTCGCTAATATTAGATATTTTGCAACACATTGAAAAATATCACTAATAATCTATTAATAGCAACACTTTACATAACATCACTAATAATCTTATTATTAGCAACGCTCTCACAATCATTGCTAACAATAGATTATTAGCGACATTTTAGATTGCGTCATTAATAAGAAACTATTAGCGTCACTGTTTGTAATGTTAATTAATACATTAAACCAAGTTAAAGTTAGAGATCTTACATCCTACCCACCTTATATGAATTTTTTCCTCAAAACTCTCTATTGAGCGGTAGTAAAAAGATGATGGTATTCTCCTTCACTTCGTCTTCTTGCTCCCACGTGGCTTCTTCCACATTGTGATCCTCCATAAGACTTTCACCAACGGGATCACTTTCTATCTAAGGGTCTTCTCCTTCTTGTCCCATATACGCATCAGCACCTCCACATAGGATAGATCCTCCCTAAGCTCCAAGGATTCAATTTCTAACACATGGCATGGATCTGGCGTGTACTTCCGAAGAAGTGAAACATTGAACACATTATGAATACTCGCGAGCTAAAGAGGTAGGTCCACCCGATATGCCACAGTGCCAATGTGCTCAAGGACTTTAGAGGTTCAAATAAATCAAGGAGATACTTTTCCCTTCTTACCAAAATGAACAACACCATGGTAAGGAGAGTTTTTCAAGAACACATGATCACCCACATCAAACTTTAGGTCTCGCCACTCTTGTCGGCATAGCTCTTTTGCTGATTTTGTGCCATTTATAACCTCTCCCGAATGAGATGGATCTTCTCCACCAATTGTTGCACAAGATTAAGACCAATAAGAAGATGTTCTCTGACCTCAATCTAGCAAAGGGGAAACCCACATGGATGCCCGTAAAGTGCCTCAAAAGGTGTCATCTTAATGCTCGCCTGATAACAGTTGTTGTATGCAAACTCTACCAAAGGTAGGTGCTGCTCCCAACTACCTTTCCACTCAAGTATACACTCCCAAAGCATATCCTCAAGAGTCTAGATAGCCCTCTCCAATTGCCCATGGGTCTAGGGGTGATAGGCTGAGCAAAGATGTAACGTTGTACCCAAGGTCTCCTAGAAACTCTGCAGGAAATCGAGAGTGAAGCGAGGATCGCGGTTAGAAACAATAGACACAGGAACACCATTAAACCACACAACCTCCTTCACATAAAGGGCAGCCAACCCAAGGAAGTAGTCATCCTCATTGCAAGGAAATGTGTGGATTTGGTGAGTCTATCAACAATGACCCACACCGTATCGTTACCACTCGGCGATCTCAGCTGTCTAGAAACAAAATCCATCGCTACATTCTCCCACTCCCACTACAGGATAGGAAGGGGTTGTAGCATACTGCCTGGATGACGATGCTTTGTCTTAACTTGCTGAGATACAAGGCACTTTGACACAAAGGAAACAATATCTCTCTTCAACATGCTCCACCAAAAGGTCTTTTTATGTCATGGTAATCTTGGTTCCCCATTGGTGGATGGAGAACCTAGAATGGTGTGCCTCCAATAAAATACACTCCTTAAGCTCCATGGAGTTTGGCACACACAACCGTTCTCTATAAGTCAAGATCCCATCAGACCTCTCCTCAAAGTCGATCACCTCTTTAAACTTAGTCTTTGTCACTTGGGTCTCCTCATCAATCTTTTGAGCTTCCATGACATCATCAACCAAGCTAGAGCTTATGAAAAAATTGGTAAACCAACTACGTGTATCCTCCATAGCTAACTCTAGCTTAAGCTTAATGGCTTCCTCATGCAAGAGTTATTCTTAAACGTGCACACAAGCTATCAAAGTGGCCAATTTTCTACTCAAGGCATCCATCACAACATTAGCTTTCCCGGGATGATAAGAGATAGTGAAGTCATAGTCCTCGAGGAACTCCAACCATCTTCTTTGCCTCATGTTCAAATCTCTTTTGGGGAAGAGATACTTTAAGCTCTTGTGGCCAAGGAATACCTCAAATTTCTCACTATAGAGATAGTGCTGCAAAATCATCAATGTAAATACCATGACAACTAACTCCAAATCATGAGTAGGATATTTTTGCTTATACACTCTAAGCTAATGAGATGCATAAGCTACCACTCTCCCATGCTGCATATGTACACATCCCAAACCTCTATGTGAAGCATCACTATAGATCTTAAATCCACCACTCCATGAAGGCAAAGTCAAGATGGAAGTTGAGGTCAACCACTTCTTCAACTCTTGGAAGCATTCTTCACATGCTTGACTCCACTCAAACTTCTCATTCTTCATTGTTAACTTAGTCATATGGCTTTCAAGATAGCACTTGTGCCCGGAACAAAATCAAAATGGAACTCGATCTCCATCTTAGGATGCAATCATGACAAGTCGTTAGGATACATATCCACAAACTCTGACACTAACTGAATGGATTCAAGAGGAGGTAACTCTGCACTCATCACCAAGATGGTTGCAACAAAAGCTACACACCCTCTATCTATACACTCTCTAGTCTTAGCAGAAAACACTAAGAATTTGCTGCTAGACCATCTCACACCCTAAAAGTTGAAAGGCTTAACATCTAGCAAGGCAAACACCACCATTTTCCCATGACAATCAACATGTACATGATTCACATACATGATGTCCATGGCTAAAATCACATCAAAATCAATCATAGTTAAGATAATCATATCAACATACAGCTCATGCTCCTTAATAAACATAGAGACCTTCTCAAGATATTTCTTTGCTCAAAGGGAAAATGAAGGTGTAGACACACACAAGGGAATAGACAACATATTATGCTCAACATCAAGCTCAAGAGAAAAATGCTGTGAAATAAATGAAAGAAAAGATCCAGTATCAAACAATAGTCTATCATAGTGGGGGATGATTACAAGCATACCTTCCACCACTGTTGAAGCATTGGCCGCCTCATGAGCTGAGATATCATAGACTTTCCCTTAGTTGACCGGCTTCTTTTGTTGAAATCTATGCTACTCCAAGTTTCAAAATTTTTCTGATGTGTCAATCTGAATAGACTTATTTTCTTTCTCATTAAAGGACAAGGCAAATTCTTGATTGAATTCTCTACCATCAGGGTCTTTTAATTCATGGGAGGGACTTGTCGGCAATTCCCTTTCCAATTTTTTCCTAATTTCTAAAACCAATGCTTTAAGGAGAGAGATAGCTAACGTTAGTCAAGAGGAGCATGAAAAAGTATATGAGAGTTGGGAGAGGTTTAAGAACTTACTTATGAAGTGTCCGCACCCTCGTTTTGAAATATGGCGGCTTGTACAATACTTTTACAATGGTTTAACCACACAGTACTATGACTGAATCCATGTAAGGTGGTTATTTCTTGAGTCTGAATGATGATGCGACATATAAGTTCATAGAGAGTTTTTCTGAGAGTTCCCATCAATGGGATTTTTCAAGCCACAGAGAAAAGCCAACTCAAAACCCTAGGAAAGGGGGCTTATATGAAGTAGGGGAAAATACTGACATGAAACCTATGTTAGACTAGCTATCCAGAAAAGAAGAAGCCCTGACCCTCGTTAGAAATATGAATTGTACCAACTAAATTCAAACTGAAGTGTGTTCTCTGTGTGCAAGTCCAATGTACACTGCTCAAACTTGTCCTTCGATGTTAGGGTACTTTGAGTACTTTGTTAAGTAAGCTAATGCACTAAATAATTAGGGAAGCCATATAGCAGCCCTTGTCTTAGACATACAATCTGAATTGGCAAAATCATCCAAATTTCTCTTAGAAGTAAAACCAACCTCCCTTAAATGGACTAGGGCTGCCAATGCAATAGATGTCCACTCAATTTGGGCAACCCAATCCCTCCAATACCTTTGTCCCCTAGTTAGCTCCTCAAGTTGTGGTCCCACCATGTCAACGATCATCACTTGAAGAGTTTCTCAAAGTAATCACGCATTCTACTAACCAAGCCATATTAAAACTGAAAAATTCTAGTGAAAGGAACACACAAGCCATAGTAAAACTAAAAACTCAAATTGGCTAGTTAACAACTCATGTAGGGGAGAGAGAGAAATCAAAGTTTTGCAATCAGCCTATATGCAACCGTAAAGGTTAATATGTTGTTTGTAATGCTTCATCACATGACCAAGGGCATGTCAAGTTTATCACCACTCTTAGATCTTGGAGACAAGTTGACAATCATGCTGAAATGCATGAGAAGAGAGAACTAAGAATACTGAGTAGTGTGAGAAACAAGAACCCAATTCCTCCTCACCGATTTTAGTTGACCCCCATTTAGAAGTTTTGTGCCTAAAGCCCCATTTCCTCAAAGATTAGTTAATCCAAAGAAAGGTGCACACTTTGGAGAAATTTTAGAGGTGTTTAAGCAAGTATTGATAAACATCTCATTCCTTGATTTTATTCAGCAAATGTTGTCTTATGCTAAATTTTTAAACAACTTAGTTACAACAAATATTGTCTTATGCTAAATTTTTAAACAACTTAGTTACATTCAAGAGGAAAACAAATGTTCCTAAAAAGGCATTCCTGATGAAGCAAGTCAGCTCTATCATTCAATGCAAATTCCTTGTTAAATATCAGGACCTTGGTTGTCCCACAATATCATGCAAGATAGGGGATCTTCACACTGAGAAGACTTTGTATGATTCAGGGGTAGTGCGAAATTTACTTTCTATTAAACATTGTAGTCCTTGATACTCAGCCTGTTCAAGATATCTATTTAAAAATTCTCTAATAAATTGTAGAAATGAGATGATAAAAATATCCTTTGGTAACATGATAGTTGTGCTCAATATTTTTGACATAAGCAAACAATCACCAGATATGGAAGATGTGAATGGATTAACTTGATTCATAGTTTTGTTCATAATACCTTCATTTAATCACATTCTAAAGATCCCTTAGAGGCTTGTCTAGCACACTTTGGTTGCGGGTTTGACATTGGCAAATTAGTTGAGGAGGTTAATTCAATGCTACATTTTGTTTCTCTTATGAGTAATAAAAAATGGTAACCTAAAATGGCTCCTCTTTCATTATCATCATCACCACCCCTTCCATCCACTGTGGAACCACCCAAGATGGATCTCAAACCATTACCTTACCCCTTCAAATACGTGTTTTTAGGTTCTTCTCAAACTTTACCAATCATCATAGCTTCCAATTTAGATGATAATCAAAGAAAAAAATTAATTGATGTCCTTAAAAATGACATAGTGGCTATAGGGTGGACAATTGCTAACATTAAGGGGATTGGTCATTTTGTAGTTATGCAAATAGTTCAGTTAGATGAAAATGCTAAACCTTCATGTGAATCTTAGATGCACTTAAACCTTGTCATCCAATATGTGGTTAGAGCAAAAGTTTTGAAGCTTCTGGATGTGGGCGTCATTTACCCAATTTTTTATAGTAGATGGGTCAGTTCATTTCAAGTTGTGCCAATGAAGTTAGGCATAATAGTAGTAAAAAATGATTCTAACAATTTAGTCCTAATCCTTGTTCAAATAGGTTGACATGTTTGCATTGACTATTGGAAGTTAAATACTATGACAAGGGAATATCACTTTCCTTTTCCTTTCATAGATAAGATGTTAGAGAGGTTAGTTAGTCATGCTTATTATTTTTTTCTTGATGGGTATTCTAGTTATAACTAGATTCTCATAGCACCTAAGGATGAAGAGAAGACTACCTTCACTTGTCCTTTTGGGGCGTTTGCCTACTATCGCATGCCCATTGGGTTGTGCATTACACTTGCCACTTTCGAGCGGTGCATGGTTAGCATTTTCTCATAATGGTAGAACATTTTGTAGAGGTATTTATGGATGGTTTTCCCATCTTTGGCTCTATGTTTGATAAGTGTTTGTACCACCTATCCCTAGTGTTAGTGCAATATAAAGAGAAGAATCTTGTACTCAATTGTGAGAAATGTCATTTTATGGTACTTAAGGAGATTGTTCTTGGACATGTCATATCACTTAAGGGCATTGAGGGTGATAAAGCTAAAAATGATTTAATTTCTCATCTTTCACCTCTAGAATTGTGAAAGAAATTAGATCATTTTTAGGTTATGTAGGCTTTTATAGGAGATTCATCAAAAAATTTAGTAAAATTTTTAAACCTTTCTACATTTTACTTGCTAAGGATTCTCCATTTGTCATTAATGATGAGTGCCTTCATGCTTTTGGAAGGCTAAAAATTGCATTGACCTTTGCACCAATTAATTGACCACCTAATTGGAATATACCTTTTGATATTATGCGTGATGCCTCAAACTATGCCATTAGTACTATTTTAGGGAAGCATATTGATAAACACCCCCATGTGATCTACTATGCTAGTAAAACTCTAAATGATGTTCAACTCAATTACTCCACTAAAAAGAGTTGTTAGCTGTTGCTTTTGCACTAGATAATTTTTGTCCCATTTATTATGGTCTAAGGTCTATGTCTATTTGGATCATGCTACATTGAAGTACCATTTGTCTAAAAAGGATACTAAACCTCATCTTATCTAATGGATATTGTTGCTATAGGAATTTGATCTTGAAATTTAAGATAAGAAGGGCTCCAAAAATGTTGTAACAGGCCAATTATTTAGGTGGATAGTTGATTTTACTGATGATTTTGCACCTATTATTAAGTATTTTCCTGATGAGTATTTACTTCATATCTCCCAGTTACCTTGGTATGCTAATATAGTGAATTATCTTGTTATTGAGCAAAATCCTTTTCGTTGGACTAAATAAGATAGATGTAAATTTTTAATTGAGGTTAAGTACATTTGAAACGAATTTTACTTATTCAAATATTGTCCCAATCAGATAATTAGGAGGTTTGTTCCTAAAAATGATCATGCTTGTGGTGATCACTTTAGTTCTAGAAAGACTGCTTAAAAGATTTTACAGTGTGGATTTTATTGGCCGACCATTTTTAGAGATTATTACACATATTGATCAACCTATGAAAGATGTCAAAAGTTAGGGAGTATTTCAGGCGAAAATATAATGCAACTAAACCCAATTTTAACAGTTGATATTTTATGTTTGGGGCATTGATTTTATGGGTCATTTTCCTAATTCTTTTGATAATCTTTACATCTTTGTTGGGGTAGATTATGTGTCTATGTGGGTAGAGGCTATTGCATGCAAAACCAATGATCACAAGGTTGTCATCCAATTTTTGAGAGAGATTGTTTTTGTAAGCTTTGGTACACATGCCATCATTAGTGATGAAGGAAGGATTTTTATAATAGGGTTTTTAAGCAATTAATGAAGAAATATGGTATAACCCATAAAATTGCTACACCTTACCACCCCCAGACTTGTGGTCAAAATGAGATTTCTAATAGGGAGATTAAACATATTTTGGAGCAAATGGTAAACCCTAATATGAAAGATTAGTCTTTATGACTTACTGATGCATTGTGGGCATACCATACTATATTTAAAACTCCCATTGGTATGTCTCCATACAGAATTATTTTTGGCAAGGCTTATCATATTCCTGCTGAGTTAAAAACATAGAGCATAATGGGCTATAAAGCAATTGAATTTTGATCCTAACAAGGCAGGTGCTCATAGGAAGTTTTAGATTAATGAGTTGGAGGAATTTTGAAATGATGCTTATGATTGTTCTAAAAATTACAAGGACCGAATGAAAAAGATTAAATCCCAAATCATGTAATTTGTTTTATAACTAGAAAGAGGGTAAACATAAATCACACGGTCAGCCATGTTTTTTGTAAATCCCACCTCACTAAAATTCAAATACAAATCTCACTCTTAAAAATACATAATTCCTAAAAACTTAATTCTTAAATACAAATCTTACTTATCCCATTATTTATAATGACATAATTTAGTAATCACACATCTAAATTCAAATCCAGGTTGCCAAACACAACCTTAATGATAGTTTTAAAATGACCGCTATAGGGTTTATTTCTTTTAGTGGTAGAATGCATCAATATGTACCCAAGAAACCTCTCAATACCCTTCTTGAGAAGTAAATCTTAAATATTCCCCCTTTGTCCTTTCCCAATCTGCCCCCCATAGAATACTTATCACCTCCACGTAAAAAAAACCTACACTAGTAAATAATATACATCTCCCCGCCATGTAAATTATTCATGCCAGGGATGGGGTGGAAAACTATGAATGGTGAGATTTTGATTTCTTTTCTTCTCCTATCATCTCCTCTTGTCTATCATTCTCTATTTTTTTTATTTTACTCCAAGGTGGGTGGGCAGTACATGGTGGAAGAACGTGGCTATTCAAACCCCACTTTTATCCCTGTGTCCCCCAAAACAAAGTAAAAAAGTGGTTTTTTTTTCCACTTTTATCCCCCATATTCCCCCCTTTGTTTTACTCATACATCCCCCATTCAATTAAACCCCATCTCCTTCTTCTCCGGCGATTAAAACTTCGGCAATTACCTCTCCGATAACTCTGTCTCCGGCGACTCCGCTGGCGTTCACCCAGCTTGTGCACCAGCCAGATCTGACCGGCGCACAGCTCAGACTGACTTGCACGGCCAAATTAGGCCGGACTGGCCTGCGCGCGGCCAGATCTGGCCGGCACGATGCAGGCTAGTTGACGCAGGCCGAACTGGCTTGCGCGGCGCAGCCAGATCTGGCCTGCGTCGCGCCGGCCAGCTGCGCGGCACGGCCAGATCTGTCCGGCGCGACGCTGGCCAGACTGGCATGTGCGGCGCAGCCAGATCTGGCCGGCGCGATGCTGGCCGGACTGGCCTGCGCCGGCCAGATCTGGCCAGCGCACAGACGCACAGGCCAGTGCGGCCAGATCTGGTCGCGCACTGGTCTCACACGGTCAAATTGGCCGTGCAGCTAGATCTGGCCATGCCGACCCTCTGGCCGTGGTCGTGGCCAGCGGCTACAATCAGCCTTGGCGGAAAAAAAAGATGTCGGCATTATCGCCGGCTCCGGAGATGAAGAAGAAAGGGGGAAAAAAAGTGAAAAAATGAGAAGTGGGGTAAAATGGGGTATACTGAAGATTTTAGTTTAAGATAGCGGGGTAAAAGAGTAACGGGGGACACAGAGATAAAAACGGGGTGTGTATAGCCACGTTCTTTGTAAAATCAGGCACCAAGAAACATCTTTGGACAAGCTCGTGTAGATTGAAAGTGAGTTTTTCCATTTTTGGTCTTCTCCAATCTTCTACTGTTTTTTTATTCTTGTTATTTGTAAATGTTTTCCCTTTGTAAGCAGTAAAAGTATTCATTGGTATTGCATTTATATTTTTATCCTCCCAAAATTTATCCTTATAGCATAAAACTTCATGGACAGCTTCAAGTTGCCATCTTCTAGCAAGAACTTATATTAATAATGCCAAAATTTTTATCAATATCAAAAACTACGCATTTAGATTTGTGAGACAATTTAGGTTTGATTTTTGGTCATAGTTTATAATTATGTAGTGAAAAATAATATAGAAAATGACACTGAAGTGTACCTATTATTGAACTTAAGATTCAATTTTGTAACAAGTTTTACGCGTACTTAAAAACTACAATAAGAGAAAAGAAAGTTGTTGACAACAGCCAAGTAAATGGGACATTTATTTTAGGATAAATTATTCTTAAATGAGACATTTATTTCAAGACAGAGGCTAAAATATTTTTATCAAAAGAGTCAACAATATCCAAGGATGGCACTTATTCCTTTCATAATACTATAATGTGCACCATGTTCTCAGTTAAATCACCTCAGGAGTGAGACAATCTGAGCTAATAAATTATGGATACAACTCTATCAATGATCTCAAACCTAACACAGGGTGTATTTTGTAGTCAGAAAAGCCGGCTGCAGCAAAGATTTTCTTCCATTCTTGTTCTTCCCTCTCTTTGCCCTCCATATGAGTCATCATCGACAAATCCATGAAGAACATTGTTTCTAACAATTTACTATCGTTGCTCTTGCCACCCACCACTAACTCCACGAGGATTACCTTGCCACCCTCATTCCTAGAGGGAATGGCTTTTCTGCAATTTTGGAGGATCTGAACACATTGTTCATCACTCCAGTCATGAAGGATATTCTGTTGTTGATACATCAAATGTTAGTATTGAGTTAGTAAATAATTCCGAAAGATAAATTCTGACAATCGAATGATTTCATTCCACTGGCTATAGCCTTACTACCCCCCCTCCTACCGCCCCATATTTCCTCTTATATATAGCCCCAATAAAAAATAAAGATTACTCATTCATATTCCCTTTTCCCCTTCCTTTTTCTTTCTCCTTCGTTGTCTGCTAAATGAGGCAGTCGCGCAGGCGAAGAGCACGCTTGCCACCGCCTTCCGACTGCCATCCTAGAGGGCTAATTGGCTAGCCCAGCTTTAGCAATTGCAACCATGGTTCCTGCGTGCAGCTCTGGCCATAGATAGTTGTGGACATGTCATTTGCCCGGAGCCCAACTGCGGCCTTGGCGTGAGCCCAGAGCCAGCTGCAACCATAGCGTCTGCCCAGAGCTAGCCGCTGCCATGGATTCTGGTCAGAGTTAGCTGCAGCCATGGCATCTGGCCACAACCAACTATGACCATGGCTTCTGGCCATGGCGTTACAAGCAGCTCTTGTTAGAGCCATGCCTGCAACCGGTGTTGAGAAGGGGAAAAGACAGCATGGGGATGGCCAACAACAAAATAGTGGGGGCTATGGTGGGTAAGCAATAAAATAATATAATTTGGATTTTGAGAATAGACGCGTTCTTTTAAAGAAATTTTACAGGAATTCTTAATAAATATAAATAAATGTTTTATTGAGATGTTTGTACCATGTTTAATAAGGAATCCTTTTATTTTTATGTTCGGTCCGCCAGCATAAGGAACGCATAGATAGACGGCACACATGCTAACCCACGTTAATACAAATTTCACTTACGCTAACGTTTATGCCGTCCATCTTGAAAGACACTTCCATGCGTTCCTTAGCTGACGGTGTCAAAAAAAAAAAAAACTTCATTTTAATAGGTAGCTAACCTTGAGGAAAACTGCATCTGCTGCAGGAACAGACACAAACATGTCTCCACCAACGAAGTCTACTCCAGGGAGCTCAGCCAGGCCATCGACCACATGCGGCAGGTCCATCACAGTGCACTTGATGTGTGGAAACGCCTCCACAATGAACTTAGCCACCGTCCCATTCCCCCCACCCACGTCCACCATCTTACCTATCCCTTTGAGGACTCCACCACACTTTGCCACAAAAGCGCTAGCTGTGAGCCGACTGTCACTAGCCATACCGATATTGAACAAGTCATTCGCCTCACGATTTTGGCTCATGAAGTGCCAAGCCGTTGTGCCATAGGCTAGCTCGAAAGGAGTGGTGCCCTCGTTCATGAACCAGGCACTTAGCTTGTACCATGGGAGCATTGTCATCTCGAGCATGTATGCTTGCACCATGGTTGCTGTTACGGGCACGAAGCTTTGCCTAGCGTTCGCACTCGTGATGGCCTGACTACACCACGCAGTCAGCAGCCACTCTCTTCCCTTCCCACTCGTATGCGCAAGGAAAAACAAGCAAAGCAACCAACCTGCAACACAGTCCGACCTGGTGCAAGGGTCTCCGCCCAAGCTATGTAAATCAGTCCATCGAAATACACAAGTAGGGAGAGGGCAGGGCTGAACCACCAAGGCTGAGAGCTCTCCTCTCTTTCTCCCTGGTTCGCTGCGCAGGAAAAATCAGAGCATTCTCATGCCTTGGCCGCCCCTCTCATCCCTTTATATAGACCCAGCCATAGGCTGGCCGTCCTAGAGCGACTAGAAGTACAAAACCCACCCAATACAAGTGTCCTCACCCTGTCCAACTCTCAACCCAAAGCCATTCCGGGATTGCATAGATAAGGAAGCCTTCGCGAGTCCGTCTTCCACTAGAAGTCCTTCGCCATGCTGCCACCAAGAGTCATGCTATCCAAGGGAACCAGCCAACCAACTCCCATCCGTCCTAGGAGTGTAGCCAGCCTGCTTGTACGAGTCCTGTCCATCCTAGGAGCCTGCTGCCCGGTCTCCTACTCCAACTAGGAGTTCAGCCAGCCAGCATACGCTGAATCCTATCCGCCTTAGGAGTCCTCCCCTAAGTCCAAGCAGCGCTCAGCTTCGCCGCAAGAGTCCCGTCCGTGCAAGGACTCCTACCCAGCCTGCTCCGCAAGGCGAGTAGCTCATCCGGAACATCTCCCGCGCTGTCCCAGCATCCGTCCGTGCCCAAGGGGCTGTCTAGGCTGTCCGTCGCCTAGCAAAACTTGGCTGTCCGTTGCCAAGTATGGGAGTAGCCGCTCCCTTTCCGCATCCATCAAGTTAGGGGGCTAACAGTTGCCATGCTCGTCTTGGTTTCCTTTATTAAGAGCTTGGAGGATGGAGTAAGGAGGAAGGCTTCTTCGCCGAGATCACCGCCATTTTTTTGTATAATGAAAAAGCCGGAGTGGGCGAGAAGGCGCATTAGGCGGCGGAGGTGCGGTTTTTGTATCGCGGGAAGGCCGAGGGCAGAGACGAGGTCTGTAAGAGTCATGGGAGCACCATGTTTGTAGATGGTGTCCGGTATATTGAGCTCTACGGCACATTTGAGGCTCATGGGTCCAACAAAGGCGTAGAGGTAGTTCATTACGTGGGCTTGAGCTTGGAGCATCTCTTCCGCTGCCTCTACTTTTGATAAAGCCATCCAGCTGAAGCCGAGAAAGAACAACGGAATACTTCGAAGGGAAATCTAACAAAACTAGAGAAGATGGTTGGCAGCAATCAATGGATTTAGCGTTCTAACTTGATGGTCTTTTTATAGTTGGGAATTGGAGAGGCCAGGAGGCTACTTGTTGATTTGGACTAAGCTTAAAGATTTTTTGTATTAGAAGAAAAGGATGTGGAGTTGGGCGCGCAGACCCAAAGGCTTGAAGTTGGAGATAAATTTAATTGCAGGCATGAACTCAACGTGAATTACGTAGATGACATTATTTAATAGGTAGCAAGCAACATGTTGCACTCTTGTGAGATTTGTCGAGATCATCTTTAAGGCGCATGAGTTTAAATTTTGTTTACCGAGTATGAATGTTGCAATGAAATCAATTCAAGGCAGGTCTCACTTACTGTGCATGGCAGTAAGACACATGCTAATCCGGTAGGAATCCACAGACATCCTTGCATTAAAAGTGGAGACAAGCATTAATGGTAGCGGTCTACATAGTACTTTGAAAGTGATGAGGCATGAAGCAGCCGCGTCGGACGTGAATATGCTGGTGAAGTTTCGTCAGCCCGTTAGCCACTATTAAAACTGGATACGTCACAACCAAGCTAAGGGACGGAGACGGAGGCCGTTACGGTTACCAAAAATGATAAGCAAACCCAAAATCAGAAAAGCGTGAAAAACGAATCAAAGAGGACGAACGTGAAAAACGAATCAAAGAGAACTAAAAAGCGTGCAAAACGAATCAAAGATAACGAATGGGGACAAAGATCAGGGGAATTCACATCACTACAATAAAAAGACCCTTTTGGAATAAATTTTTTTACCACAAACAAGAATTTGTCGCTAATTATATATCATTTGCGACAATTTTAAAGACTTAGTTACAAAAACTTGGTGTACTTGTAAAATGTGATTTTTTTGCAACAAATGGGTTTTTTTTCACTAAAGGTTAGTTCTTTTGCAACGAATTTTTCACTTTATGGCAAAAAACCTACTTTTTTACAACAAAGGGAATTCATTGCAAAATGTCTATATTTTTTGCAACAAAATTTTGTTTTATCGAAAAGGTTCTAGCCTTTTAATGACAAAATGTGTAGTTTGTCCTAAAAATATTCTCATTAATATTTAATAATAATAATAATAATTTTTTAAAATGTTTTTGCGATAAATTTTATTAGTTGTTGCAAAAGCACTACAACTAAACGTTTTGCCCCGAATAAATATTTGTCCCTAAAAGTCACATTTTAGGATGAATTTTAAAATTCATCCAAAAAAAGATGTACTTTGAAAAAGCAAGAGAGCATTTGCAACAATAAGCTTAATTCGTTGCAAATACTATTTGATTATTTGATATGAGTAAGAAGTTTTGTAACAAATTGTATTGATTTTTGCAACAAAATTCACAATGTGTCCTAAATAGGCTTCATTTTATTTTATTTAAAAGAAAAAAGGTAAAAATATCCTAACTATATGTTTGAGAGAATTTTAGAAATTTATCACAAAAAGTATATACCTTGTGCAACAAGTTAGCTAGTTTACGGCGAATAGGAATTTTTTACATTAAATTGTCAAATAGTTATTTTTTTATTTAAATGAAAAGTTGTTCGAGTTAGTAATAGATTTTTTCAAATAGGTTTCTTACTAAATTAACAAACTATAAATATATTTTATATTCATATATTTTTCAAGACTTTATTATGCTTATTTTCAATGAGTTTCCAAACATATCATAGGTGGTATTTAAAAAAAAAAAGTTATAGTTTTTTTTAAATCAAATATTTTTTATACATTATTAAAGTTCTTTTCCAAAATAAAAAATTTCATAAATATATATATTTGTTATGTAAAACCATATACCATATGTAGGATATAATATGGATATATGTTTTATTATGTAAAATATATAAATACATAAATTAATTGATTAATATTTACCAAATAATATGTGATAGTTTATAAATGATTAATATTTATGAAATGATAAGCAATTATTCAATGTTATATATAATATATACATATAGACACACTGCATAATATTTTTAAGTTTTTTGCCTCATTCTCTTAATTCTTTATGTATTCGATGCTTTACAAATGATATCATGTCAAGTGAGTATTCAAAATATATTATATACTCTAGTGTAAATTAGTTTTTGAAGCTCAAAAATCAATTGGGTCCTCGAGGGGGGAGGGGGCATCCGAGGGTGTGCTCAAAGCACCACTATTTCCATATATTGAAAGCATGCATATTGTAGCATGTTAAAAGAGGTAAGAAGTAAATAGTTGAAAAAGGTTGAGCGGTGATGTGCTTAAATTGTGAATACCCTCAATACATGGACAAGTTTGAGGGTGCATTGAAAACTCTTTTCACTTGAACCCTTGTAATTTTAACAACCATATCTAGTTGCCTTTAGGTGTACTGGTTGGCCAAATCTATGTTTTATGTAAATGAAAAAGTAGTTAATTATTTGTCATGTTATTATTGGGTTTGCAACATATCATATATAATTTTAATTAGTATATATAATACTTACACTATGATCGATAAGATTGTACTCTACATATATTGTACCCTTCTTGCCTTAATTTTTTGTTGACAATAAAAAAAAGTAATGCAAATTGATGAAAATACACTAATAAAAATAATTTTATGTATTAATAATTACAATGAAACTAAATTTTCCTTTCATAAATCTATTTATGTGAAAATTACTAATTTATTAATATAATTATAATCTATATTACTTTTAAGAAAAATTATGTATTTTAGGCTAAAAAACCCATTTTAATTATTAATTTTATTTAAAAAAACTCATTCGTTGATACGTGAATTAATGGATATAATTTTTTAACCAACGAATCAAAGAATCCACTTGTAACCTAAGGCAGTGTTGAAAACTAAAACCTGACCTAAGATTTAAGATTGACCCGGTCAAGTTAAGTCCAAGAAATAAGTATCTAAATAAATCCTGAATTCGGTCGAGTTGGGATTAATATGTGAAAAATTCAAAAACCAACCTGACTTGAGTTTCTAATTAAATTACAAGATTATATTTAACTTTAGTTATATTATTTTTTAGATCTAAATTAAGATTAATTTAGTTTTAATTATTAGAATTAACCGAGCTTCAAATCGACTCTTAGTTCTTATTTCGGTGGGTTTTTTTTTGCTCATATTCGGTGGGTTAGTGGGTCGGGTCAAAAGAACTTCGACTCCAGGTTGGGTTCTAACCCAAACCCAAAATCCAAACCTGCCACATAAAAAATGAAACAAATCCTCCACTGGCGTGCAGGACTCCCGCGCCAAGAAAATTTCCCACTCCCGCCCACGGCTGTACCTCCAAGATTTCCCCAGTTTAGTCAGCCTCACCCTAATTCACCTTCCACTGCTTTGCGCGATCGTGCTCCGTTGCAGTAGGGCTTCAAATCGCGTTGACGGCATCTTGATTCCGGCTCCATCTCGCTGCAATCGGCGCTTCCCACCTTCACGCCCAAAGCCTTCTTCCCGCCACGGCGCTGCAAGAGGCTCTCCCCAACATTAACCATCCTCTTCTTCAGTTCGCAGCACTAGAATTGGATTTTAGCTGATGGGTTATCCTCCATCTTCACATCTGTGTCCCTTTAAAGATTTTTAGGGATATTGTCGCTCTATCAATTGTAGAGTCAAAGGTGGTATTTTTCGTGTTGGATTCAAAGTGAGGCAACTACAGTATTCCTTCATTCTGAGATGACCAGTGTAAAGGCTTTGCTATATTTGCCTTCCACTGATAGGAATCAGCTTTGTTTATGAGTTATAAGGAGTTGTCCCAAAAGCCACAACAGCAATTTATTTTTGTTAAGATCCATTTTTTGTTCTGTTTTAATGCATGTTTTCTGTCATAGTTTTGCCGTCCAGAATAATTAACTTGTGTCTTGTCTTCTTATCTTCTTAATGGTTTCCTTGTTGGTCAGATAATAATATTGCACTGTCGCATTGCCATATTCTCTGTACTTTGGAATTGTTTGTTATGTTTGTCTTTCTTGAGATTTTCATTGAAGTGAAAACTGTGTATGGCTTGAATAGATTGTTGGATAGGCGTATTGATCTGCACGTAAATTGATAATCGCATGTCCTTTGCAGATTGCCCTTATCTTTGAGGCACCCATCAAACAGGTAGCCAGATGCAAGCTTTCATCAATGAATCACTCAGTTTTTTTTGTTTTTCTTAAAAAAAAAAACTAGACAGTCTTATGATGATTATTTGACTAATCTGAAAATGGTTGACAAGGATATTTCGGTAAGTTTATTCTTATGTTGGAACGCCATAGCACCCAACTGATCACATTGGATAACTGGGCTGGCGGGAATCCCAATTTTCACTGAGGCACTCATCAAACAGGTATTCATATGATCTGTTGAGTAATGAAACTACTCTGTTTTTTAATTCTACTAGTCTTTTGATGAACATTTATATCATTTGGACGACTGGGAGTGACATTTTTTATGGTTCAATCTTAGGTTGCAGAAAAACACATATATTCAATGACATTGTGCTGAGTCAGGGACCATGATGCATTCAGCAAATCATTGGGGTGGCTCGTACGAGATCAACCACCCACGCCGTCCTCCCCCTGATAATTACACCTTGGCCCATCACAAGGTCCTCCAATTTTTCAATGCTCAAAAGTGTGAGTAAATTTCCTTCTTTTGTCTCTTAATTTCTATCTATCTCATTGTAGCTTTTACTGATGATTTCAAACTCAAGTGTTGGTGGGATCTCTCCAATATGGTAATGATAATGAACTATTCAATAATCCTGAAATATGGCCCATTTAGGTAGATCTGATTTTTGCTTAAGATCATTTAAATTTATAAGATCACGAGAAATCACCAGTTCAACATCCATACAACATTGGGGTTTCAGTTTGACAATTTCTGATGATTCTGGAACTGGGTCCTGCAGCAGGGAAGCTTCCAAAGAACAATGGGGTGCCATGGCGAGGGGACTCAGGCTTGGAAGATGGATTGGGATTGACCGATGTGAAAGGAGGGCTCGTAGGAGGATATTATGATGCGGGAGACAATATCAAGTTCAGCTTTCCAATGGTCTTCTCAATGAGCATGCTAAGCTGGACTCTGATTGAATACAGTGACAAGTACAAGGCCATTGGTGAATACAATCACGCCAGGGAACTCATCAGATGGGGCACTAATTATTTATTGTGCACCCTCAATTCCTAGGCCACCACTATCAACCAAATTTACTGCCAGGTTGAAACGCTCTGAACTCTTGTATTGGCGACTCCAATCACTCTAAATATTGGTTTAGAGTCAGAACCATTAAGAATATGTGCAAATCAAAAGTTTCATAATCTGAGATGCTTGCTTTAGTCTTTCAGCTGGCATGAATCAGCTAACGATTAAACTTTCAAGAAATGACTAATCTTTTGTATATTTTATGACAGGGACTTCAGATTCTTCATGCTCTTGTTTACTCTAAGAAAATTGTGAGACGTAGAAGGGATTTTATTTTGGGTAAATTCTGTTTTGAATGCATGTGGTCCTTCATCTATTACAGCTTATGATAGTTATTTGCTACTGTAACTCTCTAAGGTACATTATATATAGAATTCTGCTTTGTGCTTTTGGACAACAACTAAAAGATGACAGGGACCACTATGGAAACAGAAGGCTGGAACTTGCTGGTCCTTTGCTTAGGGGATTGTGCAGAATGGTAAAAACTGTATTTGGGCATGTAAGCAAACTTCTTACTTATATCTTTCCAAGTATCAATATTGAGAGATGCTTTATCGAATGTAGTTGTTCACCTTCACCTTGCTATTAAAGTTAGTCTACCTTGCTTTCTCTGTTATAAATAGTGTGGATGATGGCAAAGATATTAACCTTCATCTTGCTATTAAGCTAAAACTATTACAAGTGATCTAAGATACTCCCTTACTTCTGGAAATTTGGGATCGGCAAATGCCGCTGGTACTAGAGTTGGAGTCTCCCCATATATCTTTTTACTTTTTGCCTTTTCTTGTCTTTCCTCTTAGTCTCATGTCCTTCTATATGCATATGATTACTAGAACATACATGCATAGGAGTTTGGACTATGTTTTCTCAACTATCTTGCAGAAAAAGAAAAAGAGTCAAGTAACATATTTTCATGACGTAGGTGTTGAATTGTCTGACCTATATTTCTTGTTTATCTCATTAAGAAGGTTAAATTCTCCCATTGGACATGAAGGCTACTTATTCCTGAGCATGAGCTTTAATTTTGATTTCTGCTTGTACTAATTCTATTAATAGGATCAACTGTGAAACCTATTTTAGAAATTTTGGATGGGTGGGGCATTGAGAGCTTGCCCGTATTCTATTCCAACTGTCCAAATATGTACTTGAAATTGTTCTCCAAATTTGCGTAGACTTCCCCATTTCTTTCAAGCCAGAGTTAGAACTTTGTTTTTTAGGCAGGCATTTGTTTGGTGCTTATTGATCTAACTGTAGAAATTTTATTGATTTTTTAAATGTATTTTTTTTATAAGAAAATTTTGTTGCAAACTATCAAATATTTTTTTTTGGAATTTCAAATGTTTTTAAAACGAAATTTTTTTGTCCCAAATAGTCTTGCAGATACATTTTGGGACAAAATAATTTGTCCCAAATACTAAAGATTAGTTTTTTAGAATGGAATGCATTTGTGGCAAATATATTTTCTTGTTTTGGAATGATTAATTATTGTTGCATTTATAATTTTGAAAATAATTTTTACAGCAAATTTTCTTTGTTGCAAATACAAAATTATTTTTTTATTTTAATTTTTTTGCGACAATTTTTATTGGGTTTTATCTAAATAATTATAGCATTTGCGACAAAAAAGCATCCCTTTTGTGACATAATATTGTCGCAAAAGTAAACCTTTTGGGACAATTTATTTTGTTGCAAATAACCTTTTGAGATGAGCCTTTTGCAACAACTCTAGGACGAACTTATTTTTGTCGCAAAAAGCTTTTTGCCATAAAATAGTATCTTTTGCAATAAATTAATTTGTTGCAAAAGGTTTAATTTGTTATAGTGCATGTCCAAGGGAGTAGGTGTGAGAAGGTCCCCAAGCCTAGTCCGCTAGTAGGGCCTTTTGGAGAGGAACCCAGCCATGTGTTGCTGTAGTAGCTCTTGGAGTGAAGAGAAAAGTGGAAGCTACCCGGGATAGGCGGGTCACCAGCGAATCGAGGAGCGGAGGCGGAGGCAAACAAAAGACGATGGTGATGATGACCGAGTAGAGGAAGGAGGGACGGTGCGGCCGGGATGAGCAGAGGAAGGCAGGAAAAAAGCCCAATCCTATGGGTATAAGCCCAGTCCGGTGGAGGTGGCCATCTCTAAGGCTAGGCGACGACGAAGCTTTACATCCCTCAATGCTTTCAGCAGCTCTCTCCCCCTGCTAGATGTCTCCATCACCGTTAGCCCCTTTTCTTGCTTCATCTTCCCTCCCATATTCCCTCCTCTGCCTCCGCCAGAAACCACTTCCCCCCCTCTTCTTCTTGATGTTGATGTATCTTTTCCTTTTCCTTTTCCTAGCCTCCTCCTCCTCCAGCCAGCTCTGGTCAAGATCCCAGTCTTCGACGACTCACCTAGCTCGCTCATACAGCTTGTCCTCAGCATCTTCTCCATGAAAGCCACTTTTCTGCTCTCTTGCAACATACTCCACTATTTGTTTGCAAAATATTTACTCTACAACTTTCGGCTGCTGGCATTGAAGGTAACCACATTGCGCTATTTTAAAATCTTATGCTTGCTCTAGTTTTATTTTAAAATAATGTTTGTATCTTTATTTCGTTAATTTGAGCTGTCAAAATGTGATTCTTTATGCCTTAATTTTAATAGTTACTTTGGATTAGATTGAGGAGACTTGATCTCCGGAGGCATATGTTCCTCTGTTTTTCTTTTATAAATTATTTGAATTTTATTGTTCAAACAAATTCTTGGTGAGTAGATTAAAATATCTCATTTTAGAACAATTAGTTTTAATTTTTGACTGCTTGGTGCAACGGGCCTTGAAGTGTCTCTTTGGACATGGTAGCACAATGACTCACATGTTCCAATTTTCAAATATTTTTCTTTTAGTACTAAAATACTAATATAGAATTATGTTTATTATGTGAGATTTCTTGAAGTGTTTGTTCACCATATTGGACAGGGTTGTATAATGATTCACATGTTCCAATTGTTTTTCCTTTTAAAGTGTTTTTCTTTTTATACTGAATTGCTTGTTTATAACTACATTGTGCTAGTATTAATTATATGAAATTTATTACCTTATTTTTTATTAATAAAAAAAGGTGATTCACATGTTCCAATTGTTTTTCCTTTTAAAGTGTTTTTCTTTTTATACTGAATTGCTTGTTTATAACTACATTGTGCTAGTATTAATTATATGAAATTTATTACCTTAATTTTTATTAATAAAAAAAGGTGAAGAATAATAATTCATATTTTTCCTCTATTGCTTGTTTCCTATGCTAACTTTCTTGGTTTTATTAAGTAGACACTTCTCTATGTCCTTCAAGACAGATTTATTTTTGGAGATGTAATAGAAAGAAATGTGAATCTATTGGGGAGGTTTCCGCCCTCAGCACCCATTGGCCGTCACTTAAAACAAGACACGCCACAACCTTCAAAGAGAAGGAGAAGTTTCTCAAAAACTCATTACCACTCCATGTTTGGATCATCCAATGTTGTTGATACATGGTTTCTCTTGCAATCTTGCCGGCCACTGAGTGAGTGGGCAAGGTAAATTATTTTTGCTTGCTCATTTGATTTTTCTCTTTCTTGTCGCACTGTGATAAAAAAATGTATGTTTATCATGCATTGGGGTGAAAACGAAGAATTCAGGTTTTTAGCATGAGATAACCTATTGAAGATCTCATCACTTGAACATGTGCAACATTTTGTGTAGGATGTTATCTTGGTTTCCATTTGGTCTTTGGGATTATTAGCTGAATCATTGGTGTCAACGAGTTTAAAGCATGTACAGGCCCTTGTAGCATCTAAGATGGAGTGAGGGCTTATGAGTTGTTGCTTTAAAGGTTTTGTTCCACATGACTCTGGTTTGCTGCTACCCTCATACCTTGTAAGTAGTAGAAAATTGCAAAGTAGCGCATGAATGATTAATACCTTACAAGAGAGATTTTGTCGTTTTTAATAATTTTTCTCTCCCTATATGATCCGCTTCTCTAATGTATCCCATGTTTCTTTAGAGATTGCATGTTGTTGATCCTTCTAATCCTTCTACATTCCAAGTGAAAAAAACACAAGGATAAAATTGACGGATAAAATTGACTAGGCATCCCCTAATCATTCTCATTACTTCCTCAATTATTGGTTCTTGTGTTGTTAATTTAAGTGTGGATTTGTCAAGCCCCTCATACAATCTCCTGGCCAGCATCACCCTTTTAGTAATGTGGAAGATGTTGTTGGCTTTTACAAATGACCAACATTGAGTATGGTGATTTTGTTTGTGTATTCCATGGATGTGAATTTGTTGGGGAGGCTTCCTCCCTCAATGCCCGTTGGCCACCACACAAAAGCAAACACATCACAACATTCACAACAAATAGAAACACTTCTCAAAACCCTTTACACTTGTCTCCTTTAACCAATTTCAAAGGAAGACCACCTTGTTCTCTATTCATCACCTCTTTTCTTGCCTTCCTTTGCTTAACCTGCTAACCAAGTCCCTCTCCCTCCACCCTCTTGATCTCTACCTACCAAAGACCACAACTTTTCCCATTAGTTGAAATGTTCCTCCCCTACCTTTCTAGACCACTGGACCCACCAATGTTTTTCCATCTCCAGCACATTGCATTGCCCTTCCACTCTCCCTCTTGGTCATGCTGGGCACCCCTCTCCCACAATGTCCTAGTTTGTGTGGATTGCCCCCCCCTCCCCCCCCCCCCCCCGCCCCTACGTTTTTGTTGGTTCATCTATGTACTTTAAGATGGCAGCTAGTGACTTTAGCTTGGGTTTTGAGAAGTGGGATATCTCTTTGGCAAGAGTGGTTGTTTTGTCTGTTATCCTCTTGATTCTCCTCAATGTTGTTAAGGATTGTTCATCTAGCTAGAATTTTTTTGTCTCTGTACTTGTTGTTGTTGTTGTGTTCTATAAATGGTTAGATGATTTTAATCGTATTATTTTTATTTACTCAATCTAATTTGTAGAATAAATGTATTTTTTACTATTTTTTAATCTTTCACTATAGTTTGACAAATCTTTATATTTCTTTATTTGATTATAGACAAGGCTACAAGCCCATACAACTGGAGTTCTTTACACACAAGCATAACTTCATATGAGTAGCCGAATGGCATATAACCTGCTTCTTTTCTCCAATGTCCCTTGCTATCCTTGCCCAAGTTGTTAACTTTCATGTGATCTCTAATAAAGACTTGTTTTTGATGTAGCATTGGTTGTGCATTTCTTGATAATTTTTAAATTATGTGTGGGATGGTTTTACCAAAGACAATTTCTATATAACTTTTTTCTTTTTTTATATTAGTTTTATTTACTTTCATAGTGAAAAGGTTTCACTACAACTTTGTTAGCATGAAGATATTGACAAAGAATTGAGGGCCTTTCAAGTATCTTTTTTATTGGAAAAAGTATGACTATGCTATTTTCATCAATATTTTTATGTTGTTTTATGTGTTTAATGATGATATCTTGCATGAGTAAGACATTGCAAATTGAATACATGATAGTTATCTGATTATTTGTTATCTAGTCATTGATATTTGAATGTAATTATGAGTTGACTATTGAAGTTGTCCTTATGTGTTTGCTTATTTTTCTTCATTAGTCTTGTAGACGTTGCCTCACATCATTTTAATATTATGTTTTTGTTGTTTTTGTCTAATGCAATTATGTCCCTCACTATTTTTGTTCTAGATGTTACTCATGTCAATGACTCAAACAGAAAGTTAGGCATTAAAAAAATACAATATTGACAAAATATTACACGAGACCATCTAATTGTAGTACATTGTAGTAAAAATGCACTACATTGAAGAACTACAAAAGGATGAATAAAAGATATTTGTAGATAATGATAATTTATCTAAACAAGGAAGATGGAGCATACATGATGGTGACATTTGTAGGAGGATCAAAAGGTTCTGAAATATTTGAAAGTAAATTATTTTGGAAATCCCTAGGTAACATGATACAATAAAAATTAGATTCATGTTTAAAGGAAGATGCAAAAATATGTATAGAATATAAAGAAGGAACTAGATGTCCGGCTTAATGGGTGAAACAACTTTGTGTTTGACTAATATGAGCTTGCCATAACATAATATATTCAACATATGGTTGTTCACATGTAAAAGTTTCATTTGGTTTTAGAGTATTACAAGATAAGGTTTGTAGATCCTCCTCCATTCACATTGTCAACAAAAGAAATTATCAACCCTACTAATTGTTCAACAAATAAGCTAAAACCAAATTAAAGAAAATCCAAGGAAACTAAATCCTAATTCATAATTGAAATTTTTTATGGATATTACAAGTTGAGCTTGATGTTAGCCCTGTCAAGTTTGAGCTTAACTCAGCTTGGCTTGAATGAGCCGAAACTCGACTTGCCTCTGCACATTACTACTTCAAAATGTTAAACTGTAAAAAAACACATTGAACACTATTTAGTTTTTTAAAGTAAATAAAAAATATTATTGTAATAATATGACATTTATGATTTCTTCTTGCAATAAAATGAGGTAAGCTTGGAAGCAAAGATTCTAAAATGCCTTTATACACCTTTCCATATCCTACTAGACTAGAGTCGTTGAAATTGTTTGTAGCAAGTGTCATTTCTTGAAAAGTGAAGTCTTTCACGCCTTTAATCATGTTTGGGATTCATGACACTATAGACACATTATTATAAAAAAATGTCAGCAATAAAATATATTAGTGTGATTTTCAACTTCCATGAAAACAAGTAAGAATTCAAAAGATTGTAGATATTACATTCCTAGAAAATTAAATCTAGTACTAGCATAGATCAAAAAATACAATAAAAATAATTAAATTCAAATGGAGAACCATTATTTTATAAGAATCCATGTTCTTAATAAATGTACACAAGGAGAACTACTGACATAAGAAGGTAATAATAGATAAGACCCTCGAGTGTAGCCTACCATTTTATATGCCTGTGAGTCTTTTTAGTGATGCAATCTATTATCCTATAGTAAACAAGGGCTAAAGGTATGAAATGGAATGTAACAGTAGAAAAAAACTACTTTTGCATAAGTAGGTTTACAGCTACTTCTAAAAAAGTTGTATGCAATTAGCATACATATGGAGGCTTAAAAGCAAACATAAAAATTCTAAATAATTTTATTTTAAATAATTTAGTCACATGGTACCCCATTCGCGTCTAATGTTATCATTGTGAAAAAATAGTAGAAATTGTAGTTGCAAGAGCAATTGACTCGAGAATGTCACCAGCTAACACACCCTTGCTCACTCCCAACTCATTTGATGCAAAAAATATAGAAATAGCAAGGAGCTAGAATTAGATACACATTTCTTAAAGGAATAAGAAATTCAAATTTTAATAGATTCACAATTAATTTAGTAATACCCAATTTTCAAATAATTTGGTTTTAATGTTGATAACACAACCGTAACTTGAGAAGGAATAGCCCTATCCTAAAACTTTTGAAGAATAAAGGTTCCATTATTTAAAATAATGATTAACGAAAATGGTTAAAAAGAAAAAAAGCTTGCATAGACTCCAAAAGATGTTCCATTATTATAAGGAGGTTCCGGAGTGAAATTTAGTAATTCATATGTCCCAAATATTTCACTATTAGGAATTAACCAACCAGTAAACATGACATGTAATATTTTAATCTCACTATCATTGAAGAATCTTGTAATATTGACATAATTATTAGAAATTGTAGGATAGAGTTTCAAATTCATCTTTAGCCTAAGACCTTTTTCCCACAAAAAAGTATATACTTTCAGCTAATATATAGCCAGTACAAGACCACTAGTGAGGTAATTCTCAAATTGGTCCACATGTGAATAGAAACCTAAAAACCTTGGACTTTTTAACATATACCTAACTTTAAGTGGTGCATCTTTGAAGCATTCTTTGTGGAGCATGCGTGAAGAGGGCAAATAGTTTTAATGTTTGAAATGCAAGATATTATTTGTAAGAACCCTAATCTTGAACTAGTTTAAACTCATTATGTTTAATTCTTTTTATGTGGTTTAACCGTTTTTGATCAATTTCAATGATTTTTAGAAATAAAGGTGATTTATAAAGATTTTAAAGAAAAATAACTTTATATTCGCGAGTTTTAAGTGAATCCAAATCATTTGTAAAATTTTAGAATTTTTTAAATTTTTGCATATTTTTTAAAAATTAGGGGTTGGTAGGACCCCCTATGGGCCCGGTCGAATTTGAGGTTCTTAGTTCAAATCATCCTACATATCAAAGAAAGTTATTACAAAAAGTTTTAAATTTTTTTAGCCTTTATTAGAGGTTAAAGTGCCAAAATTTCTAATTTTAGTTAAAGAATTTATTTTCACCCTAAATTTTAATTAGGTATAGCCCAACCCCATTTAGGAAAAAGCTAAGCCAGAAGATTGGAAGCCTAATGCCTAATTAGGCCTCAAGAAGAAGTAATTAGAGGTATGCTCTCCCTTAATTCTTGTTTAATCATTAGGGTTTTCCTAATCATCTCTTAAATTTATTTTTTTCTATTGATTTAATCTAATTTTAAATCATTAAATCATTGTTTTACTTTTCTACTTTAAAACCTAACATTCAAAAATTTGTTTTTATCTCTTAAGTTCTAGATCTAGGGTTTACTTTATGATTTTAAAGGTTAAATTGACTTTTAATATATATTAATATAAAAATTATACTTTTAGAAGGTATAAGAGGTAATTATAAGGATTAATCCGACCCAAATCAAGTAGAGAGTTCATGAGTTTTCAAATTTTAGCTTTGAGGTGAAAATCTCGATTTTTATGGGTTTACTTGAATGAGTGTTCTTGATTAGGATTTTAATGGTAGATTTATGAAATGATAATTTCTTGCCTTAATTTTTTAGGGTTTTACCTTAAAATAGGTTTAATTAGTTTTTTATAATGTTTGATTGAATTTTGATGGTGTATGAGGCTTGGGATCAAGGTTCTATAGTTCTTCAATGGTGTTTTGGTTTTAAATTTTGAAAGGAAGAAGAAAGCTCAAACTATGTTGGCGATCGATTGGCTTGGCAAGCCGATTGATAGGCTATACGGCAGTTCTACAATTTTTGAATTTTGATGCTTATTTTAGTGTTTTCCTCCTAATTGATGCTTTTAATATTTATCGGAAATATTTTATATTGAAATTAAGCTACGATAATGGTGTAGAATTTGTGATGGGGATTTATAATTTATGATTATGTACTTGTTATGTGGAATTATATATTAATAGTTATATATTTTAACATTGAATTTTCTTTAATATATTGATGATGGAATTCTTATGATTTAAGTATGTTTCGAACAATTATATAATAAGAATGGATGGTGGGTGAATTATATTAATATGTTATAACTTCATGTGTAAAATAATCAAGCTTGTAGGAGTTAAACATTTGATTTCACATTTTCTTCAGTGTCTTAACATAGCCCGACATTTTAGAAAGAGCACAGCTAGGATAAATGAGATTCTTAAGATTTTCAAACATGTCAAAATTAATCTTCCCTTCTTAGAACTAAATAAGGAAGTCCCTGTTTATGCAAAGTTCTTTAAAGACTTATGTACTTAAAAGCATAAACCCAAGACTCATGTGTCTACAGAGGTCTTTCTCACTGAGTAAGTTAGCTTTCTTTTGAAGTTTAACACTCCGCCTAAGTATAAGGATCATAAAGTGCATACTATTTCGTGTATCATAAGTAACCACTCTATTCATAAAGCTCTTTTTGACTTTAGTGCGAGTGTCAATCTACTCCCTTATTCGGTGTATGAAAAACTAGGGTTAGGTGAATTGGAACCTACATTAGTTACCTTTTAGCTAGCCAACCGTTCTGTGCGTAAGCTTACATCAATTTTTCTATCTGTGTTTTTTTCTCATTATAGCTTTTGTTCTTTTGTGGGATAGAGTACTTTAGGATTGGGGGAATGCTCATCACTTACACTGATCTCTTTTCTCCAAATTTATGTACTTCACTTTCAGATTAGTAGATTAGTTTGCATTCAGGTAATATCTTATTTTTCCTCTCTTACTTATTTTTGTCATTGTAGTATATATTTTTTTTAACATTGAGGATAATGTTCAGTTTAGGTTTAAGGTGTAAAAAGATATTTTTCAACGTTATTTTTCTTTTATGATGTTTTAGAAAATACTTTTTTTCGTTATTATTTTTTTTTTCTTTTATGTGGTTTTTATTGCTTATCTTCTTTTAAAAGTATATTTTTGTTTTTAAAGAGATCAATTTTATAAAGAAAGTTCAAGTAATTAATTAAGTGATGAAAATAATTAAGTGAGTAATTTCTGTTTTATTTTCTTTATTTTGGATAATTGTGCTTATATTTTTAAATCACATTTCACAAACTTAAAACTTGTAAGAATATAATTTTATAATTTATTACTTGTAATCATAGTGGGATATAATTAACTAAGCATATTATTTGAAAACATGATAATTGAATAATTTTTAATGTTTTATGATAAATTTTTATGTTTAACTTTTATTTGAAAAAAATTTGGGATAAGTGTATAATGAAAAAAATGAAGAAAAAAAAGAATGAAAAAAACTGAAAAAACAAAGTTGAAAAAATTAAGATAGATTGATTGAAAAAAAACATTGAAAATGAAAAAAAGAGTAAAGGTTTGTTTCTCTTTTCACTGAGTAACCGGGCCTTGCGCTTAGGCAAGTATAAGGGATCGCGTCAAAAGGTGAAAAGTTGAGTTAAATTCTTTTATAACTTGTTTAGTTTTATGACCTTTATAATTTTAGTTATTAAGTCGAAGGGGTGTTTCAACACATAGTGCCTTAAGCTAACTAGATTAAGAATATTGGCCTAACACTTATTACATGAACTATTTAGAAAGCTTAATAGAACTAAGTATTGTAGAAGTCATATTTTGAGATATGTTATGTTCTTATTTTCTCAATTTAATTTAAATTTAAAGGCTATTACATGAGGTTTTATTATGAGATGTTAAAGATGAAAAATTGTTATCGTTATATTTTTGAGTTAGTGAACTTTAATGAGTTTGGTTAATGAGTCACATATGATATGCTTGTTAATAAAGAATGACATTGTATAACTACAAAGTTTCTACATTTTATATTTTTGAAATATATATATGTAGTTGCACAATTATTTCTAAGATGGATTATAGAATGGATTAATCCTTACTTATTCTTTTTAGAAATAGTTATGTGTTTTTAATAGAAGATTGTTTCTAGAAATTTTGTTTTTTTATTTTGTATTATTTGTTTTGTTAGGTTTAGACATTTGTGGGTATCATTATTGCAAACCCTCGTAAAACACAACTCGTCTAACCAGGGACACGTAGGGGTTTAAAGACTTGTTGTATATGCTAAATACAATCGTGATTTCCTACGAAAGTGATATTTTTTTTAGGTTAGTTGTTTTGTGTTGTTTTTGTTTTGCTTGAGGACTAGCAAAATATAGGTTTGGGGGTATTTGATAAGTATGAAATATATATATATATATTATATACCTTTTTACCTTACTTGTTAGTATAGATTAAGGGTTAAGAAATTGTTATGATTTTATAGTGAATTCGATTTTCTAAGTAATTTCATATTATTCTCTTTCTTTTAAATTAATTGATTATTTTTCTTTTGCTTAATTTTAGTTTTAAGTTCTTTTTATCTTTTAATTAACAAATTGTCTCTTAGATTTAGTAATAATTCATATGTCCCTAAGGTTCAACAACCCTTAAATACTTATCCTATTACAATTACTTTTTACACTTAAAAATAGTTTAATTATAAACGATAAATTTATTTTACCCGAGGTTGAGACTTTTTTCTTCTAGGGTATTAAGTGTTCTAGTGGAAGATTCTCTGTGTCTTTTACTAAGGTTAGAAGGTAGACTAATAGAGGGTATATAATTTTCTTTCAAGCATCTCGATGACGAGTGCGGAACTACTCCTTGGAATCCATTCAATGGTGTCGATGTTTGAAGTTGTGTTTTTCGGGATTGCATTCCGCTAAGGAGGTTAAATTCCTTGTTAAACCTATTTTAGGCATGAAACTTATTTCGAATGCCCATGACCAAGTTGACAAGGAGGAATAAGAAATTTGTGCATAATCAAGGTTGTGAAGAGAGCTTCAAAGAGTTGAAGATGAGATTGACTTTAACTCCGGTCTTAACTTTGCCTTCCAGGAGTTGTGGATATGTGGTCGATAGTGATGCCTCAATTTGTGGCTTGAGTTGTGTGCTCATGCAACATGAGAGAAAGTTAGAGTTTAACATTCTTGATCATGTGTTTCTTAAGATCTCTCCATTCCATGGTGTAGTTCGGTTTTGCCAATGGTGTAAGTTGTCTCCTAGGTTTATTAGACCATTTAAGGTCTTAGAGTGAGTTGGGGCTATGGCCTATTGTGTAGCCTTGCCGCCTTAGCTTGCTAATGTCTATAATGTGTTTCATGTATCGCTTCTTCGGAAGTATGAGCCAGACCCAACATACATATTGGATTTTGAGCTGTTGGAGTTACGAGACGATCTTTCCTATGTGGAGACACCTGGTTAGATCCTAAACCGGAAGGAGAAGACTTTCTGGCAAAAGGTGATTCCACTTGTGAAAGTCTTAAAGTGGAATCACGAGGTTGAAGGAGCTACGTGGAAGTGAAAAGATGAGAAGACTTGTGAACTTTTATCTTAGTTTTTTTGACGCCGACCTTTAGAGAATTTTGGAGGACTAAAATTCCTAAGAGGGGAGGATGTAAGATCCTTAATCTTTAACCAGTTTAAATTCATTATGTTTAATTACTTTCATGTAGTTTAAGTCATTTTTAATTAATTTTGATGATTTTTAATAATAAAGGTGATTTTTAAAGTTTTCAAAGAAAAATAATTTCATATTTGAGAGTTTTAAGTGAATCCAAACCATTTGTAAACTTTCACATATTTTTGAAAATTTTACATATTTTTTAAAAATTAAGGTTTGGTGGGACCAATTTGTGGGCCCTAGGGTCAAATTTGAAGGTTTCGGTCCAAAACGTTTTAAACATCAAAGGAAGTCATTACCAAAAAAATAGAATTTTTATAGCCCTGATTAGACGTTAAATTGCTAAATTTCATAATTTTAGTTAAAGATTCTATTCCTACCTCAAATTTTAGTTAAAAATCATGCTTTTGGAAGGTATCGAAGGCGATTAAAGGATTACCCCAAATTAAGTGAAGAGGTAATGGGTTTTTAAATCTCGGCCGTATTGTGGTAAAAATCTCGATTTTTATAGGTTTACTTGAATAAGTTTTCTTGATTAGGGTTTTAATGGTAAATTTATGAAATGTTAATATTTTATTGAATTTTGATGGTGTATGAAGCTTGTGATGAAGATTTTATGGTTTTTTAATAGTGTTTTGATTTTGAATTTCAAAAGGAAAAAGAAAGCTCAAACTGTGTGCTGGCGATCGATCTGGCCAATACTGTTTTGATTGAATTTTTGGATTTTGATATTCATTTTGGTATTTTCATCCCAATTGATACTTCTAATGTTTATGAGAAATATTTTATATTGAAATTAAGTTACTAGAAAGGTGTAGAATTTGTGATAGGGATTTATGATTTATGATTATATATTTGTTATGTAGAATTGTATCTTAATAGTTATACGTTTTAACATTGGACTATCTTAAATTTATAGATGATGGAATTGTTATTATTAGGGTATATTTGTAGCAGATATATTACATGGTAAATGATAAGATATGTTATAATATAATGACAATGGATGGTGGGTGAATGATGTCAATATGTTATATCTTTTTGTATAGAATAACAATGCTTGTAAGAGTTAAACATTTGATTTTACATTAATTGATTTATAGTTTCAGAAAGATTTTACCCTATATTTCAGTTGAAAATCATGATTTGAATGTATTTAAGCATGAGTGTATCGCCTTATGAGCTTATATTAAAGTATTAGTTATGGGCTTAAGAAATTCATGAACATACACGTGTGAGGAATTTACTATAAAATTATGGTTATTTATTAATCAATTATGATACATGAGGGGATTGATGGGAGCACATTCAATGTTTTAGAATTTATGTAGAGAATACTCACGTTTATATCATGTTCTACGCATCATGAATGGATTTCTTTAATGAGACTTTACCAATGTTTAGCAGTGATTGATCGATTGTATGCAATGATGTGAAATTACATGCTGGATTAATCGATCGTTAGCTTAATCAGAATTTGATTGGTCCAAAAAGACATTATTTCAATTTGAGTTCCCAATTGTGACATGGATCGTCCCCAGGTTGAGAAGAGCGGAAATGATATAAGGAGATCAACATAATGAGATTATCTTAACTTTGAGAATTCATCCGATATGTCCGAGTGCACCGGTTTACAATATGTGCTGCCTGGATTGTGGTCTTGACAAGCAGGGTTGCTCAAGTGCTTCGGCTATGATGAGCATTGGTTGCTGGGCTTGAAGAGCAGGGGTTTCTCGAGGGTTTTGACCTTGATGGGCAAGTGGTGCTTGAGGGTTTTGTCTTTGATGGGAAGTGTTGCTCGAGGGCTTTAGCCTCGAAGAACATGCTTATCTGACAAGGGGTTCCTTGATGGCTTCGGCCTAGAGGTGCATGTTTGTGTTCATTGATTGTGGGTATGCATGTTAGATTATTATGTTTGAGACACTTATACATGCTAGTTTATGTGATATTTATGTATAATCAGAAAGTATGGTAGAGACACTCTCATGCAGGCTTATGTGATGTTTATGCATACTAAATTAGTGTGGTAGAGACATGCTCATGTAGGCTTATGTGATGTTTATGCATACTAGATTGGTGTGTTTAAGACACTTATACATGTTGGTTTAAGTGATATAAATATATGATCGGAATTGTGTGATTAAGATACTATCATTTAGGTTTATGTGATATGAATACATGATCTAAATCGTGTTATTAAGACACTATCATGTAGGTTTATTTGATATAAATACATAATTTGAATCGTGTGATTAAGACTATTATGCAAGTTTATGTGATATGAATATACGATATGAATCATGTAATTGAGAATATTATTTAGGTTTATGTAATATAAATGCATAATCTGAATGGTGTGAATGAGACACTATTATGCAATTTTATGTGATATGGTCGCATGATCATAAATTGTGTGAAAGACATTTCTCATGCGGTTTATTATAATATTATGTTTGATTTAATTAGATGATGATCACTACTTATGCAAGATTTATACTATGTTATAACATGATCATTTGTGTTCTGACTTGATATACGTGTCGTATGCATACTAGTTCTTATGTTTATGGATAAGTAAGAGTTTAGTTTTCTCTCTCCCATTTTCCCCACCCTCACTTCCACTAACCCTCTCCCCACCCTTGGCATCATAGGAGGTGGAGAAGGTGAGCAGGGGGTGTGTCATATCAACATCAGCTGCTACCTTCCGAAGTTGTCCCCCTCTTTGCCTACCAGCCCTCCCTCTTTTTTGCTCCCTTGCTTCTCTCCTTATGCCAACGGGGTGGAGGAGCCTGAGCCCTGGTTCTTCCTCTAGAATTCGGCGCCATTCCCTGGTCATCCCCTGTTGTCATGATTGAGGTTTTTCCTTACATTTAATTAAAAAATTGGCTAATATTTTATTTTGAAATATAGGCGTAAAACAAAAGAACCAACAAAATTCAAAACATATGAAAATAATTTTCATAAATTAATTCTTCATATGAAAAAACTAACATTCTCAGTCGTGACCCAAAACGAAAATATAAAGGTAAAACCTACCATGGTCATGGGCTTTAAAAATAAATACCTCTCAGACAAGTTCTATCACAGTCTAAAAAATGAATTATACAAACATACACAAGCCCAGTAAATAATATATTTCTATCACCTTAATCAATCCATGAGCTCGTGACACTAAAATTCACAAAGCCTCACTACGATTTTGTTGCACTCTAGGTGGAGGAAGAATAGTCCACCACGGGGATTAGTCTAGTCCAAACAGTTATAGATCGACATGCTAAAGCCTCCAGACAAAGGATCTAAAAATATAAGGTGAGTATTTTCATACTTAGTAGGAAGATACCCAATAAGGGAAATAAATAAATGAATTTTGTAAGTTCATACATAGATTCATTCATAAAAATGCATCTTACATCATACACATGAAGCAAGAAGTTCATGCAGCATAAAAATGCATCTTACACACATATGATCGTACTGGCTGAACTTACACTTTTGTAATATACTCTTATACTTACACTTACACTTTGAATCAAAGTCTTACTAGCCTACTCGCACAATCGAACACTTACACTTACAACATACAACTACTCGTACGACTTTACTCGTACAATCTTACTCTTATGCATAAACATACTCTTATGTCTTCCTTAGAAGCTCACATTTACTCTGAATCTTACACATACTGCTTACCCAAAATCTGATGCATAAAACTTACTCTTATTGCCGTACACATGCTACCGACACCTAAAGCTCATTATAATTAATAAGCTTCTGAGTCGGAAAGGAAGGGAATGTCACTAAGGAGTTACCTTAACCTTCAGGGAGCAACTAGACACCATGAACTTCTCCGAAGGCAAGACATGTTGATCGTTTATAATTAAACCCTTTGCAAGTGTACAAGGTAATTGTACTAGGATAAGTATTTAAGGGTTGTCGAACCTCAGGGACGGATGAGTTATTACTAAATCTAAAGAGGAATTTGCTGATTTAAAATCTAAAAACAACTTAAACTTTAATCAAGTAAAGGAAAGAAATCAACTAGTTTAAAAATAAGAGATTAATATGATGGAATTTACTTAGGAAATTGAATCCACTATAAAACCATAACAATTCCTTAACTTTTAATCTAAATCTAGTGTGAACATGAACAAGTATTCTCAGCTACAAGCTAGAATTACTTCAAAAAGAATCATTAATTAACTTCCATGGCATGAACTATCTTCGACAATAGCACGGATCATCTACACTAAACTAGCTATAGGCATGACCCGTCTAATCTTAGTATAACTCATCCAAGTCATTAATTATCTGAACATTAAAACTATTGTATGACCATCTCATCTAAATCACAGAAATTAGAATTGATGCAAATATCAAAATCATATCAATCTATCATCTACAAGACAATAAATCAATATAGACTTGAATAAACATTAAAAGCTCTTCCATTAAAAAGGAAATCCATATCATACAATTGTCATCATTCACAACTGAGATCTAAATTAAAAAGAAAAGAAACTGAAACTTATCTATAGCTTCATCAACTCCTAAGTAAAAGAAAAGTCTAGCCTTTCATTGTAGAAGAAAGCACTTGAATCTCCATTAGAAGCTTTGAATTCTCTTCCATCTTCTTCTTCCTTTTTCTCTTCTTAAAATCTACTGGAATCCTTTAATTCTAAGCCAAATATGTCTTTTTATAGGCATAAGTTCCGTAGGAAGAAGTCCAATATGAAAAGGATTGGAATTTGGGTCAAACAAGGGAACTGCACATTATGCTGATCGATCGCCCTGCATGCCCGATCGATCGGATACACTGTATTTTCATCTAAATTCACGTTATCCCGATCGATCGGTAAGTGACCCCGATCGATCGGATACAGTGTTTCTGTTTTCCTGAACAGTTCATATTCTGTTCATTAAGCTTTCCTTCGTGTCCATATTAATTTCTAACTTGTTTATAACTCTGAAAAGTTGTCCAAATCACTTTAAAGCATGTGAAGACTATTTTTAATCATTTCAAACATCGTCCAAGTACTTCGATAAGTGAACTTTACCTACAAAACATAAAATACCATACTTTAGACATGTAGAATATAATTAAAATTCCAACTTTGTTTAAATACACATCTAAATTACTAATAACTACAAAATTATTAATAATTAAACTAAAATACTAATATTTATCTTAATCTAAATAAACTATAATTAACTCTAAATTAACCTAATCTATACTAGCAAATAAGGTAAAAAGGCATATAAAATAGATATAGATTTCATACTTATCACATGTCTATGCTCATGGAGCACATGATCAAATAAGTAAGAGTAGGTCTATGATATTGCTTATTTGAGCGTGCAAATACCCACTCTTTGGGGCCATGCAGTGCCAGCTAAGGGCGGAAAACATACGGTGCCACTCTTGGGTGGAACATACAGTGCCATTTTTAAGCAAAAATACATACAGTGCACACGAAGCGCGAAACTTACAACACTCTCAATAGAGCATTAAACGTCTGGCCAAAATATAACACCATGACCAAATCCTACAGGATAACACCATGACTAAACCGGGAAGGACGCTCAGTCGATTACTTATCGATTAGCACAAAAACTGAACTTAATTCGTCAAAATCCTCAGTCTCAAACTCACAACATTATCAAATCAGGGTTATATATCATTCAAGTTCATATTAGGTAACTTATGTGAACTACTTCCATCTTACATTCTTCAGCTAGTAAAGCTAAAATTGTGCCTGTTCTGAAGCTCTAATCCACAAAAATAACATTATTTACTTATCTCATCCCCCACCTTATAATTACAGTCTTACAAATCTCAACAAAGACTTACTTGTCAAACTTGAATTTCATACTCACACTCTTACCATTAAATACTTGCGTTCTTACATCTTATACCATTCGCCTAAAAACTAAATTGTCATTATCGAACTCCTCGAGTGAAACCCTTAGACCTAAGTCCTGTCATCAAACCCTTACTAATTCTTTACTCATTGTTTTTCAGTTATAATTCATATTACGTACATTATACTGACACAATTATGCTATCCACTTTCACTAATTCACAAACCCCTGAAGACGTTAAGAACCTTGAATCTTCCCAATCCTTACATTGCTTAGGTCTTTTGGTCATTGCTCCAATGTACTACTTGACTCAATCCAAACCAATTCTTCATTCTCATCAAATCTCATCTTTTCTTGCCCGTCATACAATCACAATATCCATGTTGTAGGCCATGAAATACCCCTTCGACAAACTTAAACACACATACTCATGCCCATCGATAATACACCACCAACCCACAACGAAGATCTATCGCACGCTCTGATCACACACACATAATTTATAACTTACTACCATACCCATAGTCTTCACTAACATAAGCACGATTGACATACATAAAACATGTTTATTTAGTCAGCATTTATCATGCAAAATATCAAATTATAAACTCCTAGCATTCTACTACACAATCACAGCATGCTATCATGAAATTACGAGTTCAAGGTCCCCTACTTCGTAATTCACATGAGTTTGATGGCGAGAAAATGACAATGGTGACGTTGAGGGCAGAATCGGTTGCTAAAAGCATCGCACTAAGAGAGTTGTTGTCCTGAGGATTTTCAAAGATGTTGAAATTGATCTTGATAAAGTTATACTAATTTCACTGAAAGCATTAGACTAGGCGCACTAGGGTGGCCAGACACAAGGTCGTGCCACTAGGGATGGCAAAAGCGACCACAGAATAGGAGGTGACTAATTAGAGGTTGGCCAACAGATTAAAACACTTGTTGGCGACAACGTTAAAATAGATTGTGGACTATCTCTAGCGGCAACAATTCTGCATTGTCGAAGCCTCACAACATAGCAGAGGCCTTGGTTGCGTACTCATGAACATAAGAGAGACAGAGGAGGTCATTTGCGGCCATGTTGCCTAGTGGTGGAGTTGTTCCATAAACACGCATTGAGGCACTAAGGCCCGATGTTGGTGACTGACAAAGGTGGCATCATTTTTAAACACTTACCCACAACCAAATCATCATATGGAAGGTCATGCACCAAGCATGGCTTACGGTGGAGGTTATAGAAACGACATCGGTTGAGCTTCAATGGACTAAGTCTAATGACTGACAATTTTACTTCTCCTTAGAAGGATCGGAATTTGGGAACTCTTTCCAGTAGGTTTTGGATCATGCATAACAAAAGTGCGGGTGCATAGGTGGAATCGGGCCAGAAATGTTGGCCCTTGCCGTCATTGGGCCGGGGTAGAGCCCACGTAAGTCGGACATGCGCCCCAAGTCCATGCAATAAAGAGTTGGACAAATTGGCTTGGGTTGAAGCAGGGGCCATCAACGGCAGTCAAAGATGTACCCCAAAGTTTAGGGGCGTTTGGTGTGTGCAGAAGACGTGCAAAGGAGGCTGGGAGCGGCGGCCCCCCTTGCCGTTATTGTGTCAAACCGACATCTGCAACTATTTGTGGCTAAATAGTCGATCAGAGAATTAAAGAGACCCGATTTTGTTGGGGTGATAGTGTGCCGAGTTGGGGTGGAAAATAACACAATGCTGGGCCACGAACTGCAAGACATGGCCGGGGAGCTAGACTTTGGAGAAGACGGGACCCAGTAGATGCTGGATTGTGGCAATCAAGTGGACATCGGCCCAATATTGTTCGACATCCGACTGCGAAGGATGGATGCAGCCCGCAAAAAAGTGCAACTTTGCTCTAAAGCGGGTCGGCCAATTGAACGAATTGGGACTAATCGATGTAAGAGGCTAAACCACGGCACCTCACCGTCGTCGGCTCGAGATGGCAAACCGGAGGCCGAACAGTGGGTGGTAGCCAGCAATGAAAAAAAATGACAAAAATCAACGAAATGAAAGAAATTTTGCCCAGATTGAAATGGGGCAAAGGAAGGGCTAGGGAAGGCGTCGATTCGGGCTGAGGGTGGCCTTGTTGTCGTTGGTCTGCAATAGGCTGAAGGTGGCGATTCAACAATTGCCGAACTAGGACGATTTGGAAAGGCATCTGCCCGATGTCATGCGATGCCTGTCAATGGAGAATGGTCACTCTCGGAGATGTAAAAAAAGAAAACACTGTTCGGAATCAGAAAACGACATAAGAAGGGGTGCCAGGCTAGGGGAGGTGGCGGTTCAGGTCAGAGCTCCGGCCTTGCTGTTGCAGGGCCGGGAGAAGGCCAACGGCTAGCCAACAATGGCCGGAGACCGGCGGCACAGTCGTGGTTATAATGAACAGAAAACCGAAAAGAAAAGGAAGAGGCGGAGCCAATTTTACCTTAGGCCTACAGAGGAAGGCGGGGAGGCTGGGACAATGGTGGCTGAAGGATACTCTAGCTGGGGCAGAGCTGTGGCGGTAGTCCAGAAGCCATGCAACATGTGGTGGTGGTAGATTGGGCAAAAGCGGTGGTTCACAAGCTAAAATGGGGTGAGGAAGGATGAGAACGAAGGCGGGCAGTGGGCCAAGGCTTGTGTGACGGAGGAGGCATCTCCATGCCGTGGCTGGGCAGGCGGTGGTGCTGCCTCTAGCTTCACGGAAGGAAGGGAATAGTCCCCTTCCACTATTCCCTAGTGGTTGGGCGCTTTGCGCCCGATCCATGTCATTTTATATTTTTTTTCTATTTTTCTCTTTTTTTCCCATTTCCATTCTTCTACGTCTCGTCCTATTTTCTCAGCGAAATTTTTTTTTGTGATGTGTCGAGGCCCATGACCTGCAACTAAACACCACTCCCCACTACAACAAATTACAACATTAGTAATCCATACAAGCGTCGCTAATAGTACCAAAAGCGTCACTAATGAGTATTAGCAAACATAAAAAATGTCGCTAAATACGTCAATAAAACTACAGTCGCTACTAATTATTAACGACACTTATAATAAGTGTTGCTAAAAGTATAACATTAACGACACATAAATAAACGTCACTAAAAATATTATTATTAGCGACACATATTAAGCATCACTAATACATTACTATTAGCGATGCTTATAATAGTTGATTATTAACGACGCTTAATATGCGTCGCTAATAATAAATTTTTTTAAAACAATAATAATTAAAATAACTGAAATAATTTTCTAAAAACAAAATAAATTTTTTTTCTATTGGTGACGCTTTCGAAAGCGTTGCTAATATGAATAAAAATAAAAAATCCATTAGCAACGCTTTTCTAAGCGTCGTTAATATGAAACAAAAATAAAAAAATTAACAAAGTCATTAGTGGCATAAGGCCGCCAATGGGGGATCGAAATCTGGCGGGGACCCTTCCTCTGGTTTGTCGATTGGAGGGGGGGAATTCGAGTGTAGGGGGGTTTGAGGAAGGAGCCAAATTCTGGCCCCCTGGCCCCAAAGCCCTTTCCTCCGGTCTGTCTACTGGAGGGGGGAGAGAGAACAGGGAGGGGGAACAGGGAGGAGGGGGGTGGGGGACCGGAGGACGGTGGGTTGCCGGAATCAGGCCCCCACCCCTCTCTCTCCCCGGCTTCTCCCCCTCCTTCCCCTCTGCCGAAAATCAGAGGGGAAGGAGGGGGGAAGGGGGAAGCCAGGGGTGAGAAGGGGAGGAACTGGTGAAGGGAAGGGGGGCGGAGCAGAGCAGGGGAGGGGAGGGGAGGAGAAAGGGGGGAGCAGGGAGGAGGGGGAGTTGGATGATAGCTGCGGCATTGCCGTCCTCCGGCCCCACTCCCCCCGGCTCTGCCCCCTCTTTCCTTCCTCCCCCCTCCCTCTCCTCTAAAAATCAGAGGAGGGGGACTGGAGAAGGGGGATTGGAGCAGGGAGGAGAGCCAAGGTGGAGAAGGGGGAGGGGTGGGGGTCTAGAGGATGCTAGAGCCTGGCCGAAGCGCGGCGAGGGTAGGGGGCGGTGAAAGCAGCAACGCCCTGTCGGCCTCACGTCACTGTGTAGGGGGAGGAGAAGAGGGGAGGGACGAGGGGGCACCGGAGGACAGCGGGGAGAAACAGTAGTGCGGCGGCGGGGCATGGATGGACGAAGGTGAGTGCGGCGGATGCAGCGGCGAGGCACAACGAGGCATGGATGTGGCGGGGAGGCGCGGCGGATGCGGCAGGGAACATGTGGTGGGGCATTTTATAAGGAGCGACAGTCATGATGTCCGTCGCTATTTACATATTTCAGCAATGAACAATGCATACGTCGCTAAAATGTTTGTATTTAGCGATGTATAAAACAATATGTCACTAAATACGACGAACATTACATATGTCGCTACAATAGTCCTTTATTGCGACGTTCTCTAGAAACATCACAATTGGTAAGTATTTGCAACGTATAGTATCCATCGCAAGTGATATGGTGTTTTCTCTCTCCCTCTCCTCTCTCTCTTCCCTATCGGCTCTCTCTTCCTCTCCTCTCTCTCTCTTCTCCCTCTCCTCCTCCTCTCCATCTCCTCTCCATCTCCTCTCTCTCTCCCCCCTTCTCTCTTTCCCTTCTCTCTCTCTCCCTTCTCTCTCTCTTTCCCTTCTCTCTCTCCTCTCTCTCCCCCTTCTCTCGCTCTCTTCCTTGTCTCTCTCCTCTCTCCCTTCTCTCTATACCCTCTCTCTCCCTTCTCTCTATACCCTCTCTCTCCCTTCTCTCTCTCCTCTCTCTCTCTCTCCCTTCTTTCTCACTCCTCTCTCTCTCCCCTTCTCTCTCTCCCTCTCTCTCTCTCTCCTCCCTCTATCTCCCTCTCTCCCCCTCTCTCTATTTTATAATTTTTATTTAAAAATAATGAAAAAATGTATTAGTGACGCATAGCATATACGTCGCTAATACTAAGGGTATTAGCGACATATATTCTTATACGTCACTAATACTCAAGTGTATTAGCAACGTATATCATTATACGTCGCTAATACCTTTTTATTTTTTCATCAATTTTTAAATAAAAAATAAATAAAATATCCTCTCTCTCTCCTCCCTCCACCCTCTTATCTCTCTCCTCTCTCTACCCTCTCTTTGTTCCCCTTTTCTCCCTTCTCTCCTCTACCTTCTCTGTCTACCCTCTCTCTCTATCCCCTATCTCTCTCTCTCCTTTCTCTCTCCCTTCTCTCTCTCCTCTCTCTCTCCCCCTTCCCTCTGTACCCTCTCTTTCTCCCTTCTTTCTATTTTATATTTTTTAAATTAGTCTTCATATTAGCAATGCTTATTATTGGCGACACATTAAAAAAACTTATATTAATGACATGAGAAAAAGTGTCGCTAATAACAGTACTACTATAGACACTTTTTCATATATGTCACTAATGAGCAATTGCGTTGGGACTATTAGCGACGACACTATTGGACTATTAGCGAAACTTTTATGACTAAGGTTCTTGTTATCTAAGTTTGCTTTTACAATGTGAGTTTTATGCAAAAGCTACTTGTGTCTTGAAGTAGAGTGAATCCATACTCGCTCAATCGAATATTAATAGTTACATTTGGAAAAATAATTGAATGGTGAAACCAACATTTATTGGAAGTGAAAATAAGCCTATGATACTCCTTTTAAAGTATTCAACCATTTAAATTGAATAAAAGCTATTAATTTGGAACAAATTTTTTTACCAAATGGAGCAATTAATATTGGACAGAGGGTGTACAATTTCATACCTTTGGCAAAATTTGATGCAATTTTGGAAGATGAGGACAATATTAAATTAAATTTGTTTTAAAAATGGTAATTCCCCTCTTAATGTCGCAAAAATATGTTGTCCTAGTTCTACAAATTTCCAAAAGCATCAACACTCACAAAATAATTTGATCCAAAAAACATTCTAGTGTTTTCAAACCTCAAAACATTGTTTTTTTTAAGCTAAAAACTTGTCACATGATTATGCCTTTCTCACATTTTCAAACCTAGTAAAATTTTTGGTCCTCCTATCGACATCTTCTATAATATCCTCGACTTTATTAGCATACAAATTTGTGACATTGATGGATAGTATAACTGAATTTTGGATATTACCAAAATTTTTTCCTTTTAACATAGCCTTAGATCACCTTATCATCCATCACTTTATGTATGCCCCTTCCAGCTTTTACTTTTATTAAAAGAAATCCCCAACAAATTGCACGCAAATAATCTCAAATAACATAAATATGCGGTAACAAAGACAAACCTAGTATTGAAGTAATTGCAAAAGAATAAGTAAGAGAATATATGAGTAACATGATAAAATATGTTGAAGATTACACAAAACTATGATTTTGGACAAAAAATGATATTTATACTCTATTTTCTCTATACAATAGGCCTTACACTACATTTGATGAGATAGGAAATTGTGCATGCACGGAGTGCATATCATGGTATTGGACTAGTTAAACTGTTGGGAAGAAGTAGTGGTTTTATTGCAATGCATGCTTCACTTTCCAGCGGCCAGATTGATGTTTGTCTAATCCCTGAGGTGTATATATTTATAAGTTGGTTTTTCTCCCTTTATCTTCATTAATTCTTTAGCTGGGAACATCTTATTGTTTACTGTAATTTCCCTATATTTCTTATAATCTTACCTACACATCTTAATTCTTTTATATGCAGGTACCTTTCAATTTGGAGGGACCATATGGTGTCTTGTAGCATCTTGAACATATGATAGAGACAAAAGGGTCAGCTGTGGCTTGTGTTGCTGGAGCAGGGCAAGTAAGTTTATTTCAATGATGTTTATATCAAAGATTGTACTTTCTCCCAAATTTTATAAAAAGACATATAAAATCTGGCTGCTTGTCTTTAAGATTTTTAGATCAAAAGACACTTCAAGTGCACTGGTGTTCCTGCTGATGTCAAATACATTGACCCACGTACATGATCCGTGCTTGTCATGCTAATGCATCGGATGCCATTATCTACACTGTTCTTGGGCAGACGCTGTAAGGACATTATCCACTATATGCTATTTCTGTCCACCGTGAGACATTTAAGACATAGGCCCATAGTTGATAGTGTTATGCTTGCAGGTTCATGGTGCATTCGTAGGGTTCAGTGGGATTACAGTGGGCATATGCAACACCCACTACGGCTACCTTCCAATCCTAGAAGTTATCACCTCCCCAAGATACGTCGACCGATATAGTCGAATGTGGCATAGGTGTTTAACTGATGCTTTTGATGGCTAATGAGTTTCCTGTGTTCTGCCATTCTTTCCTTGTACTAGAGATAGTATAACCCACCATGGGTTCGGCAAGCATTCAGTCATACACCTACGAAGTTTTCATTTAAATCAGGATAATTGTGTTTGTAAAATGGACAAAGAGAACTAAAATGTTTCTTGTGATTTGTGAATAACTTAAATTTCTCCTCAGGAGAATGTGTATGGGTAAATTATTAAGATTTGTCTTATTTGATTACATTGGATATCATATTTCGATTAGATTTCATCCCCTGCAACCCAAAATTTTGCTCTCACTTACCGTGAAGCAGCATAAGAAATGTATGAGAGCTATTCATCCAGCACATATGCTAGTATATACTATTATTAGTAAAATTAATGCTAATCACGTTAGTATATATTAGTGTTAGTGAAATTATTGCTAATATGTACTAATGTGTCAATAACGACTCCTAAGTATTTTTTACACTGTGCTTAGGTGAGCATAAAATCTTTTTCTCATTGTAGGGGCAACTAATCGATTCACATGGGTACTTGTGACTCTTTCTTTATGCTTATGTAATCCAATCTTAGATCAGCAGAGTGCTCCAATCAAGTTCGTCGTATGGTGGAGGCAACCATGAAGCTGAAGAATTTGAGGGAGCAAACATTGTTTGCTGTAGAAGTTGAAAAAGTTAATTGCTTGCAGTAGTCCAATTTGTACCGATTTAATTCCACATCCAATTATAATAGTTTTTTTATAGCATCATAAGACTATAGAAGGTTATATCGTGGACCATAAAAAGTTATATTGTTATTGCTACAATGTTATAGCAATATCGCTATAAAGGTATAACATTAACACTGCAACGATATAACATTATTGCTACAATAATGTATCGATATTCCAGCAACGTTGTATCAATATCGCTACAACGATGTATCGTTATTACTACAATATTGTTGCAATAGCGTTATAACGATGTAATTTTATCGCTATAATGACATAGCAATATCGCTACAACGATATAACAATTCACTATAACGATATAGCAATATCGTTACAACAATGTAGCATTATCGCTACAACAATGTAGTATTATCGCTACAACGATGTTGTATTATCGTTATAACGATGTATCGTTATTGCTATGTGGGCCATATCGTTATTGCTACGTGTCCCTGTCGTATAATTTTTTAAATATTTTTATAAATATAATAAATAATAAATTAATAACGTGTCGATATGTATCTACCGTATTGACTCAATACAAACCAATATAGCTTATACACATCGATCTTTACGTACGGCGTATTACCCCTATATCATACCATATCGGTCTCAACCAATATAGGTAAGTACAGATCATAGGCACTCGTATCAGCCAGTATAGACTTTCACGGGCCCATCAAGCTATAAAAGACTGTTTAAGGAGGAACATAATGCTTCTTGTACTTTTACAATCAATCTAGCGAAATAAAAAATTATTTTTAGTGTGATCTTAAACCGTTCAATATGGCCCAAAGCTGAATACGAGTGGCCGGGCATATTATTAGTGTTGAACAAAAACCGCCTACAATGCCTAAACGAAGGCTATTTTTTTGAATTTTTTTTATAAATTCAATGATTCTAAAAAATACACAAGTTCCTTACCCAAACATGATTCTATCAAAACAATTCCATTCAAAGGGTATATTTATCAATTTACCTAAAAATTCTAAAGAATCTGACCTTAAATACAATTCGCTATCCAAACATGATTCCATATTAAAAATTCTATACCCAAACAAAATTCAGATTCTATATTGAATCGGCGAAATTAATTCCAAAAAATTCCAATTCACTACCGAATTAATTCCATACCCAAACGACCCTTAAACCGAAGTCAGTACTCAGCAAGGATGTTGAAGAGCTACTTCCCCATGCTTTGCCTGAACCTCCTCCTACTCTCGTTGCCACGAGCGACATCCAAGAAGCCACTTGCACCAGCCCTTTACTGTTTCGGGGATTCTCTCTTTGACAATGGCAACAATAATTATCTCCAGACGTTATGAAAAGCGAATTTCACACCATATGGTATCGACTTCTTCGAGGACTCAACTGGCAGGTTCAACAATGGCAGAAATCTAGTGGACTTCCTAGGTAAGAATCATGGGCGTATATAGTTAGGATAATAAGGCTTATATACATCAATTGGTTTGAGTTTTATTTTGTATTCATAAAGTTCTTATTTTCATTTTGTATGCCACAATGATGTTGCAGCTGAGAAGCTGGGTCTACCCTACGCACCTCCATATCTGGGTCTCGTTGGGAAGAAAAAGCTAGTAACAGGAGTAAACTACGCTCCTGCATCCTGTGTCATTCTTGCTGAAACAGAACGAAGATTGGTAAATTCCTTCAACAAGACAAAAGCTACATTTTAGATGTTGAGACAGTTTTCTTCAAATCTGCTTACAATTTAAAGAGAGAATTTGCTTGTTATAGGGAGAGTGCTTGCCTCTGAGCAAACAGATAGATTACTTCCAGGCAACTATAGAACAATTGAAGAGGCAACATCTAGTCCCACGAGTTGTCTTACACAAGTACCTAGCCAAATCTGTCTTGGCAATTACAATTGGATCAAATGATTACTTCAACAATTATCTGCAACCAGATTACTACAACACCAGCAGCATCTACACTCCTCAGCAGTTTGCTCAGCTGGTCGTGGACAGATACTCCCAACTATTGAAGGTAATAAGGTTAACTGTTTGATCTGAAGAATTGGCCTATTCATATTATGTTGTCATGACTTACATGCTTCGTTACCACTCATGTGACGCAGAGACTCTACAAGTTAGGAGCCAGGAAGATTGTGGTGTTTGACATTGGCCCATTGTGGTGCATACCGGCAGTCCTGAGGGCCATAAATTCGACCGGGCCTTGTGCAGACGGTGTGAACCAACTTTTAGTCCCGTACAACCAAAGGCTTGAGAAAATGCTGTCGCAGCTCAGATCTGAACTAAGTGGATTCAAACTTGTTCTTGGGGCGAATTTTAACCTTAGCCTTGACATGAACCTTAACCCCGCCAAATACGGTGAGTTTGATGCATATAGGACTACCTAATTTTGATCATGGGATTTCTTTTAATTGTATTACTTAGAAGTATTACTAACTGCATGTTAAAGAAGTTAATGATATGGTTACATGCAGGTTTTCAATCAGGAAAAGTGCCATGTTGTGCTGTGGATGATCAAATTACCTATATGGAAAATTGAAGTATTACTCTAGAAATCTTAATTAAATCGGCCTCTTGAAATTACCTCATATGGAAAATGCATGTTCTTCCTATATTGTGTTATCCCAGGTTTCTTGTCCTTGTCCTAGGCACTATGCCTCATCCTACACGAGCTCATGATTTAGAGGTTGTCTATAATGGCTCTACCTAGACTAGATGGTTCTAGCCCTGTTGGCAAGCTCCCTGTCTTAGACAACTCTCTCGTAGGTCATTATTCAATGTGAATCAGTAGCCGACCTTTGCAAATCTCTAGATGTTCTCTACAAGACCATGACTCATTCTTGGATTCAACAACTCAATTCCAATCATCACTACATAAAAAAAAAGGCTCTCTCTCCATTGCTAATTACATGCACACAACAAAGGACCTTCTCATGCCTTGGCCTGTGTTGGTAAATTTGTAACACCTAAAAAAGACTATGAAATTTCTTTGGGTAGTATAATTACAGGAGTGAAATTATCGTGCTTGAGTTAAATTGAAGCATTGTGAGTGCTTAAATTAGACCCCTTCATTATTAGGGGTGGGGGTGGGATTTTCCTGTTTTAGTTGGGAATGCTAGAATATATAGTCAACCTAGTTAACTTGGCTAATCAAAACCCTAGAAACATGACCAAAGGTGCCGTAAGAAGAATTGAGATTGACTAAAGAGTTCACTTTATGTTAGTAAGAGGACTCATGTATATTACTTGACCCCAATGACTCGAATGCGAGTGTGCACTTATGAAAAGATGAGACGTACCTCGTAAGACCATACCTTGTGGTAGAAGTTGTTAATATTGCCAAGTAGAAAATAAGTTTAAAATGAAGGATAATGGGTCTGATGGGCAGGGCGAGCACCATAGTGGCCTGTCTACCCAACCAATTAGCTGACTTTGGCATGAAGTGGGGCTGATGACCGAAAATCTCCTAATTTGGGTAGAGATAGACTCAAATAAGGAAGATCAATTGCTAATTGGCCGAAGAGGAGGCTTAGAATGACTAATTAGGAATTGACCCAAAAAGGGAAACCCTCCCCCCTTCTCTCTCTCTCTTTCCCCTCGCTTGCCCCACTCTCTTTGTCTGCTTTGCCTTTGGTCCGGCCCTCCTCTCTCCTATCTCTTTCTCTTCCTAACTGCCATTCCCATATCCATCTATCTACTTCTTCCTTTGATCCTCAAGATTAGACCTTCAAATCAGCCATTAAAGTTCTTGAAGAAAAAGAAAACAAGTCAATAGCACCATAGAAGCACATGGAACCACTACAACAAAAAAGACTATTAGCGACGCATTTATGCGTTGTTAATGCCTATTAATGATGCATACTAAACGTCGCTATAAGCATCGCAAAAAGTGTCGTCTCTATTACCTATTAGCGATGTATACCAAAACACGTCGCTAATAAGACATATTAGCGATGTATAATCTACGTCGCTAATAATAACTTATTAGCGACATATTTTATCTTGCATTGCTAATGCTAATCTATTAAGGATGCTTTGTTTACGTCGCTAAAAGAAAACTAATTTTTTTAAAAAAAATTATTAACAACATTTATACATAAGCGTCGCTAATAAAGAATTATTAGAGACGATTATATATACATTGCTAATAAAGAAATTTAATTTTTTTATTAGCGACATATACGTAAAGTGTCACTAATAATACGTATTAGCGACGCTTTTTATACGTCACTAATAAAATAAAAATTTTTAAAAAATAAAATTAAATAAAATTTATAATAATTATTATTGTTAGCGACGCTTAAAAAACGTTTCTACTAATTAATTTTAAAAAAAATTAAATAGCGACGCTTTTTAAGTGTTGCTAATATTGCATTTTATTTTTTTTTAAAAATCCTTGGTGGGCCTAGTGGCCCACCGGGGAAGGGAGAGAGAGCCGGGAGGCTAGAGGACAACGGGGTGCCGACATCTGGACCCCCAGCTCTGCCCCCCTCCTTTGAAAATCAGAGGAGGGAGAGGGGGGGACAAGGGGAGACTGGGCCAGCTAGGGGAGAAGGGGGTCGCTGGGGAGTGGGGGGCTAGCTAGGGGGAGTGGGGTCTGCTAGGGGAGGGGAGATGCTTGGGGAGAGGGGGGTGCTGGGGGAGGGGGGCGGCTGCTAAGGGGAGAGGGGGCTGGTTGGGGGGAGAGGGGGCGGCTGGGGGAGAGGGAGGGCAGCTGGGGGAGAGGGGAGTGCGGCTGGGGGGGGGGGGGGGGGGGTAAGACTTCATTGAAGTGCCACTGATAATCTATATTTATTATTTTTAATTTTTTAGAAAACTATTTAGTGGCTTTTTTTAAAAGCATTGCTAAATGAATTAGAAAATCAATCACATGTGGCACTTGTTTAAAGCGTTGCAAAAAATGCCACTAATGATTTTTTGTGGCACTTTTTCCGTGGGCGCTACTAAAAGCACCGCTAATTGTTATAGCGGTGCTTTATGGACTTTTAGTAATAATCAATTTTTTTGTAGTATAGCTTGCCCCACTCTCTCTATTGTCTTTCCCGTCGGTCCGGCCCTCCCTCTCTCTTTATCTCTCTAGTTGCCCTGGACATCTCCCACTAGCTGCTTCTTCCTTTGTTCCTTGGGATTAGACTTTCAAATCAGCCATTAAAACTCTTTGATGACGAAGAAAACAAGTCAATAGCACTGTAGAAGCACTTGAAACCGCATAAAGAATTGAAGAAGACGTTTTTCCTTGATTAAGGTAGGGACAACTCTCATGCTACATTAATCTATTATGATAGGATTGTTGTGTATGAAGGCTAGTGGATGAGTGGTTGATTCTTGTTTTAGTGAGTACGTTTTTGGGTTTTTCTTCATATGCTAAAGCTATAAATTCGATGCATGTTCATATAGATTAGATAGGATGCTTGAGTATAAGTTTTGTGGATTTGATGGTTGGTCATGATGTGTTTTAGTGTTTACAAATATCAACTCGCTGTTTCAATGGTGTTTGAGGAAGGGGAAATTCGTCAGTCTTTGATACAAGTTGTATTATTTTATATATTTTTGCCTCAGTTTATTTGCACCCTTCAAATGTCCTTGTTTGTCGGGCCCTTCTAGTGAGCTTTTTTACTCCAATTTTTGCTGAAATCTTAATAAATTGTGCATCTAAATGTGGTACAAAGTTCTAGTTTTTTCTCCATTGTTTACTCATTCGACCATTTGTATCTTTCTGAAACCCTCATTAGGCCAATTTTCTCCATCTCGAGTTGTCGATGTAGTTTAGGGATCTTTTACTTGAATAAATACCCTAAAAAATTACAGGACACTCAAAGTATTTTCTAGTTTCAATCATATAATTTTTTAAGTTTTCTCAATTATCCTTGATTTATTGGATTTTCTATAAGCCACGAGGGTTTGGATATTACAATTCTTTACAAATGTGTCTCCCGTTCCCAAATCAAATTAGAATTTTGTCAAAATCCTTATGAATATTTTGCCCTCAGTCTCCTACGGAATACAAAAGAGGTGAGTCTATTTGGACTTGTTTCAACTGAGATGTAACCCTAGGAGTCCTTACTATAATAGAATTGCTGCATTGTGCAGTATGTTTTAAAATTATGGGATAATTAGTTTTACTTGTGAGAATAAACTCATGATTTATTTGTGTCCTAGATTCTTGATTTTTTACATATAATTTTCTTTCTTTCTTTCTTTTCATATCATTTTCCTTATTTTTTATCACTTATTTCCTCTGAAAGCTTCTATGGCGCGTTAAGGCCTAGGGCCCGCAGTAAGTCTCACATTCACCTATACATGTACAAATATTGGGATAAATAAGAAAAATACATACACCAAAGTGTGTAACATTCCAGTCAAAAAATGTGCAGAAAAATACTAGAAGGTACGTTGAAACTTGTAGAAAAATTATGGAAGTTACTGGGCTCTACTTTAAAATGAAACCAATCACTTTGGAGGCTCACAAGGAGTTGATACAGCAGCTGTTGCAAAACTTTTAAGACATGTATAATGTCAACATGCAACTGAGGTTAAGAAAAACAAGTTGAAGTGCAAGCAGCATAGAGAAATCAACATCCTACAACAACAATGTAGGTTGCTTGTGAAGACCCTTGAATTGAAGATGGCTATCAGAGCAGTTACCCCACGCCAGCACCTATGCAAGCTGCTGAGCCAATTTCTCCTCTTGTGTCCAACACCCACTTCAAGACAAAAGAAACAAAGTCACCATAGTAGCGGAAATATTGTTTCAGGACATTGATGAGATGGATTCCTCCCATCACCTCCCTACTCTTACGATCTACCAGTCTTGTAGAGTTGAATAGGTAGCATCCTCTCCCACTGACCAACCTACCATATGTTGGCAAGGTTGTAAACTTATTGGATATGCTTATAGTTGACATTGCAGCAGATGGTAAGGAATCTAGCCCTCTAGAGGATTCTGGGGAGGTGGAGGGTGAGGCCTATACTGGTTTCACTACAACAAAATGTACTATTAGTAATGCAAAAATAAGCGTCGCTAAAAACTATTAATTGTGACACATACAAAAGCATCACAAAAAATATACTATTTACAATGCTTTATATTAAGCGCCACTAATAGTCATATATTAGTGATGCATATCAAACGTCGCTCACACTAATCGTATTAGTGACACTTTATATTATGTGTCACTAATAGTTATGTTATTAGCGACACTTTGAACAAGAGTCCCTAAAAGATACATGTATTAAAATTTTTATTTTAAATTAATAACTATTAACAACACTTTTTCTTAAGCGTCACTAATAATTTTAAGAATGTGGACACTTATGAAAAAATGTCGCTAAAGTTAGATTATTCGTGATGCTTAAGCAAAGTATAGCTAATAGTTAAGAATTTAAAACTAAAACTTAAAAATGTAGAACTAATAGCAATGCTTGTAAACAAACATTGCAAATAGCATTTTACAAGTGTCTCTAATATCTTTATAAATTAATTTTTTAAATAAATAATTGATAATATTTAAAAAATTTAAAATAAATTTTTAGATATAATATATTTTATTCAATTTTGACTATTTGTATAAATAATAAATAAATATTAAATTTTCAACAAAAGGCAGTTCAATAATAGATTAAATTTTTACTATTTAAATATAATATATTTTATTTTTAAAAATTTCTTATTAAATTTGAAATATAATTTATAATAAGAGAGTGAGCGAAGAGAGAGAAGTGAGGAAGATAGCATAGAGAGAGAGGAGAGGGAGAGGGAGAGAGAAAGTGAGGGGAGAGAGATGAAGAGAGAGAGTGAGGAGAGAGAAGAGATAGGAGGAGAGAGAGAGATAGAGGAGAGAGAAAGTGAGAAGAGAGAAGGGAGAGAGGAGAGAGAAAGTGAGAAGAGAGAAGGGGGAGAGAGAGAGAGGAGAGAGGAGAGAGGAGAGAAGGGAGAGAGAGAGAGGAGGGAGGAGAGGAGGGAGAGAGAGAGGAGAGAGGAGAGAAGGGAGAGAGAGGGAGAGGGAGAGAGAGGGAGAGGGAGAGGGAGAGGGAGAGGGAGAGAGAGGGGGAGGGGGAGGGGAGGGGGAGGGAGAGGAGAGAGGAGAGAGGAGAGAGGAGAGAGAGAAGAGATAGAGAGGAAAGAGAGAGGGAGGGAGGAGAGAGGAGGGAGAGAGGGGAGAGAGAGAGGAAGAGAGAGAGGGGAGAGAGAATCAAAGTTGTTATGATAAATTATTTTTAATTTTTTAGAAAAATAGAAGAAAATTCTTATTAGTGACCGTATAAGTATGCGTCGCTAATAACTTAGGGTAGTAGCAACCCATATATATATATTGTCACTAATAACCTAGTATAGTAGCGACACATATTCGTATGCACCGCTACTACCCTAGGTTAGTAAGGACGCATATTTATATGCATTGATAATAGTAATTTTTTTAATTAAAAAAATTAAATTAAAAGAGATAGAGAGAGAGAAGATGAGATAGAGTGTAGAGAGAGAGGAGGAAAGATGAGAGAGAGAAGGGAAAAGGGAGAAATGGTGTTGAAGGAAAAAATGGATTTTCAGAAAGCACTTCTTTTGCTCAAACTCAAACATTTGAGTGACAAAATTCAAATAGATTCTTAGTGAAAAATATAAAGTAAATAGTTTACCAAGATGGTTGAAACATGTTTCAACCGAGACCTATTGTTGCTCACTCATTTATGAGGACCATGACTTAAGTTCCTCCTGTTGTCCCCTGGTACACTCACGGGGAATTGCTTCTAGTTGGAAGGTTACAGATTTGGAAGCGGGAGTTTGGGTAGGTACACACCTGAGTGACGGAGTTTGTCTGCATCGCCGCTACAGTAGAAGTGTCTCAAAATGAGGAGAGAGGAAGAGAGAGAGAGGAGAGAGAAAAGAGGAGAGAGAAATGAGAGAGAGGGAGGAAGAGAGAGGAGAGGAGTAGAGAGAGATGAGAGAGAAAGAGGAGAGAGAGACAAGAGAGAGGAGAGGAAAAAATTTTAATTTTAAATTATTTGTGAATATTTTTTAAAAATAAAAAATGTATAATAGCGATGCATAATCATATACGTGCCTAAAACCTTAGGGTAGTAGTGACACATAACCGTATGCATCGCTACTACCCTAGTATAGTAGCGATGCATACTAGCATGTGTCGCTACTACCTCGTTACCAGTATGCATTGTTACTACCTTGTGTATTAGCGATGCATACTATTATGCGTCACTACTACATTTTTTTAAAAAAACTTTAAATAAAAGGGAGAGAGAGGAGAGAGAAAAGAGGAGAGAGAGAGAAAAGAGAGAGAGGGAGGAAGAGAGAGGAGAGGAGAGAGATAGAGAGAGGAAGAGAGAGTGGGCAGAGAGTGAAGAAGAGAGAGAGAGAGGAGAGAGGAAGGGAGAGAGGAGAGAGAGAGAAAGAGAGAGAGGAGAGGAGAGAGAGGGGAGAGAGAGAGGAAGAGAGAAAGAGGGAGAGAGGAAGAGAGAGAGGGAGGGAGTAAGGGTGCCATTTGTCGGGTGTCCATCCTAGTCCGCGTCCATCCGCACTAAAATGGACAATATTATTTTTTGTTTGTCCCTAATACGAACAGACACGTACAAGGGTTGACCGTGTCCACAACCGTCCGTGTCCGCCAACTATATATTTTATTATTATTATTTTTACTTTATACTAAATTACTAACCAATGTTACATAGTTAATCTTCAATAAAAGATTGTAAAAAATAAATATTATATTCTCACATGTGTACTATAATATTATTATTTATTTATTTTTAAAATTAGACTCTTACTATTATTATGACTTTTTTTAATTAATTTCTTATTAACCACCCTCAATTTGAGAACAAAGTAGTATATGTTAAACTTTCACCGTCATTTCATCCGTGTCCGTCATGAACAAATGGGGACGAACAAGCACATGGTCCGCATAAAATTGGATGGTTGTGGACATGCCTTGTTTGCATCTGCGTCTATCCATTTACACCCCTAGGAGGGACGGGAGAGGAGGGAGGAGAGAGAGAGGAGGGAGAGAGAGGAAGAGAGAGGAGGGAGAGAGAGAAAGAGGGGAGGGAGAAAGGGATGAGAGAGGAGAAATAATTATTTTTTTCTTATGAGTTATTTTTAAAATTTTTAAAATAAAAAATAAATTCTTAATAGCAACGCATAAGGTATGTGTCGCTGTTATCCTTGTTTAGTAGAGATGCATACCTTATGCCTTGCTACTAACTAGAGTATTGGCAATGCATACATTATGCGTTGCTAATACTCAGTTTTTTTGACCTGCGAGGGCGAAATTTTAACTGCGTGCGTGAAAATTCACCTGCACTGTTATTTAAACCTCCCCTACCCCTTTCCCCCACCCTCTCCCCTGAGGCGTCGCCGGCCGGTCTCTCCCCTCTTCCCCCCTTCTCCCTTCCCTTCCCTTCTCCCCCTTCCTCCTCCTCCCCCTCCCCCTTCTCCTCCCCTCCAGCCGCCATTGGTCGGAGCCTTCCCCCCCCTCCGCCCTTCTTCTCCCCTATCCCTTCTTCTCTGCTTCGGCAACCATCGGCCGGAGCCTCCCCCTTCCCCTTCTTCTCCGCTTTGGCTGCCATCGGCTGGAGCCTCCCCCCCTTCCCCTTCTTCTCCCCCTCTCCTTCTCCGCTCTGGCCGCAATCGGCCGAAGCCAGTGTTTTTGTTAAAATTATTTTGTATATTAGTGTCACTTTAAAAGTGTTGCTAAATATTTATTATTTTATAATTTCTATAGTACATATTGTGGGCATTATACTTGATTTCAATAGGTCTATATATGATAGATTAACAGTGACCAAAGTTTATTATACTTGATTTTAACAGTGACCAAAGTTTTGAGAAATGACTCCCTATTTTGTAGGGTGTTCGGTAAGGAGAAGTTGCACATAACAAAGGAGCAGATATACCAGAAGATCATCATAAGCAAAAGTGATGATTACGCAGTGAAGTTGGCCTGCATACTGGCACTACAACAAAAAAGACTTTTAGCGACGCATTTATGCATCGCTAATAGTCCTAATGACTATTAGTGATGCATAAATAACATCGCTATCAGTGTCGCAAAAAGTGTCATCGCTATTGCCTATTAGCGATACATAAAAAAAAGTGTCACTAATAGGCACTATTGGCGACACATATTTATACGTAGCTACTAATAAATTATTAGTGACGCTTAATTATTGCGTTGCTAACAAGCAATTATTAGCGACATTATATATACATCACTAAAGCAAAAAACCATTTAAAAAAATAAGTTATTAGTGACACTTTTTAAGCGTCGCTAATATGAAAAAATATTTCAAAAAAATAAAATTCATGTATTATCCACGCTTTAGTAAGCGTCACTAATAAGAAAAATAATAAAAAATTTGAAAAGGCTTTAGCGACACTTTTAAAAGCCTTAAAATATTAAAAAAAATTGTCCCGATGGTTAATTATGTGTCATAAATATTAGTTTATAGTGATGTTTATATTTACGTCGATAATAAAAGCATCGTTGATACTACATTTTGTTGTAGTGTGGTTTTGGCTTCTTTCATTGTGGGTGGAGGGTGGAGGCATAAGGTGGATCGGTGATTTTTTTTGTTGGCTGATGATGTGGAGGAGTTCGATTCCTATCATTGGGGTAACATTGCATATTAGGACACCCTCCATGGCTTGGAGGAAGTAAGGAAGGCCTTAACCGAAACCACTTACATTGTGCACGGATTTGTACCGGTACTACAGGTACGTTGTTTGGGTAGTTTGATTGAGGATTTAATGTAATATGCTGCCTATGATATTATGACATCTTCTTCATCAATGTTATTCAGTGTGTTGGATATACATTTTTCATCATTAGCTCCTCCAACATCATTACCATCATTTGAGTTGGCCACAATCTCTTCAATTTTTGATATGTTTACATCATAAACTTTAACCCTTGCAATGGGGACCTCTACTAGTTCTTCATCCAAATCGGATTGCAAATATAAGTAAACAGGAAGAGTTTTCTTTGCATCCAACTCTCTAGCTTCACGCAGTAAATCCTCTACTTCTGCATCATCACTCATATGCTATACTCTTCACTAAATATCAGATCACATCATTCAAACCTACCTTGTAAACCCATCTTGCGCAAATCTAAAGACCACACAATGTACTTCAAAAAATAAAAATCCTCCTACCATCTACCTGTTAACAGTTAGGCTGTATTAGTTAACTTTGTTTTAATCATATATTATAGGTCATGTGGTCTCCTCCTTGCTAGATATCAGATCGCACCATTTAAACCTATCTTCCACAAATCTAATACCTCAAAATATGCTAAACCAAAGTTAAGTATCCTACCATCTACCAGTCAACAGCTAGACAAGTATCAGTTAACTTTGTTTTACTCATAAAAAATAGGTCCTATGGTCCCTTGCTAGATATCTGACCACATCACGAAAACCTACCTTGTCAACCTATCTTGTTCAAATCGAATGACCACGCAATATACTTCAACAAATAATAGCCTCCTACCATCTACCAGTCAACAGTTAGGATGTATCAGTTAACTATGTTCTACCTATGTAAACTAGGTCTAATCTTCTCCTCCTCACTAGATATCATATCAAATCATTAAAATCATGAGTTAAATTAAACATATAAGCAAAATACATAATCCATTACTTTTACCTTGAATTTGTTTATTATATAACCCCAGAAGAACATAATTCATCATAAACTATCAATATACAACTATACATTACAAACCCAATTGATACAATCTGATCGCCCATTTGATAGGAAATTGTAACAAAAAGCTAGACCCAAAGAAAACAAATATTGAATCCCTTTTCTTTCATATATTTTTCAGCACAAACTATATAACCATAAATCATCAGATGTCATCGAACTAACATTACACCACCAAGTCACCATACACCAAATCTGCATCCCTAAGTTAGTGAAAATCAAACCAAATACAATGCGCTCTACTTTTAACTAAACATTGCACAATTACGAACTACATATTACATTTACTCAATATCAAGAAATATCTCCATGCCTTATATGCGGACTCTAAAAATGTAAGATTTCAAAAAATACACAGCTCAAACCCTCCACGCGTCTTTACTTTGCAGCCATTATCCTGTCACCCTACCACAACAAATGAATTGGGTTCGATTGTGCTGGTGCATGAACTAAGCAGATGAGGGACCTTCTTCGACTAGACGGAGAGGATGTGGAAACAAGGAGGCGCTGAGGGCGGAAAAAATCTAGGAGAATGATGGAGGAGATGGGGGAGGAGAAGAGGAGGATGACAGCTCCGCTGCGGGAGCCGTCGCTGTGTCTTTTTGTCTCCCATTGGGGCTTCCTATCTTTTTATATTGACTAAGGGTATTATTGGTAATTCAGGTACGCGTGTGGGAAAGTCGAACATTTATAAGTCTAATTGTGCAAAATCGATTTACCTAGCCTAAATTTGTATTTCGGCCGATTTTGGGGTCTATTTTTAAAAAAATTTCAAGGAGAAGTGGCTGAAGAGGGAAATGTGCACGTACATGTACCTGAGGGTGGGGCTGGACCTGTTCCACCTAGAAAATTGGAGGAGGTTAGTAGCATTTGTGAAAAGGATGGGGGAGGGCAAAGAGGCGAGCTGGTGCCGGGAGGAAGTGCCTATTAATATAGAACAAAAGGAGTATTTTTTATTGGTTATTAATGTAAAATAAATTTTTTTACCAAATAAAGCTATTAAATTAGGATAGATGAAGTATAAAATATTACTGCAACCACTGGTCTATATAACTGCAATTTTGGACTAAGATGGGATGGGTGTCCTCTCTTGTTACTTCATCGTAAGTTAGAAACCTAATATATAGGCAAACCGTTAGTAATAAATGACTTAAAAAGTTTAAAGAGAAAGAAATCTAAAGTGCTAAAGCTTTTGACTAAATCAAAGCCAGGTGCTCACACAAGATAGCATATAAAAATATAATTGAATAAATAAATAAAGACAAAAACACTTAAGGATCTCCTGTATTACAGAAAAAATGACTCGTTCCAGAGATAAGCATAAACCAGACGCCTATAAATCGACTGATGGAGAAGGTTTTTGGTCACAAACACAAAAAATGGAAAGTGGGACTTTGTCCATTGTTACCCTGGTTCTTCTGCTGCAACCTTTCACTTCCGGAACAGGAAGTCCACTTGCACCGGCCATTTATGCTTTCGGCGATTCATTATCCGATGCCGGCAATAACAACTACCTAAGAACCATAGCAAAGGCTGATCACCGACCTTATGGCATTGATTTCCCCGGCAGTCCCACGGGGAGATTCAGCAATGGCAAAACGTCTGTGGATTTCGTTGGTAAATATGCCCTCAATTCATTTACTTCTTCGTCCCTCTCAGTTCCAAATTTATCTTTCTGATTCTATAGGTGGAACTCACAATATCCTCTTACCGGTCCGGTTGTTTATCATTGTTAGCCCACACCTCCCATATCTTTCATGTCTCAAAGCTATATAAATTAAATTTTGTTTGTTTTCTTTATCCTGGATGCAAATCCTATCTGAAAATAATGTCAATTTAGTAGTAATAATCGGAATTCAGTGTGTGCAATAAACACGTCGGTGCAATTGATGAATTCCCCCACACCATATATGGTGTTCTACATGGATAGATACTTCAAACATCCCACAGAGAAGGCCATGCAAGAGATTCACAACTTGAGACGGGATGCTTTTGGCCAACATAGAGGATAGGCTTAAAGAATGAAAATTTCACTTGTAAAAATTTCATACTCTTAAGAATTGGTATGGCTTGTCTAAGTTGTTCTCTCATCTCTTTGTTGATAAGAACTCATTGCGGACTAGGTGGATACATTTTCATATTATATTAGAGATTCGAGGATATGACATTGTGAGTTGAAGGGTAATGCATCGACAGTATGAAAAAAACATCATCTCTATCAGGAATTTGATGATTGACCATATTGTCCAAAGTAAATGATGTAAATGATACTTATTTCTATAGTTACCCTTGGTTTTGAAATTTTACCTAAACAATTATGGTCAGTCTTATTTACCAGATGGTAAGTCATTCTTTGGACAATTTCGGATTTCCTTATCAACAGTAGATAGATATGGAATTAGAATATCAATTTGCGAACACTCCATTTCATTCAAGTAAATGACGCTGCTAAGCGCCTAAGCCCTCTTTGAAGAATGAGAAGAACAACATCCTTTGGAAAGCATCCTCCACAGGACGTTTTACCCCTGCTTCAGCCCATAGGGTGTAATATGAGCATTGAAGTTGAGGACGCAACTAGTTTGGTTTAAACATAACATTCCTCGTCACTCTTTTACATGTTGGTTAATGCTTTATGGTCAGCTCCTTACTTTGGACAAAATTCAGCCAACAAGCGTTATTATTGTCAACATATGCATTCTAATCAAGTTAGATCTAGCAAGTTAAAAGCTCATTCTCTTCAACTATAGCTACTACAAGTGGGCTACGTTTTCTATATTTAAACTTTTCAGGGTGGACATTTTTTAACGTCATGCATCTCAGGTTGTAAACCATATCATGTTCCTGGCCAAAAAACATCCTGAATTGGGTATTCTTCTCAAACTCTTCTTCAATTGCACTGTTTACCATGTATAGAGGGAAAGGAATCTTATCTTTTGAAATGAAAATCTCCACAAGAGAAGTCGATTCAAGCACTACAAGATTCAACTAAAAACTTATGTTTGCGCAATCTTCCACCTTCTTAAATACCTCTATCAATTTTATTTATTATATGGGGTTAGTATTTATAAATTTTTCCATTTGATTTCTGGCAAACTCAATTTTAATTTCTCTCTTTCATCCCTGGTTTTGATTAATAGATGGGTTAAAAACTATCTTTCACTTATAAAAAAATTATAGGACTTCTATGTTGGGTTTTGAGAGCTTAAGCGGATTGCCCACTTGAAGCCCACTTTGTGTGGCTTATAAGTCAAAATTTGTTATATAATTTAATTTTAAGATTGAAAATTTGGAAGGAGTTCAAAGACTAGTTTTCATCTTTGAAGGAATATTTCAGCCACACTTAATATTTCAATTTGGAGAGAAAGTTTTGACCTAGGTTTCTCTACTAGGAAATTTGCGGATACCCTACAAAAGAAAATAAGTGAGTGGGTCGGATCATTTATACTTTTGTCTGTTTGTCAAAATAAGGAATTGTTAAGCTAATACTGTTTGTAAGAGGGTGTGTATTCAGGTTGCAGAGGTATGATGGTCAATGGGTCTCTAAAGGGCTTAAGGACAGTTGCCCATACAAACCCAAGAAAAATACTCCAAAAACTCAGACAAAAAGTAATTAGTGATACTGTTGGAATTTTGAGAGTCTTCTTCGTCCACATTATGTATGTGTTTGTGGCAACAAAAATAATTTAAAACTTTGAGTTCAGAGTTAGGCTTATTGAAGTGCACACAATAGGGCCCAATGAAGAAGACTAGAGGTCTGTTGTATCTTCGATGTAAGTTGCCAGTGAAGCAAGTGCACCGGAGGGCAGCAAGATCAGAATAATCATCCCGTGTTCTTGCAATTCGTCAAGTTCTAATATCATATGCTATCTTATTTATCTACTATGAAGAGTAAAGTACTACAATTGTACCTATTTCCAACAATCTATGTAGTTGAACAATTTGAAACACTGAATTCATCTATAAATGGTAATAGGTTTAAGCTTTTAGCTCAGGTTAATTATTAGCCCCTCTACTTTTTGCTTAGGCAAGGGGGCGGCTACTCCCTATATTTAGCAGTAGACAGCTAAGTTAGCTTAGGCGACGAATAGCCTAAACAACCTCTTGGGCACAGATGGATGCTTGGGGCAGCGTAGGAGAGGTTCCAGTTGCGCACTCCCGTTGAGGAGTAGGCTGAGGCAGAGTCCCTGTGCTGGCAGGACTCTAAGTGGCGTGCTGGGCACTATAACCCCTTAGGGACGGACTCCTAGGGGCGCTAGGACGTAGGGAGGCAGCACAGCCTGACTCCTAGTGTGGATAAGAGAAGATGCACAGGTTTCCCTATATGAAAAGACTCTAGAGGCAGCAGGGCCTTGGACTCTTAGCTGAAGACAGATTCCTCACATGATTCCTTATTTGTGTTGGTACGCCCCATTAGGCTGGGAGAGTTGGGACAAGGAGGGACTTTGTATACTTAGGCTGGGATTGTACTCCTAGTGTGATAAGGACCAACAGTGCTAAATCTATATATAGGGAGAGGATGGGGCAGCCATGGCTGAGAGAGAATTGTTGAGGACGAACCAGAGAGTGCTCTACGCAGTGACTTGGCTTGTCAGTTGAGGCCCTTTCCCTATCATTGTAACCGACAGATTGTGTTTACATAGCATTAGGCTGAGCCCCTTTGCGCCAGAGACAATTGTATTGGCTGGTTGCTTGTTCCCCTTGCATATATGAGAGGGAAGAACACGAGAGTAGGCTACTGGCTGTGCGCTGTAGTCAGGCCATCACGGGTGTGGACACTATGGAAAGCTCTGCGCGTATGACATTAACCCTAGTGATCAACTCCATGTTTCCCCGACCTACAATTGACAAATAGTCGCATATTTGGGTCTATCTAAAGGAAGCAAGAGAAGAACCATTATGAGGGTGAACTATGCATCTGCCGCTTGTGGCATTCTTAATGAAATCGGCAGCGAAGTTGTGAGATTTTATCCACTCTTTCTATATGTCCTCACTTCCCAAAGTGAAGTAGGTAATGCGTTAGAATGTGTCTATATGCACCCAATAATCTTCTCAATACCCTAATAACCCCATAAACCCATCATATATTTATAAGTAAAATAGGGTACTAAAGATATTATTTGGGTGCATGCATATAGACACAATCGTGTTTTTGTATATAAGAATGCAAATATGCATAATGATGGTACATCACAATTAGTTGATTTTTTTTTGTTTCATCAAATTCTATGTCTGCTATTTCTTATACTTGCATTTTACGTAAGGAGAATGCTTGACGTTCAACAGACAGCTACAATTTTTCCAAACTACCTTGGATAACATTGCTCCACAATTCAAGTCCAAGGAAGAATTCCAACTGTACTTAGCCAAATCAATCTTCATGGTTAACCTCGGGAGCAATGATTTCGTCAATAACTATCTGCTACCAGACCTCTACAGTTCAATTGCCAAAAACACTCCAGAAGCATTTTCCCATTTCCTTCTCGATGAGTTGTAGAAAGGAATCAAGGTAAACAGTAACAACTATCACCAGTGTTACAAGAAGAATGAAACTTTCAACAGAGCAGAAGAAGAAAGAAAGAAGACAAAGTTGATTACTTGTTAGCTGCTTCATTGAGCTGATTAAACAAGGATGCGTTTAGCCTGACCGGACTCCATGACCAGAGTCCCTTGACTAGCCACATAGGGCTCCGTACATGGCACATAGAGGGCAGTTTGCGATCTATTTATACCTGCCCTCTTATGTACTGTGTTTGGAGACCCATGTAGACAGGTCGCAGACCTTTGGTCGCAGAGTTGGTCAGTTAACAATCACAAAATCATAAATAGTGTTTCACATAGAGCAAATGAATTTCACATCGCCACGATGAGCCTGGCTGGTGGATTAATTATTTGTTTATAATAAAATTAGGGAGATAGTAGTTATTTGCTTATTAGTAAAGATTTTTTCATATAACAGTGATTTGACATATTTTTATTAGACAATAGCATTGGACCACACATAGCCTACTTTTCCCTTGTCCAACAACAACCTGCACCTCATGGATGTATGGGTTTATTGCAGAGTTTTCTGTATCATTATAATTTGTTAATGTTATTAATTAGTTTTAGAAATAAATAATTGACCAGTTAACATTCTCTAATTAATTAGTGTAAGGGCTTAGCCCCAGTAGAAGGATGTAATGAATAATTATTATGTTTGCCGTAATCCTCTTCATCCCCCTTTCTCTTCCGCGAGATGTTGCTGATGAAGAGCTAAATTTTGCTTTTTCGTGTAATTAAAAGCTTACCTTCTCATGCTTTTGTATCTGCAGAGACTGTACGAACTGGGAGCTAGGAAGTTTGTGATTGACAGTGGTTGTATACCTGTTATGAGAGCACTGAACAAAGGAAATTGCATGGACAAAGTGAACGCTGTACTGGAACCATACAACCAACAGTTTCCTGGCCTAATTCGGCGACTTCAATCGGACCTCGCCGGCTTAGTTGTCATTCACAAGCAAAACAAGCCCTTAACACCCAAGGCCGCTGCCGTTTTAGGTAAAGTAATGGGTTTATGCACGTCTAACCAAAGAATTTTTAGGAAGCTTAATTAGCAAACTCGAAAAAAGAATCATATTGTTCATGCAGAAACTTCCAACTAAAGTCCAATACAGCTGATGAGACTAGCTCATCTTCAATTACGAAGTGCATTGAAGTATGCGAGGTTTATGTATTGAGAGAGATTCATTACTAATTATATTGTTTGATCTGTCTATCAACACAGGGTTTAAGTATCTAGATGTTGCATGCTGTCCCTACTGTGTAGACGCAACTGCCACCATCCCCAATCAAGATCTTTGCTCCAACAGGGACGAGTACATGTACGGGGACCTCTTCCACCCAACCCAGAAATTCCATTCTGTTCAAGCCGAATTTTGCTTTGATCAATGGTCGTCCACTTGTATTCCTTAAGGTATTCAGAAACTTGCACGACTGTAAGAGAGAAGAGAACTATAACCGGCACGCAATACTGCAATAGGAATTCTTTGGCAGAAGTGTTCCTGTCTTGGCTTTTGATGCCTAGGAATTCTTTGACAGAAGTGTTCTTGTCTTGGCTTTTGATGCCAGTTTTTGAAAAGGCAAGATTCAGCAGCTCATGCATTTAGTTGATCTCTAGCATTTTCCCTCTACGATATATTCCATCCGTCCTAAATTAATAACTTTATTTAGTTATTAAAACTAAATTAAAATTATTTTATTTAAAAAAATTAAATAAAACTATTAATTTGGGACAAAGGGAATGCCATTTCTTAATAAATTATACATGCGGAATATAAAAGAAAAAAGAGAAGTAAGAATATCAGCTTCCTATCATTTATTGTTGAACATTGGACATGGACATCAATGAGAGGACAAAGTCGCTCAATTTCAAACTGTACAGCAAAGAATGAGTTCTTTTACGCTTGTGCAAGCTGTTTGACAGTCAAGGGAGAGCAGACGGAAGGAGATTGATCAAAGCAATTTTCCGCAAAGATTGAGTTTGCAGCCTCTGTTGGGTGGATTGCGTCGTAGGTGAGACGTTTGTTCCTGTCTTCGCATGCTGTCCCACCCGGAATGCACGTACCAAGCTGATCATCTACAGCACAACACGGCATTTTCCCTGCTTGAAAACCTGCATGTAACCAGAGCATTAAGTTCTTAAGAGAATGCATTTCTACCTATAATCAGAGTGGTGGTTAATCATAGGTTTCATTAAAATTTACTCAACTTTATTGTCAAAGTTATTCTAATGGTAAGAGCACTTGTTGGAAACAAATTCAAATCCACAGGCAAGTGAAGCTTCACCAGCAAAGTCGTTGATCAAGTTTCACCTGCCGTTGATGGCCATGAATTGACGGTGCATACAAAAGGGCACAGAATATGTATATGTATTATGATTTTTCACAATCTTTGCGCAGTTGTATTATGAGTTTCACCAGCAAACGGGGGCCATCAGCGCACCAGCCAAATCGCTAGTGAGGATTCAGAAGGAGATTTGAGCTTGTTGGAAACAGGCTGAAAACCTAATAGGGAGACAAGGGAAAATAGGTACTAATCAAAATGGGGTGACTCAAGAGTTTTCATCAATATAAGTTCCATTCGAAGACATTGATTAGAGGAAATCAACGCACAACTCGAATGGGCTGTTTCGAGGGGGCCACGGATGGAGGCCATATCCGTCAACTCAAAAGAGATAATTCCTTAGACATGAACTTTTATATATTCTTGTGAACAAAAGGAACGCTTCTATATGCACTCTTTTTTACTCATAAATTCATGAGGGGATTTATGGGGTTATCGGGTTACCAAAGAAATTATTCGGGTGCATATAGATACATTGGGGAAAAAATGCTTTTTTTTCCCCTTACACACAATCCAATTGTAAGAAACCTTTCCATGTTACACGCAGTACTAATTTTTTATCTTTGGATCTACATGCAGTAATATTTCAATTAATACAATTGAAAGGAATCCCATGATAAAAAATAGGTAGTCCTTAATTGTTGAAACTCACCGTATTTGGTAGGGTTAAGGTTCATGTCGAGGCTGGTACCATAACTCGCCCCAAGAACAAGTTTAAATCCATGTAGTTCAGACCTGAGCTGCGACAGCATTTTCTCAAGCTTTTGGTTGTACGGGACTAAAAGTTGGTTCACACCGTCCGCACATGGCCCGGTCGAATTTGTGGCCCTGAGGACTGCTGGTATGCAACCAACTGGGCCAATATCAAACACCACAAGCTTCCTGGCTCCTATCTTGTAGAGTCTCTGCATGATATGTGTAGTAAAAAAGTATGTTAAGTCATTACAGTTAGATAACGGTTGCTTCCCAAAACTGTTAGGAAACGTGTTATCAATCATCTTAAGCTTTTGGGAAACAGATTATCGACGTATTTACTTTGTATTGCAGCCATGTTTACCTTGAGTAGTCGGGAGTATCTGTCCACAAGCAGCTTAGCAAACTGCTGAGGCGTGTAGATGCTACTGGAGTTGTAGTGATCAGGTTGCAGGTAATTGTTCAGATAGTCATTTCCTCCAATCGTGATTGCTATGATAGATTTGGCAAGGTGCTTGTACGAGACACTTTTCCGGACTGGATACTGCTTCTTCAGTTGCTGTATAGTTTCTTGGAAGTAATCTATCTGTTTGCTCAGTGGCAAACACTCTCCCTGTACAACCAAGTTATCAAAATGTGAAAATTCTCTTTTTCTTTTAATAAAAATCTCACTAACAGCTTTAAATAACTTACCAAAATTTGTCCTGTTTCATCAAGAATTCCACACGATGCAGATGCATAGTTAACTCCTGTTACCGGCTTTTTCTTCCCAACCAGACCCAGATATGGAGGTGCAAATGGTAAACCTAGCTTCTCAGCTACAACATCGTTGTAGGAAACAACATGACAAAAAAAATATGAACAGAAAACGTAACTCAAATCAATTAATGTATCTGAGCCTTACTGTCCTATCTATCTACGTTCATGATTTCCTTACCTAGGAAATCCACGAAATTTTTGCCATTGGTGAACCTGCCAGTTGGGCCCTTGAAGAAGTCGATACCGTATGGTGTGAAATTTGCTTTTGAGAGCGTCGGGAGATAATTATTGTTGCCACTATCAAAGAGAGAATCACCGAAACAGTAAAGAGCTGGTGCAAGTGGCTTTTTGGAGATCGCTTGTGGCAATGAGAGGAGGAGGAGGTTCATGCAAAGCGTGAGGAATTGGTTCTTAAACATCCTTACTGACTTCGTTTTATCATGTAAGGATTGATTGGGTGAAGGAAGGATATATCCTTCTAGCCTTTATACTGGTTATCGGTTACAGTTGTGAGATGAGACAAAGTCATGCCCCCCAAAAAAAAAAATGTCCGCAGTGGATGAATCACATACATTCTGTTCTGGCAGTACTCTGACTTCTATTCAGTTTTTAAAAAATTGGAGTTTTTGGTATACGAATATTATATATATTTTACCAAGTCAATCGATTCCCTTACATGTTCTTACGCAATAACTTTAATAATACGTCATTATCTGTAACTACATTTTTTTTAGATTCCTTGAATATATAATAATAAAGAGATTGAGGGAGATACATGGGTAAATAAGATATTTTAACATCAGTAAAATTTCCAATTTGTGGGGGAATGTCTCAAATATGAACTCATTCATTGTTTTTCAAAACAAATACAATTCAATCCTGTCTTTTATGATCTTACAATTGTATCAAATTTTTCCAAAGTATAAAATTATATTCCATCCATATTAGATTAATAGCAACATTTGGTTAATAGCTTTATTTTGTTAAATTTATATGGTTGGGTACTTGAAAAATAGTATTATAAGCTTATTTTCCTTCCTTTAGTTGGTTTCACTATTTAATAAAAATTACTATTTTTTCAAATATAACTATTAATATTAGACAAAGAAAATATGTATTAAATCTACTTTAAGAAACAAAGTGGCTTTTGGATGAACCACAATTGGTAAAAGCAACTTATTTAAGTGTGTACTTCAACCAATTGGGGATGTGTGCCTTTACATACTACTTAGTTTTAATATGCTAAGGCCGTTGTGGCCAGCAACAGTGCATTGCTCACAAGGCCATGCCTATGCCTAAGTGGGACCCACACATCAAGCTGTAAGTGTTACCTGGCCCTACTTAAGAAATTTAAGTAATTTTGGATAACTCAATTTGTCGTAATCCATATAAATTTAACACAAACTTTTTTGATAGACATTCATTTTTGTAGCGCAACTTACATGTTTTGCCACAAAAGAATATTATCACTAAATGTTTCAATTTGATCGTAAATAATCTTACCTTCGTTTTTTTAGTTGGAGCTATTTTCCCAGTTCAAAATTAGAAAAGTAATAAACTTCATATGTTATATTTTGTGACTACTTTTTGTTCATCATAAAAAGTGATATGCAAAACAAAAATGAATGGAAATAAAAACTTCATTACCAATAAAAATTTTCAATTTTAAAATGCAAAAAAAATAATGGTACTCTTGTTGAGAAAATTCAAAAAACATTGCAAAATGCAAATATTCACATCAAGTTCTAGTCGTTGCATATAATGAATTCAAATTAAAAAAATTAAATGCAACTTTTAGCTTTTTGTTGTGCCTAAAAACTATTTTATTATAGAAAATTTAATGTTCAAGCTTATCAAAAGTATTTTTATTTTTCTCATATATGCAAGAATCAAAGTTCTTAATGATTTTTAGATAATAATTCATCCATCCTAAATTAAAAGCTCCATTTGGCAAAAAAGTATGTTCTATATTAATTGCTTCATTTTGTTCAATTCAAGTGATTGGTTACTTAAAAAGGAGCAATATAAGCTTACTTTTCATTCTTGTAGAATTGACTTTCACCATTTAATAAATTATTATTTTTAAAATTATAGTTATTAATATAGAACAAAGAAAGTGTATTTTATTAAGAAGGAGACTACTATTAGACTTCAAACTCATTAAAGAAAACGTGTATCAATCATGTATACAGCCAGCGATGGGGAACCTAATTACTCACTCCACGTCTACATTTAAGAGATTAATAATTTATACAAGTGGAAAGAAATTAGGAATAAAGCATATACCAATAATATAGAAAGGAGGCTATCGAATGTGTGGAGAGATTGCACACGATTGCTATCTGATATAAATAATAAGAAAATATTACAAAATTCTCGTCAAACTTCCAGTTGGATTTTATTCTTCTTTCCCTCGTGGGGAAGTGTTCCACGTTAACAAAAAAGAAGCAATGGATTTGTTCCTATTCACCAACTTGCATCCAACCAGTAGCAATCTTTATTTTAATTGTCTTCAACCAGTGACAATAATTATGAATCAGAGAAAGCACTCCTCCCTAAGCAAATAATCTTATGATATTAGATCATGATTTAGTCAGCCTCCATGAGCACATGGCGGAGTTTTTGTTCTCGCGGAGGATGTTCACAGGATATCCTCCATTAATATGGGCCATTGATTATGAAAATTGATGACACTAATATAAACATTGTTCGTTGTCATAATCCACGACTCCTACTTACATCCAGGAGGAGGACAAAAACTCTTCCCAAATCAAAGTTCTAGTCATGGCAGAATACCCAAGCCGAATCAAGTCTTATGCCGACATGTAATTAAGTAGAAAAATAATGACGATGAACATCATGTCCATACTTAGGGTGGAACATTGATATAAATCAGTTGGTATTAACATATGTGGATTACTAGAATAGCTTGAAGAAAAATTATAATTTTCTCTCTTGTAATCAATCGACATTTATGAGCGATCGGTTGATCTCTTAAAGCGATTGATTCGATCAAGATGCAAAAACGTTTAGTATAAAATGAAGCAAAGAGTTGGTAATTGATTGCCTTATCTTAGTGATCGATCGTATCATCTACGATATGGGTTTCAACTTCATTTTGGATTAGAATTTAATTCCGAATTAGTTTCTTTTCAGTATTTTTAAAAACATATGAGTCATATGTCTAATTTATCAGATGATTTCTTTGTCAAAATTATATTAAAAAACTGTATGTATGTAATGAGTCTTAGAATCTAATTTGAGATTATTGTAGTTGAGTTAGATTTCGAATTAATAGACTTGAAAAATAAGAGCATACATATTTTTGTTAATCAAGGTAAAAGACTAAAGAATGTGAGGAGTTTTGAAGCTTATGCAGATTACATCGACATGCATAAATAACTTGAAAAAAGGTTAAAAAGTGATTACATTTGGTTACAAAATATTTAAGGTAAAAATGGTAAAAATGTTAAAATATAAGCAGAATGACCAATCACTACAAATTATGAACAAGAGAAACAATTGAGCGCATGCTGATTCATTCATCTACAAAACGAAGCTGAAAGTTATTAATCGATTGCTCTCACAATCGATTGGTTGATTTAAAAATTGTGCTCATTAAAAATAGTGACCGATTGATTGCTGTTTAGAATGATTGATTGTTTCAAGAATAATTTGCTTAAATTATTTCATTACTTATTTAAGTGCAAGTCCTAAGCCGACTTAATGAGCTATATAAGAGTTATGAAATTATAAAACTGGAGAGAGAGAAACCTAGAGGAGAAAATAGAAACAAGTTTTATACCTTTGCCTATTGTTTTTCAAAGGAGAATTCACTTGAACTTTGTTTTGAAGATCCATGGTGAACTGAAGAAGACAATTCCTAACTATATGAGTTAATACAAAGTGTATTAAAAGAGGAGTTGGAGCATATCTTCAATAGAATATTTTATATTTCCTTAAGGCTAAAGTTAAGATAACAAAAAGTGTTTATTGAAGACTAGAAGGAGATATAGGCAAGGCAAAGAGGAAAAAGTTTCAAGTTCTTAGAGAATACATAAAGGCTAGCAACAACAATATAAAAAAGATGAGTTTGTGTTAGAGTCTAAATAAGGTTAGTTATTTGCTAGTGTCCATGTAAAAGTCTTGTTTCTAAGACATTTATTTAGTTCCTTTAGAACTGTCATAGTTTTCTACCCTAGTTGGGTTTTTCATGTAAATTATTATGTTCATGTGATGATTGATTGATATTTGAAGAGTGTAAAGTGAGTGAATATTAGGTTTTAATAGTTTTCATTAAAAAAATTATTATTAATCTTGTTACACATAGAGGCTAAAACTCTTAATTTTTACTTATTGAAAGTACTAGTTTTAAATGCAATCAAGTGATTTGCTAGGTTGATTAGATGAATATAAACTCTCACACTTTATTTTCATGAGAATCTTTATTTTCTATAATCATTATTTTTTCTTAATTTTGATTGGTTAGTCATAAGATTATTAGAAATTAGACTCTTTATTTACAATTATGCCACTAGGAGTTTTATTAATACTTAGCTCTTCCATGAAGTCCATAAGTTATGTGTTATTTTCTAAGATATTAAAGAAGAAGAGATTATTCTTTCTCCTCTATTACTCCCGCTATTTTGGGTGAATTTACTATAGAAATTTGCGAGAGAGGAAGGTTGCTTGCACCTATAGCTAGATTCGTCAAAAGACATTCATCCTATCAATCCCGCCCTACATTAGTTGGTAGCCCAACGTAGGTCTAACATGCCTCCCCAATGCCGTGGAGGACGTGTTGTAGGAATTGATGAGATTAATGATCGCAATAAAGTAGCAAGGTTGTCAAGACAGGTTGAGTAGTTGACGCTTTAGATGGCTGATTTGATGGATGTCGTTGCTCACCAAAACCTCAACTTGGCTCAGCCCAATTATCAAGTTGAAGATGATGAGCCGGAAGTTGATGCCTCAGACAAGAATCCTTTCACCAATGCTACCCTGTGTGGTGATGATGAGGTAGACCAATTGCCTCGTTGAGAGGCTAATCAATATGGGCAATTTCTACCATGAGCTCCAAGGAGACCAAAGGCTTTCTTATCGCCAAGTAGAGATGATATAGTGAATAGGTGCTGGGAGGCCTATTTGAAGATTGACATCCCTGAATTTCATAAGAGGATGTAGCCCAAAGAGTTCCTCAATTAGGTTGCTAATGTAGAAGACATCCTTGACTTCAAGAAGGTTTTGGAAGACAAATGTGTTACCTTAGTGGGGACTCATTTTCGAGATCGAGCAGTCGCACAATGCAAGAAATTAAATCTACTCGTGCATGCTAAGGCAAGCCAAAGTTGTTGAATGGGACAAATTATTCAAGCATATGAGGGAGGACTTTTTACCCTATAACTTTGCTCGAGTGATGTATCAGCAATTACAAGACCTACGACAAGGGTCGAAATCGGTGGATGAGTGCACTAAGGAGTTCTATCAATTGTTATACTGCAATGACTTGGTTGAATCAGAGGAATAACTTGTCTCATTATATTTGAGGTATGCATAAAAAACTTAAAGAGACCTTGAATTTATTTCATACTTTTTCTTCATCAGAAAAATATTCTAGAGCGCTCTACTTTGAGAAGCAACAAGGCCCTATTAGCCACTATTTTGGGGCAATTGGTGGCATTTCTCTAGCCATGCCGACTTCCACAAATACTGGTAATGTGCAATCCCCTTCCAAGGTTGCACCTTAGAGCACTCAAAATACCACCAAAACCTCTACAAGTGCTAGACCAAAGTGTTTTAAATGTAGTGGAATGAAACATAGAGTGGCAGATTATCCTCGTAATAACCAGAATAGTAAAGGATTATTCCCTGAGTATGATGAGAATATTGAGCATAATAATTTTTCTTTTGGTTATCTTAATCCTATATATGATGAGGAAGAACTACCGAATGAAGAAATAGTAGAAGGTGACCATGGAAAAGCTTTGGTGACATGTCGCCTTTGCTTTTCTCCTAAAGATATAGAAGGTGATTGTTGGTTGAGTAATAATATATTTCATACTACTTGCACTATTCAGAGCAAAGTAATTCATCTTGTGATTGCTTTGAGAAGTTGTGACAATGTGGTGGCTAAGGAAAGGAAGTGAACACTACATCCCATCCTCATCCATACACACTTTCTTGGACAAGGAAAGGAAGTAAAGTACAAATTATCCTCATCAATCCTCATCAAATTGACCTTGTGTTTGGTTCTACAATCCCTAATCATCTCCATTACAAGATGAGTCCAAAAGTGTATGAGGATATACAACGACAAGTCCTCGTGTTGTTATGAAAATGACATATTAGAGAGAGTTTTAAGTCTAGGTATTGTGATAGCTTTGCTTACAGACAAGAAGGATGGTAGTTAACATATGCTTATTGATAGTAGAGTCGTTAATAAAATTACTGACAAGTACCATTTTCCTATTCCCCGGCTTGATGATTTACTTGAACAATTGAGTGGTGCTTCTCTCTTTATCAAGTTGGATTTGAAGAGTGGTTATCATCAAATCAGAATTAGACCAAGTGATGAATGGAAGATAGTTTTCAAGACAAGAGAAGGGTTATAGTAATGGTTAGTCATGCCTTTCGGGTTATCTAATGTCCCTAACATAATTATGAGGGTGATGAACCAAGCTCCTCAACCATTTATTAGCATATTTGTTGTGGTCTATTTTGATGATATATTTATTTATAGATCTAATATTTATTCTCACTTACAATATCTACAAGATGTTCTAGTTGTCCTTTACAGGGATAGACTTTTTAGATCTATTAAGAAGTATTCTTTCATGCAAAATTTTGTACTCTTTCTTGGGTATGTTGTGTCAAATGATGGAAAAGTTATGGATGAAAGTAAGGTTGATGTGGTGAGAGTGATGAGCTAGGAGTGCATTTGCTCTTATTAAAGACAAACCTATTTCAGAACCTATATTAGCCTTACCCAACTTTACGAAGCCTTTTGATTTACATTGTGATGCATCTAAGGTTGGTATTGGGGTTGTCCTAAGTGAAGAGGGTCATCCAATTGCTTATTTCAATAAGAAATTATCAGGAGCAAAAGGAAGGTATAGTGTCTATGATGGAATTTTATATTGTTGTCCAAGCTCTTTAACATTAGAGGCATTATTCGATTCTTGCAGAGTTTGTTCTTTATTTTGATCATTCTGCTCTTAAGCATATTAATAGTCAAGAGAAATTGATTGTTAGATATGCACAATGGGCATCTTATTTGCATAAGTTTACTTTTGTACTTAATCATAAGTCGGGAGTTCATAACAGAATTGCAAATGCTTTGAGCCGTCGAGCATACTTGCTCACTAATATGCTTACTCAGGTGTTGGGATTTGATTCATTTCAAGAGTTATTGTTTGTTGATCCTTTCTTTTCCAAGGTTATATTTAAACTTGAGACAAGATGTAAATTAGAATATTTGTTGCATGATGGGTTTTGTTTGAAAGGGATTCAATTATCTATTCTTACTTGTAGCTTGTGCTTGAAGATCGTTTAAGAGTTTCGTGATGAGAGAGATATGAGAAGAGATAAGACTTTTTAACTTGTTTTTTTTTCTTATTTTGGGCCATCTATGCATTGGGAGGTGTATAGATTTGTTGGAAGGTGTCACATATGCTACATGGCCAAAGGGGCATGTACTAATTGTGGGTTATACATGCTTTTGCCTACCCCATATCATCCATGGTCCAACATTAGTACAAACTTTATTTTTGGACTACCTTGCACTCAAGAGGGATTGATGCTATCTATGTGGTTATTGACAAATTCTCTAATATGGTACATTTTATTGCTTGCAAAAAGACCAATAATGCATCATTTCTTGTTGGAAGATATAACAAATTATTAGCAAGGAAGATTTGGCCTTTAAAGATTGCTCAAAAGATTAATTCTAATGCCTATAGACTAAAGCTTCGAAATCACATTCACACTTCAAATGGTTTTAATGTTAAACAACTCATTCATTATCTTTGTGATGCTTCAGATGCTAATATTGTGAATTTGTGGATGAATTCTTTTGAGTCAAGTGTGGATGATACAGACTAGTTAACATTGACATATATGGAGCATTGAGATTGCATGAAGAAAATTCAGAATTTTCTCTTTGGCGATCGATCGACACTTATGGGCAATCAATAGGGTGAATGATCAATTGATCTCTTAAAGCAATTGATCGGGACTTGAAAACTTTTAATGTAAAATGAAGCAGATAGTTGGTGATCAATCACCCTATCTCAACAATCGATTGTTCCGTCCACGACAAAGTTTTCAACTTCATTTTGGTTGAGAATTTAACTCCAAATTGGTTTCTTTTCCATATTATACATTCCTAGGAGTCTTTATTTTGTAATCCTTTTATTATTTAGAGATTTTTTCATTAATTTTTCATAATTTTTATTAGTTAGTCTTATGGTAGTTAGAAATTAGGCTATTTATTTATAGTTATGCCACTAGGAGTTGTATTAATACTTGGCTCTTCTATGAAGGCTATAAGTTTTGTGTTATTTTATGAGATATTGAAGAAGAAGAGATTATTCTCTCTCCTCTATCTTTTCCTCTGTTTTGTGTGAATTTATGATTGAAATTCGCAAGAGATGAAGGTTGTGTGCACCTGTAGCTGGATTCATCAAATGATGTTCATCCCATCAATCCTGCCATACATCAAATATCTAGCCAGTATGCCTCATTTATTGATAGATGTACATAGTCAATCCACAAAAGGTATACCTTGATTATTAAATAGAAGTAATATTAGAAACCAACAAGAATATATGCAGATAAAGATAGATCCGCCAACAGTTCACCACTGACAGTTTTCATATTAAGTTTGACAATCCAAATGAATTTCATAAAATTATATTTTAATTTAAGGTGGGGTCTTAGCCAATTAAATATGTGCTCACCAGTACACATATTTGCATTTTTTGCTTATGTCCTCTATTGCGTCTACAATTAATTCAAATCTTGATAAATTCCTTATTGATCCTCTATGTCCTTCTTTGAATACTAAAGATGATATAGTAACTCTATGGAGACTAGTTATTTGAGGATGTTTAGAGTCAAATCTACCAACAAAGCTTTATAATTCCAAGAATGATAAAGGATTGATATCATCTTATTTTGTGGAAGGGGCATATTCCTTGTTATTCCTTTATTACTTGGCTAATGTATCATAATAGTTTGCTCACACTTGGCAAACAACAACTTAGAAATATTGCTCTTGTTAATAGATGATGCCTTTGTAAGACTATTGGTGAATCTTCAAAGCATATTTTCTTTTATTGTCAATACTCCAAATGGATTCATACCTCTATTCTTAAGATTTTGAGGTTGGATGTCCCATGCTGATGTCGTGGAAATTTTATGGAGGTCATCTCTTTCATTAGTAAACACCACATTGAGATTGGAATTATTTTCATGATCTATGTTAACATGGCTATTTATTTTCATTGGAGGGAACATAATATCCATATCATCAATGATATGATAGTTCATTTGCGGAAGATTAGTTGTGCAATTACACTGCCTTCTATGCAAGTGTAAAGGTAGTTAGTTCATCTTAAGGGTCCTTTGAGGCAAATTTTGGTGATTTGAAGTCCAATTCCACACTTGATTTTGATTCATGTGAGCAAAGGAATTGCATTAAACTTGCCATGATTTTAATTCGAAAAAATAGGAAACTTGAAAGGGAGTTGAAGAAAAAGGATAGGGAACTTTTATCTTCCTTTCAAGAGACAATCAAGTTGATTGAGCTGAATAAGGAATTGATGAGTGAGGTCACAAATCTTAAGGCTGAGCTTGAAAATGAAAGAGAGAAATCAATGCTCTAAATTGAGAACTTATAACTTCTAAAGAAAAGCTAGATGGTTTTATGAGTGGGAGAAAATCCTTAAAGACCAAGATTAGCATTGGTCAAATAGATAGAAAGAGTTTAAAGTTTCAAGGCTTCAATGCTTACACCCACGGTCAAGCCTACTACCTTTGTGAAGGCCAAAGAGAGTCATCAAACCCCCAAGGTAGTGTCCAACCCACGAAAGCCAAGAAGAAGAATGCCGAAATTGAAATCTATTCTAGTGAAGTGTGTGATATTTGTTACAAGGATTCCCATACTAGGTTTGAGGACCCAAATAACCACCCTCACAAACTTAGTTATAGGGAAAAGGCGAAGAAATCCCTAACACAAGCAAACCCTAGGTTACCCATCCAATTGTATAGCATAACTTGAAGGAGTGGGTAAGGAAACTTGATCTTCAAGCATTGAAACGTCAAATAGGGAGAGTAGCAAAATGCTCATAGATTGCCTTAACTTCCAATGGCTAGGCAAGGCTAAGGAGTAATTTTTTTCTTTGTCCATGAGTTAATACTTTCTACCTTTTGACTCATGTGTTTATTTCGTTTTTATTTCTTTTCATGTTTTTTTTCTTCATAGGTTTTAAATGAAAAAACTAAAAAACTAAAAAATTTTAGAAACACATAAAAATTAATTCTTTTTTACTTTCATTGCTAGTTTTTTAGATGTTTAGCTATTGAAATTAAAGGTCATTAATTAACTTTCAAGCTAAAACAACATGATTGGTGGTTATCATGCCTTAACTAAGAGAGGGATGCACTAAGAGTAAAGATCGATTCAATTTTCTATTGTTTAATGTTTCAATTCTATTTTTCAAAACATTGTAGACATCACGTTCAACTTGAGTCAATATTATGATTTGAGATTGAAAGAGAATTCTTTGACATAAGTTGATTTATGAATTTAAATTCTAGTAGAGTCTTAGTGATGAAAATTTGAGGAGCTTAAGCTAGACTTCTATCTAGGAATCAATGGCAACAAATTCCTCGTAATAAATCATAATGATTGTACATGCTTACTTCTTTTATCTCACAAAGGAATTGTCTTTGTGAAGATAATGGGGTAGGACTACCAATTTAAGTCAGCCTAAGCTAGTATGAAATCTCCTATCTACTTGATATATATATATATATATATATATATATATATATATATATATATATATATATATATATATATATATATATATATATTTGGATGTTTTTATTTTTATCTTGAGTTCTATAGCTCAAAATGTTCCAACCGAAATGTCTATATTTGAAGTTAGTGATCTATTGTGGGTTTTTTAATTTTCAAATATTTTGGAAAGAATAATAATAAAAATTCAAAAAAGATTGATCACTTGGTTGAGCGATCAATTGCTAGTCATAGTTTATGTACGAAAGTTCTACTATAAAACATCGGTTAAAGCTTCATTTCTCCTCATTTCATCTCTAAACTTGAGAAGAAGGAAGCCAAAGGTGGTGGAAGGTGATCTTGACTAGATTTGAGCAGATTTACACGAGAATTTCATGTTGAATTGCAGGATTTCATCACGGCAAAGGTAAAACCCTAAATCTCAAACTTTAGTTTTTAGTAGATTTTAAGGTATTTTCAATGGATTTGAATTAGTAGGATTGTTTATAATAGCTAGATCTATATTTCTTTAAATTTTCATGCAGTTTCATCAGTTAAAACTTAATTTTTCCAAGATTTTCTCTTCAATCCTTTGAAAAATGTCCAAATTTGGGGATTTTAAAATTTGTGGATGTCTTATGCAAATTGACCATAGGTGGGATCATAAAATTTGTTCAATTCATTGAGAACTATCATGTGCTAAATTTTGGGATTATTAGGGATAAATGTTCGCCAGGGGTATTTTCAGTATTTCAAAAATTGGGCAAATTTTCTTATTTTTCAAAAATTTGAAGTTACTAGGAGCTTTAGTTGTTTGGTTTATTGCCTAATTTCTGTTTAGATGTTAGATTCTTTTGTGAAAATTTAGATGCGTAAGAAGAAGACCATTTTGAAGGGAAAAAATCTGCCCTTAAACCTGAGCAACCGAGTGGCTCATCTCCAGCAACAGAGAGGGAGAGACCTGTACGCTTTGGGCATTCAGTTATCTACATGCTTCTGTATCCCTCATTGGATCGGTTAATTGACCGAGCGCACTGGGTTTTATACTTCCTAACTATTTCTACCTCCCAAACTCCTGGATATCCACAACTTATTCGTCATAGGTATGTGTTTATGAGAGAGCTTCAGAAGCTGACACTGACAAGAGTGGTGAACGAGAGTAATGTCATTGTTACACCTGATATCATGGCTATAGCTATAGAGGGGTGGAGTGCCTATCCAATGTTTGTTGGATTTACTTTCACCGATGACATAGTGATAACAGACACCGTGTTTTAGGCTCACTCTATGACTCCAAAATTCCCACTTCTACATGTTATTGCCCAGTACAATATTTGGAGTGTGAAGGAGAGAGTAGACATAACGATGACCCAAACCCTCTCCTTACTATCAGAGCTATACATTGAGGTGGACTTGTCATCGATCATCTTTGGGTGGATTATTGCACTCCTCCACAACATACTCATGAGATGCGGGCGTACCCCTACATTCTACCCAGGATATTCTAGGCTGAGAGAGTCAGAGTTGCCTATACATGTCCTTCTATGACAAACATGGGTCCCATAGAAATGGTTGCAGTTTGTCAGATATTTTCACATGCAAGGGCGAGAGTAGAAGATCAAGAGGAGGATGTTGAGATGCCTGATGATGCTAAGGAGCAGAGATCTACACAGAGGAGGAGAATAGATGATGATAACTCACGACATGCTTCATATGATGGATTATCACTGCAAGATAGAAAGCAAGTTTAATAGGCTAGTGGATCTCATTCGCCATCATTCATTTTATTCAGATCTTGTGCGTGATGTTGAGGGGGAGGACAATGATTTTGATGATCCAGGTGACACGAGTCTTGATAAGCTTATTTATCTCTTTATGATTTTGTTGTATTTCTTGTTAAAACATGTGATCAAGACATGCTATGTACTCTTTGGATTATTTTTATTTGGTTTAATGAAAAAATACTTAGTGACATGTGTGAATTATTGTTTACTTATTTCATGTCTTTATGATTAATCAATAAAAATTTAGGGATAAAAGTAAATGGATTTTAGGACATTCTTTTGATCTATATATTTTACGACATTGGGTGCTTGAGTGATTACTTGACCAATATACCTTAATGCGTATTTTCTTTAATTTTGGATTCACTTTCTGCTTTATGCTTATCTTAGACAAAAAGGGGGAGAAAAGATTATAAAAAATCAAGTACTTAACATCATATTTAATTGAGCAGTACTATGCCAAATGATTTTGTTTAAGTTAAGGTTTAGTACACATTAGAAGGCTTTTTGGGTTCAATTCCAAATAGTCTTAGTTGAGTCTTTATTGAGTCAAGTATAATTATATATAAGTGAAATTCAATGCACTAAAATATAGGAGTTGTAAATTTTGATTTTCATAACTTGTAGTGTTTTGTCAATGAATATCCAAAAGGGGAGGGCTGGTTCGACGGGGAGGGGCACCAGAATTTGACTCCCCTCATCTCCACCTCTAGCAAGCCAATATCAGGGATGCAAGGGGGAGTGGGTAGCGGGGAGTTGGGTAACCGTAGGTAGGGGGGACCATAGGGGTGGAGGGGAAGTAGAGCAAATACGACAGCGAGGCGATGACAACTATAGAAGGGAAAGCGGTGGCCAGTAGTAGAGTGGAGTGGGGATGGGGGAATAAAGGACTAGTGAATTTTACTTTCAATTTTTGTGCGCAGGTGAGTTTCGACCACATGCGATGAATATTTACGACACACACAAAAAGCTTAAAAAATAGTCACGTATTTGTGACATCTAGATAAAACGTCACAAATAACATTTGTTATTTGCTACGTTAGATAATATAAGATCTAAATGTTGCAAATAAGATGTGTTATTTTCCACGTTCGATTCTAAACATCACAAATTTGATGTTTTATTTGTGACATTTAGTTTCAACGTCGCAAATATCTTTTCACAAATAACCTAGAGTATTTGCGACACATAGTCACAGGCATCACAAAAACTGTAATTTTCTTTAATATATGCTTTATTTTTAAAATATACTATTTAATATATAAATACATATTATATTATTACTTAAAAACATATATTATTTAATATATGGCGTGCTTCCTGCCTATCCCATGTGTTATATGCATCATCTGATATCTACCTAACATCCCACAGAGGTGGGATTCACACTGACATGCATGAGCCTAATCTCACTTATATTGGAAGTAAGATATTATGTAAATAATTTTTGGAACCGATGGTGCAAAGGAGCATGCAACCATTGTCAGATCAAAATCTGACATCTCAAAGTGCCAGGGCTCATTCTAATGCACGTCACTTGCTCGTCCGATCCAAAATTTGTGGGTGGGTAATTAATTAATGGGTAACGGGTAAAATAAGTAGGTAATTTTACCTGCCCATTTATTATGTAGGTAGGGTCTGGCTAACCCCTTATCCATACTTGTTACCCATTACACTGCAACAAAATTTAGTATTAGCAATACTTAACTATTTGCAACACATGGAGAAGTGTCGCCATAAAATCACGACGCATAAATATATATGTCGTTAATAGTCATATATTAATGACGCTTAGTTTAAAGCGTAACTAATACTGATCATATTAGCGACACTTTATTATGAGAGTCGCTAATAGTTAACCTATTTGCAATACTTTATACAAGCATCGCTAAAAGATATATTTTTAAAATTAAAAAAAGAAGAAAAAAATAACAACTATTAGGGATGCTTTTTTAAGCGTTTCTAATAGGCTTGCTATTAGCTACGCTTAAAAAAAGTGTTGCTAATAGTTATAAATTAAAAATAAAAAAATTTAATTTATTAGCAATGCTTATAAACAAGCGTCGCTAATAGCATTGATAATAGCAATGCTTGTTTACAAGTGTCGCTTATAGCTTTATTAAATAATTTTAATAAATATTAAAAAAATTAAAATAAACTTTCTAAATATAATATATTTTATTCAATATTTACTATTTGCATATATAATAAATAAATATTAAATTTTTAATAAAAAGTAGTGTTAATAATAGATTAAACTTTCATTATTTATATATAATATATTTTATTTCTTAAATTTTCTTATTAATTTTAAAATATAATTTATAATAAAAGAGAGTGACGAGAGAGTGCATGGAGAGAGAGAGTGAGGAGAGGGTGAGAGTGAGGTGAGAGAGATAAGGTGAGGAGAGAGAGGGGAGAGAGAAAGAGGAGAAAGAGAGAAAGGGAAGAGTGAGATGGAGGAGATAAGAGGGTGAGGAGAGAGAGGGAAGAGAGAGAGGAGAGAGAGAGAAAGAGGAGAGAGAGGAGAGGGAGAAAGAGAGAAAGAGGAGAGAGGAGAGGGAGAGAGAGAGAGAAAGAGGAGAGAGAAGAGAGGGACAGAGAGAGGAGAGGGAGATTAATTAATTTTTTATTTTTTAAGATTTTTTATAAATTATTATATTCTAAAAATAAAAAATAAAAAATAAAATAAATATAATTAGTAACATATAGTAATAAACGTTGATAATAGTATAGGTAATAGTGGCATATATTATTAAATATCGATAATACCTACCCTATTAGCGATGTATACTTCTATATGTTGCTAATGATATTTTTTTTATATTTTTTAAATTAATGTTAGAAAGTAAAAAGAGAGATAGTGTGTAGAGAGAGAGGAGAGAGAGGGAGCTAGAGATGGGAGAGAGAGGAGAGGGAGCTAGAGAGACAGAGGGAGAGGAGAGGAGAAGAGGAGAAGGAGAGAGAGAAAGAGGAGAGGGAGATTAATTAATTTTTAAGTTTTTATAATTTTTTTTACAAATTATTATATTTTAAAAATATAAAATAAAATAAATACTATTAGCAACATATAGTAATATACGTCCCAAATAGTAGATGTATTAGCGACATATATTATTATACATCGCTAATACGTACCCTATTAGCAACGTATGCTTCTATACATCATTAACAATATTTATTTCATTTTATTTTTTATTTTAAAAATTAATTTTAAAAAATAAAAAATTAAAATTAGAGGAGAAATAGTGTGTAGAGAGGAAGGAGATAGAGTGAGGAGAGAGGAGAGGGAGAGGGAGAGAGAGAGAGGAGAGGAGAGGGAGAGAGGGAGAGGAGAGAGAGAGGAGAAGGAGTTGAGAGGGAAAGAGAGGAGAGAGGAGAGGGAGAGAGGGAGAGGAGAGAGAAAGAGAGGAGAGGGAGAGCAAGAGAGGAGAGAGAGGAGAGGGAGGTTAATTAATTTTTAATTTTTTAAGATTTTTTTATAAATTATTATATTTTAAAAATAAAAAAATACTATTAGTGATCTATAGTAATATGCGTTACTAATGGTATATATATTACCAACATATATTAATATGCATTGCTAATACGTACCTTATTAGCGATGTATACTTCCATACATCTCTAATAGTATTTATTTCATTTTATTTTTTTATTTTTAAAAATAAAAAATTATAACAAATTGAAATTAGAAGAGAGATAGTGTGTAGAGAGAGAGGAGAGAGAAAAGAAGGAGAAAGGGAGAGGAGAGGAAAATAGAGGAGAGAGGAGAGGGAGAGAGGAGAGACAAAAGAGAGAGGAGAGGGAGAGAGAGGAGAGAAGAGAGGGAGATTTATTTCATTTTATTTCTTTATTTTTAAAATTAATTTTTAAAAATAAAAAATCATAAAAATTTGAAATTACATGAGAGGGGGAAGAGTTATTATTTTTATTTTTTTTAAAGTATTAGCGATGCATATGTATATGCGTCGCTAATATCTCTAGGTATTAGGGATGTATACCTCTATGCGTCGCTAATAGTAAGAGTATTAGCGACGTATAGAACTATACGTTCTTAATACATTGAACTATTAGCGACGTATGAGTTTATACGTTGCTAATGGCGTTGTTTTAATTTGAAAAAAATAAAATTAAAATAGATGGATAGAGAGAGGGGAAGGGGAAGAGAGAGAAGAGGGGAAGGGGGGGAGAGAGAAGAGGGGAAGGGAGAGAGAGGAGGAGAGAGGGGAAGGGAGAGAGGAGGAGAGAGGGGAAGGGAGAGAGGAGGAGAGAGGTAACATTGATAGCTTCCCTTCGTTAGAGGCTAATCAAGGGTCTTGCCTTCATTAGGGGATCACCAGGCTAATGTGTGAACTGTGTATCCGATTCCATACCGGATTATATTTGTGCACTCGTATTTATGGAGCTCTATCAGTTAGTATGTCTACGAAGTTAAAGCTCCAGACAATCAAATAACTCGTCAATTCCCTGACTCAAAACATGAGTTTTCTTTTGAAAACATCCTTCCTCGAGCTTCAACCATTCAAAAATCCTAGCTTTGCCTCTACCAATCATGGTCATGTTACTAATAATGTTTATAAAGATAGGGTTGCTCGTTCATTTGAACGAGACAGTTACCCCTTCTCCATCTCATCCCAGTAACTCAGTCAACATCATTGTATGCATATTTCAAATCGTTTTGACAAAGCAATAATTCCATAAAACCGTCTTTCAATCCTACTGTACTCGTGTATAATTAAAATAATGGCAAAGCTAGATTTTCTCTACATTACATATATCAGATAGTATAATTCATAATTTACTTAAAGAGATAAACATTCGATAAACAAATGTATGAGGCAATCTTAAGACATACATTGAAATTACACAAGTACTTAACTAAAATTATATATAAAAGCTCCATAAGACAGCCTAGGTAAGCATTTATGTCTTGAAAGAGGATAAAAACCCATACCTAATCTTCTTCACAAATTTGAAGGAAAGAAACAAGACACATCTTTCTTAGATGATGAAGTTTTCTCTTCTAGAGTCATCCAATCCTTAAAACAGACCTCCCATTGTGTAGAGCACATTTGATTTAGGTGGAAATGCCTCTTGAACCACCTGAATTGGACTTAAAATGGCTTAAAATTTGGAAAATGAAGTTTGAAGAGTGTGGGAGTGCAAAGACGAAAAAAATAGATGAGTCTCGAACCTTTTATAGGTGTTCAAGGTGGTTATGTGTGCCACATGCCATGTGGTACATGGAACATGCACAGTGCATCGTCGGGCCCCTTGAACATTACAGTGCGAAACTACAAGGCATTGTGCGGGGCTTCCTTTGTACACACAAGCCCAATGCGCAGGCTCCATGCATCACTCGAGCCTGGCCTGAACACGAGGGCCCAATGCATGGATTTCTGTGCATCACCCAACCGGATGTAGGCCCGTTGTGTGTGGCTCGTGCTGCAGATACCAAAATTTTAGTTTTTTTATTTCTTTTCTCTTTTGTCTATATTTGAAATTGAAAATTTGAAAATTCAAAGAGGTATATATCTCCCTACCTCGAAATTGGAATATAGCTTTCTTGGTATTGTTAAGCTTGTATTGACAAGCTTTGTGAAACTAGACCCCATATGGGTAGGTAATTGTGGACTTTTTATGTGGGTCCTAGCCATTTAGTGCACTTCCTGGGGCTATAACTTACTACCCCAGTGTTTGATATAGTCGTTCTTTGGCTCACTATGCTTGTCTCGCAGAGCTCTACTCAACACACACAACTTTGACCACAAATATACTTCAAAAGGTTCTTCAGATTTTACAAATGTTATAGCAAAGGATAAGGCCAAGGAGTGCGTCACACCACAATATTGGAAGAACGTGCATTTTCTAGTTGAGGTAATTTGAATAGGCCAATTTAATGGAGATTTTTTGGGTAATTGCCATCATGGATTGAAGCGAGAAACACTTATCTACAGTAGTTCTGGAGGGAGAACCAGGTTTTAGAAGCAGTGGTGGGGCTTTGGATCCACTGTGGAGCACTCACATGTGAGTGCTCTCATAAAAGCCGAGTGAGCTATGAAGGGAGCACTCACATGTGAGTGCTCCACAACATATCCCACGGCAAGTGATAGAGGACAACATAAGTGATGGAGGTGCATGAACCTTTTAACGGTACGACAGCATCTGAGTGTGAGTTTAATATTTGTCCACTCAACCTAGAGGATCTAACAAAGATAAAGATTACAAGATAAGGCCTATTTACACAAAATTTTCTCATGAAGCATAAACAAGTAGATCTTCTCTCAAATTGCACTCATGATGTATCAATCTATCAAACTTAAACATTCAATCCACACATGCAGACACAATAGTTTTAACTTAGAAAACACAAACATGGATAAAAAACCACAACAATTCAATGCACTGCTAGCAAGCAAGACAATTTACATCTATATAAATAAACAACCAACCTTTGTTTAGACTTTTACACAAACTCATTTTGTTTAGATCTTCACAAATTCTTGTCGTTGTTAGCCTTCAAGTCTTTTCCTTGATGCACTTGAAACTTTTCTTTCTCCTTGCTTTGTCTTTGTCTTCTTCTAGCCTTGAACAAGTTTCTCTTGTTGTATTGACTTTTTACCATTTGAAATTTTAATCTCCCATTCAAGATTTGTTACTGTTCCTTTGAAACATCTGTGTAAAATCTCTTCTCTTCAGTTGTGGAATAGATTCATTAATTCACAATTGATCTTCTCTTCAAAACTCCACGTGAATTTTCTTGGAAAACAATATGCAAAGGTCTCACCCTTGTTCTCTAAGTTTCTCTCTTCGTATTCATCACATCTTAACCATTATATAGTTTTCCAAACCAATTTAGCTCTTTGGCTTCAACAAAAAAAATTTGACTTCGGAATGACTTATTTAGGGCAAGTAAAACTATTAGCAATCGATCATTTTAGACAGTAATCAAGCATTCATTGCTTTCTGAACACACGATATTTCAAACAATCCATCAATATCTCTTAGGTTTATTTTACATAGTGATGATTCAAGTGCCGATTGATCATTCTCTTCTTCTTTATGTCTAATGATTGAACTTTTTAACTATATAATTACAATTTTGCCCTTTTTACCCTAAAACCTCTTAATCCCGTTAAAATCACTTTTGAAACATTTCCAAGTGATTCTAGTATGCGAATGTGATTTAAATAAGCTTCAGAAACCATCAACATTCTTTAATATTCTATCTTGAGCCAAAAGAACATGTTTGCTCTGATACTTCAAACAATCCATTGATATCTCTCGGATTTATTTTACATAGGGATGATTCAAGTGCCGATTGAGCATTCTCTTCTTCTTTATGTCTAGTGATTGAACATTTTGACTATTTAATTATAATTTTACCTTTTTTACCCTAAAACATCTTAGATCCCTTAAAATCACTTCCAAAACTTTTCTAATTGATTGTAGTATTTGAATGTAATCTAAATAAGCTTCAAAAACCATCAACATTATTTAGTATTCTATCTTGAGCCAAAAGAACATGTCTGCTCCTATTTATGAAGTCTATCAATTTCAAATCGGACTCAACAACAACTACATCTAAACATATTTTAAGACTAAGTATATACTCAAGGTTTCTCACATAATTTTGACAAAGAAATTATCAAATTTGCCTAACATATGGCACATATTTTCTTACAATGAAAAAAATAGAAATTGAACCCCTTAAAGGTTTCATAGTATTACTTTTGTATAAATAAGGTCAAAAAGATAATTTCTAAAGCCTTCTCCTTGTTCCTCACACGTTCTCAACCCTTTTTTATAGACCCCCCATGTCCAAAAAGGAATTTAACTCAATCTAAGAATCTAAATCAAATTGGAATGGTCTAATTTAAATATTTACAGTATGTTGCAATCAATCATTTGACAAGACGATCAATTACTTGCTATTTTTGTCTCTGGAGTTTACTTAAATCAATCAATTCATTCAAGAGGTGATTGATAGAAGAGAGACGAGTGAGAGAAATAGAGGGGAGAAAGAGAGAGGAGAGAAAGAGTAGAGAGAGAGGAGTGAGAGAAATAGTGAGGAGAGAGAGTGAAGAGAGAGAGGAGAGAGGAGAGAAAGTGAGAGTCAAGAGAGATGAGAAAGGAGAGAGAAGAACGATAGAGGGGAGAGAGAGAGAAGAGGGAGAGACAGATAAATAGTATAGAATATTTTTAAAAGAATAATCACCCTATTTCTGATGCTTATTCAAAAAGTATCTCTGGTACACTATTTGTGACGCTTTATAAGAAATTTCACAAATAGTATATATTTATCTTTTTAAATACATATACTATCAGTGATGCTTACTAAGAAGCATCGTCATTACTAATGATATTAGTGAAGCTTTAATGAAAATATTGTTAATAGTGGACATATTGGTGACGCAACATTGCCAATAGTATATGTATTTAAAAAAATTAAATACAAAAGAAGCATCGATCACAAATAGTGTACTAATTGGATGCTATTCAATAAGTTTCGCAAATAGAGTATATGTATTTAAAAAATTAAATATATAAGAAGCATCGATCACAAATAGTGTACTACTTGGATGCTTTTCAATAAGTTTCATAAATAGAGTATATGTATTTAAAAAATTAAATATATAAGAAACATCACAAATAGTGTACTAATTGGATGCTTTTTGAATAAGTGTCACAAATAGGGTATTATTTGCAACACTTATTAAAAAGTGTCGCAAGAACTATTTTTTGAAATTATTCTATACTATTTATCTCTCTCCTCTCCTCTCCTTCCCCTCTCCTCTCTCTCCTCTCTCTTTACTCACTCTCTCCCTCATCTCTCCTCCCTCTCTCACCTCACTCTCTCTTCTCACTATCTCTCTATCTCCTCTCACTCTCTCTTCTCACCATCTCTCTATCTCCTCTCACTCTATCTCTATCTCCTCTCACTCACTCTCTCCTCTTGTCGCCTTCCCTCTCTCTCTTCTCTCTCACTTGTTATAGCGTGAAGCCTAGCTCTGAGGAAGAGAGGTGAGAGATCATGATAATTTCATTTAAACTTTTAATTTTTTTTAAATTTTATATTATATTTTAAGAATAAATAATTAAAATAAAAGTTATTAGCAAGTCATATGAATATGCGTTGCTAATATAGTAGGTATTTGCGATGCATATATGCAACATTACTACCTTGGGTATTAGTGACACATTACTATGTGTTACTAATACCTCCTATTTTATTTTTATTGATTTTAAATTTTTTTATATAATTATAAAATCTTGAAAAGTCCAGCAGAACGAGGGGTGGAGATGCTTGCACTGTCATCATTGCATAGAGCCAGAAGAACATCTGAAAGTCGTTCCAGGACAAGCTCCACCTACGCCAAATGGGAGCCGCCTGGTCCTTAGCGAGCAAGGCCGAGTCTATCGCTGCTGATTTCATGACCATCTCCCTTGTGAATTCTCTGAACCGTCAGAGGATTGAGACCCATAAAATGGTCGTCTCCTTCTGTGCTCTGCCAAAGCCTTAGCCGCTGGCAACCTGGTTGCCTTCTTCTCCTCAGCCAAATCAGCACCCTGTTTCTCTGTCGAAAATAGGGGACAAGCAACCAAGCTTCCAAAGTTTGGGCCTTTCCAGCAGCCGCCCCACAGCCTGAACTCCGGCCTCCTCCTCCGCCGTTGCCAAATCTCTTCCATCCTAGCCTTTGCGTCCATCCTTCGTCACCTCCAGCCTCTGCTCGTTCAGCCGGAGCACAGCCCCTGTTTCACTGGCGCGAACAGGGGAGGCGACCCTTTCCCGCTCTGGACTCATCTGCTCTGCAAGATGGGATGCCCAGTAGTAGGGGTGGGCTGCGCCTCCATCGGAGACACCTCTAGGGCTGCGCATCCACTGGAGGTCCAAAAAACGGCCACCGTCTCCATGCTCTCCGCCATCCCATCCCACCGTCTCGTCCACCTTCCAAGGTGCTATGCCTCTAGTTGGTCTGTCGGCATCTCCTCCCATAGAACTGCCGCAATCTTCAGCTCTGGAAAATCTTTTCCTTCACCTGCCAGCGGAAATGATTTTGTTTGGGAGATCTTTGGCCAATTTGGAGATTTTTTCCAAGCTGGAGATGAAGCTTCCCTGCTCACACGGGATTTTTTGGATTGCTTTTCCCGGTTTGGAGATGCCGCTCAATCTGGGATGGACTGAAATCTTCGGACTATGAAGGACCTAAATCTTTGGATTATGAATTTTTCCCTTAGCGTTGTGCTCCTGATCATTCAGAATCCCATGGTCCGTCAAAGAGAATTTCTATCACTGCCACAACTTGTTTTGCAACAAATTTCTCCGGATTGTTCGCACTGGGAAATTTGGTACCGGCTCCATCTTTGCCTTGGTCAGCCATCTTTCTGGATATCTCGTGATATTTCCTCTGTTTGGGCCACGCTTTGGAATAGTATCACTCCGGTTTCTTCCGAGAACAGATATGAGACAGATTATGGAATTTGTTTTTGGGCCACCCACTTTACAGGACCTACTGGGGCCTCCTCCAACGGGTCCACACTCAAGATTGTGTGGTGGCATTGTGTATGCAGCCAACTTCTGCAATTGCTTGGTCCGATCTGGCTGGGTTCTTCTTGGAGGCTGGGGACCTTAATAGAGCCCTAGCATACTATAAGGAAGCTGTTTTTCATAACCCTACAATTGCTTACCTACTCAGGTCTATAAGCGGCTTCATGCATGGGCTGGGCTTTCTGTGGGCTCTAGAATCTGGGTGGCCACATGAGTCTAGTATGTCACCTCTGTTACGCCACTTATGCCTCCGCTGATTGCTATTTTCTATGGGCTGACTATGATGCTGTATGATGCCCTCTGTGGGCTGACTTGGCTACTGTCTGATGCCCTCTGTGGGCCGACTTTGCTGCTATCTGCTGCCCTCTGTGGGCAGTCTTGGGGCGCCCTGTAGCCTCTATGGTGACCCCGCTTGTTGGAGACCTGTGTAGGCACCCCATGTTGTCGTACACCTAACACGTTGGGCCCGCTCCTTTGCTTTGTCCCCTTCTTCATCTTTCGTCTCTGCCGCCCACATATATGTCTTGCACTTAGATTCAGTTAACTACACGTCCATCAGGTTCGCTTTGGCTTTTGCACATCTGCTTATGAGTAGTGACCCACTATCTCCATCATTCTGCATGTCTCATCCATGGTTCTGGACCGGCTGTTCACATTGGAGCTTTGGTGGGCCCAATGCTTGGAGTTTTAGGTCACCTCGAGGATGAGGTGATGCGGAAGCGGGGTAGAATGTTGTGAACGTCCTAAGGGCCTATTATTAAGTAATTATGTAATAAGGGGCATTTAGGTAATTAGGTTAATTAAGTAATTAGTATTTCCTTTAATTATGCCAATAGGCCTTAGGTACTTATTAGTGAGCCCACTTAGCCAGTCTATTTAAGTGTAAGGGTTATGCCCTGATTTGATTATGAATGAAGTGAATTATTGTCTTGTCTTCTCCCATTTCTTCTGTGCCTCTCCCCTTTTTGTCCGATGACCATGTCATCCACTTTCTCCTTTATAGGCCTCCCTGCGCCACTTCCGTCACCTACACGGGCTACCACGCCGTTGTAGACAACTGTCCACAACATCCCTCTTCTCACTCCTCTCTCCCCTTTATCTCACTCCCCCCTCTCTCGCCCTCTCTCTCTCATGCTTGTTAGCATGAGCCCCAGCTCTAAGGTGGAGAAGTGATAGAGCATGAGAATTTAATTTAAAATTTTTATGAAGTTTTAATTATATATTATATTTAAAAAATTTTAAAAATAAAATAGTACCACTATTTGGGACACTTTTAGAAAAGTGTCGCTAATAGTTATTTTTTTGTGGTCTTATTTAAATGGTCTCAAACAACTAGGGCATTTGCCTCTTGCTTACTAAACTATGTATGAATACTAATGCCATTATGGCCCTCAACACTTGCATTGCTCATGCAAGGCCATGTCTAGGCCCTGGTGGGGTTCACACATCATTATGGGCATTCTGCAAATGTCACTTGGTCAAAGTACAAAAAATTTAGTCATTTATGATGGCTCAATTTAATGCATAAACAAAAAATTTAATTGCAAAGATTTTTTTTAGATGCAACAGGCAGTCACAAGTTTTTCGGAAATAATCCAAAAGTTTGTTCTGATACCTTCATTTTTGTTGCCTAAAATACATGTTTTGCGGCAAAAATATGTTATCACTAAATGTTTCAATTTCATCATAAATACTTTCCAGTTTTTTTATACGTACTATTTTACCAGTTCAAAATTAGGAAAATAAAGCTTTATACTTTACTTTTTGAGATGAATTTTGATTCATTTAAAAGTAATTTACAAAATAGAAAAAAATAGAAACACAAATTTCATCACAAATAAAAGTTTCCATTTGTAAATTAAAAAAAGCTTAAAATGGTACTATTTGCAACAAATCCATTTCACCACGGAAAGTTCCATTCCTCAACGAATTTGAAAAGTCATCACAAAGTGTAACTTTTAGCAACATAAGAGTTTGAAGATGCAAACACAAACAGTGAGCAATATATTCAGCTAGTACATATTGAAACACCACATGAATAAATAAAAACGAATGATTGGTCACATATTATTGATTAATGAGTGCAAATTTTGCAGCAACCATAAACCAAAATAGGTAAATGAGTAAAATAGGTAGAGAAGGAAAATGGCCTCACAAGTGTCCAAAATGATGAATGAGTATGAATTTTGAGGCAACCATAACCAAAGTAGCTAAATGAGTAAAATAAAAATATAATATGATAAGATGGCCAAATACATAGAAAATGTGGACTTTGGGATGCCCTTCATCGTCCAACTCTCTCTGTTGTCTAACCTGAGGGTGTAGGGGTATTTATAGTCTTTAGGATAGGATTTAGGGGCTTTTATTGGTTGAAAGCCCAATATATAGGTAAAGCTCGAAGAAATGAGTGTAAGGAATAGAAGAATGCATGAAATGGAAGTCGAAAAAGAAGGTTATGAGCTAAAGAAGCATGCCACATAGGTGGGATGTCACCCCCCGGCACACGTCCAAGGAGAAAGTGGCAAGCGACATGACGAAGTATATTCAGATTGTAAAAGACTTAACCCATCCTTAAGTAGAACAATACGGAGTTGCGCACGTAAACTTTGTACAAAAGCAAAATGAGCAATAGAGGTCTACTAATTAAATATTAGTCCACAAACATATCCACAACTTAGTCACCATACTTAAGCTAATACATGAGAACAGGATCCACCTAATATTAATATAACATGTGAAACATATATATATATATATATATATATATATATATATATATATATATATATATATACACACACACACACACACATCATCATCATGGTTAAACCTACTTTAATAATCAAGAAATCATAAAGTAGTTATCAGAAATGAATTTAAGACAAGTAGAATATCATGCTCAAATTAAACAAATATAGCCTAATTCATGTTTAAGCTAAATCATAAATTCTTAGATCATTATCATGTAATCACAACAACATTTATAGGCAATAATAACTAATTTTAGTATTAAGGAATTAGGTTCAAGGAAAAAGAGCAAGAAAAGGCCAACATATACAAGATAGAGCAAAAATTGCTTTTGGCCATTTGAATGCCCCATTGGGCAGTTTGAATGCCAAGCCATTCAATCAGCCAGATAAGCCATTTGAATGGTAGGCCGTTCAAATGCATAGTGGGCCATTCGAACGCCCTTAACATTTCACTTTATGCCCATTTCTAGTTTGTCTTTCTCACGAAAATCAAACCAAAAATACCAAAAAATTCTAGGTAAATTCTAAAATTACTCTAAAACTTTATGACATCAAAAAACAAATCTAAAACATGGTAGATATAACCATTCTTAAGCCTAATCATAAGAAAATCAACATAAATGACATGCTTTTAATCATCCACCATTAAAACACAAAAATAAGCAAGAACCTACTTAAACCATTCAACATACAATCCAATGCATAAAACCACATGAGATGAAAACTTACCATTAAGTAGTACTTGGATCGAAAACGAAGCTTTACTCCTCAAGAAATAGTACCCAAAATTAGGCTTCTAGTTAATACATAATTAAAATCAATTATTTATCTTAAATAACCTTGGAAACAAGTACATTTATGATTTCTTTTGATTAAAAATGAAAATCATCTACTTTGGGTTTTAAATTGAGATTAAAAATACCATTTTTAATGGAATAAATCAAGAATCCTTTTGGGGGGAAGTGGAGATAAGAAAGATTAAAAGTAAAATTGGAAGATTAGGGCTAAAAACCTACCTAAATCGGATTTTCCTCTTTGTCCGATGGGGTTAGGGCACCACCTTGCTTCCTGGCACAACCCTTTCCAATTTAGGAAATGGGATAGGGTTTTCCTCATATAGTAAGCTGTTGGGTTATGTGTACAAACTGTTGGGTTATAAATATGAATTAGAATGCCCTTAATGGCTAATTTGAGTCATTTTAAGGCTAAAAACGAGTTTAATAATTCCAAAACTCATTGAAATAAAACAATTGAAGTTTAGGGTCATATGGATCACATTCTATCTAATCATGGATGTGGGGTCCACACCCTTAATTACTATTTTTTTCTTCATAAAATCCCAAAAAAAGGATAAATCAAGTTTAATATCAAAACTTAAAAAAAATACTATGAAACCTTATTAAAACCATAATTAATAACCCTTAACCCCAAAATCAACTCGATCCGACAACTTTAAGGAAACCACACGATTAAATAAAAATTAGACTGTGTTAAAGTTAGATAATTTACATGGGGGCTTCTTAAAAAGGCAAGATAACCTACCCATCTCGAGCATAGTTTGAAAGGGCATGTCAATATGAGTTGATTGGTACAAAGAATGCGCAATTCCAACTTTCGGTAGGAAGTTATTGTATTTTTAAGTTGGAATAGGAAAAAGAATAAAAAATGGGTTTGCTGAGGTTAACGGTTGACGCGATCCCCTAGGATTAGCCATGCTGACTGGTGAGCAGATTTGTACCAGATGGCATGGGCATGTATCATCGTAGGCCACCTCACTTGACATGAGGTGGGGCATTGATTGGCCTTGTAATGCCAGAGATTTTTCATGCATTTTCCTTAAATTTTACGAAAATTTTTTGCAATATAACGTCTGTAAATCGGAGGAAAAATGACGAAATCAAAACCTAATAAAATAATTTATAATTTAAAATACTAAATATCAATTTTCCATCTAAATATTTCCATCATAGGGTCAAACATCATACGGCCAAAGCAAATATCCTCAAGCGTTACTCAAAAATACACGTACAACTAAATTGCTATGATCATAGACTTTAAATACAAATCCCTCTCCCAGGCATCCCTGAGTGCAAGTCCCATAACAGTCCACAGTCTAATTCAACCGAAAGTCCAGAATGATAAACATCTAACTTCTCATCTCACCCAATACATTAGATCGTGGCACAAATAAACTCGCAGTGAATCAAGCATATACTTGAGTCAACGAGAATTAAACCACCGCTGAAATGAGCGTCCATCTCTAGGATCTCTCCACACCAACTTGCAAAACCTTCCGTATAATGGGGCTAAAAGTAGGGTAATGAGTATTTTCATACTCAGTAGGAAAATACCCAGTAAGGGAATCCAAAACAATGAACTCACTAAGTTCATAAATACATGCGTTCATGCAACTCAAACATGAAGCAGTCAACATAATATAATCATAATCACGCACATACGCATACAGTCATACCAAATGCACTATCGTGCCAAAATCATACCATCAAATTAAACTTACACAAACACCCTTATTCAGGGTCTTACAAACTTACTCGTACCACTGTACGCTCACTCATACAACATACACATACCTGTACGACTTTACTCGTACAATCGTATGCTTGCTCATACAGCTTACACATACTTGTACGACCTTACTCGTACAATCGTACTCCTATGACCTTACTCGTACAGTCTTACTCGTACAGTCTTACTCATATAGTCTTACTCAAATCACACTTGCTGTCTTACTTAGAAACATACTCTCACAATCCTACTCATACACATACTCTTACAGTCATGCTCATACACATACTCTTACAGTCGTGCTCATACACATACTCTTACATTCATGCTTATACACTTACTCTTACAGTCATGCTCATACTATCGACCACTGAAGCTCATTACAACTACTAAGCTCCAACGTTGAATGGAAAAGAATGCCACTAGGGCAACACCTTAACCCTCGGGGAGTAACTAGACGCCATGGACTCTTTCGAAGGTAAGGCACACCAATGCTCATGGGGCACTGGATCAAACAGGTAAAAGCAGGTCCATGATGCTACTTACCTGAGCACGCAAACATAAACACCCACACATAAGGGGTCATACAGTTGCCCACCATAATGGGTCTTATAGTTCCAGTGCCACTCTTGGGCAAAAAACATACAGTGCCCACTTGGGCAGAAACATACAGTGCCACTTGGGCGGAATCATACAACGCTCTCAACAGAGCATCAACGTCTGGGCTTATACAGCACACAGACCAAATCAAAAACATATGTCACTATCAATAGAGCATCAGACGTCTGGGCTTCATACAACACACAGACAAAGTTGGAAACGTACATCGCTCTCAACAGAGCATCAAACGTCTGGGCTTATACAACGCACATACCAAATCAAACATACATCACTCTCAATAGAGCATCAGACGTCCGGTGTTCTATACAGCACATATGCAACATCCCGCAGGATAAACACCATGGCAAGACATGAGAAATACTCAGCCGACTCATTATCGGCCAGCCCAAACACTGAACTTAATCCGTCGAAACCTCAGGTCTCAAACTCACAATGCTATCATTAGTTGTATTTATAATTCAAGTTTGAATTAAGCAAATTATGCAGTACAATTATACCACACAAGCACTCAAACATATTGTGCTCCACTGATCAAATTGAAGCTGAGCCCGATCCGAAACCCAAGTTCGTCGGGGCAACAGACTTTTCTTAATTTGTCCACATCATGATCATAACACATCGTACATCAAACCCTTACAGTCTTACATACTTTGCCATCCATCTTATGGTCAAATCATCTTACACTGACATCATCAAATGTTGCTCCTCAGAGCCAACCCAATTGTCTCCCCCTTACTTATATCTCACTTATTATGCTTACTTTTAACCTCATAATCTATACGTTATGTTTGTACAATTATGTACACTCTTACTATTTGACAAACCTCACACGTCATACCCATATCCTCTGCCATCCGTCATACAATTACACATCCATATCCAAATCCATACCAAACACTGACACTGCCCACGTGCACATACGCATATCCATAGCATAGGCAAATAGCCATCATACATACATATGTCTAGCACACATACGTATAATATACACATATGGTCATACATACGTAGCTTACAAACATGCTCACGAGCCATCACTAGCGCATACATACACATTTATACATACGTCAAATATGCACGCTAGCCATCACTAGCACATGCATACATATGTCAAACATACACGCTAGCCATCAGTAGCACGTGCATACATACATCAAACATACACGCTAGCCATCACTAGCACATACATACATCCAACATACTTACAGCCAACATGCATGTCATATGCATTTCAACATACCATATAATCATGCTTACATGCACATCATGCAAACGGATCGTTATTTAACATCCAAAGCATGGAATCATACAATCCTAGCATGTTGCTACTCATTCAAAGCTTGCTATCATGAAATTATGAGTTCAAAGCTCCCCTACCTCGTAATCATGACGTTTGATGGCGAGCACACGATGGTGGTGGTGAGAGAGATGTTGTCTCGAGGATTTTAGGAAGTGCCAGAAACAATCACGGCCAAAAGAGGTGTCAGAAGTCAATGCGGCAAAACCCGCAAGCCGCAACAGCACACTAGGGCAGTCGGGAGAAATGTTGTGCCAACATAAGTGGCGGTGAGACTAGAAGTCGATGGTGTACTCACTAAAGATTGGCCGGTGTCTAAGACGTACTCAGCCGGCTACAAAGACGTCAAAATCAGCCATGGACAGCACCCAACGATGGTGATTTTGCATCAACAAGGGTCCACATACGGGCAGAGAGTGTGGGGCAACGCTCGAGGATACAGGAGAGGTGGAGGAGGGCTATGTGTCATCTCCACTCGGTGGCAAAGCCAACCGATGGTCATGCGGCGTGAATACGGTGCCTAAACCCATAAACGTACGCGTGGCCACTTGCACACACGGCCAAAGGGGAGGGGAAGAGGGCTGAATGGAGACGACCCAAGGCCCACAAAAGGCCAATAGGGCTAAGGCCCTAGCGGTGGCCAATCTAAGCAGCGACATCGCCGATCACTACCCACAACCAAAACTAATGGTGTGGGTAGTTGTGCATTTCACACGACAGAGAGCAGGGGGAGGGTTCAGGGTCGAGAAAAGGCCACGAGGCCGTCACTCGCCAAGGCCTGTGCAGGTGAACTCGTCCACCTTCAGTTATGGTAAGTCATACAAATTCTTGCCAGAGGCCGTCAGGTACCGACGACATAAAATTGGCAAGAGGAGTCAACGGGCACACATGCCAGTGAGCAGAATAGGTAGGGCTATGAGCCAAAGGGAGGAGCACGTGTCATAGGCGATCAAGTTGGGCAAGGTGGGACCGTCTCTTGTCATTACTAGGCCAGGGCGGAATCCCCGGTGGCTGTTCGGCCACTACCGGCTCATGCCAATGGCATCAAAAGCCAAATGCATAGGGGCTGACAGGGGGAAAATGGAACCGGGATGGGCCAGGGCGACTACACCAACTACGTCGGGCCGAGACTAGCTGTCTGGAGGCCATTGGCCACCTAAAGCTCGCCCAACCAAACCAATAATAGTGGAAAATACTATTTTAAAAACGGAGGTGGAATGACTGATGAACGGTGGAGCTCAGCCGGGGTGGAGGAGGCAGTGCCGGACCAAGAGAGGCTACCTACCTCCGCTTCAAGGTTAGGATGGAGCCGAACCGAGGTTTGGTCGGCCCTTGTCAGTCCACTATGGTGACTGAAATAGGGAACTAGCGAAATGGAGCCCGGAACAGTGGGGAAAGAAGGAGAGGCCAGACATGTGCGGGGCTGGGCGGAGGCAAAATTGTGCCAAGAAAGGTCACCCATCACCGTCGTCGGACCAAGGTGGGGCCGGATGGAGGTCCGGTCGGTTGTAGCTCGCTGTTGGCGGCCTCTGTTTCACCAAAACAGAGCACCGGAGGAAACAGGGCATAAAGGGGGAAAAGACTGGGGTAGTGGAGGAGAGGCCATCTCGGCCGGGAGGGGTGGCCTCTCGCCGTTGTCGGCCCAGGGTGGAGCCGTGGGCGGCCGGCCAGCCCTCGCCGCCCTACGGCGGCGGCATAATCACGATAGGCAGAGAGAGAGGGTTTAACTAGGAGAGATGGGGCGAAGGGTGGAGTGGCCGTGGGGGCCGGGATAGTGGCCCCCTGCCATCGCACGGCCAGGGCGGAGCCGGTGCCGGCGTCCTGCAGCCCACCGGAAGTTGGGCAAATGAAGCTAGGGGGTGCACAGTCGGCTTTTCTGGAACGGGATTGGGCTTGCCCGATCTTTTGTTCTATTCTTTTTTTTTTCAATCATATCCCCATCACACGCTTACCTTTTGTTTACACATTATAAGTCCAATACTCACGTCGAATGCGCGCAATGAGGCCTGCGGCCTGCGACTAAGCCCCACACCTGACTCTACGGGTATAAATACGGGGTAAGTATACATAAATATGAATACACCATAGCGTCACATTTTCCCGCTGAAAATGACCAGAAAAATAGTAGGAAAATTGCAGAAAATCATAGAAAAATCAGGGACCTTATAGGCCCACACATATGCAAGATGCGGCTTGCGTACAGAGGCTGGCTCCCTTGTGACGAGTGAGAGCCGTACGGCGAGAGAGCAGTGCAACACAAGCCGTGGACCTATCTGACTCCCTCAGGCTAAAATGAGAGCGACAAGTGGCTCGAAGTGAGAGGAGGCTTCGTCCTCAGCCGTTGGGCTACAACAAGAAAAGTTGCCCGGAGTAAGCGGAGACTTTGTCCTTCATCGACAGGCCGCACAGTGAGAAAAACATCCCTGGGTGAGGGGAGGTTCTCTCCTTTGCCTACAGGAATGCAGAGAGACAAGCACCCTCGGTAAGAGGAGGTTATATCCAGAGCTTACTGGAAGGGAAAGTGAGAAGCATCTCCAGGTGAGGGTTGATTCTGTCCACGGCCTTCGAGCGTGCAAAGAGAGATGCATCTCCCATAAAAGGGAGGTTTTGTCTATTGCCTTTGTGTGTAATGAGCAAGAAGAACCCAAGGAAAGGAGAGTGTTTGTCCATCGTCCTGAGGCTCAATAAGAGAAACATTCTAAAGCAAGAGGAGGTTCTTTTCGCCATCTCTAGACCTGAAGGGCATGACTCTATGAAGGAAGGAGCAACTCTAAACACCACTACTTCCAGAAACATTAGAGTAAGCATTTCTAATTTAATAAGTAACTAGATAAATGTTTTTGCATCTTAAGTAGTAATTTATGATGCAAGATAAGATATGCTTTACTCTCATCCGATGTATTCTAATATGCTATGCTTGGATCCAATTTGCTCTGATCTCTTATGTTCTAATTTGATTTGATGTGATACATTTTGAAAGGATCTAATATGTTTTGTTCTGAAGTGTTCTGTTCCACTTTGGGATAGAGAGAGATGTCTGATTTCATTATTTAATTAGCTTCCATTTGATCCCGATGATTTTTGTCGGTTTCAGAATGATTTATCATATTATAAGTATTTTTCTGTATATGATTTTTTATGCATGACACATGTAATAGTCATTAGGCACAACATCGTTTAGATTTGATTGTATTGGAATACATCGTAGATTTATCTAATACTTACCTAGGCAACCAACAACATGGCAACATTGGTCCGCTCCAAATTAGTTATGAATATAGGTTTGTTCTTGCCTACACACAATGATTCGCTTAAGTTCTATAGTGCAAAGTGGGTAATTATAGCTATCGCACACAGAAGTCGCCGCTCCTGGTTTGTTTTAGAAAATTAATTTACTCTGATTTTGTTTCTTGGGCCGGGTTCGAGCTTTGGTCAGGGTGTGACATGGGCCTTGGTAATGCCTCCCTTCATAGGATGTCATCTTCGAAGGATCGTTTAGTTGTTCCTCATGTCCATCCTTCAAAATAAATAAACTTGTAAGAAATTTAAATTTGATGATTACCACAAGTGTTGTAAGGTTAATGATGTGCACAAGTAGAGTGCAATGCAGGATAGAAGATGCCTCACCCTTCACCTCCCTAGAATTTGCTAGTGGACTAGATTTTGTAACACGCGGACTCGAAAAACCGACCCGGACTAGGGGTTGTTCGTAAAATAGAATTGGAGTGTATATAAATAAATAGAAAAATTAAAATCAGACTGACTAGGAGCGGCAGACTCTGAGTGCGAGAGCCAAAACGTTCCTCTATGCACTATAGAGCTATATCATTCCATTGTGAATAGATAAGAACAAACCTAATTTTATCAATAATTTGGATCGGGCCAACGTTGCCTTGCCGTTGGTTGCCTACATCCGTATTGGATAACATCTTCAATAATACTCCAATACGATCGGATCCGAATATAGTTCTGTATATCCGAATAAATAATTCGGAGTCAGATGTAAATATCTTAAAAGATCAGAGTAGAACAAAATCTCATGAATCAACATACATCCCACTCTATTGTAGAAGTGAGCAAAGTCCTATTGAAATTACATGTTCCACTCTTTGAGAGAGCAGAGCAAAACACATAATAGAACATATTGGGTCATGTCAGATTCCATCAAACATATTTCATCCTACCATAATAGATCAAATCAAAAATAGATTAGAGCATAATGGATTAAACAGAATATTCTAGAGCAAATCGGGTCTAATCATATCATATAAGATCACATCCGACAATAACAGATACTACCAGATCATAGCAAATTAAATATCTTAATTACTATATAAATATTAATTAAGATACGCATGCATGTAAATTGCATTAAATTGAAAAGTCCGAAATTCTTACTCCCCTTTTAATTTTGGGATTCACGGCATTCAGAGTTGCTTGTTTCCTCCAAGCGTCTTCCGTTTTAGGCATGGAAATGGTGGACAATACCTCCTCTAGCTCCAGCACATCTTTCTTGTTACGTTTGAAGGTGACAGATAGACACTCCCTTTGAACTGGGACGTTTCCCTAGTTGTAGCCCAAAGGTGATAGTTATAATCTTCCCTTACCTAGAGACACTTTCCTCCCTACACGTTTGTAGATGATGGACATAATTTCCCCTTACCCGGAGACACTTTCCCTCCTATGCGTCCGTAATTGACAGACATAACTTCCCCTTACCCGGAGACACTTTTCCCTCTACACATCCATAGATGATGGATATAACTTCCCCTTACCCGGAGCCACTTTTTCCCCAATGCATCTAGATGATAGACAAAACTTCCCCTTACCCGGAGACACTTTTCCCTCTACGCGTCCATAGACGACAGACAAAACTTCCCCTTTTGCAGAGACACTTTTCCCCTACGTGTCCGTAGATGACAGACATAACTTCCCCTAACCTGCATTACAACAAAAAGGACTATTAGCGACGCATTTATGCATTGTTAATGACTATTAGCGACACGCAAAAAGTGTCATCATAAGCGTAGAAAAACGTCAAGTCACTACTGCCTATTAGCGGTGCTTAACACAAAGCGTCGCTAATAGTGTCACATTAGCGATGCTTATTTAAGTGTCGCTAATAATTTTCCTTTAGCAATGCATAAAGCGTCACTAAAACTAAATTATTGGTGACACATAATTCTAAGCGTCGCTAATTATCAATTATTAGCGACGTTATCCTATACATCACTAATATAAAAAATATTTTTAAAAAATTAAAATAACTTATTAGCGACGCATAATTATAAGCGTCACAAATAAGTGCTTATTAGTGAAGAAGTTTTATGCGATGCTAATAAAATAAAGTTTTTTTAAAAAATAAAAATTATTTATTTAAAATATAGTAAATTTTTTTGTGTATTATTGACACTTTTCAAAATGTCACTACTACAATGAAAAAATAAAAAAAATGCTTTACTGATGCTTTTATAGGCATCACTAAAGACAATTTTTTTTTTAAATCACTGGTGATGGGCCCATCGGGGAAGGGAGAGGGGGCCGGATTCCGGTCCCCCACCTCCCTCCCAGTCCCCCCTCTCTCCCTGGCTCTGCTCCAGGGGAAGGAGCGGGGCAGAGCCAGGGGAGAGGGTAGAGCGGGAGGGACGAGGGGAGTGGGGGACTACAGGACGGCGATGACCGGAGGATGGTGATGGCCGGAGGAAGGCGGAGTCGAGGACCGGTGGAGGGAGGAACAGGAGGGAGGAGGTGGGTGAGGACCAGAGGAGGCAGGAGGGGTGGGGGAAGTTATATAAGCAGGCAAAATTTTGCCTGCGTAGGCTATTAGCGACACTCTTCAAACGAGTAGAGCTAATAAAATTTGAATTTTTTTTAAAAGAACAAAGATTATTACCGAAGCTTGTGCCGAGTGTCACTACTAGTATGGGTATTTGCGACATATACCATATGCATCGCTACTACATATTTCGCTACTATGCAGGACTACAAGTGACGCATAGTATCATGCATAACTAATATGTTTTTCATTTTTTAAAAATAATTAATAATTTTAATTCTCTCTTCTCTCTCTCTTCCTCTCTGTGTCTCTCCTCTATCTCCCTCTTTCACCCTCACTATGTCTCAACCTTAGTATTCCTCTCTCCCACTCTCCTCTCTCTCAATCTCTCTCTCCCCCTCACTCTCTCTCTTCCTCTCTCTCTCTTTCTCTCTTCCACCTCTCTCTCTCCCCCTCTCTCCCTCTCTCCTCTCTCTCTCTCCCCCTCACTCTCTCTTTCCCCCTCACTCTCTCTTTCCCCCTCACTCTCTCTCCCTCTCTCTACCCTCACTCTCCCTCCCTCTCTCTTCCTCTCTCTCCATTTCTCCCCCCTCTCTCTCCCCCCTGTCATGCCCCGGCGATGCCCGACCCGAGCCGAACCCGGTCTAGGGGCTGGTCAAGCACGCGGGGGCGATGAAGGGAAAATTGAGAAACGATCTAGCGGAAGACTTAACCCTAACCACGGGCGATTAACAGAATTATGGAGTACGCACAATCCTTTGAGCAAGAGTAAATAAGAAGGAAAGAAAGAGTGTTGCTTATCACAAATTCAAACAACTAATCTCAAACCCACATGCTTAGTTAACTAAAGCCCACACCGGCTCAAAATAAGTCATAAGCATCACAACTGTAAAATGTGACATAAATCAAAAACAAAGAACCCTACACAAAGGTTCTAAACGTCAAGCATAAAACCAAAGGAAAATAAGTCACACAACGATCTCCACGATTACATCCAAGTCATCTCCGACCTTTCCTCAAAGAGGAGATCCTGTCCGTCTACGTGTCGCACCACGCAGCCCCAAAGCAAAACACAAGAAAGAGGGGTGAGTTTAACAAACTCAGCAATGGTTTTTAATATCACTATCAACATCAAAAACACGATAGTATAGCAATATAATCATTTAGATCAAGGATTAGCAAAATGCATTGTTTTCTGATCACACATACATATCACCTAGAACTGCATCATAGTGCATAATCCACATAATGTTATCAACATCATAACATCCTGCATGAAATGTATCTCTAACATACATATTCCATCATGCATCACATCATAATCAACCTGCATGAATGTATCTCTAACATACATATTCCATCATGCATCAGATCAAAATCAACCTGCATGGATGTATCTCTAACATACATATTCCCATATGCATCATATCATAATAACCGGCATGAATGTATCTCTAACATACATATTCCATCATGCATCATATCATAACTAACCTGCATGGATGTATCTCTAACATACATATTCCCACATGCATCATATCATAACAACCTGCATGAATGTATCTCTAACATACATATTCCATCATGCATCATATCATAACATCCTCCATCAAGGAGTAATCACAATTTAGTGTCACACAGATGGGAACATAGACAAGGCCACGAAGGCTGGTCATGTTCCAAAATTCTACACAAGAATTAAAGAAAGATCGGGGTTGTCAATCCCTAAAAAGCTGCTCGCCCTGGACGATCTTGGCCAAGGATGTCCCATTCTCACATAGAGAATCTAGAGCAGGGGTATTCGCCCAGGGACATCTCCTGCGGAGGGAAGAGCCCGAGTTTCCACATAAGAAACCCTAGAACACGTGGTAGCGGGTGCACATGGCATACCACACTGGATTCTCAGGGTCCAAATGACACTCATAATAACATTCTCGTAATCCGCAAGACAAGTACACAACTCATCCCCACATCATTCCATTTAACTAGACTCAAGCTGGGGAGTGCACTCGTTCCACATAGGAACTCAAATCAAAACATGTCCTTTCGGACCAATCAACTTATGATTAATCCACGACTGATCAATCCGGCATACAATTTCACCACATTGCATCAAATCGGTCAAATTCGATTACCCTCGATAGAGCCTCAATTAGAAATTCATTTTTATGATGCATCCAGCATGGTACATACGTGGGCATGGCATACATGAATCCTAATCCATGATAAGTGCTCTCATCAGCCCCTAATGAGTCATTCATAATCACAATATCAAGCTTCAACATCATCATTTAACCCCACATGTGTGTGTGTACCTAGCAGAAGCATTTTACACAATGCATGTCAACATGCTTGAAAATAAACTCACTACCACACTACACATGTGAATTTCCATCTAAACATGAATTCCAGCGGAAATCATAGAAGAAGAATCGTTGAAATCGTATCTCAATTCAAAACTCAACCACAAAGGCTAAACACATATAAGATCATTCATTTCATCCTTGAGTCATGGCATTCACCAACATTCACACATCAACTAACCACATTCTATCATGACAAATCAGTCCAATAATGGGTTGTAGTCCTAATGAAAATATGTTTAACCAAAGGGAATCAACCATTCATAATTTCAAGATGACATTTCCAACATCATGCCACAAAACATAAGCCATTCTATAAATCTCTAATCATATATCCCAACTTCATAACCTCAAAAGCATACATTTCCAGTAGCATAATATAGCTCAAAACACTCCACATTCATATAAAATTGGCAAGCTAAAGTGGAATCATCGAATTAAACATCATGCATTAGCACACAATTCTACTAGTGTAGCCGTTTGAACCCCCTTTAGGCCGTTCGATCTGCTAAACGGGGAAAATTCAAATTCACAGTTTGGCCGTTCGAACGCCCAACATGCCGTTCGATCAGCTGAACTGGAAAACTACCGATCCGACAGTGTTGCTGTTCGAACGCCCAGAACAGCCGTTTGAACGCCAATAAGGCAGAACCGACCATCTTCGTCCTTTCGCAATTTCAAACCGAGACACAATTGATAACACTTCAAATCTACATCTAACACCCTAATCATCATCAAAAGTCCTTCATGACTTCCAGAATGTTAAACCATATCATAATAATACAAAACCCTAAGAAATCTGGATTAAAGAATTTCATTTTCTAGTCATACCATTAACACACCAAATTAAGCAACTCCATTCGAAATAAGCCAAAAATCAAGAGTTTTACCATGGATAAATTGAAATCTTGAAGGTCAATTTCCTTAGCACTTGATTAAGCTCAGATTGGAGGGTCACCCTTCTTGAAAACCTTAAAAATACATTGAGTTTAAATTAAACTCTATTAAAAATTGATTTACCAAAGAAATCCCTAATTAAAACCTAGGTCTAGGGCTTGTTGATAATAAAAATTGAATTTTGAAAGTTAGGGTTTGTAGTAAAACACAAATCAATAATTTTTGATGTCCAAAAAATTAATTGAAACCAAGGGGAAATGGTAAATTTAGAAGAGATTAAGAAGAAAGCTAGGGTTTAGTGCTTAATTAGAGTAGGCTTACCTTGAACAACTTCTAATTCGGGCCTAATTGGGGATTAGGCCTGACCTCCCTCCTCAGCCTATTCCTAAAAATGGAAATGGGTAACTTATGGGGTGTAAATAAGAAAAGTAGGCTAAAATGGGTATTTTACAAATTTAAGCACTAATTAAGCCTAAAAAAATTCTGAAAATTTTTGTATGAGCTTATGTAGACATCTCGGTTCATTTGACCCAAAAACTAAAATTTCGATGGTGGGGCGCACATGGGTCCCGCCAAAACCCTAATTTTTTGGAAAAATAGTGAAAATTCAAAAAAATCCCAAAAATTTACATGTGTTTTAAAATCACTTAAAACCACTAATCTTAATGTTGATTTTGGTTAAAACCATCATAAACACTATTTATTCACAAAATTACCGAATAAATCAGAAAATACATTAATCTCACGATAACTAATAATTAAAGGAAACCAAAAACCGGTTTAGAGATGAGGGTCCTTACATCCTCCCCCTCTTAGGAATTTTGGTCCCCAAAAATTCGCTAGAGGTCAGCAGCAAAAAGATGAGGGTACTTCTTTCTGATCTCGTCCTCCGTTTCCCACGTGGCTTCCTTGACTCCGTGATTCCTGCACAACACCTTCACGAGTGGAATGGCCTTTTGCCGAAGTACCTTCTCCTTACGGTCAAGAATCTGAATAGGTACCTCCTCGTAGGAAAGATTCTCCTGGAGCTCCAACGGCTCAAAATCCAAGAGTAGGATCCAGCTCATACTTCTGAAGAAGTGAGACGTGGAATACATTATGGATATTGGCCAATCAGGGTGGAAGTGCTACCCGATATGTTGTGGCACCTATCCGCTCCAAGATCTCAAATGCACCAATAAAATGAGGTGACAACTTCCCCCGTTGTCCAAATCGAACAACACCAAGAGATCTTAAGGAAAACATGGTCACCAACACCAAACTCCAACTCCCGCCGTCTCCTATCGTCATAACTCTTCTGACGGCTTTGAGCTGTCTCCAACCTCTCCCGGATGAGGCATATCATCTCCACTGACTACTGGATAAGATCTGGGCCAGTGAGAATGTGATCTCCAACCGCACTCCAACACAACGGTGATCGGCAAGGACGCCCATAAAGTGCCTCGAAAGGTGCCATCCGGATGCTCGCTTGGTAGCTATTATTATAGGAAAACTCAACCAGCGACAAATGTTGCTCCCAACTTCCTCTCCACTCAAGGATACATGCACGGAGCATGTCCTCAAGTGTCTGAATGGTCCTTTCAGACTGTCCATCCGTCTGAGGGTGGTAGGCGGAGCTGAGATGTAGAGATGTGCCCAAGGCACCCTGAAAGCTCTGCCAAAACCTCAAAGTGAACCGCAGGTCATGGTCGGAGACGATAGATACTGAAATCCCGTGTAACCGCATGATCTCCCTTATATATAGAGCAGCCAAGACATCCAAAGGTGTAGTCATTTTGATAGTGAGGAAATGAGCGGACTTAGTAAGTCGGTCAACAATCACCCAAACCGCATCATTACCACTTGGCAACCGTGGAAATCCGGAAATGAAATCCATAGTGACGTGCTCCCACTTCCACTCTGAAATCGGAAGTGGTTGTAGTAAACCGCCTGGATGCCGATGCTCTGCCTTGACTTGCTGACACACAAGGCATTTGGACACGTAGACCACAATGTCCTTCTTCATTCCCGTCCACCAAAATGTCCTTTTCACGTTGTGGTACATCTTCGTTCCTCTAGGATTGATAGAGAACTTAGAATGGTGTGCCTCTGATAGGATACACTTTCTTAACTCAACGGAGTTCGGCACACACCAACACCCTTATACATCAAACTCCCATCGGACTTTTCCTCAAAGCCCAACACTACCTTCTCCCTTAACTTAGCCTTAAGAGCTAGAGTCTCTTCATCACTTTTCTGAGCTTCGACCACGTCATCTACCACACTAGAGCTAATAGAGAGATTAGCAAACCAGCTCCGTGTGTCCCCCAAAGTCAACTCTGGCCTTAGCTCAATGGCATCCTCATAAAGGAGTCACTCACGAATTCGCAAGCAAGCAACCGTAGTGGCTGATTTCCGACTCAAAGCATCCGCCACCACGTTCACTTTGCCGGGATGATACGATATCGTGAAGTCATAATCCTTCAAGAATTCTAGCCAACTCCTTTGCCTCAAATTAAGATCTCGCTGAGTGAATAAGTACTTCAAGCTCTTGTGATCAGTGAATACCTCAAACTTCTCACCATAGAGATAGTGCTGCCAAATCTTTAATGCAAAAACTACGGCCGCTAACTCCAAGTCATGAGTGGGGTAATTCCGCTCGTGCACTCTAAGCTCTCGAGATGCATAAGCCACCACTCTCCCAAGCTGCATGAGTACACAACCCAAGCCGCGAAGCGAAGCATCACTATAGACCACGAATCCAACACTCCCGGAAGGTAAAGTTAGAACCGGAGCTGAAGTTAGCCTCTTCTTCAACTCTTAGAAACTCTCTTCACAAGCTGAGTTCCACTCAAACTTCTCATTCTTCGTTGTCAACTTAGTCATAGGGCTTGCAAGGCTAGAAAAACCCTCGATGAAACGGCGATAGTACCTGGCAAGTCCTAGGAAGCTGCGAACCTCCGATGCACTCTTCGGTTGCTCCCAATTCAACACGGCTTCAACTTTCGAGGGATCAACCACCACACCATCTCTCGATATCACATGACCAAGGAAATGCACTTTCTTGAGCCAAAATTCACACTTGTCAAACTTTACAAAGAGCTGATGCTCCCGTAAAGTTCGCAAGACAATCCTCAAATGTGCTTCATGCTCTTCCTCATTGGCCGAATAGATCAGAATATCATCCACGAATATAATCACAAACCGATCAAGATAAGGCCGAAAGACTCTGTTCATCAAGTCCATAAATGAGGCTGGTGCATTAGTAAGACCAAAAGGCATAACTAAGAACTCATAATGCCCATATCGGGTACGGAAAGCAGTCTTTGCAACATCATCAAGATGGATCCGAAGTTGGTGATAACCCGATCTCAAATCGATCTTAGAGAAGACTTGTGCCTGCTGCAACTGATCAAACAAATCATCAATTTTAGGTAAAGGGTACTTGTTCTTGATGGTTACTTGATTAAGTATTCGGTAGTCGATACACAACCGCAGAGAACCATCCTTCTTCCGAACAAATAAGACCAGCGCACCCCAAGGAGATGCACTCGGCCTAATATACCCCTTATCCATAAGATCCTGCAGCTGAGCCTTAAGGTCTTTAAGTTCGGCTGGAGCCATACGATAGGGAGCCTTAGAAATAGGAGTAGTGCCTGGAATAAGGTCAATGCAAAACTCTATCTCCCTCTCCAGTGGTAAACTCGCAAGTCACTAGGGAAGACATCGGGAAATTCCGCCACAACACGAACGGAATCCAAAGAAGGTAACTCCATGTTCAACCCTGTAACACTAGCAAGGAAAGCCTCACATCCACTATCGATCCACTTCTTGGCCTTGAAGGAAGAGACCAAGAATTTGCCATTAGAACGCTTCACCCCTTGCAAGATAAAAGGTTTAGCTCCTGGCAACTCAAACTTCACACACCTCCTAAGACAGTCTACATGCACATGGAACTTGAACATCATATCTATGCCTAGGATCACATCAAAGTCAATCATCGGCAATATAATCAGATCCATATGTAGCACATGCCCACCAATCTCCATAGGAATCATCTCAATATACTTTTCTACTCGAAGAGAGGATGAAGGTGTAGACACATGCAAAGGAATATGCAACAACTTATAACAAGCATCCAACTCATAAGCAAAATGAGGAGACACAAAAGAATGAGAGGAATTGGTATCAAATAACACTCTAGCATAGTGGGAGGCAATGAGAATCATACCTTCCACCATGCCTGAAGAGTTAGCCGCTTCCTGCGCTGAAATAGCAAAGACACTCCCATCATGAGCCGGCTTCTTCCCCTTGCCATCGGGCTGCTCGGTAGGTGCTCTTGCCGGTGGTGCTCCCGGCTGCCTAGGACCGGTATTAGGTGTCATCGGTGCATGTCTCTGAGCACGACCAGCCCTTTGCAGACACTCATTGGCATAGTGCCCCTTTGATCGTTTATAATTAAACCCTTTGCAAGTGTACAAGGTAATTGTACTAGGATAAGTATTCAAGGGTTGTCGAACCTCAGGGACGGATGGATTATTACTAAATCTAAAGAGGAATTTACTGATTGAAATCTAAAACAAACTTAAACTTTAATTAAGCAAAATAAAGGAATCAACTAGTTTAAAAGCAAGAGATTAATTCGATGGAATTTACTTAGGAAATTGAATCCACTATAAAACCATAACAATTCCTTAACTTTTAATCTAAATCTAGTGTGAACATGAACAAGTATTCTTAGCTACAAGCTAGAATTACTTCAAAAAGAATCATTAATTAACTTCCATGGCATGAACTATCTTCGACAATAGCACGGATCATCTACACTAAACTAGCTATAGGCATGACCCGTCTAATCTTAGTATAACTCATCCAAGTCATTAATTATCTGAACATTAAAACTATTGTATGACCATCTCATCTAAATCACAGAAATTAGAATCGATGCAAATATCAAAACCATATCAATCTATCATCTACAAGACAATAAATCAACATAGACTTGAATAAACATAAAAAGCTCTTCCATTAAAAAGGAAATCCATATCATACAATTGTCATCATTCACAACTGAGATCTAAATTAAAAAGAAAAGAAACTGAAACTTATCTATAGCTTCATCAACTCCTAAGTAAAAGAAAAGTCTAGCCTTCCATGGTAGAAGAAAGCACTTGAATCTCCATTGAAAGCTTTGAGTTCTCTTCCATCTTCTTCTTCCTTTTTCTCTTCTTAAAATCTACTAGAATCCCCCAATTTTAAGCCAAATATGTCTTTTTATAGGCATAAGATCCGTAGGAAGAAGTCCAATATGAAAAGGATTGAAATTTGGGTCAAACAAGGAAATTGCACGTTATACCGATCGATAGCCCTGCATGCCCGATCGATCGGCTACACTGTATTTTCATCTGAATTCACGTTATCCTGATCGATCAGTAAGTGACCTCGATCGATCGGCTACAGTGTTTCTATTTTCATGGACATTTCATATTCTGTTCATTAAGCTTTCCTTCGTGTCCATATTAATTTCTAACTTGTTTATAACTCCAAAAAGTTGTCCAAATCACTTAAAAGCATGTGAAGACTATTTTTAAGCATTTCAAACAGCATCCAAGTACTTCGATAAGCGCACTTTACCTACAAAACATAAAATACCATATTTTAGACATGTAGAATATAATTAAAATTCCAACTTTGTTTAAATACACATCTAAACTACTAATAACTACAAAATCATTAATAATTAAACTAAAATACTAATATTTATCTTAATCTAAATAAACTATAATTAACTCTAAATTAACCTAATATATACTAGCAAATAAGGTAAAAAGGCATATAAAATAGATATAGATTTTATACTTATCAAATACCCCCAAACCTATATTTTGCTAGTCCTCGAGCAAAACAAAAATAAAATAAAACAACTAATCTAAAAAAAATAAAATAAATAAAAGCCACTTTCGTAGGGAATCACGATTGCATTTAGCATATGCAACAAGCCTTTAAACCTCTAGGTGTCCCTAGTTGGACGAGTTGTGTCTCGTGAGGGTTTGCAGTAATGATACCCACAAACATTGAAACCTAAGAAAAATAAAACAAATAAGAAAACAAAAATTTAAAAAAAAACAATCTTCTCTTAAAAACACATAACTATTTTTAAAAAGAACCAACCACAAATACTTGAAACAAGTAAACAATTAAGATCTGATCACTTTCAAGTAAGGAATAATCCATTCTATAACCCCATCTTAGAAATAATTGTGCAACTACATATATACATTTCAAAAACATAAAGTGTAGAAACTTTGTAGTCATACAATTTCATTCTTTATTAACAAGCATATCTTATATGACCCATTAACTAAGCTCATTAAAGTTCACTAACTCAAAAATATAACAATGACAATCTTTCATCTTTAACATCTCATAATAAACCTTCATGTAATAGCCTTCAAATTAAATTCAGGGAATAAGAGCATAATATACCTTAAAATATGACTTGTGCAATACTTAGTTCTATTAAGCTTTCTAAATAGTCCATGTAACAAACGTTAGGCCAGTGTCCCTAATCCAGTTGGCTCAAGGCACTAGGTGTTGAAACATCCCTCAGGCTTAATAACTCGAACTATAAAGGCTACAGAACCAAGTAAGTCATAAAAGAATTTATCTCAACTTTTCACCTTTTGACGTGATCCCTTATACTTGCCTAGGCACAAGGTCCGGTTACTTAGTAAAAAGAGAAACAAACCTTTTTTTTTAATTTTTTTTTTCATCATCATTTTTTTCAACTTTTTTTTCAATTTTTATTTTATTTTATTTTATTTTTATTTTTTTTCTATACACCTTATCCCATTTTTTTCAAATAAAAGCTAAGCATAAAGATCTATCAAAAAATATTAAAAATTACTCAATTGCCAAGTTTTCAAAAATATATGCTCAGTTAAAGATATCCCACTAAGATTACAAGTAATAATCATAAAATTATATTCCTACAAGTTTCAAGTGTGTGAAATGTGATTTAAAAATATAAGCATAATTATCCAAGATAATGAAAATAAAATAGAAATTACTCACTTAATCATTTTCATCACTTAATTAATTACTTGAACTTTCTTCATGAAATTGATCTCTTTAAAAACAGACATATACTTTTAAAAGAAAATAAGCGATAAAACCCACTTAAAAGAAAAGAAAATACTCTAAAACATCCTAAAAGAAAAATAATAAAGAAAAATATCTTTCTACACCCCCAAACCTAAACTGAACATTGTCTTCAATGTTAAAGAAAAGATATACTACAATGACAAGAATAAGAGAGGGAAAGAAAGATATCACCTGAAAGTATAACTAATCCACTAATCTGAAAAGTGAAGTACATAGGATTTAGAAAACATGAGAAACATACAGGTAAAGAGCAATTTCCCAAACCTAAAATACCAATCTACTAGAAAAGAGATAAAAAATAAAAATAAAAATAAAAATAAAATAAAAATAAAAAAAATAAAAAAATAAAGAAAAGAAAAGATAAAAGTAGCCCCTGCACAGCTAAATATCAGCATCATCAGAATCATCGACATCAGTATAACTCTAGTCACTATCATCTGCATCTGCTGGAGCTGACTGGCTACGAATCAAATCAGCCAGTCCCTGTATAAGTCCCCTCATCTCTGTCATCTAAGTAGCCATCTGAGCATCTATATGGGCAGTAAGCCTCGTCTGAAACTGTGCCAGAGAAGAATCAATATGTCTGCGAAGACGATGCTCCATCTCAAGGAAAGAGTCGTGAGCATGTGCGGGAATGTGCTGCTCAGCTGCAACCTCTGGTACACCCTCTGGGGCTAGCTCCTCCTCGTTCACCTCGTCGAATGCTGGTTGAGGCGGACGATGTGTGATCATCCGGTTTAGGGTGGCCTGGGAAATGACCCCTAAACCTCGGCTCGTGGGTGCATATGAAGGAAAATCCAAATGAAAGTGAACAAAAATCTGCTCCAAAAGAAAAGGAAAAGCTAATCGAGCATCCACTGGTCCAGAAACTATATCTGCCATCCGTGCTAAGACAAAGGAGGGCAAGTCGATGTGAATCCGCTCCGCACGACCCAGAATATAAAGAAGGCGAGCTAAGGTGAAGTCAACCTTCTCATGACGGTGGAACCATATGTCATACTCCAATATCAGATGTGCAAAACGATAGTCCAGCATCATGAGAGAAGTTGGCAATCCATATGTGAGAGATGGGCCTCGCTCCTGTCCCATAAGAGTCCCCATGATAGTATACTCATCAGGAAAAGCAAAATCAGCAAAAGAGGGATAAGTGAAGCTGGAGCGCGCGAGACCCATCACTGCAGCTATAAGATCTGGTGTGACAGTGATCGTAATATCGCCAATGGTACTGACAATATATCCCATCTCATTAAGAACGGCGGATGCATAAAAAGATCGGACCTGCTCATGATGTACGTGAGCGTCAGGGGCTGCAATCTGTGAGAAAAAGGAGTACCAATCCTCTCGCTCCATAAGCCATGACTGGGCAGCAGTAATGGTGGGGACAAACTCCACCTGTCACTCGTAAACAATAGGCCGAAGATGTAGATTAGCAGCGGCGGTAGTAGACGATGAAGCACGCGAAGTAGAAGAGGCGCCCTTCCTCTTCTTCGGAGCCGTAGGACGAGAACCGTGCGCCATAGATCTACAAAAAGCTCAAAAACAAGTGCTAAAAGGGATATGGAAGCGACTAGAAAGCAGAAAAATTTTTGTACACGCCCAATAATGTCAAATTATGAAAATACCCCTAGAAAAAAAATTGAGCAGAAATGTCCCAAATTAAAGTATAATATGTACAAGTGAAAATTGAGCATCTTTCGTAAAGCAAGTACATATAAACGGATCCATTAAAGCCTCAAGGATTTTAGTAAGAAGCATAGTCAGAAGCATCACACATAATCTCAAAGGGTAGGGAGTAATCAGGGGGCTGAATTATAGGGGTGGTAGATAGGAGTGTATGAAGCTTGGTGAAAGCTTTCGTACAGGCATCATCAAACTCAAAAGGAACATCCTGAGCCAACAAATGACACAAGGGACGGGAAATCTTACTAAAGTCCTTGATGAATCGCCTATAGAAACCGGCATGGCCAAGAAAAGAACGAACTTGTCTAACCGTAGTGGGTGGAGGCAAGTTAGCTATTAGGTCAACTTTGGCCTTGTCTACTTCAATACCACGTTTGGAAATAACATGACCTAAAACAATACCCTCTTGAACCATAAAATGACTTTTTTCCCAACTCAAAACCAAATTAGTCTCCTCACAACGTTTAAGCACAAGAGATAAATTATGGAGATACTCATCAAATGAAGCACCAAAAACAGAAAAATCATCCATAAAAACTTCCAAAAATTTATCAATCATATCAGAAAATATGGACATCATACAACGCTGAAATGTAGCAGGAGCATTACACAAACCAAATGGCATACGTCTATAAGCAAATGTACCAAACGGACAAGTGAAGGTGGTCTTCTCTTGATCCCCCGGAAACACAGGTACCTGATTATATCCTAAGTAGCCATCTAGAAAGCAATAGAAGTCCTGACCTGCTAGTTTTTCTAAGATCTGGTCAATGAATGGCAAGGGAAAATGGTCCTTTCGGGTCATGGAATTCAACTTCCGATAGTCTATACACACTCTCCACCCTGTGGTTTCCCTAGTAGGGACTAACTCTCCTGATGAATTGGACTTAACAGTGAATCCAGACTTCTTGGGAACAACCTGGGTAGGACTCACCCACTCACTATCAGAGATAGGGTATATGATACCTGAATCTAAAAGCTTAACCACCTCCTTCATGACTACCTCCCGCATGTTAGGGTTCAACCTCCGTTGTCCTTCTCTCGAGGGTTTGACCGTGTCCTCTAAGTGGATCCTGTGCATACAAATGGATGGGTCAATCCCCCTAAGGTCAGCTACCGTCCATCCTATGGCTCTCCTATGTGTGACAAGGACGGTAAGCAATCTACTCTCTTGGTCACTAGTCAAACTAGAGGAAATAATGACTGGGAGAGTGTCCTTGGGTCCCAAGAAAGCATACTTGAGAGAGCTGGGTAAGTTTTTCAATTCAAGCTTAGGTGGTGACTCTATGGAGGGCTTAAGAGGTGTGGAGGCTGATATAGGTAAGGGCTCTACCTGGGGCTTCCAAGAGGAAGACTCGGGAACACTAGCAGCTGCTAGTTGGCTATGGACCTCCTCCAAAGATGGGTTAATAGTGGACTCTAACCCTGGGTATAGTAAAGTTATTTCAAGAGCATCTCTCATTAGGGTAAGGGGGAGGGCTTCATTGACTAGGTCATGTAAATGGTCAACCATTAAGCACTCAAAGTCACACTCAATAGGTGGCTGATTAGATGCATGGAACACATTAAGTCTCACATTCATATTCCCAAATGATATCTCCATCACTCCCATTTGACAATTGATACAAGCATTAGCAGTGGCAAGGAAGGGGCAACCTAGAATGACGGGGATTTGGTGTGTGGTATTGCAGACAGGTTCCATATTTAAGACAAGAAAGTCAACAGGGAAGAAGAACCGATCAACTTTCACTAAGACATCCTCAATGACTCCTCGAGGCTTACGCATAGAATGGTCGGCTAGCTGCAAGGTAACTGACGTAGGCTGTAATTCTCCTAACCCTAGTTGCTCATACACCGAGTAAGGGAGTAGATTGACACTCACACCAAGGTCAAGGAGGGCTCTATGGATGGAGTGATCACCTATGACACAAGAAATAGTGGGTACTCCAGGGTCCTTATACTTAGGTGGGGTGTCAAACTTCAAAAGAGAGCTAACTTGCTCGGTGAGAAAGACCTTCTTAGACACATGGGTCTTAGATTTACGCTTTTGAGTGCATAGGTCTTTGAGGAACTTAGCATAAGCAGGGACTTGCTTAATGGCATCTAAGAGGGGGAGATTAATTTTGACTTGTTTAAAAGTCTCAAGAATATCATCCATCTTAGCTGTGTTTTTTATAATTGGTGGGGCCATGTCAAGACACTGAGGAAAAGGTGCCCTAGGGATATAAGATCCATCGGAAGAGGTCTTGGACTGTGGCTCTAAGGAAGGGGAAGGAGAGACTGACTCCTTTGAATTTGGTTCACTCTCTAACTGATAAGGCTCATTAGGGGCTGAATTGTCTAACCCTTCATTTGTGGTACCCAAGGACTCCTCTCCAACCTGATTATCAATGTGTCGACCACTCCTAAGGGTAGTTATGGATTGAACTTGTTCATTAGAGGAATTAACTATCTCTACTCCACATTGACCTTTAGGGTTTTGTTGGGGCTGACTCGACAATGTTCCTGTCTCTCTCTTATTGATAGCATTGGCTAGTTGTCCAATTTGGGCTTCTAACTTTGCTATAGATTGTGTGTGAGAGTGGAGGAGTTGGGATTGAGATTGAATGCCTTACAGGGCACTCAAAACCTTTTCTTCAAAACTTGGACTCCTATTGGGTTGGACATATGGAGGTTGCACTTGAGGTTGGTGGATATGGGCTGGTGGGACTTGGAATGGGGGCCTAGGGGGTTGGTTACCCATAACCCCTTGGTTTTGTGTCCGCCAAGAAAAGTTAGGATGTTTCCTCCACCCAGGGTTATATGTATTTGAAAATGGATTGTTCTCAGCCCTAGGGAAGGATTGGGTGGCATTCACATGGTCTTAGACAAGCTCAGGAAATTGAGAAGCAGAGGGGCACTCAATGATAGTATGGGCTGGGCTAAGGCATATTGTGCATGCATCTTGAGTGAAGGGAGTGGGCTGATGGGTTGAAGTCATAAGGAGGTCCAACTTCCTACTCAAAGTATCAACTTTGGAGGAGAGGTCTAATGGGTTTTTGACTTCATACAAGCCACCCCTAGAAGGGGCATTGTTTAAGGTAGATAATCCACTCTCATTTCTATTCAACGCAGCATGTTGAAGAGAATTTTCACTCAAGTCCTCAAAAAGTTTCCATGCCTCATTTTCATTTTTTAGCAAAAAGGTACCCCTACAACTTGCATCAACAAGATGACGGTTTTGTTCAGTAAGACCCTCATAAAAACGTTGCACTAATTGCCACTTAGGGACAGCATGATGAGGACACCTCCTAAGAAGGTCCTTAAGTCTATCCCAACTCTCATGGAACTGTTCAGTGGGAAGTTGGGCAAAAGTGGTTATGGCCTTTCTAATTTGGTTGGTCTTACCTATGGGGAAATATTTTTTAAGGAACTCTTGTTGCATTTGTGCCCATGTTGTGATAGTGTTTAGCTCTAATGAGTGAAGCCATTCCTTAGCCTTATCTTTCAATGTGAAAGGGAAAAGGCGAAGTTTAATAGCTTCATCGGTTAAATTTGAGAGCTTAAAAGTTGTGCATAATTCTAAGAAGTCATCTAGGTGCCTATACGGGTTTTCATTACTAAGCCCATAAAAGGATGGAAGCATTTGAATGGCATTGGGCTTAATCTCATAATTTTGGGCAGCGACCGCTGGCAACCTAATGCATGAAGGAGAGGTGTACTCATTGGGAGTGTAATACTCCCTTAGAGCTTTAAGTGGTGCATCCACTAACTGATGTTCAGCCATTATGGGGTTAGAAGTAGTGTGGGTGGAGGAATTGGTGGGAGAGTTTGGGGGTGTAGGGATGTAGGTCGAGGGCAACTCAGCTCTCCTAGACGTCCGCTTAGGCTCAGGGTCAAATGGTACTAATCGGGGAAGTAAGGAGCGACGACCACGCATACGCCACAAACACACCACACAATTTTAAGTGTAAAAAAAAAGAAATAACAAGCAAAAACTAACTAAGAAAAGAATTAAAAATAAAGAGAGAAAAAGATCTTGCAAACCGAAGAGAAGCACTATACTTGTCGATGTCCACTTGTGGCCACAAGTGTAGAGAACACGATCTTGAACTCCGCCTACAAGATCAAATTAAAAGAAGGTAAGAAACTAAGAATTCACCTAAAAATTAAAGTAAACTGAATCTAAATTAGATAGAATTATCCTAATACTAATTTAGTAACAAATCAACACTGTCCCCGGCAACGGCGCCAAAAACTTGATCGTTTATAATTAAACCCTTTGCAAGTGTACAAGGTAATTGTACTAGGATAAGTATTCAAGGGTTGTCGAACCTCAGGGACGGATGGATTATTACTAAATTTAAAGAGGAATTTACTGATTGAAAACTAAAACAAACTTAAACTTTAATTAAGCAAAATAAAGGAATCAACTAGTTTAAAAGCAAGAGATTAATTCGAAGGAATTTACTTAGGAAATTGAATCCACTATAAAATCATAACAATTCCTTAACTTTTAATCTAAATCTAGTGTGAACATGAACAAGTATTCTCAGCTACAAGCTAGAATTACTTCAAAAAGAATCATTAATTAACTTCCATGGCATGAACTATCATCGACAATAGCACGGATCATCTACACTAAACTAGCTATAGGCATGACCCGTCTAATCTTAGTATAATTCATCCAAGTCATTAATTATCTGAACATTAAAACTATTGTATGACCATCTCATCTAAATCACAGAAATTAGAATCGATGCAAATATCAAAACCATATCAATCTATCATCTACAAGACAATAAATCAACATAGACTTGAATAAACATAAAAAGCTCTTCCATTAAAAAGGAAATCCATATCATACAATTGTCATCATTCACAACTGAGATCTAAATTAAAAAGAAAAGAAACTGAAACTTATCTATAGCTTTATCAACTCCTAAGTAAAAGAAAAGTCTAGCCTTCCATGGTAGAAGAAAGCACTTGAATCTCCATTGAAAGCTTTGAGTTCTCTTCCATCTTCTTCTTCCTTTTTCTCTTCTTAAAATCTACTGGAATCCCCTAATTTTAAGCCAAATATGTCTTTTTATAGGCATAAGATCCGTAGGAAGAAGTCCAATATGAAAAGGATTGGAATTTGGGTCAAACAAGGAAACTGCACGTTATACCGATCGATCGCCCTGCATGCCCGATCGATCGGCTACATTGTATTTTCATCTGAATTCACGTTATCCCGATCGATCGGTAAGTGACCCCGATCGATCGGCTACAGTGTTTCTGTTTTCATGGACAGTTCATATTCTGTTCATTAAGCTTTCCTTCGTGTCCATATTAATTTCTAACTTGTTTATAACTCCAAAAAGTTGTCCAAATCACTTAAAAGCATGTGAAGACTATTTTTAAGCATTTCAAACAGCATCCAAGTACTTCGATAAGCGCACTTTACCTACAAAACATAAAATACCATATTTTAGACATGTAAAATATAATTAAAATTCCAACTTTGTTTAAATACACATCTAAACTACTAATAACTACAAAATTATTAATAATTAAACTAAAATACTAATATTTATCTTAATCTAAATAAACTATAATTAACTCTAAATTAACCTAATCTATACTAGCAAATAAGGTAAAAAGGCATATAAAATAGATATAGATTTCATACTTATCACCCTTCTGCCAACAATCATAGCAAGTCACAGTAGCACGGCGGTCATGAGGATCCTGCTGCACATGCTAAGTGTTATACCTCGCATGACAGGTATCTCGCTGCTTATGATCCCAGTGGTTACGGCCATCCTCCGCCCTCGACCTCTTAGGCTCCTGCTGCTTCCCTCTCCTCCGGATATACTCGTCAGAATCTCGCTCCACTGCGATAGCCGTCTCAAGTACCTTAGAAAGGGTCGTGTGCCTGAATAGCACGACTCAGCCTTTGATGAAAGGCTTAAGACCGTCCTCATACTTACGTGCTCGCTTATGCTCATCGCTGAAGAAGCGAGGAGCAAAGCGCTCAAGCTCCACAAAACGGGTCTCATAAGCCAAGACCGTCATAGAACCTTGCTGCAGGCTGAGAAACTTCTTTTTCTTCTCCTCTTGGACATGAAGAGGGAAGTACTTGTCGTTAAAGGCTGACAAGAACTCCTCCCAAGTAATGTCCGCTCGGCCATGGAACCTCTGACTCTCCATCGATAACCGCCACCTCTAAGCTTCGCCCTTGAACGTGAAGACTGCAAGTCTAGTCTTCTCCTCGTCCGAGCAATGTCGAGCACTAAAGATCTTCTCCATATGAAGCCTCCAATTATCCACCACAGAGGTATCGAATCCACCCTTGAAGCTAGGAGGATTAAGCTTCTTGAATCCCTCGAGTGAAAGAGACTCAGAACTGCGACCACTCGCGTGCTTAGCCTTGAACACCTGTGTCAACCCTTCAATAGCGGTCAACACATCATCCACCCTTCGGTCACGAGCACCGCGATGGTTATTAGCGCCTACATGATTAGGACCAGCCATCTACACAATGACCAGACATTAATAGTACAACCTAATAACCTGAAAGCACACACCCAAATAAGTAGAAAACACACAAATAAACAAGCAAGCAAGCAAGACTTGTCACACAAACCCTATTTAGTCTTGGACAAAGATGTGCTCCGATACCAAAAACTTTGTCACGCCCGGCGATGCACGACCCGAGCTGAACCTGGTCCAGGGGCCGGTCAAGCGCGCGGGGGCGACGAAGGGAAAATTGAGAAACGATCTAGCGGAAGACTTAACCCTAAGCACAGGCGATTAACAGAATTACGGAGTACGCACAATCCTTTGAGCAAGAGTAAATAAGAAGGAAAGAAAGAGTGTTGTTTATCACAAATTCAAACAACTAATGTCAAACCCACATGCTTAGTTAACTAAAGCCCACACCTGCTCAAAATAAGTCATAAGCATCACAACTGTAAAATGTGACAAAAATCCAAAACAAAGAACCCTACACAAAGGTTCTAAACATCAAGCATAAAACCAAAGGAAAATAAGTCACACAACGATCTCCACGATTACATCCAAGTCATCTCCGACCTTTCCTCAAAGAGGAGATCCTGTCCGTCTGCATGTCGCATCACGCAGCCCCAAAGCAAAACACAAGAAAGAGGGGTGAGTTTAACAAACTCAGCAATGGTTTTTAATATCACTATCAACATCAAAAACACGATAGCATAGCAATATAATTATTCAGATCAAGGATTGGAAAAATGCATCATTTTCTAATCACACATACATATCACCTAGAACTGCATCATAGTGCATAATCCACATAATGTCATCAACAACATAACATCCTGCATGAAATGTATCTCTAACATACATATTCCATCATGCATCACATCATAATTAACCTGCACGAATGTATCTCCAACAAACATATTCCATCATGCATCAGATCAAAATCAACCTGCATTGATGTATCTCTACCATACATATTCCCACATGCATCAACATCATAACAATCTGCATGAATGTATCTGTAACATACATATTCCATCATGCATCATATCATAACATCCTCCATCAAGGAGTAATCACAATTTAGTGTCACACAGACGGGAACATAGACAAGGCCACGAAGGCGTGTCATGATCCAAAATTCTACAGAAGAATTAAAGAAAGATCGGGGTTGTCAATCCCTAAAAAGCTGCTCGCCCTGGACGATCCTAGCCAAGGATGTCCCATTCTCACACAGAGAATCTAGAGCAGGGGTGTTCGCCCAGGGACATCTCCTGCGGAGGGAAGAGCCCGAGTTACCAAATAGGAAACCCTAGAACACGTGGTAGCGGGTGCACATGGCATACCACACTGGATTCTCAGGGTCCAAATGACACTCATAATAACATTCTCATAATCCGCAAGACAAGTACACAACTCGTCCCCACATCATTCCATTTAACTAGACTCAAGCCGGGGAGTGCACTCGTTCCACACAGGAACTCAAATCAAAACATGTCCTTTCGGACCAATCAACTTACGATTAATCCACGACTGATTAATCCGGCACACAATTTCACCACATTGCATCCAATTGGTCAAATTCGATTAACCTCAATGAAGCCTCAATTGGAAATTCATTTTCATGATGCATGCAGCATGACATACATGAATCCTAATCCATGATAAGTGCTCTCATCAGCCCCTAAAGAGTCATTCATAATCACAATAACAAGCTTTAACATCATCATTTAACCCCACATGTGTGTGTACCTAGTAGAAGCATTTCACACAATGCATGTCAACATGCTTGAAAATAAACTGACTACCACACTACACACATCAATTTCCATCTAAACATGAATTCCAGTGGAAATCATAGAAGAAGAATCGTTGAAATAGTATCTCAATTCAAAACTCAACCAAGGCTAAACACATATAAGATCATTTATTTCATCGTTGAGTCATGGCATTTACCAACATTCACACATCAACTAACTACATTCTATCATGACAAATCAGTCCAATAATAGGTTGTAGCCCTACTGAAAATACGCTTAACCAAAGGGAATCAACCATTCATAATTTGAAGATGACATTTCCAACATCATGCCACAAAACATAAGCCATTCTATAAATCTCTAATCATATATCCCAACTTCATAACCTCAATAGCATGTATTTCCAGTAGCATAATATAGCTCAAAACACTCCACATTCATATAAAATTGGCAAGCTAAAGTGGAATCATCGAATTAAACATCATGCATTAACACACAATTCTGCTGGTGTAGTCGTTTGAACGCCCTTTATGCCGTTCGATCGGCTAAACGGGGAAAATTCAAATTCACAGTTTGGCCGTTCGAACGCCCAGCAGGCCGTTCGATCAGCTGAACTGGAAAACTACCGATCTGACAGTGTTGCCGTTTGAACACCCAGAAGGGCTATTCGAAAGCCAACAAGGTAGAACCGACCATCTTCTTCTTTTCGCAATTTTAAACCGAGACACCATTGATAACACTTCAAATCCACATCTAACACCCTAATCATCATCAAAAGTCGTTCATGACTTCTAAAATGTTAAACCATATCATAATAATAGAAAACCCTCAAAAATTGGGATTAAAAAATTCCATTTGTTAATCATGCCATTAACACACCAAATTAAGCAACTCCATTCAAAATAAGCCAAAAATCAAGAGTTTTACCGTGGATAAACTGAAATCTCGAAGGTCCATTACCTTAGCACTTGATTAAGCTCGGATTGGAGGGTCACCCCTCTTGAAAACCTTAAAAACACATTGAGTTTGAATTAAACTCTATTAAAAATCGATTTACCAAAGAAATCCCTAATTAAAACTTAGATCTAGGGCTTGTTGATAGTAAAAATCGAATTTTGAAAGTTAGGGTTTGTAGTAAAGCAAAAATCAGTAGTTTTTGATGTCCAAAAACGAATTAAAACAAAAGGGAAATGGTAGATTTAGAAGAAATTAAGAAGAAAGCTAGGGTTTAGTGCTTAATTAGAGTAGGCTTACCTTAAACAGCTTCTAATTCGGGCCTAATTTGGAATTAGGCCTGACCTCCCTCCTCAGCCTATTCCCAAAAATGGAAATGACTCAGGTTTGCCCTTTTATAGTAAGGGTTGGGGTATGTATAGGTAAGTTACGGGGTGTAAATAGGAAAATTAGGCTAAAAATGAGTATTTTACCAATTTAAGTACTAATTAAGCATAAGAAAATTCTAAAAATTTTTGTATGACCTTAAGTAGACATCTGGGTTCATTTGACCCAAAAACCAAAATTTTGATGGTGGGGCCCACAGGGGTCCCGCCAAAAGGCTCCTTTCAATGTTAACATACCAAATGCAGGCCGAGCTATTGTTCTCACTACTCAGAACCTTCCCTTTATCAAAGAAGTTGGACTGAGTGCTAACGGTTTTAAGATTGAGGGAAACCCCATGTGTCTTCCAGGATTTACTTGTGACTCTATTTCCAAGTGACCTATGTTATTTGGGAAAATGGCCAAGTGCAGGTTGTTGGAGCAAATGGCAGGAGGGTTGTGGAGACAAGGGTGAGAGATGGCTGCCTGCTCATGGTGCTGAGTTCTTCATTGCATCCAAGATATCTGATGCTGCTGGAATGGACTGGTTCTCCGTCTTCACCACTCTCAGCCCTGTGTTCTGCCACTTGGTTGGGAGGACTGCCATGGGGAACATTATTACCCCAAGTCCTCCAGGCATCATTCAAGCTATATGAATTCAGTGTATATGCTAGGAAACTATCTCCCCAGACTCCAGCCATGTGCACTCAGACGCACTCAACCGCATTCATAGTTCTGGACTGGCTGTTCAAAGAGGAGCTATGGTGAGCCTAATGTCTAGAGTTTAAGGTCACCTCAAGGACGAGGTGGTGCGGAAGCATGGTGGAATGTTGTGAATGTTCTAAGTGCTACCATGGGGGCCACATGCTAAGGTAATTAGGGTTTTGATTATGTCATTATATAATAAGGGCATTTATGTCAATAGGTTAATTAGGGTATTAGTAGTTTTCTTTTAATTATGTTAATGGGCCTTAGGTGCTTGTTAGTGAACCCAATACTTAGTTTATTTAAATGTAAGGGCTATGCCCTAATTGAGATTATGAATGATTAATCACTTCTCTAATTATCCTCTCTCCTCCCCTACCTCTCCTTTCTGTCCAGCAGCCATGCCGTCCCCTCTCGCCTTTCCCAGCCTCCCTGAGCTGCTCCCTTTCCCTATGCCGGCTGCCAAGCCATTTGGACATCGGTTTACATCATCCGCCCAATTGCACCACGATGACTGCAAAACAGAGCCTTTCTAATCTCTATTTTTATTTTTAGGCGCATCACCACCCCCTTTGGCGGATCCAGCTCCGCACAGTTGCACCAGCCATGTCAAAGCTAGCCATAGCGGCCACAACCCTTCCTGCTCTTTCTTGAGTATGCTGCTAGATCCCTATTTTTCATCTTTTGTTTGTGAGATTTGGGTTATCAGGTCTGCGCCTGCACTGTTTTCCATTACCCACCACCATTCCTAGTTTGTTTTGGCCACTGGGACTGCAAAGGCTCTAGCTGTGGCATCTACCACACCATCAGCCTTTCCTTCGTCCTGGAACCTAATTTTGGGGGGGTTTTGTTCCCTGTGTCTTGTTGTCCGATAATGAACTTTCCATTGCCATAGGCCATTTGCGGCCAGCCACTATCCTTCCACCCATTTGCGGCCATAACCTTTTCCCCCATGCCTTTCCAAGCCTTTCTCTGACCTACTGGCTGCCTAGACCACGCCTCTGCCCTAACCACTGGTTTTCCAATTGTGTTTGAAGAGCAGTTGCCTGCACAACAGTTTTCGCTATGGGTGGCAAATGACAATTTTGTTGTCTTTGCTGGACACCACCTCTTGGTCCTGGCTTTGTCATCTTTGTGTGCTTAGGACCACTTCTAGACCCACTGATATACCCCGCTTCCCCACCTGTTACTATTGTGGCCTCTTGTGCAAGTGACCATACATGTGTTTTAGGGTATGGGCACCGTAACCATTGGCTAACACTGCCACAGACTAGAATGAACCACTAGAATCCTTCTCTAGCTCTTCTATGTCCTTAAGCACCTACCCATGCCCTCCACCCCTCTTTCGGCCATCAATGACGAAAAATCACCGCCTTCGGTCCAATGCAAGGATGATTTTGACATCTTATGGCCGATAGAATACTTCTAAGCCTCCAGCCAACCATTGTTTAGGCTACCCTTCATTTTTTTGGTTGCTCCTTCAGTTGCTTGATGGCACGACCTTGCTCTTTGCCACCCTTGAGTGCTACCGAGGACCACAATTTCTTTGCCTGGAGTCCACTTAGCCTCCTTGTCTTGTTTGATTACTAATGGTTTCTTAAATCTTCAAGACAACAATTCTCATGAATAGGCATTTACTTTGGTTGCCTTCCTTGTCTTGTTTGATTACTAATGGTTTCTTAAATCTTCAAGACAACAATTCTCATGAATAGGCATTTACTTTGGTTGCCATTTTTGCCATTGCATACTCACCATCAAACCCACGTGGATTACGAGGTGGGGGATTTTGAACTCACAATTTCATGACAATATATTTTAAATGTTTAGTAGCATGCTAGGAATATATGATTTAATTCTTTTGAGACTAAAGAATGATCCAATTGCATGTTGTAAGAGGGAAATATAATGAAATATGCTATGTTTAATCATGCATATGATGTTCCTGAAAGCATATTTAAGGGTCTTTTCCTTCTTGTCCCATATACGCATTGGTGCCTCCACATAGGATAGATCCACCCTAAGATCAAAGGGTTCAAAGTCTAACACATGGGATGGATCTGGCTCATATTTCCAAAGAAGTGAAACATTGAACACATTATGAATGTTCACGAGCTGAGGAAGAAGGTCCACCCGATATGCCATAGTAATAATGTGCTCAAGGATTTCAAAGGGTCCAATAAATTTAGGAGATACTTTTCCCTTCTTACCAAAATGAATAACACCATGGGAAGGAGAGATTTTCAAGAACATGATCACCCACATCAAGCTCTAGCTTTTCCCTTCTTACCAAAATGAATAACACCATGGGAAGGAGAGATTTTCAAGAACATGATCACCCACATCAAGCTCTAGATCTCACCACCTCTTGCCGGCATAGCTCTTTTGCTGACTTTGTGCCATTTGTAACCTCTCCGAAATGAGTCAGATCTTCTCCACAGATTGTTGCAAGAGCTCAAGACCAATAAGAAGATGTTCTCCGACCTCAATCCAACAAAGGGGGAACCAGCACAGATGCCCATAAAGTGCCTCAAAAGGTGTCATCTTAATGCTCGCCTGATAACTATTGTTGTAAGCAAACTCTAACGAAGGTAGGTGCTGCTCCCAACTGCCTTTCCACTCAAGTATACAAGCCTGAAGCATACCCTCAAGAGTTTGGATAGTCCTCTCCTATTGCCCATCGGTTTGGGGGTGATAGGATGAGCTAAGATGCAACAATGTACGCAAGGCCTTTTGGAAACTCTGCCAAAATAGGGAGGTAAAGCAAGGATCATGGTCGGAAACAATAGACACAGGAACACCATGCAACCATACAACCTCCTTTACATAAATGGCAGGTAGTCAAAGGAAATAGTCATCCTCATTGCAAGGAAATGTGTAGACTTGGTGAGTCTATCAATGATGACCCACACCACGTCGTTGCCACTCAGTGATCTCCAGAGTCTGGAAACAAAATCCATCGCTACATTCTCCCACTTCCACTCTAGGATAGGAAGGGGTTGTAGCATACCGCCTGGATGACAATGCTCGCTGACATACAAGGCATTTGGACACAAAGGAAGCAATATCTTTCTTCATACTGCTCCACCAAAAGGTACTTTTTATGTCATAGTGCATCTTGGTTCCCTAGGGGTAGATGGAGAACCTAGAATGGTGTGCCTCTGATGAAATACTCTCCTTAAGCTCCATAGAGCTCGACACACACAACCGTGCTCTATAAGTCAAGATCCCATCAAACCTCTCCTCAAAGTCGATCACCGGTTTTTCTTTCAACTTAGCCTTTGTGACTTGGGTCTCCTCATCAATCTTTGGAGCTTCCATCACATCATCAACAAAGCTAGAGCTTATAGAAAGGTTGGCAAACCAACTATGTGTATCCTCCATGGCTAACTCCGGCTTAAGCGCAATGGCTTCCTCATACAAGAGCTATTCTTGAACGTGAACACTAGCTACTGGAGTGGCTGATTTTCTATTCAAGGCAACTGTCACAACAATAGCTTTTCTGGGATGATAAAAGATAGTGAAGTCATAGTCCTTAAGGAACTCCAACCATCTGCTTTGCCTCATGTTCAAATATCTTTGGATGAAGAGATACTTGAAGCTCTTGTAGTCAGTGAATACCTCGAATTTCTCACCATAGAGATAGTGCCGCAAAATCTTCAATGTTAATACCACGATAGCTAACTCCAAGTCATGAGTAGGATAGTTTTGCTCATGCACTGTAAGATAACGAGATGCATAAGCTACCACACTCCCATGCAACATACGTACACATCTGAAACCTCTTTATAAAGCATCACTATAGATCTCAAATCCACCACTCCCTGAAGGCAAAGTCAACACCCGAGCTGAGGTAAACCACTTCTTCAACTCTTGGAAGCATTCTTAACACGCTTGACTCCACTCAAACTTATCATTCTTCCTTGTTAACTTAGTCATAGGTCCTTCAAGATAGGACTTGTGCCCAAAACAAGATCAACATGGAACTCTATCTCCTTCTTGGTATGCAATCTTGACAAGTCGTTAGGATACATATCCACAAACTCTGACACTAACCAAATGGATTCAAGAGGAGGTAGCTTCGTACTCTTCACCGAGATGCTTGTAAGAAAATCTACACACCCTCTATTTATACACTTTCTAGTCTAAGATGAAAACACTAAGAATTTGACCATCTCACACCCTAGAAGATGAAAGGCTCAACATCTAGCTAGGCAAACACCACCTTTATTTCCCATGGCAATCAACATGTACATGATGCATAGACATTTTGTCAATGGCTAAAATCACATCAAAATCAATTATAGTTAAGATAATCAAATCAACATATAACTCATGCCCCTCAATCAACATAGTGATATTCTTAATATATTCCTTTGCCCGAAGGGAAGACAAAGGAGTAGACATACGCAAAGGAATAGACAACATCTTATACTCAACATCAAGCTCATGAGCAAAATGCGGTGAAATGAATAAAAGAAAAGATCAAGTATCAAACAACACTCTAGCATAGTGGGGGATGATTACAAGCATACCATCCATCACTACCAAAGCGTTGGCCGCCTCAGGAGCTAAGATCGGATAGACATTCCCTTGGTTAACCGGCTTCTTTTGTTGAAATCTATGCTACTTCAAGTTTCAATTTTTTTCTAATGAGTCAGTCTATATGCACTTGTTTTCTTTCTCATTGCAGGACAAGGCAAATGCTTGGTTGAATTCTCTACTAGCAGGGTCTTTTTAATTCATGGGAGGGACTTGTTGGAAAGTTCCATTCCAAATTTTTCCTAGTGTATAAAACCAATGCCTAAAGGAGAGAGATAGCTAACTTTAGTCAAGAGGAGAATGCAAAATTTAATGAGTTGGGAGAGGTTTAAGAACTTACTTTTGAAGTGTCCCCATCGTGGTTTTGAAAAATGGTGGCTTCTTCAATACTTTTACAATGGTTTGACTCAAACACACAGTACTATGATTGAATCCATGTAAGGTGGCTATTTCTTGAGTCTGGATGATGATGCAACATATAAGTTCATAGAGTGTTTGTTTGAGAGTTCCCAACAATGGAATTTTTCATGCTATAGAGAAAAAATAGCTCAAAACCCTAGGAAATAGGGCTTATATGAAGTAAGTGAAGATACTGACATGAAACCTATGTTAGACCCACCTAACTAGAAAAGTAGAAGCCTTGGCCCTTGCTAGAAATATGAATTGTGCCAACCAAATTCAAACTGAAGTGTGTTCTCTATGTGCAAGACCAGTGCACACTGATCAAACTTGTCATTCCATTCTAGGGTACTCTGAGTACGTACTTTGTTGAGTAAGCTAATGTGCTAGATAATTAGAGGAAGCCATTTAGCAGTCCCTTCACTTAGACATATAATCCAAATTGGCAGAACCATCCAAATTTCTCTTGGAAGTAAAATCAGCCTCCCTTACATGGACTAGGGCTGCCAATGCAATAGATGTCCACTCAATTTAGGTAGCCCAATCCCTCCTATACCTTTGTTCCCTAATTAGCTCTTCAAGTCGTTGTACCACCATCCCAATAGTCATCACTTGAGGAGTATCTCAAAGCAATCATGTGGTCTACTAACCAAGTCATATTGGAACAAAAGAATTCTAGTGAAATGAACACTTAAGCCATAACAAAACTAAAAACTAAAATTGACCAGTTAACAAAACATGTAGAGGAGGGAGAGAAATGAAGGTTTCCTATACTAAACCATAAAGGTCAATATGTTGTTTGTAATGCTTCATCACATGACCAAGGGCATATCAAGTTAATCACCACCCTTAGATCTAGGAGACAAGTTGACAATCATGTTGGAATGCCTGAAATAGAGGGAACTCACCTATTTTAGTTGACCCCCCAGTTAGGAGTTTTGTGCCTAAAGCCCCATTTCCTTAAAGACTAGTTAATCCAAAGAAAGGTGAACACTTTGGAGATATTGTAGAGGTGTTTAAGCAAGTGCAGATAAACATCTCATTCCTTGATTTTATCCAGCAAGTGCCCTCTTATGCTAAATTTTAAATGATTTAGTCACATTTAAGAGGAAAACTTCCTAAAATGGCAATCCTAATGGAGAAGTTAGCTCTATCATGAAAGATAGGGGATCTTCCCATTGAGCAAACTTTATTAGATTTAGGAGCTAGTGTGAATTTTACTTTCTATTAGACTTTGTAGTCCTTGATGCTTAGTCTATTCAGGATATGCATGGGAAAATTCCTCTCATTTTTAGTTGTCTTTTCTTGGCCACATCCAATGCTCTCATAAATTGTACAAATGGGATGATGAAAATCTCCATCGCTAACATGATAGTTGAGCTCAACATTTTTTACACAAGCAAACAATCACAAGACGCAGAAGATGTGAATGGATTAACTTGATTAATAGTTTTGTTCATAATACCTTCATTTAATCACATTCTGAAGATCCCTTAAAGGCTTGTCGAGCAAACTTTGGTTGTGGGTTTGACATTGGAAAATTAGTTGAGGAGGTTAATTCATTGCTAGATTTTGTTTCTCTTACTTGTACTAAAAATGGTAACCTAAAATGGCTGCCCTTTTATTATTATCATCACCACCCCTTACATCCACTGTGGAACCACCAAGATGGATCTCAAACCATTACCTTACACCCTCAAGTATGTGTTTTTAGGTTCTTTTGAAACTTTAGTAGTCATCATAGCTTCAAATTTAGATGATTATCAAGACAGAAAATTAATTAGTGTCCTTAAAACTGACAAGGAGGCTATAGGGTGGACAATTGCTAAGATTAAGGAGATAAGTCATTTTGTATTTATTTAATAATTCACTTAGATGAAAATGTTAAACCTTCATGTGTATCCCAGATGTGCATAAACCTTGTCATCCAAGATGTGGTTAGAGCATAAGTTTTGAAGCTTCTGAATGTGAGTGTCATTTGCACAAGTTTTGATAGTAGATGGGTCAGTCCTATTCAAGTTGTGCCAATGAAGTCAAGCATAATAGTAGTAAAAAATGATTCTGACAAGTTAGTCCTGACCAGTGTTCAAACAGGTTGGCATGTTTGCAGTCACTATGGGAAGTTAAATACTATGACAAGGAAAGATCACTTTCTTCTTCCTTTCTTAGATTATATGTTAGAGAGGTTAGTTAACCATGCTTATTATTTATTTCTTGATGGGTATTTTGGTTATAACCAGATTCCCATAGCACCTAAGGATCAAGAGAAGACAACCTTCACTTGTCCTTTTGGGATGCTTGCCAAGTGTCATATGCCCATTGGGTTATGCACTATACCTACCACTTTTTAGCGGTGCATGATTAGCATTTTCTTCGAATGGTAGAACGTTTCATAGAGGTGCTTATGGATGGTTTTTCCATCTTTGGCTATATATTTGATGAGTGTTTGCACCACCTATACCTAGTGTTAGTGCGATGTAAAGAGAAGAATTTTGTACTTAATTTGGAGAAATGTCATTTTATGGTACAGAAGAGGAATGTTCTTGGACATGTCATATCACTCATGGGCATTGAGGGTGATAAAGCTAAAATTGATTTAATTTCTCATCTTCCACCACTAAAATTGTAAAAGATATTAGATCATTTTTAGGTAATGTAGGCTTTTATAGGAGTTTCATCAAAAAGTTTAGTAAAATTTTGAGACCTTTCTACAATTTACTTGCCATAGATTCTCCATTTGTCATTGATGATGAGTGCCTTTATGCTTTTGATAGGCTAAAAATTGAATTGACCTTTGCACCTAGTATTCGACCACCTGATTGGAATATACCCTTTGATATTATGTGTGATGCCTCAAATTATGCCATTAGTGCTATTTTAGGGTTGCACATTGATAAACTCCCCTATGTGATCTATTATGCAAGTAAAACTCTAAATGATGTTCAACTCAAGTATTCCACCACTAAAAAAGAGTTGTTAGCTATTGTTTTTACACTAGATAATTTTTATCCAATTTATTAGGGTGTAAGGTCTATGTCTATTCGGATCATGCTACATTGAAGTACCATTTGTCTAAAATGAATGCTAAACCTCATCGTATCTAATGGATATTGTTGCTACAGGAATTTGATCTTTAAATTTGGGATAAGAAGGACTCCAAAAATGTTATAGCATGCCACTTATCTAGGTTGATAGTTGATTTTACTGATGATTTTGCACCTATTATTAAGTCTTTTTCTTATGAGTATTCACTTCATATCTCCTAGTTACCTTGGTATGCTAATATAGTGAACTATCTTGTTATTGAGCAAAATCTTTCTCATTGGACTAAACGAGATAGATGCAAATTTATAGTTGAGGTTAAGTACATTTGAGATGAACTTTACATGTTCAAATATTGTCCCAATCAGATAATTAGGAGGTGTGTTCCTGAAAATGATCATGCTTGTGGTGATTACTTTAATTCTAGAAAGATTTCTTCAAAGATTTTGCAATGTCGATTTTATTGGACGACCATCTTTAGAGATTATCACACATATTGCTCAACCTATGAAAGATGCCAAAATTTTGGAAGTATTTCATGCAGAAATATGATGCAACTAAACCCAATTTTGATTGTTGATATTTGATGTTTGGGGCATGGATTTTATGGGTCCTTTTCCTAATTTTATTGATAATTTGTACATTTTTGTTAGGGTACATTATGTGTCTATGTGGGTAGAGGCTATTGCATGCAAAACCAATGATCACAAGGTTGTGGTCCGATTTTTGAGAGAGTGTTTTTGCAAGCTTTGGTACTCCACATGCCATCATTAGTGATGGAGGAAGCATTTTTGTAATAGGGTTTTTAAGTAATTAATGAAGAAATATGGTATAACCCATAAAATTGCTACACCTTACCACCCCCAGACAGTGGTCAAATTGAGATTTCTAATAGTTAGATTAAACATATTTTAGATAAAAAGGTAAACCCTGATACGAAAGATTGGTCTTTATGATTTATTGATGCATTGTGGGCATATCGTATTGCATTTAAAACCCCCATTGGTATCTCTCCATATATAATTGTTTTTGGTAAGGCTTGTCATATTCCTACCGAGTTCGAAACAGAGAGCATATTGGGCTATAAAGCAATTGAATTTTGATCTTAACAAGGCAGGTGCTCATAGGAAGTTTTAGATTAATGAGTTGGAGGAAACTTGAAATGATGCTTATGATTGTGCTAAAAATTATAATGACTGAATGAATAAGATTCATGATATGAATATTTTGAGGAAATCCTTTGCACCTAGTCAAAAGGTCATTCCTTATTTATTTCTTGGAGCATTGATAGTTAATTTTCATACTGTTTATTTTCATGGAGATGTTGAGATTAAGAATCCTAGAAATCGTGATGTGTTTAAAGTCAATGGTTACTATCTCAAACCATATGTAGAGTTGAGGAGTCCAAAGTTGATGAATTACTTTTGGAAGATCCTATTTATCATGACTAAGCTTTAGGTGTGTCTAGTTGAAGACATTAAACTTAGCAATATTGGGAGGTAGCCTAACTTTAGGTTTTTTAATGCTTGTTTTATTTCTCGCATGTTCTAATCATTATTTGGGTGTGCTTGTATGATTCATTATTGATTTCCCTTATGTGATTATGCCTATGCTTTATTGGACATCTTTGTTTGAATAGCTATGTACATGAGCACATCAACAAAAGTATCATCTCTTCTTTTTCCTCTTTTCTTATCTTAAGTATTGTATTTATTTACTTTTGACACATTGAAAACAATATTTAGTTTAGCTTTGGAGGTTTACAAAGATATTTTAATTTTTTAATATAGAGTTTGTGTTTTAGTTTTAGTGAAAAAAATTGAATTTTTTTTCTTTGAGATTTTTCTTATTTACATTGATGCTTCTTTGAGAATGTGACTGTGTTTAATGGTATCAAGTTGTTTTAGAACACATTTATACAACTTGATGGATTTAATGTCTTTGAGTTCTGATTACATCATGTTGGTTTCTTGTGCTCCTATTTTGAAAAAATTAGAAAGACATGTTTAAGTGAGAATTAAAACCCTTGATTGTGGTCTTACATCTTGATAGATATTATTAAATCTAAGCAATTATTTTCTTATGAGAGTAAAACTTTAGTATGAAATAGTAGTACTCAGGTTATTCTAATAGAGTTTTGTGCTTGACTATTCTTGTTTTGGAGATCATTCTATGACTTTTTATTGCGGCAATTAAGTTCGATTGTATAATGTGTTGAACAAAAATAGAAAATAAATAGAAAATAAATTTACAAAAAAAGAGAATGCAAAATTTGTAAAGAGCTAAAAAATTAGAGTATCACTATTAAGTAGACCAGGCCTTAGCATTCCTCACTAAGCATAGGGTGTTTGAGTCTAAAGGTAGAGTTAACTAAACTATGACATTCATAGCCTTGTAGCCTATTTGGTTTAAGTTATTAAGCTTGAAGGCTGCTTCAATACCTAGTGCACAGAGCCAGGTAGTTTGGGAGTCACGGCCTAACACTTGTTACATGGATCTTATATAAAACTTAAGAAGGCTAAGCCTTACACATGCCATGTGAGATGAGCATAAAAGTCTAGTAGCACATTATGCACTTATATCCTAAATGGGTTGTTGGTTGATCTAGGTTGGTTTACTTTTGAAGGAAAGTTTTACATGATTCTCTATTATGATCTCTTGAGGATGAATGGATGCCAATGTCTATTTGTTGAGTGCAAAAAATAAATTACTGAGTGGATCTAAGATACATTGAGTAATTGATTCATGAGATTGGGATTGTATAATTACTTGTCAATGTCTGTTTTTAAAACTATTGTGTATGTATGAGCACTTACCACTAATATGAAGTAGTCTGAATGACTTATTGTTTCAAAAGACAATTTGTATTATACATTGCACACATATATTTAGATTTATCAAATGAAGTCACATGTTTAGCAAGAGTTGATTTGTAAATTTTCATTGGTTTTGATTTTCTTTTCTTTCACTTTTTAGTTTTGAATTTTGTGGGTAGATTCACTGCAAACCCTCACGAGACTATAAGTCATCCACTAGTGTATACTAAGGGTTTAAAGGCTTGTTGCATGCGCTAAATGAAATTGCAATTTCCTACTGAAGTGGAATAGTTAGTTTTGTTTTTCGTTGTTTTTATTTTAGTTTTGCTTGAGGACTAGCAAAATATAGGTTTAGAAGTATTTGATATGCATAGTTTTCATACATTTTATACGCACTTTTACCTTTTTTGCTAGCTTAGGATTAGGCTAATTTAGTGTTAGTTGCGATTTATTTATGCTAATATAAATATTATTAGTTTGATTTAATTATTAATTAATTCAAGAGACATTAGTAGTGTAGGCATGTATTTGAGTTAAGTTGGGATTTTATTTAACTTTTACATGTCTCAAATATGGTTTATTGTGCTTTGTAGGTGGATGTCATGCGGACAACTTTCTTGATGCTCATGTTATTTAGAAAATATGTGGACACAATTCTAATGCCTTAGTCGGATTAGACATTGGTATAAAGCCGAAACTGTCTAAGAGCTTTCACATGTTGAGTTGTTGGGATCCATGATGAACATCATTGATACCTAACATTAACAGGCAAACAAATCCTCTCAAGGTCATTATATGAAGAGCATGCAATCCTCTTATATTTCATTTGAGAGCAATTCTGAGTACAAAAAAGAAGACAATTTTTGAGTAATAAACCTCACATGTAATCATTCAATAAATTTCTTATAACAAAGTATGACTTCTCATTGTTGGGCAAGAACCAAAAGAAGTCGAAGAGGGAAACAAAGAGTTAATCACATGGGCTGCCTAAATGAAGTAAGTGGCTCTGCACTAGACAAGAGGAGCAGAAATTCCAAATCAAGAGGCCAGAGAGTCAATCCAAGTTAAGTAAGCACGATGAAGCCAACAAATTTTAAATTCAAAGATGCAAAATTCCAATTCAAAACCAAAAAGAAGAGAATGGAAGGTAAGATCATGTAGAAAATAAAAGGAAGATGAGCAAATTGTAGCAAGGAATGTCCATAATGGAAGATTAGTTTGCAGCAAATAGAAATTTGAAAAAAAATGAGCGTGACCAATTAGTGAAGAGAAAGAATTAAAAAGAGAAATAATTGAGCAACAAGAAAAAACAAGATAAAGGAAGGGAGAATAAACAAAAAGAGATTATTATGGGTCAGAATTGAGCTTGAAAAAGGAATGGCTAGAGGTGAATTCATTCAATCGCAATCCACAAATTGATCAGAAAGAGAGTTTGAAAGCTAAATAATCGAAGCCCAATGCTAAAGAAATGAAGAATGTCCAAGAATTCTTTTTGCAAGGAAGTGATTACTGTAGCAACACTAATACATGCAATGGGAGGTTGATGGCAATGATTAATGTTCACCGATACTATAGCAACAATGAATTTTGAATTCTTTCCATCTTTTTTACCTTTTGTACGGCTCTTTTTAATTCTTCCAATGGAATTTTTATTTATTAGGTTAATGAGTAGCTAAATTGTTACTAGGGCTTGGATGAAGCTTCAATAAATTGTAGAACTTCCTGATCATGTGACTTGATTAATTTTTCTTAATAGTGAATTCATTGTCAATTATTTCTACCTTATTAAATGATGATATTGATTTAGATATGAGTTTAGTCATGCTTCTCTAATGAATTAAGTTGGTTCTCATTAGTTTATTACTTAGTTTTACCCTATTTAATACTAAAATTGGGTATTAATTATGATTTGCACATGTGTATATAATTAATGACTCAATTTTAATCCATTGAATTGACGAGGAAAAATAATTTTTTTATTGTGCATGACAGCTTAATGATGATATTTTCCATAATAACGAAGATTGAATTCTAGATTATTATGAGATAAATGCTAAAAAATGATTAATAATCATACTTATGAGTTTTTATGTAAATGTGGATTCCTTTGCCCTAGTGTTTTATTTATTTGATATTTTAGTTATTTTGTATTCCTTTCTTAATATTAAATTAAAGCTTTAGAATTTAGAATTTGATAGTTTAATTACTTTTAATTTCTTATTTTGCTTTTGTTAGTTACTTTAGTTAAGTTGTTCTCTTTATAGGTATTAACTAGATTAAGGTTTACTTAAGTTAGATTAAATTTAGTTTTCTATTTTCATGTGTCTGAGCATTCAACTTTGCTTTGCCAATTATACTGGTACGATTCATGCGCTTGCAATTAATAATTAAAATTTAACAATACTTGCCAAAATCAAAATTTCAATTTAAAATAAATCCAAAAAGTTTTATGTGAAAATGATTCAAAATTTGACCGTAGTATTGATCTTAATGAGTAGATCAAACTATTTAACTAGAACAATAGCTAATTTCAACTAGAAAACCCAGATTTTAAAAAATCCCTAATTTTGTGAAAAAACTTGAAACTGCTATTGATTTTTCTTGTAATCTTGGGTCTTATAGGTTCAAAATGAATGAAAATTTAGCAAAGCTAGATCAACCTTTTTTTGACATTCCCACTTGATCAAATCAAATTAAAACCCATTGAAAATCAGGAAATTTGAGTCCAAATATATTGTGGAAATGAGTAAAAACACCTCAAATAACCTTCATTCAAATCTATGTGTTTGTGCATTTGAGTGTGTGTAAAATTTACATTTGAGGCTTATCACTCTATTAAGGGGTTGTCTGGGCGTTAGATTTTTTAGAAATGAAAGTCAATGTTTTTGAAATTAATTCAAAAAAATCACTGTTGAATGTGAATTGAGATTGGCCTTGAAATTTTTGAATAAATTGAGATGTCGAGTCAAACCAAATTTGAAAACTTTAAACTAATATAACCACAGAATGGGAATTACTAATGGTAATAAAAAATTTAGAATAAATTCAGATGTCGCATCAAACCCAATTTTAAGTCTTCTGTCCTGAAATTTTAAAATTTGTCAACTCCTCTTTTTCAAGTCAATCAAGTCCAAATTTGTTTTGGATCACATCACTAATCTTTACAAATTTCTCAAGACTTAAACATTCACCCTTTTGGACATATTTTTTATCATTGAAATGAAGTCAATTACAAGACATATATATATATACATTCTAACTGTTCGTAATTTTCTTTCCTAACTTTGCCTCTAGCCAAATGCTCGATTTATGTTATTATCCATAAATGAGGATCATGTGTCAATTCATATTTGTATTTAAGATTTATAATAACAAGTGCAAATACAGATTATGTCTATGTGTATGTTAATTTAAGATTATGAATATCAAGTGCGAAATTAGCACAATATGGATTTTCAAATCAACAATAGTGTCTACATAAAATTTCAAGATTCTTTACTTGTTTCCATTTAGTGAAATAAATAGAACTAATTGAATGAGTTTTGTTTAATAATGATGTGAAGAAAAAGGTAGAATATAGACTATCATGTACTAGCATTAGAAAATTATTAGTTTGTGCATGTATCTATTTGATGCCTTTTTATACATGTGATTTTTATAGATCATGTCAAAATACAATGGAGAATTTCATTGCGACACAATTATGGAACTCAATTCAAGGCGGTAGGGTACAAGGCCATGTAGAAAGACGAGAAGTCGTACATGATCAAGTCAATAGGGAAGATGAAGATGTTAGAACATACACGATATATACATCAAAATTGGTATATTTCAATGATCAAAACTATGTACATTTGTGTGTGTATTTAAGTCTTGTAAAGTCTGACTAAATTAGTGATGTGTGAAGTCATATTTGGAATTGAATGAATTGAATAATTGGAACATATGTATTGTGAAGAATCAAGGTGGAAGACTTTATCAACGTGATTGAAGTTCGTGCAGCTAAAGGTAAATATCACACAAGCACAACCACAAACACATAGATTTTGTAGAAAAAACCTTATGTATGTCTTAGAAAAAAATAGATGAAAAGTCTAAAAATCGCAAAAAAAAATCAAAAGTGATTGATTGCCCTTGAACAACAATTAATTGGACTTAAATGAGTTTTTAGATTTTTTCGAGAACATCAAATGACCGATCATTCTAATGAATAAATTAATCAAAGTTAATTTTTCAAGGTTCATAAGAATAGTGAACGATTGATTGAACTAATGAAAGGATTGATTAGTTTGCTAGGGCGCTTTTAATAAATGCGTTTTTAGATTTTTTCCAAAACTTCGAATGATCAATCATTCTAATGAATAGACCGATCAGAGTGAATTTTGCCTGAATAGAAAAAATGAACGATCATTTGTACTATTGAAAGGATTGATCGATTTGCTAGGATTTTTTAATAGTACAAGGAATGACTGATCACCATGTGGAACAATCAATCAGACTATAACATGGTCACTTGCAATAGGTCATTCCAAGTGTAGTTTGTTCCTTATTAAAAGTCAATGACCTAAACTAAATTAGACAACTATATAAGGACCTAGAGAGGACAAAATTTAAGAGGAAGGAATGATATTTTGATACGAAAAAATTGAGAGCTTTATGAGTAATTCCTTCAAACACCTTTGAGTGAATTAGAGACAAAATCAATAGAAAGGTGAGTGGTTTATTTGTAATTATTTTATAAATTGATTATTTGAGTTGTGATAGTCACACACAAGAGTTGATTGCTAAAGCAAATCAAGGACTTTATTTGAAGCTTCAAGAGGATCATGGAGTTGTACTTTTGAAGAAGACAAAGAGAGAGTGCAAAAAAATGGACTTTGGTGTCCAAGAATTCTAGATATGGACTTCTAGAAGAAGGGATTGGCAACTTAGAGTCTTGTAGTTCTATATGTTTATAGTGCATTAATTAATCAACTTAGAGTAGTCACATGTTTTTTTCGAGGTTGGGTTTCCATGTTAAAAACTTCTTATGTGGACTTAGTTTGATGTTGCACTTTAATTTCCACATTAGTAGCCATCTTAATTTCTTTCATAAAAGGCCACATCTTGTAGCTCCCTACATTGTGGTTTTCGGCTATAGGCATTGTGGTCAATCGCAAATATTGAAGGATATTAAACTCACGAAAGATAGTAGAATGGAAAGTGAGATGCATCAGAACAAGTGGAAAGTGGAGAAGATAATATTGAAGTAGAATGGGGGGGAAATATTGTCTAAAGAAAATGATGCACAACAAAATGAAGAAGGTCTCTCATTTCTAGGAGATCCTATTGACATGAGTGTTTTAACTTGCTATAAAACACATATTACATATATGGATTATAATAGTGAGGTTAGTCATAGTTTCTTAATTTATTAGTCTTAACTTATAACAATAAATTTGTAGTAATGTTCATTTTCTTTTGTGAACAATCACCTTCCCTTTCAATGAATTCAAAATTGTTAAGTGCTTGATCAAAATGTTATAGAGGGTAATGTCACTGCACCATTGGTAAAGAATAACGGGATATATCCTTTGTCTTATATTTCATATAATACATCAAGTAGAACATGGATAATTAAAATGGTGAAGAGAAGGCATCTAAAGACAAATATGTTTCATGTGCCATTTGGAGAGATGACAATCAAGATGACATTCAACAATTAATTGGTATCTTGTGAAAGGAAACACAATGGTAACCTCTGATGTTCACGGTGAGGACTTGGTTGAGTTATGTGTTAATGTGTTAGGGATAGATGGAAACAAAATTGAAGAAGAGTAGAAAAGCTTGCATTTAAATTCATTGTGCTCAAATTTTAAGCATTTACTAAAAGAAACAACAAAGGAGGATGTAGAATGTGCAATAAGAGCATATATTTGACTTTTGTTTAGTTGTGCCAATCTATGTCATAAGTCTAGAAGCACATATTTTTTATACCACTCAAATTTGCTTTTGAGCATGAAGGCATATCCAAATATGCATATGCATCACTAAGACATTTTAATTTAATTTATTTTTATTTTTTAATATAAAATATAATAAAATAATTTTATAAATTAAAATTAAATTTATCCCTCTCTACTCTCTATCTCTACACTCTCTCGTCTTTCCCTCCTCTCCCTCTCCTCTCTCTCTTCTCTCCTCTCTCTCCTATCCCTCTCTCTCTCCTCCTCTCTCTCCTCATTCTCCTTCTCCTCTCTCTCTCCTCTTCTTTCTCTCTCAGTCTCTCTCTCCACTCTCTCTCATCCTTTTTCTCTCTCTCATCTCTCTCTATATCCTCTCTCTATATTTTAAAATTAATAAAAAAAATTAAAAGATAATAGCGACCCATAGAAAACTGCTTTGCTAATACCCTATGTATTAGCAACTCATATGCATTTGCATCGCTAATACTAAGGGTATTGGTAATGCATATTCCTATGCATCGATAATACATTTGATTTTAATTTTTTTATAAATTTGTAAATATAAGATATTAAAAAATATTAAAAAAATTAAAATTAATTTCCTCCTCTCTCTCTCTCCTCCTACTCCCTCTCCTCTCCCTCTCCCTCTCCTTCTCCTCTCTCCTCTCTCTCTCTCTCTCTCGTTATCTCTCCTCTCTTTATCCTCTCTCATCATCTTCTCTCTCTATTCTCCCACTCTTCTCACTCTCTCTTTCATTGTAATGTCCCTGATTTTTCTGTAATTTTACTGAAATTTTCTACAATTTTCTGCAATGTTCTATAGTTTTCTGCTCGTATTTTCGATGAAGAAATTTGACGCTTCAGCATATCTATATTTGTAATATTCGTGACTATAAGAGTTGGGAGTGGTGTTTAGTCATATGTCATGTGCCTTGACGCATCACAGAAAATTTCAGTGCGAAAATAGGACGAGATGTGGGAGAATATAAACAAGAAGAAAAAAAGAAAGGGGGAAGCCCCCCTTCACTCTGTAAGGCAAGAGGTAGTGTTGCCGCCAGCCACCAGCTTTCGCTTGGCCGGCCTCAGCTTGGCGATGCTGTTGCTGCCTCCCTAGTCTAGCCCTATTGGCCACCACCACCCCTCTTCCCTTTTTTCCGTCCGAACATGGTTATCACCCCGATTCGCCACCGCCAGCGGTTGCATGGCCTCCATCTCACCACCATAGCTTTATCCCGGCAAGGATGATCTCTGGCCACTGGCATCCCAGCCTCCCTGTCCCTACTTCGCCGGCGTGAAGTAAAAAGAATTTTGTCACCCCTATTTCTCTTTGTTCTCAGGGTGTTGCGGCCGCCGACTATTCCACCAGTGACCGCCCACCATTGACTTGCCTTTGGCCTTCCCCTGGTCCGGTGATGGCAGGGCTGCTGCTCCGGCCTCCGCCCTATCCACCGCCTTCCTCAGCCTCCTCTACCCTATGCCGATCCAGATGGAATTTTCCCCCGTCTGTAGATTTTTTTTTCTATCAATTGCTTTCCCTATCGTCCACCCCCTTTGGCCTACTACAGACCAATAACGACAAGGCTGCCCTCGGCCCGAATCGTCACCTTCCCTGTGCCTCCGTTTGCCCCATTTCGATCTGGGAGGAATTTCCCCCATTTCGTTGATTTTTGTCGTTAATTTTCGCTGCTGGCCGCCACCCACTGTTCAGCCTCCAGTTTGCCGCCTCAAACCGACCACGCCAAGGTGCCAAGGTCTAGCCTCTTGCATTGATTAGTTCCGATTCGTTCAATTGGTCGACTCGCATTAGAGCAAAGTTGTACTTTTTTTGTGGGCTGCATCCATCCTTCGCAGTAGAGCAAAGTTGTACTTTTTTGTGGGCTGCATCCATCCTTCGCAGTAGAGCAAAGTTGTACTTTTTTGTGGGCTGCATCCATCCTTCGCAGTTGGACGTCTGACGTCAGATGATATTGGGCCAATGTCCACTTGACTTGCTGCTATCCGACAACTGTTGGGTCCTAGCTTCTTCCAGGTTCGTCCCTTGGCCCCTGTTCCACCATTTGTGGCCTGATGACGGTGTGTCCACACCTACGTTGGCCAATGGACAGCCGCGGATGCCCGATTGACCCAACGACATGAAGCTATCGTTCCTTGCCTCCCATGCTCCTCTGCCCTATACGTTTGTTGCCCAAACCATGCTCCCAAACTTTGGCTTACATTTCTTAGCACCCTGGCAAGACCCACCCTAGCATAGGGATCACTGTTCAGCCTGACACTGAGTGTACTTAGGCTGCCTGTTTGACATCATGGGCTTTGCCCTGGCCCATTGACATCAAGGGCCAACAATTCTAGCCAGATTCTAGCTCTGCACCCCACTTCTTGTTACGCACAACCTAGAACTTGCGAGAAGTCCCCAGTTCCCTATCATTCCAAAAGGAAAAGTATTGTCGGCCATTAGCCTAGTTCAATCGAAGGCTCAACCGTTGTTGTGCCCATCCCCTCCACCATAGGTCATGCTTGATGCACGACTCTTCGTACTTTGATTTGGATGTGAGTAGAGATTAGAAATGTCGCCACTTTTGTTCGCCACTTTCTCAGGCCCTTAGTGCTCTCAACTTTTGTTTGACCACCAACAACCTATCCTCCCCTACGGTTCCCTTTTACCGCTCACCCTTGTGTTGCACATGCAGTCTACATGAAAGACACCACCTTGGTGGGGTATGATGAGTGAATGACACCAACACTAGGCAATATGGCCGCTAAAGCCTTTTTTCGTCTCTCCTATGTCCGTGAGTTCGCAACTAAGCCCTCCGCCATGTGGTGAGGCTTCAACAATGCAAAATTGTTGCTGTTGGATGTAGTCTGCAGTCTATTTTAATGTTTGTGGCCAACAAAGTATTTTAAACTATTGGCCAACCTCCAATCAGTCGTCCCTCATTCTATGGTCGCTTTTGGCATTCCTAGTGGCATGACCTTGTGTCCGGATGCCTTAGTATGCCCAAATCTTTGGCTTCGAGTGAAATTAGTCTAACTTTATTGAGATTAATTTCAGCATCTCTGAATATCCTCAGGACAACAACTCTCTCAGTGATATGCTTTTGGCCGCCTATTCTGCCATTGACGCCACCACCGTCATTTGCTTGCCATCAAACTAACGTGGATTACAAGGTAGGGGACCTAAACTCGTAATTTCATAATAGCATATTTTGATTGTATAGTAGCATGCTAGGAGTTTATAACTTAATGTTTTGCATGTTAAATACTGATTAAATGAGCATACATTATGTATGTGAATTATGCGTATGTTAGTAAAGGGCACTGTAGTAAATTATGAATTAAATGTATGAGATCAAAGCATGTGATCAATCTTCGTTGTGAGCTAGTGTTGTGTGATCAATGGGCACAATTATGGGTGTTTGATTGTAAGTTTGTCGAAGGGGTATTTGAAGGATTATGATGAGGAAATTACAATTGTATGCTGGGTGAGGGAAGACTTATGAATGATGGGCGAAGGTTGGACTTTATGAGATTAGAGGATTAGTTCGGATTGAGTTGGAGGGTACAATGGAGTTACGAAGAAGAGAATTAGGGGAAGCAGGAATTTTGAAGGTTTAAGATTTAGAGCGCTTTTGGTGGCCTATGAGTTAGTAAGAGATAACAACATAATTGCATTGCATAATGTACGTAATGTGAACTGTAACAAAAAACAATGAGTAAGGAATTAGTAAGGGTTTGATAATGGGACTTAAGTCTAAAGGGTGTCATTTGAGGAGTTCGAGTAAGATGATTCAGTTTTAAGGCGGATGGTGTAAGATGTAAGGCCGTAAGTGTATGGTGGTAAGAATATCTATATGGAATTTGAGTTTAAGTAAGGTTGTGTAGAGATTTGTAAGACTGTAAGTGTAAGGGTGGGAGATGAGCTAAGCAAAGGATGCTACCTTTGTGGATTAGAGCTTCAAAACAGGTGCAACTCTTGCTTGGTTGGCTAAAGAATGTAAGAGGAAAGTCGTTCCGAACATAATTGTACATGCATAAGTTACCTAATATGAACTTCGATGGTAAATAACCCGAATTTGATAACGTTGTGTGTTGAGACAAAGGGTTTCGACGAATTAAGTTTCGTGTTTGAGCTAGTCGATAAGTAATCGACTGAGCGTTCTTCCTGGTTTAGCCATGGTGTTATCCTGCGAGATTTAGTCTTGGCGCTGTTTTTTGGCCTAGACATTTGATCCTTTGTTGAGAGCGCTCTAAGTTTCCGCCTTTCATGGGCATTGTATGTATTTTGGCCTACTGATGGCACTGTATAATCCTCCCAAGAGTGGCATTGTAGGATTCCTACCCAAGAGTGACACCATATGTTTTTCGCCCTTAGTTGGCATTGTATGGCCCTTGTTGGCACTATATGGGCCCAAAGAGTTGGCATTTGTACGCTTAGGTAAGTAGTATTGTGGATTTACTCTTACCTGTTTGATCTCATGCCCCTTGATCATAGGTGTGCCTTGCCTTCAAAAAAGTCCATGGTGTCTAGTTACTCCCCGGAGGTTAAGGTGACGCCCCAGTGACATTCTTTTCCTTTCCGACGCTAGACCTTATTAATTGTAATGGGCTTTAGTTGTCGATAGAATGTGTACAATAGTAAGAGTAATTTGTATGTTTTGGATTCTTAGTAAGCAATATGTGTAAGAATCAGAGTAAGTGTAAGTGTAAGCTTCTATGGAAAACGGTAAGAGTAAGTTCGTACGAGTAAGGTCGTACGAGTCTATGTAAGTCATATGAGAAAGCGTACACTTGTACAAGTAAGATAGTAAGACTATGATTCATAGTGTAAGTGTAAGGGTAAGTGCAAGAGTATGCTACAAGAGTAAGGTGTAAGTTCAGCCAGTACGATCGTATGTGTGCAACACTTTATTTATGTTTCATATTTTCTTCCTTCATGTATGGTTACATGAATGCATCTATGTATGAGCTTACAAAGTTCATTGATTTATTTCCCCTACTGGGTATTTTCCTACTGAGTATGAAAGACCCTTTTTTTTTAGCCCTTCATTCGGAGGCTTTTGCAGGTTGTTCGATAGCTTCTTAGTCTGGACTATTCCCCATGGTGGACTATTTTTCCTCATCCTGGAGTGCAGGAAAATCATAGTGAGGCTTTGGGGATTTTAGTGCCACCATCTCATATATTATTTAAGGTGAGAGTTAAAGGTATTATTTTCTGGACTTGTGCATATATGTATAAATTAGAACTCAAACTGTTAAAGAACTTTTACTTAGAAAGGTCTAGGAGGTATTTGTTTTTAAAGCCCATGGCCATGGCAGGTTTTACTTTTCTATTTTATTTGAGTCACGCTTGATAATGTTGGTTTTGTTGAGTGATGAATAAAATTACGAAAATTATTTTCACACATTTTGAATTTTGTTGATTCTTTTGTTCTATGTGTGTATTTAACAATAAAATATTTTAAGAATTTTCAATTAAATGTACGGAAAAACCTCGAGCATGTCACTCACTCTCTCTCTTTCCTCCTCTCTCTCATGCTCTTTCTCTGTCTCCTCTCTCTCTCTTCTCGTTGTCTATATCCTCTCTCCTTTTACTCTCTCTCTACATATTTTAAAATTAATAATAATAAATTAAATGGTAATAGAGATGCATAGGAAAATGCATCTCCTATTTTCTCTCTCTCCTCTCTTACTCCTCACTCTCATCTCTCTCTCTTCTCTCTTTCTCCTCTTTCTCTTTCTTCTGTTTCTCTTTTCTTCTCTCCTCTCTTTTCTCTCCCGATCTCTCTCTATCACTCGTGCTTGAACGTGAGGCCTAGCACTAAGGACAAGTGCAGAGAAAGTAAGAGAATTTTATTTAATTTGTATTTCTTTATTGATTTATTTTATTTATTTGTTAAAATATTAAATATTAAATAAAATATATTATATTTATGATGTTTTTTAAAAGAAATTCAAATTTATTTATTATATATTATATAATTAAAAAAATATTAAATAAAATAAAACTATTATAGATGCTTTTTAAAAAGAATCGCAAATAGTAATACAATTAACTACACTTTCAAAAAAATGTCTTAAATAGTACTACTATTTGCGACAATTTTTGAAAAGTGTCGGTAATAATCTTAGATTTTTTTAATAAATAGCCTTATTTTATTTGTGACTCATTTTTTTAGGCGTCACTAATAGTATCACCAATTGCGATACTTTTATAAAAGTGTCACTAATATGTTGTGCCTGGTGGGGGCACAAGAGGTATCTCGAACACTCACACAGTGAAAGGGAAGAGAGGAAGAAGAAAGGGGAGTGTTCTAAATATCCAATAGCCTAAACCGACCAAGGGAGGGGACAACTCTCTTATGGGAAGCCGCACCCTCCTACCCTGGTAAACGTGCCACAATTGGGCCTGGCTAGTCTATGGCTTGCTAGCGTCTCTAACATAGTTTAATCATCTACTACATATGCAAATACTAATCAAATACAAAAAAAATAGCCTAATATACTGAAATAGAAAGTAAATGAAGAGTCTGATAAAAGTGCACAACATTCCACCATGCTTCTGATATTTGCCTTGTCCTCAAGGCAGCCAAGCTTGATAACGAGTCATGAACTCATCCTCAGGCATCTAGGTAGCATCCTCAAGTAGCTGGCCTTGCCAAGAAATCAAAACCTCTGTAATGATGTGACCTGAATAGCGGACCCGACGCTTATCATTGACTGAGGTCGGACCCGGATCTACAGGTGGAATCGGTCCCATCAAAGGAGGTGGTGGAACATCAGGGGGAAGGGAAGTGTCCCCCACACCGTGATGGAGTCGGGAGACATGGAACACAGGATGGACTAGGGAACCAGACGGTAGAGCAAGATGATAAGCCAACCGGCCAATATGCTCTTCCACAGCATAGGGACCGTGAAAACAGGAGGGGAGCTTGGACTGCTTAGGCTGAAACAAAGATGTGTGGCGCTGAGGAAGAATAGAGACATAAACCAAATCACACACCTCGAACTCCCGATTAGTATGATGACCATCATAAATCTGCTTCATCTGGTTCTGAGCAGAGGACAAGTTCTCCTTGAGCTAAAGAAGAACCTCGTCTTGTGTATGGAGCATGTAATCCACCTCAGCCACAGAGGAGCAATGAGGAACATATGACAGCATAGTCGAGTGTGGATGGGCATACAACACCTCGAAAGGAGTGTAACCGGCATGAGTGTGATAGGCGGTATTATAGGACCACTCCGCCCAGGGAAGAAGTTGAAGCCATAGGCGGGGCTGAGACATCGTGAAGCAACAGAGGTACTGCTCTAAGCATCAATTACCACCTCTATCTGGCCATCTGTCTGAGGGTGATAAGCGGTGCTCATGTGGAGAGAAGCACCCTATAACGTGAAGAACTCTTGCCAAAATTGAGATATGAAGATCCGGTCATGATTGGAGACAATAGTGCGGGGCATGCCGTGTAGTTTGGCAACCTCCCGCACATAGAGCTCTGCCACTATCTTGGCAGTGAATGGGTATCCCAGAGCACAAAAGTGAGTGTATTTGGAAAACCGGCCTACCACCATAATCACCATCCTGCCTTGCACCAAGGGAAAGGCCTCAATGAAGTCCATTGAAAGATCCTCCCAAAACTTATCAGGGATAGGCAAGGGCCGAAGCAAACCTGCAGGACAGGTGGTGGTGGCCTTAGCGCTTTGACAGACATCACATGTGGCCACGTACTCCTAGACTGGCCGTCGAATACCATGCCAACAAAAACTCTGGCTGAGCTGCTTATAAGTGCGAAATGCTCCCTCATGACTGGCTACAGGAGTGTCATGGAAGAGGGAGAGAACTCACTTGTGAAGATCATCAACATCTAGAACCCAGAGGCAGTCCTTCCAAAAGAGTAGGTCATCCCGCCACAAAAAGAAAGGATGAGCAGCTAGATCGGTCTAGAGAGCTATAATCAGGGTCTATGTCTGAAAATCATCCATGTATGCCCGCCTCAACTCATCAATGAAGGGTCAGGACAAAGTAGATAGGGCCAAGCACGATCCCGAGGTAAAGCTGCGAGACAGTGCGTCAGTTACGTTGTTTTTCGACCTCTTCTTGTACATGACATCATAATCATAGCCAAGTAACTTACTGACCCACTACTGCATAGAGGGAGTGGACACCCGCTGCTCAAGGAAGTACTTCGGAGGCTGGTGGTCAATGCCAATCAAGAACCTATGGCCAAGTAAATAAGGTCGCCACTTGTCGTCAGCGAGGACAATAGCCAGCATCTCCTTTTCCTATAATAGCCAGTGAGGCCCTAAAAACCCTTGAGCACGAAAAGACACGTCGGCAGCGGCCAAGAGAGCATGGCGGCCACCTTCGACGAGTCAGTGGCGATGTTGTCCCACGATATGATATGTGCTAAGTAATCAAGCTAGGTGCTACCAAAGGAACACATCAAATGCTTAAGAAATAACGAATTATCTCTTAGAATAGAAAAGACCAACTTGAGATGCTCCAAGTGCTTTGCCCATGACTGACTGTAAACGAGGATGTCATCAAAGAAGACCAGATGTGGCGGTGAAGGAACGGCCTGAAGAGATCGTTCATGGGGCTCTGGAAGGTGGAGGGGGTGTTGGTCAGCCTGAACGGCATGATGAGAAACTCGAAATGGCCGTCATGTGTCCGGAAGGCAGTCTTGTGCATGTCGGCTGGCTGCACCCGAATCTGATAGTAACCCGATTGAAGGTCGAGTTTACTGAAGACCTTTGCATCTGCCAGCTCATCTAGAAGCTCCTCTATCACGGGTATGGGATACTTGTCCATGACGGTGATGGCATTCAATGCTCTGTTGTCCACACAAAACCGCTAAGTGCCATCCTTTTTTCGAATGAGCAATACAGGAGAAGAGTTGGAGCTCGTGCTAGGGAGGCTGATACCAAACTAAAGCATGTCAGCCACAAGATGCTTGATCTCGGACTTCTAGATGTGAGGATAATGGTAAGGGCAAACATTGGCCAGTGACACTCCAAGAATGATGGGGATACAATGGTCGTGAGGCCGCACTAGAGGAAGTCCCTGTGGTTCATCAAACACAGCCTGATGCTCTGCCAATAACTCAAGGAGATCTGGGGGCTTCTCATCTTGAGGCACATCAACCATTGCCCGCTGCTGCAAGAGGAACCCTTGGGGTGCGAACTGGAAGACAGAACTCCCCGACTGGGCTGAGAGGAGGGTGTCCGGTTGGGACCTTTCAATCCAAACCCACTTCCCTAGAACTTCAAAATCCATAACCATGTCCCCGAAGTTCCAAACCACAATGTCTAGCTCTTGTAGCCACTGAACCCCTAACATCACATCTGCCCCCTTTGTGGATAGTAGGAAGAGGTAGGTGATGAAAGTGTGGCCCTGAATAGCAAGGGCGGCCTGAGCACAAATGCCAGAGCTCTTGAGATGCTTCCCATCTTTGATCAACATATTGAAGGGCTTCGAATCCGACACGAAGCAACCAAGACGCTGAGCCACCTTGTCATTAATGAAGTTGTGGGTAGACCCGTTGTCAACCAAGATGGAACTTCTTGCTGCTTGAGGTGGCCTTGAACCCGCATTGTGCGCGGCATAAATGCCCTTGAGGTGGTATGGATAGAAATCTCGGGCTGCACGTTCTCATAGTGGGATGAGTCCGCCCTATCCTTTGCGTCCTCCACCTCAATCTCATCCACAAGGAGGCTGCCCTTAACGAAACAACAGTGGCCTAGAACAAACTTCTCATCACAATAGAAACATAGTCCCTTAGACAAACGCTCCTCCATCTATGTTGACATAAGAAACCGGACAATCTGGCCTAGTGGTGGTGCTGGCTGGCTAGGTCGGCCTGATGCTAGGTAGTTGTTCAGGTCGGCAAGAGGTCCAGCGTTGACACTAGAATGTGGGAAGGTCCCAAGCCGCCCCCCTCTCCACTGTATAGCCAGCTTCTCTTCCTCAATTCGTTCATGGCACAAGATGTCTCACATGTTGGAGCACGAATAGTGGCACATCTCTTCAGAAATCTAGGATTTGAGACCTCTCTTGAACGTGCCCACCAAGGTGGCCACCGGCCAGTCGGGAAGGCAATCGGCCACCATCATGAACTTAGTTAATAGGCCTGGACAGTGGTTGTCACGCCCCGGCGATGCCCGACCCGAGCCGAACCCGGTCCAAGGGCTGGTCAAGCGCGCGGGGGCGACGAAGTGAAATTGAGAAAAGATTCTAGCGGAAGACTTAATCCCTAACCACGGGCGATTAACAGCAACATGGAGTGCGCACAATCCTTTGAGCAAGAGTAAATAAAAGGGAAAGAAAAGGTGTTGCTTAACACAAAGTAAACAACAATCTCAAACCCACAAGCTTAGTTTAAGTAAAGCCCACACCGGCTCAAAATAAGTCATAAGCAAACATAACTGTAACATGTGACATAAAACCACAACAAGAACCCTACACAAAGGTTCGAACATAAAGCATGAAAGAAACGATGATAAGTCACGCAACGATCTCCATCATCACACCCAAGCTACCTCTGACCTTTCCTCAAAAAGGCAATCCTGTCCGTCTGCGTGTCGCACCACGCAGCCCCAAATCAAAACACAAAAGAGGGGTGAGTTTTAACACTCAGCAATGGTTTTAATATCACTGTCAACGTAGAAAATACGATAGCTTAGAAATGAGATCGTTTCAGATCAAAGATTTACATGGTGCATCACTTTCTGATCACACATTCATATCACTTAACACTGCATCAAGATGCATAATTCAACCTACATGGATGTATCTCTAGCATACATATTCCCACATGCATAACATCAAAATCAACATGCATGGATGTATCTCTAACATACATATTCCACATGCATAACATCAACATCAACATGCATGGATGTATCTCTAACATACATATTCCACATGCATAACATCAAAATCAACATGCATGGATGTATCTCTAACATACATATTCCACATGCATAACATCAACATCAACATGCATGGATGTATCTCTAACATACATATTCCACATGCATAACATCAAAATCAGCATGCATGGATGTATCTCTAACATACATAATCCACATGCATAACATCAAAATCAGCATGCATGGATGTATCTCTAACATACATAATCCACATGCATAGCATCATCACAATCAACCTCCATCAAGGAGTAATTACACATTAATGTCACACAGACGGGAGCATAGACAAGGCCACGAAGGCGTGTCATGGTACAAAATTCTACACAAGAATTCAAGAAAGATCGGGGTTGTCAATCCCTAATACTGCTCGCCCTGGACGATCCTGGCCAAGGATGTCCCATTCTCACACAGAGAATCTAGAGCAGGGGTGTTCGCCCAGGGACATCTCCTGCGGAGGGAAGAGCCCGAGTTCTCATACAGAGAACCCTAGAACACGTGGTAGCGGGGTGCACACGGCATACCACACTGGATTCTCAGGGTCCAGATGACACACATAATAATATTCTCACATATCCGCAAGACAAGTACACAACTCGTCCCCACATCATTCCATTAAACAAGACTCAACCCGGGGAGTGCACTCGTTCCACACAGGAACTCCAAATCAAAATATGTCCTTTCGGACCAATCAACTTGCGATTAATCCACGACCGATAAACCCGGCACACAATTCCATCACATTGCATCCAATCGGTCAAATTCGATTAATCACGATGAAGCCTCAATTGGAAATCCATTTTCATGATGCGTGCAGCATGGTACATGCGTGGGCAAAGCATACATGAACCCTAATCATGATAAGTGCTCTCACCAGCCCCTAATGCATCATTCATAATCACGATATTAAGCTTCAACATCATCATTTAACCCCCACATGTGTGTGTGTAACTAGTAGAAGCCTTTCACATGATGCATATTAACATGCTTGAAAATCAACTCACTACCACACCACACATGTGAATTTCTACCTAAACATGAATTCCAGCGGAAATCATAGTAGAAGAATCGTGAAATCATAGTTAAATTCAAAACTCAACCACAAAGGCTAAACACCTATAACATCACTCATTTCATCATTGAGTCATGGTATTCACCAACATTCACACACCATTAATCACAATTTATCATGACAAATCTGTCCAACAATGATTGTAGTCCTACTGAAATATGCTTAACCAAAGGGAAACAACTATTCATAATTTCAAAATAACGATTCCAACATCATGCCACAAAACATAAGTCATTCCACCATCACTAAGCATATATCTCAACTCCATAAACTCAATAGCATGCATTTGCAGTAGCCTAACATAGCTTAAAACACTCCACATTCATATGAAATTGGCAAGCTAAAGTGGAATCATCAAAATAGGCATCATACACACAACATACAATTTCCTGTGTAGCCGATCGATCGCCCTTCAGGCCGTTCGATCGGTTACACGCAAAATTTTGAAAATTTCAGTTCAGCCGATCGATCGCCCTGCAAGGCCGATCGATCGCCAACACGCGTAACAGTCATCTTCTTCCTTTCGCAAAATCAAACCGAAACACCATAGATAACACTTCAAATCCACATCTAGCACCCAAATCATCATCAAAAGTCCTCCTTGACTTCCAGAATATCACACCAAACCATAATAATGCAAAACCCTAAGAAATCGGGATTAAATAATTCCATTTTCTAATCTTACCATTAACACACTAAATCAAGCAAACCATTTCGAAATAAGCCAAAAATGAAGAGTTTTACCATGGATAAACAGAGATTTCGAAGACCCATTACCTCAGCACTTGATTAAGCTCGGATTGAAGAGTCACCCTTCTTGAAATCCTTGAAAACACAATGAGTTTGAATCAAACACCAATGGAAATCGATTTACTTAAGAAATCCCTAATTAAATCTTAGATCTAGGGCTTGTTGGTAGTAAAAATCGAATTTTGAATGTTAGGGTTTGTAGTAAAACACAAATCAGTAGCTTTTGATGGTCAAAAACGAATTGAATCAAGGGGAAAATGGTAGATTTAGAAGAAATTAAGAGAAAAGCCATGGATTAGTGCTTAATTAGAGCAAGCTTACCTTAATCGGCTTCTAATTCGGGCCTAAGTGGGGATTAGGCCAGACCTCCTTCCTTAGCCTATTCCCAAAAATGGAAATGGCTCAGGTTTGCCCTTTTATAGTAAGGGTTGGGGTAGGCAAAGGTAAGTTTTGGGGTGTAAATATGAAAAGTAGGCTAAAAGTGGTTATTTTGCAAATTTAAGCACGAATTAAGCCTAATAAAATTCTGAAAATTTTTGTGTGACCTTAAGTATATGTCTAGGTTCATTTGACATAAAAATAAAATTTTCAACCGTGGGGCCCCAGGGGTCCCGCCAAAACCCTAATTTTTGGGAAAATAGTGAAAAATCCAAAAAATTCCAAAAATTCACATTTGGTTTAAAATCACTTAAAACCACTAATATTGAAGTTAATTTTGGTTAAAACCACCACAAACTCTATTTATTTACAAAATCACCGAATAAGATCAGAAAACACGTAAATCTCACGATAATCAATAATTAAAGAAAACCAAAACCGGTTTAAAGATGAGGGTCCTTACAGTGGTGGTTTGGCGCAGTGTGGAGAGCATCTCGTTGAAGTCTTGGAATTCATTTGGGCCAAATTGGATGCACAACTAGTTAGAGAAGATGCCTCAAGTGGGGTAGCGTACGTCCTTCTCAAAACTTTGGAACCACATAGAAGTGTCCACGTCGAGGTGGAAGGATGCTATGTGCACCCATTCAGCCTTCGAATGCCTACCCTGGTAGGCAAAAAACTTTTCATTCTTGTATAGCCATTTCACTGAGTCATCATCCTCACTGTAGTGGGGAAACTGTAGGCGGGCCAAACATGACTCTACTCCTCCCTGTTGTCCTTCGTGAGGCCCCGGGCACTCCTCCTAGTCATCCTCCCTCTCATGAAACAAGTTTCTGGGTGGCGGCACCGTTGAGGTATTCTCCCAAACACTTGGCAGGCCCCATATATCTCACGTCTGGTGCCTCCCTTCTCTAGCGTGATCAAGGGTTCCAAAGCGCACAGGGGCCTGTGGGACACGCATCTCCCTGTCAAGCATTGCCTGGGTGCCTAGGCCACACTGTTCTGGTGCCTGCGAAGTTTCTCCCTTCTCCATGTTCACAACCAGTTGTCTGCAGAGGAGTGGCGCTGATGGCGCTGAAGGACCTACCTGAAGCTGCGCAACGGCCATGGTCAGGGACTCGATCTTGGTCATAATCTACGCCAGGGTAGGAAAGGTCTCCGGAGTATATTTGGGGCTATCCACTACAAAGTCAACCTCCTTTTCGGGCTGCGTTTTTGGGGCCAGGGTGAGTTGCTTGCCTTGCCCCATGGCCGGGGATCATGAAGACTCCGATACCAATGTTGTGCCTGGTGTGGGCACAAGTGGTACCTCAAACACTCATGCAGTGAAAGGGAAGAGAGCAAGAAAAAAGGGGAGTGTTATGAATATTCAATAGCTTAAACCAACCAAGGGAGGGAACAACTCTCTTATGGGAAGCCAAACCCTCCTACCTTGGGAAATGTGCTGCTGGTGGACCCGGCTAGTCTGTGGACCACTAGCATCTCTAACAAAGTTTAATCATCTAATACATATGCAAATACTAATCAAATACAAAAGAAAATAACCTAATATACTGAAATAGAAAGTAAATGAAGAGTCTGATAAATGTACACAACATAATAGTACTACTACTTGCGATGCTTTAATAAATGTGTCACAAATAGTTCCAATTTTTTTTAAATTTATAACTATTAGAGACACTTTTTAGAAAGCGTCGCTAATACTTATTTTTTTAGACACTTTATATTGCAAATGGTAGTTTTTAGGGACGGTTTGTAGTGTGTCACTAATAAAAGCATCGCTAATAGTCATTTTTGTTGTAGTGCCGTTGTGCCTTCCTTCCTTAGTTTACGAGGGCTGGCCACTGAAATATGTGAGTTTAGTATCTGTCTCCAACTAAGCGGATCACAAGATTGCTCCTAACCCTAGTGCTTGACAAGAGTAGGAATTAAAATTTCTATCCTCCTTGAGCAAGAATTTGAGTTCAACTTGATGATCATTTTATAGTTGGGAATTGGCGAGGTCAGGAGGCTATTTGTAGCTTACAAATTTTTTGTATTAGAAGAACACAACAGAAGGGGGCATGGATTTGGAGACAAATTTAATTGCAGGTATGAAGTCAACGTGAATTACGTAGATGACATTTTTTAATTTACGCAGAGTGCAACATGTTGCACTCTTGGGTGGTTTGTCAAGATCATCTTTAAGGCGCAGGAGTTTTAAATTGGGAAAATTCCCTAAAGGTCCTAACTGCCGCTTCTAATAAGTATTTAGTCTCGACCAACTTTTTTTACTACGGCATATCCTGTATATTTTTTTTGGAATGGGTAAAATGGGAGAGGACTCCCTTTAATTAAAACTAAAGGGAAACAATGTCAAAGAATGAATAAAAATTACAATCGCCATCTAGTAGGAATGAAAGGAAATTCACAGACAAGCTTAATTAAAGAGGAATTGGCAATGATATAGGATTTGACTTGACTTTCATAGATACTAAACAGAACTCTCTTATGAGTGTATTCATCCATGAAGATGTGCTGATTTCTCCCTTGCCAGATGAAATAAATGGCACAGTTCATTAACATCTTTAATAGCAAACCCAAACTCGGAATTGATCTACTGAAATGAGGAATATGTTGAAGGGCTTACTGAGCCTGATGCCAATATATATCCACACTAAGGAATTTGAAAATAGAGCTCTAATCCATCTAGAATAACCACATGAGAAAAACAAATGTGGAGATGTTTCCTGGTTGGCCTTGCATAGAATACATCTATTGACTATTTGAACTCCTCTTGCTTGAATTTTATCCAAAGTAAGTAGTCTCCCGTGAAGCATTAACCAACTAATGAAGGAATGTCGTAGGATGTGATGCTTGAACAAGAGAAGAGATGTCCATCTTAACTTAGGGCCATGTCTAGAGATAGCATTATAAGCAGATTTGGTAGTAAACTTTAAGGAGGAATGAGGTTTCCATATGAATTCATCCTCATTAGGTTAAGCACAAAGCAGCACTTATAGTTTTCAATAAATGGTCATATCTCAAGTTAATTTGTTCAGTCCACTTTCAATTATCATTAACCATATAATCTGATATAGTTGCAAGAGGATGACTTTCCAATTGAAAGGTAAGACGATTACCATAATTTTGCAGAAGAGTAAAATTACTTGCCCAAGTATCCAACCAAAAAAAAAAATTTCCTCCCATTATTTACTTTCTAGGAAATGAAATCGATCAAAGTATTACACATTGATAAAATACTCTTCCAAGAATGTGAAGCAAAGGAATGAGTATCACAATGCCAAATTGAAGAACTCTGGATATAAAATTCATTAATCCATTTCGCTCATAACAATTCTTTATCATATAAAATTCTCTAGAAGTGCTTGAATAAACCAATACAGCACCAATCCCCAATGGATCTAAGGCCCCGACCACCCTAATCTTTAGGAAGACAAACCTTCTTCCAACTAAGGGGATGAAACTTTCGAGATTGGTCAGAATTACTCCAAAGGAAATCAACCATAAAATATTCCAATTGTTTAATAACACTAATTGGAAGAAGAAAGTGAAGAGACCAATAAATGTCCTTACTGAAAGAACAGATTTCAAGAGCTCTAACCTTCCAGCATAGGAGAGTAATTTCCTTTTCCAGCCCACTAATGCTATATGATACTGATCAAGAATATTAGCACACATGTATGCTTGAAGACAGCCCGAGAGTAGTGGAAGGCCCAAATAACTTGCCGAAAGATGTCCTTCTCTAAAGTTAAATAACAAAAGAATGGTAGTTTTTTGCGTACATGACCACTACTTTAAGAGAACAAGTTCAATGCCTCTTTTAATCTAGTAGCAAAGGAAATTGATGCCTATAAAAAAGGGAGAACATCATATGCAAAGAACAAGTGAGAGATGGCCAAAGCGTATCCTATATATTACTTTTATTTTACTTATAAGTCCTCTGGTTTTACTTCTATGCCATTGTATTTCAAAGAAATCCAAAAATACCCCCTTCGTATGGTTGTTCCTCCTCTGCCTTCGCCATATCTATCTTGGTCTGTGATGGTTATCTCTATCACTTCCAGCCAAGTTTTTAGTGATTCTTCTAAATTGTGCTCCACCATCTCTATCACCGTTGTCTTATATCGTCACCAGCTTCTATAGCCATTGGCTTTGTTTTAGGCACTTCACAAAAATCTGCTCTGCCATCCCTATTGCCATCGGGTTTTTAGGGCTTCTATGAATATTTGCTCCGCTATTTGTATATCACCGCGAGATTTGTTTTCTTTCATTGCTGCATGTTCATTTGTGTTGTTGAGGTGATATTTCTCCTTTAGCAAAAGTAAGTACTCTTTCATCTTGCTATTGATGGGCAACTATTAGCTGCTGAACGTGGAACACTTTTGACAAGATCTTCGTCATCTTGGAAGGGCAATCATACCGTTTTCTGTCAATTTCTTGACCGATGCTCACAAGTCTCTCATATTCTACATCAATAATCTTCTTGACTATTTTTGTTAGAGGTATTATTGATTACTGATGATTGCTTGTTTGATGATTCTTTTCCTTTTGTTTTTTGTTTGTTTAATTTTAATGTAGTATGATATCTATGAATTATAAGGAAATTTCATATATATTTTTCTTTTAGTTCTAGGAGTGCTAGAGCATGAAACTTTTCTATTTAGTGGGGACCTGTTGAGTTTTCTTGAGCAACAAATTGTGGATTATGAGTAGTAGTAGCATGTATAAATAATTACATTCTTTTTGTTCTCAATCGATATTAATTTTTGTAACGTTCTTTCTTATACCATTTTTTAAGAGTATTATTATATTTTATTATATTAAAATTTTCCCTTGATATTATCCTCTCTTTTTTTCTAGTTAAATTTTATTATAGGGTTCATGTAAGTCATTTTATGATAAGTATATTTTAATTTTTTTTACATTTTTTTACTTATTGTATATGTAAAATATTTTATGTTCTTCTTATCATAATTAAGTATTTTTTATTTTTTGTTTGTAGGACAATGGACTCTTTTATAATTTTATTGTGCAAACATGGTGTTAATACTAATATTTTTTGGGTTAATAGAAGTGTTTCTTATGAGACCTTGATTGTTATGATTTGCCAAACATGGAGTGATCTAAATTTTGAGTCTATTATATTGAAATATTTTTTGGTTGGTCATTAATAATGCAATCTTCTTAATAATGCTGATTTACATAATTTTTTTTTCCTGCTTATGAGCTGCATGTGAAGATTGTTGACGTTCTTGTCACTAATTCATCAAGAGGCAATGATTTTTGTGTTGATCAAGGAACTAGTAGTGGTACTAGTAATCAAGTGATAAGTAGTAGCATTCAAATTAATGATGATGTTGTTTTTGGTGAAGAAGTTGATTCATCTTTGCATAAAAGTAATATTATTTTGATTATAAATTGGTCTAGTGCAATTGATTCTATTAGGCAGAAGTTTGATTATGTAGAAGACTTTAAGAAAAAGTTGTGTCATTATACGATTGAGATTGGTTTTGAATTTAAATATATTAAGAATAATTTTTAAAGTAACTATTGAATTTAAACACTAAGAATTAACAGGATGCCATTGGCGTGTTCATGCAAGAAAGGATCGTTGGAGTAATACTTTTTATATTTGTAAGCTTTAGAATCAACATACATGTGGATGTATTGTGTGAAGAAAGAAGAATCCAAAGATAACAAATGTCATTATTTTAAAGGAGTTGTTGAGTCAAGTTAGCAACAATCCACTTACTCGTCTAGTTGATGTTGTACGTCAATTTAATACAAGTTATAGTCTTGATATTTTTTATAGAGTAACATGTAAGAGCGTTCAAAAGGCTTAAAAGAAAATTTTTGGTGATCATTCATTGTCTTTTGATGATTTGGCATTGGTACATTGGCATTGTTATAAGTACTAATCATGTTAGCCATTTGACTTTGGAGATTGATGATGAAGTTGGGCGATTAAGAGAGTGTTTGTTTCATTTTATGCAAGTATCCATGGATTCAACTTTTGTCATCCCGTGTTACTTTTGGATGGAACCCATTTGCATGGCCATTATAAAAGTCATTTGTTGGCTACCATAATTAAAAATATCAATCAATGTAATTATTTTATTTTTGTTTCTTCCTGTAAATTATCATTTCTGTTTATTTCTGCTGGTAAACTATATAATCAAGTAAAATTATAGTATGTGTTGTGTATAGTAATGTTTTATTTTTTATTAAAAGTATTCATTTTGTCAATGATTTTGATGTCCTTTCCATTAGTTTTTTTTTAACGTATTTTCCTACTTGCATATGTTATTGTCAATTCTGAGCATGAAGATAATTAGGTATGGTTTTCTTAGTAAATTGACGATGATACTTAATATTTTACATGAGTTGACTATTATCTGAAATCATAATAAGGGGCTGCTTCAAGCTGTGTCACAAATATTCCCATCTTTTCCACATGCTTATTGTTTAGACCATTTGAGAATAAATTTGTGAGACAAGTTGAGAGGAAGGACTAATGACTTCTGTGAAAGTATGAATTTCAAGTTTATACAATGTGCTTATGCCGTAAGATCTCTAAAATTTGACAAGTTGTTTGAAGAACTTAAAAAAGATAGCAGGCAACATGTTGTTCATTTTTTTAAAAATCTTCTAAAAGAAAATTGGGCAAATGCATATTTTAAGGGAAAACATTATGGTGATATGTGTTCAAATGTTGTAAAATCTTTTTACTCATGGATATGTGATAAAAGACATTTACCCATTATGAAGATGATTGATAGGATACACATTAAGATTATGGAGATGATGAATAAATGTAGGAATGAAGCAAGGAGTTGGAATGGTGTTCTTTGCCTAGTTATAGAACAAAAGCTGGATGAGAATATTAAGGATGGTAGTGTTTGGCTAGTGGCTGCTTCTCATTATGCCAAATACATCAACATATGTGAATATTGATTCTCATGAGTGTTCTTGTTACAAATGGCAGCTGACTGGATACTCTTGTAAGCATGCTATAGCAGCATTGCTTAGAAATGGGAAAGACCCTCGTATTTTTTGTGATCTTTGTCTTACAAAAGTGGCATTTGAAAATTTTTACTCTCAGCTTATATTGCCTATTCTTTTTTATGAAAAGTTTGAAGTTTCTTCAAAAGAAGTTGTAGTGTTGCCTTCGTTGTCAAGAAGGCTACCTGGTAGACCAGAGTCTACTAGAATTCCATCTTGTGGTGATAAGTTAACAAGGACAATTCAATATTGTCGATGTGGCAAACTTGGACATCACAACATGAAGACTTGTAAAGATGAATTACAAGATTTGAATGTCTAGACTATAATTCTTATTTTGAGTTTATTAATATTTTTTATTTTGGTTGTTATTGTCTGAAAACTTATCATTTATATTCAATATTCAATGATCATGAAAAACATAGTATCATTCTAAGGTTTTTGGTTATTGTGTTGTTTATATGAATTTTACATCTTATTATTTACTTAAAAGTGATTGTCTATTAGCATTAACTTTTATTGTTCTTTTTTTAGCTTATTTTTATACGATGGATATAGTTTGATTAAAATACTACTATTTTGTACATATTCTAAGTATAAATTATGTATTGTTATAGACTATTTAAACAATATTTTGATCCAAACAGGTGCATTGAAGTGACCAAAGAAAGATATGGATTGTTTGAAATGGATTGTTTTCATCTGGAGATAGTAGATTTCTCATCTAATGGGCATAACCCTCATGATCATGTACCCAGTTTGTCAAGCATCAAAGTAAACTTATCACATGGTCCCTCTTGGAGGAATATTTGATTACTCGTATGTGGATCTTAATTGAACCTTCTTCTCAGCAAAGTCTTTCACTCTCTCTATTTTTATGTTTTTTATCAAAGAAACTTTAGTATCAACACACAAAGTTGATCAAAAAAATTACTGATTGAAATGACATGATTAGTGGTTATCTTTTTTACTCTTTCTGCCTTTTATAGTTACTTTTTACCTCATTTTTTAAACCAGCGCAGCAAATGTTGAGCTACTTGAATTTTATTTTCAAATTTTATTTATTGATTCAAGTACCATTTTTTTACCAAAATGAATTGTATAACAATATGTAGGATGTATATCTCCAACTGCCACTACCACAACAACCATACGAACTTTAGTAATTTGAAGAGATTTTGTTTTTCTCTTTACAAGTATATATCTAGATATGCATATTTCTTTTTAAAATTAGATGAAAATGGTACTTGAAGTATAATATTACTTTCAATATAAATTATACATTGTGCTGAGGCATTGTTTATTTATTCTTGATATTTTGCAAGTGAAGTGTTTTTTTTTATATAATGAAATGAGGAACATCTATTTCTCATTTGATTAGACAAAGAACTAGGGCTTAATTATGACAATTGGAAACACTTTTCTTACTTGGAAGACCATCCGTACTCTTCTCTTTGCTACACAGTTCCCAAGGAACTTGATCTCTATTTGAGAAAAGCGATACATTTTGAGCTTTAAAAATAGCTTGTGCTCCCTCAGTCTTTCCAGCACAATCTTGATATAGCCGGCATGCTCATCTAGGGAAGCGTTGTACACCACAATGTCATCAAGATAGATGACCACAAACCAGTCTAGATAGGGTCTAAAAACATCATTCATCAAAGTGTGAAAAGTGGCCAGTGCATTTGTCAAGCCAAAAGGCATGACCGAAAGAAACTTGAACAACCCATAGTGTATCACCATCGTTGCCTTCACCTCATCGCCCACAGAGATCCGCACCTACCAATACCCAACCTTAGATCCAGCTTGGAAAAGTAAGAAGCCTTCGCCAATCGGACGAACAAGTCAGCCACTAGAGGGACTGGATACTTGTTCTTCATGGTAATCTGATTCAGTGCTTGATAATCCACACACAAGCATAGAGACCCGTCCTGCTTCTTCTGGAAAAGGACCAGTTCTTTGAAGGGAACTTTCGATGGTTTGATAAAGCCCGCCTTCAACAACTCCTTATGCGGTCTTTTGAGTTTAGCTAACTCTGGTGGAGCAATGTCATAGTGAGCTCAGGCTAGAGGGCGAGCTCTAGGTAGCAACTCAATAGCATGATCCACAGCATGTCATGCGGGAAGTGTTTGCGGTAACTCTAGCGGCATCACGTCCCCAAACTCGATCAGCAACTTCTCCACCTTCTTTGGAACAACCATAGTTGTGTTCTCCTCAACTTCCATAACTGTAACCAAGTAGGTCTTATGGCCTTGCTCGAGGCCCTTCATAAGCTGGAGGGCAGACACAACCTGCACCTCTGTTTAACCTTTGTTCTTCGCAACAAAGCAAGGGATTCTCTCGTGGCCGATGAGAATGCCTATTAGGTATGGCATCAAAGACATGTTAGCCATCCTCATGAAGTCCAGCCCAAGAATCAACTCGAAGTCATCGAAAGGAACAATTGTGAAGTTAACTTTGCCTATCCATTCACCAATCCACACCTACATGCCATGGACAACTCCTAAGACCGGGGCTGCCTCTAAGTTAACTACTTTGATCCAGGCTTACACCTTCTCCATCTTAAGGCTCCATGCCTTCACGCACTTCTTTGCTGGGAAATTGTGGGATGTGCTGGTGTCGACCATCCCTTGCACTAGCTGTTTGTCCAGGATGGCCTCTACGTATATCAGCCTACCATGATCCGACTTCTCCTTTCCAATAGCACTCACAATCTACATAGGGTTCATACATGTGGTGACCTCCTCCTACGGAGAGGAGTCGTTCTCAGCAACAACAACGTTCAGCTTCTCCCTCTTTGGGCATTCCTGGACACAGTGAAGGCCTTGGAAAATGAAGGAAGCTATCCCCTTAGATTTATTAGGGTCAGCCAGCTCATTCGCTAACCATTGGGCCATTCCTGTGTGCCTCGTCGTTGCGCCTATGACCGCCCATAGAGGTAGAAGACCCTCTGTCCCGTTTTTGCGTGGTTGACGTGTCTTATAATGAATCAACCTTTCAGCTGCTGTGATGGCTGAGGGGAGGTCTCAAATGTTCTACCTTTGTAACTCATTTTGTGCCCAATTCAAGTGACCAGTTAGGAAGCTGAAAAGCTTATCCTGCTCTGCCATTTTGTGCCCAATTCAAGTGATACAAGCTTATCACCATGACCTTCTCTTCGTTTAGGGTATGGGTGATTGCAAAGAACTACTCCAAATCCCAAACAAAGTTCTAGATATCCTTAGCACTCCGTGAACTAGAGTAGGATTTTGGTTCGGGCACCTTTGCTTTCATCATGGACTGCACTAACTTGGGCCTAGACACCACCTCCGTCACCGAAGGGGTTGAGTTTAGCATGGCTCTCTCTAGCAAAGTCATCCTGTCTGCCAACTCCTGAATCTTCCCCACTGTCTCATCGCTTGCTGCAGTTTCTCCTTCAAATAATCCATTGTCGCAGCCATTTCTGCTGCCAACGAGTTATACCAAGCAGCACTCCCAGCTGAGCTGCATTCTCCAATGTCATATGCATAAGGGGCAATCTCGACGAGGGATAGGCACTGCACAAAGGTGTCTATGCGTTCCTAGAATGAACGCAAAGAAGCCTAAACCTCGGCCACCATCCAATTCACCGTCTTCATTGCATTGAACTTGCCTTCAAGGTCTGTCAATCGCTGCAACATCAAACCTGTCATTGTGGCAACTAGACTGACAACAATCAGCAAGGAATCCCTATGTCCTTGCTTGCCGAATCCCTTCAAAATGCTCCCAGTCCATTTGGTTCATTCGGATCCCAAGAATGGAACCAATTGTCACAGGCGCGAAGCTTTGCCTAGAGTTCGCTCTTGTCATGGCCTGGCTGCGCCATGCAACTAGTAGCCAACCTTTCCAGCCTTCCCACTCGTATGTGCAAGGGGAAGAAGCAATCAACAACACAAAGCCGTCTCTGGTGCATAGGGGCTCCACCCAATGCTATGTAAATCAGTCCATTGAAATAAAATGGCAAGGAGATGGCAAGGCTAATCAACCAGGTCGGAATACTCTCTCTCAAAACTCTGGTTAGCAAGCAATGATCTGCCATGGCCGCCTTTGCTCTCTCCCTTAAACAGACTCAGCCAAAGGCCAGTCCTAATGCTAGTAGAAGTTACATAACCCACCCATACGAGAGATCTCACCCTGACCAACTCTCAGGCCATAAGCAGGCCACCCTAGCCCAAATCAGGAAACCAAAGGGAAGCCCTTCTCCGGCAAGGAGTCCAGCGCCCTGTTGCTTCAAGAGTCCAATCCGCCCAAGGAACCCGCTGCCTCAACTCCCACTCTTGCTAGGAGTGTGGTTGTCCTGCATATATGAGTCCTAACTGCTTTAGGAGTCTATTCCTAAGTGCATGTGGCACCTAGCTTGCCACTAGAGTTCTGCCCACACAAGGACTCCCCCTCAACATACACCACAAGACAAGTAATCCATCTGGAACCGCTCCAATGCTGATCCAACATCCATCTAGGCCCAAAGGGCTGCCTAAGCTGTCCGTCGTCCAAGTTGACTTGGCTGTCCACTACCAATTCTAGGGTGTAGCCGCCCCCTTTTTCTACGGGACAAGTTGAGGTCTAATAGCATCCATGGACCACCACTGGAAAAAAACTTTAGAATTAGACCTCACAATCAGCTGCAATACAAATTTAGGCCAAGTAAATCAATTTTGCACAATTAGACTTACGCACGATCGACTTTTCCACACGGCGCTTGAATTACCGATAGTACCCTTAGGGTATTCGAAATGAAAATTAGGACCCTACTTTACTGTTTGCATCCCAAATTCAGATTTGGTTTTCCCTCTATCGCTCTCGACTGTTCCCAGCTTTCCACTCCCTTCAGGAAATCCCTGATGCAACGGTATTTCCCCTCCGACATCATCTGTACCGGGCACCTTCTTCTCCTCTAGTATCACTCCTCCAGTCACATTGTTCACTTTTGAAAGTTCCAATTTATCCATTCCTCGCTCTCGACCCATCCCAGCTTTTCTCTATCCTACGGCAATCGCTCATTCGACCGAATTCCCCCCCTCCCCAGAGAACCCCATACCGGCCAAGCCTTCTCCTCCTACAACATCTGTCATCTAGTGGAACTCTTGATGTAGAGAAAGTTCCTATTTTTCCCATCCTTCGCTCTCTGCTCTAGCAATCTCTCATTCCAGAAGTCATTTCCCAACCAGAGACATCTATTGCGGCCACCTTCTCCCCCTCTAGAAAGCAACAATACTCAATAGGCGTCTTCCCGCTATCCCTCTTATCCAGCTGGCCACTTCCCGAATTTTGGTGTTTGTACCTATTCTGTATTTTGTTTCTTCCCTTGGCCCTCTTACCAATCTCCCTAGTCGTTGATTAGTAGGAGATGATATAAATGGCAAGGTAAGATCCTACATCGCTGGTTGGTTAATTGAAGAATCGAATATCTTGTTTTGGTGTATTATATGGATTGGTTTGAAATTTTATGATATAGTGTGATGAAATGCTCAATAGATCTTAATGGAAGTTAAATGAGCATTTTCAAATAGGTGTGTAAATTGGACGTATGAACTGCTATGATTAGTTAATTTGATGTCGTAAGATAAGTTCGATTTAAACATTTGATTAATTAAAAGACGGTTGATTATTCATTGATTAAGGTGGAATGTGAATACACAACTTTATGTGAGTTAGATTAATTATTTAAGGCTTTGTATTCAAGGATGTGATCTTATTATGAAAGATGAACAAGAAATCTATGATAATAGGAGGGGTCATTTCTTTGAGTTAGAGACCATATAAAGAGAAAACATCCCGAGACAAGAAGAGACTCTGCACGTCATCCTTGAGCACCAGAGAACTTCTCTTTCTCTGTTTTTGGTCGTTCTGACCCCGATTTAGCCCTTTAAGAGGTGTACTTAAGTGAATCGAGTATGTTCTATGCAATGAAGTGGTCCATTCTTAGAGTTGGCGACCATATGAGGAGGAAACACCCAAGACAAGAAGAGACCATGCCTGTTGTTAAATTTTAATTGTCACTCGTAAGCACACGAATCTAAAGTAGTTAAGTGGCTAAATCGAGTGTCGATCCCACAGAGACTTGATATCGGAAAACCAAATTTAATCTAACTCAAGTAAACTCTAATCTAGTTAACAACTATAAAAGGAATGACTTTACTAAAGTAACTAACAAAAGCAAATAAGAGTTTCATTGGCTATTAAACTATCTAAATCAAAATTCTAAAACATTAAGCTAAGAATAAAAAACAATGCAAAATAAATAAAATACTATCAAATAAGCAAAATACTAAGAAAGAAATAAAACACTAGCAAATAAATAAAGTACTAGGAAATAAACAAAGTACTAGGGTATAGGAATCCACATTCATTGAATCATAAAAACTCATAAGTATGATCATTGATCATATTTCCACCTCATCTCATAATAATCTAAAATTAAATCTTTGTGATTATAGAAAATATCATCATTAAGCTCTCATGTACAATAAAAGAAGCATCGTTCCTCCTCACCTCAACGAATTAAAATCAAGTCATTAATTGTATCCACAATTTGTAAATCACAACTATTACTCAATTTCAATATTAAACAAAATAAAACCAAGTAAGAAACTAATGAAAACCAATTTAAATCGTGAGAAAAACATGACTAAACTCATATCCAAAATCAATCTCATTAATTAAAGAGGTAGAAACAAATAACATTAAATCTATCATTAAGAAAATTTAATCAAGTCTCATAATCATGAAATTCTATAACTTAATGAAGCTTCATTCAAGTTCTAGCAAAGAAAGATTTAGCTACCCATTAACCTAAGAAATAAAATCTCCATTGAATAAAGTAGAAAGAAGCTCACAACTACAGAAGAAAATTAAGCAAAAATTTAAAATTTCAGTACAGTACCGATTAATAGTACTATGAATAGTAATCTGTGAATAGTAACCCTATGAGATTTTTTCTTCATTGGTTCTCTGCTTTGGTCCCTTGCTTCACATTAGTACTCCTTGAAGGAAGATGATGGGTGGACCCTCTTTCTCAATTGACCCCCCTCCCTAAGTCATCCCATACCTTTTTATACTATCAAGAGCAAGTCTCAATCAAGTAAGTACCTAAGTTTGCCTTTCCATTAATGAGAATTGGGCCCACCACTACAACATTCTTAATTGATTCACCATCTCAATTTCATCCTTTCCTCAATTGGTCTTCCAATTTGAACCTTCTTCAATTGTTTACCACTTTGTTGCATTCTATCTTTGGCACTTTCCTTAATTAAGAGAACTTTCTTTTTATAAGCTCTTCCCGAATTTAACTCTAACCAACTTCTCTATTCCTCTTTTTGGGTCTTTCATCATTTAAGACTTTCCATTCTTCATACTTTTTATTTCTAAGCATTTGACCATCCACTTGGTTTTGACAAAGGAATATTTGAACTTGAACTTGTTCTTGCCCAAAAATTCATCGTGAATGCTCCAAAATAACAATTTCATCAATTAAGCTCATCAAACCCTATAAAATAGAATTAAACACTAATAAGCCAATAATAATATAAAATCAACCCTAAAATGCATAAAACTAGGGTACATAAATGGTTATATTATGAACATATCACCCATCGTCCTTGAGCACTTGAGAAAGAAGAAGGGGTCGGAACAAGACAGGGTTCTGCCTGTAATTGCCAGGCCACAATATAAGAAGAACCCGAAATAGTGGAGGCTCTATCCTCCACTGAAAGCCACCTAGTAAGAAAGACATCCCCAAGCTAAAGGGAGGCTCTATCCATAGTTCACAAGCGCACAAGGAGAAAAACGTCTCCGAAAAGAGGATGTTCTGTCTGTCACCTCCGAGCACGTAAAGTAAGGAGCGTCTCTAGGTGAAGGGATACTACGTCCATCTATTTAAAAGGAGATTCTACCCACCATATCCGAACCTAAAAGGAAGATGCTATGAAGAAATAAACAACTCTAAACACCGTCTCTTCCGGTAGACTAACCTAACCTAAAAGTAAGTATTTTTTATCTTCTATTTTAATACAAGTATAAGAATGTGTATGCATCCTAAGTAGTTAACTTTGAATGTTAAATGACTGATATGCTTGCATATCTTAATTAGTGATAATAATATATTAATTAATATATATGATTTTTTATGATTTAATATGTTCTAATTTGAATTATATTGTTATGCTTTATCCGGTATGATCTGAGGTATCCTATTCTGCTTTGATCTATTGTGTTTTGATATGTTGTGTTTAGATGTTACTAAATGTGACCTGTCTCACTTAGGGATGGAACGAGACATGTGATGTGTTCGGTCTCATTCTGGGGTAGAGCAAGACGTGTAAATGTGTTATACTTAGCTCTGTAGTAGAGTGAGATGTGCAAATTTGTTGATTTATTAACTTCCACTTGACTCAAATTGATTACGAGTTTTAGTATGATGCTGATTGAATATCAGTATATATGTATTTTAATGTATATGATTTTGTGATGCATGATATATGTAGTAGCCATTAGGCAGAACTATGTTTGGATCCGATCATATTGGAATAATATTGTAAATGTTATCCAATAAGTACATAGGAAACCAATGGTAAAGCAATGTTGGCCCGATCCAAATTAATTTTAGTTATAAGTTTTATTTTGATTTATACATGATGAACTATGAAGCTTTGTTATGTGTATATGAACGTTACAACTCAAGTCTACATATGAGAAAGCTTCAAAGCTCCGTAGTGCATAGATGAATGTTGTACCTCTTGTACACAGATGAAGATTCCTTGTTTAAGGAAGAAATATTTTTATTAGAGATTTTCTTGAGCCTGGCTTGGGTCGGGGCGTTATAGGTATGAACATGTTGTGTGTGCTAAGTATATTAGCATATATTTGCATAGATGGTTACTATAAAGTATAACACATTTGCCAAATGGAATTGTCAAACATTGCAGGGTAAAGATACCAAGTAATGCCAACATGATCTTTAAGCCAGTGGAAGTTGATAAGGGTAGAGCCCACAAGGGTGACCCTCAACCCAAATCAACCTATGCTTATATAAGGAGTCTTCAAGACCATTTCAGTAAGCATAGACGCTAGGCAACACTTTTTAAATGTTCATGTTTCAGCAAATACTTGTAGTTGGACATAGAGAAGTTCATGTTCCCCCTTCAAGCCTTGCACCACATAATAAAAATGCATCAAGAAGAGTATATGTTTCAAGTGGCGGAAGCCTATTCTACGAAGTTGTCTCCCACCAAATTTGCCCAAGTAACTAGTTGTGTATGGCGATGTGCTCCCACGCCTCCCAATAATGCCCAAAGTTTTGAGAAAGAACTCCCTACTTTGTAGGGTGTTTGGCAAGGAGAAGTTGAACATAACAAAGGAGCAGATATACCAGAAGATCATCATAAGCAAAAGTTATGATGACGCAGTGAAGCTAGCCCGCTTACTAGTTTTGGCTTCTTTCATTGTGGGTAGAGGTTGGGAGAGGGAATTGGCCACCTAGATGCAGCAATTGGACAAAATGTGCAGAGCGAACTAGAATGGATGAAGGACACATTAGTCAAGCTTGTTGGCACAATTGACCTCATTTAGCTAAAGGTGGCTATAGTTGACCATTTGGAGGTTAAGGTCAACAAATTGTCTCAAGATGTTTTAGCTTTGTTGTCAAGGAATGGAAGGTCATAATAAGGATTATGACTTCTTACTACTGTTAAGTTTTATTATTCTTGTAATTCCACAATAATCATACTAATACTTACAATACTTATGTTTGACCAGGAAGGGATGAATGTTGGAGATGCTTGTCTTGTTGAAGATGAAGCCCAACAAACCCCTTCAATGAATCTTGGCGGCAAGTTAGGTTATACAAATTTTTGTCATATGAAGGACATGTATTTCTTGCCCTATGTTATACAATTAAAAATGACATGCTTGATACTTTGCTAACTTCATTGTCCCACATTGTCCTAATACTGTTATATTTTTCTTTATACTTCTACTCATACGTGCATGTCTATATAGGAAATTGTCACAAAGGAAGTTCACCCAAATGAGGGTTCAACTGGTGTGGATGTTGGGGAGGTAGGGGTTGACATTGGGAGTGATGCCCCAATAGTCAAAGAGGTTGTCCCCCCCGATGTCCAGGCTAGGAAGAGGACTACTAGCAAATATATAAGGACCCCTTATACGGCTCCAAGGAGAAGCAAGAGGAGGATGGTGAGGGGCCCAAGTGATGTTCAAGAGAAGGATGCTGCTGGCAATCCCTTAAATGACGATGATGTTCACTATGAGAAAGAAGATGGCAAACTAATATTGAAATGGTGAACCAAATACTCGATTAGATTGAAGATGGAGGAGATTTAGTTACTGCTATCCCACCTATGGGATAAACTCCATGCCATGAAGTCCATAGAAGCAAGTTAAGTGGACTTGTTGCACTCTCATAGATTGGCCTTGCTAGAGTATGCATGTTCTAAACCCCATGCCCTAATAGAGGAAGAAGATAAAACCCTTTGAAAGAGCCTCCGCAAGGGTTGGAAATCTAAGTGAGTGCATTTTATAGTTTTAGGTGTGATACACATTTCAATTCATATTGATCAATTTTATTTACAATAATATGAGTTTACGTGCATGGCATTCATAATTGATCAGCCACCCAGCAATTGGTGGAATCTAGCTAACATAAGAGTTTATATGGTCCATTATGTAGTCGCATAGGTGGCTTTGGGACAATGTATGTGTGAATTTTAGTTGTATTATTAGTTGGTTGTATTGTACAAAATAATAGTTATTCAATTTTCATAGATATTGAATACTCTACTCGTTTGGTGTTCGCTTATCCTGGTCTAGCATATTGATGCATATGTGCTGGCATTGCAAAAGAAGGCACTTGGTAACCCAACTACTAAGAAAGCCTTCCATCTTGTCTAGTTTATGGTAAGGCTTAATTTGTTTTTCAATTTAAATTTAACTAACCACTGGCAATTACTTGGCTGACGTCTGTTTATTATTGAATAGGAGCTAATGAGGATGGATGCATCTCCGCTCCTCAACTTATACGCATCGATGAAGGAAAAGGAAGCAAATGTCTCTAGGGCTGCCATTGCAGAAGCATGGTCAGATGTTCCAACAAACATTGTGAAGTTGTTAAAGGTGAATGAAAAAGACTTTTGGGAATATGAAGCCCACCACTTCCCTCTTCATGTAAATAGCAACCATTAGACACTCATTATTCTTGATTTGATGTATGGTGTCATAGACATAATGGACCCATATTACTCTAGTGTTGAGGTGGTGCAGTACTACAAGAAATTGGCCATACTCAGACATGTTCTACCGATAGTTCCATTGAAATTGGGATATGAAGCAACTGCTACCTTGTGTCTCCCAGAAGAGAGACACCCAAAACAAATCAATAACAATGATTGTAGTGTATGCTTATGTATTTATATGTAGTACTTGTCGCGTGGGTATCGATTTAGTTTTACCGGGGAGGACATGCACATCATGAGGCATTGGGTTGCTTACCAAATTTTGTAAAATCCATACAAAGGTGAGATCATGTGAGTAGATGTGGCTTACCTGTAAAAAACATTAACTTTATGGTGTTGGTCCTAATAGAACTTTATTAGATTGTTGCAAATCATCTTTAACCTTAGCTTTAAAGCTTAGAAAGCCATTACAATAAAAATACAAATACAAATACAAAAGAAGATAAGAAAATAGGAGAAGAGAACTTCAAAGAAGAGGGGATGATGCCTCTACCATGTCTACCCTTCTATTTATAAGAGTATAAGGGGTTGCTTTAAAGGGAAAAGTCTAATCTATCCCTTGATTGCATCCTGGTTGATTGATTGATTTGTTACTTTTTTGGCAATGATTAGATTATAAATCAATTATTTATTTAGCAAATAAAGTATCTTTGAGTCTTCTTTTAGTTATCCAATCAGCTTCATTGTCTTTTCTTATGTGTATCAATTACAGCCAATGAAAAGATTCTCCATGTGTTGGCCTCGGGTTAGTTAACTAGCTATCCCTTTAAATGCTAAATTTGACCCATATATCTTTAGAATTATAAATTTCTTCCATAAATTGAGATTGTAGACACAAAAGTCTTCTTTCTTATGCCACTAAAAGCATAACAATACGAATTATACATAGAAAGATATGGTTGAAATACTATGGTTGTGTCAATGTGTCCAAATCAGCTTCTTCCCAAATTTAGTTCTCTTAATGCAAATTTGAAATCCAACGGATCCAAAAGGTTGTGTTCGACCATTCCATGCATGTTTAGACCATTAGGAGTCCATTCTTGAATTTTAAATAGTTTTGGGTAGTTAGGTTTCACTTCTTCTTCTACTTGGATCTTGTTGAAGCCGATTTAGACATGTAAACACCACTAAGGTCCAACTCATCTATTCAAAATATAAATAACACATATAATTAATGAATTAAAATAAATTAGAATTGCAATTCAAGATTTAGAAGCATCTAATTAAACATTATTTTAGTGCACCAAGCAGCCATTTCTGAAGCATGGCCAGAGGTTTTGACAAACATTGTGAAGTTGTTGAAGGTGATAGAAAAAGACTTATGGGAATATGACGTCCACCATTTCCTGCTTCATGTAAATGATAACCATTGGACTCTCATTTTACATGACTTGAGAAAGGATGTCATATACATAATGGACCCATATTACTCTGAAGCTGAGATAGAGCAGTACTACAAGAAATTGGCCATACTTAGACATGTTCTGCTCATAGTTTTGTTGAAATTGGGATATGAAGTAGCTACTAACTTGTATCTCACGGTGAGAGAGATAAACGAACATGCACGACAAATCAATAACAATGATTACAGTGTATGCGTCTATATTTATATGTGGTACATGTCGCATGGGTACTGATTTAACTTTACCATAAAGGACAACGCACCATGAGGCATAGGGTTGCATACCAAATTCTGCAACATTCCATATGATGTGAGATATTGTGAGTAGATGTGGCTTACTTATATAAAACATTAGCTTTTGTTTTGTAGACATAAACCTAATGCGAATGTAATTGCTACGGACATTGTGTTGTAAATGTGGGTGTATATTGAGTTGATCCTTGTTTATATGATTTGATGTGTTCGATGTGTGTGTGACTGTTGGTGTTTAGGAAGATTTTTTATTTTAATGGTGACTGTTAGTTTTTTGGATGTGGGTGAATGATGAAAAATTTGATGCGAATGTAGCTACAAGTTTTAAATTGTGTTGGTCTGATAACAACAAAAATGCTCGATGATATTGGCTTGGGGTCTTTGTGGTATTTGATGGCTGGTGGTATTTGATGGTACGATAGATTTGACTTAGTGTTCTTAATCTAGAGCTAGTTCTTTCATTGTTCCTCATAGGTTTTCTTTGATTGAAATTTAGCTTGTGTACAATTTAAGCAAGTTGAATAGTGAAAGAATTTTCATGGCTAATATTTTACTAATTTTGGGGTTGATCTAGTGCTAAATGCATAAGCACATGTTTTACCTTCTTATGTAATTTTTTGCAATTGCACATGTATGAATAGATGTCGAAGGGATTAAATTGGCTTGTCATAAAGGGGGTCAAGAGTTTAATTGCCCAATGGGTCTCACTAGTGAAAACAAATTGTAAACCACATATGCCAAATTTAAGGTGTGTGATGAATTTTGTAACTAGATAAATGTTTCCTTCATGATTGTGAACTCCGAGCTTTGATGAAACTGGTCTAGCAAATCCAATAACCCTTTGTATCAAGACAACAATAATTATGTCCATAAAACAAGGAAGAGTAGCCATCGAACTTGACACAAAATGTTGATGCCTTGTATTGTCCCAGCCAATACTAATCTAAGTCACCGTAAAAAATGTTCATCCATATTTCCTTGTTCAGCAAACAAGGTAGGACAACATATCTATCAAAAATATGTATGCCTTCACTACCTAGTTCAACATCCTCATTCCTCATACACTTTCCAAGTCAAGGCCATGGCTGGGGCATCTATGCTTGGCCTCTGCATGCCGTACCAATTGATTTGATGAGAACATGGGCTATGTATGTAATACGAAAAGAGGAACATTCAAATATAATGGGAAAACATGGAATAATTAAATCCAACTATATCATAATGGCATAAAGTTGAAATTGATATTAGGAACATTATACAAAGAAGAATAAATGACATTTTCTCCTCATCTCTTGTAGCTTGAAGACATATACATGAAAACCGCCACAACTATGAGCAACTTTGAACACACATACACCACCACATCAAGTCAATTACAACAGCTCAAAAATCAAATGAAACCTAGCTTCATATAAAAATTCATAGCCTTGCATAAGCTAACTGATTTCCTCTAGTGTTGTTAATTCAAACATTTGCATATGGTTGTTAAGTCTATTCATATCACCACCATTTCTATGATTTGCAGATAAGGAAATAGTGAGCAAGAAGTGTGTTCTATTGAATTGCATAATCATTCAACATTTCACTACTAGACTCTTCCTCCCTATGCATGGAATTATGTGATAAGACCGAAACATTATTAAGCAAAAAATAAATGATAACAAGGTAGACAACAAAAAGATATGAGTAAGGAAGTACGTGCATTTGAAATTTTCGGTTGATTTGCCAACAATATGTGTTCAAAACCATGGCTTCTTTCATCAAAGCACAGTTCCATCTTAGAAAAACACTCCCATCCCTCTCCCTTCTACCGTAAGCAATACATCAAGTACGATTGAATTTGGCATTAGAATAAGTTGGACTATATGAATTACCAATTTTATGTAGATGTTATGATTCATGATAAAGAATATTTAGTACTTAACATTAAATACAAATGGATCAAAGGAACATGCTTTCTAAAAGTATCATGTCGCAAACATTCCTAATGAAAAATAAAAGCCTAGCGTATTACACTGGTATGACTTTGTATGTGGTCTTCCTATACATATTTTATATGTAACAAAAATACACACACTATATATCAACCCTCTATGTATCTAAAAAAGTGTAACAACTTGAATCCCTCTTAGTTGGGACTTGTCCATATGCTGAAATTTTGCTCACAATGGCCAATTCCCAACTAAAATCAATGAACTAAGATTATTCACTTGCACACATTCTCCTCATTTGTACATGCATTGAGCTCATGTACATGTCTCATTTTATTCTTTTCTTCCACTTTGGAGTTAGAGGGATGAGCTTTGGTATGATTGGACATGTCTTATGCTTCCTCCTAATTTCTTTAACTCCCAGCTTGTAGACTAGCTACGAGACTTGTGTAGATATTGAAAAATGTGGGTTAGTAGGAGTTGGTGATGGAGGTGTACCACGAGGAGGAGCGGTTTGAGTTCTATTTGGAGGAGGATTTCTGCAATCGGCCAGTTCCTCTCACATTGCAACAATACAAGTATTATGATAGTGACCATATTATTTACACTTATGACATTGTACTCTCCTTTATTCTTCACCTTGAGAGAGTATCTGCTTCTTCTTTATCCTTCACGATTGTGCCTTCTCCTTGGGAGGCCTCAACTAAAGGATCTTCCCATCTTAAATCATCTCCCATCTTTTATGTTCAAGGACTGGATATACTCCCTTATTATAGATTTTCCTATATGTTTCCTTTGTGTAGAATAGGGAGCAATATTCAACATAATTCAATCTTCGGTGGCCACATGCCGCCAACTCATGTTCATGAGGTAACTCCATTTTCTTAAACTTTCCACACATACATGTCTTTGATAGAAGGTCAACCTTATCAACACCTCTTTCGGACCTAGTCAAGACCTCATGGCCACTTATACAATAACACATCATACCTCTTGCTCCTTCCTTACACTTCTAAATCTTGCTTTCGGCAAATTTTGTCAAGTAGCCCTTCTAATTCACACTTGTACCACATTTCTTGAGTCTTCAAATGAATGGCCTCAATAATCATAACAATAGGAAAGTGTCGATGCTCCCTAATCATTCCATTAAGGACTTCACAAGGATTGGAAGTGACAATGTTATACTTGTGCAAAGGAAAGTAAGTACTAACCCACTTTGCCATCTCAATTTCTGTTAACCATTTGTGGGCCTTAGGGTTTTTCTCTTCAATGACAGTCATTTCTTCTATATATGTCTCTACCCTAATTGCTTTTGCCTCTCAAAAGAAGTTACTGTTCAATCCTTTGTCTTTGAAATGTGCAAGCATGTTCTGAGATATGTGAAATGCACAATATCCATGTGCGGCATATAAAAAAATTTAGCCATTTGTGATGTGATTGCTCTATGCCAATAAAAAATTATCACTAGGCCCTCTAATAACTAAGGCAGGTTTCCAAATGTGGAAGGACCCAATCCCATACATCATTATTATCTCCTTCTCCGATAGCACAAGCAATGGGGTATACATGGTTATCACTATCCAAAGTAGATATCACAAACAAAGTCCCTTTGTACCTTCTTTTTAAGAATGTGCCAACTATACGTATAGCCCTTCGCATGTACTTCTTGAATTTCTCCATGGTTGCTTCAAATGAAACAAAGCATCTCTTGAAGGTCATATCTACTATGTCGTACCAGAGAATAGTTGAGGTGCCCAGCTTTGCCTTCTTTTAAGCATTGCTAACAGTCTCCAAAGCATCGCTAATGATTATTAGTAATGCTTAAAAAGCAACGCTTTTAAATAAGCGTCGTTAATATTATGACATTAGCGAAGTTTTATTTATTAGTCACTAATCTTAGTTTTTTTGCAACGCTATGAAAAGCGTCACTAATAATAGATTATTAGAGACATGTTATAATAAGTGTTGCTAATAATATATTATTAGTGACGCTCTAAAAAGCATCGCTAATAATTGCTTATTAGTGATGCTTTTTGTAATGCGTTTCTAATAATCTATTATCAAAGCCTCGCTAAAAAGTTTACATATTTTTAAAAAATATAAAAACTTTTTTAATGACATTTTTCAAAATGTCGCTAAAAAAATAAAAAAATCATAACTTAAACAAGAGTCGTTAATAATGGATTATTAGTGACGCTAATCAATCCATCGCTAATAATATATAATTTAAAAAAAAGGACATTAGCTAAAAGTAAGAAAAAAATCTACCTTCTGTCTCCTCCTACTTTGGCAGTCAAGAGGGGGAGGAGGGCGGGGCCGGGGTGGGTGGAGGGGTGCCAAAGCATATAACACATCGAAGGGGCTGAGATCAGAGACGGGATTTTGCTCATTGGGGGCCAGATCTAGGGTTTTGAGACGAGATGAGGGAGGGACAACAGGGAGTTTTGTCATGGGCAATTTTGGCCGATGAATCAAGTTGTTGTCAGTCATCGCAAATGAACATGAAGCTTCTTCTTGATGCTCTCATGCTCCTTGTCATCGAGGATAACAAGTAGCAAAAGGTGCTGAGATCTATCAAAGGGAAAACAGAGGAAAAGAAGATGAGAGGTTGGCCGAGATCAGCAAGAGGGGATTTCTAGAGCCCAAGGGAAGATGTCGGTGCCGTAGGTTATGGGGTGAAGAATCAGCTGGTTCCCCCATTGGAGGGATGACAGGTAGAAATTATGCAGCCGGTGTGGGCATGGGCTCTTGATTGTTCATAATTAAACCCTTTGCAATTGTACAAGGTAACTGTACTAGGATAAGTATTTAAGGGTTGTCGAACCTCAGAGACGGATGAATTTTTACTAAATCTAATGAGGAATTTATTGATTAAAAACTAAAAAGAACTTAAAACTAAAATTCAATAAAGGAAATAATCACTAAATTAAAATAAAGAGATTAACATGATAAAAATTACTTAAATCAAATCCACTATAGAACCATAACAATTCCTTAATCATTAATCTAAATCTAGTGTAGATATGAACAAGTATTATCAGCTACATGCTACAATTACTTCAGAAAGAATCATTAATTAAATTCATGGCATGAACTATCTTCGACAATAGCACAAATCATCTACACTAAACTAAACTATAGACATGATTTGTCTCATCTTAGTATTACTCATCCAATTTATTAATTATATAAACATTAAAACTATTACATGACCATCTCATCTAAATCACATAAATAAAATTGATGTAAATATCAAAACCACATAAATCTATCATTTACAAGACAATAAATTAACATAGAATTGACTAAACATGATCGAACACTTAGACCCCGTTCAAACGCCAATGAAGAATCTACACAAAATTAATATAAGTCAATTTACTTCAAAACATCATACAAGCTTTTTCTAACCAAATTAAACTTAATTTCTAATTATTTAAACTATATTAACTCTTAAATTAGACTAAATAATAAAAGGTAAAATAATGTATAAATTATACTTATTATCTCTCAGGCAGCTGTGGTGTGCTGTCCTCCATTAGCCTCGGCTCCCGGAGCTCCTGGGTGAAAGAGAAGGGAGGAATTCAAAACATAGAGGGGGGAGAGAACAATAGCAGAGGGGAAAGCAAGGGAATAGAAGAAGGATTTCGAAACACAGAAGGGGGAGATGGCAAAACTCCTGAGCAAAAGAGAAGGGGGCCGGATGGAGTTGAATAAGGGGGGTGAAATTTCTCCCACACAAGGAAATTTCACCCGCGTGCAAAACTTCCACATGCGGGCATAATTTTACCCACGTTTAGGTATTTGTGATGTTTCAATTTGAAGTGCTGCAAAAAGGGGAAGAAAGAGAGAGAGTAAAGGAGAGACAAAGAGAGGAGAGAGGGAGAGGAGAGAGAGAGTAGGGAGAGGGAGGAGAGGGTAGATAGAGAGAGAGTGGTGAGAGGGTAGATAGAGGACAGAGGGGAGAGAGAATGGAAAGAGGGTAGAGAGAGGAAGGGAGGATATAGAAAGAGGAGGGAGGGTAGAGATAGAGTGAGAGGAGAGAGAGAGAAAGGAGAGGGGGAGGGTAGAGGGAGAGGAGAGTGTAGTAGCGAGAGAGTGGGAGGAGAGGGTAGAGAGAGAGAACGGGAGGAGATAGAGAGAGGAGAGAAGGTAGAGAGAGGAGATGAGAGGGTAGAGAGAGACGCAAGAGAGACAGAGGGTAGAGGTAGAGAGGGGTTAGATAGAGAGGGAGATAGAGAGAGAAGAGAGGGTAGAGACAGAGGGAGGAGAGAGAGATAGGAGAGTGGGTAGAGAGAGAAGAGAGATATTAGAGAGAGGAAGAGATAGAGAGAGGAGAGGGAGGGAGGAGAGATAGGAGAGTGGGTAGAGAGAGAAGAGAGATATTAGAGAGAGGAAGAGATAGAGAGAGGAGAGGGAGGGAGGAGAGATAGAGAGAGGGGCAAAGAGAGGAGTGAAAGGGAAGAATTTTTTTTAGAAAAAATAAGGCTATTTATGCCCCGCAGTAGCGAGCATCGCTAATAGTATAAGTAATTACGACGCTAATAGTTAGCATCGCAAATACTCAAGCTATTAGCAACGCTCCCTCCAGAACGTCGCTAATAGCCTTATTTATTTTTCAAAAAAAGCTAAGAGTCCCTAATAGTATAAGTATTTGTGACACTTATATTTAAGTCTCGCAAATACTTATACATTAGCAATGCTCCTTTTAGAGCATCACTAATAGCTCAAAAGCTTTTTAAAGAAAACTAAGGCTATTTTACGTAGCGTCGCTAATAACATACATATTTGCATTACTTAAGAATTAGTGTTCAATTCCTTATACTATTAGCGATGCTCACTTTTGAGCGACACTAATTACTTCAATTTAAAAAAAAAACTAAGGCTATTAATGATGATCTATAGAGAGTGTCGTCAATATATTAAGTTTTTTTTAAAAAAACTAATAGCATAATATTTTTTAAAAATAGATATTTTCTTCTCTTTTCTCTCTCCTCTCTAGCACCCTCTACCCTCTAACTCTCCTCTTTCTCTCTACACACACTCTCTCTCTTCACTCTCTCTCTCTCTCCCTCTCACTCTCTCTCCTCTCTCTCTCTTCACTCTCTCTATCTCTCCTCTCTATCTCTTCACTCTCTCTTCACTCTCTCTTTCTGTCTCACTCTTCTCTCTCTCTACCGTCTCTCTCTACACACGCTCTCTCCTCTTAATTTAATTTTTTAAGTTTCTATATTTTTATATTATATTTTAAAAATAATAAATTAAAAAGTGTTAGCGATGGATAGAAATATACATCGATAATACACAAGGTAATAAAGACGATTATAAGTATACATCACTACTACTTAGTATATTAGCGATGGATGTTATTTCTTTTTTATTTATTTTCAAATATAATATTTTATAAAAAAAATTATAAAAAATAAAAATTAAATTCATCTCCCTGCATACACTCTTGCTTTAGTTCCTCAGTCCTCTCACTCTCGCTCTCCTATCTTTCTCTCTCACTCTCGCTCTCCTATTTCTCTCTCTCACTTTTCTCTTCTCTCTCCCTCTCTCTCTACCATCTCCTTCCTTTCTATTCATTCTCTCTCTCTACACTCTCTCTCTCTCCATTTTCACTCTTCCTCTCTCTACTCTCTCTCAATGTCTCCCCTCTAATTTTAATTTTTTAATATTTTTTTATGATTATATTTTTAAAATATGATATTTAATAAAAAATTAATAATTCAAAATTAAATTTCTCTCTTTCTATGTACTCTCTCTAGCCCCTCTCCTCTCTTGTCTCTTCTCTCTCCTCTCTCCACTCTCTCTTCCTCTATCTCTTTACACGCTCTCTCTAGCCCCTCCCTCTCCCTCTCCCTCTCCCTCTCTCTCTCTTCTCTCTTCACTGTCTCTCTCCTCTCTCTCTCACTCTCTCTTCACTCGCTCTTTCTTTCTTTCTCTTCTCTCTCTATGCACTCTCTCTCTTCTAATTTTAAGATTTTAGGATTTTTTATTTCTATATTATATTTTAAAAATAATAAAAAGAAGTAAATTAAAATTTATTAGTGACACATAGATATAAACATCACTAATACACTAGGTATTAGCGATGTGCTGGCTTATGCGTCGCTAATACTTAGTATATTACCTATGCATATTCCTATGTATTGCTAATATTTTAAAATTTTTAAAATATAACATTTTATAAAAAATTTAAAAAATCAAAATTAAATTCCTCTCTCCTCTCTAGCCCATCTTACCTCTCTTTCTAGCCTCTCTCTCTTCACTCTCTCTCCCTCTATCTCTCCTCTCTCTCTACCCACTCTCTCTAGCCTCTCTCTCTTCTCTCTCTACTACCTCCCTTTGCTCTCTCTCTACCATCTCCCTCCTCTCTCTCTCTTTCCCATATCTCTCTACACACTCTTTTTCTTTCTCTCTCTCTTCACTCACTCTCCCTCTCTCTTATCTCTCTTTCTACACACTCTTTCTCTCTAGCCTCTCTCTCTCTACACAATCTTTCTCTAGCCTCTCTCTCTCTTTTCTCTCTCTCTTCTCTCTCTACCATCTCCCTCCTATCTCTCTTTCATTCTCACCTCTCTTCTCTTCTCCTCTCTCTCTACCCTATTTTATATTTAAATAATAAAAATTATTAGCAACGCGTGCTTAAAAGCATTGCAAATAGTAGTAATATTAGTGCTGCTTTTAATACAATGTGGCTGACAATCTTATTTTTTTAAAAGAACTAAATTTATTTTATTTGCGATGCATTTATTGAAATGTCACTAATAGCACAATTGTAAGCAATACTTTTATAAAAGCATCACAATTATTAGTACTTTTAGCGACATTTTCAAAATAGTGTCGCTAATAGTTCAAATTTTTTTATTTTTCATTTATCGTATATAACTTTTAATGACACTTTTATAAAGTGTCGCTAATATGAAAACTAAAAGTAATGTTTTGTATGAAGTACAACTATTAGTGACATTTTTTATGAAGTACTACTATTGGTGATGCTTTTTATTACGCGTCACGAATAGTTAACTATTATCTATATTTTATAACAAGCGTCATTAATAGTTAATTTTTTTGCTACGCATATTTAAGTGTCGCAAGTAGTAATTATTAGCGACACTTTTCATTGCATCTCTAATGAAAGTGTTCATAATAGTACATTTTGTTGTAATGGAAACACTCTTTACCAGTAGTTGCCAAATTGCCGATGTATTCTAACAATCGTGTGTAGAGATATAGTGGCGGTAGAAAAAATACAGCAGAAATAGCTATGTTTTGCAAGCAGCCGCTATATAGGATACCCAAAATGAAATCTAATAGCGGCAGTCAGAATGATCATCTCTATAAGTCCCTCGTTAGAGAAGGCCAATTTTGTAATATCTAAGTTCCCTTCTACAGTCTTTAGAGAAGCCCAATTATGTTACGACAATTATAATTCCTAAATACACAATTTTTAAATACAAATCATACTTATCATATGATTTATAATGAAATTATTTAATAAATACACATCTAAATTCAAATCAAGGTTACCAAACACAACCTTAATCGTGGTTTTAAGACCACCACTATTGGGGTTATTTTTTTTAGTGGTAGAACACATCAATATGTCCCCAAGAAACTTCTCAATGGCCTACTTGAGAAGTAAATCTTAAATAATTTCCCTTTTTTCCTTTCCAAATCTACCCCCCATAGAATATCCCAACTTATGACCCCACGTAAAAAAAACCTACAGTAGTAAACAACATTCATCTCGCCTCCCCCCGTGCATATAAAACGGCCATGTAAACTGTTTATGCACCAAGAAACATCTCTCGATAAGCTTGTTTTGATTGAAGGTGCTTTTGTTTATTTTTGGTCTTATCCTATCATCTACTTTTTTTTATTCTCGTTATTTGTAAATGTTTTCCTTTTTATAAGTAGTAAAAGTATTCATTGGAATTGCCATCTTATATCAAGAAATATTAATACGGCCAAATTTTTTATCAATATCAACAACTGCCCACTTAGATTTGTGAGACAATTTAAATTTGATTTTTGTTCATAATTTATAATTATGTGCTGAAAAATAATATAGAAAATGACACTGAAATGTACCTATTATTGAACTTAAGATTAAATTTTGCAACAAGATTTACGTGTACATAAAAACTATAATTAGAGAGGAGAAAATGGTTGACAGCCAAGTAAACCGGACATTTAATTGAGGACAAATTATTCTTTCAAATGGGACAGTTATTTCAAGACAGAGTAAACTTTTTTATGGAAAGTGTCAACAATATCCATGGATGGCACTTATTCCTTTCATAATACTATAAATCTCCTTAGAAGTGAGACAATCTGATCTAACAAATTATGGATACACGTCTATCAATGATCTCAAACCTAACACAGGGTGTATGAAAACCTGGCTTCAGCAAAGATTTTCTTCCGTTCTTGTTCTTCTCTCTCTTTGCCCTCTGCATAAGCCATCATCGACAAATCCAAGCAGAACATTGTTTCAAACAAATTACTATTATTTCTTTTGCCACCCACCACTACCTCCACTAGGATTACCTTGCCTCCTCCATTTCTAGAAGGAATGGCTTTTCTGCAATTTTGGAGGATCTTAACACGCTGTTCATCACTCCAGTCATGCAGTATATTCTGTAGTTGATACATCAAATGTCAGTATTGAGTTATTAAATAGTTCCAGAAGATAGATTCTGACAATCGAATGATTTCAATCCACTGCTTTTAGACAATAATAGTTTGCCTATAAATACTACATTACTATGTACATATCTATGCAGTATTACTATGAACCAGTGTTCATAACTTTGCTAGAGGTACGTTGTGATTTGTGTGATATGTTTTACTTTTGTTACTTTCATATATTATTATTATTATTATTAGACATTTGATACTTACACAGTTAAACTTTCTACCAAATCAACTTTTGTTTAGAAACCTGTGTATGAACTCCACTCGTTCTACTATTTCTGAGGGGCTATGGATGAGAATCTTGCAATTCATCCTTCAATTGTTGAGAGTAATAACTAATAAGGACTATGAAAGTATGAAGTAAATATATTGATAATAGATTATCTAACATCATAAACTTTTGGGAAACAAAGGTTGTATATGGTGTATAGCACCAGGACGGGAACACTTTTTATATACAAAGAAAAGGTTCCTTGACGTGGTTTATCTATAAATGAGCTCTTCCGTTTCTCTTATTATTGTAGGTTAAGGGAGAAAACAATCATAAGAACAATCCTTTTATTTATTCCATCCCCCCTCCCCTCCACCTCCCTATATTTCCTCATATATAGCCCCCTTCTTCTCTTTCTTTTATCTTTCTTCTTTGTTGTCAGCTAAATGAGGTAGTCCAGCCTGACACCGACTTATGACTGCCATCTCAGAGGACTAATTGGCTAGCCTAGTCTTGGCAATTGTAGCCATGGTTGCGGCGGACAGCTTTGGCCAGAGCTGCCATTGCCTTCTGCAGTAGCCAATTGTTGCCATGTCATTTGTCCAGAGCCTAGAGCCCAGCTGCAGCCTTTCCGTTGCCCCAAAGCTAGCTGCGGCCATAGCATCCGGCAAAGCTAGCTGCTGGTAGGGGCGGATCCACATTAAAGCCAATGGGGTGAGCTAACCCACTTGGCTTGTGAGATAAATATAATATTACATATGCATTGAGTCTCATTTGAGACCCACTAAAAAGCAAGTCCATTAAATTACCTATACCTAGAATTGCCTTGACTCTTATTGATAGGCTTAGTTGTAGGAGGCTATGGTCTTGATCTTTGTTAAATAATAAGGGGACATATTTATAAAATAGAATATGAATTAAAAGAGCATTTAATGCACATTGAGAAGCATCTATTTTTCTTGTTATAGTAGTTATAATCATTTATATTTTTAATTTTTCTAATACATCTTTGTTATAATATTTAGTAATTTATTTAAAAGAAAAATTAATTTATATATGTATATTTTTTGACCCCCTTCATTAAAATTCCTTCATTCGCCATTGGCTGCCATGGCGTCCGGCAAGAGCCAGTTGCAGCCATGGCCAGCTGCATCTAACTATGACCATGGCATCTGTCCATAGCATTACAAGTAGCTGTGAACAAAGCCAACCATGATCATGTCTGTTGCGAGTGCTTGTGAACAGGGCCACCAGTTGCTGCTGTTGTGCCTGTGGTTGCTGTCCTGGCCAGATCTGCATAGACCATGAGAAGGCAAAATAAAGTTGCCAGGCTACCGGTGCTGGAGAAGAAGAGGAAAATAAGGTATAAATATAATTATAACTAAAAGTTTACAGGAATTTTACAGCTATAAATAGTGAGTATGTGTTTTTTTTCCGGGGGGGGTATGAAATTTTGGCAGGAATTTTAGATAAATATAAATAAATTGTTTGTGATAAGCAATTTATTGAATGATTTCATTGGGGTTTATTACTCAAAATTGTCTTATCTTTTGTACTCAGATTTTCTCTCTAATGAAATATAAGAGGGCTGCATGCTCTTCATATAATGACCTTGAAGAGGATTTGTTTGCCCGTTAATGTTAGTGGGAGTGGAAGCAGTATCGGTATCGATGATGTTCATCATCGGTCCCAACAATTCAACATGTGCAAGCTCTTAGACAGTTTTGACTTTATACCAATGTCTAATCCAACTAATGCATCAGAATTGTGTCCACATATTTTCTAAGTAACATGAGCATCAAGAAAGTTGTTCGGGTGACATCCACCTACAAAGCACAATAAGCCATATTTGATAACTCAAATACATGTCTACACTACTAATGTCTCCTGAATTAATTAATAATTAAATCAAACTACTAATATTTATCTTAGAATAAATAAACCGTAACTAACACTAAATTAGCCTAATCCTATGCTAGCAAAAAAGGTAAAAGTGCATATCAAATGTATAGAAACCATGCATACCAAATATTTCCAAACCTATATTTTGCTAGTCCTCAAGCAAAACCAAAATAAAAACAACGAAAAACAAAACTAACTATTCCTTTTCAGTAGGAAATTACAATTGCATTTATCGAATGCAACAAGCCTTTAAACGCTTAGCATACACTAGTGGATGAGTTATAGTCTCGTGAGGGTTTGCAGTGAATCTACCCACAAAATTCAAAACTAAAAAGTGAAATAAAAGAAAATCAAGACCAATGAAAATTTACAAATCAACTCCTCCTAAACATGTGACTTCATTTAATAAATCTAAATATATGGGTGCAATGCATAATACAACTTGTCTTTTGAAACAATAAGTCATTCCAACTACTTCGTATTAGTGGCAAGTGCTCATACATACATAATAGTTTTAAAAATAGACATTGACAAGTAATTATACAATCTTAATCTCATTAATCGAACAACTCAATGTATCTCAAATCCACTCAGTAATTTAAATTTTCACTCAACAAATAGACATTGATATCCATTCATCCTCAGGAGATTATAATAGAAAATCATGTAAAACTTTCCTTGACAAGTAAACCAACCTAGATCACCCAACAACCCATTCAGGATATAAGTGCATAATGTGCTACTAGACTTTTATGCTCATTTCACATGACATGGGTAAGACTTGGTCTTATTAAGTTTTCTATAAGATCCGTGTAACAAGTGTTAGATCATGACTCCCAAACCAGTTGGCTTTGGGCACTAGGTGTTGAAGTAGCCTTTAGGCTTAATAACTTGAACTAAATAGGCTACAAGGCTATGAACGTCATAGATTAGTCAACTCTACCTTTGGACTCGAACACCTTATGCTTAGTGAGGAATGTTGAGGCCTGATCTACTCAATAGTGATACTTTAATTTTTTAGCTCTTTACAAATTTTGCATTCTCTTTTTAAGTAAATTTGTTTTCTATTTTTGTTCAGAACATTATACAATCAAACTTAATTGTGTTGATAAAAAAGTCCTAGAATGATCTCCAAAACAAGAATAGTCAAGCACAAAACTCTATTAGAATAACCTGAGTACAACTAGTTCATACCAAATTTTTACTCTCATAAGAAAACAATTGCTTAGATTCAATGATATCCATCAAGATGTAAGACCACAATCAAGGATTTTAATTCTCACTTAAACATATGTCTTTCTAATTTTTTCAAAATAGGAGCACAAGAAACCAGCAAGATGTAATCAGAACTCAAAGACATTAAATACATCAAGTCATATAAATATGTTCTAAAACAACTAGATACCAGTAAACACAATCAGATTCTCAAAGAAGGGTCAATAAAAAAATCTCAAAGAAAAAAAATCAATTTTTTTCACTAATACTAAAACACAAACTCTATATAAAAAAATTAAAATATATATGTAAACCTCCAAAGCTAAACTAAATATTGTCTTCAATGTGTCAAAAGTAAATAAACACAATACTTAAGATAAGAAAAGAGGTGAAGGAAGAGATGATACCATTGTTGATGTTCTCATGTACATAGCTATCCAAAGAAAAATGGCCAATAAGGCATAGGCATAATCACAAAAGGGAAATCAATAATGAATTATATAAAAACACCCAAATAATGATTAGAGCATGCGACAAAGAAAACAAGCTTTCAAAAAGCTAAAGTTAGGTTGCTCCCAAGATCACTAAGTTTACTATCTACAGCTAGACACACCTAAAGCTCAGTCATGATAAACAAGATCTTCCAAAAGTAATTCATCAACTTTGGACTCCTCAACTCTACATATGGTTTGAGACAGTGACCATTGACTTTAAATACATCGTCATTTCTAGGATTCTCACTCTCAACATCTCCATGAAAATAAACAATATGAACTATAAATGGGCATGTCCACCAAGATCTCAATGTTCCATGAAATATATAAGGAATGACCTTTTGGCCAGGTGCAAAGGATTTCCTCAAAATATTCAGATCATAAATCTTTTTCATTAAGTCATTATAATTTTTAGCACAATCATAAGCATCATTTCAAATTTCCTCGAACTCATTAATCTAAAACTTCCTATGAGCACCTGCCTTGTTAAGATCAAAATTAATTGCTTTATAGCCCAATATGCTTTATGTTTCTAACTCAATAGGAATATGACAAACCTTTCCAAAAACAATTCTCTATGGAGACATACTAACGGGAGTTTTAAATGTAGTAGGGTATGCCCACAATACATCAATAAGTCATAAAGACCCATCTTTTGTATGAGGGTTTACCGTTTTATCCAAAATATGTTTAATCTCTTTATTATAAATCTCATTTTGTAAGGTGTAGCAATTTTATGTGTTATACCATTTATTCATTAATTGCTTAAAAACCCTATTACAAAAATGCTTCCTCCATCACTAATGATGGAATGTGGAGTACCAAAGCTTGCAAAAACTCTCTCTCAAAAATCGGACCACAACCTTGTGATTATTGGTTTTGCTTGCAATAGCCTCTACCCACGTAGACACATAATCTACCCTGACAAAGATGTACAAATTATCAAAAGAATTAGGAAAATGACCCATAAAATAAAGGCCCCAAACATTAAATATCAACTATCCAAATTGGGTTTAGTTGCATCATATTTCAACGTTAAATACTCCAAAACTTTTGGCATCTTTCATGGGTTGACCAATATATGTGATAATCTCTAAAAATGGTCGGCCAATAAAATCCACATTGCAAAATCTTTGAAGCTTCTTTCTAGAACTAAAGTGATCACTACAAGCATGATCATTTTTAGGAACACACCTCTTAATTATCTGATTGGGACAATATTTGAACAAGTAAAGTTCGTCTCAAACATACTTAACCTCGACTAAAAATTTGCATCTATCTTGTTTAGTCCAATGAGAAGGATTTTGCTCAATAACAAGATAATTCACTATATTAGCATACCAAAGTAAAGTGAATACTCACCAAGAAAAGACTTAATAATAGGTGCAAAATCTTCAGTAAAATCTATTATCAACCTAGATAAGTGGCCTGCTACAACATTTTTGGAGCCCTTATCCCGAATTTCAAGATCAAATTCTTGTAGCAACAATATTCATTAGAGAAGATGAGGTTTAACATTCTTTTTAGACAAAAGGTACTTCAATGTAGCATGATCCAAAGAGACATAGACCTTACACCCTAATAAATGGGACAAAAAATTATCTAGCATAAAAGCAACAACTTACAACTCTTTTTTAGTGATGGAATAATTGAGTTGAACATCATTTAGAGTTTTACTAGCATGGTAGATCACATGGGGGAGTTTATCAATGTGCTGCCCTAAAATAGCACTAATGGCATAATTTGAGGCATCACACATAATATCAAAGGGTATATTCCAATCAGGTGGTCAAATAATATGTGGAAAGGTCAATTCAATTTTCAGCCTTCCAAAAGCATGAAGGCACTCATCATCAATGACAAATGGAGAATCCTTGGCAAATAAATTGTAGAAAGGTCTTGAAATTTTACTAAACTTTTTGACGAATCTTCTATAAAAGCCTACACGACCTAAAAATGATCTAATATCTTTTACAATTCTAGAGGTGGAAGATGAGAAATTAAATCAATTTTAGCTTTATCACCCTCAATGCCCTTAACTGATATGACATGTCCAAGAACAATCCTCTTTTGTACTATAAAATGACATTTCTCCCAATTAAGTACAAGATTCTTCTCTTTACATCGCACTAGCACTAGGGATAGGTGGTATAAACACTCACAAACATAGAGCAAAAGATGGAAAAACCATCCATAACACCTCTATAAAACGCTCTACTATTTTGAGAAAATGCTAGTCATGCACTGCTGAAAAGTGACAGGTGTAGTGCATAACCCAATGGGCATGCGACAGTAGGCAAATGTCCCAAAAGAACAAGTGAAGGTAGTCTTCTCTTGATCCTTAGGTGCTATGGGAATCTGGTTATAACCAAAATACCCATCAAGAAAAAAATACTAAGCAAGGCTAACCAACCTCTCTAACATTTGATCTAAGAAAGGAAGAGGAAAGTGATCTTTCCATGTCATAGTATTTAACTTCCTATAGTCAATGAAAGCATGCCAACATATTTGAACACTGGTTAGGACTAACTTGTCAAAATCATTTTTTACTACTATTATGCCTGACTTCATGGGCACAACTTGAGCATAACTAACCCATCTACTATCAAAAATTGCATAAATGACACCCATATTCAGAAGCTTCAAAACTTTTGCTCTAACCACATCTTGGATGACAAGGTTTAAGTACATATGAGATTCACATGAAAGTTTAGCATTTTCATCTAAGTGAATTATGAGCATAACTACAAAATGACTTATCCCCTTAATGTTAGCAATTGTCCACCCTATAGCCACCTTGTCACTTTTAAGGATATTAATTAATTTTCTCTCTTGATTATCATCTAAATTGGAAGCTATGATGACTGGTAAAGTTTCAAAAAAAAACACATACTTGAGGGTGTAAGGTAATAGTTTGAGATCCATCTTAGGTGGTTCCATAGTGGATGGAAGGGGTGGTGATGATGAAAATGAAAGAGCAGCCATTTTAGGTTACCATTTTTAGTACTCGTAAGAGAAACAAAATCTAGCAATGAATTAACCTCCTCAACTAATTTGCCAATGTCAAACTTGCAACCAAAGTGTGCTCGACAAGCCTCTAAGGGATCTTCAAAATGTGATTAAATGAAGGTATTATGAACAAAGATATCAATCAAGTTAATCCATGCACATCTTCCATGTCTGGTGATTATTTGCCTGTGTCAAAAAAGTTGAGCTCAGTTGTCATATTACCAAAGGATATTTTCATCATCCCATTTGTACAATTTATTAGAGCATTGGATTTGGCCAAGAAAGGATGACTCAAAATGATAGGAATTTTCCCATGGATATTTAGAACAGGCTGAGTATCAAGGACTACAAAGTCTAATAGAAAGTAAAATTCACACTAGCCCATAAATCTAACAAAGTTCGTTCAATGGGAAGATCCCCTATCTTGCATGATAGAGTTAACCTTCTCCATTAGGAATGCCTTTCTAGGAACATTTGTTTTCCACTTGAATGTGACTAAGTCATTAAAAATTTAGCATAAGAGGGTACTTGCTGGATAAAATCAAGGAATGGGATGTTTATCTACACTTGCTTAAACACCTCTAAAATATCTCCAAAGTGTGCACCTTTCTTTGGATTAACTAGTCTTTAAGGGAATGGGGCCTTAGGCACAAAACTCCTAACTGGCGAGTCAACTAAAATACGTGGGGAGGCATTGGGTTCTTGTTTCTCACACTATGACTCAGTATTCTTAGTTCCCTCTCCTTTAGGCATTCCAACATGTCAACTTGTCTCCTAGATCTAAGAGTGGTGTTTAACTTGACATGCCTTTGGTCATGTGATGAAGCATTACGAACGACATATTGACCTTTATGGTTCAGCTAGGCTTACTGCAAAACCTTCATTTCTCTCCCTCCCCTACATGATTTGCTAACTAGCCAATTTGAGTTTTTAGTTTTTCCATGGCTTAAAAATTCATTTCACTAGAATTTTTCAGTTTTAATATGACTTGGTTAGTAGGCTGCGTGATTGCTTTCTGAAACTCTTCAAGTGATGACTGTTGAAATAGTGGTACAATGACTTGACACTACAACAAAATTGGGTATTAGCAATGCTTATATAAGCGTCGCAATACTATGCGTCGCTAAAAAGTGATAATAACGACATGTGCTAAACTGCCGCAAAAAAAACCACTATTAGCAACGCATAATACTAAGTGTCGCCAATGGTAGTCTATTAGCGACGCACAATTCCAAATGTTGCTAATACGTAACCTTTTAGCGATGCTTTCATTTATCTGTCGCTACTACTTACATTATTAGCAACGCTTTTATAAGCGTCGCTATTTTAATTTTTTTTTAAAAAAATTCAAAACTATTAACGACGTATCCTTCCAAACGTAACTACTAGTTTCAACAATAGCGACATTTACAAATAAGCGTCGCTAATAATTCTCAATCTTTAAAAAAAAATAAAAATAAGAACTAATAGCGACGCATACGCTATACATCACTACTACCTAATAAGCGACGTAGTCCAAAATGCATCACTATTACCCTTGGTAGTAGCGACGCATAGTCACATGCGTCGCTACAACCTATTTTTTATTAAAAATTTATTTTGATTTTTTAAAAAAAATTTATTAATTTTTTATTTTTAAAAATAAAAAATAATTAAAATAAAATACTAATAGTGACGTATATAGCTATACGTCGCTAATACATATACTAATAGCGACATATATATTTATACGTTGCTATTAGGTTTTTTATTTAATTATTTTTTTATTTTTAAAATTAATTTTAAAAAATAAAAAATATTAAAAAATTAAAATTAGAGGAGAGATAGTGTGTAGGTAGATAGGAGAGAGACGAGAGGGAAGAGAGAGATAGAGGAGAGGGAAGAGAGAGGGAGAGACAGGAGAGGGGAGAGAGAGAGAGGAAAGGGGAGAGAGGGAGGAGAGAGAGGATAGATAGAGAGGAGAGGGGAGGGAAGAGAGAGAGGAGAGGATGGGGAAGAGAGAGAGAAGGGAGAGAGAGAGGAGAGAGGGGAGAGAGAGAGGAGAGAGATTAAGGAGAGGGGAGGGAAGAGAGAGAGGGAGAGAGAGAGGGGAGGGAAGAGAGAGAGAGAGAGGAGAGGGGAAGGGAGGGAAGAGAGAGAGAGAGGAGAGAGGAGGGGAGGGAAGAGAGAGAGAGAGGAGAGGGGAGGGGAGGGAAGAGAGAGAGAGAGGAGAGGGGAGGGAAGAGAGAGGGGATAGGGGAGGGAAAAGAAGAATTTTATTTTATTTTTTAAAAAATTTTATTATTTTTTTTCTTGTTAAAAATAAATAAAAATAATTAAAATAAAATACTAATAGCGACGTATATATCTATATGTCACTATTAGTACATGTATTAGCGACGTATATAGCTATACGTCGCTAATACATATACTAATAGCTGCGTCTATACTTATACGTCGCTATTAGGTTTTTTATTTATTTATTTATTTATTTTTAAAATTAATTTTAAAGAATAAAAAATATTAAAATTTTGAAATTAGAGGAGAGATAGTGTGTAGGTAGATAGGAAAGAGAGGAGAGGGAAGAGAGAGAGAGGAGAGGGGAGAGAGAGAGGAGAGAGAGAGGAGAGGGGAGAGAGAGAGGAGAGGGGAGAGAGAGTGGGAGAAAGGAGAGGGGAGGGAAGAGAGAGAGGAGAGGATAGAGAAGAGAGAGAGAGACAGGAGGGGGAGGGAAGAGAGAGAGAGATGAGAGGGGAGGGAAGAGAGAGAGAGTGGAGAGGGGAGGGAAGAGAGAGAGGATAAGAGAGAGAGAGAGAGAGAGAGAGAGAGAGAGGAGAGAGAGGAGTGGGGGAGAGAGAGAGAGAGAGGGAGAGGGAGAGGGAGGAGAGAGAGTGAGGAGAGGGGAGGGAAGAGAGAGAGAGAGGAGAGGATAGGGAAGAGAGAGAGGGGGTGAGAGAGAAGGGGAGAGAGAGAGAGGAGAGAGAGAGGGAGAGGGAGAGGGAGAGGGAGAGAGAGGGAGGAGTGAGTGAGAAAGGAGAGAGAAGGGAGAGACAGTGGAAAGAGAGAGTGAGGAGAGAGAGAGAATAGGGAAGAGAGGAGAGAGAGAAAGAATAGGGAGGAGAGGGGGGGAGAGAGAGAATAGGGAAGAGAGGGAGAGAGAGGGGGGGAGAGAGAAGTTAAAGAGAGAGAGAGGAGAGAGAGAGGGTAGAGAGTGGAGAGGGGAGGGAAGAGAGAGAAATTTGTTTAAGCAACGGATTTAAATAAATGTCGCTAAAGGTATTGTATTTAGTGACGTATAGTTAATACATTGCTAAATATATTGTATTTAGCGACATATAATCTAATATGTCGCTAAAAGTATTGTATGTAGCGACATTTATTCCAATACGTTCCTAAAAGTTACTTTTAGTGACGTATTATTATATGTCGACGAATAAATCATATAGACAGTCGCTAATAATTAAAGTTGTTTTAAAAAAAACCCAAAAGATGTCCACGCGGGCAAAATTTCTCACGCAGGCGAATTTTTGTGCTTGGGAGAAATTTTCTCACGCAGGGGAAATTTCCCCACGCCTTATAAATCCCCCTCCCCCAGTGCGTCTTCCTTCACATTTCACCCTCCGCCCGTCGACCGCTACCAACCGCTGCACAGCCATGCCTCACCGCCACACCACAGCACTGCCGCCCCGTCGCCTCCGCCTCCCTCAGTCTTTCCCCACCCTCCTCCGCCCCTGTCCCCCTCCCGGTCGCCCTTCTTCCTAACCCTCCTCCCCCTCCAGAGGGACTGCCCCGTCAACCGCCGCCGCCGCGCAGCCACTCCGCCGCGCCACCTTCCGCCCCTCGCCTCCGCCGTTCCGCTCCCCCACCCCCTCCTGGTCCCCTCTTCTCCTCCCCCATCCTCACCGACCGCCTTGACGGCCTTTGCCGCCGTGCAGCCACTCCGTCCCACTGCTCTGTCACCTCTGCAATCCCACCAACCTCCTCCGATCCCCCGCCACTCCATCACCTCTGCAGACCCACTGACCTCCTCACGTCCCTTGCTGTCCTCCGCCCCTAGATCCCCTCCCGGTCCCCCTTCTCCCTTCTCTTATCCCGTCCACATGGACAGCCCCGCCGGCCTCCGCCACCGCTAAGCCGTGCCACCCCGTCGCCCAGCTAGCCCCCCTCCCCCCTGCTGCCGGCCCCTCTCCCCCCTTGTTGGGCCCCCTCCCGCCCCCCCTGCTGCCCCCACCCCCTGCAGCCCAACTGCTGCCCCCTCCCCCGCCCCCCGTCGGCCCACCTCCCTTCCCCCGGCTGCCCCCCACCACCTACCGCCCAGCTGCTGCCCCCGCCCCCGCCGGCACCCCTCCCCTTGCCCCCCCGCTACCCCCGACTCCCCGCCCCCGTTCCCCCTGCCCCCGCTAGCCCACCTCCTCCCGCCGACCTCCCACCCCCGCCAACCTCCCACCCCTGCCGGCCCCCCTTCCCTGGTGGGCCATCGCCCACCAAGTATTTTTTCAAAAAAATTTCTTTATTAGCTACGCTTTTTAAGCATTGCTATTTTTAAAAAAAAAACAAGTTACTAGTGACGCTTAGAAAGCGTCGCTATTTAATTTTGATATAATTTTGATTTTGTTTTAAAAAAATATTTTATTAGTGACATATAGAAAGCGTCACTAATAATTCATTATTAGCGACACTTTCATTATACGTCACTAATACGTTATTTTTTTTTCTTGTTTGCGACATATATCTAAATGTCGCTAATAATTTATTCTTAGCGACGTTTAGATATATATGTCCCTAATAATTTATTTATTTTAAATTAATTTTTTATTAGCTATGTGAATAAAACGTCTCTAATATCTTATCATTAGCGACGTTAGTGCATATACGTCGCTAATAAGTTATTATTAGCGACGTATATGAATACCTTTAGTAGCGACGCTTTGTTTATACATCGCTAATTGGTAATAACGGCGGCACTTTTTTCAACGCTTATAGCTAGCGACGTTAATTATATGTCGCTAAGAGTCATTAGTGATGTTTACGGGGCTATTAGCGACGCATAAATGCATTGCTAATGGTGCTTTTTGTTGTAGTGTGAGGAGCTAATTAGGGAGCAAAGGTATAGGAGGGATTGGGCGACCTAAATTGAGTGGACATCTATTGCATTGGAAGACCTAGTCAATTTAGGGAGGCTGGTTTTACTTCCAAGAGAAATTTGGATGGATCTGCCAATATGGATTGTATGTCTAAGAGAAGGGATTGCTAAATGGCTTCCCCAAATTATTTAGTGCATTAGCTTACCCAACAAAGTACTCAGAGTACCCTAGCTTGGAAGGACAAGTTTGAGCAATGTGCATTGGACTTGCACATAGAGAACACACTTCAGTTTGAATTTGGTTACCACAATTCATATTTCCAGCAAGGGCCAAGGCTTCTGCTTTTCTAGTTAGCTGGTCTAACGTAGGTTTCATGTCAGTATCTTCCCTTGCTTCATACAAGCCCCTTTCTTAGGGTTTTGAGCTGGTTTTTCTCTATGGCTTGAAAAATGCCATTGCTGAGAACTCTCACACAAAATAACGACAAAAATCCCATTGCTGGTTTTTCTCATTTTGAGACGTTTTCAAAATAGTGTTGCAAATAGTTCTAATTTTATTATTTTTTATTTATAGTATGTAACTTTTAATGACGATTTTATAAAGTGTCGCTAATAGTAAAAGTAATAGTGATGCTTTATTTGAAGTAGAACTATTTGCGACGTTTTTTATGAAGCACTACTATTAGTGACTCTTTTTATTAAGCGTCGCTAAAAGTTAACTATTATCGATGTTTTATAACAAGCATCGTTAATAGTTGATTTTTTTGCTACGCATATTTAAGTGTCGCAAGTAGTAATTATTAGCAACACTTTTCATTGCATCGCTGATGAAACTGTTGATAATAGTACAGTTTGTTGTAGTGGAAACACTCTTTACTAGCGGTTGCCAAATTGCCGATCTATTTTAACAATCGTGCGTAGAGATATAGTGTCAGTTAGAAAAAAACACCGCAGAAATAGCCATGTTTTGCAAGCCGCTTCTATATGGGATACCCAAAATGAAACCTAATAGCGGTGATAAAAATGATGGTCTCTATAAGTCCCTTGTTAGAGAAGGCCAATTTTGTAATTCCTAAGTTCCATGATACAGTCTTTAGAGAAGCCCAATTATGTTACTGACGGTTATAATTCCTAAACACTCAATTCTTAAATACAAATTTTACTTATCATATGATTTATAATGACATTATTTAATAAATACACATCTAAATTCAAATCAAGGTTACCAAACACAACCTTAATCATGGTTTTAAAACCACCACTATTGGAGTTTTTTCTTTTAGCGGTAGAACACACCAATATGTCCCCAAGAAACTTCTCAATGACCTACTTGAGATGTAAATCTTAAATAATTTCTCTTTTTCCTTTCCCAATCTACTCCCTATAGAATATCCCAACTTATGACCCCACGTAAAAAAAAAAAACTACAGTAGTAAACGAATACATCACCCCCCCCCCCCCCCCCCCCCGTTCATGCACTAAGAAACATCTCTCAATAAGCTTGTTTAGATTGAAGGTGATTTTTTTTAAAAAAATTTGGTCTTATCCTAACATCTACTTTTTTTTATTCTCGTTATTTGTAAATGTTTTCCTTTTTATAAATAGTAAAAGTATTCAATGGTATTGCCTTTATATTTTTATCCTCTCAAAATTTATCTCTATAACATAAAATTTCATGGACAGCTTCAAGATGCCATCTTATATCAAGAAATATTAATGCGGCCAATTTTTTTATCAATATCAACAACTGCCCACATAGATTTGTGAGACAATTTAAATTTGATTTTTGGTCATAATTTATAATTATGTGGTGAAAAATAATATAGAAAATGACACTGAAGTGTACCTATTATTGAACTTAAGATTAAATTTTGCAACAAGATTTACGTGTAGATAAAAACTATAATGAGAGAGGAGGAAGTGGTTGACAGCCAAGTAAACGGGACATTTATTTGAGGACAAATTATTCTTTCAAATGGGACAGTTATTTCAAGACAGAGAGTAAACTTTTTTATGGAAAGTGTCAACAATATCCATGGATGACACTTATGCCTTTCATAATACTAGAAATCTCTGTAGGAGTGAGACAATCTGTTCTAACAAATTACGGATACACCTCTATCAATGATCTCAAACCTAACACAGGGTGTATTTTGTAGTCAGAAAACCCAGCTTCAGCAAAGATTTTCTTCCACTCTTGTTCTTCCCTCTCTTTGCCCTCCGCATAAGCCATCATGGACAAATCCAAGCAGAACATTGTTTCAAACAAATTACTATCATTGCTTTTACCACCCACCACTACCTCCACTAGGATTACCTTGCCTCCTTCATTTCTAGAAGGAATGGCTTTTCTGCAATTTTGGAGGATCTTAACACACTGTTCATCATTCCAGTCATGAAGTATATTCTGTAGTTTATACATCAAATGTTAGTATTGAGTTATTAAATAATTCCAAAAGATAAATTCATGTTAGTATTGAGTTATTAAAAAATTCCAAAAGATAAATTCTGACAATCGAATGATTTCAATCCAGTACTTTTAGAAAGTAATAGTTTTCCTATAAATACTACATTACTATGTACATATCTATGTAGTATTAATATGTACCAGTATTCATAAATTTGCACAGTTAAACTTTCTACCAAATCATCTTTTGTTTAGAAACCTGTATGTGAACTCCACTCTTTCTTCTATTTCTGAGGGGTTATGGGTGAGATTGATCTTGCAATTCATCCTTTAATTGTTGAATTGTTGAGAGTAATAACTAATAGGGACTATGAAAGTATGAAGTAAATATATTGATAATAGATTACCTAACATCTTAAACTATGGGGAAACAAAGGTTGTATATGGTGTACAGCTCCGGGTCGAGAACTCTTTTTAGATACAAGGAAAAGCTTCCTTAGATGTGGTTTATCTATATATGAGCTCTTCCCGTTCTTTTATTATTGTAGGTTAAGGGAGAAAACAATCATAAGAACAATCCTTTTATTTATTCAATCCCCCCCCCCCCTATATTTCCTCATATATAGCCCCCTTCTTCTCTTTCCTTTTTCTTTCTTCTTCAATGTCAGCAAAATGAGGTAGTCCAGCCTGATACCGACTTATGACTGCCATCTCAGACGACTAATTGGCCAGCCAAGCCTTGGCAACTATAGTCATGGTTGCGGCGGGCAGCTCTGGCCAGAGCTGCCATTGCCTTCTGCCATAGCCAATTGTTGCCGTGTCATTTGCTCGGATCCCAGAGCCCAACTGCAGCCTTTCCGCTAGCCCAAAGCTAGCTGCGGTCATAGAGTTTGCCGAAGCTAGCTGCTAGTAGGGGTGGATCCACATTAAAGCCAAGGGGGGTGAGCTGACCCCATGGCTTGTGAGATAAGTATACTATTACATGTGCATTGAGTCCCATTTGGGACCCACTAAAAAGCAAGTCCATTAAATTAGCCATACCTGGAATTGCCTTGACTCCTAGATAGGCTTAGTTGTAGGAGGCTATGGTCTATCTTTGCTAGATAATAAGAGGACATATTTATAAAATAGAATAAGAAGTAAAATAGCATTTAATGCACAGTGAGAAACATCTATTTTTTTTGTTATAGTAGTTATAATAATTTATATTTTTAATTTTTCTAACACATTTTTGTTATAAATTTTAGTAATTTATTTGAAAGAAAAATTAATTTATATATGTATATTTTTTGACCCCCTTCATTAAAATTCCTCCATTCGTCATTCACTGCCATGGTGTCCGGCAAGAGCCAACTGCAACCAACTATGACCATGGCATCTATCGGTAGCGTTACAAGTTGCCAAGCTAACGATGCCGGAGAAGAAGAGGAAAATAAGGTATAAATATAGTTATAACTATAAAGCTCATAGGAATTTTACAGCTATAAATAGTGAGTATGCTTTTTTTTTGGGGGGCGGGGGGGGCGTAAGAGATTTTACAAAAATTTTAGACAAATATAAATTAAAGTTTTGGTGAGATCTTTGTATCATGTCTAATAGGTAACAACGTCGCTAACCTTGAGAAAAACTGCATCTGCTGCAGGAATAGACGCAAACATGTCTCCACCAACGAAGTCTACTCCAGGGAGCTCAGCCAGGCCATCGACCACATGCGGCAGGTCCATCACAGTGCACTTGATGTGTGGAAACGCCTCCACAATGGACTTAGCCACCGTCCCGTTACCCCCACCCACGTCCACCATCTTACCTATCCCGTTGAGGACTCCGCCACACTTTGCCACAAAAGCACTCATTACGAGCCGGCTGTCACTAGCCATAGCGAAATTGAATAAGTCATTCGTCTCAGGATTCTGGCTCATGAAGTCCCAAACCTTAATGCCATAGGCTAGCTCGAAAGGAGTGGTGCCCTCGTTCATGAACAAGGCACTTAGCTTGTACCATGGGAGCATTATCTTCTCGATCAAGAGTACTTGCACAAAGCTTGCCAAGCTCGTCTTGTTTTCTTTTATTAAGAGCTTGGAGGATGGAGTAAGGAGGAAGGCTTCTTCTCCTAGATCACCGCCATTTATTTGTATAATGAAAAAGCCATAGTGGGCAAGAAGGCGCATCAGGCGGCGGAGGTGCGGTTTTCGTATCGCAGGAAGGCCGAGGGCGGCGACGAGGTCAGTAAGAGACATGGGAGCACCATGTTTGTACATGGTGTCCGGTATGTTGAGCTCTACGGCACATTTGAGGCACATGGGTCCAGCAAAGGCGTAGAGGTATTTCATTACATGGGCTTGAGCTTGGAGCATCTCTTCCGCTGCCTCTACTTTTGTTAAAGCCATCCAGCTGAAGCCAAGAAAGAACAGCGGAATACTTCCAAGGGAAATCTAAAAAACACTAGAGAAGATGGATTTAGAGTTCAACTTGATGGTCTTTTTATAGTTGGGAATTGGAGAAGCCAGGAGGCTACTTGTCGATTTGGACTACGCTTAAAGATTTTTTGTATTAGAAGATTTTTTGGACCCAAAGGCTTAAAGTTGGAGATAAGTTTAATCGCTGGTATGAACTCAACGTGAATTACGTAGATGACATTTTTTAGTAGGTAGCGTGCAACATGTTGAACTCTTGGGAGGTTTGTTAAGATCATCTTCAAGGCGCATGAGTTTAAATTTTGTACACCGAGTATGAATGTTGCAAAGAAAGGAATTCGAGGCAGGTCTCACTTCCTATATATGCATGGCAGGAAGAAACATGCTAATCCACAGACATCCTTTGCTTTCCAAAAATGGGTCACGCAAATCATGAATCGTTTTACATTTATTAAAAATTTATACTAGCCGCTAATCCGCAGACATACTTACTTTAAAAGTGATGAGACGTGAAGCAGGCGCTTCGGACGTGAATATGCTGAGGAGGTTTCCTCAGCCCGTTAGCCACCTATTAAAACTGGATACGTCACAACCAAAGTTAAGGGACGGAGACGGAGGCCGTTATAGTTACCACTCCGTCTGAGTTAACCTATTAAAACTGGATACGTCACAACCAAAGTCAGGGGACGGAGACGGAGGCCGTTATGGTTACCACTCCGTCTGAGTTAAAGACAGGGAGAAATGGCAGCAAAAGGCGCCTCTTTTCCCGCCTTCCTCTACTCAGCCCGCCAGCCCTGTCTCTTGGAACAAACCCTTGCAGTTTTATCATTCCAAACCCAGAACCCGTCCTTCGTGCTGCTTCCTATTTTCACTGCACTTTCTTCATCTCCCTCGAAGAACACTACAACAAAAACACCTTTTTGGTACAAGTATTTTTTCAAACAAACATAATTTTGTCGCTGATAGCGTATTTTTGCGTCGATTTTAAAATTTGTTGCAAAAACCAATGTGCACAGCGTAATGTGAGTTCCTTTGCAACAAATAGGCTCGTTTGTCGCTAAAATGAAGTCTTTTGCAACACATTGCTAATTGTGTTCCAAATGAGATCTTTTTGCGACAACCAAAGGTCATTCCAAACCATCATGGATTTTTGCCACAACAATTAATTTTGTCGCAAAAGGTTTATTTTTTTTATGCTGATACTTTTTCTATAAATGTTTTTGGGACAACTTTGTGCTATAAATGAATTTTTGTCCCTAGAATTTATTTTTTGGGACAAATGCTAATATTCATCCCAAAAGGATGGACTTTAAAAATAATAGAGCATTTGCAACAACAAGCTTAAATTGTTTCAAATACCGCCTAATTCAAAATGTATTAGCACCAAGTTGGAGTTGTTTGATGGCAATTAACCAAATTCAAAATATGTCCTAATCTTTGTGTAGTTTGAAGTGCTTCTATGCTGTTATTGACTTGTTTTCTTCTTCTTCAAGAGCTTTATTGGTTGATTTAAAGGTCTAAACTCAAGGAACAAAGGAAGAAGAAGTAGATAGATGGAGATGGGCAGGGCAGTTAGAGACCGGAGATAAGAGGGCCAGACCAAAGGGAAAGCATATAGAGAGAGTGGGGCAAGTGGGGGAAAGAGAGAGAGGGAGTTCTCCTTATAGGATGGTAGTTTCCCTCTTTGGGTTGATTCCTAGTTAGAGTCATTCTAAACATACTCTTCAGCTAATTAACATTTGATCTTCCTTACTTGAGTCAATCTCTACCTAAATTAGGAGATTTTGGGTCATCCACCCAACTTGGCACCTAAGTCAGCTAATTGGTTGGGTCGACGACCCACTATGGTGCATGCCTTGCCTGTCCAAGACCCATTATCCCTTGTTTTAAACTCATTTTCTTCCTCATTTTCTCATAATCAATATTAAGAACTACCACAAGGTAGGGTTTTACAAGGTATGTCTCTTCTATCCATGAGTTCACACTCGCATTCGAGTCATTGGGGTCAAGATATACAAGAGTCCTCTTACTAACCTAAAGTAAAATACTTCATTTCCTCTTACTACACCTTCGGTCGTGCATCTAAGGTTTTGATTGGCTGAATTGACTAGGTTGACTGTTTAATCTAGCATTCCCTGCTAAAATAAGAAAATCCTGCCCCTGCCCAGAATAATCAAGGGGTATAATTTAAGCACTCATTGTATTCCAATTTAACTCAAGCACTATATTTTCACTCCTGAAATTATACTACAAAAAGAAGATTCTTCCAAATTTTTAAGGTGTTACAAGTTTAACAGCATAGGCCAACACACATGAGCATGGCCCTTGGTTGTGTGCACATAATTAACAATGGAGAGAGAGCCTTTTTTATGGAGTTATGCTTGGAATTGAGTTGTTGAATCCAAGAATGAGTCATGGTCATATAGAGAACCTCTAGGGATTTCCAAAGGTCAGCTATCGATTCCCATTGAATAATGACCTGCGTGAGAGTTGCCTTAGACGGGGAGCTTGCCAACATGACTAGAGCCATCTAAGTCTAGGTACAACCATTATAGAACAACCTTTGAGTCATGAGCCCCTGTAGGATGAGGTATAGTGCCAAGGACAAGGAGACTGGGACACCACAATATAGGATGAACGTTCATTTTCCATATTAGGTAATTTGAAGAGGCCAATTTAATGGAGATTTCTAGAGTAAGCGAGGAACACCTATCCAAAAAAGTTGGGGAGGTAGAAGCAGATTTCAGAGCCAAAAGTGGTGGACACCATAAGAGATGGAGGCCCACGAAGCTTCCAACCCTATGATGACATGTGTGCAAAATAGAAATGAACCCCTCAAAGGTTTCATTGCATAGCTTTTGTATAAATAAGGTTACAAAGATATTTTGGGATGATTTGATATCCCCGTGATTATGCAATCTTTACTATACATAGAATATACTCGATACAATTTGATGGAGAAGAATCCCAACTCATTCAAAATAATTTAAAAATTGTGGCGCCAATGATGAGATGGATACAATTGTTTTCACACTTCTATGGCTTGTGCAAACTGTTTGACAGTTAAGGGAGAGCACAAGGAGGGAGATTGATCAAAGAAATTGTTTGCAAAGAATGAGTTTACTGCCTCCGTTGGGTGGATTGTGTTGTAGGTGAGACGTTTGTTCCACGCTTATCATCCACACACTACAACAAAATATACTATTAGCAACGCTTTAATTAGTGATGCACAAAAAAGCATCGCTAAAAATTACAATTTTTGACACTTAAAAAGCGTCACATTAAAATAAGCTATTAGTGATGCTTTTTATAAAGCGTCACTCATAGTACAACTATTAAGTGTCTCTAATAGTGTACTATTAGCGACACTTTGTTTTAAACATTGCTAATAGTTACATTTTAAATTTTAAAATAAAAAAATAGCACTTTTAGCGACACTTGTATGAAGCATCACTAATTAGTATAGTTATTAGCGACGCTTTATAAAAAGCGTAGCTAATAAGTGTACTATTAGTGACACTTTTTAGAAAGCATCGCTAATAGTTTTTACTATTAGGGACTCTTTATTAAAACATCACTAAAACTAAAACTAGTGGCGACACATTTATTTACACGTCACTAATATTCATTATTAGTGACACTTGATGTAAAGCGTTACTAATAGTTGTAATTTTTTTTAAAAATAATAAATTTAAGACTAATTTTAACACTTAACTAAAAAAGCATCACTAATATTTATGAATTTTAAATACACCTATAAATAGAGTTAATAGTTAATGATGCCACTGGGTTGGGTTGGGGTCGGGTTTTGCCAAACCCGAACCTAATACCACATAAGAAAATTGTGACCCAAACCTGACCCGAATCTGACATGAACCCGACCCCTTTGACCAGAAAAGAATAAAAAAATATTTTTTTAAAAAAAAATTACTTTTTTTTTAATTTTTTTAAATAATATTAAAAGATACATAAAATTTTTTATCACCTAAAATTTGAACCCAACCCGAATAACTATTCATGTCAATTTTCAAAACCAAACCAGACCATTAGGGACGGGTTTCACCATTTACCCGACCTGAGTGGTATCCCTATTAATAGTAGTGACGTATTTAGAGAAACCATCACTACAAGTTGAACTATTAGTGATGTTTTATAAAAAGCGTTGTTAATATTGATATTTTTTTAAAAAAATAAAACTATTTACGATATTGTTCTAAAAGTATTACAAATAGTGCTAATAATAGCGACACTTTTATTAAAGCATTCCTAATATTTGTAATATTAACTATGTCTAAACAAATTTATCATAAATAAAATAATGTATTTTTTTAAAAAATAAAAAAATTAGCATATTGAGTGATATGTACCTTTATTGGCTCAAATCGATTTAGATTAAGTGGTGGTATGCCCCCACATGAATCTGCAATATGTATCAACTATAACGTATCGATACAACCGATATGTATGGATACATAATTTATTTTTTATTTTTTTATTTAGAAAAAAATAAAAACACATTATAAACCCAGCCTCTTTGAAGGCTTAAAGATGAAAATGGTTTTGATATATTAAAAATATTTTTTAAAAATGCTATGAGATGAATACGGGTGGATCCACCCATATGTTATGTTAAAAATTATTTGTTTAAAATATATTGTTTCACAATTATCAATTTACTTGAACATTTAACTTCAATGCATACCCATATGATAACCGATATTGTCATCGATATTGATATGGCCTTCTATGGATGATTGTATTTGCCTAAACTCCAGTTACAACATAAAATTTTAAATATTTTTTATTAAATAAATAAGTTAAAATGGGTCGTGTTATATATAACATGATGAAAGATTTATTTTTTGCAATTGGTCCTATACAATTAGCTCAATCACTCGACTTATGTTAGAGGAAAATCATGCTATAATTCCTACTTACAAATCAAACAATATGTATTATAGAATACTTAATTAAATATATTAAAAAATAAAATCTTATATAATTATTTAATACATAATAAAATAGTAGTATTTTATATGTAAAAAATAAAGCTAGTATGAAATTATATTAACATAAATATGAAAAATATTACTAATATTGTAACATATATAAAGGCATGTGACTTATTTGCCATTTGTTCTCAGCTTCCATTGGATCAAGGTGGGGAGGGAAAGCACTATACATTGATGCCACTTATAGGCCACAAAGACTTCTATAAATTGCTGACAGGTATCATATATTTCATTTATTTTGTATGGTAGTATATTATAAATATATAATTAAGTCATAAAAGAAATTAATGTAGAATGGAGAAGAATTCCTTACCTGTTATGGGTGCTGATGTTTTTCTGTTGACCTTTCTCAATTATTCCTGATCCAATTTGCAGGTTTGGATTGAATGGAGTTGATGTTTTGGAAAATGTTGCTTATGCTAGAGCTTATAACACTGATCATCAGTCAAGGCTTTTGTTAGAAGCAGCATCTATGATGGTGGAGGCTAGGTGTGTCTCATAATTTTTGCAATTTTAAAGAGATGATTTGAGTAGTTTTCCTTCTCTTTGTTGATCGGTCCTCAAGATTATAGTTGCTAATTTTCTTGTTCCATTGGGATTAATGTTAGCTTGCTCGGCAAGGGGAGAACTACCCTTACGTTAAAATTTTATTCTATTGTGTTTGATTTTGCTTTAGGTATGCTAGGCTGCAGATCAAGCCAATTGGTGGGAACATCATGGCTCATGCTTCCACAACGAGGTAGGTACTTCAAATGTTTGTCTTTTGCGAACACCCTTCACGATAAGATTGTACTCACTGGAATTCTGATTATGTCCTTATTTGATGTATGAACACCGTTCATGATAAATATCCATTCTACCAGTTATATATTATGAATAACTTGTCTATAGTAAAAAGTGAAAAAGTTATTAAGTGAACTTGATATTTTCCTACTAATCTTGACAGAAATTGTCTTTTTGGACAAGCTGCTTGCAAATGTATGTAGCTAGCAAAACAAGTATATAGGTGAAAGCCTTCTTACTAAGTTCTTTCCTTTTGGAATTTCATCCTCTGTTAGGGGGCAATAGCTTATATTAAGCAAGGGGCACTGAAATGAAGCAGAACAAAACTACTGTTCAAAATTTTTACATAAATAAAAACTTCTGATACTCTGTACAGAAGTAGAATGATCACATATATGTTGAAGCTGAAATTAAACAATTCACTTTTTTCTCACTATACATCAACAAATAGGATACTGCTTTGTTAAGTTGAGGGTGGAAAGAGTTTGAATATAGATTGATGAAGATTGACCCGACTGAATTTTACTGAAGCTACTCAAAAAGAATTTGAAAGGAGGATACAGGTTATGATATCTAGCTACAGTTTGTTTAAGGATACAGGTTATAAAATGGTACTGTTGATGTTAAGAATGAGATTGACAAAATGGCTCTGCTGTGAATGTTAAAATCCTTTTTTGTCAGTCCAATCTTATATTCATGGTCTGTTCCAGACTTCTTTTTCTTAATAATTTTGTCACAAAGCTTTGTAAGAGTCTTTTACTCTTTTCTAACGCATTTAGTATATAATATTTTAAATCCTATCATTTTATTTCTGAATATCTGAGGGGTACTGTTTATTTCTTAATCACAGTCACATGTTAATGGAAAGCCAATGCTCCTAACGCCTGAAGAGTCTATCCATATACATGTTGGTACATTTGTTCTCTAAGCTTGATTTTCTGCCAACAATTTAAAGGTAGTATTTTCACCATAAAGTATATGAATATGAAGAAATCCTTAGCTTGAATATGAAGATGTGTTTGATGGTGGTAATCTTCAGGGAACTGTTTCTATTTTACATCCTCAGGGAACTGTTTCTAAGTATATGCCCAGATATGATGATGGTGACCTTCATGAAATTATTTTAATAATTATAGGAATTTTCAGATAGGGTTAAAACCTTACCCCTGTGTTTTGTACCAATATGTATCAGTAACTTGAATATTTAAAAATCAAACTACAAGCGGTGATATAGTGTTTGCCTCATTGCTGGGAAAAGATATGATGATTGACATGTCCAAATTTTATGATGTTCATTTATGGACACTTTATTTATGGAAAAAGCAAATTATGAGAAATGGTGCATGTGAACTTATAGAAAAACGAGTTCAAAATGCCAGAAAGGGTCTACCTGCATGGTGCCGCTACTTGTGATATAAAACCGAGATTTGTTCCTTGGATAATTATCTCAGTCCTCAAAGTTCTCTGATTTTCTATATTGTGTTCTATGTGGGCAGATATAATATTCCAGAGTTGACAAAAAAATACAAGGTTTACACAATAGATTTGCTAGGTTTTGGCTGGGGTGATAAAGCTATCATTGAATATGATGCTATGTCTTGGAGGGACTAGGTAGTTGAATTTTTTAAAGAAATAGTTAAAGAGCATGAAGTTCTGGTTGGAAACAAGTATTTTACTTTTTGAAATATTGTGTAGTACATATACTTATTTACCACTATTGACTTAACTATACGTAGAAACACTTGGAACATTTTGTTTTATTGTTCAAGCTTTCTTTTCACTATGCATTGCTTCCCCAGTAAGCAGTTTCATTCAGTATAAAAAGGCATTGAATAAATCTGGTTGGAGTGCTTTGTATGATTGTCATTGTCAAGATAAAAAATATGCCAAATTTATCATTCTTTTTTCCTAATTTTAGCCAAGATAAGGTGATGTACACAATATGACTCATTCCACAAAATCCCATTAGTACTAAAAACTTCTAAAATGTCTACACCTATATATTCCTCATTTAATTTGCTCAAAGATTTATGAATGCTATGCTTCACATCATTGTTTCAGCTGGAAATGCACAACAAGTTGAAGATGACCCATCTCCGTTTCTACATAGTTTGAAGCAAATGGCGAGTTCCACCACCTCACCCTATGTCTTATGCAAGTTCCTCAGCTGCAAGTGCCACCTAGAGTGTGTGTTTGCTTCATACTTCCCGCTGGGCCATCTTGCCAAGTTCACCAATGTGCTCAAGGTGTTCAGGGCCAACAACGTGACCAAACTCTTCAACGATCTCCACCCCCACCAGCAGGAGGATTGCCAGTGCATTAGGCCCTCTTAAGGGTGTCAATTCTGCATATCATAATATATCTTTATCCATCAAAGTTAGAAATTAATAGGAAAGAACTCAAATTTTTTCATAAGTTGAAATTTTTAATTGTATTCTAGATATGATTGCATGGATATAATAAGAAATTACAAATGTAATTTTTATTTGTGTTTAGTGTATCATTATATTTTCTTTTCAATTTTTTTCATTAGCGATGCTTAATATACGTCGCAAATAATCATATAAGCAATGCTTAAGAAGTGGCACTAATGGTTATTTTTTAAATTTATTTAATAGTGACACTAAATAAATGTCACTAATAATCATATTAGCGATGCTTACTAAGCGTCACTAATATGATTATTAGCAACACATTACAAGAGTGTCACTAATGTTTATTTAAAAATTAAATAAACATCATTAATACATATATTATTAGCGACGATAAAAAAATTGTCATTAATACATATTATTAGTGATGCAAATAAAACCATCACTAATACATATTATTAGCAACACTAATGAAATTGTTGCTAATACACATCATTAGCGATGGAAATAAAAGAATCGTTAATACTTATTATTAATGACACAAGTGAAACCGTCACTAATGCCTATTATTAGCGACACTTTTTTTCCGTTGCAATTTAGTATTAGTGACTGGTTTATTTACAACACTTATTTTGACGCTCCCCTTTAGCGACGCTTTTTAGAGTATTAGTGATGCTTAACAGTGTTGCTAATACTCTTATATGTTATGTAGGAATTTTAATTACGAATTCGCGGCACTTCGATCTTTAAAGTAATTTTAAAAGTTGTGGCGCTACAGATATAGAGAAAATTGAATATAAATATTATTTTCTATCCAAAATTGTAGTTTTGTGTAATCTTCAACATATTTTATCATGCCACTCATAGATTCTCTTACTTATTCTTCTGCAATTAATTCAATACTGGGTTTTTATTTGTTACTGCATATTTATGTTATTTGAGATTATTTGCATGCACCTTGCTAGGGATTTCTTTTTACAGAAGCAAAAGCTGGAAGGGGCATATATAAAGTGATGGATGATAAGGTCATCCAAGGCCATGTTCAGAGGAAAAAGATTTGGTTCTCTAGCTTATTTCCTCTAGATTATTCTCCACAATATACTATGCATCAATGTCACAAATTTATATGCTAATGATCAACAACTTCTATAAAGTGGAGAATAACATCGAAGATGTTGGTAGGAGGACCCAAAATTTTACTAAGTTTGAAAGTGGAAGAAAGACATATTCAAGTGACAAGTTTTTAGCTTAAAAAAACAAAGTTTTGAGGTTTGAAAAATATAGAATGTTTTTTGGATCAATATATTTTGTGTGTTGATGCAATTTGGAATTGTTTAGAACCATGACAACATATTTTTGCGACATTCAGAGTGGAATTGCCAAAAAATATAAAGTTTTTTTAAAACAAACTTAATTTAATCTTGTCCTTTTATACTAAAATTGCATCAAATTTTGCCAAAGGTATGAAATTATATTCCCTCCGTCTTACATTAATTGCTCCATTTGGTAAAAATGTTTGTTCCAAATTAGTAGTTTTTGTTCAATTTAAGTGGTTGGATACATAAAAATTAGTATCATAGGCTTATTTTCACTTCCAATAAATGTTGGTTTCACCATTGAATTATTTTTCCAAATGTAACTATTAATATTGGATGGAGGGAGTATGTATTAACTCTACTTTCAGACACAAGTAGCTTTTGGATAAAACTCACATTGTAAAAGCAACGTACACTACAAGAACCTTAACATAAAAGTTTCGCTAATAGTAAAAAAGTGTCACTAATAGTCTCATCACAAGTGCTCATTAGCAACACAAATGAAAAAGTGTCACTACTAGTACTCCCAAACACTTTTTCTTATGTTATGGATATAAGTCTTTTTAAAGTGTCGCTAATAATAAGCATTGCTAATATGAACACATATTTTCAAAAATATAATTTTTTTTATTTGCGACATTGTTAAAAGTTGCTAAAAGTTTTTTAAGGATGCTTGTAAAAAATGTGGCTAAAAAAATAAAAATCATTTTCCAAAATTAAGCATCACAAATTATATGTTATTAGGGCCGCTTGTTTACAAACGTTTCTAATAATATAGCTTTAGTGGCGATTTAAAAATTATCCCTAATACATATTTTAAAAAATTATAAACTATGCCTTTTTGCGTCACTAATAAAAAAATTTGTTATCAGTGATGCTCTTAAAAGCATTGCTAATGAGAAACATTTTTAAAAAAATATACCATGCCTCAAGCGATGGAGCCTGGTGGGAAGGAGGGGCACTGGATCCAATGCTCTTACTTTAGCCGGAAGGAGGGGAAGGGGATGTAGAAGAGAGATGAGGTCGGGAAGTAGGGCAGAATAGGGAGGGGTGTCGAATTCTGGCCAAGGAACCGACGCCCAAGAGACGCCCAAGAGCATCCGCCCCAGCGGTAGGAGGAGAGAAGCAGGAGAGGAGAATGTGGGAGGTCTGGGTGGAGAAGAGGGGTATGCCTCCGAAAGCTAGTGGTTGATGCAGATAGGACGCATCCCCCTTCTCCACCTCCACTTGCTCCAAGGGCAGGGATAGGGATAGTAGAAGTGATGGAGGGGAAAAGGGGAGAGGGAAATGGGATGGAGGAGAGGGAGATGAGTGGGAGGAGAGGGAGTGCACCAAATTTTGGCGGTGGGGCCGGATATGGCACCACCCCCACTTCACTACATTAGGCGCCGAGGGGGGCGGGGGGCAATGGAAGGGAAACAGGGGAGAGGACAATGGGTAGGGAAGGCGGAAAGGAGGAAAGGAGGGGAGAGAGGGAGTGGCACCTAAATCTGGAGAGGGGCCAGGGGACTATAGAAGGGGGGAGAGGGGAAAAGATGTGAGATGGGATGAGGAGGAGAACTGGGTCGTGGAGAAGCTGGGGTGGCCAATGGCGATGGGGGGGGAGTCTGTTAGGGAGGTGAACGGAGGGATGGGTGAGTCGACGAGTATGGGCCATGGGTAGGGGTAGGGGGCATATAGTCCGGGCTAAATTTCTCCAGTGCACGAAATTCCCCAAGCGGGCAAAATTATTTCTGCAGTCCCATTTTGCAACACTTCAATTTGAAGCATCACGAAAAGGGAAGGAAGAGAGAGGGGGAGAAAGAGAGGGAAAGAGAGAGAATAGAGGGAGGGATGACACTTATTAAAAAGCGTCACAAGTACTATTTTTTGAAATTATTCTATATTATTAATCTGTCTCCTCTCCTCTCTCTTCACTCACTCTCCCTCATCTCTTTTCTCTCACTCGTCCCTCTCTCCCTTCTCTCTTCTCACTATCTCTCTATTTTCTCTCACTCTCTATCTCCTCTTCTATCTCTCTTCTCTCTCTCATGCGTGCTAGCGTGAAGCCAACCTATGAGGAAGAGAGGTGAGAGAGCAACAAAATTTAATTAAAACCTTTTAATTTTTTTAATGATATATTATATTTTTAAAATAAATAAAATAAAAGTTATTAGTGATGCATAGGAATATTCGTTGCTAATACCCTATGTATTTGCCTCACATACTTTATATGCGTCATTAATACCTAGGGTATTAGTTACGCATATTTCTATGTTTCACTAATACCTCTTATTTTATTTTATTTTTATTACTTTTAAATTTGTTTTAATTTTAAATTAAATTCTCATGCACTCTCCTCTCCCTTGGAGTCCGGGCACCCTCCTCTTGCTCACCCAATTTTGGTCCGTGTTGAATTTCTTATATTCACGGCTACTCTATCATCTATCTTCGCTCTCTCTCTATTTCTCCCTCTCTCTCTCTTCTCTCGCTACTCGCTCTCTTCACTTTCCTTCTCTCCTCTCACTAACTCTATCTTCTATCTCCTCTAATTCTCTCTCTATCTCCTCCCTCTTCTCTCTCATCTCTCTCTCTCTTACACACATTATCTTGAGCCCAAGCTCTTAAGAAGAGAGAGGAGAGAATAGGGAAATTTAATTTTAATTTTTTGTGGTTTTTATTATATATTATAATTCATAAATAATATAAGTAAAATTAAATAAAATATATTAGCGACACATAGGAATACCTAGGGTATTAGGGACACATATTGATCGTTTATAATTAAACCCTTTGCAAGCGTACAAGGTAATTGTACTAGGATAAGTATTTAAGGGTTGTCGAACCTCACGAACGGATGGATTATTACTAAATCTAAAGAGGAATTTGCTGATTAAAAACTAAAACAAACTTAAACTTTAATTAAGTAAAGGAAAGGAATCAACTAGTTTAAAAGCAAGAGATTAATTTGATAGAATTTACTTAGAAAATTGAATCCACTATAGAACCGTAATAATTCCTTAACTTTTAATCTAAATCTAGTGTGAATATGAACAAGTATTCTCAGCTACAATTAACTAGAATTACTTCAAAAAGAATCATTAATTAACTTCCATGGCATGAACTATCTTCGACAATAGCATGAATCATCTACACTAAACTAGCTATAGGCATGACCCGTCTAATCTTAGTATAACTCATCCAAGTCATTAATTATCTAAACATTAAAACTATTGTATGACCATCTCATCTAAATCACAGAAATTAGAATGGATGCAAATATCAAAACTACATCAATTTATCATCTACAAGACAATAAATCAACATAGACTTGAATAAACATTAAAAGCTCTTCCATTAAAAAGGAAATTCATATCATACAATTGTCATCATTCACAACTGAGATCTAAATTAAAAAGAAAAGAAACTGAAACTTATCTATAGCTTCATCAACTCCTAAGTAAAAGAAAAGTTTAGCCTTCCATAGTAGAAGAAAGCACTTGAATCTCCATTGAAAGCTTTGAGTTCTCTTCCATCTTCTTCTTCCTTTTTCTCTTCCTAAAATCTATTAGAATCCCCCCAATTTTAAGCCAAATATGTCTTTTTATAGGCATAAGTTCCGTAGGAAGAAGTTCAATATGAAAAGGATTGGAATTTGGGTCAAACAAGGAAAATGCACGTTATGCCGATCGATCGCCCTGCATGCCCGATCGATCGCTTGAACTGTATTTTTGTCTGAATTCATGTTATCCCGATCGTTCGCCCTGCATGCCCGATCGATCTGCTACAGTGTTTTTGCAATCCTGGACAGTTCATATCCTGTTCATTAAGCTTTCCTTCGTGTCCATATTAATTTCTAACTTGTTCATAACTCCGAAAAGTTGTCCAAATCACTTTAAAGCATGTGAAGACTATTTTTAATCTTTTCAAACATCGTCCAAGTACTTCGATAAGCGCACTTTACCTACAAAACATAAAATACCATATTTTAGACATGTAGAATATAATTAAAATTCCATCTTGATTTAAATACATGTCTAAACAACTAATAACTACAAAATCATTAATAATTAAACTAAAATACTAATATCTATCTTAATCTAAATAAACCATAATTAACTCTAAATTAACCATAATTAGCATATTGCGACTGCTACCCGCCCCACTAAAGAAATTTATTAAATTTCTCACAAAAACATAGAAATTTATCATGAACAATTTTTGAGACAACACCATGGCCGTAGCAAGTTAGTCGCAAATATACCAAAAATTTTTTTTAATGGCAATCCTTTTCATCACAAAGAATACATGTTTTGCAGCCAATGTGTTTTATTGCTAAATGTTCAAATTTTATCGTCAATATTATTTTCCCTATTTTCTTGGTAAAAGTAATTTTCCCCATTGGAAATGTAATGAATGAAATAAATGAAAAGATAATCACACATAAAAATTTTCAATTTCAATTTTTTTAAACTTTTAATGGTACTAGATGTGATGAATTCATTTCATCACAAAAAGTGTCATTTTGCAACGAGTTTGGAAAATCATTGTTCAATGTTATTATGGGCAAAAAAATTTATTTCTAACAAATAATAAATTCCAAAAATAAAAAAATTAGGTGCACCTTTTGGTTTTTGGTTTATTATAAAAAAATTATATGTTGAAGCATAACAAAAGTATTTATGATTTTTCCATATAGCTCTAATAAGAAGTTCTCAATGATTTGTAAATAATACAAATTATTGAGAACATTCGGGCCCATTAACAAGTTTAAGGGCCTAATAACGGTTTTTCTAAAAATTGGCTATTTTGAGTTTAATTCGTTCAATGGAGCCTTAAAGTATTTGATAGGGCTCAGAGAGACAAACCTACCGAGCCCAAGAACATGTCAAACGGACACCAAGATAGTAGGCTATGACCTCGAGAAACATGTTATAGGCGGGTCCCACTTTCTTTTGGCAATAAAACATACCTTGTGTGGTCTGTTTCGAAGGGCTCATGAATACGAGTCAAATTTCACCAATAACGCGTGATTCCTAGTTCGGGGTAAGGACATACACCCATTTTAAGTTTTAATTTCATTTTATAAGAAAATCAAAATTTTAAAAAATATATAAAAATAAAAAATATCTGCATCATCTCTAGCGTTAGCCACTTTACACTGTCAGCAGCCAGGTAAAGTGCCGCATTGCGGCAGTTATGCCGCATTTAATTCAAGCCACTGATGTGCAACACATGTCATGCATCCAGAAGGCTTTTTGGCCTATAAAAAGAGGAGGATGGGGGAGTTCCAACTCACCCCATCCCTTCTTCCTCTCCTTTTTTGTGTGTAACATAAGTTTCTAAGACTTAAACGCGAGTTTCTTCTCCATTTCTTGCCCCTTTTTGCCCATTCAAAAACCTATCCTACCTAATTCGAGGGTACTCGGTGTCGTGAGAGGGTCCTTTTTTTAGTTAGCTTCTCTAAAAATTGAGAACAACCTAGGGCAAGAGGAGGCCCTGTCCGCCACTCATGGGTTGGAAGCGAAGACTGTCCCAGCGCTAGGGGAGGTTCTGCCCGCCTTTCTTGAGCCGGTCGAGGAGGCTATCCCAACACTTGGGGAGGTTCTACCCGCCTCTCTCAAGCCAGGTGAGGAGGCTATCCCAACACTAGGGGTGGTTCTGCCTGCCTCACTCGAGTCGGATGAGGAGACTATCTCAGTGCAAGGGAAGGTGTTGCCCGCCACATTTACGCCGACTACGAGTGAAGGTCTCATGAGGGTAGGTGGTTTTAAGCTCTAATTTCATTCTATGGCTTGGTGTTCTATTTAGTAATATATTTGTTTCTTAAATACAATATTATTTCAAAAAAAGGATAATATTTGTTAGGGGTTGAGCGAATGCTAAAATAATAGCATATTGTACACATCTAAGATGAATTGTATCATGATACGAACTTTAAGATAATATTATTATCTAAATTATATTTATGAATGATTCGACAAGATTTGAAGGGTAGTTATTGGGTAGAAAGCCCCAAAACTATGATCGGTTTTGAAGGGTATGCATTGGGTATAAAACCCAAAAGCTATCAGAGTTATGACTCCTGGGTATCGCCTATTATGGCATATGGCATGCCCATGAAGTTGGATATCTTGAGAACATCCTTTTTATTCTAATCCCATTGCCCATAAGCACGAGTATATGTTGCTCTGGTATTGGCTACATTTTGTGAATGATGTTTTATCTGATTTTGAATTATTTATTGAAATCCAGCTACAAACAAATTATCCAAGTTTACTAGATTTTGTGAATAACTATTTGGTACTTTTTATCTAAGAAGTGCGTTGGATTCTGTTAGTCGATAATATTATTTTGAGTCGACTTTTGAATATAAAATATTATGAGACATTTATTTATGCTCTATGTTTTAGCATGCTAATAGAATTTAGCTTTATCTACTCAGTATATTTATACTCATCCACCCCTAGATGCTGTAGGTCCGAACGAAGATGTTCATGTCAATGAAGATTGCTCATAGAACATCGAAAGATCTACATTGTTAATTTACTTTACTACACTCTTTTGTTATGTATTAATTTGAGACGTGTGCTGCTTTGAGTTTGTTAGGGCATGTTCAGCCCTCTTATATTTTGTAAACTTTTTGTAATTATGCAAATTAATGAATAGTTACTCTTCTATGCACAGTTGATCTTGGCCCACTTTTAATTATAAATTTGCGACACTTCAACCATTGAAGTAATTTTAAAAGTCGGGGGAGCTACGATAGGTATCAAAGCCAAGGTTCCACTATCTACAGATGAGTAACTAAGTCTTTTAGTCTTTCTTTTAAAAAAATATTATCATACATATTTTCTTATACAATTACTTGAATTATTACATGTTCTATTTTTTTGCTAATTTTTATAGATATATTTTATTTAAATAGATATGCATATGTGACTGGTAATATTTTATTTCAAAAATCTAACTTTTTATTTTGAATTATTTAGATTATGTTTGAAAGTATGAATATTTTAAAATTATGTTTAGATGTCACCCACTACTGGAGAAGATGTACTACCATCCGATAGCTCCACCCTTGTTGATACCATGCCTCATGGTGTGTTAACAACCGAGGATTCTACTTCAATTTTTCTTGACCTAATGATGCAAAAGATCACTGAGCAGCTCCAAGCACAAGGCTATCAAATGAGTTAGTCAAAGAGGGCAAGAGAAAGTAACCCGAGTGAAACAGACAACTTGCTAGAGTGATTTTTAAGGTAATGAAGAGACCAAAAGATCAAAAGGTACCAATAGCTACTTTTGCTATGATGGGAGAGGCCACATTCTAGTGGCTGTTGTGAACCGGTGTCCACAATGGCCTGGCTGACCATTAAAGAGAAGGGAGTGGCACAGGAAGGCTAGGAAAGGGGAGAGGGAGCGGCATGGCTGCTGGACAAGAGGGAGAGGCAAGGGAGAAGACAAGAGGATTAGACAGTTGATAATTCATTCATTAATTTAAATTAGGGCATAGCCCTTACACTTAAATAGACTAACTAATAGGCTCACTAACAGGCGCCTAAGGTCCATTAACATACTTAAAAGAAAACCATTAATACCCTAATTAACCTATTGACCTAAATGCTCTTATTACATAATAATATAATTAAAACCCTAATTATCCTAGCACGTGGGCCCCAGTGATAGACCCTAAGACGTTCACAACACTCCACCACGCTTTACTCGCGCATCACCTTGTCCTCGAGGTGGCCCTAAAACTCCAAGCATCAGGCCCACCAAAGCTCCACTGTGAACAGCCGGTCCACAACGGTTGATGAGACATGTAGAATAATGGAGTTAGTGGGCCACTCTCAAAAGCATACATTCATAAGCCAGCTCAAACATGATGGAAGTGCAGTTAATTGAACCATAGGGCAAGGTATAGCTGTGGTCGGTAGAGACAGAAGATGAAGGAGGCAGCAGAGCAAAGGTATTGGCTCGACTTGTTGGGTGCAGAACAATGTGGAGTGCCTGCACAGGTTTCCAACAAGCAGGGTCACCATAAGGACTACAAGGTACCCCAAGACTACCCACAGAGGGCATCGAACAATAGTAGTAATAGGGTCAAATAAGTGCAGCAATCGACTAGAGATAATGGTGTAGGGTGAGCCATTGACCAAGGTGAAGTAGGAGCATGCATGGAGCAAGAACTAGGACCTGGTCACCAGTGAGGCACCAAGTATGAGCTTTGTCTTATGATACTTGAAACCGAACCCAACCAAGCCCGTTTCATCTAAAAGCAGTTGTGTGCTAAGTGCATTTGAGGAGTTACAGCCGGTTCATGACCATGCGGATAAGTAGGATGGGTGGGTGTATGACCCAAACTAATGTGTGCATCAGTGCAACATTTGGGCAGCCGGCATAGAAGGGCTAAACAAGGCTGAAATCCGCATGTGGACCTGTGGGAGAAGGGCCCAGTAGGTCCTATAAAGTGGGTGGTCCAATAGAAACCTTTAGAATCATGGCTCATATTCTTTCTTGGGGAAAGCCGGATTAACACTATCTAAAGCTTAGCACCAACAAAGGAGATCGCATGAGATATCTGGAGATATGGCTGGCAAAGGCAAAGATGGAGCCATCATTGCCGAAATTTCCAATGAGAACACTCCGGCGAAAGTTTTTGTCGACAAGCCGCGGTAGCGACCAAAATCCCGGCGAAAATTCTGTTCGGCCAGGAACCTGCGCGAGGGGATGCTTGTAGTGGAGATGGAGGCTCATCATTGGTCTGCCATGGCGGTGAAGGCGGAGCAACCTCCGCAAGATCAAGGCCGTTGCAGACAAGCAGAGGCAGCGACAGTTGCCTACACGTCCAGTTCCTGGTGACAGAGCGGTTGATTCTGGCGATGGAAGCTTGTCGATGCCAAAACTTGCTGTTGGATCGCCGGAGTCAAGGCTTTGCCTGAGGGTTCTGTGCAGACAGAATGGGCACGAATCAGATGGGGATGCCACCGGTTGAAGGCTACACATCTAGTTTCCCCGTAAAGTCACTAACTTTGCTCTGGTGTCTATGCAATCGCCAGAACGGCCATGGATGCAGGGGAATGGACCAGCGGGGATCGCAGTGAGGCAGTTGCGCCAAGATGGAGTATGCATCGGAAAAGCTTTGCTCAGGGGTGGAGTAGATCGGGCGGAGGAGAACAAGGCAGCCAGGGTTCTGGAGGAAGGCGGAGCACAGCAAGAGGCGGTCGTTTTCTAGCCCTCAAGCCTTAGACTATTCAGATAATTCGCGAGGTAGGCAATTTTTCCGTCACCTTGTGGATTAGTGTTAGCCCCTCCACTTTTTGCATAGACAAGGGGGTGGCTACCCCCTATACTTGGAAGCGGACAGCCAAGTTAGCTTGGGAGACGGACAGCTTGAGCAAGCCCTTGGGCACGGTTGGATGTTGGGAGCAGCGTTGGACCGGTTCCAGATGAGCACTCGCCTTGCGGAGCAGGCTGAGGTAGAGTCCCTGTGCGGGCAGGACTCTTAGTGGTGTGCTGGGAGCCACAACACCCTAGGGACGGACTCCTAGGAGCGCTAGGACACAGGGAGGCAGCACAGCTCGACTCCTAGTACGGAAAGGAGACGATGCACAGGTTTCCTCGGATGACAGAACTCTAGAAGCTGATGGACGCTGGACTCCTAGTCAAAGTCGGAATCCTTCACTGGTTTCCTAAGTTGGTTGGGGCGACCTTCACAGGTTTCCTAGGCTGGCTAGGACGACCATGGGCTGGGAGAGTTGGGACAGGGAGAGACTCTGTATTTTGGGCCGGCTTGTATTGTATTCCTAGTGGGACTCGGACTCGTATGCAGAGCCTATATAAGGGGGAAGGCTAGGGGGCGACCTGGGCATTCAGAAATCCAGGAATCCAGAGAGAAAGAGAGAGGACAAACCAGAGAGAAGGTGCCCCCTCTCTGCCTGCGATCTGGCTGGTCAGCCCTGCCCCTTCTCCCTGCCATTGTAACCGACGAATTGTGTTTACAAGCATTGGGCGGAGCCCCTTTGCACCAGAGAAGGCTGAGTAGGCTGTTTACTTGTTTTCCCCTGCGCATACGAGAGGGAAGGACGGAGAGTTGGCTGCTGGTGGTGCGAGACAGCCAGGCCATCACAGGCTGAGGACGCTAGAGCCTCCACCCCTGTGACAGTTGGTTCCATTGCCAGGATACGAATGAACCAGGTACGTTCCAGACCCTAGAACCCAGGTTTCCTTGCTGAATCGGACAGCGAAGGAACCACCATGACAGGCTCCATGCTCACACGCTTGACGAAGGTAGAAGCGAAGCTGGAAGCCCTGAAGTTGGCCCCAGGGACGCTGGCTGATGTCCAGGCTACCTTGCGTTCTGTCCAGGAACGTATTGGAGCCTTTGACCAGCGTCTCTCCTTGCTGGAGATAGGTGCCTATGCGGATGATGCTGGAGAGGGCACTTCCATTGGAGGTGCTGCTCGAGTTGCTGCGGATACCCTTGCTACGAAGGAGTACATGAGGGAAAAGCTGCATGATCTGAGGACCAAAACTGATGAGAAGGTGCAGGAATTGACGGACAAAATAGCCCTCATTGAGCGCGCTGTTTTGAACTCATCGCCTGCAGGATCAGAGGGGGAGACCAGATCCAAGACAGGTCAGTCCATGAAGAAAGCGAAGGTGCCTGAACCGAAGTCCTACTCTGGTTCGTGGAGTGCCAAGGGCATCGAGAACTTCGTTTGGGATATGGAGCAGTTCTTCACGATCACACATACTGTGGACGAGGAGAAGGTTATGGTGACGAGTTTGTATCTCTCAGGAGATGCCAAACTTTGGTGGCGAACCAGGCTGGAAGACAATGCTGCTGCTGGGCGTCCCCCTATCCAGACCTGGGCGTTGTTGAAGAAGGAACTCAGGGAGCAGTTCCTCTCCATGAACACGGCGTGGGTTGCACGAGATTCTCTCAGGAAGCTGAGGCAAACGGGGAAAGTCAGGGAGTACGTTAAACAATTTCAGTCCCTCCTCTTGGACATCAAACACATGACAGAGGAGGACAAGTTGTTAAACTTCCTGACCGATCTCCAGAATTGGGCGCAGAATGAGTTGAGAAGGCAGAACATATGAGACCTTCCTTCAGCCATCACAGTGGCTGAAAGGCTGGTTGACTACAAGTCCGAACCAGCCACACAGAAACGAGACAAGGGGACCTCTTCCTCTAAGGGCGGACGCAGACAGAATGGTGGGAATGGTGAGGTACGCAAGAATGACTCTAAGGGGAGGCACAGTGAACAGGCTGAACCCAACAAATCGAAGGGGATAGCCTGCTTCATCTGCCAAGGTCCTCATCGTGCCAAGGAGTGCCTGAAGAGGGAGAAGCTGAACGCTGTGGTTGTGGAGGATGGCTCTTCTTCGGAAGAGGAGGTCACTGCCCGTATGAACTCCATGCAGATTGTGAGCACTATCCGAAAGGAGAAGGCAGACCATGGCGGTCTGATATACGTTGAGGCCGTTCTAGACAAACAGCCAGTACGGGCGCTGGTTGACACAGGTGTGTCCCATAATTTCCTTGCAGAGAAGTGTGTTAAGGCTTGGGTCTGAAGACGGAGAAGGCTCAAGCTCGGATCAAGGCAGTGAACTCAAAGGCAGCCCCTGTCCTAGGAGTTGTCCATGACTTGCCGGTGCGGGTTGGTAATTGGACGGGCAGAGTGAATTTCACCGTTGTTCCCTTGGACGACTTTGAGTTGATCCTTGGGTTGGACTTCATGAGATTGGCTAAGGTGTCCGTGATGCCACACCTTAGGGGAATCCTCATTGGCGACGAGAGGATACCATGCTTGGTTGCTGAGAACAAAGGCGAGACAGAGGTGCAGGTTGTGTCGCTGATGAAAGGCCTTGAGCAAGGCCATAAGACCTACTTGGTCATGATGGTGGAGGCTGAGAATACAGCCTAGGACGTTCCAGAGAAGGTGGAGATGTTGTTGAGTGAGTTTGCGGACGTTATGCCATCAGAGTTGCCGCAGACCCTTCCACCACGATGGGCTGTAGACCATGCGATTGAGCTGATTCCAGGGACTCGTCCTCCAGCCAGAGCCCCTTATCGCATGGCTCCACCAGAGTTAGCAGAGCTCCTGAAGTAGCTTGACGAGCTATTGAAGGCGGGCTTTATCGGACCATCTAAGGCCCCTTTCGGGGCCGCAGTCCTATTTCAGCAGAAGCAGGACGGATCCTTACGATTATGTGTGGACTATCGAGAATTGAATCAGATTACAGTGAAGAACAAGTACCCAGTCCCTCTTGTGGCTGACTTGTTCGACCGCTTGGCAAAGGCTTCTTATTTCACCAAGCTGGATCTCAGGTTGGGTTATTGGCAGGTACGTATAGCTGTGGGGGACGAGGCGAAGACAGCGATGGTGACACGCTATGGGCTGTTTGAGTTTCTAGTTATGCCCTTCGGCTTAACGAACGCACCAGCCACCTTTTGCACGCTGATGAATGATGTATTCAGACCCTACTTGGACCGGTTTGTGGTTGTTTACCTTAACGATATAGTGGTGTACAGCGCTACCTTGGATGAGCACGTTGGCCATCTAAGGATCGTGCTGGAAAGGCTAAGGGAGCACAAGTTGTTTCTGAAGCTTGAGAAGTGCCACTTTGCACAAACAGAGATAGAGTTCCTTGGGCATTGCATAGCGGATGGCAGAGTAAGGATGGATGGGCGGAAGGTCAGGGCCATTGCTGAGTGGCCAGTCCTGACTCAGATGACAGAGCTGAGATCTTTCCTGGGACTTGCGAACTACTATCGGAGATTCATCAGGAATTATTCGAAGAAGGTAGCAGTGCTGACCGACCTTCTGAAGAAAGACAGGCCTTGGTGCTGGGCTGAGGCATGCCAGGCAGCGTTTGAGCGGCTTAAGGATGCCATATCCACTGAGCCTGTGCTCAAACTTCCAGAGTTCGATGCGCCCTTTGAGGTGCAAACTGACGCTTCCGATCGGGCAATTGGAGGTGTGCTGATCCAGTCTAATCACCCTGTTGCATATGAGAGCCGAAAGCTCAATGAGACCGAACAGAGATATTCAGTCCATGAGAAAGAGATGACTACGGTGGTCCATTGCCTTAGAGTGTGGAGACATTACTTGCTGGGTTCGAAGTTTCTAGTCCAGACAGATAACGTAGCCACAAGCTACTTCACTATGCAGAAGAAACTCTCTCCCAAGCAGGCACGTTGGCAGGAATTTCTGGCTGAGTTCGATTTCGTGTTGGAGTACAAGCCGGGCAAAGCCAATGTAGTGGCTGATGCCCTCAGCCGACGGACGGACCCAGAGGCAACGATGGCGGCTTTGGTGCAGGTTGCAGGGGATATGTTGGAACAGATTCGGGCAGCAACGGAGAACGATCAAGTCTACTTAAGGCTGATCGAATCCGTGAAGGATGGGTCTACGCGGAGATTCTGGTTGGAGCAGGGGGTGCTGTATGCGAAGGGAGGACGACCCTACATCCCCTTGGTTGGCGGTTTGAGGCGCCGGTTGCTGAGAGAGACCCATGATTCTGCGTGGGCAGGTCACCCCGGGCAAGAGCGGATGCATGCTCTCTTGTCCTGGAATTACTTATGGCCGCGGATGCTAGAAGATGTTGAGCATTATGTACGGACATGTATGGTTTGCCAACAGGACAAGATGGAGAGGCAGAAGGAAGCGGGCATGCTGCAGCCCCTTCCCATTCCAGACCGACCTTGGGTCAGCTTGTCCATGGATTTCATAACTGGTTTGCCGATTGTGCAGGGATTTGGATCGATTATGGTGGTTGTAGACCGCTTCTCCAAGTATGGGACGTTCATAGCAGCCCCAAAGACTTGCAGCGCTGAGACGGCCTCGGACTTGTTTTTCCGGAACGTTGTCAAGTATTGGGGACTTGCCTGCGGACATCGTAAGCAATAGAGACACTCAATTCACAGGCAGGTTTTGGACGCAGCTGTTCGAGATGTTAGGCACTCAGATTAACTTTTCGACCAGCAATCACCCTTAGATGGAAGGGCAGATGGAGCGGGTGAATGCTATCTTGGAGGAGTACTTGCGCCACTTTGTCACAGCGAACCAGAAAAACTGGGTAGACTTGCTGGAGGTCGCTCAGTTCTGTTATAACCTACACACTATCTCAGCCACAGGAGGCAGTCTCTTTGAGTTGGCCACCGGCCAGCAACCTCTTACACCAGCGGATGTGGCCTTACAGCGGGCAGGAGGCAGGTGTTCCGCTGCCTATCGCTTGGCAAGAGGGCGGACTGAGAGAATGGAGGAAGCGCGTGACTGCTTGGCCAAGGCAGTCAAGCGTATGAAGAAGTATGCGGACAGAGACTGGAGACCTCTTGAGTTGCAGGTTGGGGACAGAGTTATGCTGAAACTTACTCCCCAACTCTGGAAGAAGCTGTGAAGGAAAGACGTGCACAAAGGGTTGATATAGCGCTACGATGGGCCCTTTGAGGTGAAGCGACGAGTTGGCCAGCTAGCATACCAACTCGAGTTGCCTGAACGCTTCAAAATTCACCCAGTTTTTCATGTTAGTTTCCTGAAGCTGTTTCATTCAGACTTAGAAGATGCCAACAGAGGTACTTCGAAGAGAGCACCGCCTACGATTAGAACCTCTTTTGAGAAGGAGGTTGACGCCATCCTTGACAAGAGAGTTGAAGGGATGAGCAAGAAGAACAGGAGGATTTTCTACTTGGTTAAGTGGAAAGGTCTTTCGGGGTCAGAGAACAGCTGGGAGTGAGACGTCGCGTTGCGGCAGTTCGAAGACAAGGTTCGAGAGTACTTAGCTTCGACGGGGACGTCGAAGGGATTGGTTGGGGGAGGCCTGTTAGCCCCTCCACTTTTTTCATAGACAAGGGGGCGGCTACCCCCTATACTTGGCAGCGGACAGCCAAGTTAGCTTGGGCGACGGACAGCTTGAGCAAGCCCTTGGGCACGGTTGGATGTTGGGAGCAGCGTTGGACCGGTTCCGGATGAGCACTCGCCTTGCGGAGCAGGCTGAGGTAGAGTCCCTGCGCGGGCAGGACTCTTAGTGGTGTGCTGGGCACCACAACACCCTAGGGAGGGACTCCTAGGAGCGCTAGGACACAGGGAGGCAGCACAGCCTGACTCCTAGTACGGATAGGAGACGATGCACAGGTTTCCTCAGATGACAGAACTCTAGAAGCTGATGGACGCTAGACTCCTAGTCAAAGTCGGAATCCTTCACTGGTTTCCTAAGTTGGTTGGGGCGACCTTCACAGGTTTCCTAGGCTGGCTAGGACGACCATGGGCTGGGAGAGTTGGGACAGGGAGAAACTTTGTATTTTGGGCCGGCTTGTATTGTATTCCTAGTGGGACTCGGACTTGTATGCAGAGTCTATATAAGGGGGAAGGCTGGGGGCGACCTGGGCATTCAGAAATCCAGGAATCCAGAGAGAAAGAGAGAGAACGAACCAGAGAGAAGGTGCCCCCTCTCTGCCTGCGATCTGGCTGGTCAGCCCTGCCCCTTCTCCCTGCCATTGTAACCGACAGATTGTGTTTACAAGCATTGGGCGGAGCCCCTTTGCACCAGAGAAGGCTGAGTAGGCTGTTTACTTGTTTTCCCCTGCGCATACTAGAGGGAAGGACGGAGAGTTGGCTGCTGGTTGTGCGAGACAGCCAGGCCATCACAGGCTGAGGACGCTAGAGAAAGCTCCACCCCTGTGACAATTAGCCTCATGCAGTCATCGAAGTTGGTGTCGAGGCTCAGCACAAAGGCCCCATTGGCATTGGGATGGATTAGTTGGGCAAGAGAGATGTGATTGGCTGCGAGGAAGACTATGGCGGGGATGCCAGTGGAGGCGTAGTCGGCGGAGAGGGCGGCGGAGGTGTCTCCCGTGGAGGAACAGCCAACCCTGACAACGGGGTGGCGGTTGAGCTGGCTGACGAGGACGGTCATGCCGAGGTCCTCGAAGCTGCCGGTGTGGCTGATGCTGTAGTGCTTGACCCAGAGATCGTTCATATGGAACTCTCCTTGCTGAAGCGCTCAGCCCAGAAGAGATTGGAAGTGCCCTCGAAGGCGGGGACAATATGATTGCCGTCCGGGAGGACCCACGCCTTCTTGCTCCACACACCGGAGCCGTAGGATCATGTGGTGTGGCTGACGCGGGAGTCGAAGAAGGGTTTCCAGTAGTGTTGTACGTCAAGGAGACCGCTAGAACGGCTGTGGTAGATGATGTCATCGAGTCAGTAGGACTCGTCGGAGGAGGTGGAGTCCGTGTAAAGGGGACATACTTAGTTGAGAAGCCATGGGGCGGGGCAGCAATGCCTCCCCATCCTTTGTTGCCGCCGTCGAGCGGTGGCTAATTAGAGTGGTGGAAGGCAGGGAGCTGCCAAGGTGGCTCTGTTGAGCAGGACCGGGGCAAGAAATGATGTCCTAAATGCGAGTTCCTTTGTTCGATGGATGGTTTTCGGCCGAGCGTTGGTAGATCAGTGCCTAGCTGAACATTAGGCAACAACGGTGGAGGATCCGATAGCTCTGGCTAAGTGTGGTAGCCAAGGATTGGCTCTGATACCAATGTTGTAAACTGGTGTCCACAACGGCCTGGTTGACTGGTAACGGGAAGGGAGAGGCGTAGGAATGCTGGGAAAGGGGACAGGGAGTGGCATGGCCACCGGACATGAGGGAGAGGCAAAAGAGAAGACAAGAGGATTAGATAGTAGATAATTTATTCATTAATTTAAATTAGGGCATAGCCCTTATACTTAAATAAACTAACTAATGGGCTCAATAAAAGGTGCCTAAGGCCCATTAACATAATTAAAAGAAAACTACTAATACCCTAATTAACTTATTGACCTAAATGCCCTTATTACATAATAACATAATTAAAACCCTAATTATCCTAGCACGTGGGTCCCAGTGATAGCCCCTTAAGACGTTCAACCTACCACAAAAAGGAACTTCTTCCCATATGGTGATAACATCAAGTAGGAGGATTTTCGAGAAGTTTTGTATGATAAGTACTTTCCACCTCATGTCCAAGAGAAGAAGGAAAAGGAATTTTTAGATCATCAGCAAGGAGGAATGACTATTGACCAATATGAGATCAAATTCATACAACTTCAATGTTTTTCTCCTTACACTTGTCTTGCCGAGCTGAAGAAGGCGCAAAAATTCTTAAGGGGGTAGAATAATGGTTTGCGAAGTAGAGTTGTAGGCTTCCACCCTCCACCTTTGAATAATGGTTTACAAAGGGCCCAATAATAGTTTTTCTTAAAATTGGACTATTTTGAGTTTGATTCATTGAATGGAAACTTAAGGTATTTGATAGGGCTCAAAGAGACAAACCTATGAAACCCAAGAACATGTCAAACGGATACCAAGATAGTAGGCTATGACCTCGAGAAGCATGCTATAGGTGGGTCCTACTTTCTTTTGACAAGAAAACATACCCTTATGTTATCTTATTTCAAAGAGCTCATTGATACAAGTCCAATGACACCAAGAATGCGCGATTTTGAGTCCAATGGCAAAATTTCAACCATGCAGTATTTTACTTCGCCCATGCGGGTGACTGAATAAACCTCGCACGATTGTCACAGGTAGAACTTTTAGCAACACACTATTAAGCATTGCTAAAATAGATCCTGTTGCGACGTTTATATACAAACGTTGCAACAAGGTACCTTATTTGCGACGCTTATTCATAAGGGTCGCAAATGATTCTCATATTTGCGACGTTTCTCATTATGCATAGCAAATACGACTTGTATTTGCAATACTTACTCAAGCATGGCAAATACAATTTTTTCAAAAATAAAATCCTTTCCTCTCTCCTCACCCTAACTCTCTACCCTTTCTCTTTCTCTCTCTTTCCTCTCTCTCCCCTCACCCCCTCTCTCTATCTTCTCTCTCCCTCCCTCCCTCTCTCTCCCCCCTTCTCTCTCTCCCGTTCTTTCTCTCCTCCCACTCTCTTCTCTCTCTCCTCCCTCGCTTGCTCTCTCTCTCTCTCTCTCTCTCTCCTCCCTCCCTCTCTCTCTTCTCTCTCCCCTCCCTCTCTCTCTCTCTCTTTGCACCCACTCTCCTACATTTTCTCTCTTCGCTTCTCTCTCCCTCTCTCTCCTCTCTCCCTCGCTCCATCTCTCCGTCTCCTCCCTCCCTCCCTCTCCTCTCTCATTTTTCTCACTCTACATATTTGAAAATTAATATAAAAAATTATACGTTAATAGCGACGCATAGCTATATGTGTTGCTACTGCCCGGTTATTAGCGACGCATACAAATATGCGTCGTTAATACGAATAGTATTCGTGACGCATATTTATATGCGTCGCTAATAACAAGCATATTAGTGACAAATATTCATATGCGTCACTAATACATTATTTATTTATTTTTTAATAAATTTTTAAAGAAAAAAATCATCTATATCTTCTCATTCTCTCCTCCCTCTCTCTCCTCTCCCCCTCTCTACCCCTCTATTTCTCCTCCCTCTCTCTTCTCTCTCTCCTCCCTCACTCTCTCTGTGTTGCTTCCCTCCCTCCCTCCCTCTCTCCTCCCTCTATCTCTCCTCCCTCCCATTCCTCTCTCTCTTATTTTTTCTCTCTACATATTTAAAAATTAATATAATAAATTATAGGGTAATAACTATGCGTTGCTAAATGCGTCTACCAGCGGGTTATTAGTGACACATATAAATACGCGTTGGTAATACAAATAGTATTCATGCCGCATATTTGTATGCGTCGCTAATAACAAGCGTATTAGTAACACATATTCATATGTATCATTAATACATTTTTCATTTATTTTTTTATTAATTTTTAAATAAGAATATAAAAAAAGAAAAAAAAATCCCTCTCTATCTCCTCTATCTCCTCTTCTCTCTCCCTCCTCTCTTCCCTCTCTCCCCCTCTCGTATATTCTCTCTATTTTTCCTATCTCTACATATTTTAAAATTAATATAATAAATTATAAGGTAATAGCGACGCATATAAATATGCATTGCTATTAACGAGGTTATTAGCAATGCATAAGAATATTAGTCGCTAATAACTAGTGTATGACGCATATCTATATGCTTCGATAATATATATTTATTTATTTATTAATAAATTTATAAATAAAAAATATAAAAAATAAAAAATTTCCCTCTCTACTCTCTCTCTCCTCACCCCCTCTCTCTCCTCTCTCCACACTCTCCCTCTCCTCCATCTCTCTCTCTACACCCTCTCCTTCTCTCCTCCCTCCCTCTCTCCTCTCCCTCTCCCTCCCCTCTCCCTCTCCTCTATCTCTATCTCCTCCCTCTCTCTCTCTACCTTCTCTGCTCCCTCTCTCTCCCTCCCTTTGCTCTCTCCTCCCTCTCCCACTCTCTCTCCTCACTCTCTCTCTGCTCAGCCTCTCTCTCCCTCCTCTCTTCTCACTCTCACTCTCCTCACCCTCTCTCTCCTCTCTCTATCTCTTCCCTCTCTCTCTACTCTCTCTCTTCGATCCCTCTCTCTTCTCATTCTCTATCCTCACTCCCTCTTCTCTCTCTTCACTCTCTTCATAGTTATAAATAGTAAATATTAAATAAAATATATTATTTTTAGGAAGTGTATTTTAAATTTTTTATATTTATTTAATATTTATTAAATAAAATTAATTAATAAAGCTAATAGCAGCACTTGTAGGCAAGCGTAGCTATTATTAGTGTTATTTGCGTCAATTGTTTAAAAGCGTCGCTAATAATTTAAATTTTTTATTTTTAAATTTTAAATTCATAATTATTAGGGACACTTTTTTTAAGTGTTGCTAATAGCAAGAGTATTAGCGATGCTTTTGCACAAGCGACGCTAGTAGTTATGATTTTTTTCTTTTGTTATTTTAAATATATATCTATTTTCAACTTTTGTGTAAAATGTCACAAATAGAGGAACTAATTAGCAACACTTATAATATAGCGTCGCGAATATAATTAGTATTAGCGATACTTTAAACTAAATGTCGCTAATATATAACTATTAGCGACGCATAAGAAAATGTATCGCTAATAGTTTATTTTTTTGCGATGCTTTTTTATGCGTTGCAAGTAGTTATTTTTAGCGATGCTTATTTTTACGTCGCTAATACTACATTTTGTTGTAGTGCTTATTATCCTAACTATATACGTCCATAATTCTTACCTAGAAAATCCAATATATTTCTGCCATTGTTGAACCTGCCAGTTGAGTCCTTGAATAAGTCGATACCATATGGTGTGAAATTTGCTTTTGAGAACGTATGGAGATAATTATTGTTGCCATTCTCGAAGAGAGAATCACCGAAAGGGCTGGTGCAAGTGGCTTCTTGGACGTCGCTCGTGGCAACGAGAGTAAGAGGAGGATCAGGCAAAGCATGGGGAAGTAGCTCTTCAAAATCCTTACTGAGTACTGACTTCGGTTTAGAATAGGCTAGCCTTTATATAGGTTATAAAGGCTACAGTTACCAGAGATGAGACAAAGTCTTGCCTCATAAATATAGCTGAAGCCGAAGAATAATCTTCATACTGTTCTGTCAGCACTCCTCTGACTTGTTTTTGACTTGGTCCAATGCTTCAGTTTTAGGTAATCTTTAACGAATTTTATTAGGACTTGGTCCTGGAAGATATAAGTAGTGGGACTGAAAATTCTTCCAATGTTTAAAACCGGGAGAAAAGTATAACTATGTAACAAGTTTTAGCTTTAAAACCAAAGTAACAAGTTTTTAAATTTGCAGAATTTTAATCTAAACAAATTATTTTTAGAGTGTTACTTATTTGCTAATTGAGTAGTGCTATTCTGACGTACAAAAATGCACGTCAAAAACCTACTTCATCATTTTCAAACCGTTGATGTTTAGGGCCCATATCTTCATCATTTTCAAACCGTTGATGTGTAGGGCCCATAAAATATGGGCCCTACACATCAATGGTTTGAAAATGATGAAGTAGGCTTTTGACGTGCATTTTTGCACGTCATGGAAGCATTTTTCTTGCTAATTTGGGGGTGTCTTCTACAACCAGGACAACATATTTTTGCAACATTACGAGGGCAATGTCTGAAAATTAAAAATCATTCATTGTTTTAGAATTAAATGCAATTTAATACTATCTTTTTCTTAACTATTCTACAATCGGATTGAGTTTTTCCAAAGGTATGAAATTATATGTATTAAATCTACTTTAAGACACAATTAGCTTTTGGATGAAGCCTAAATTGTAAAAGTAACTTATTTGAGTAGCACCAAACAATTGGAGCTTCGCTATGTAAACTTTTTATGAATATGTTAATGCCGTTGTGGTGTGCAATTCACTCAGACTTGCTTGTGCATGACTTTGTCTAGTCCCAAGTGGGGCCCATCAATGTTAGCATACTGCAAGTATCACCCAACCCCACTACGAAATTAATTCAATTTTTTACAAAAACATATAAAATAGTTATAACCAGTTTTTGAGAAAACATCATGGTCATAGCAAGTTAGTCGTAAACATATGAAAAAAAATTTAATGACCTGTTTTGCAGCGAAAGTGTGTTATTGCTAAATGTTCAAATTTTATCGTAAATATTCTTTTCCCTATTTTCTTGGTAAAAATAATTTTCCCAATTCAAAATTGGAAAAATAATAAAATTTAGATGTTACTATTTTTTATGATTTTTAATTCATTGGAAATGTGATATATGAAATAAAAAAAGATAATCATAAATAAAAATTTTCAATTTCAATTTTTTTTAACTTTTAATGGTACTTTTTGCAATGAATGCATTTCATCATAAAAGTGCCATTTTGCAATGGGTTTGGAAAATCATTGCGCAATGTTATTATGAGCAATAATTTTTATTTGTAACAAATAATAAATTCCCAAAATAAAAAAATTAGGAGCACCTTTTAGTTTTTGGTTTATTACAAAAAAATTATACGTTGAACCTTAATAAAACTATTTGTGATTTTTCCATATATCTTTAATAAGAAGTTCTCAATGATTTGTAAATAATACAAATTATTAAGAAACAAACTATAAATAAACACCAAACTCCTTATAGAAATGAATATGCAGCAATCCTGTATATAGCAATAGAACCAATTACACACTCTACATATGAAATATTTTCAATGCTCCACTCTGACAACAAGCCTATCATGTGGAACGCATAGGAGTCCATCTACGAGATTGACGATGCACACAGAAGTACACGCTAATATCACTAATATTAACATGAGCTAGCATGTGTGCTGTTAATCTCAAATATCAAGGGCTCACATGTGTTTCTTATACTAAGCTCATTGTCATAGGGAAGCATGAAAAACTCTTCCCTTCACATATGTTTTAAGGAAGAGCACAACTTCTGGCCTTTATATAGGTGATAGGTTACTGCTACCATAGATGAGACAAAGTCATGCCTCTTAAATATGGTCGAAACAGAAGAATAATCTTCATTTTGTTCCGTCGATACTCCTATGACTTGCTTTTTACTTAGTCCAAAAGGATAGTGATATTCATACACCGCGTTCTCTACAACTATAGGCCTTACACTACTTATGATTCGATAGCGGAAAATGAATGTCATGTTGTCCGGTAGGACCTACTTTTCTTTTCTAATCAAAGGTAGTGTAAGGCCTATTGTATAGAGAAAATAGAGTATAAATATTATTTTTTGTCCAAAATCACAGTTTTGTGTAATCTTCAACATATTTTATCATGTCACTCATTGATTCTCTTACTTATTCTTCTGCAATTACTTCAATACTGGGTTTTCTTTGTTACCGTATATTTATGTTATTTGAGATTATTTGCATGCAATTTGCTGGGGATTTCTTTTTACAGAAGTAAAAGCTGGAAGGGGCATACATAAAGTGCTGGATTATAAGGAGATCTAAGGCTATTTTCAAAGGAAAAAATTTTGGTCCTCTAGCTTATTTCCTCTGGGTTATTCTCCACAATATACTATACATCAGTGTCACAAATTTGTATGCTAATGATCGATGACTTCTATAAAGTGGAGGATATCATTGAAGATGTTGGTAGGAGGACCAAAATTTTTACTAGGTTTTAAAGTGTGAGAAAGGCATAATCAAGTGACAAGTTCTTAGCTTAAAAAAAACAAAGTTTTGAGGTTTGAAAACATTAGAATGTTTTTTGGATCAAATTCTTTTGTGAGTGTTGATGGTTTTGGGAATTTTTTTGAACCAGGACAACATATTTTTGCAACATTAAGAGGGCAATTGCTAGAAAATTAAATGTCTTTTAAAACAAATTTAATTTAACCTTGTCCTCTTCTTCTAAATTTGCTTCAAATTTTGCCAAATGTATGAAATTATATACCCTCCGTCCAACATTAATAGCTCCATTTGGTAAAAAACTTTATTCCAAATCTGTAGCTTTTGTTCAATTTAAATGGTCGGATACTTAAAATGGAGTATCATAGGCTTATTTTCACTTCCAACAAATGTTGGTTTCGCCATTCAATTATTTTTCCATATGTAACTATTAATATTGGATGGAGGGAGTATGCATTAACTCTACTTTAAGACACAAGTAGCTTTTGCATACAACTCACATTGTAAAAGCAACTTAGACTGCAAGAACCTTAGTCATAAAAGTTTCACTAATAGTCCAAAAGTGTCGCTAATCGTCCCATCGCAACTGCTCATTAGCGACACCTGGAAAAGTGTCAATAGTAGTAATGCTATTAGCGACACTTTCTCTCATGTCAGTGATATAAGTTTTTTTAATGTGTTGCCAATAATAAGCATTGCTAATATGAAGACTTATTTAAAAACTATAAAAATATATTATTGGTGACATTTTTAAACATTGCTAAAAGTTTTTTCAACGATGCTTGAAAAAAATGTCGCTAAAAAAATCATTTTCCAAAATTAAGTGTGGCTGATTATATGTTACTAGGGAAGCTTGTTTACAAGCGTTGATAATAATATTGCATTAGCGGCAATTTAAAAATTGTCACTAATACATTTTTTTTAAAATCATAAGCTACACCTTTTTACGCCGCTAATAAGTAAAAATAAATAAATAAAAATTGCTATTAGTGATGCTCTTAAAAGCATTGGTAATAAGAAATTTTTTTATAAAATATATACCCAGCTTCCGGCGATGGAGCCGGGGTGGGAAGGAGGGGCACTAGATTTGGTGCTCATGCTTTAGCCGGAAGGAGGGGACGGGGGAAAATCAGAGAGTGGAAGGGGGAGTAGAAGAGAGAGGGGGTCAGGGGAGGACTAGGGAAGGGCGCCAAATTCTGGAGGAGGAACCAGCGCCCAAGAGTCTCCACCCCGTCGGCATAAGGAGAGAAGGGGGAGAGGAGAGGAGAGGGAGGGCCGGGTGGGGGGGGGATTGATGGGGACAGCTTTGGAAGCTAGTGGCCAATGTTGATATGACGCACCCCCTCCTCCCCTTCTCGACCTCCTCTGGCGCCAAGGGTGGGGAGAGGGGTAGTAGAAGTGAGGGAGGGGAAAGGGGATTGGGAAATGGGAGATGGGAGATGGGAGGAAGGAGAGGGAGTGGCACCAAAATGCGGCAGTGGAGCTGGATCTAGCACCGCCCCCATATGCATCATCAATACCTAAGGTATTAGTATCACATATTTCTATGTGTCATTAATACCTCTTATTTTACTTTATTTTTATTATTTTAATTTTTTTTATATAATTTAAAAAATTACAAATATAAAATTAAAATTTCATGCACTCTCCCCTCTCCTCCCCCTAGGAGTTTGGGCACCCTTATGCTCACCCTATTTTAGTCCATGTTGAATTTCTCTGTGTCTCTCTTCTCTCTCCACTTGTTGTCTTCACTTTCCCTCTCCTGTCATTCTCTCTCTATCTCCTCCATCTTCTCTCTCCTCTCTCTCACTCTCACGCACGTTAGCTTGAGCCCCATATCTTAAGAAGAGACGGGAGGAAATAGGAAAATTTCATTTTAATATTTTGGGATTTTTTTATTATATATTATAATATAAAAATAATATAAGGAAAACTAAATAAAATGTTTTAGCGACAACTAGGAATATGGGTCACTAATACCTAGGGCATTAGCAACGCATATTCCAATGTGTAACTAATACCTCTTATTTTATTTAAATATAATTATTTTTAAAATATAATATATAATAAAAAATTAAAATCCTCTCTCTCCCTCTTCTATCTTCTCTCTTTCCTCTCTCCTCTCTCCCCCTCTCTCTCACACTTGTCAGCATGAGCCCTAGCTCTAAGCGGGAGAAGTGAGAGAGCATGAGTATTTAATTTTAATTTTAATTTCTTATTATATTACATAAAAAAAATTTAAAAAATAAATAATTTTAAAAAAGCATCACTAATAGTCTTTCTTGTTATGGCCTTATTTAAATGTATTCAAACAACTAGGGCATGCGCCTATGATTACTAAACTTCGCATGAATATACTACTGCCACTATGGCCCTCAACACTCGCATTGCTTACACAAGAGCATGGTGGAGTTCGCACATCAATGTGGGCATACTGCAAGTGTCACAAGGTCAAACTACAAGAAATTTAGTCATTTACGAGGATTCAATTTGATGCATAAAAATAAAATTTAATTACAAATTTTTTTAGATGCAACTATGGCAATCACAAGTTTGTCGTAAATAATCCAAAAGTTTTTCTGATACCTTCATTTTTGTTGCCTAAAATACATATTTTGTTGCAAAAGTATGTTATGACTAAATGTTCCAATTTCATCGCAAATACTTTATAGTTTTTTTATACATACTAATTTACAAATTTCAAATTTAGGAAAATATTGCTTTAGACATTACTTTTTTAGATGAATTTTGATTCATTGAAAAAAGGAATTTACAAAATAGAAATAAAAATTTCATCAAAAATAAAAGTTTCCAATTCTAAATTTTATAAAAAACATAAAACCGTACTATTTGCAAGAATTCCATCTCATCACAAAAAGTTACATTCCTCCATGAATTTGAAAAGTCATATCACAAAGTGTTACTTTTAGCAACAAAAGTGTTTGAAGATGCATACACAAAAAGTGAACAACATATTCAATTAGTACATATCGAAACTCCACCTGAACAAATAAAATCAAATGATTGATCACATGTTATTGATTAATGAGTGCGAATTTTGCAGCAACCATAAACCAAAGTAGGTAAATTAGTAAAATAGAAAGAAAAAGTAAATGGCTTCACAAGTGCCCAAAATGATGAATGACTATAAATTTTGAGGCACTATAAACTAAAGTAGGTAAATGAGTAAAATAGAAAGAGAAAGTATGATAAGATGGTCAAATACAAACAAGGAAATACGGATAAAGAATGTGGACTTTGGGATGCCCTTCGTCGTCCAACTCCCCTCTTTCCACATACTTTCGGAACAGTGCCACATACGCATCCACAATGAAATTATCAAACAAGTAAGCATTGCCCCTATCCTTATCATCAATATAACCTCTCCACCTAATGTTTTATAAGTTATCCACACCAACATGTAACCCTGCAAGCAACTCTATGTTGTGGAATCATAGCTCCCTAGGGATTCTCCATATGAGATTTACTAAAATCTCATCTTTATCAAGGATGTCAAACTCATCCTTAGGGTCATCCTTAATCTTGCACTTCATTGCAAGATCACAATAGATATGGGCTTCTACAGTTGGGTTGTACCACCCCTTCTTTCTAATTACGTCTAACCTGGGGGGGGGGGGTAGGGGTAATTATGGACTTTCAGAAAGGATTTAGGAGCTTTTATTGGATGAAAGCCTATTATATAGGTAATGCTCGAAGAAACGAGCATAACGAATAGAGGAATGAGCGAAATGGAGGTCGGGAAAGAAGGTTAGTAACTAAAGAAGCGTACCACATGAGCGGGATGTCACGCCTTGGCACAACTATCCCCCGAGCCAATCTCGGTCCAAGGAGGAAGCAACACATGGCATGATGAAGTATAGGTTGATTGTGGAAGACTTATCCCATCTTCGGTAGAATACTATTGAGTTGCACAAATAAACTTTGTACAAAAGGAAATTGAGGATTAAAGAACTACTAATTAAACATTAGTTCACACACATACCCACATACTTAGTCATGAACAACCCACATATGACTAAAGTATAAGTCTAAACCCACAATGGCTAATAAAAGTCTAAGCCAACATCACCTACATATAAGTGTAAAGCATAATCTAATACATAATCTTAACGTGACATTTAATCAACTAATATAATCAAGGCATCTCTATAAAACCCATCCCTCACAAAGGTCAACGCCATCCTTATGTTCTACAAGGAGCCTGTCCGAACAACCTGCATGGCATGACATGCAGCCCCAAAACAAAAACACATGCAAAGAAGGGTGGACCACAAGCTCTGCAAGGGTTTTAATATGGAAAGTACATCCAAATATGACAATACAAGCATAATCACATAATACTCATCACATAAACCACAATGCCTATTCATCATGAGATATCCACATATACCTGTGCATTCAGGTCATAATTTACAATCCATAAGCATCTACTTATGCCACATGTATATAATGTTACCTATAACACATCTCACCAACACATTCATGCCACTTATAAAACATGCTATGTGTACTATATCTCATCGATACATATTCATGCCACATACATATCATGTTTTATGACATATCACATCATCACATATTTATGCCACCTATATATCATGCTTATTTAGCATATCTTATCATCACATAGTCATGTTACTTGCATATCATACTATATATATCATATTTGTTCATCACATTGTTATACTACCTATATATTATGCTATAAGTCATATTATCTCATCATCACATACGCATGCCTCTTGTACATCATGGGTTCAAAATAACTCATCACATATATGCACCTCATGTGTAAACATATGAAATTTACTAACATAATCACATCCTGCATGAATAACTTCTCAACATAAACATATCATGCATATTTATTTCTCAATGAAAACATTTGCCTTAAAATCAAGTGTCTCAAACACACCATCCTACATATCATTCTAATTCATACTATATCAACATGTGTAACATAAGCTTCATACTTACTACACAACGTGTGTAAATGAGCATTATAATTCATACACATTTAACGATCATTGATGAATGTCTCATAATTGAGAAAAAACATTAAACTGATCACTTAGGACAATCTCTTGCAGAGAAGGTCCGAATTCCACAAAGGATAACTAGAGTGTTGGGGAAGTTACCCCTCTGCTCACCAAGGACAATACTTAAAAAGGAAGATTCAAATTCCACAAAGGAAAATTAGAGCAGTCTGCCTGCCAAGGACAAACTTTTCAAGGAATGTCCAAATTCCTATAATGGAAAACTGTAACATCCCCGATTTTTTTGTAATTGTTCTGCATATTTTTGCTATTTACTGCAATGTTCAATAGTTTTTACTCGTATTTTTGATGAAGAAATTTGACGCTTTGGCGTATCCGTATTTATAACTAATCATGATATTTGTGATCATAAGAGTCAGGAGTGATGTTTGGTCGCACGTCATGGGCCTCGATGCATCACATAATTTTTTTGGCGCGAAAACAGGAGAGAAAAAGACAAGATTGAAAGAACGTAATCAGGGAAAAAAACGAAGAAAAGAAAATTATAGAAATGATCTGGCACATCTCTATGCACCCGACCATTTTGGAAAAGTGATAGGGGGAATCCCCCCTTCACTCTGTGAGGCTGGAGGCAGCGGTGCCACTGGCCTCCTATTTTTGCTTGGCTGGCCTCGCCCTGGCGATGCTGCTGCTGCTTCCCTGGTTTGGCCCCGCTGGCCACCGCCACCCCTCTCCCTCTTTTCCATTTTAGCCCAAGAGACACCGATTATGGAATTTAGCCCCGATTCATTGCCACCAGTGGTTGCATGGTTTCCAGACAGCCACCATAGTTCCATCCTGGCTAGAGCGACCTCCGGCCATCGGCGTCCCAACCTTTGTGTCCTTGCTTTGCCGCTGTGAGGTAAAAACTATTCTGCCTCTGTTTTTCGGTTTTCTATTCATTACGACCTGTGGCTATGCTGCTAGTCACCGACCGCCACCACCAGGCCTCTGGCTCTCTTCCAGCGCTGAGATGACAAGGCCACCACCCCATGGCCCGGACCGCAACCTTCCTGAACCGTGACTCCTTCTATTTTCTAGTCCGGACAGAACAATTTCCCCATTATTGTTCTGTTTCTGTTTGTGTATTGCGGCCACTGATAGTGCCACTGGTGGCCGGTTGTTGCTGAATGGCCTTTGGCCTTTCCCCAGTCTGGCTACGGCAAGGTTGCCGCCTCAGCCGCTGCCCTGGCCATCGCCTCCCTTAGCCTCTACTCTATTCCGATTTGGATAGAGCATTTTCCCATTTTTAGTTTAGTTTTGTTTATGTGTTGTGGCTGCTAGCTATGCCGCTGGTGTTTGGTCTATGGACCAACATTGGCATGATGATGGAAATACCGCTGCCTTCGGCCACCTCCCCTCCTCCACCCCCCCCGGCCTGAATCATTGTTTCTCTCTAACCCCCTCCGTTTGTCCAATTTCGACTGGATAGAAATTCCGTCGTGGTCTTCTACCTTGTGTTTCTGCTATCATCCGCAAACCACCGATCCACATTTAGTATACCACTTCGAGCCGCTGCTGACAAGGGGCCGAGGTCTAGCCTCCCTTACCCCAATTGGTCCCGTTTTGCTCAACTGGTTGACCTGTGCCAGAGAAAAATCTACCTTTTCTCTGGTGGCTTCCGTTCTCTGCTGTCGAACGTCGGACATCATTGCACTGACGTCCATTCGACTTGACACTATTCGGCAATTGCTGGGCCTCAGCATCTTCTAGGTTCGTCCCTCGACTCCTGTTCGACCATTGGTGGCTCGATGACAGCGTGTCCACCACCTGACCCAACTCTCCGTCGCCTTTGGCTTGATTGAATCCCTTTGTTCCTTTTGACCAGCAATTTTATCGTTACCTACATCAGCTAATGGATAGTTGCGAATGCCCGATTGACCCAAGGACATGAGGCTACCATTTGTGGCCTCCCATGGTCCTCTGCCCTACACATCTACTGCTCAAACCCTGCCCCAAACTTTGGGCTACATTTCTTAGCACCACTGTGAGACCCATCCCAGCCTAGGGCTAATAACTTATCCTGACACCGTGCATACTTGGGCTGCCTGTCTAATGTCCTGGGCTGTACTCTGGCCCAGTGACGGCAAGGGCCAGCACTTCTGGCCCAATTCTGCCTCGGCACCCCCACTTTTGTTATGTACGGCCCGGAACTTGTAGCGAAAGAGTTCCCGAATCCCAATCCTTCCAAGGGGAAGTTAAAGTGTTGGCCGTTTGCCTTGGACCGTCGAAGGCTTGACCTCTATTGGGCCCATATCCTCCATCGTAAGTCGTGCTTGATGCACTTCCGTCCGTATATTGATTTGGTTGTGGGTAGCGTTTAGAAATGACACCACCTTTTTCGGCCACCTACGCCAGGCCTTAGTGCCTCAACGTGTGTGTATGGAACGAGTCCACCATTAGGCAATATGACCGTTAAAGCCCTCCTCTGTCTCCCTTATGTTCGTGAGTACACAACCAAGTCCTCCGCCATGTTGTGAGGCTTTGACAATGCCGATTTGTTGCTGCTGGATGTGGTATGTGGTCTATTTTAATGTTTTTCCATTTCTAGTAGCAAGACCTTATGTCTGGCCTCCTTAGTGCGCCCAATCTTTGATTTGAGTGAAATTAGTCAAACTTATCAAGATTAATTCAAGCATCTATGAAAATCCTCGGGACAACAATGACTCTCTCAGTGTGATATTTTGGCCACCTATTCCGCTATTGACTTGTAAGTAACCCTAATTTGATAATGTTGTGAGTTTGAGACTAAGGGTTTTGATGGATTAAGTTTTGTTTTTGAGCCAGTTAATAAGTAATCGACTGAGTGTCTTTCCTGGTCTAGCCATGGTGTTATTTTGTGGGTTTAGTCTTGGTGCTATATTATCGGCCCAGATGTTTGATGCACTGTTGAGAGCACTGTAAGTTTCCACCCTTCGTGGACTCTATATGTTTTCTGCCTAAAAAAGGCACTATATGTTCTGCCCAAGAGTGGCACTGTAAGATTCCTGCCCAAGAGTTACATCGTATGTTTTCCGCCCTTAGTTGGCACTGTATGGCCCTTGTTGGCATTGTATGGCCCTAGAGAGTGGGTATTTGCGCGCTCAGGTAAGTAGTATCATGGATATACTCTTACCTATTTGATCCTATGCCCCATGAGCACAGGTGTGCCTTGCCTTCGAAAAAGTCCATGGTGTCTAGGCTTTCCCTGAAGGTTAAGGTGACACCCTAGTGACATTCCCTTCCATTCTGACACTGGAGTTTATTAATTGTAATGAGCTTCAGTTGTTGGTAGTATGTGTACGATAGTAAAGTAAGTTGTAAGTTTCAGATTCTGAGTTAGCTATACGTGTAAGATCCAGAGTAAGTGTGAGCTTCTAAGGAAGACAATAAGAGTAAGTTTATGAGTATGTGTAAGATTGTACGAGTAAGGTCGTACAAGTAAGTTTGTACGAATAAGTTTGTACGAGTATGTGTATGCTATAAGTGTAAGTGTTTGATTGTGCGAGTAAGTTAGTAAGACTCTAATTCATAGTGTAAGTGTAAGAGTATGTTGTAAGGGTAAGTGTAAGTTCAGCTAGTTTGATCATATTTGTGTGTGAGATACATTATTTATGATGCATGTATTTCTTGCTTCATGTGTGATTGCATGGAAGCATCTATATATGAACTTACGGAGTTCATTGATTTATTTTCCCTACTGGGTATTTTCCTATTAAGTATGAAAATGCTCACCCTATATTTTTAGCCCCTTCGGTTGGAGGCTTTCGTAGGTTGTGCGATCGCTTTTTGGATTGGACTTTTCCCCACGGTGGACTATTTTTCTTCGACTTGGAGTGCAGCAAAATCGTAGTGAAGCTTTGCAGATTTTAGCGCCACGATCTCATGTATTGCTTAAGGTGAGAGAAATGTATCATGTACTGAACTTGGGTATGTATATACGATTCATTTTTTAGAGATTGTGAACGAACTTGTACTTTGAGATGCCTGGGAGATATTGGTTTTTAAAGCCCATGGCCATGGCAAGTTTTACTTTTATATATTCGTTTCGGGTCACACCTGAGAATGTTAGTTTTGTCGTATAATGAATTAATTTACGAAAATTATTTTCATATAATTTTGACTTTTGTTGGTTCTTTGTTTTAAGTATGTATTTTGAAATAAAATATAAGCAAAGTTTTCAATTAAATGTAAGGAAAAACCTCTGGTGTGACAAAAACTAGGCTAGTGTGCTCGCCAAGGATAATCTCATGTGGGGAGAGTCCGCATTTAATAAAGGAAAACTTGAGCGCTGTGCTCACCAAGGAAAACTTGAGAGTTCGAATTCTACAAAGGAAAACTAGAGCACATGGTAAGCCGGTACACGCAGATATACCATATTGGATTTTCATAGTCGAGATAACTTAATAAATAAACTCATAGCACAATTAACTCATCTCAACCAGGGGAGGTACCATATTCTCAAAGGAATTCAAAAAGCCTAGGAATGATTTAATCTAACATCAAAGGTCATCCAATTTCATCAAATCGAACAATCACTAATAATAATGATAAATCCTTGTTTATAAATCATTTTCATGATGTATGCCACAAGATACATATGTGAGAAAATGCTAAACGAGTCCAAGTATGAGTAAATATGCTCAAATCAGTCCACATGTACATCAAACATAATCCATTATGTCCACTAGCATCATAAACTTCTACACAAGAATGTACATAAATAATAGTGTTCCAACCTAAGATAAAACATGTAAAACATGAACAAGCTACGATCAAGGTTGGATAAGCAAGCATCCATAATTTATCATAGTCCTACCCTACTAGAATCATGGAGTAATATATGATGACAACATTGACAATACGAGTTCAAGACAAGTATTACATTATGCTAGACTTATACAAGTATAAACATCACCATACTTAAGTTAGAATATGGGAACATGATTCACCTAAAATTAATATAACATGTGCTATATATATATATATATATATATATATATATATATATATATATATATATATATATATATATATATATATATATATATATATATATATATATATATATAGACACACACACACACATTATAATGGTTAAGCCTACTGTAATAATCAAGAAATCATGAAGTAGTCATTAAACATGAATTTAAGACAAGTAGAATATCATCTCAAATTAAACAAATATAGCCTAAATCATACTTGAGCTAAATCATCAATTCTAAGATGATTATAATGAAATCACAACATCCTTTATAGGTAATAATAATTCATTTTAATCATAAGGAATTAGCTTCTAAGAAAGAGAGCAAGAAATGACCAACATATACAAGAAATAGCAAAACTTGTCGTTCGAACGTCCTTTGTGTCATTCGATTGGCCAGACAAGCTGTTCAAATGGTAGGCCATTCGAATGCCTAGTGGGACATTCAAAAGCCCTTAATAGTTCACTTTATGCCCATTTCTGGTTTGTCTTCTACCTTAATAACATCAAACCGAAAATACAAAAAATTTCTAGGTAAATTCTAAAATTGGTATAAAACATTATGATATCAAAATAAAAACCTAAAACATGGTAGATCTAACCATTCTTAAGCTTAATCATAAGAAAATCAAAATAAATGACATGCTTTTAATCATCCACATGTAAAGCACATAGAAAAGCAACAACCAATTCAAACCCGGTCCAAGGGACGATTGAAGCACACAGGAGCGACAAAGTGTTAAATTACGAAAGACTTGACCCCTCCAATGGGTATGACACACACAGAGTAATGCCCCACTTTATCTTTGCGCAAGAGATATAAGTAAAAATATAAAGGACATTAAAAACTAAATAAGTACTCAAGTCACGACCCACAAACTTACAATACTAAGCTGACAAACATGCTTGAGTCATAATGTTATGAACAAATCCAAAGTCGCAACAACTAATAGAGAATGGGACAAAGTAAACCAAACATGAAGTTTTAGTAAAACAACATAATAAGTTAGAAAAGATAGTAAGATAGCTAGGCTCCCATGCCTACACCCGATCATCATCCACATGCGCCTCATAAAGAAGGATCTGATCATCTGCATGTCGCACCTTGCAGCTGCAAAACAGAAAAAACACAGAGAAAATTCGGTGAGTATAAAAATTAGCAAGGTTTGAGTCCTAAAATGATAAATTTGAAAACAACCATGACATTCTACCTAGTCTATCACATCAACACATCATATATGATCTCATTTCTGATTATTTTCCCCTTTCCTTAACCATACTCATAAGTAATTATCCTGCATAAAAGTATCTCAAACACACTACTCATAGCATGAATAATCACATTATAACATAAACATTCATCCTACATGAAGAGTGTCCCTAACACACCATACATAATCATACTTATACATTCTCCTTTATAAACATTCATCCTACATGATAATTGTCTCAAATATACTATACACATCTATGCATATTCATAAATAATTATCCTGCTGATGTGCGCCTCAATCACACTATACATATCCATGCATATGCATAAGCAACCACTTTGCATGATGAGTATTTCAATCACACTATACATATCCATGCATATTCATAAACATTCAACCTGCAAGAGAAGTGTCTCCAACACATAATCATATCATGCATATCCATAAATATTTGTCCTGCATGCAAAGTGTCTCTAACACACTATAACAACCATGCATATCGATAAAATAACCTTGCTTAATCGGCCGAAGATTAAGTAATCCCTGTTCACTCTAGACAATCCCCGATTGCAAAGTCTAAAGGAATTACACAATTTGGGTAAATTCCCTAAAGGGGAAGGTTACCCCCTAGTAAGTTGGTACACTCGGCTACACTAGCCTAGATTCTCAGGGTCCAGATAGTCTCAATAGTTTTGGTCTTCTTATAGCATTGCTGCTCTTTTCAAACAAAGGAGGAAAACATATCCTTGAGGGGCATAAAACCATGTCCTTTCTAACGTAAAACCAAATCGATAAGCCTTTGATCAATTATATCACACAGTTACATTTAATCGATCAGCATGGCTAATCTTGATAAAATCTCATTCGTAAATCCATATCATAATACATGCGACATGATACATATGTGAGTAATAACTACATGAATTCGAATTCATGAAACGTACTCCCATCAGCCATACATGCATTAATTCTAATAATAAGTGTAAAGCAATCATCATAATTACCATCACATGTGTGTATACATGGTAATTGCATTCAATCCTAAGCATGTGGACATGCATTATGAACAACCCATCAACTAACTACACATGCTATGAAAAATAAATCATGGTTTCTTGCTGAAATCATGGGTTAAAACCATTGAAAAACACAATTTGAGTCAAATGCAATCTCACGCTAGACTTAAGTAAGCATATTCATTGCTATGCTTTAAGCTAGACATGGAACCACCATTCATCCATAATTTAATCATAATATGTGAAGGCATATAAATCCATTCTCATTCAATCCTAATTAAAATATGAAGAATCACTCAACTATGGATTTAGGATAAGAAATAATAACATTTTTAACTGAATAACATGTAATCCACTTAACACTTAATCATTCATCATAGCTTCCAACATCAAATTCATGTCCTTACAGTAGCTTTTCCTACCATAAATTACTCATCATAATCATAAGAAATAATACTTAAGAGGATAAACATGAAAATGAACAAAATAACCAAAATGATCAAACTGCTGTTGTGTAAGGCCGTTCGAACGCTAGAATAGAAGTATTGGTTTGTCTTCTTCCTTTTGAATCCAAAACCGAAAATATATATATCCATCTTGAACCTTCAAATCTCACTCCCTAATATCATCGTATTGAAATCTAAGCTTAGGAAATGGTAAATCTAGTCATTTATCAACTAAAACACAAAAAAATTGTAAGAAAAATTAAGCTTTTCATAACCTACCATTAAAGCTCAACATCATGCAAATGCACATAAAACTTCACCGAATTTCAAATCTGAAAACACAACCTATTTTGGAAGAAAACACTTACCTTCAGTGAGTTTCTTAGATCAAAATCGATACTCCAACCTCTTCAAATCCCTACCCACATTAGGGTTTTGTTAATACATGTATCAATTCGATTAATAAAGCCTAAATTACTTGAAAACTTGTAGATCTAGGGCTTATTTAGTTCCAAAATGAAAATCCCTTATAAGAGGTTTGAAATAGAGGTCAAAAGCAAAAACTTTAGTGGTAACAAAATCAAGATTTAACTTTGGAAGAGATGACATTAAGAAAGATTAGGCAAAACCCTAGGTAAAAAAATCAAAATTTAATATTGAAAGAGATGGAATAAGGATTAGGGTCTCCTAGCCTCCAGATTCCAGCCCTTCCCAAATGGGAATGAGGATAGGGCTTTCTATTTATAGTAAGTCATGGGGTATACCTAATAGGATTTTGGGGTACAAATAGAATGTAATACTAAAAATAAGCAATTTGTTTATTTTGAGTCCACAACGAAGTTTAAAAATTTTAAAACACTTAATTATTAGAATATAATATTTTTAGGGTCTTATGAGACCCATCGTCCCAATTTATGAATGTGGGGCCCACGGCGGGACCCGCTCCCTAACTTTAAGGTAAAATAGTAAAAAATTCTAAAAACGTTGGTATTGACTTATTTTAACATAAAAACCATCAAAGTAATAATTTTTTTTTATTAAAACCATAGTTAACCACCTTAAATTTAAAAATAAGTCAAAATCAACCAAATTTAACATTAAACCACATAATTATAACTAAATAATTTAGAAATCTTATAGTGGGGGCCACACACTTAATTAATAAAAAAATCCAAAAAGTCCCTAAAAATAAGATAAATCAATATTGATTTTAAAACTTATAAAATACTATTAAACCTTTTTAAAATCATAATTACTAACCCTTAACCCCAAAATAGTGTCAAACTGGAAAATTTAAGCAAACCACACAATAACACACTATTAAATAGAAATTAAACCGGCTTAAAGTTAGAGATCTTACACAAGACCTATTTGAAAAGGCAGGATAACCTACCATCTAGGGCATACTTTGGAAGGGCTTGTCAATACGAGTCCATCGGTACAAAGAATGAGTGATTCCAACTTCGGCGTGTGAAGTTATTCTCATTTTGAAGTTGCAATAGGAAAAAGAATAAAAATATGGGTTTGATAACATTAATGGATGACCCCAGCCCCTAGGATCAGCCATGCTAACCAATGCGCGCATTAATGCCGCATGGCGTGGGCCTCCATCATCATTGGCCACCCCGTTCGATGTGCAGTGGGGCATTGGTTGGTGCAAACATACGCAGGGTGGGGCTTGTGTGACAAGTGAGAGTCATACGGTGAGAGAGCCATGCGGTGCGAGCTAGGACCCCCATGATATGGGGATGCATCTCATGCCGCATGCAGCGGTTCTTGTTATGCCCTCAATAGCTGCAAAGTTCAGGCACCAACGGGTGGCCTGTGCACATGCACAGATCCATCACCTGCTCGCAACTCTTCTAACTCTTCCTTATAAATTGGGAATAGTCATTCTGTTTAGGAGAGTCATGTCATTTTGTGTCTAATTTTGTTGTGCAAGATGCATTCTTAGCTAATTTGAAAGTGTTTTATGCAATAGAAGCATCCACTCCTCGAGTCGGATACTCTAGAGAGGGGAAATGGGCTGGGACATGAGGAGGCTCTATTCGAATCCATTAGGCCAAAAGAGAGAGACAAATGGAACAAAGTGAGATGAGGCTTTGTCCTCCTCTATTGTGCTGCAACGAGAAAAGTAGACCAAAGTAAGCGGCTGCTTTGTCCTCCACTGACAGGCCACGTAGTAAGAAAAATGTCCTTCGGTGAGGTGAGGTTCTTTCCATCTCCTACAAGTGTGTAGAGAGACAAAGGGTCTCTTTGGATTGGTGGAAAGTGGGGGAAAGGAAATGAATCTTTCAAAAATTACCGAGTTTCCATTGTTTGGTGCAACAAGAAAAGAGAAACTAGAGTGAAAACTGGGAGAAAAGGGATGAAAAATTGGCCCAAAAACTTTTCACCCATCAACCCATAGATTTTTAGAGAAAATTAACATACTAAAGACTTACGTCTTACCATTGCCGCCACCACCATCATTGTCACCGCCTCCACTACCACCACCACTCCTTCCACCACCACCACCACCACTCCTTCCACCACCACTACCATTGCTACCACCACGACCACTACAGCTATCGCCACCATCACCACTGCTGCCACCGTCACCGTCGCCATCACCACCCCCGCCACTACTACAACCATCACCACCACTGCTACCACCACCACCACAGCCGCCACCGCTACCACCGCCACTGCTACTGCCCCCATTGCCACCACTACCACCACAACCACCATTGTCACAGCTACCACCACCGCCACTACCCTGACTGCAACTACCGCTGCCATTGCCACTACCACCACCCTTGCCACAGTCACTGCCGCTGCCGCCGCCGCCGCCACCATCACCACTACTACTACCATTGCCATTACCACCTCCACCACAATGGCTAACTCCACCACCACTACCACATTTTGTGGATTCAAGTTTCAATTTTCTCTAACATCATTTGTGCAACCAAACAGTGGATTTTTTTTTGGAATCCCCTAATTTCTCTTTCACATGGATTCACTTTCTCTTTCTTTTTCCCTTTCTCCCGGTTTCCACCAATCCAAACAGACTCAAACACCCTCGGTAAGGGGAGGTTATGTCTACCATCTACGTGTGCAAAAAGTTAGAAGTATCTCTAGGTAGGGGGAGGTTCTGTCAACAGCTTACTAGCACAAATAGTGAAAAGCATCTTTGGGTAAGGGAAGGTTCTACCTGCGGCCTTCGAGTTTGCAAAGGGAGATGCATCTCCGAGAAAGGGGAGACTTTGTCTATCACCTTCATGTGTAAAGAGCAAGAAAAGCATTGGGAAAGGGGAGTGTCCCTGGGAAAGGGACAATCTCTTACTCCTTTTTATCTGGAGCAAGAGGAGGCTCTAATCGCCATCTCTGGACGTGAAGGGTAGGACACCCAAAAGAAAGGAGCAACTCCGAACACCACTACTTCTTGAAACTTCATAACAGTAAGCATTTCAAAATTTCTAATTTAATAACTAACTAGATAAATGCGTGTTAAGATGCTAGATAAGATATGCTTTAATCCCGTCCATGTGTTCTAATCTGCTCTGCTTGGATCCAAATTTGCTCTTAGCTGTTATGTTTAGATTTGATTTGATGTGATATGTTCTAAAAGGATTTAATATGATTTGTTTTGATGTGTATTGCTCTGCTTTGGGATAGAGAGAGATGTCTGATTTCAATGTGTTATTCACTTTGTTTGATCCCAATTATTTTTGTCTATTTCTAAATGCTCTATTAGATTAAAAGTAATTTTTTGTATATGATTTCTAATGCATGATACATGCAATAGTCGTTAATCAGAACTTTGATTAGATCTGATCGTATTAGAATAAAATTTTAGATGTTATTTGATACGTACATAGGCAATCAACAACATGGCAACGTTGGCCCGAACCAAGTTAGTTATAAATATAGGTTTGTTTTGGCCTACACGCAATAGAGCATTTAAGTTCTATAGTGTCAAAAGGGTCATTATAGCTCTCACACACATATGTCGTTGCTCCTGGTTTGCTTTAGAAAATTAATTTACTTTGATTTTGTTTCTTGGACCGGGTTGGAGCTCTAGTCGGAGTGTAACATGGGCCTTGGTAATGCCTCCCTTGCATAGGATGTCATCTTGGAAGGATCTTTTACTTGTTTTTCATGCCCATCCTTCGAAATAAATAAAGTTGCTAGAAATTTGAGTTTGATGTTTACCATAAGTGCCTTAAGGTTTATGATGTGCACCATGGCTGGCTGGGCATATGTAGACTTCGAGGGAATTTCAATAACAAAATGCAGGATAGTAGAGGCCTCACTCTCCACCTCTCTAGAATTCGCCAGAGGGGTAGATTCCTTACCATCTGCTGCAATGATAGCTATAAGCTGATTGTCCAACACCTTCCCAATAGTCCTTGGTGCCCCTTTTGGTGATATTATATCCTTCTTCCCTTCTTCATTTTGGCGGATGGTAGGTTGGTTAGTGGGAGAGGATGCTACTCTTTCAACTCTACTAGACTAAAAGGCTAGAATAGTAGGCAGGTGAAGGGAGGAATCCATCTCATCAATGTCCTAAACAAACATTTTCTTATGCAATGATAACTTAGTTGCTTTTGTCTCACAGCAGGTGTTGGACACTAGAGGAGAAATCGGCTCATCAGCTTGCATAGGTGCTGGTTGTGTGGGCACTGCTCTAACAACCATCTTCAATTCAAGGGCATTTTCAAGCACCCTATACCATTGCTATAGGGAGTTGGTTTCTCTTTTCTACTCGTACTTCAGCTTCTTGTTTTCATCCCTCAAACTCATGTTGACATAAAAAAGGACTTAAAAGTTTTGCAATTGTAATTTTCCTGATTTTTCAACAATTTTTTGTCATTTTTTTTGTTTTTCTAATAAATTTTGGCCGAAAAATGTGACGCTTCGGCATATTTATGCTCGTAGATTCAAGTGTGTGGCTTAGTCATAGGCCGCAGGCCTTGACACGTGCTTACTGCGTAAAAAGAAAGAGAAAATAAGAGACACGATAAGAATGAGATAGAAAAAAAGGAAAGGTTAGGGCTAGGTCTAGGTCGAGCCCAATCTGAGAAAAAAAAAGAAATAGGAGCAGAGCATTTTCCCCTAGCTTCGCCCTCTCTTCCAGTGACCATCGATTGGCCACGGGATGTCAGACCACCATCGCCAGCTCTGTCTTAGCGGTGCGATGGCAGGGGCCACCAACCCGGCCCTCATGGCCACTATGCACACCACCCATGTTTCCCCCGGTCTCTCTTCTCCCTCGCTTTGTCTTGTGCTCTGGCGCCACCAGCGATGGCAAGTGGGCTCCGTCTTGCCAACCAGCCAACCCCACCAACTGGACCTCTGTTGGGCTCCGCCTTGATCCGGTGAAGTCAAGGGGCCACCCAACTCTGTCCAGCTCCACCTGATTCAATTTCTATAGCTGCATTCTCTCTTCTAGCCAAATCCTCCCCCTCCCCTTTTTCTGTTGTGACAGAAAATTGAAGATGCGCCTGCGAGAGCAAGCCTCATGTTCACATCTGGTCGGCCAGCATTGGGCTAGCGACGGCAGGGCCATTCCCTCAACCTAGCCCCACTACCCTGGTCATTTTCTGGTCCCCTTTGCTCCAGAATGAGATATGCCCTTTCATTTTTCTACCCAAGCCATGCCATCTATTTGGTTTCATTGCTTTGTCATCGTCACTGGCCGACAAGGGCTAGCCACTATGGGCCCTGCCCCAACCTAGTGGCCGGGGTGGATGACTATACCAGTTTCACTCTATCGTACCCGGCTTGGTCCAGCCATCTCCACCTAGAATGGGCCATTTTCCACTTGGCCGGACCCTATTTTCCGATGCTTGTAGCTTAAACCGGTCAAAGGATGACCATTCCGCTACAACTGTGGACCAATTTTGGCTGGCCTTGTCATAGTGATGGCCCTGCCTACCCTTGACCATTCAAGATGCACAGTTATAGCCATTGGGTGTTGTCCACGACTGATTTTGATGCCTTGCTGTTGGTTGAGTACTTCTCAGCTGCCAGTCAACCTTCAGTGAGTACTTTCTCTCGATCACCCTAGTGTGCTACTGTGGATGACAGATTTTGCTGCATTGATCTGTGCCACCCCCATTTGGTTGTGATTACTTCTGTGCTGTGGATGTTAAATCATGATCCGTTTGCATGACGTAAGAGGATAAATTATGCCATGTGGGAATGCATATAAAATACATGTCTGCTCTAAGTATTGTTGAAGTATGTGTGTGCTAGTGATGGCTAGCAAGTATGTTAGTAAGCAATGCAAATGGATTGTGTGTGTGCAAGTGATGGCTAGCAAGTATGTTGGTAAGCAACGCATGTGGATTGTGTGTGCTCTAGTGATGGCTGGCAAGTATGTTGGTAAGCTATGTATGGAAGTATGTGCATGTTATATATATGTGTGATGGATATATGTATGTATGATGGCTATACACCTATGCAATGGATGTGTATTTGTGTGTGGGAAGAAGTATGGGCAATGGATGCTAAGAGGCGACACAGGGTTTGGTATGGAGTTGAATGTGGACATGTAAGTGTATGATAGAAGATAGAGGATGCAAGTTTGACGGGCGAGGATTGGAATAGATCAGTTTGGATTGGAGCGTATGTTGGGGGATTATCAGATAGTAAGAGTGTTGCATAATTGTACAAGCATAATGTACATATTATGAAGTAAAAAGTTAGCAAATAAGTGAGGTATAAGTAAAAGAGGGTGATAACTGGGGCTGACTTTGAGAAACTTAGTTTGATGACTAAAGAGTAAGGTGTATTAGTCATAAGTTGGATGGTGGAGATTGTATGAATATGTAAGATTTTGGTGTATGGTGAGTTTTGATCATAAGATGGATGGGCTAAGTGAAGTCTGCTGCCTTGACGAACTAGGGTTTCAAATCTAGCCCAACTTCGATTTGATTAGTGGAGCACTATATGTTTGAGAGTTTTTGTGGCATAATTGTATCCGCATAAATTGCTTAATTGAAACTTAAATTTTAAGCAAAGCTAATGATAGCATTGTGAGTCTGACACCTGAGGGTTTCGATGGATTAAGTTTCGTGTTTGAGCTAGTTGATAATGATTCGGGTGAGTATTTCTCTTGTATTGCCATGGTGTTTATCCTGCAGGATGTTGTGTGTGTGTACTATTTTGAGCCCTAGACATCTGATGCTCTATTGAGAGCAATGTATATTTTTTATTTGGTTTATATGTTGTATTAAGCCTAGACGTTTGATGCTATATTGAGAGTGTTGTATGATTTAGCCCAAGAGTGGCATTGTATGATTTTTACCCAAGAGTGGCACTAGCACTAAAAGACCCCAAAATTGTGGGCAATTGTATAGCCCCTTTGTGTGGGCATTTATGTTTGTGCGCCCAGGTAAGTAGTATTATAGAACTACTCTTACTTGTTTGATCATGTGCCCCATGAGCATTGGTGTGCCTTGCCTTTGGAAAAGTCCATGGCATCTAGTCACTCCTCAGACGTTAAGGTGATGCCCTACTGACATTCTTTTCATTTTCAACACTGGAGCTCATTAATTGTAATGAGTTTGAGTGGTTTATAGTATGTATACGACTATATGATTGAATATACATGCTTAGTAGTAAGTGTATATTTTTTAGTAAGATTGTAAGAGTATAATTCTAAGCAAGACTGTTAGTGTATGCTTCTAAGCAAGGCTATAAGGGTATCTTTCTGAGTAAGACTGTAAGAGTAAGGTCGTACAAGGACGTGTAAGATTGTATGAGTAAGGTTGTACAAGTATGTGTAAGTTGTATGAATAAGCGTATGATTGTACGGTAACTTGGTAAGACTCTGATTAAGAGTGTAAGTGTGAGATTGGTTTGATGATATATATTGGGCATGATTGTATACGTGATTATATGCGTATGTGCATGATTATTATATGTCATCTTGCTTCATGTTTGAGTTGCATGAATGCATCTAGATATGGACTTACTGAATTCACTATTTAGAACTCCCGTACTAGGTATTTTCCTATTTATTTTTAATATTTATGTTGATATTCGTACCCATAGAATTGAGCATTAGATTAGTAAGCTTTCGGGGTGAAAAAGCAATAAAATGAAGGAAAATAGAGGAAAATGACAAGAAAAGAGCGAAACGTAAAAAAGGAATATATATATATATATATATATATATATATATATATATATATATATATATATATATATATATATATATATAGGGATTATTTGGGGCACAACCTGCATAAGAGAATCAACCCCCCCTACGGTGTTTTTCTTTTAGTTGTAGCCAGTGATTGGTGGGCTAGCAGGATACTGCAGTCGTTCCCTCCTTGGCTTGGCAAAGGCAAGGGCCATTTCTACCCGCTAGTGTGAGGTAGAATCCCCCTTGTTTCAATTTTTCCTCTGTATCCATCACTGCCAGCTAGATCCGGTTGACTGGACCTCTATTATTGACACCTCTCGGCCTCCCCTCTACCCAATTGCACTGCCATGACCACAAAACAAAGCCTTTCCTCCTCCAATCTCTGTTTTGCATTTGAGGTGCGTCGCCACCCCCTCTGGCAGATCCAGCTCTACACAACTGCACTAACAACAACAAAGCTAGCCATTGCAGCCACCACCCCTCCCTGCTCCTCCTTGAGTACACTACTAGATCCCTGTTTTTCTTTTTTTCTTTGTACGGTTTGGGTTGTCAAGGCTGCGCTGGTGCCGTTTTCCATTTCACACCACAATACCTAGTTTTGTTCAGCCATCAAGAACCCAGAGACGCCAGCTATGGCCACTGTCACACTATCAGCCTTTCCTTCACACTCGAACCTAATTTCCGTGGGTTTTTGTACCCTACCTTGCTGTTAGATAATAAACTTTCCACTTCCATAGTCCATTTCTAGTTGGCCACTAGCCCTCCACCCCATTTCCGGCCAGAACCTTTTCCCCCATGCCTTTCCAAGCCCTGCTCCAACCCACTTGCTACCTAGACCCCTATGCTCTAACCAATGGTTTTCCATTTGTGTTTGAAAAGCAACTGCCTGCACCAACAATTTTGGCTATGGACGGCGAATGACAATTTTGTTGTCTCCATTGGCCACTGCCTTCTAGCCTTAGCCTTGTTATCTTTGTGTGCTTAGGACACTATTACATCTCGATCTAGAAACCCGATCCAAACTAGGGGTTATTTGGAAAATAAAATCAAAGTTAATTAAATTAAATAGAAAAAATTAAAATAAGACCAACCAGCCAGGAGCGGCGAACTCTGTGTGCGAGAGTCATATCGTTCCTCTACGCACTTCAGTGCTTTAGAGCTCTGTAGCATGTAGGTAAGAACAAACCTAATTTTATAACTAATTTAGATCAGGCCAATGTCTTCTTTCCATTGGCTGCCTTTGTACGCATTAGATAACATTGCAATATTATTCTAATATGATCGGATCTGAACGTAATTTTGCCTAGTGGCTATTACATACATCAGGCATCACAAAACTATATACGTTAAAATATGTGTAACTTTATATATGAATTAA